>JAITYX010000002.1:8284223-9593447 GCA_021018815.1 Talinum fruticosum | reverse complement strand
AACCAATCTAAGACCTACTCTAAAATATATTATGATTGTGATACTTTTAAAAACTTAAAAATATTTTGTTTAGACAAAAGATTCTCATCCTACATTTTTAAGTGAAAAAAAAAACTTATTTTTGAGAATTAAAAAAAAAACTTTAAGACATTATATAAAAAGAAATGAGATCTATTGAGATGAATGATAAGGCATATTATTTTAATAAAAGGGTGGACCACTGCTGACACATGGCTTTCTTTTGCATCAAGAATAATTTTTTATTATCTCTGATTAATATAAATAAATAAAAAGATTTTTTATTGCCATCCTTACAAAAATAGTAAATGTTCTTATAATAATTTAATATATCATTTCTACCAAAAAATTAAAAATAACATATCATTTAGTGGAGTTGTGCTTAGATGCACATGGGGTTTGAATTTGAATTATCTAACATATTATTTTAATTCACCCAATAAATAAATAAATTATTTATTAGATATTGCCTGCCCAAGTTGGGTACAAGTTGAGTAGTTCTGCCTAATAAATAAATTAATACAAAAATTAGAATTTATAATCCATGATTAAGACCTATAAACCCGTGGGCTAATTGAAAAGTTAAATCTTCAATTTTCAATATTTTTTAAGGTGCACTCAGCCAAAATAAATAATATAAAAAATATTTTTAGAGTGCAATTTCTGAAAAAACTTTGTGGATTTACAGCTCATTTACCACTAATTCAACTCTTTGATTTGGTCAGAATATGAAACTTCTTGGGTACATGATTCCCCCTTTTATTCATATTTTTTTCCTTCTTTTTATACTGATTTTTATATTTTTTAATATATTTTTTAATTTTTATGCCTTGATGGTGATGATGATTATTATATTTATATGCTAATAACGATGACAATTAAAAAAAAAAATTAGTACAGCGGAAAGTGTGGTAGATGCTTGATTACTAGATGCATGGTTTTATAAAATAATAATAAATAGTACATCTGGTTTTAATTGCCCCTTTTAATATTGAGTGATGGTGAAGTCTTTCATGTTGTGGACCTAAATTTATGTAGTAAAAAAATTATTAAATTATAGTAGTGGTAATTAATTATTAATTATTTCGTGCATCCCATAAAATTGTTAAAAATTTTATTTTTTGACTGTCTCACAGAATTGTCAAATTTTTTTATGAAGTAATAAAAATGACTTTTTTTTTTTGTTTTTTGTTTTGGACCATTAGAGTAGGAAATGATGTTATCTTATTGGTTTTTAGTTTCCAAAAATTTGATAAGTTTTTAGGACATATGATATTGTTAAACTAGATCGACATAACTGATTAATACAAAAGATGATCTTATACGAAAGTTTATTGTAGGGATAAAAGAAGATTATAGCTAATCGACAACAATGCCTAAAGCAAGATTGAAGGGAAGGAATGCTTACATCTTGACTAAAATTGATGTTTTTAAAAAGTTTATGATAGATAATCATAAGAGATCATCAATAGTCACGTTAAAACTATAAAAATTTAAAGTAGAACATTGTTATTTAAAATTTTAGATCTGCCACTAACTTTACAGTACGTATATTTTATTTATAATGTATATTGGTAGATATATTAACTTATAGACCAAATTAAAAAAAAAAAGTTGGTCATTCATTAAAAAAAGCCTTTATCATTTCCACTTTTATATTTGTTAATTAATCTTTTAAATACAGCAACCCTAATGATTATTTAATCCAATATGTTGTCCCTAATTTTGGCTTATTCTTTTAGAGGTGGGCATCTATGGATCTGGCAGTTTGTTCAAATTTTTTTAATGCCATATTGTTATTTAACTCTAATTAATCCTTGACATTGAAGCAGCAGGTATTGAAAATGTAAATGTCAAACCCTAACACAATTAATCATCAGATCTCAAGAAGAAAAAAGTGGTTCTAATTTTGCACAAAGCCATTATTCCAATCCACCCCTTTTTTCTTCTTCAACACATACTCTTACCCCTTAAACAACTTTGGTTTATTTTCAAGCCCAAATGGGAGGATCAGGAATGCAATGGTCATTTTCCAACACTAATTCTCAATTTCTTTCATTTAAATCTGCTCAAGAAAGAGGAGTTGCACATCACAAACTGCTTTCTTCTGCCCTCTTACAGGTTAGTTTTCATTTAAATTCATACTTTGAGAGTCCTGACTAGACGATGTGTTTTAAGGATTTGTTATTTAAATTTCAAGTATACAAAGATTGAAGCAGTAGGGGGACATTTGTTTAGTTTGACTCCATAAGTTTTTGTATGTTTGGTGGAAGGGAAAATAATTTCTTTTGAAAATGGTTATTTCATATAGGAAAAAATCATTCTTCTCCATAAATTCAAAAATTAGTTATTCAAAAATCCTTTTTTTGGCTTTCCTTGCATATGCTAGAGTTCATAATAATTACTGGTACCTTTCCCCATGAATCATGTTCTAATGTTCTACTAAATTGGTAAAATTTATGTATATTTTGCTGCAAAATTGTTTACTTTCTTGTCAAACAATCCCTTGGATATATATTGAAAACCATAAAAAAAAAACTAGTAGTAGTTGTTTTCCCTGAATAAGGTGGAAGGAATCCATAGTAGTGATGTCTTCAACCCATTCAATCATGTTCTACATTATATTAGTTGAGAAAATACTGTTTTTCAATGAGCCAAATTTTTCTAGAAAATTTTTTCAAGATATATTGAAAATCCCCACCCAGCTGCCTTCATGCAAGGTTTTCATATTTTGAAGATTTATTTTGTGGTTTTAAGCAAGCTTTAATGCTGTAATTTTCAATTTGTAGAGAAACTCATCTTTGGAAAAGCAAGGAGGAAGTCACTATCCTTTTACTGCTTGGCAACATAATGAAACCCTAAATCATTCTCCTGAGGGAAGAATCTTTCCTTTGCCCACTCAAACTACCCCAATGGTCACTGCTGCTTCTGTTGTTGTTCCTCCAAACTGCCCTGTTGTTGGCTCTACTGATCTCAGGTAAAACCCTTTTTTTTTTTTTTTTTGGGGGGAGGGGGTTGGTGTGGTGTCTTGCAATATCTGTTTGTGAAATTGGTGAAATATAATATGAAGTATGTCTGATGTGTGAAATATGATCCGAACTGTACTTTTCTGTATTGGACATACTCGACTTTGATTCAAACTGTCCTCTACTTGTCTTTTAATTGGTAACTAGTAGGCGGTCAAAAAGTTCTTGATCTAGAGTCCTATGAAAACAACCCTTCTGTAATAAATTACACGGGGTGAGACTGCTAATCCCTCTTCCTGATGGACCCTTGCTTAGTTAGGATTTTAGGCTGTGGATTTGGATTCAGTAACAGCTTTCATGAGATGTCTATTAATCTACTCTCTATGTGATCATTTTTCATCCATAGATCTGGGGCCACCATTGAGAGTAGATTTTGCAAATTGAATATGTGCTCAAAAAAAAAAAGTTTTAGATTATATTTCACATGCTGATGCTGCCAGTTTTCCTAATTCTATTTCTTGTAGATGTCCAAGTACATTTTGTAGAGAAGCTGATTGACCTAATAATCTTTTCAGGAACACTTCAAATATTTCCACTGGGCCATGTCAGCTGACCATCTTCTACAATGGCTCTGTTTGTGTCTATGACAATGTCTCCCCTGAGAAGGTATCTCTAATCAACGTTGACCAGTTATTCAGTTATTCCCTATGTTACTTGGACTCTTCATTTTGCCTCAAGTACCCATATTGGACACTCGAAACTCGAACATTGGTATGGACACGTGATACTTCATTTTGGACCCAAATTTTTTAAAAAAAACTGCAGAGTTTAACGTGATGCCTGTGTCGGGCACTTGACACTTCAACATGGGTATGGCTGAGTCTGAGTAACGTTGGTTATTTCAGCAGTATGTGTAGGTGTTTATTTCTTTTAAAACTGAAATCTCTGCCCTTGTGTATAGGCTCAAGCCATCATGTTATTAGCCGGAAATGGCGACTCATTGAGCTCAAGTCCACTACTTCCACCAGCTCCTAAACCACAAGCACCAATAGCTCCAAAGCAACAACCACCAAATGAAGCTGTTATTTCGAAACCATCTCTAGGCTTCTCAAGCTCCATCTCTTTAGCCTCCCCGCCTGTCAGTATTACGTCACTTCCTGCAGGTCCCCCACCTGTTAGTATTACTTCACTTCCTGCAGTTCCAACTTCCTGTGCTGCTCCTGTCAAACCTGTCCCGGTCCCTGCCCTCATTAAGTCTTCTGAGGTTCCAAAATCAAGCCCTCCTGTTGGAGCTGCTCGCCTAAACTTAATATCTTCAGGTATATATATAGTCATTTGTGTTTCTGCACCTAGGAAATTTAACAGAACGAATTAATATTGGAGGGAAAAAATGAGGATAACTTTTTTTTTTTTTCCTCCACAATTTTCCTTTTGGTTTTAAAAAGAAAGCGGTGTTATATTGAATCAATTTTGCACCCCATTCTTTTTCCCCTGTTATGAATCTGTGTGATGAATCATGTGTTGTATATGGCAGCTGTACCTCAAGCTCGAAAAGCATCTCTTGCAAGATTCTTGGAGAAGCGGAAGGAGAGGTAAATATGCCCTGTAATTTCTTCCGAAGTAAATGTGACTTTCGGACCACTACTGCATATTTAGGCATGTTATGTTAGCACCATTTGTAGAACAGTCTCCTCCTTGAGCGTATGGACGTTACATTTTATATCAGTATCTGTGTTTGACACTCTGACATTTAGGCATGAATATGTAAATTCAACACTTCATTTTTGGCAAAAATTCTGAGTCAAACATGACACCTATGAGACATTAAACACTTCAAGATGTGTGTGGCTGACACTTTGCAGTATTCTAACAACTTTTCTGTTGAATGTTGATCGATCAGGGTGGTCGGAGCAACTCCATATGCTGTCAGCAAGAACGCTTCTGAATGCAGTGCAGCAGGGCCTGGGGGATCGCCTTTTGGGACAAATTCTGCGAGTTCTAGTCCCCTTCCTGCAGGCAAATAAAGGTTCGATTGTGGACTCTTATTAACTATGTTGCAGAAAATGTAATCAATCACTATGTAAGAATGAGGAGGAACTTATTCTGTGATTTTACAATGATAGTCATTATTATTCTTTCTTTTTTGATGTAGAATAATTAGTTGTTTTATTTCTTCCTGTAATGAAATTTTGTCAATGTTCAATAGTTTTTATATACAGATGGTCATGGACATTAATATATATGCAGTTTGTAAGGTACACGAGTAAGTCAAAAGATGTTTAATTTACTAATTGATTGTTTTCATTATTTTGGAAAACATTTTGTTGAGGGAAATGATGACAAAAAGTGGAACTCATATAAAGATGCCAAGAGCTTCTGACTGAGATCATGCGCTTCATCTTCTATTTTTGAGGACCCAAAATCGAATTCTGGTGACCACATAATGCATTTCCATCTCGAGCTGGGTTGAGCTCATTGAGATCTCTCTATAACTTTCAAGGCGACTCGTCGGAGAAATCCAAATTATAGTTCATAAGAGTAAGAGAAAATTGAGTATACAGTTATACTTTTGGAAACAGTCTGAGAAGAGTAAAAGTCCACCAAATACAAGTTAGAGAAGCAAGTATTCTTACCTATCCTGGACTTGTCCTTAGTATTATTCCATGACAAGCCCTTAATGTTCAATGTATACATGTAACCTATTAAATCTGGATGTTCTCGACGTACAAAAAGCCAGAAAAATAAGGAACTATCAAAGCGTTGAGATTAACCAACAGATACAACTGATATGAACACAAATAAATTAATCCAGCATTCTTTTCAATAACCATCCCTGTACACCACATCACAATCACATCATTCGCAAGTCAATGTAGACAAACACAGCAAACTATAGTCATGCGACTACATACTACCCTTTGCATAGCAGTTACCGCCATCGATTAGCTCGAGTCTCATCTACAGTTTTTGCGCCTCCATTAACACCTTTAAAAAAAATGAAAAAGAAAAAGAGAAGCAGGAGCATTGATGAATTCGTCCTCTATCGGTCGGTATACAGAACTCTCAAGCATATTTCACAATCATCTTCTCAAGTGAACTTTTGTCAGCTCCAACAACTTTGTCAACGTCCTTCCCTTCTTTGATGAAGAAAAAGTAGGAACACTGCTGATGTTCCATTGTGAAGCTACATCTCTTGCTTCATCTATGTCGACTTTGAGGAAAACGACGTTTGGGTACTTCCCAGCCAAATCAACATAGACAGGTGAAATGTGACGGCAGGGACCACACCATTTTGCAGTGAAATAGAGAACAGCAAGACGGCCCAACTTGGAAGCAGCATTTAGCTTGGTTTCTAATTCATTTCTAGAGTGAATCTCCATCAGTTGTCCTGCTCAATGAAAGTGGATGGTTAAATGCCAGTGAGAAGATGTAAATGTCCCTAAACTAAAGAATATCATCATAAGTCACAACATACAAACATAATAATCATCAAGCCTGCACTTACACATAAGAAATGATGACCATAAAACACAAATTTCTGAAAGCTCAATGAGCAATTTTAGCAGCTTCGATAGTACATCATTGTCCCAACAGAATTTTCATGTCAGCCAAAACTGCTCCGTTCAGATCCAAAATTTTATTAAAAACATGTTGGCATATACTAAAACTCGATTGATCCACTGAATATAGATATGAACTAACCAAAAATATGATCTTTGTCCAATTTTCACTCAATCCAGATACTAAATAATATCCACACACAGAAGCCAGCCTGAAACACTGCAAATGTGTGTCTAGAAAACAGCACAGCATGAATCCAGCATGACCTCAAAACATAAGTACACCGTCAATCTCCCCAAGCCCCCTATTGCCTAGCCCAAGCCGCACAAACCAAGGTTCAAATATTCAAAAGCCATTCACATCATATATGCCCCCCTTGAGTTGCGTCAAATGAAAATTCTTATGGAAACCATTCTCTCTTATATAGATTCCCAAAGAGTGGAATCAAGAGTCAACTATGAGTAGATGGAAACATTGAAGGCAGAACACAAAGGGACATATGCAGGAATCTCATAGCAGAAGAACAAACAAGAAATACTCAACTAGCATTTGAGAGAGACTTATTAGAGGGCAGAATTAGGTTTCCAATACAAGTAACCAAGATAAACTGTTTAAAAGATAATGAAGCCTCCTAGGCTAGGAAGGAGAGAGATTACAACATACCATCTTTTAATAAAGACTTCGCTTGAGCTGCCTGTGATAACAAAAGAAGATAGTCAAGGCCAAGCTAAGGATGTCAACTTTTGAACAGTAACCACCCCCCCAAAAAAACAAAAAACAACAGCACATAAGGTCAGCTTGCAATATAAATGACCATCATGGTGACAAAATACACAGAAACCGAATTATGCTCTCTGAAGATTTTAAACATTCACAATTCCTGAACTGTTTCAGAAACTGAAGCCATGTTTTCCCAGCTCAAAATTGGAAAACAAAGATAGCCTGTCCCTGATGGAATTACAGTCGAGCCATCTCTAGGATAGTGGATAGAAGAAGCCCCAAACCATTTAAAGAAATAGAGCTGTTTTCCTCTGAACATGTGTACAACGCTTGGACGCATGAACTTGAGGTACTTGCCCGTCATTTTGTTCATTTATTCATCAAATTATCATGCACATTTTGTTCATTTTTATACTTTCATTTATTCGTAATTTCTTAGGATCAGTCTCTTTGTTTGCAAGAGTAAAGCTGTCTACATATGAATCTCCTAAACTTCGCTAATGCCCTCCTTTTAAGTTATTTAACATGCATTTGGGTATTTGTGTTAGCAATATCATTACCAATACAAAATTTCACAAGCATTAGTGGAAAAGACACCTTAGTGAGTCTTAAAAGATCCAATCTGCATCGATTACGCGCAATCTACAATGCGATCTTGCCTCTCATCATGATCATGATTCATAACTATGACTGCATATGATTCCTCGGTTGTCAGTTAGTGGCCTTATTGGCAACAAACGTGCATATATTTACTGCCTCACCATTTTATGGAATGATTGTTAGAAAAGATAAAGGATTGATAGAAGCATCCAAGCTTTATTACATATTCCATTCATCCATATCCATATCCCAAAGTCCTACCTAGGTGGGGTGTGGAAGGTCATATGTATCTGGTTTATCCCTGTAGGCCTGTACCATATCTGTGGTTCCTAGATTAAAAACTGTTGTCCGCTTATTCCAAAGAAAAAGAAAAAGTAGAGGACAATTTAATAAGTCATTCTGTTATAGTTTACTATGTAATCTAAAGCCAAAAAACAAAAAACAAAAAAAAAACCCAAAAGTGACTACGTAAAAGTTGATAAAATATCCACTATTATTTGGGGGGGAGCAAAGAACTCTCTTCTGTAGCTTTTCACCTTCAGAAACAGCAGACTAAAGTGAATTACCTCACTAAGTATCCTGACCTCTTTTGTATCAGAAGAGTGGACACTCATGTTTTTACCCTAGTTCCAACTGAAACTGCTAAGGAATCATACATTTGAAGGCAAACATTATTGAATGCTGAGCAAGATATTTTCATAGAGGCAAGGGAAACCAAGGTGTAAACCAAACTCCATGACAGGAATCGCTGTCAGGATCCTTGGACATAACAAAGCGAACATAGATTATATAAACCCAATATGAGAACTTAGAATAAAGGTGGTTCTAAAGAAGAGATTACACATGTCACTACAGAGCAGTCCATGATGATTCTTATATTGGAACCATGGCAGTTATCACCTGAAAAAGACTACAATAGGGCATTTGACAATGGGGTATCTTATAACCTACACACAATTAATTACTTCTTATCTTACATTATACTAGCGCCATCGCTCATCTTATATGGCGCTAGTGGCAGTTTAGGCTGTGTCATGTTCAGATCCCACACAATTAACACCGGTCTATGCAATCTGCATACCAAGGTCCAAGCCAGAAGATGATAATCACACTAAATTAGTGTAACAAGTAGCTGTGACATTCTAGTGTAGCAACCACTTCCAAGACAATCCAACATGTGCACAGCAATCTCTCTCCTTGTCCCATACCCACTTCACTCCAACAGGCCCAGGTCATCCACAATATTAGCTGCTAGTCTGATAGTCAAATTATCATTAAGTGCTTATACTCAAAATACAGCATTAAACTGCAAATCAAATTATGATAAGATTCTGGTCAGATTGAGGATGCTACTTTTTTTGTTTGCCTGCGATCTTCACAGCTAACGTTATAAATTTGATATTCAATTATCACATCCAACTTAGTGACATCCATGCTCAAGGTATGAATACTACCGCATGTACTATTGATGTTAAGAGCTTTCTTAACTACGAAATTAGGACTCTTCAGGGTTCAGAAATGGTAGTAATTTCAACAAGCCGTAGTTTCTTAACATCCCACTGTTCTCTAAAGAAACATAAAAAACGACACCCTTTCCACGGTGTCAGGATTTAGCTGGAAAGGCATAGGAAACAAATCAAGACAAATTTTCCCGGTACAAAACTATAAACTAACCTGGGTAGATCTTTGCCTTTGCTTCTCAAGTTCTATCTTTCTCAGCTCCCTCTCCTTTCTTAGACGTTCATATTTTCTACGATGAGCTTCAATTTTGTGGACATTGGATTCAACCTGCATGTTCAAGTTCATAATACCATAATCTCATCAATCATTCTACATATAGAACACCTTTAAGAAGGGAGAGGGGAAATGTAAAGGCATCCTTAAAATACCTTTTTCAGTGCAGAGCCAATCTCCTCATCATAATCTATCTTTGACGCAACATGCAAATCATTTGCAGCTTCCTTCCACTTCCCCAACATAGCCCTCGCCATTCCCCGTACTTTATAAGCTTTTGCTGAGTCAGGATTAATCTACACAAATTATTCAGCTTGTCTCAGAGAAGAAGCATCACAGCATTTAAAAATGCACATTCTCCAATGTGTGTGGCTAAGCAAATGACACAACTCAAAAGCTCAAGGACCAACCTCCAAAGCTGCATCAGCATCTCGAATTGCTGCATTCGGCCTTTTCTGTTTGACAAATGCTCTTCCTGAAAATATTTGACTCAATATGGCAAATAAAAATTGATCTACCAAGTTGGAAGGAAAATCAAACAAAGCCCATAAAGGAACTCCCAACAGGATGAGAAGCACAGCTCACCTCTAGTGGCATATAATATTGCTGAACAGGGGTTCAACATTATCGCTTCCGTCAGATGACTTATAGCTTCATCCAAGTCACCTGCAAATCTTACTTGCATCAGCTGTTATGGACTTGGATTACTAATATTAGATCCCTCCCATGCACCACGAAGAGGAGGGTGGAAAAAGGACACCCTGCAGGGGGAGCAACACAACAAGTCACAAGAACACAGGGCTATTAAATAAAAAAACAAGACATGCCTTCATCCATTGCGGCTACAGCTTTTAATTTCAACGTCTGTGTGGCATCTCGATTTTCTTCCGAGACTTCAATTGAAGAGTCCCCCATCTAGAACCACGACAAGACATTTAACAGATAGTAAAGCACCTATATATACAACCAGTCTCAGGCAGCAAGTATCACCAACCTTCTGTGGAGGATCATTATCAGGTTCCACAACATCTGTCTCGTCCACCTCAATATCAGACTCAACAATCTCATCCTCTTCCTCAGCACCAGCACTCTGCTTTTCAGTTTACATTATTAAAAAAAATCATTAATAAGTCGATATTGCCCAGATCACCACGAACAACATTAACACAACTCCTCAATACTAACTATAAAATAACAGTTGAAGCAGTAGGATACTTGGATTAAACACAGGACTAACCCAGAAAACCCCATTAACCATACAATTTCCCTCACAACCCACGACCCCCAACACACACACACACACACACACCCAGAGAGACAGAGAGAGAGAGGGGGGATAGTGCCAAGAAATTGAATCTAGTAGACAACAACAAATAAAAAAATTTTACTAGTGCGATCAACAAAATAACAGTACTCGAATTCCATGAGGTCTTGCTAATTTGCTAGATTGAACAACTCAGGAAGCCAACCACATATGAAGAAGAATCATAAAGCATAGAGAACAAGAAAAGGTCTCACTGATTCAGAGGCTGGAGGAACTCGAGCGCCCAAGCTGGAATCAACCAACCACCGGAAAGAAAGAGAGAGAGATGGAGAATAGTTCACAAAAGCAGAAGAATTGGATGAAATTGAAGAGAGAGAACAAGTGAGTACCTCTCAATGTAGCTCCGGAAGAACCCTAGAGAAGGATCATGGAGGATTGAAGGATCTGATTTGCATTTGTCGATGAAATGCTTCAAGTCTTGAGCTGCTATTTTCGCTCTCTCCATTGTTGCCCACTCCACTCTTGAACTCTCCCGAATCGGTGCGAGTTAGATTTAATTGAATTAACGCCGGCAAAATTTGGTCTTTTATTCGAATTTATTTTATCCGAAAAAACTATATTTGATTTAATTTTTTTATTTAAATTTTAAATTTAGGTATAAAATTTTTCTATTTCTATTAGTACGAACCTAAATTTTTAATTTAAATTTACGATTATTCAAATTATCCGACTTGAAAAAATCGAATATCGAACAAAAAATTCGCTCGATAACCAATTTGTACAATCCGATTTTGACCCAAATCCAAATTTTTCTAGCGTTAAATTAAAGTGTCCTAAAAAAAATAACTCAAGACCATTTAGTTTCGACTCTCACCTACAAATAATATACTAATAACTTAAAAGAAATTTTCTTGGTTCAAATAATTGACATTTATGTAAAATTTTTGTAGTCATTAATATATCTCATAAAGATGTAAAAAACATAAGAAAATAATACTCCATTTGTTTCAAAATATATTTCACTTTAATTAACTTTTCTCGTTTCATAATACTTGTTATTTTATATTTTCAATGACATATTAATTACTAATTTATCAACTTTATCCTTATTAATTATTTTATTATTTTTTATTTTTATTAATTTTTTTAATAAAATATAAATACAACTTAATCTTTTAACATAAAAATTTATCTATATTAAAAAGTATAAAAATTTATCATAAATTTTGAATTTCATTCAGTTGCAGGGAGTATAAAAAAACTAGGCATTTGTTCCCCAAGTCACACACATCATTAAAACATTTATCGACGTCCGTTGAGGAACTATAAAAAATTTCGGCCCAATTATACATGAAACACCAATCGAAAATGATGTATAGGCCCAATTAAACAGGCCCAATATCAATTTTTGCTTATCAAATTTCAGCCCTTATTTAAACTCTCTCTCCTCAATTTTCTTGCTCAATCCAGAGGTATATGGGCACTCTCTCGCTCTCTCAAAATCTCTGTGCCTGCCCACGGTCTCGGTCTCGCCCACGCCCACCACGAGTCTCTCTCCTCTCGCTCCCGCCGGCGCTGCCAACCCACCGGCTGTCGAGCCACTTCCCGCCGGCGCCGTCCCCTACCCACACCGCTCGCTGTCCTGCCCCGCCCTGCCCTGGCCACCTCGCTCGACGCTCGCTCTACTCCCTCTCTTAATCGCCCTCGCCCACCACCACCACGCAGCTCTTCACGTTTGGCCCTGCCTGCTGCCGCCGCCAGTTCCGGTGACGCCGTCGCAGACCACCCAGACGCCAGCGGCCAGCCTGCCGCTCTTCCTTTGCTTCATTCACTTTCAGATCTCAAAGGTAAGGGTTTTCAAATTCTTTTTAAATTTGTTAATGTTATTGTTTAGACATATGGATGCATTGTGAATGATGATTATGAATTTATTATTCGTGAATTATGTCGTGAATTTCAGATCCGATTGTCCATTTCCTTCAATCGGCCATTGGAGCCATTGATTCCGGCGAGTTGCTGAATTTCAGATCGTCAGGAGCAGACGCCAGGCTGCTGTGGATCGTCGTTCGTTTATCCTCAGGTTAGGGTTTCAATTCTACGTTAAACCTTGAATCATCCATTTTTCATTGTTATTGAATTGCTGTAAATCAGTGAATGTTTAATTTGAATCTTGATTTAATTTTATTTCTACTTAATCTTGGAAGCTATTTTGACTCGTTGTCTGGTATTCTCTCTATGATTTCCTAGATTCACTGTTTCAATTGGGTGTTGTGGTTGGTATATCACCATCAGAAACTTGTAATTAAACTGGGTGTATTTTCGTGTGTGTGTATTGTGCGATTTTTCTCTAGTTTAAGTGTGAGTCTAATTACAAGTTTTCAATTTTCTGATTTGGGAGACTCTCAAGTTTTCGATTTACTTATTTCAATTTTCTGGTTACAGTCATATGATAGTGCTTTAAGAAGTTTTTTTCTTTTCGGGTCCAGTTGATTTTGAATATTGGTGGAGCCAACTCTATTTTGCGATACTGGAATGGTTCTCAGCTGTGAATATTGTGAAAACTAGATTCTGCAACTGAATGTGTGATTCTTTTTTGAACGATAGTTTAGTTTTTTACGTAGAAAAAGATGTATTTGACTCGATTTCTAATGGGTCTATTGTGTATCGATATCAAAGAATGAAACCTGGTAAAGGACAATTGTATTAATGAAATATTATAGTATTAAATGTCATTATATGAATTCTTTTATGGTGTATATGTTGGCTACATTTGTAGATGGACATCCATAAATTAAATCCTGGCTCCTTTTACTATTATCTGCTAGGAGTTGGATATGTGGGAATATAAAATTATTCTCTTATTGTATGTCTTATTTCCACACAATAAAAAAGTAAATGTGACCCAAGTTCTTATTTTGGTTTTCAGATTGGAAGATGGGGTTTCGCAATTAATCTTGAGAGGCTTACTGTTGTGCAATATATTTCGGTTTTCTATTCAATAACTATTGTGAACAGAAGGTAAGAGAAGTGATCAATGTCGAGTAAAAGGAAGAGAAAGCACAGGCTGCAGCTGAGCGTATCAAAGCTGCAGCCTTGTCTGCTGCAAAAGGTCTGAGTCGAGCACAAGCTGAGAGAGCGGCAGCAGCTGCTGCTAGAAATGTGAATGCTTATGGACAGAAAGAAGAGGGACCCAGTAGATGGCAGGAGAGGAAAGAAGCCAAGAGGCAGATGTACTTGATGAGTACAGAGAAGGCTGTTAGGTTGGGTGAGAGGAAAGATCTCAAGGCCAATATGGGCTCTATAGGAGGGGTAGCTTCCCAATGCCAAAAGTGTTTCCAGACAGGGCATTGGACATATGAGTGCAAGAATGAGAGGGTCTATATATCGCGCCCTCTAGGAGCCAACTCCTTAAAAACCCTAAACTAAGGCAGAAGATGATGGCATCTTATAATGAAGACAATCCTGATATTAAGGGGGAAGAGGAGGAGAAAAAGAGGAGAAGGCTGAGAAGCGAGGGAAGAAGAGTAAGAGGAAGTACAGATCAGATACAGAGTCCGCTAGTGACAGCGAGGCGTCGGAATCTGAACCTGATAGTAGATCTTCTGCTTCCAGGTCTGATTATTCATCGGATGAAAGTGCTTCAAGCTACAGCTCATCATCAGATTCAGCAGAGGAGAGGAGGAGTAGGAAGAAGAAAAAGAAGCAGCAGAAGGGAAGGCGTAAGAGGTACAGCTCTTCATCTGAATCATCTGATTATGACTCGAGCTCAGATTCTGACTCAGATGGGAAGAGCCGGAGAAAGAGTAGGAAGCATAGCCGTAGACGTTAGGGCCTATGTCACAACGTGGTCGTTCTCTTCAGCTAATGGACTCTGAGGGTGTGAGGCCTTGTCAACATGTTTTTCGAGGGCTAAGCATTTTCTATGAATAAGCCTTTTTACCCTCAAAGATCTCATTGTATTGTCGGCTCTCTATTCGGATGTTGTGGCTTAGAATACATGTGGCAGCTAAGATTTCAGTTATCACTTCAGTTTGTGTTAAAGCCCTTGTAAGATACTCCTGTTTCGAAATGGAGTTAAGGTTTTGTTTTGCTTGTAGTGTTAGGGTTTCTCATATTGATGAAAGTAGCTCTCGAGGGATCATTCGTTTATGGAAACCTTGAAATGTGGGTTACATGGACCATATTTTCCCCTCTTTCTTTGCATGGTCTTCGTGGTGCATTTCCGCTTCTCAAAGAGTTGAATTTTTGCATCGTTGCACTCTGATTTTGACGTCAATCAAGGCTTGGCAACACTGACTCGGGGCCTAAAACCTGAACTCGTGGTATGGACCTTAAATAGGCTCAATACAAATTGGCCCCAATTGAAGTCACTTGACCCAACAAAGTTGGTTATGTTTGCAGGACATGTTCATTAGACCAAAACATTGGTTGACAGAGGTAAACTTGAATTGAAATCACCCGATGCAATCTGAAATAGTGTTGACCCAAAACTCAACCCAACTTGTACCGTATTAGAATCAAATGATCCATTTGCTAGGTCTTTGCTTTTTTTTTTTTTTTTTTTGGTCTGTCTTAAGGTCTTTGCTTCTTGGATGTGCCTATGTTTTGTTGGTTGGTGATTGTAATGGTGAATGGTCGGACTCTGATGGTGGTAGCTCGATCCCACTAATGACAAGGAAGAACTGGAAAATTTTCATAGCAGATTGACAGAATCCATGAAAGCAATGGATCTATACTCAATTTTACACATAATTCAAACAGCCTAAAATAAATTGGAACTTACTAGTAGACAATTTCGTCTGAACTAATAATTTTAGATAAATAATTTAACAAAAACTCTAAAACTGATATTCGAAAATAATTTTTTTTGAAATAAGATCTAAAATAAACTTATTCATACTTTACCTCCCTGTTTATGATACCCCTCTGTTCTAAGCTCCAAGTTCGAGCTGCTACACATACATTAGGTTACCAAAATTTCGCAGAGCTTAGAACGATACTCTCTCTCCCTCCCTCTCCCCTTCTTCCTCAGTCTACTCGCAGGCTGCAGCTTCCCCTGATCCATGATGAGGTACCGAGCTCTCTTTCCTTCGAAGTATCAATTTCTCGGACTCCACCCTGGTAAACAATCCGTCGAATTTTCTCTCACTAATTTTCGCGGCTTCAAATTCCCATTTCCCTCGCAATATTTTGGTCTGATTTTCTTTTTAGCTATTTGGTTCCATACACACTATGGATTCACCTTAGTTTTGATTTTTGAGTTATATTTTTCAGCGGTTGTCGAGCTCCGAGGGTTGCGCGGCCCTTCGGGTGTTGCATGGAAGCGGCGGCGGTTGTCGGGCGCCGCGGCGGCGGCGGCTCAGGAAGTGCCAGATGATGGCCGAAATAGGAAAAGGGTCTCCAGAAAAGAAAGGAGAGCCGTGGTGGAAGATTATGTTAACAAGTGGGTCGCCATTCTTCTTCCCATTTTGAGAATTTTTGAATTTGTTCCTATGTTCCCGGCAATCTATTATTTTAATGGAATTGTAGCTTAGTTTATACCTAGATTTTGCCCATTTCAAACTGTCATATGCTTCTCATTTGCGGTGAAATGGCAAGATGATTAATGGGTTTTCAATACTGGGTTAACGGAAAAGAAGGGTTTGTGTAACCCTTTTCTATATTGTCCTCGGTGCAAGTCTATTGGGAGGCATTGGTTAAGTGACATGGTTTAGTGTGTATATGTAAAAATTAAAATGTTCCTTCTATCATAAACCCTTGAGGAGTCGTTTTAGATTTTGAGCTATGTGATGCTTTGCTGCTTGTTGTATACTAGTGCTTAGAGATGTTGGAGGCCAAGTCTGAATCTTACCCCAGGAATCTCTCCGAGGTGGGCTGGGCTGGGCTGGGCTGTAGCAACCTAACTCCTGAATTGTAGAATAGTTGTTCCCGTTTTGACCTACTTTACACGGATTTAATTTTGTAAGGGAAGTTTGGGAATGAAGGTGCGATGGGAAGAGTTACTCTTCGGGAAACTGCTAACATGCAGTGTTCAACTCTATGTATTGCTGAGTTAGATTGCGTCATATGGAAACTAGAAGACTACAATTTGTACAATGTCTGTCCTCATATTTTGGTCCGTCTTCTGAATGATGAAGGGTGTTTTTTGAGAGAGGTCTCGATCTTGGGAGAAGGCTCAATCTTCATTTTTAAGCTTTATAAAGTAATATGTGAAGTTAGCATATGTGAAAGCCTAATATTTCTGACAGGTATCACTGTCATATGGCAATCCTGTTACATCAGATAGTATGTTGCTGCAGGTACAGGATGTTGAATGGAGGAAAGTTCCCAACGGCAAGTAATGCTCGTAAAGAACTTGGTGGTGGTTATTATTTTGTGAGAAGCATTATTCAGGAGTTGGAATACAATTCCACATTACCTACTGTGGCAATGGTGGATGTAAACTCAATAGAAGGCCAAACAGATAAAGTTAATGGCATTTCTCCCTCATCAAGCAATGAAATTAATGGGATTTCTGAAGTAAATGCAATACCATTTGTGAACATTGAAGAGTCTGATAAAACAGTAGATTGGACAGATCAAACCAATGGGACTTCTGAAGTCAGGGTGGCTAGTGACAGTGACATGCCAGTGGGTAAAATTGTTGTTTCTGACAACTATAGGACTCCAGCTGATGATAGTTCCAGTAGTCAAGGGGAAGCGATTAACATTAGTGGTCACACGATAGTAGACACACCAGTGTTGAACATTGAAGTGTCTACTAAAGATGAAAACTCAACAGTAGGTCGGACAGATCAAACTAACGGGACGTCTGAAATCAGAGAGGTTATTGATGACATGCTAGTGGGTAAAAGTATTGTTTCTGACAATTATGGGATTCCAGCTGATGATGGCCCCAGTAGTGAAGGGGAAGCAAGTAACAATAGTGATCGTAGGATGACAGATGTATCAGATGTGACCAACTACAATGAAGTCTCTGCTACCGATGAACCTTCAATAGTAGGGCAAACAGCTAAAGTTGAAGAGATCTCTGAAGTAAGTAAGGCCATTCTATGTGGAAATTTTAGTCCTAAATCTCTTTGAATAGTATTTAGTTTCAGTGAAATGCACTTTTATACTTGCTGCTTTCCGGTTCTCCAAGTTCATGCGTTGTCCTTCACAAATGCCCTTCATTCTTATTGGTCAATGAAGCATGCTGACCTTTAACCCTGTAGCTGCTCTTCTTGTGGCAAGTTGCTACTTTAGTTGGGTGTTTCCTGGAATAATGTAAGTTGTTATTTCTATTGTGATTGCCTCTTGAAATCACTTCTTAAATGGCTTCCATGTTTCTTGGTTCCCATATTTGCCATTGCGTTGTATGCATAATTATGTTGGGAATGTAGGACCAGTATGTTTGCATCAAAAAGGTCTAGTGTGGTCACTACTCCTCTTCCAAGTTTGAATTAAGGGTCAAAACTCACCACTTGCAAGGTTCCTCCTACCCCTCAGTAGATTTGCCTTATCACCTCTCTCTCTCTCTCTCTCACACACACACACAGACACACAGACACACACACACACTTGCAATCGTGTTCTGTGCATTTTGTTATGAATCACGGGGTTGACTAGTAGTATAACTGCTGACTGGGCGGGCTTGGGCAGGGTTGGGAGGTATCTCCTGTGTATCAAGTGGACCCTGCATGCGCCATTATTTTTTTTATTGTTCAAACCTAATAGCCTTGAATACTGAGTTATTCTTCTCTATGTTTCTCTTTTCTGTTTACAATTCCACAGTTTCTTAAGGATACTTTTTCAAACTCTTCATCATGGTGTTTATTTCTATAGTTAGGGCAGAGGAAAAATATGCTTTGGAGTCCTGAACCCACTATTTGGTGGGATGTAAGATGTAATGTAGTTGTTTGCCTGCCTTCTCGATTGCATATATTGATATGCTTTAATGTGTGTGAACAAACAAAGACACATTCTTTATTGTATTCATGTGCTTTAGTAGTTTAATGCATGTAATTATGTATACAAGTTACAATTATACATTCTTGTAATTATGCGTGTATCTCTTAGTTTGCTTTTAGATCATATGGACATTCAAGTTGGTGTCCATTGTGACTTGTTAAGTTTGCCATTCATGGCCCTGTCTACTTGTCTCAAGTGCTGATTGATTTTTAGTACTCCTTTTGGATATTGGCCAGATTCTTCTTAAGTCAACTTATTCTAAAATATTGGCTATTTAATGTTCACTATATTCCTTGTTTTCAGGGGGATTCTGAATTGCACTCAAAGTCAGGCCATCCTTCTGAAGTTCCTGTTGCAGGTAGAAACACAGAGCTTGGAAAAATAGATGTGGCTTCTTCACAAGCTTCTGAATCTAATCAGTCAACGGGGTAAGGTTGCATATCTTTTATTGTATCGTTTGATATTAGAAGAACAAGATAATGACCGAAATTAGTGAGCGTAAGTCAGTGAATTGGCTCCTGGAGGATGATCGCCCTTGCAAGGGTAACTACGCCACTACCAGATAAATAAGAGTAAAACTGCAAAGTTGGGAATGGCAGGAATGGAATTATTGGTTGCCATTCCAGTAAGTAGCTGATGAATAACAAAACAGCAAGACAGAGTAAAATTACCACCCCCCTCCCTTCCCAAAAAAGGTAAGAGAAAACCAATTTTTTTCTCTTCACTGGTTTCTTTGTTAGACCAGAGAGATGTTGCTTAAAAATGCCACTAAACTTTTCCAAATATTCGAAAAAGTCACTAAATTTTTCAGTAAAAATGCCACTAAACTTCACAAAATATTCAAACATGCCATTCAGACGGTGGCATTATTGAATATTTTTGAAAAGTTAAGTGGTATCTGTGGCATTATTGAATATTTTGAAAAGTTAAGTGGTATATTTTTATTGTTTTAAAGTCAGTTCAATGGCATTTTTAATTGAAAAAATTTTAGTGACATTTTTTAATATTTGAAAAAGTTTAGTGGTGTTTTTGAGCATGAACTCTTAGACCAAACCATAGGACTAGCAAAGTAGGCACTCATCATTGAACAAGAGAACATTTTTCTTCCATGATCGTACCTGTAGCTAAACTTGCTATATCAATTACGCATAAAGGTATTATGTCACTGTGATCCAAGAAGTGTGACTGCATATTCCCTCATGGTTTTGTGTTCTTTGGAAGCTTATGTAGACCTTACATAATTATCAGAAGGCAGCTTCTGAGATTAAGTACTTAAAAATGTGTTATTGCCTAAATGTTGAGATCCCTGCTGTCATCTTAGCTATCTGCCAGTGATTTTTGCCATTGCATCTCAGATATTTAGAACGTTACGTTGGAGTAATAGGAAACTGTTTTGTATTTCAGGGAGAGAACCCAAAATGAACCACAGGAGACATCACTATGGGGCAATCTGAAGTCCTTGGCGAGCAGTATTATTAGCATTTGGCGAAAGTAGTTACAAGTTCTCACTGTATAGGCATATAATAGTGTGTTGACTCTCACTATTGGTGCAAGATTTTCTGTTTGACAAGATGAAGTAGGATTTTGTATGGAACAGACGAAGTATCAAGCATTGATGAAATGACATTTTGGTGGCCTCTGAAGATTTTTAGAAGTTTTGACATCTGAATGGCAAGGTGAAAGTTGCAAAAGCCTTCATAGGAAGCCAATGTGTCTTGAAATTTTGTACCTAACAAACTTAAAGGGGGCAGCCAAAAATAAACTTTTCATACTATGTAGAAGATTTTCTTTTTTGTAGACCCAATTTTAGTCGATGGTATAATGGTATGTAACACTGTTGATGAAATAGGAGAATTCCTACATTTGTATAGGGAAGTTTCTTGGTTTCAGTCTTCCAGACTTTGAGGCAATAACAAAGAGCACATTTTGTTGCTTTTAACATTCTTGAACTCCAACCGTCTCAAAACAAGGGCTTTGAGAAAAAGCCAATAACTTAACTATGCCACCAATACCATTGATCAGCCCTGGAAACTTTCATTCTGTCAAATGAGCTGCCACAGGATGGAGTGATGGGTTTAAAGTAGGAGTAAAACAACTGCTTTACTTTACACTTCCAACTAAAAAACATTTTGAATACGAACTTGACATTTGCTCAAAAACTACATAAATAGGCGACGCAAAAGCACAATAAAATCCTTTTTCAGGAGAAAGGAACTTAGAAATCACATTTACAAGATGGTCACAAAGAGCAATTACGCAGGCAAGTTGAGCTGAATTAAACAATAGAAACCTCAGCTGTATTTATCCTTTTCCCCCTTTCTATTCTTTGCATTGATTCTAGTATGGATTTCACTACTTCACTCAACCTTTCAATCGTTGATCTTTTAAGAATTTTCGGCCATGTAGAAAAAATAGTAAAATAAAAGCTATGTTTATCATGTTTCTCGGCTTTTTCATTTTACTATGATTCGCTCATATGGACACTTGACTTTTGTATATAGGCATGACAATTGGATTACTCTCTTGAGTAACAAAATTTTGCACTTGTACCTTGTCCACATATCAAACATTTACCGTGCCAACATAAAATATAGGGGCGGGACCTCTGCATGCTAAGCTAACATATGGAATGTATAGTCCATTGCTCCCTAATGATTCTCTTTTTTGGTCGGAAGGGGGAGGGGCTGCAATGCGTTACAGAATTTAATTAAATTCATTCATCCTGACAATATATGATGTAACTGTTAGGGAAATATAGTCATAGAATTGCAACTGCTTCTGAGCATTTCACAGCATCAGGATCCATACAGTACAAATACACTGGCAACATAAAAAGCTGTGCAGCTAGTTTTATCTAGCCAGATGATGCCTAATTACGCCTCGTTCTTCATCAAGCTCAAAATTAGCCTTAGCAAACTGAGGGCTGGAGAAGAAGGGTCTAAGATCATAGATTTCATAGTCTTGAGCCTGCAAAATAAGACGCAAAAGTTGTTACTAAAACTGTTCTGAGGTAATACAAGGGTACAAAGGTGTGTTAACAGTACCTTGTGTTGCAACTCCTCGATCTTCACTTCAACATGAGTAAGCTCGGAAGAAGACCCGGAGACAATTTCTTCGAATTGTAGCGCATCCTTCACAAGCCCACGTAGAAGATGTAGAAGCAGTTCACTGTAATCCTTCTTGTAAGTAATATACTTCTTAAAGCTCTGCACATGGTTTTTTACATCATGGACCATCACAAAAATCAGCGACACTAACAGTAATGTGGAGCACGTGGAGCACATTTGTTCTAAATTTGATCAATTCTGAATGCAACCAGTTGAGAAAGATGGTTTCATTTTAGATAGAAGACAACAATCCATTTAAAAGACATTTGGCTAAACGATCCCAAGTTCCTAACGTTAGCTGTAGAATCTCAATAAGAAAATCTGCAATACTTGGTAGTTTGGGTTAAACAAAATGTATCTGCTGACTACCTTTTGTAGAGCCCTCTGCACCCCAAATTTTTGGGTTGAAATGAATGAATCGAGCAAGACACGGATTGCCATATCAACATCCTCCTGGATGACATGTTGTCTAAGATGCATTCTAGCATGTGCTTCAGACATTCGGATCATTGATTCTATGTGCCTCACCGCAATTGGGACACCTTGACCATGCTGTAACAAGGTTAAACAGATTGTGTGATGAGAGTTTTAACTAAACTAGGGACCACGTTTGGAGTTTGTCTTGAGGGATAGAGCAGGGATGGGTAAAAATTATTATGTCAACTCACTGAAGACTCCCTTCGCAAGTCAGCGTAGACAACCGTCAGCTTGTCCAAGTCAGCATCATGTAATCTAGGGAATACATTCAACTTGGCATAGGTTATGTACTTCTTCAGCAAATCCTGAGGAATTACCTGAGAAAAGCACAGAAGAAAGTAATTCAGTATCATGCACAGAGTGCAGGATATACCGATACACATGAGATCGGGGAAAGCATTCTAAGTTAATGACCTCAGGATCAACTTGGTTTGCCGTGGGGTCAGCATCGTCTTGCGAAGTGCTCATGGATTTGTCATCGAAGTTGGCGCCATGGGGTTTTGATCTGAAATGGCTATCTACGACGAATTTTGCAAGCATCTCATCGCTAATTGGATCAACTACGTCCTTCATTCAATAAAATACCATACTCAGTATAAGCTCTAGTAAAAAGTAACACAAAAGTTAAAAAGAGTGAAATTAGATTGTTAACAACCTTCACAACACATAAGATGTCAAAACGAGATAAGATGGGATCTGTCAACTCAACATTTTGCGAGAAGGTCTTGGAAGAATCGTACCTGGAAAAGGAAAGCACTCTGATTAGTGGAAAAGGCATCTGGATAATTGACCTGGGCTACTAAGGCCTACATTTCCTAGACAAAATCAACAACAATCCCCCCCAAAAAAAGTGTCTTAGCCCTGTCATGACTGGAGAGAGGGTATGTCTACAAAGGGACTGGAGATCGAGTTTCTAAGGTCATGTCAAGGACAATTATACTTGATTGGCATTTTGAACTAGGAAAACATGAAATTTTAGAGCTATACACGCACTTGCTAACTCAACGGATTACACAAAGGAGGGGACATGCAAAAGCAGTCCTCAGAGCAGAAAACAAAAACATACTGTATGACCAGACAATGCAGCACTCGTGCAGGACTATTTACCTTCCTCCAATTGGATTTGCAGCGGCAATGACAGAACAACGAGCCTGGAGAGAAGTAACAATTCCAGCTTTGGAAATGCTTATACTCTGTTGTTCCATTGCTTCATGGATACTCACCCTGTTAAGAAAGATATACGTAAAGGCCCTCAGTGGACAATAATTTTGCTTGCTAACACAACAAATAATATAATCATTTAGTAAAATTACAAATTTTAGTGGTGTATGGATCCTTGCCTGTCTTGGTCATTCATCTTATCGAACTCGTCAATAAGGCAGATGCCTTTATCAGCCAGAACAAGAGCTCCCCCTTCAAGAGTCCATTCCCGTGTAACGGGATCCTTGTGCACCGCAGCAGTAAGACCCACTGCAGAAGCCCCTTTACCTGTAGTGTAAACAGCCCTCTGCCCAGTTTTCTCAGCATACCTTTTCCACAAAAGGTTGAAAGTGTGTCAGATACTAGCTATGTTATGAAACTTACTAAGCCACTTAAAGCTATAAGGATTTTCTTACTTGAGGAACTGTGACTTTGCTGTGCCTGGATCACCCAGAAGAAGCACATTTATATCGCCTCGCAAACGATGCTTGCCTTCAACATTTTTTTCTTGGCCTCCAAACATAGCGAGAGCTATTGCAGTTTTGATATCTTCATGGCCATAAATTGATGGCGCAATGGACTTGATGATCTAAGAAAAGAAATTCTGAAGTATTAGCATAATTCACAAAGTAATATATTTAAGAAGATCGCGTACAGACTGGGTTACAAACCCTTTCTCCTATTCTGGGGTCCTTGGCCAACTTCTCAATTTCTTCTTTATCTTCTTGGGTGAGTTTGTAAGCAGAAAAGAGATCTTGCTTTTTGGTAACATAATTAGCTTCAACAACAGTAGCAAACACTGGGAAACCATTCTTGGTGTTCAGGGACAAATCAAAATTGTTTGTGTAAATTCCAGTGACCTCCTGAAAAATGCCAAACAGGATAGAAATCAGAGCTCAGGTAAAAGTACTTTCCATGAGAGGAGAAATGCATTGAAAACAGGAACCTACAATTTCTTCTCCTGGTCGGGCACAATCTATAAGATCATTCAGTAGTATCACTTCCTTGTATCTTGGAAGCCGACCAGCTGGTACAATTCCTGGACTCTCTTGAAGAGTGAGTTTTTGATAATTCCGGTATATAGTCTGTAGCATGCCATGGTCAGATAGTAAGAATCTAGTATTTAGCTGGTAATTAAACAAAATGCTGTAAACCGCACCTGCTCAACATTGACAGTGAATGGTCCCTTCGATTGACATTCTGGGCAAGAGCCAACCTTGACTTCTGAATAGGAGTTCTGGAAAAATGGTCCCAGGATAGCCCCACATTTGTTGCAATCATACTTCACCTGTTGCAACTGAGGAAAGACTCCAGAGCGACGAGTAACTACTCCCCCAATGCGAATCATGGTGTTCAGATGGATCTGTCTGTTAAACAGACAAAGAAAAAGAGAAGGGCGGGCTGAAAGTCAAATATAATCAGAGATAGAGGGCAATGACAAACCAATAAATAGACATTTACTACCTTATGTTGCGAATTTGATCGTATACTGGCAGGTTGGTGATACGGACGTATATTTTCTGATGAATATTTTTGTAATTGGGGTGTAAATCAAAGACAACTTTCTTAGCAACCTCTTCCATGACCTCCAACACAGATTGTGGAGCATCAGCGAGCCAAATTGCAATATTCGGATGAACATAGATGAACTGTTTATAGTCAATTTCCAAGCTACATTTGTTGGCTGCCAATAGTGAATGCATTAAAATTGTAATTTGTAAGCAAAAGCATGTAATGAAAAACGAAGACTATCAAAATAAGTGATCAAATAGCCATCCAAATCACACGATTTAAGATTAAAACTAAAGGAAACCATACTCCCTCTATTCTCAACAGAAAATCATTACAAAATGAGCTAGTTAAGATGCTTCACCTGACACCATCTCATTTATGAGACGGACATATTCATAGTCTCCATGCTCGTTCTTTGGGTTAATGTAGGTGAGTAAAAAGTCCTTGAACTTTTTCCAATAAATCGTCGAACTTCATCTCTTGTAACCCATTCCCGTAGTGTTCCCTGTACTTTGTACATCTCAAACTCGCCTTCTTCATCATCATCATCCTGGAAAGGAACTGGCTTGGTAAACAAAACATAAATGTGGCAAATACCAATGGCCTGTGAGTAGCATTTTACAACTAAAACAAGCAGGTTACCTCATATGGCTCATCGTCTGTGGGATCAGTCATGGGCACATCCTCCCTAGAGGGTCCATGTTGTGATCTTCCAGGTGAGCTTTGCTCAGCATCAGTGTCATCATAGCTTCGTGGAGGCCGAAAATCTGCCCTAGACCTTTTTGAAGGCCTGTAATTATCATCATCTGTATCTGTAGCCAGAAAACCTCACATGTTCAGGGCCAGTGAACTAGTCCCTAAATATAACATAATACTATAGATTGTATCCAAATGAGAAACAATGCGGAGTTCTTGGAACGAATCTAAATGCATTCCTCTCTAAAGAGTCAGGAAGTCATCGACAAGTTTGTATTTTGTCATATATACTACAAAGTTTGAAAATCCAATTTAAATCAGGGAAACCCACAAACCAAAGCTGTTGCTCTCCACCAAGTATAACCTGTTCTTGTGAAATGTGACTATCATGACTGACAACCTTAACTTCCACTTCTCCCTTCAACTCAATCCTCCATCACCTAGCTAAGGTGCCCAAATCCCAACTCGTCATTTTTGTATAAATCAAAGCACCATTGTTCGAAGCATTAAATTTGAACCTTTTATCTCTCTCTCACGCATTTGAATCCAACAAAATCAACACTATAAGAAATGCACACCAACCTAATGTGAGTCCCACATAAATCAGGCTGGATGAAACAAAACTACCCAAGAAAATAGGTAAAATGGAAGAAACTGCTGATAAATTGACTAAGGAGTAAACCCCTGTAGCACATGGATGGAGAGAGATACCCTGGTCGTGAAGAAGCTGGGGAAGTTTGCGGTTATTGGAAAAACGAGAATCGCGAGCATCAAGCTCTAGCTCGGCATTCCTACGATCCTTCATGATCTGATCCAAATCTCTCTCATCTTCCAAGGAATCATTCAACCCCTCTTCTTCGTACTGGTCGTGCTCTTCCATTACCCGGTAATCACTATTTCAAAAAAGACACACAAAAACAAAAACATTTCTGCTCATTTCACTTCCAATTTCCCCAATTTTTTCAGAACAACTCAAATTCGAGGCCAAATCAACAAAAAACTACAGAAAAGATAGAAAATCACTTGAGGAAATCGTCGTTGTAAAGATCCTCGCCTTCCTCCTCCTCCTCGACATCCTCCGGCTCATCACGGACTATTTCAGGGTCAACGGCGGCCTCCTCGTCGTCGTCGAAGTCCTCGGAGAAGTTGCTGGTGTTGGTATTGGGAGGGAGCTGGTCGGTCGGGAATCCCGCCGACGTCGGAGATTCCGGCGTCGTCGGCGGGTTCTCCGCCGAGTGGTCGTTGCCATGGTCCGATGAACCTTCTCCCGCCATCTCGCCTCTCTCTCTCTCTGATAGCCGGAGTGGCTGTGGATTTCTCTCTCTCTCTCTCTCTCTGTCCCAGTACTGGGGATTCTCGGCGGCCTTATTAGGGCTAGCAGTTCCGAAGGCGGGAAATTTTGGCGCCAAATGTAGAAGGGCCCCACAGTCTCCATCTTCACGTATCTAGTTATCTTACTTTTATATCTGGACTTTTTCGCTCGGCTTTCCTAATGAAGGCCCATGTTGGCTAATGTAGAAGTGAGGCCCATGGTGATGTTTCCCACTTTGAACAATATGTAGCCCATTGAGACGATCTCATGTAAAATTTATCGATTAAATCGAAAATGTAATATTTAACAAGTCTAAAAAACTCTATTTGGTACGGATGATATCGAATAATTATAATTTTCGTTAACTAAATTTTAAAATTTAAAAAATTAAAAGTATAACTGAAAGTTTTAGTTTACTAATTTTACTATTTGATTAATCGTTTTTTCATGTTTGTTGGTCTTATCATTGACTAAAAACATTAACTTCAATTTTCATAACTTTTGAATTTAATTTAATTTAATTAGACTATTTAATACACTAATCATGAACTTCCATATTATTGTTTATTAAGTCTTAATTATTTTATAATTATTAAAGAATTGCATTTGATTAATATATAATTTATAATTTTTGAAAACAAAAAAGGAAGTTTTGGTTTCGAATGACCAACTTTAGATGGTCGAACCGAAATTATTTCTTTTAATAATTTTGTTGGGTAAACTGAATTGGTTGATTTGATTTTCAATTTTAGGTTTCCCTTATCCTTAATGGCCGATATAGGTAGTAAATAAGTTAAATTGAATCAAATTTGTGTTAAACTTGAAAGGGTCGAAGCCTTAGACTTGAACAAACATGTTAAAAATCTCAATCTTAACCACATTTATTTTTTAAACGAAGCAACCTAAAATTTACCCTTTTTAAACATTAATTTAGATGGATCGAGTTCGGATTATTTGATTTCTATTAATTAACTCATTTGTCATTTCAACTAAAATATAATTATGAACCATGATAAGTAGCTAGTACATGTTTAACTTCCTTCCTTGAAATTTCAAAAACAAAAAAACGGCACTATTATAATAAGATTCAAACGTTATATCAATATTTTAAAATTTTAATTCCCGATTTTATAAGTTATTTTAAGAAAAATAAATAGGTAAATTAATCTAACATGTTTAATTTAGTTAAACATGTCATATGTAAGTATTTTTTATGATAAAATTCTTTTTAAACGGATTAAATATATTATGATTAAATAGATTGAAAATCTGTTACTAAATATTTTAATTTCATCTTTAATTTAAATTAATAATCGTGTCAGTTTAATTTTCACAAAGCGGTTTGGTCCTTGCGGAGGCCTTGGCTTCTAATCTGAAACACAACACGAACCAGCAAACCTTGAGACGCGTGAGAGAGAGAGAGAAGGCAACCCAGAGAGACTCCGAGCGAGATGTCGGAGAACCCATACGAAAAAGTGAGAGGAGGGCGACTAGCATTCAAGGGCGGAGCCCTAGCCACTCGAAGCAAGGCCATCGACAAGAAGAGCAAGAAGAAGAAGAAGAGAGAGAAATCTGGGGACGAAGATGAGCATATTGATACCCTCAATGAAGAGCAACTAGCTGCGACTTCCGGAGAAGGAGGAGGAGGAGAGGTGGTTTACACCATTGATGCAGCCAAGAAGATGAAGTACGAGGATCTTTTCCCAGTTGAGGCTAAGAAGTTTGGGTACGATCCCAAAGCCAAGGTTAAGTCGGTTGAAGAGGCGCTTGATGATCGCGTCAAGAAGAAGGCCGATCGCTATTGTAAATAGACAGGTAATCTTTGTTTTCTGTGTTGATTGTTGTGTTGGGTTGATATTATTGTGCAATGGGGATTGTGTTGATCTAAAAAGGATTGCGAATTTAGGGCAAAGTTAGGGTTAGGGTTTAGTTCGTGGGTTGGGTTGTAAAATGGTGAGCGGGGATGTGTTGGAATTTGTGTGTGTGGGGGGTGAAGGGTAATTTGAATGAAGGTTGAAAATTCGAGCAAACTGGTTTAATTGGGTGATTACGAATTGATCGCTTTAAGATTGTCTTGCTTATTGGAAATTGAGGCAATGTTGGGGTTAGGGTTTTTTCTCCATGGCTTAATGTGCAAATTTGATGAGCTGAGATGTGAATGGAAGTGTTTGTTTGTGAGAAGTATACTTCCAATGGAGCTTAACCCTTTGAACAAACGCAATCCGGGCCTGTTCAGAAGAGGTCAAGTTGTAGCTACAAACAACTATGCGGTCTGTTCACGAGTACAGAGTATTCACACTAGATATTTCAGTCAATAGGTGTTTTAGTAATGTTTTTCTTGTTTACCTTGTGAGGGAATGGGATTTGAATTGTGTGTAAATGGATTGCACTTGAATCCTAACCCATGAAAAAGTTTCAGATGAGGTCCTATGAGGCCAATACAATTAGGAAAGGAGGAATCAAGCATGAGAACAAATTTAATCAATGCATAGGCTCAGAGACCGTTAGACAGCCCCCAACATATAGAACATTTTATGAATTGAGTTACATGGGTCACATAAATTTCAAGATAAATGCATTGCTGTATGCATATTAGATACTCAATTTCTTATGGAATGTTACTAGGATTATTGTTTGGGTTGGAGTAGCAACCCCCCAGGCTCTTTAACACACTCACACACACACACACATATAATGAGAATCCTATGAGCAACCTTTGCATCAGAAAACTGAGGGTTGATGTATTTAATTACAACTCAATGCTCTAGATCAAATCTTTCAGCCCAGGGGGGTCAATTCCCCTCCTTCCTAGGTCCTAGCTCCGCCCTCAAAAGTGGTTTTTTGTTCACGGTTCACCCAGCCTCTCTGTTTAGTTGCAAGTCATCAAGCTTAGCGTCTGCCATTGTTAACCATCCGCATTGGCGAAATTTGCCAGAGGATTTCGCTTGTTCATGATAGACTTCACCCTCCATCTTTATTCCGTTATATTTGTGTGTGTGGTGGAGGGGGAGTTTGGTTCATTTCTAAGTTGGATCTTTGGTTGCTGGAGAGGGAAACATGAGCAGACCCGTGGGGGCCCCACCCTTTATACACATTGAGACGTTGACATACACCTATTTATATCTGTGTCACTGTGTGTACTATTGATATTATACAGTCTCAAATGTCCACCCAGATTTGTTACCCTTAGTTTCTTTTCAGCACTCTGCACTCATCAAAATTTATTTTGGACAGGTCATTGAAATGGAGTATTTTTCTATTTTCTGCTCAGTCTCCTTTCGACTGCAGTGATATGTGATGTGTGCCTTTGTTTACATCGAAAATTATGCCACGGTCTCTCAACCACTGAGCTTGGTGGCAGAGTAGAGTGCCATGCGCATGAGAATTATTTTAAAATAATTTTCTTGTGGAGGCCTGGTGTTGTATTTTCTTCAAAAAGAATATCTAAAGCACCCTACTTGGTACTTTAATTACCAACATATTTGAATTGTTGTTACCCTGTTAATGTTTTTAGTTTGATGGCATATATATGCGCATGCACGCGCATGCGCACACACACACACACACACAAAGGAAATTCGGCAAAAATGAAATAATATTGGGCTCTTCTTCATTACCTCCTTGTTGTCAGCATTCACAAGGGTTTTTGTTTCAGGGTTCAAATTCAGATGAATTTCTTTAGGATCCTCAAGTTGCTAATGCTGGTTTTTATTTTCATGTTAGCAGTTGGAGATTGACTGAATCTTTTAGAAGATAGGTGGTGAAGAAAAGTAGACAGCAGCAGTGTTTAAGATCTTAAATGCTCCGGACGTTAAGTATATTATTATGACATGTGAACCCAGAGGCTACCTTTCTGTTGGTTCTTCAAGGTCGATGGTCTTATCTGTTGCTACTATTTAAGGTGTACACCACGTGAATCAATCTCTCTTTATTGTAGTTTAGCCACAGATTATGCATACCTGTTCGAACAGGCAAGGAGAAATGTTGTTTATTTTAAGGGTAACTGTTCTCCTTTGTATTCTTGCTTATCTTGTTTGACTAATTTACTTGGTAATGAAATTTCGTCTTGCTCTTGTTCGTTTTGAGTTGTTTTCACTATCATATGTACCAACATCAAGAGTGTCAATAAAGGCAATCAGAGACAAGGCAACCCTAGTGAAATGTCGAGCAATCGAGAGGGCTAGAAAAACTCTAATGGTAGTTTGTCTTTTAAATCCTCTCTCAAATGGTCCATTAGGGCAATCGGAGTTGAAAAGAGTTAGTAACAGTGGGCTATCGATTTGGTAGTAGGAGATGGTGTTTGATATGGTCCGGACGGACTGAACCGGTGAATCATTAGAAAAGGAAACGAAAAAAAGTACTTTAACCTTTGGGTTTACATTTCAGAAGCAACAATGGTCTAAGTCTAACACCAAACTCCGGCCTCTTGTTTCTTACATTGAATTAGGGGAACACCTCTCCTCCCAACCCTTAAATATGTAAATTATAAGCAATTTTGCATGCATCAATACCAGTGCAATGTCATTTTTCAAACTTTAGTGTATTGCGCAAAAATAATGTCATAATTTGGATAATTTTGCACATTTACCCTGTTATTTGGGTTATTATAAATTAATATCCCAAAAATAAATACTAAAATCACTTAGTAGTTGGAAACAAATTATGCTGGTGTAGTGTGGTTATGCCTAGTAGTGGCATGGGTTATTATAAATTAATATCCCAAAAATAAATACTAAAATCACTTAGTAGATGGAAACAAACTATGCTGGTCTAGTGTGGTTAGGCCTAGTAGTGGCAATAATTCCGGTTCGCATTGTGATTAATTCATACAAATTAGACAATTTTTAAAAGTATATGTCATCTGATATTTGATCTTTTACAAGTCAATAAATTAGACAAATTTAAATTTGGGAAAAAAATTAGAGGTTTGGTTTTAATTTTTAAAATTTGACTGCTTCTGTTGCAATATCATCACATCATTACATTCACATCTATGAGTTATAATCAATCTATCTCAATGGCATACTAAAAACAACAGATAAGGTGAAATCTTCGATTCCTGGGGGTTAATTTTGAAGGTTGGATTAACATCGTCCTAAAACTCTAAATAAAAATATGAAAAATTTAGTATTTAGATCGATAAAAATATAAACAATCAAATCGGATAAAATTACCAATATTATATATTATGGTCATTATTTTACCTCAATTTCTGAAAAGCTTATATATAAATATTTTTTGAGAGTCAGCTTATCAACTCTTTAAAAATTTTTAAGTAGTTTTTTTTTGTTGATTCAAAAAATTAAAACCTTCAAAAAAGAAAAAAATTTAGTTTCAAGGAAGAAATGGAATGGGAGAAATGGAAAAGAGGTTCCCGCTTTCCCCAAATTCCTCTCTAAAACCCTCTCTCTCTCTTCCTCCTTGAAGCTCTTTGCCTGTGCTGTGCTGAATAAGCATCTCTACCATGTCGCCCCCGGACATCATCAAGAACCGATTTCTAGGGTTCCTCATATGGCAATCCATCCAATCCACCGCCATTTTCATCCTCTGCAAAGCTCTTATTCTCTCTCCTCTCACCTCAGCACCCTTCCTCCCCTCTCCCCTCGGCTTCATCGCTATCCTCTTCTTCCTCAGCTCCATGCTTCTCTTCGCCCTCGCCGTCCAAACCATCGCCACGCCGCAGTGGCGCCGCCCCGCTTCGCCGCTTGAGCTTGCCCTCGGAGTTCTACGGCTAGTCTTCGCTTCTTCCTCACCCGCCGGCGATTTTCTCCGGCGAGCGAGGGTTTCTCTCAGCATCGTGCTGCTGGTTTCTGCTTCGGCAGTATCAGCTTTCATTGCGATAGTTTCTGTAGCTGCTACTAGCTTCTCGGGGTCCCTTGGTGAGCTCATTAGCAAATTGGGTTTCAGGGCTTTCGTCGCTGGGGTGCTCTATGGCTCGCATTGTGTGTTTTATCAGCGATTTGTGTTGGCTTTTCCCATCGTTCAGGTGAGTACTGTTTTTGCCCAGTTGTTCCTCCACTTTATATATCAGTTTTATTTGTTTTACCTCTTCGCTGCTGGAACAATGAAACTCTTTTAGTTGTTCTATTCATTGCTGCTTGAAATTCGAGCTAATTTGGGAGTACGGACTTTTTTTTTTTCCCCGTAGAGACTATGTGTATATATGATATTATCTGTATCTCTAGAGGGGAATAGACTGCTAATTTATTGTTGGCTACAACTTGCAGATAGTTATGTCCATCCTCTTGTAATTGTGTGTAGGTCCGGTGAATTTTCTGTTCTCTTGATCACTTGATGAGGAAAAAATTAGTTATTATAGTAACCAAAAGACTGGATGCTGTTGTTAAGCATCCAACATTTCAACCCATCAAGAGCTGATTACATCCCCGAAGGTGTTTGACCATTTATCAACAATATACAGATGAAGAAGAGTGAATATACAGATCTTCCCAAACCTACTGAGCCTTTGATCATTTATTAAGAGGAAAGTTCACCAAAGTACAAACTTGAATGGAGAACAATCAAGAGGAAGGCCCTAACTGCAATATGGTCCGTAACCCAAAAAAAGGGGAATACACCCCCTCCCCCAAAAAAAAAGAAAAAGAAAAAAAGTGATTCTGACAGATACAACAACCTAGGGAGGAGGAAAACAACCTAGAAAAAGGCTTATGAAAGCAGCCAAAACCATCAGGAAAGGTGAAGAGATCAGCCTACCCTGACTTGGGCGTTGACTAAATCTGAAATACCACAAGTCTAGGATCGGAAAATTTGCTGGTGACAGGTACCCCGGAGGGAAAAATGCTGGTGGGATAGCTTATGGAAGGGGATGGTGGCTGGGGAAATACGATGGAACCGGAAGAGAAGAGATGACAAATAGGGGAGGGTCATGACCTTGTCTCCTGAAGGCCTGAGTTCCAGGAGGCCTTGGGCTATCCCCTGATAGCCTAGTTGTGCCAAGAATGAGAATGTAAGAGAATGAGGATGAGTGATAAGAGCTATATGGAAGAAGAGAGAGGAAGAAGGTCTATCGGAGGTCGCAAGCTCAATTGGATGGAGGGTGATGGCTGGTGTTGACCAACGGGGGAGGTGAGGTGGACCTTTCAATTGTTCCAATAAGCTACTATGGTTAATGCAGTGGCAGCACAGAATGATTTTAAAATCCCAATAATTGTGGATTCTATGTTGAAAAGGAGATAGTTCTGATGTGTCCTTCAACAATATGCAAATGATGACTCCAGTGAGCTAAATGCTTATTGAAGAATTCTTTTAAGATCTAGGCATGCTTATTGCATTTTATATTCTTTCATTTGGTTATGGAATATAGCTAATGCTTTGTCCTCCTTTTTGCAATGCATTGCGTAGTCAGGTCCTGAATGTTTTTTTTGCGCTATAATTTTCTGATTGTGTTGAATCGTGTATTTGAAACTGCTTGTACTTTCTTCTCTATCTGACATACTTTAATTTCTTGTGTCAACAGCGTCCACCTTTCTTTAGCTATAAGATGGGGCTTCCTTTGGCTATTAGACAAGCTTTAAAGCTTTCGGTGTTGTCGTCCTTGATTTCAGCTGCATTTGCTCTCGTTTTGCCTAATCACCAGGTTAAAGGGGGTTGTTTTGCAGATCATTTCATCTTTTACATAGGAAGTTTTGCAGTTATTCTCTCATGGGAGCTGATACTTCATTTGCACAAGGTTAGTTATATCTGAGTTCTGTTTGATTCTGGTATTTTGTGTAGGATATTTCATGTGATGCCAATTGCTCAATATTCCCACTTCCAGTTTGTTACATGATTGGGGGTCTTTCATATGTTTTCCTGTGCACTTCTTGCATATCCACCACGACCAAGGAAACTCTAGAGTCTATAGGGGTCGAAAAATTTAATGCTGTTTAATTTATCTAATTAGATTCTATGGCATATACGTTTTTGGAAACAAGAAAACACATTGATGTATTTCCAGTAGAGATAGATGAAAATCAACTGAATGTAATATTGCGAGAACTTTCTGAATATGTTACTATATTGTTCATTGCTTTACACTTGATAAGCTGGTCATTCTAGTTGGATTGATTTTACATAAAGCTAAAAGGGCAACTCTTACAAGGTAACTCATATAAGTGCAAGGTAAAGCCTTAGAGGAGAGATTAATGATGACCATGATGCAACATATAACGATGTAGAGACAAATGGAAGCGTGCTTGAGAGTTCAGTTTGGGAAAAAAGATCTTGATTAAGCTAAAGAGGAAATTTTGCTGTATTATTATTCAACCAGCTCTGTTTTATGCTGCCATGGCTGATATGTTGGACTTGTGGTCATACTAGGTTGGATGGGATAAGGAATGAAGTTTATGAGAGATGGGGAAAATAAGGTTAGGGAACTGGGACAGAGATGAAGGGAACAAGAAGCTGGTTGAAAATACTTGTTATTGAACCAACATTTCTATGCATCAGGTGTTGATATACCCTCCCAGATCCCAATAATTATCTAGCTGGAGCGTTGAAGGGAAAACTAAATCTTTGTGAGGTACTAATGTTATCCTGTTTTCATGCTTGAGATAGAGTGTGAAAATATCTACCAAAATGATTTAAATTTTTGTAAAAAAGCATACCATCATTTAGCTGTGTTTGTACTGCAGGAAACTGTTGGAAAAGAAAAATAAAAGAACAAAAAGTTAGGAGGAAAAAATGGGAAGAGAACTGCCTTTTGGCTTGTTTAGATATAAGGGGAAAAGAGGGCATTTCCTCCAAAACAAAAAAAAAAAATGAAGAAAAGGGGTTAACTTGGGTGGGGTATATAAAGTTTATAGTGATGTAGTCATAAGTAATGACACACTCATCTTCTCAGGCTTCTCTCGACCTGAGGGATGGGACAATCATAAAAATGCTCCACCATCCTACATAATTTTGGTGTCAACAAACTTGCCAAACTGACCTATACATGTATATATATTTTCGGAAGGAAAATATATTATATGTTTTAAATTATGATAAAAAGGAATAGATGCACATCTAACACCCTAGAAAGGACTATATACGTTCAACATATAAGCTATCCACATAGTTGACCATACTAGCAGAGGAAGAGCAAAAGTTCCTATTATTTCAAAAATAGAGTCTTGATGAAATTCACGCGCTGGGTTGAAGTTTCCGCACCTTTGAAGACTCTTCGGTTTTGAAAACTGCTCCACCAACATACACAATTTGGGTGTCAATAGACTTGCCAAAACCGACTCGTGTATATTACTCAACATAAAAACTAACCCAACTCATATTTAAAGTAACAGCATGTGATTTTGACCTGAACCCAAATTAATCAGCCTCAAACTGTACCCTGCCATTATATGAATGATTGCATTTTCTTGGACAACTCACTGGACAAATCGGCATTTGCTCTAAATATTACCATGCTTACCCCAATTAAACCTGACCTAGCTTGAATGTTCCATCAATATGGTCTGACTGGTTTTGAAATTGCCCCATTGGAAACCAAACAACCTGTTTTAATTGGTAGTGGACACATTGCATTGGAGGATGAGTAGTTACTGGAATCTCAATTTACAACTTCTGTTTCAACCAAATCTGTCAATCAGAGCATACTAGAAGGGAGATAACTTTTGTGTAATCTTTCCCTGAAACATTCTAGCGTCGTGTCATGAGCAGGATTTTATTCTAGTATCACCAAAAATTGCAGTTGGATCAGTCATATGGATCCTTGCTACTTAGCTTTCTTAAGATGTTTTCTTTACCAATTGTGCATGTTGGTTGAGATTATAGCCATTTTGCTGCTGTCTTTAGTATCAGGGATTATTATTTATGGTTTCTTCTATTTGCATGTGCTAGTGGATCTGTGATTCTTCTCTTGTCATTTGGATTGGAAATCTATTGCTGTTATCTCTGAGTTTTAATGTTACTATGGCAACCCAGGTTTTACATACAAAGAGATTTGTGTTTGCTCCATTAGAAGGATATGCAGCCATAGATACAAACCCTAGCAAGCTTCTTCTATCTGCATTGGAGGAGAGTTTCCCTGGATCTCTTCTGCAGTATCTTGCATATCTTGATTTAAGTATGGTTTGTGGAAGCAATGTTGATCCCTGGCGCCGGGCTGCTTTCTTTGAAGAGACTGGTGAGACTTATAAGAGAGTGGTATCTGCATGCTTGAAACCTTTAGTGCATCTTTCATCAAAGCTATCCGAAGGATTAAATTCAGCGGATAACACCCAGAAGCTATCCCATCAATTATACTCATCCGATGACATTCGGAAAAGTTCCGAAGTTCTTGAATCATTTAGTGACTTCCAGGTATCTGGTCTCTTTTCTTATCTTTGCTTTTGGTTGCTCTGATACCTTATCTTAATACCTGCATAAGCCAATCAACCTAGCTTTATCTGACGAGGAGAATTGCATATATGACTTTCCCACTAATAGTATGTAGAATGTGTGTGATAAAGGTCTGATAGTTTAATGCTGGTTGCTTGATATCAAAGGTAAGCCTTTCTAGTACTGATATGGGAAGAGAGAGTCAACAAAATTGAGCGATTAGATGTGTTTAATAAAAAGAAGAAACTATGAACCAAGCATTTTCATTTACTTGCCAAATTTGTGAAGGAAGAAAGGAAGTCTAACAGGATGTTACGCAGTAGATTGGGATGGTTGCATTTCTTTTAAAGAAGTATATGTGAACAAATTAATCCAAAACCATCTTCCTCTAGCACGATGAATTTTACTACGGTGTTTTTTCAGCATACTGGATTGTTGATGACTTCAGATGTTTCCCATGTCTTTTCTCTCTTAGAAAAGCCAGTTGATGATGCTTGCCTGTGGCATTACCTATAAAACTGTGATATATTTTTAGGATAGTAGGTTTTGTGTGAGACTGTCTCACCTAAGACATATTGTGATATAAATATTTTAGCGGCGACTTTTAATAACTATGAGGATGCCTAATAATTCTTGAGGAGGTAGCTATGATAAAATTTGTTAGTCACCTTGGTATTAAGAAGTCACTCTAAATTAAGTAACTAGTCACCTGAAAATCTTTAAAAGTCGTCCCTAAGGAGTCCGTCTTATGATAACTCTTACTTGATAGGTCTCTTTCAAGAATTTGTAATTTCAAGAACGGGTGCAGAGTGTAGACCTATGTATATCAAGTTTCAACATTCCTGTTCTTTCTGGTCTTAAAACTTTTAATGTAATTTGCAGTTGTATGCATGGTGTGCGCAAGCTATCGCATCACTAGAAGCACGCTCTCACAAAGAGGACAGATTTGGAGTTGCTCAGCTTTCGGGAGCCATGCTACCGTCTTATCAACCTTGTTGTCATGTCTACTTGCTGTTGAAACATTCATGGGGAAGAAGAGTAACTTGCAATCCCCGAACAATATGTTAGGTCCCGGTGGCATTAAATGGGCTACAAACAGCACAGCTAGGAGAGAGATTACAACAACCTTGGACAAAAAGAGGGCCAGCCCGGCCCGTTCCAAGTCCTATGCTTTGGCAGATGTATTGAAGACATCTATTTATATAATCATATCTGAATTTCATGAAGAGATGGTTGCTAGTGCCAAGCTGGGGCATTTAGAGAAAGATTGGGTGAACAGTGTCAAGCCTGTCTATGGATCTGTTGAGCTTCTAGTGCAAAAACTCCACTTTTTCTTAATTTCCAAGCTAGCTAGTTGAATTAAGGGTGCATTTGTTCCAATTGTTTCTATTTTGGGCTGATGAGAGTAGAACTTTTTGCTGCATCACATTGAAGCCTGTTCAGCTTCGAATCGTTGATGAAGGCTTAGAATGTGATCTATAGGAAATCATTTTTGTCATATGTGTGAAGAACTTGTTAAACTTTATCCTCGTTGTACTGTTTTGATAAGAGGCTAGTGTTTTGCAAGGAAACAAAGTCTATAGCAAATCCCCCGTATTTCTATCAGTCCTATGTCAAAGAAAACTATGTCTTTGAGTCTATAAGTTAGTGTTACTATATAACAGCTCGAACAATTTAGGGGTTTGTTCGTTTTAGCTAGTAAAATTAATTGTTACAAACTGTAATAAGTTATTATGAGTTGTTATGATTAACTGTTATTTGTTATGAGTTATTATAACGGTTATAAGTTGTTATAATGCTAATAATAAAATCTTTAAATATAATAATTTTTTACAATAATAATAATAATAATATGATTAGTGGTTATAGTGGGTAATTGTTATGAGCTGTTAGTGGTGATAAATAATTTTTATAAATGCCAATTTGAATAAACTCTAGGCATAATTTCATCTGCTTTTGGTACATACTTCAAAAGTGATGGAGTGTCAAATGAAAAGAAAAGGAATTAACTAAAATAATTAATCCTAAAAGCAATGAATTAAAATAACTTGACCTTTTTGAAAAATAAAATTACTCCCTCTATTTTAAAAGACACGTCATTTTAACATTATAAGGGAATATTAAGGAAACAAATTTTACATTAAAAGATTAAGTTGTCTCTATATTTATTAGAAATAAAAATCAGTAAAAAAAATAAAATAATTAATATAAAAAAATTAATAAATTAATTATTAATATGTTAATTAAAACTATAAAATAAAAAAATAATTAAAATAACATATAAGAGAGGGAGTATATTATATGAAGAGTTGGAATCCATGTTTTTTACAATAAAGTGGGGATGCAATTGTGTTGTCTTTACTCAAACCTAGTCAAAGCAAGAAAAGGCCAAAGCCCCCCCAAAAAAAAAAAGACCCGAATGTAAACGTGCCGCGTATGCGTGGTTCTATGAAACCACACATTCTCTTCCTCCCAGTCTCTCTCCTCCTTCCCCCACCACACCAGTACTCTCCCTCTCTCTCTCTCCTCTCAGTATCTCCGGCTCCAGAAACCCAGAGAAATCCAGATCAACCCCCTTCTCAAAAAGATCGCCAATCTCCATCTTCTCAAATTACCATTCAGACCCTCTTCTCCGCTGCCCTTTTGTCCTTGGCACTCCTGTAATTATCTCCCAGTTTCAGGGGCCTTTTTTGTTTGTAATCATCCCCTTCTTCTCATCGAAAGTATAAAACCCCAATTTAACCCGCAAGTCTATTTAATTGTAAATTTGCGCTGAGAAATTCCTTCGTTATTTTCAAGCTAAAAAGGGTTCTTGGATTCAGCCTTCTGCTTTGTCCAAGTCCAAGTCCAAGTCCAAGTTCGAGTTCAAGTTCAAGTTCTCCACTGTTTTCTCTCTCCTCTTCTCAGGTAAACTACCATCTACCCTATAATATGGTGTGTAGCTTCCTTTATGTTTAGGGTTTGGTGATTGCTGGGTGATTCTCGGATTTTTCGTACTGGTTTTTGTTTCTATTTTTTAATTGATTTTTCTGGGTAGGTAAATATGGAAGCAGCTACTGTTCTTCGATCGCCGTTGAGCATTTCAGTTCCCCATAACTCTGTATTAAGGCCTTCAACTTCAATTCCAAACAGCGCTAGTTTTACCCGTTTTGGGACGAAGTTTCGGTTGAGTAAGGTATGATTTTTCCTTTTGAGCTATTTGTTATAGTTTATTGATCCTTTGTTGTATTTTGATTTTTCATTGGAGACATTTCTGTGGAAATTGCCGTCTAATTTCGGTACTTGGGAAACTTTGTGGGGCTTGTAATGATTCACTGCTTGAATTTTGATGCTTTAGGTTTGTGAGTATTTTATAAATGAAAATTTTTCATTTACCTAAGGTTTGGATAAATGTTTTTCTACTATGAACTTTTCGAATTATTTTTTTACCTCCCTTGACATTTTCACCCATTATTGTAAGAGCGTGAAATTATAAAGATACCCCACTCCTCTTTACCTTTTCCCCCTACTTACCCCTTGGCAGCCCACGAACCTTTCCTCGTATGAAAACTTGACTTGAGGAAGTCTCTGTCATCCAGTAACTCTACTTTGCTCATTGTTCGGCAAGACGTGTGTTCCTCTATCATTTTTGGAATTTATGATAATTTGACACAAAGGTAAAGGAAGGTAAATAATAAATTGAAAAATTCAAAGTCAGAAAAAACATTTACCAAAACCCTCAAGGTGGGTAGATGAAAATTTTTCTTTTATAAATAATCTCTTAGCTTGTTTGGGAGCAAGGCTGTGTATATTTGACCTTAACATGCTCCAATTCAGAAGGATTTATGGAGTTTTTGTTTGTTTTATGTGGCTGCTAAGTTTAACATCACATCGTAAATTTTGAGTTTGCATGCTATTTATAGCTTAATGTTACAATTTCAGTGGCCATTTGCTGCTGTGGCATTCTGGATGTCGTTACCATAGTTCATTTTGGTGGAGTTTCCTGTGAGTTCAGCTGCTGTGAATGCATGTCTCATGTCTCTTTCTCATGTCTTGGCCTGGCTCATTGTTCTCCCCATATGTGTGAGTAGTAAGCATGGAGATTATGAGACTAAAAGTTGAACCTCCCCCTTCCCTGGGGTCATTGATGGAGTTTTGAAGTATATTTAGGTATAGAATTAATGAACAAGCTTAAGTGTGTTGGCATAATAGTGAAGATCATAAATTAAATCAAATACAGGGAGTGCTACTTGGGAGTTGGTACTTATTTGAACCTTGCTGTTGGAATGGAGGCACAGCTGCATGAAGATGCTAAGAGACACTTAGCACAACAAGGATTTAGTGGTTGTAGAATTATGGGTTATTTAATAGATGTGAGATGATGTATAGAAATGACTATGCTAAGTGGAAAAGAGACATTGGTGGAGGATTGTATGTTTATAAGAGATGAAAGAAGAGTGCATTAGCCAAGTTGAATCGTTAGTATTTAGTACTGTCTAATTCTTTTACAAATCTGCACTTGAACCTCTTCAAAGTTCAAAATGAACATTTTGCACTGCCATCTGCTTTCAATGAAAACCATTATCTCTTGTTGAACACATGTTACATTGTTTAAGAGAGATCCTTGTTAGTTTTTTGGTTTCAGGTTAACTCAACAACTCCAAAGCTTGTGCAATTTATTATCCTTTTCTTATTAATTTATTTGGCCAAGTCTGGAAATGTTTGCAACTGGGCCGGAAATTGTCACAAAAACCAATTAGTGCGGAAAGATTGCTTTGCAAAACTAAGCTCATGCTTCACTTGACTTTCACCTTCTTTTAGACTTGACATGTAACATGGATTTCATCAAATTGAGACCATGGGATGATCCAAGTAGTAGGTTCTTGACCTAGAAATATTTGTTGCCTGGTGAAGCAGAGCTTCTCTAATCAACATGTGACTTCCTTTGAAAATGAGTGGATATTCTTTTCTTGATGATCCTTGGCTCTGGAAACATTAGGATCTGTGGAATGTACATAATCAACTTAATGTCTTGATAATGTTGGAAATGCATGACCTTTCCTTGCAAAGCATTGAGCTTCACGCCAAATTAATGAACACTGCATGGAGTGCCAAATGAAGTGAAGATGGCAAGGAGATTGCAGCTAAGTATGATGACTGTAAATAGGCTTAGCAAGAGGGAAATTAAAGTTGTAACATCTCCCATAGAATGTGTACCTTGGAGTAAACTTCAGCTCACTTTGTAAATTGTAGCAGGGTGATATGTAGCTTGGTTGCTAAATGCCGTGTGTTGCACATTTTATGTTGGTAAATCAATTGACCATGAACCGTCAGTTTTATGTCGTTTTGTCTTCTCTTTGAAATCCAGTCTCTGTCATTCCTCAATAAGGTTTTTTTTTTGAAATATTTGCTTGTGCCAAGCTGCTACAGTGCCAATCTGTTGTAATTCATGAATTTGGGTTTGGTTTTGGATTTCAAGGTCACGATTAAAATCTAACTTATTAATATGATTTTAATATTAAAAAAATGTTTTTGTGCCCTCTTATCTTTGTTTCTGCCTGCTGTTTTACCCAAAAATCTTAATGCCATGCAATCATCGTGTTTCCATCACTATTGGAAAATAAGCTATGTTCTGTTTCTTCATATTTTTGTGAACAAATTCTACCTGCTATTTAATTGCTCTTTGCAAAGATTAATGTATTCTTAATTTTTTTATTATGCAGTCAGCCTCTTCATCTCGTGCTATGCTGGGAGTTGGAAAGTTGACTCTTAGGAGCAGGAAGGGTTTTGTAGTCAGAGCATCTGCATCCTCTGAATCTGCTGAGCCCACAGAACCTATTGCTCCTCTTCAGCTCGAGTCTCCAGTCGGGCAATTTCTGTCCCAAATCTTAGTTACACATCCCCACCTTGTGCCTGCTGCAGCTGAACAGCAGCTTGAGCAATTGCAGACTGACTTTGAATCGGAGAAACATAAGGAAGAGCTATCTGCTTCTGGCACTGAGCTTGTGTTATACAGGTTAGTGATATTTTAAACCTCTATGGCTTGTTTAATTGGATGTAATCGACCTTTAATGCAAATTAGTTTATAAAAGATACATTGTTTGTTGTACGAGAGTATAGTAATAAAAAATCATCTTGTTACCATAATTACCACAAATTATATAATCACGATTGCAATTGTAAGGTCTATTGCATTACGTTGTTATTATATTATATCAACCAAGCGTCCCTTTCAGATCTACTCTGCATTATTGGTGATACTAATTCTCTTAATGTTCCAATATTGTGCTTAGGAGAATTGCCGAGGTTAAGGCTAATGAAAGGAGAAGAGCTTTGGAAGAAATCTTGTACACATTGGTTGTACAGAAATTCATGGATGCTAATATCTCTTTGATCCCCTCCATTGCTCCTTCTTCATCTGATCCTACTGGTCGTGTGGACACATGGCCTAGCCAAGATGAGAAATTGGAGCAGGTTCACTCCCCAGAAGCATATGAGATGATCCAAAATCATCTTGCTCTTATTCTTGGAAACCGATTGAATGATTCAACCTCAGTAGCACAGATCAGCAAGCTCAGAGTTGGACAGGTGTATGCTGCATCTGTGATGTATGGTTACTTCCTTAAGCGCGTGGACCAGAGATTTCAGCTAGAAAAGGCGATGAAGATCCTTCCCGAGCAGATGCAAGAGAGGGAAAAAGAAACTATTGAGCAAGGCAAGATTGATGACGTCACAGCCACAATTGGTGATGACTCAGTTTCTTATCTACATGGACAGACCCATCCTGAGGTGGCTTCAGGGGCTGGTGGTATTAGCCCCGGGGATTTGGTCACGGGATAAAACCCTCTCGTCTAAGAAGCTATGTGATGGCATTTGATGCTGAAACACTTTCAAGATACGCTACTATTCGATCCAAGGCAACAATAACAATTATCGAGAAGCATGCTGAAGCATTGTTTGGGAGGCCAGAGATTGCTATCACACCTCAGGGAACTATCGATTCTTCGAGGGATGAACACATAAAGATTGGGTTCAGTGGTCTAAAGAGGCTTGTTCTAGAGGCTGTGACTTTTGGCTCTTTCCTTTGGGAGGTTGAAAGTTATGTTGATTCAAGGTACAATTTGCTGCTGAATTAGGTACTCAGAGGGACAAAGAAGCTCCCCTTGGTTTAATACAGAACTTCAAACTTGATGTTGCTTTTGGGAAATGTTTGTAAATAGATTTTTCTTTTTCCCCTTCCCATTTTGGTTAAATCTGTGTTTTTTTTATATACATGCCTTCAAGGCTAGAATTTGACAAGTTTGTGATGGTTACTGATGTTGGTGGTACTAATGGCAATTTATGTAACCCCAATTCAGCATTGATTTAAGTACAGAATTCAAACTGGCATCACCATTCCGTGCAGTCAGCATGCACTCCCCTTACTAAATACCATGTCACAAACACTGTGTGTGTATGTGTGTGATTATGAGAGTTTGATGGTACCAGCATGAGTTCTTCTAAACAATTATTCGATCCGCCTTCTCTGAAAATATTAATTGATTCATGACTTTAGAAGTGGATTTGACAAGCACTCGTCCTAATTAAACTCTTGATTTCACCGACAGACACACACTTGGTGCAAACATTAATTATTAGATTGCAATATCTGGAATATAATGTACTGTACTCCTACAAGTAAATAAATGGTTGGACAAAAGAGAAAAACAGGGGAATGTTCAGAGATAGAAAAAAGTTGCAGTTCATGGGACTGCTTTGCTAGATAGTTGAGGAATTACAACGGAATTTTCATGCAAACATGACACCAATACAATGTACGATCATTCTGTCATAAGAACACACCTCCCCCACCCCCCAAAAAAAAAAAACAATTGATTTCAATCCCCCAAACCTACGTTAAATGACGCTTTGGCACTTCAATATTGGTTACTTGGCCAAAATTACCATCATTTGGTGATGAGATGGTTCGCCCTTCTATCATTTGCACATGTATGGTGCTACCTGCACAAACTTACATTACTCTAATAGATGGATGTGATGGCCAAATACTACCAAAACTTCCCAGTGGGTAACAACATTTCATTTAGAGACACTGAACAGGAATGTAATACAGGCGAAGGTTTGTTTTTAAGTTATAACCACACTAACTTGTACACATCAGTCCCTCCCGGGGTCGCTCGATTTAGTTGCTTCTTTCTATATCTCCACGCAACTTGAATCTGCCTTGCAGCAAAGCTTCTCCAGTAGGGGAAACATTCCTGGAAACACAAAAGCTTTCCACTCAGATGGGGTGTTTTATGCACATCTCTAGTTTGCTCAGGCAATTTGCACAATTAAGAGAACAGAAACAAAACGGCCGGAGTGACTCAAATGAGTGTTCCAATATACAATAAAAGTTCCAGCTGATAAGAACTAAAATGTCTCACAAGCTCCAATGCTTTATTTTTCTTTGTTCCTAGATGAGTTTTTTTTTGTCCGATCACAATGTCCTTGGAGAACATGATGATAATTACTCCTATCAACTAGATAAATTTACTAGCATTGACCCAAATTAACGTAAAAATATTAGTAGCATTTGAGCATAAATAATGTAAGGGCAATATAGGAAGCACATTGCTTAATTTGTTTGTAGTGGTACTAATTAGTTTTCCTTTAAAATGTGTCTTTTCTCTTTAGGTAGATAATATTGGGACTATTATTTTGTTAAAAAAATTCTGGATAAAAATAGTTATGTTCAGATCATATTATTCTTGAGGTTAAATCACATAATTTCTTGCTATTTTCCATAAAATTGAAGGGCCAGATTTATATGGAGGAGAAATGAACAAAGCTGGAACGGTTAGGACTTGGAGATGATGCACTCATATGTAAGGTCACAGAACATATAATGCAAAGCCAAGAACAGAGAGGAAACTAAAAACTAAACAAAGAAATGTGAGGTATTGAGATGTGTTTCCACACAAACCTTATGGCTCCTTGAACCCGTGGATTTCGCAAGATTCTTGAATATAGACTCGTGACTTCTTTAAGATCCACTGCTTTAAGGGCAAATGCCTCAACATTTGTTAAACATGTTACCGTCCTTGTGCTTTGTAACCTTTGTCCAGAAGTTTTAAGTTTTTTTCCACCTGCAAAAGGCAGTCAATTAAGATATGTGCACTGATTACAACGATTTTCATATTTCAAATTAAGAATCAAGATGGCCAACCCAGAATCCAGATACGAAAAATTACATTAGTGTCAAAGAAACGGGAGATCCAATGTCCATGAAGGAAATCTTAAGAAAAGAGAGAAGGGACTCAATCTCCCTTCTATATTGTATGTCACACTGGGAAGTACTTGCACAGTGCATAAGTGCTCTTGAAAGTAGACCAGCTTACAATTGTATTCATAAATGCTCCAAATTATGCACCACTCGTGTTTGCTAATAGTTTGTAGCTCTTTTCAGGAGGAGATGTATGATCTATTCAGGGTTTGTTTGCATGCTTCTCTAAGTTTCAAGCAGCCTCTAGTTTGAGTGCTAATCTGAAAATGCTGTTTGCCTTGGAGGCGTGGATGCATCTGGTCAGCAACTAATCATAACAGTGCTCTCAAAACTTGAAGGGTTTCTAGTCTTCAAATATTTAGGTCTCCTGTTTCAAGAAATAAGCTTTCTTTTGATACAATTTAAGCTTTCAGTGCAGAAAATTAGCCGTCAAAATTAAGAGTTGGTCTGCAAAGTTATAACTGGCGCTTTCCTGGGATGAAAATCATTTTAGAGTACTTAACACACCTCTATACTCTGAAGAATGCTCAAGGCACCACATAAGAAGCTCTTCGCCACAAACTTCTCCGTCGGACAAGGGAGCTTTAATGTTGTCCTCTCCAACACTTTGCAATTTTCCTCTCACAATGAAAACCATCTTATCAATGAAGGCTCCACGATGTAGAATTTTGCTGCCTTGGATGTACGTCTTTTGTCTAAGCCTCTCACAGATAGAATCTAAAACTGATTTATCCATTTCCTCCATCAATGCAAAAACTCGGACCTGTAGATAAAATGTAATAGAATGGACAAATGGTTGTATATAGTTGTGAAAAATATAATAACCTAGATTTATGTTTAACATACACATATGATGTTTCATGGTGACCCTGTCGTAGCATGTACAAGAATTCACCCATATATGGTCCATCAAATATCAATTCAAACGTTTAGAAGAAATAGCAAGAGCCCTTTTGTAAATTTTTATTTGATACATGCCATATTGTTGGACCCATTTTCATTTGAAAAGTAGGCCAAATGTATTACAAAACTTAGACTAAATCAATCCTAATGATTCTTTAAGTTTTGAAGAATACGCAAAATAAAATAAAAAGTTGCTTCTCATTGCAGTAAATGATAACAATGACCATTATCTGAGAGGATCACCAAATATTCTGGATTGGTTCAAATATTTTACTGCAAACTTTACATGCTACCCAGATAATCACAATCTACTACTGATATTTTACACTAGTTCAGTAGAATTCACAATCCCGAGGAGAAACAATCACTATAGCATAGGTATAAGAAGATAATAGAGGAAAATTAAGTGATTAACCACTTGAAATCTATCTCTTCATGGTTTGTGCAACCTCAATTTTCAGTACATCTATTTCAATCAGACTAAATGGAACTCACCTTTGTGACAAAGTTGAAGAGATGGCGTCTAATTTTACTCTGAAGATCTTCAGGCAGATTTTCCATCATCATCTCCTCATTGACACCCCTAGTAGCAGCCCAGCTATAACGTTCTGCTTCTCGTACTTTCCTGCAGCAGTGTTGTTATTGATATGGGAAAAAAGAAAGAAAACGCGCAACAGAGAAAGTTCCTTATCCAGATTACGAATTAATTTAACATCATCTACTTCTTTATAGATCTGATCTAATGATGTTGTCCTCATGATGGAAGGCATATGAGCACTACTAGTCAGCCAGCAAAGGGAACGCTCTCATCAAAAGACAGCCTTAGATGCCTTGAACAATGGAACCTTATTCAGCACGTGGACTGGATCAAAAATTCCATATAATTGTCCCCAGTAAAATTTAGTTACCATTGTCCAAAAAGAAATTAGTTACAAAATCCCAAGTACACATAAGGTGATTGAGCCAATGCACATTTAATTGAGCTTGAGGCATCAATTTAAGAAAGGGAAATGAAAAGTGGGGGAGGCAACTCTAGAGTTTATTATTAAGGAACTAGCACAATTTTACCTTTTCTTTCCAGTTTGACAACCAAGAGGTCAGATTTTTTGGTATGTGAGTTGGTTAAGGTAGCATGATGCTTTCTGATGCTGGGAAGTTTGAGCCACACTGGGACTTGAGGGTGAATTTCTTTTTCTTTGTTTTTGGATAAGGAAAAGAGAAATTTATATTAAAATCAAAATGATGGATGCAAAGCAAGCATCCTACACAAAGACTATATACATCCAATATGTAACTATCCACAAAATCTACAATATGTGGGCTGTCCACTGCCTTATTTAATTTAGTTCTCCACTTGAAAATTAAGAAGTTCAGTTTTGGTGAATATTCATAAAATTGTAAAAACCATACTTGGGATGAAGTTTTCGGAATTTATCAATCTACCCCCGTGTTTATAACCTAAATTTAGACATATTTTAGTGTCGGCGTCACCATATCTTGCACTAGAAAATTTTCCACGTTGAAGTCTTGTATTCATATTAAAGTCTGATAAAGAACACATAGGTGCAAGGGACTCATCCAAACTCAAGAAAGTCGTCAATCAGCCTCAGCATATGAGAAGTTTTGGCTTGGATTAACCTCAGAAAACATGCAAAATTTCTCGAAAACAGACAACTCCAAGTTTCCGAAACATGCACATGCGTGTGCTATGCACTAACAGCCAATTATGAGTGATATAAGACAAGAACTTGTATTCCATAGGCAGAAATCGCACAGCATGATATGATCCCTCTATTTTGCACCTTTACATGGTAAGATCTCCTCCATACTAAACACATTAGGAGCTGAAACTGTTAGGAAATTAGCCCCACTCTAAACCTCACTTAATAGGTGAAGTTAGAGCAAAGATGCGGAAGCGATTTAGGGTGACAAAAACAATACCAAGAAATTAGATGGAAATCGAAAAATAGGAACGAGACAGGAATTTAACGTGGAAAACCCAAACTGGGAAAAACCACGAACGACACAGGCACAATGATTTCACTATTATGAGAGAGTACAATATGATCTCAAACCCAGAGATCTTCCCAAACCCGAGATATCCCAATCTCACAACACTCTCCTCACAATAACTCCCTTGGTGTTTACAATGGAGGCCAACCCTCCTTTAAATAGGAAAGAAATCCTAACCCAACAGAATATCCTAAACCTACCAAAACTCTTACTCCTAATTCTAATAGGTAACAATTACCTAATACAAATAGGAAACAAAATACAATTAGGTTTAGGATACTCAATTCTATAAGGAAACAATCTTTCCTAAAATATGAGATTTTGAGACACCACCCAACAGAAACCTAAAAGGTTAAGGATTCAGATAATATGCTAAAAATCAACTTACCTTTTCAACTCCTCTGGCAAGCGACGATGGTTCATCCACTGCTCAACATCACGTCTTCTTAGTGACATCTCTAATCTCCTGAAAGAAGCAATGCAGAAAATATTAGCCCCCACATTCCAGAAGCATTACGCAAAAACAATGGATACACTAATAGCATAACTGCCCCATGGAGGAGGCAGTTCACCAAATGTCTAGAATCTAAATCATGACAATAAGACGTCTATCAAAAGGAGCTTACATCCACTAACGCATGTTCTCCTTACAAGGAGTTCAATGCATATGTGTCTGTCCTCTCCTCTCTGAAATTAAGACCACTTTTATATACATTATACTATCACATGTTGTACTGCTTGATAAAGTCCTTACATAAGAATAAGATTCCAAACTACCTCCTATATATTTTTCTTTAAAAGAAACTAACTTTAAAAGAAACACTAAGTTTTCAAATTGGAAATTCGTGAGGCGCAAAATGTTGTTATATTTCCTAAATCAATTTCTATATCAGTGACACCATTAATTAGAATAAAAATCTATTCAACAAGGCCCAACAAGCTCAACTTATTATCAAAGTTGCCTCTCGTCTAACAATCTTCTGTTTGAATCCAAGAAGGCCCACTAGTAGAACTTCAGTTTTCTTCAATCATATATGGGAAAGTGATACCCAACGAGGAGTCTTTAAATGCACTTTTAGAAACATACAAGCAAGTCAGTGCTAAGAAAGCCCCCAACCCCCCAACCACCAAAACAAAAGCTGCTTTATCACTGAAGCACAGGCCACAGCTACCGCAGTAAGAAAAATTGGTCCCTAACCCTAATCCAACTTCATAACAATATCAAACATGTAAATTTAGGAATCCGTCCTTTTTTCTTATAATCTGCAGGAGATAATCATAATCAACATGTATGGCACAAACCTGTACGACTTCATGATAAGACTCTAATGCTACAAATCTACAACGAAGACAGGAATCTACAGTACAACAGAGCATCAATAGCTTGCTTCTTAAGAACATCAGAAACAAGTACCTACGACCAAGTGATTGAAGGAAATTTTGCATGTTTCCAATGAGCAAAGTAAAAAGCAAGAGGCCAAGTCCAACTATAGCCATTGTAAAAAGAACCTCCCAAACAAAGTAGCTTGGTACGAGATTCCCAGCCAAAGTGCTTATTTGCTGCATATACATAAAAATTGATCTCACAAGATGTTAGACGTTTTTGTGGATCCAGGATCAGTTACATAATCATACGACATACACAAGAGGATAATATAAAACTTACAACGGCCTTGCAAAATAACTCAAAACATAAATCCCTTTAGTGACATTGTTGGTTGGTCTTTTTGATATTCCTTTTGTGTTTGACGTAAAAATATCTATTTATTGGGGTGGCCACCAAAGGAAAGGTTCCCACGGACATCATGCTTAAAAAGGAATACTTTAACTTGGCAAGTTGGCGTCCTATGTGCCTTGATGAGGAAGAATTGAAAGACTGTCTCCTAGTTCATCAGTTAATTGTTAGTAGGTTTCCTCACTTGGCATTCGACTCTTTCCTTGATGGGGTTTAGCTGGGTGCAACACTGCATGTCAAGGATATGCTAATGGCTTCAAGAAGAGTTAGGTTCTCAGAGTTTGGAATATTATTCCATTAGCTATTTGGTTGAATTCTTGGAAGGAAAGGAGCTCTTGGGACTTTTTAGGGCTGTATCCAAATTTCAAGTTGTACTCTTCAAGAATCTTGTATAATTGGAGTAAAGTTTTCAATTTTGGTAGCAAGTTGACTTTCTTGGATTTCGTAGATAAGATCATTCGAGAGAACTTGAGGGCGTGATGATTTTTGTCATTGCCCCCTTTTGTATATGGGTGAGGTCCTATTGGTTTCTAATTAATACAATTTTGTGATTACTCATTAAAAAACATATGTATATATATGTACAATCTTTTATTTGGTAAAAAACATATGTATATGTACGATCTTTTATTTGGTGGTAAGATGGCACATTCAGAACCCCATAACTCAGTGTGATGCCCGAATAGGGAAAGACATTGGAAAAAAGGAGGACTTCAGGGAGGGAGAGGCTTGGCCAAGATATTAGAAGTATTAGCCCCAGTACTCCTTTCACGGTTTCATTGAAATCACCTCTGACACATCATGGCCAAGTCCACCCCTACTTGATCCCTATAATTCCTTTAAAACTTTTAGATTATCCTCTCTAGATTGCATGCCATACACAATAGTTAGAACCTCTCATTTCTCTGACAAATAAATTTTAGAGTATACCTTTGGTGAAAAATGCAGAAAATGAAAAACTCGTGGAATAGGAGTGATCTAGTTTTTCCAATGACAGGAACATTTTTTTAACAAGTATCCAAAAATTGTATGAATATGACACCAAACAGATGTCACCCATGTACAACAAGGCGAGCAACTATAAAAGCCATCATGCCCTCATGCTCCTCTTAATCGTTTTATCTACAAAATCCAAAAAAAAAAACTTTTGTACCACAATTGAGAAGTTGACTCCAAGTACATAAGATTCTAAAAAGTCAAGCTTGAAATCTTGATAGGACACATCCTTACCCTCGAAAGTCCCACAACTCCTTTCCTTTCAAGTACTCCACCAAATAGCAAATAGAATCATCTTCCAAACTCCAAGAACATAACTCAAGGAAACCCATCGACAATGAACTAAGAGGTGGTTTACTAGTTCTTCCTCCTCAAGGCACATATGAGACCTACTTGCCTAGTTAAATTTTCTCCTTTTACAGAGGGAGTATATAACCTTATGCATCCTTGATGATTAGACACTAGTGCTCAAATCATCAGGACACCTCTCCCATAAGAAGTATATATTTGGCTACTCATGTGACGTAGAACAGGTTACGTGCCTCATTTTTCTTCTTTTAGAGTATCATGCCCATCTATCCCACGAATAAAAAGTGAGATGGAGCACGAAACCCAAAGAAATGAGCATGAGATATAAGACATAGTGGATACCTTATGTCTAAAAATTCACATGATACAGGATGATGGCAAATGCTTTTAGCAAAGAAGTGGACAAACTAGGACATCACTTTGCATTATACCTTCCTGTCAGGATTCATGATCTAGTAGTACATAAATTCATAAGGAAGACAAAAAATGAATGTTCTGAGACAATTTTGAAGAGACGATACCTGAAATCCCCAAAACAAGGAATACACGTATCTTTTGTGAAGGTTTTTGTGTGACAAGGTTCACTGCTCTTTTATAGATTCCATAATCGAAGTCATCATATTTTGCCATACTATCTTGTGATATAATCAAACAATTGGTAGCATTTGTGTATTTTTTCCATGTCTCTTGCTCCTTTGAGTCATGACGCCCACAATCTATGAAATCCACACATCGTTTAATTGAAAAGTACTGACAAGAATTTCGTAGACATTGATTCACTCTCTGAAAAGAAACAAAAAAAGCCACAGAGAGAGAATGATACAAAGTTAGAAATTTTCAACATTCTGACGCGCTTTCACCTTCTGCATTAGTTCAATGAACATAATCGATAACATTGGCATTAAAAAGTCTAGAAAATACAACTTCCATGCAAATTGAAGAAAAGTGCCTTTAAATTCTTTCCTCAGTGGAAACAGTGATCACACATATGCAAAATGTTAATTCCACAAACTGTGGATAGTGCACTAGGTCAATTGACCAGGGCTATGCTACTTGGACTCTTCATTTTTCCTCAAGTACCCATATCGGACACTTGACACTCCGACATAGGTATGGGCACCTGGCATTTCATCATCTTAGACAAAATGTACAAAAAGTTTCTCAAAAGTTGCCGAGTCCGACACGACATCTGTGTCAGACACTTAACACTTACACATGGGTGTGGCTGAGTCCGAGTAAGGACCAGGGAAAGCGAAATACAGGAAGCAATGTCCAAGATCAATCTCAGAGATACTTTTATATAAAAAATAAGAAAATGCCCATGGTAAGTCATGTAGACTTCAGGATACAACAATAAAGCATAAAGGTCAAAGTTATGTTAGGCAAGATGAATACTAAAAACAAAAAACAAAAAAAAGGTCGGCTGCACCAACAGGAAAAGTCTCAATCTTCTTCTAGCAAAGGCTATGCTAAGAGAAATATTTCTCTTGGTGACAATGCGGAAGCAGCCTCTGTCCATAAAGCCTTTTCCAACAACACATTCTTTTGCCATCATTAAACAATACCAACACGAAAAATCTGTTGATGTTGGGCTGTTGGCTATTCCAACATTGATTTTCTGTTGGAAAAACACATGCTGTTATGGTTATAAAACTATACCAATAGAAACTTTACTGTTGGCATTTGTATTGGTGTTGGTCATTCCAAAAATTATGTCCTCCCACATATTTTGTCAGACAATTCTGAAGAGGAAACACTGTTACACATCAAGCACACTTAATGTTGAGTTTCATGGATTATAGTCTTCTATTATACATTCTTTAGATTCCACTACTAATATTTTAAAGCTTTTTTTCATTGTGCTTTTCGATTTTATATGGTTAATCTCACGACTAAAATTGAGCAAAATTCTATTTTCTTTTGAGTATCTTGTCGCCTTCATGCACTGGTTTCTTCAATTACAATTATGATTTTTAGATGTGATTACTGGCAATAGAATAGACACATTGCCAAGGAAATTCTGTATTACAACTTATACATTTATTGTCTTATATTGCCAATAGAATATTGATGAGATTAATAAAGCATAACCAACAGTGATATATCCTCTTCATGTCAAGGACACATCTTTGATGTAAAAAGGTTGGACCCAACTAACTCCCATCAAGGAGAGAGACAAAAGCCACAGCAAAGATGATACAAAGAAAATGAGAAAGGAGCTGATTTGACTTCCTCCTCAAGACACATGAAACACCTACTTGCTAGATGAGAATTTCTTCTGCTAAGCATGTTGGAAATCTTGTCTTCTGGGTGATCACCAATATTGTACAAATACTTGCTAGATGAAGTGAAGGGTCTTCTCCAGGTATGTGTTTTGCTCGAGAGGAAAATTTTCGTTTTCAATACTATCTTCAGCATTAAAACAAAAAACAGAAATGGAAGACATTATTTTCTGTAAATAATTATACTTGGGCTTCCTAGGCTTGTCTTCCTTAATGGAGTTCCTGTAGGATTTGTTTGCTCTGAGAACAACTCTTTCTTATTCTCCTAAATCAATAATGACTTACTATCATATTTGTTTCCAACTTCTGTTTCCGCTATCAGTAAATTCTTTTCAAAGATCCCTTGATAACACAGTGGATTCAAACTTTCTTTTAAATCTAGGGAAATGTCCCTCTGGTATGTTCAGCTGGAGCCCCTAATCTTTTAAAAATATGATTCAAAAAGTGGCTTCTGAGTTCTGACAAGAAATCCTTGCACAAGTAAACTAATACCAAGAACAACTCCAAGTGCCTTTTACTGCAGAAGCATTTATTCTTGGATCTGCTGCCTGATATAAGAAGACCAGGCATGGTTCTTGTTGTGTTGTTTGACTAGAACGAGCTATGCTTAAACTTTGCAAACAAAAACCAGAAAATAATTCATTGTTTGTGCTGTAACATGGATGAACATCTGGACTTCACAAGAGAGAACTTTATTGTCCACAATCAAATGATGAAATTTAAAGGAATAAATAAGTAGGGCCATGGGATAAGTCACCTACCTGTAAACCAAAAAGGTACCAGCAAGATCCCACCACGTGTCCGCACAAAACATAAGTGAGGAGATTAATGACAAAATTGGCCCATGCAGATTCAAAGATAAAGCCACTGGGCGATTGTCCAACTAATAAAGGAAGAAATCTATACAATCTTGGCAGGTATTGGACAAGAATTGCAGCACGTATGAGATTCTTGGCATAATTTGCACCAGATGAACCAAAGCCTTGTGTTTTAAGAAACAATATTATGATGACCTGGAAGTCATGTAAAGGACAATGAGTAGTAAATCTTATGTGAGACCGTCTCACTTAAAGTTATTGTGAGTGCTACTTGATAATTATTTAGGGATAACTCTAATAAAAGTCACCTCTTGATAAATTATTGGTCATCCCCGAATTAAAAAGTCACTATATTATAAGTTATTAGTCATATTAAAATGTTCAAAAATCATCTCATCTCACAGTAACTCGTATATGAGACGATCTCATATAAGAATTTGTGAATAAGCAATCAAAGTATAAAAGAGACCAGATAGTGTAACTTCCCTCAGTCCCACTTCCAAAAATTGGGGAAATATGGCATGGTTTATAAGTGATATAGTATGCCTATCATATCAACTAATGTTTATCCCTTTCAAGGCTAAGTGACGATGACGGGCTGTTAAGGGCCAGTCTTTGGGCTAAAGGCCTGAAGGCTGTCTAATGGCCTAACCTGCTATGTCGGAGCGTCACTATTGGTATTAGAGCCAACTTTGCATTCACAAAGAACAAACTATGAGGCAGGATCCATGATGGAGCATAAAAACAAGACAACAGTGGTCATCTCAGTCTCCTTGCAGTCACACCAATGGAATTTGCTTTCCTTTTGTTTATGTTGGTATCCGTCTGTATCAGCCAGTACATGTCTAGTAAAAACAAAACAGTATTATTTTGGATCTGAAAGTGTGTTGTCAATTACCAAATGGTACCGAGATAAAGCGTTTACACTGGGTTTGTTCTTGTCCTATGGAGCATTTTCACCCAGGGCTTGAAGCCCGAGGCTGTGGATTATGGTTTCAAAGCAAAATGTCAAAGCTCTGCTAAAGCTATCCCAGGGCTCCTATTGCTACGAGCTTTTATAGATGTGGTCATTGATTTAGTTCAAGTCTATAAGTTGTCTAATATGAGACTCCTAGTGCTCACTTGCCCCTAAATTCTCAGCCCACCCACCCACCTACCCATCCAATCCCCGCCCCCCAAAAAAAAAAAGAAACATCACAAATAAAAACCCTTTGGCGCAGACACCCCACAAGATCCGATGCAAAAGTTTACATCAGTATCTCAAAAATATTTAAGACAGAATTCTCTTTTTCATAGATGTTATTCCCTTTTTGTTGAAATAAAATGTTTCTATCAATAGCCAAATCTGTAGATGCCCCCCTCCCCCAAAGGTATTTCCCAGCAGGGTGTCCTGATAGTGACTTACCCACAAAAATTAACAAGGAAAAAAATTATTTCTGTTCTGGATTTTAGAAAATTAATTATTTTGTAGGTATTTATTCCAGTATTGTTAATATGTGAACACTGGGTAAGAAGAAAGAAATTGGAAAGATTGCTGGTACAAATTAAAGCAATAGCAAAACCAATCAAACAAATAGGGAAAGAAGGTAATACTTGCTAGCCTAGAGCTAACTCTGGCTGTGATCAAGAAGTCTGCAGCTGATTCTAGTTGCAGAGTCCACAGAGAAATTACAAAGGTAGCAACACCAATCATTTTAACCAACTGGCAACAAAATTCCCAGGGTTTCTTACTCTTTCTTATAGTAGGCTCACATATTTTACAAAAATATGGTGGTTTAACCTATATTGTAGGTATGAAAGAATCCCTTATGATCTTTGCATATCAAATGGATTATCAATTTCACGGATGATCCTGTAGCAGTATGTGAGTGCATCATAAATGAACATCCATCCAATTCTGTTTATAAATCAGTGTCAGCCAAGTCCAATATCCCAATTTGCCTAAAACAGTTCATGCTTCAAATGGGAGGCAACCTCGCAACTAAAACATAAACACCGCACCTACTCACATAAGGTCAAAGACCTTTATTGGCATCTTTATCAGAAAATTGTCATCGATGGAAAAATGCAATTCAAACAAAATCTTTGGCTCTTTGCTGGACTTTTGACTTCCGAAATAATTGAGCAAACAAAATAATCTGAACAAAAATATAGCGTTTCATCCCTCAATGAATGAACCACAACAGCCTTGGCAATCTGAAGAATGAGGCATCAATAACCTTTTTTTTCAAAAACTACGCTGAGGTACCTCGAGTTCTTTTCAAACTATTTTTAGACCCAAAGTTCTGAAAAATAATTCTAAGTCCCCCTAAATTATGGTGTAAACTATATTGGTGGCCCAAATCTGACCCGAAGGGTGAACAGAGGTGTAAAATGTCTATAATACCCCTCATTTATCTCTCTCTCTCTTTGCTGGCTCTTTTTCTGTCTCTACTTCTTCCCTCTCATCCCCTACTCTTTCTCCTGTAATGGCTCCTCGTTCTCTGTTCATCTTCTCTACTTGTTCTTCTCCCTTCTCCCGTCCCCTGCTCTCTGTTCTCTCGCCCTTTGTCTTGTTCCCAGTCTCCCTCTTCACTCTTCTCTTTCTGTCCCTCTCGCTCCCCATTCTCGGTCTTCCTCTCTCTATCGCTGTTTTCATCGCCCTCTCTGTGTTTCTGCCTCTTCGTTCTGCTTCTCTCCCCTTTTAGTTGCTCTCGCTCACAATTGACGCTTCTCCTTGGTCGGAAACGCTCGCCGGAGCAAACCCAACCTCACGACTTGGTTGGACTTGAAAGGAGGAGAGAGGAATTTGCAGCGAGTTGATAAGTTGATTGAAGGGATATTTTGGTTTGGAATTGGATTTGCTGGACTGGTACAGATAGGGGTATTATGGATTTCCTCCATTTTAGGTGCTTTCCAATGGTGGAGCTCTTTGAGGCCATTGCCATGGGAGATTGAGAGAGAGAAAGAGAGAAGAGAGAGACTTTGAGCTGATGAAGGTGAGGGTAAATTCGGGCTTCGACATCATCAGACGTCATCAGTCGGATTTGGGCCACCAATATAGTTTACACCATAATTTAGGGGGACTTAAAATCATTTTTCAAAACTTTGGGTCTAAAAATAGTTTGACAAGAACTCGAGGTACCTCAACATAGTTTTTGCCTTTTTTTCATTGATTTTAGGGGAAAAAGGAAAATACAATAAATCAATAACAGTGTGCATTCAACAAAAACCAGTCACATGAAAAGAAGGAAAGACATCTCATTTCTACTCATCATGGACAAAACCGAAATTTACATTATTGGAAACCAAAGTATGCAGAAGACCTTACTTGAGGGATGGGCACCACAGAAAACATATCAATCGGAAAAATCCAGTAAGATAATGAAGTGCAATTTTGGTTGGATGATCAACCAAGTCTCCAGCACCCACAACCCTAGATTCTGGGGAAACATAAGCCAGCCTGAACTGTAACATGAAATTCAACAGTTAGTCATTTGACAAAATGAAGGCAGCAGAAAAATTCCATGAGCCAACACATCTAGTCTTTTACAATCAGCAGAAGACAAGAAGACAGATACTATGAGGTTGTGAAACTGATCAGTTGTTGCATGATTTTCCTAATCCATGATGAAGGGATAATGACTTTGCTTTGAAATGAAAGAATCTAGACAGTCTTGGAGCAAAATGGGAATTTAAAAGTCGGTGGGGTAAAACAGGCACATGCTCACCAGATTTGACGTCTATATGTGAGACAACCCTAATATCTCCTGAAACTTTAGCTCACAGAAAGGATAAGAAAAACCCACACGTCTACCACATGCATTCCTTCGTTAAATACACCACAGATGGCCCATGAGAGCTACAGCTCATTCTCCCCAAGTCCGTAACACATCGATAAGTAGCCGTAACTAATGATCACGCACAAACACATCACTCCAGCTGCTTCACAGAGCTTCCTCCAAGATTCCTCAACAACTTTTAACAAATTTACAGTGAAGGAATAGCTACTCACATATGCCATTAATTCTGATATATCTGGCACAATACAAGGCTAAGTTGAATGCCTAAGGTAGTGAAGATAATCAACCCAAATTCAATCATGCAAATGGGACAACTACATACTATTAAGTTTTACTTCTATATAAACTGATGGACTTTTTTAATATTTGGGAGTCTTACCTGATTGCACTGGATGTCAACAGGTCAAACTATTTGTCAAAAGTTACTAAACAAGGTCAGAAAACCACATGGAAGTTCATTACAGCTAAAGTAGACTATTAATGAATTATCGTAATCTCCATGGACATCTTAACTGTAGTTTATGAACTGCTCACCTGAAGAAGCATGTGAAGTAAGTAAATTATATCAGTTATGCTCCTCAAGATTACCATAGTGATTGCCATGCTCTTGTCAATGTCTATGCATTTATCCTCCTGTAAATGAGTAGATATAAGATAATATGAATTGCCAACTATAGTAGTCAACAAGTACAAGAAAAAAAGGTAAAGGTAGCACCAAATAAAAGATAAGACAAGGCAAACAAGACTCACATAGTTAGGACACAACAAAAGATGTATAAATGCATCCTTAAGGAGGACTTAGAGAATTAATATTCTGAAATATAAAAGAGGACAAGAGTAACTTAAATGAGATGATTAAAATATATGGCACATTCACAACTTACAGAGGACATGAATTAGGATAAGAGCTTCTGGAGGTCTAGAATTAGGTTGAAGAGCTTATGTAGCTAGTCTTTTACCCATTTTAAGCTTTATAGACACTAAGAAAACATTAATTTTGTTTTATAAACAGAGTGCTACTTGATAATTATTTTCTAATACATTACCTCCTACCTCGTTTTTATGGTTTTATATAATGATACTTTCTTTTATTATCTAATGCTGTTGTTTTTGCTTTTGTTTCCTTACAGAAAGGGTTTTAGTCCATTAGGAATGTTTTTTATGGGAAAAGAAAATGATTGTTGGTAGCTCAGAAACAATCTCTCAAAGGTTGCCTACATCTGAATTCCCCACACACCACTAAGGTGGGATCAAAACAAGGTTAAGGTTGTTATAGCTCTTCCCATTCAGGAAACAAAAATGTAGGAATGTGAATAAACATGCTTCACAGTCAAGATCTTTCAACCAAGAAAGTTACCATAACTCTAGTTTTGCATCTGAAACAGAATCCAGAATCCAGAGCAGTTGAGCATATAAAACCCGTCAAGGAAACAGGTAAATGAAACCATATAATGAGATTAAAATTTATATTACTAGGTTCCCAAGGAAAACTGAGGATGATCTGCGGATACCAATAATGGAAAAACGTGTATGTAAGCTTCCACATAACCATCATATGTAGTTCAGGAGCTTTGTCCCTAAGATACGTAGAGTGTAAAAACAGTGTTCTGAGAATAACTGAACCATCCCAAACTTCATTTTCCTAGATACAATAAACCAGAACTGCATAAACCCATGGATTTACCATGCAGCACTCATGCCTTATGCAGAATGTGTCGGCACAAATATAAAGAAGGGGGAAGGAGGGGGTTAAGGGAATTGAGGGAGGTGAGGAGGCAGAGATAGTTACCTCCTGGACAGATAGCACAAAGAAAAATAAAGGATCAATAAATATCGCAACAAGGCAAGAGATGACAAAAAATTGATTCCACTGTTGAACAACTTTGGCATGAGGATTCATGACCCCAGGTATGCATGATTGTAAGAAAGACCAAAATCTCCAAGCTCGTCCTTTGGCATCCCCATAGAGTGTGTCAAACTGCAAATAACAAATGAGACGTATGGATAGCAAATATATCAGCCAAAAGTGTTTCTCCGTGCAACAAGGTAGTGAGTTAAACCATAAGTGCAGGACAGGATGAAAAAGTAGTTATGTCGAGTTTATGAGGATTAAGCAAGTACTTAAATATATAAGGCTAAAAAGCCGTATAACATAAATTTGTAAGTTTAAACAGAGAATAGGGATTTCACTAATTCATAGAACAAAGAAATGAGAGCTTCCCATCTCATTTCTTTTCATTTTTTTTTTTTGGTTGGGGGAGGGAGATTTTAGAAGAATTATCTAGCATCTGGTAGGCAAGATAAACACATTCACATTAGTACTTCATATCGCTGCCAACATCACTAAGAGGTTAGCCAACCCCCATCCTCCCAGCACAAACACGAAAAGAAAAAAAGTTAAGTGAAGTGGGAGTTTTTGATAATACAGAGCTCTGTTACAAATGTATTGCATATGAGGGAGTGTAAAGAGTTAAAAGCAGGTTTGTCCCATATTGATAAAATAGAAGGCCTTGGGCATGCTTATAAGCCAATGGGTTAGTCCATCATTGCCAATTGGTTTTGAAATGAAACCTCACTTGCTTATATGCATCGGTCAGTTGATTAAGGACCAATTTATGTAAAATAAATTCGAACCAAGGGAACCACTTAGGCATCAAATAAATTCGAAGTCCTTTCAACTCAGAGGCATATGACTGCAGTAAATTCTGCAAGGTATGCAGCAAGGAATCGGCACATGTCCCAACTTACAGGACAAAGGTAAGTGAAATAGCCAAGCATAACAGGTCTTCACCTAGGAGGGTGGCCATTGAGGGAGTCAATAACACAGCAGGGGTGGAGTGGGGAAACTACTATGACCTTGGGTGAAAGAATGGTGTTAGACACAAAGAAATAAGAAACCACCTTAGTATCAAATATATCAGAAGTTCTGAACTTTCTTTGTGCAGCCTTATAATTGTAATATGACGGACAAGTTGTACAGTAAGGGTCATTGCACATTCCAAGTTGTCCAGATTTCAATAAATGCTCATTTTTCTTAGTAATACCCCCATGCATCCCTCCATTCTTAGTCACTCCATCATCATATGTAGAATATTTGTCTGGCAAACGTGCTTTTTCCTTGAGCCCTTGAACATCAGGGGCTTCAGGTTTACTCCTGATATACAATGGACCACTCATCTGCACAAATGCTGTTCTTCTTTCACTTCTTAAAGGACCCGTATGCCCTTCATTCCTATTTATCTCAAAAGATCCTCTCGTATCTGATGCAGTTCTAGCCCAGGATGAAAATTCATCCAACTTAGAATCCTCATGCCCGTCCAACAATTGGGGATGGTTATCTGATAGCATTGGTATCTCATCCATTTCATTATCCATACCAAAGTTTTCCACCTGTAAAAGTTCAAAGTAAATAATGTATGATATCGACCAAAATATTCCATGTCCATAACCTAATGCCATCATTATAAACTTTGCAGAAAAATGGAAATTTTTAGGGAACTACTAAACGAAACTAAAACCATCTAAAAGACTATGATTCACTTTTCCTAGTTGTGCAATTAGCAAATGTTGATACTGAACAAATGCACCATCTCCCATAAGTGATCACTGGAAAGCAACTGACTTGGGAGGACATCAGTCAACTCATACAATTATAGACAAGTTGAAACAACCTGTTTCAGTAAATATACAATAAAAAATAAACATAAAATTACTTTATTTCCTCTTTGGTAAGCGAACTGAAACATCCTTTCCATTTTGTAGTGAAATCTTGTGGTCCCAATCCCAATTTGAACGGAATGCCAAGTTGCTATGCTTTTAGTTCTTATGTTACATAATTTAACTCATCAACATGTTCATTTCCTAGATCAAGCAATATGAATGGAACTCAATAGTAATACAAAAATAATTGATAACAGAACTAGCAACTTAATAGAAACGCTTTTGTATAGGCCAGCCCCATATGAGGCATATTTTTTCCAAAATACAGCTTATTCACCATTCATTATCATTACTATACATATTTTTGTTTCCTTACTTACCATGGGGTTAAAAATAAAAGCCACACATGTAATTATGATATCCGTAGTTGAAGACCAGCTTTGTTTAGTAATAACTTTTGAAATAGCATTTAATGTTTTGACCAAGTCAAAATCCTAATTACCTAACTATTATGTCCAGTAAACTAAAAATTTGAGGTTCAATATATTTAGTGTTTCACATTGTGTTTTAGAGAAGTTCAAAACATAGCTTGTAGAATTTCAAAGTATTGTGCCTAAGATTTTTGTTTCAATATACTCTATTATTTTCATACTTGGCAAATCATCCAAATTATTTATCTACATTTATCAATTAGCCGAACAACTAAGTTTTCCAAACATATATGTTTAATATTTACACAACGGATATTAACAACTAATACACTGCAAAAGGCTACAACTAAAAATAGTTTTCAACTATCACAGCCATAAGCTGATTCAAGCCCCTAGTTTTCCAACTGGGAAATTTAAACAAAAAAAGGAAAGGATGGTCTAGGGCAATCTAAGCTTGAGAGCAGGTGAACCCAGGACCTATAGTCTCAGAAGGCAGGTGATTTTAAGGGAAGGTTTGAGGGAATTTTTTTTTTTAAAAAAAAATTCTCATTTTGTCGATTATAAGTATAATTTGTAGCTTCAAGAGTGGCTTAAGTTGAAGAGGAGTTTTTGCCTAGCAGGGTTTTTTTTTTCTGTAAACCGACCCTTTTGATGACCCGCCCGGCCCTCTATGACTAATTGGGAGGCCAATTAAGGCCTGGACCCTTTTTTCTGTATAATTAAGGCCCTCTATTAGAATGGGGATAAATTAGAGAAAATCAGAATAGAAGCCAACTTTAATCTCTCGTATGTCAAATCATAATGGTAAAAATTTATAAACTAATTCTCATTTCCAAAAATTTTCACATTCTCATTCTCCAAAATAAATGATCATTTCCATAATTAATTCTCTATCTCACATACCAAACAAGCAACTCAGGGTTTCAAAACGTTTCTCTCTCCTTTCGGCCACAATTCTCAAACTTTTCTTTTCGCTTGCTCTAAGGGTTGAATCAGAAAGACTTTCCCCATAAAAGAAGTCAAGCATAACATTTTTTTCTGAAGCCTTTGCTACTACTGGTGCAGTGATGCCCGTCCCTGTTGTAAACGGGCCGGGCCAGGGAAGATTTAGGTTCATCTTGGTGAAACTCGCCCGGCCGGGCCCGAGTCAGAAAATATCACATCCCCACAACTCTATCGACAATCAATTTAATCTACAAATGGGGAAAAAATGAACTCATGCAAATGATGAAAAACACAAAAAAAAAAAAAAAAACCCAGAATTCTGCTTGAAAACGAGTAGAATTCTAGAGTAGGAAATAAGAGAAAGAAAGGGAACCTGGATTAACTGGGCAGATGAATACTACTCTGCTACAATGGACAAGAAGACAGGGAGAGGAGGGAGAGACAAATGGTGTTTGTTGGTTACAAAGAATGTAGGCGTAGGACTAATAAATATGCAGACTAATAAATATGCAAAAACTGTAAGGACTATGACTGCTGAGAGTAAGACTCGGACGAGACGACTGCTGACTATTCCAAGTCCATGCTCAATCGAAAAGGGGGTACGTACGAGTGAGTACGGCATACATATTTGTGGCCTAATCTTTTCTCTCTGAGTGTATACTTTCAGAAAAATTTAAGAATTAGCAGCATACTTGACTCTAATTAGTAGCAGTTTTTAATTTTTGTGTAATCGTATCTATTTTTCAGTATTAGAAAATTTAATAATATCAAATAATTTTTATGGGTATTATTAAAATGTCAAAGAATTTTTATACAAAAAATTAAACAGTTTTTTAGGCTAATAATAGACATCATTGGTTAATAAGTAGAGTCACCCATAACTACAGTACCCAAAGAGATGACATCCTTCTTATGGCTGAGAAAACAAAAGTAAGGTTATATTATAAGTCGAAGTACAAATATCACATTCTTTCAAAGAAAAATGAGAAAAGCTGTCCTATATTTTTCTTATAGATATGATAATGTATGATATTGTTTTCTACAAAATAATGTAAATGTTCATTGGGTCAAACTTTGATTAGATTAGTCAAATGAACAAACTGATTTCTTGGATTGGATTCAAATTTTGGTCATGTTTGGCAATTAGTTGTTTATCTTGTGTATTTACATTAGTTGTTTGAAGAAAAAGTGTTTTGTAAAATTAGTTGTGTATAATAAAGTTGTTTGATGAAGTTCCATTTATACTTATAACCGAATTTCATTTATACATTATATTATTTTTATTCCATATTCATATCTCCTCTCAACATTAATTAAGAATTATGTGATATATAAAATTACATTTATACCTTCTATACAAATTTAATTATGTATATCTTTTTAAAACTTATTTTTAATAATATATTTGACATTTATGTGATAAAACTATTTATTTGTTACGATAGACTAAATAACTTGTTAATATACAAAAAATTTTAACATAAAAAAATATTAATTTAAATATTTATAATCATCCTCTATTATTACTCCAAAAGTGAAAAAATATTAATTAAAAAAATCTTACATGTGAATGTTTGACCTGTGGGGGTTGTTTTCTTATGGTTGCACTATTGCCGCCCACCATTTACCCTACCACTACAGTGGAGACGAGTAGCTCAACCTCTTCTTTTTATGATAAATCTTTAATTTTGTAATCATTGAAAAATAATTTTAAAGCTCATTATTATTATTATTATTATTATTATTATTATTATATATCTCACACACACACACGAGTTTTGTAACCATTGATCAAATTAGGTACTATTATGAATATGCGTAGTGACAAAAATGAATGACAAAAGTAAAATCAATGTTAAACAAAAGTATCCTTTAAATATAATTACCATCCAATTGTCTTATCTAAAGAAATAGAAAAAAATAAATCAATAAATTAAAATATAAGTACCTACAATTTAAAATTACATCATAGAACAAGATATCAACGAAGTTCAAAATTACATCATAAGATTTACTACAAAATAGGGTAAATATAAAGGGACTCGTCAATTGTTGTAATTACTATCGAATTTTGGTGAACAAAAGTAATTTTACATAAAGATTGGAAAAGTTAATCCTAAAAAGCTAATCAAAATAACTTTTTGAAAAATGGTTTTTAAGATAAAAAGTCGTTGTAAAAACTCAAACCACCAAATACTTTATATGGTTTTTGACTGAGTCAAACAATCGGACTACACCAAAAAGTCATTTTGAATGAAAAAGCCAACTTTCAAAACACGAAGATTGAACAAAATATTCAGACCAAAACCAGATTAGTTGACATTCAGTGGGTCCCCCTATTCCTCATACCTCATTAAAGAAGTAAACAAATTAATTTTTAAATTGGTAAAAAGAAACTAAATTATCACCACAAAAAAAAATAAAAATTGGCAGACGAAATTATCTATTTATTACAAATAGAAATTAGCATTCGAACTCCTAACCCATTAAACACATATTCCAAATGGTCTATGTATAACCCTAAACCAACATGTCTTCGATTCATCGGCACCATCTGCCCTCTTTGAAAGAAATGTACCTCTTTTTCTTACCTAATTGGATGGTAAAAATATGCTAAAGAGAGCTGAGACGTTAAACCAACGTTTTGAATGTTAAATAGCCTGTTAATTGCACTCTGTTAGTCGCAATTTGCGAGTTTGAATGACCATTGCATGAGCTTCAGCCAACATTTCTTTGATATGCTTCGCTCGAAAAGATTCACTAATCCATGAATTATTTAGTCATCAGTTGGATGTGCTGTCATTATCTATCTTATTCGAGATCATGCCTTCACAGGAGTAGAAATTTCGGCACTGATGCTGACATGGCACATCAATAAGAACATATGACTGTTTTAGGGTAAACACAGTTCTTGAAAAATGACCCCCTTCAATTCAATTCAACACCTAGTCCTATGTCAAGCTACTTGAAAAACAAGAATAAAAAATGCTTTTGCTGTTCTACAATCTACACTGATTTGGCTTACAGATATAATGACATATAGGAATGTATCTACAGATGAAGCTTTTTGTTTTTTGTTTTTCTATCATAACTACACACGGCATGTATAAGAATCCCTGTATATGTCATCAACTCCTATTGATGGTCTCTTTGCGATTCAGTCGCTTCTTTCTGTATCTCCATGCAACTTGAATACGTGTTGCAGCAAAGCATCTCCAGTATGGGGACTCGTACCTGGAAATACAACGGCTTCATAATAAGCCAGGTCTTCCACAAATATTTCCATTTGCTTGGGCAATACAATATATAACAAAGAAAAATAACCAATAGATGGCTTGTGAAGGAGCAATGGTTTGTTAGGAGCAAAAACAAAGAACCACCAAATTCAAACAGAGTATACGTCAAGTCAGAGCAAAACAAATTGTACACAACTATGCATACAAAAATTTCAGCTTTGGATAACAGTGAACTAAAAAAAGGGAAAACTACTGAGTGTTCCCAAAAAACAGGCACTGATTCAATCATATGCAATTGCATATGATTGTGAAATTGTTGGATACAAACTATTGCCCTCTTTGCATTCCCTTGTTTAAAAAAAACATATGCATGTTCAAGGACAACATTGTCATTTTATCACATAATTTACCCTTAGCGTTTTCAACGCACAAATAGTTTGGGAATATGGTGCTTCATGGTAGTTGCACTATTTATCAGTTTACAGAAGTCAAAGATTAGGCAGTCATATGGCAGATAGCTGAACATGTCCAGCAAAGCGAAGAAAAAAGGAGAAAACTCAGCAAATGATGCACAGATAAGAGATAATTGGAAGGTATAAACTGATAGAATATACAGGATATAGGACATTATGTACATAATTATGTACACAGTGTCCTATATCCTGTATATTGTATCATAAAGATTTGTCTTCGGACAAACCTTATGGCTCCTTGAACTCGTGGGTTTCGCAAGAATCTTGAAAACAGACTTGTGACTTCTTCAATATCTGATGCTTTAAGGACAAATGCCTCAACATTTGTCAGACATCTTACCGTCCTATTGCTCACCAATCTTTGTCCAGTGGCTCTACTCTTCTTTCCATCTGAGGAAGAACAAAAAAGAGGAAGGTGTAATGATAATGTTGGTGTTCATATTTCACAACATTATAGAAGGAGATACAAATAGGTGTACCAAATGAAGATGGCCAACTCATGAAATCAGCACTAGGAAGGGTTATCGAGAAGCATGATTAGCTAATTATAAATTCATGCATGCAAGGCACCATGCAGAAATGGTTTGTTGGAATAAAATCACTATGAAAATCATCAGGAGTCCCATGTGTATTCAACACACCTCTATACTCTGAAGAATGCTCAAGGAACCACATAAGAAGCTCCTCGCCACAAACATCTCCTTCAGACAAGGGAACAATAATACCATCCTCTCCAACACTTTCCAGTTTTCCTCGTACAATGAAAACCATCTTGTCTACGAAGCCCCCTTGATACAGAATTCTGCTGCCTTTGATGTATGTCTTTTGTCTGAGCTTCTCACATATAGAATCTAAAATTGGTTCGTCCATCAATGCGAAAATTCGAACCTGTGGATAAGCAAAGTATGATGGCGAGAGGTGTAAATGGATACAAGAAAATGGTGTAACCAATAATTATGTGAACATAAATATGTAATGCTTCATAGAACACCTTGGTAAAATGCACAACAAAGTGTCACCAATTTACAATTGCCTCAAGTTCACCTATATGTCATCAACCAATATGAACTGAAAATTCAGAACAAGTGACCATAACTCATCACGCCACATCCTCTTCCGGTTTCAGACAGCATAACATCAACTGTCAGTATATCTTCTACTTCAATCAGATTAAATGGAACTTACCTTTTTCACAAATCTAAATAGATGGCGTCTAATTTCCCTCTGAAGGTCTTCAGGCAGATTTTCCATCAGCATCTCCTCATTTACACCCCTAGTAGCAGCCCAGCTATAACGTTCTGCCTCTCGTACTTTTCTGCAGTAATGGAACTTCACTTTAGCCGGTTGGCTAGAGCAAAAATCTAAAAAACATTGTCCCCATATGTTCTATACAACCAATGGCAACACTGTTAGAAAATAGAAGCTATCTATAATGGGAGACATCCCACATGCTCAAAGCATCCGCATAAGTCTACTATTGAGCATAGAAAGAGTAAATTTATCACTTAAGATACCATGCTGAAAGTAGTAAAATATTAGGAATTGAAGAAGATAAAGAAGTCGAAAAAGAATTTAATATCATCTAGGGGCAATCATGTTTTACCAATATATTTATCCGTGCTTAAAAGGCCAAACGAATTGAAAATATAAAATAGATAGAAAAATGGCATTACTTAAAATCTAATTGAGAATCACAAATTAAACTAATTATCAATATATGTAATGGAAAAATGAAGATGTTTTAGAAAATCTAATGAAGACATTAACAAAAATATACTCCCTCCGCCCCTTAAAGATCTTCCTTTTTGACAATTATTTTTGTCCCAAAATAATATTCCCTACTAGTCATTAAATGCACTATTGGCCAATAGTTTTGCATTGTTTTTACCAAACTATTCTTTTATAGACCAATATTTAACATTCATAAAAAGTGTATTTTTAACATTTATGAAGACATAAACACAATTTTATATTCTGATTGCTTATGAAAGAAAGGCTGCTAACAAGACACAGATTGCTTAGATTGGGTTTCAACATACCTGATTCAAAATGCCTTTTCTGCAAAGTTGAGGATGAAAATAGTTCCCATCTATTTTTTGAGTGCTCATACTGTCAGGGAGTTATGCAACTAATTTGCTCTGGGCGGGTATTGGGATGGTTGAAGCTCGATGGGCTAAAAGGCTACTAAAAATAAGAGGGTCCAAGCTTAAAAGAAGAGTGGTGTATGCAATATACTTGGCAAGTGTATATTACATTTGGCTTGAAAGATGCAGCAGAGTCTTCACAAGGGGCAACAATGAGATTGAGCAGTTGGTTGGAAAAATCAAAAGGGATATACAGATTAGATTGCGTGGAACAATATTACACGAAGTAAAGAGTATTGATAGGATGATGATAGAAGGTTTACTCAGATAATTTAACCACAAAGAAATTGTGGCAACCCTTCCTAGAAGGTGGGTCACAATTATGTTGAGTGGTTTTTTATCATACATACTTGATTGTATAGTTATGTTTTTCTTTGCCGAGCAATGAATTGCACACTTTTCATCAAAAAAACATTTAGGAAGATACATATAGGATGGAGGGAATAATAGAAAATATCTTATAAATTAGCAAACGAGGCATAGGGGATTGGGTAAAAAGACTTACGAAAAACCTTATATAATATATTTCATTATTTACATCTATTTGTAGCAAATCTTGGCATATTATGCAAATAAATGGATTATAAGGCTGGTAATTCCAAGTGTAAGAGCAAAACATTGCTTTGTGAATCTTTTCGTAAAATTCAAGTTGTGTAATATGCTACCTTGATTGTTGTATTAACACAAAACCAAATTCACACCCATTACCTGCTACCACTATCCTCAAGTTGTGCATTTATGGGCATTGCACGTGAATATTTACATAGTTGTGTGACTTATCAAGGCTAAAAATTCAAAACACAAACTCTACCCTAAATTTGGATAGGTGATTAACAAAAGTTCTTTTTCAGGAAGAAATTCAATATTACAAATAAAACTTCCCATGTAGCAGCCTTATCTGCTTAAAGCATGTAAGGATGCTAACATCGGGATCTCCCCAGACTTACAACGGTGGGACACTGGGAGTTATTGCAATAATTTACAAAAATGGAGAACAATCTTGATGAATAGATGGTCAATGCACGAAGAGGATTTAAAATCATCTAATCACTTGCTGCTTCGTTGTCAATTTGCAGGAGCTCTAAATCGATTAGCCGTTAGCCTTAGTTGCTTGGGAGTTTCTTGTATTAGTTCTAATTCCATTAGGAACCTTCTCTCCAATTGGAAGGTATTATTCTTGGTGTTTTTTTTTAAAATTTTTGGGAAGGAAAGCTAAAAAGAGGACTACATTTTTTTTATAGAATTAGAGCATTTGTCGTGAGAGAAATAAAAGATTCTTTGAGGGTGTAGTACTTCTTATTCCTTATTAAAAGGATAAATAAATAAATCCATGTACACTCTGCACTTGGGGACTTCAATCCCCAAACCACTACAAATTAGAAAAGGTGTCAATTTAAAAACGAAGAAGAAGAGCTAGTGGAGAGAGGTGGACTCGAAAGATAGTTTAGGTCATCAATGGTCAATTAGAGGGATGTTATGGGAACAGTCAAATAGTATGAAGTCATTTCCATGCCATTTTGCATGATCTGTCTGCAATTGATATCATAAATCTTTTCCATGGAAAGTCTATACAAGGTTTGTGGATCTGCTAGGTAGAGGTTGCATTAAGAAGCAATGATTGAGTAGAAAAGGAGTATTCAAAAGTGTAATTTATTAGTTTTCTCAATCAAAAGGTTTATTTTGTTATTTTAGTTATGTATTTGTTTACAGGTCTCTTGGAATCGGTCTCTCTAAGGGCACTCTAAGCGCAGAGATGTTTGCAGATGCCTACAACTAGATCTCCCCTAGACCCGAGCAAGTGGGGCCCACATTGGGAGTTGTTGTAGTTATGTATTTATTTGAGTATGATGTTTATTGTAAATGTCGTATGCAATTAACGAATTCATCCTTCGTTTTAAAAAAATGCTGCTATATTAAAAAAACGAAAAACAAATGAGAGCTTATTTCCTTGCAACATTTATTAGTAATATGAACATTTCAAAATAAAAGGCTTGAGAGTGACACATTTCTAGAATCGCAATAGGTTGAGGGAGTTTCTCTTTCAATTAACTCATTAATAGAAGGCCCAATGTAGTTTACCTTCTCAACCCCTCTGGCAAGCGGCGGTGGCTCATCCATTGCTCAACATCACGTCTTCTTAGTGACATCTCTAATCTCCTGGAAGATGTAATGTGAAAAGGGTGAGTTCACACATGCCAGAAATAATCACACTCATGGTATATTCACGAGTCTCTCCAACATAAGCAACTCAAATATGTAAAAGCTTAACCGCCACAGACACTATAAATCAAAGTTGGTTTTAATTTTTTTTTTAAATGGTGGGCAGTATATGTATGGTATACAAAGATGGCACTTAATAATAACCCAGAAACATCTCTCCCGCTCTCCCTAACAACCCCCCACCCCCAAAAAGAATAGATAAATAAATAACTCCGTTTATGACTCTGCACATACACATGTGGTTGTGTGATTGCGGTGTATGCAAGTTTTCCTGGCTGTATGCAATATAAAAAGATAGGGCATTCAAAAGCAATAGAATTTGACAGACATGTCCCATAGGAAATGGTACTTTGTAATTACTATAAAATGGAAAAGGTTTGAAACCCTGTGTCATAACAGAATGAACATAAACAGTATAACTGAATGAGTTTATGCATTATGTTGAATCCGAAATTCCAACTTTGTCATGCATATGAGGAAACAGGGGTGGGCGTATTCTCTGTGTGCAGCATATTGAAGATTGGTTGTTAAATTTAGTAGAAAACACCGACAACATAGCCAGAGGGTAGCGGGATCAACAATGTTTTCAATAGGGATCTAATCAACATCTAGAGTTCACAGCATGACTCTAAGACATCTAGTAAAATAGAGCAACTTCCTCGGAAAATTCTCATTCTGCATCTGATTCTGTCCTCTTCTCTCCTCCAAAATTAAGATTGTTGTCATATATATAATTTCACTTTTTCGGTTAGTAATCAGGAGATGTATAAATGAGGCACATGGGGATGTCACCCATGTACAAAAGGGGCAAGAACAAAAATATTATTCCATAATAGAACCTATCAAATCCAAAAAGTTGACATTTCTATCACCATTAAGCACAACAGCCCAACTATACAACATTCTCAAAAAGTAGACCCTAAAATCTTGAAACGACATAGCTTTATTGTAAAAAATCGGTCGATTTCTCTCTTTCCAAGTAGCCCATCAAATAGCCAAAGGAATCATTTTCCAACGTCCAAGAACCGAAACCTTCTTTGTCTGTCTCCTCCAAGCGACTAACACATCCCTATGTTACGAAAACCAGACCGGACCCGACCGACCCGACTACTTGGATGAACCGGTCAAACCATGGTCCAACCGAGATTACTCTTCTTTCTTCTCATATCTGATTTCTTTTTTCTAGTCTTCTTCCATATGGTTTATTATTGGTTTGGCCATGATAGTGAGCATGAGGCATAGGAGGTAGAATAGAGAGAGAGAAAGGGGGTTGAGGAAGCTCATTGCCAAGAAGTTGAGGATAAAATCATTCAACAGAAATCTTCCATTTTCCTTCGCGAGCCCAGTAGTAGTCCTAGCCCCCACCTAGCACACTCTCCCTTCAGGTACTCTCTAGCTGCCGCCGTTCTCTTCCGGCACAACACCAGCATTGGGTGGGTGATGTAGAAAAAGGGAGATAGGGATTGAGGGGCTGATAAGAGAGAAATGAGATGGGGGAGGGACAGCTGGTGAGAGAGGGATGAGATGGGGAAATGAGATTGGGGAGGGGGTGGTTGCTGATAGGCAGCTGCTCAAGCCAGGCGGAGGGACGAGGGACAGAATGAGGGGTTAGTACTAGTAGGTTAATTAGGGTTTTAATTATTTATGTATGTATTTATCTTTTTTATCACCTTTATCAATGTATTTATTTATTAGCAACTATTGTTTTTTAAGGTCAAAAATATTAGTGCTTGGATGGGCTTTTAGACAAGGCCCATAATTTTTTGTATAAATATAAGTTGAGCTGACTTTATTTTTTACTCAAATAAATACTGGGTTCGACCGATCTAACCTGGTTCAACCATCAACCGGGATCAATCGGTCTAATCCGAGCAAACGGTCCGACCGGTCAAACCATTGACCCACTTTGCTAAACGGGCGATCACCGGGTCGGTTCTCTTAACATACACATCTTTCACACTAGATGGTCGGACCCAACTTACCTTAGGAAATGTTCTGATGAGTGCTAGCAAGGCAGATCAAGAGATGCTCCTTGAATGCTTCTACCATTCGTCCTGGATGGTGGCACCTCCAGAGAAGGTGTTTCTTTCTCTGGAGGCATGAAGCAAGAAAACCCTTTATATCTCTTCCTTCTCACTTTGCTGGTTGATATTTTGGATGTGATTATGGAGCAATGAGCTAAGAGTAATCACCTGAAAGGTTTTCAGGTTGGCAAGGAATGGGTGCATGTTTGTGATCAGGAATATGCAAAAAGATAATGTTTTCCTCTTTGCTGACCACCAAGATCTGGGTCAGATAACTAGTCAAGTTACTTAATGATGAGAATGAATCTGGGATAAAGCTTAATCTCTTTGAGCAAAGCCTGTGACTAATGGAGAGTCATCCCCTCGATGGCTTGCCTTCAGGGCTGGGTGCCAGATACAACATCAGCCACTCACCTACCAATGTGTCCCCCTCGTAGGGAAACCCATGTTCTGCCTCCATTTGGGAGTTGGACAGTTTAAAATCTTTTATGCCCTAGAAGAGTTGACAAGGGACTTTACTCGGGCAGGGATTAGCAAGAAAAGTGGGAATCTATTGTCAATTGGGAATTGAGGCTGAGGATATTCATGCTTTTGCAAGGTTAGTTAGTATCTCATTAGTCATTAGTGGGCAAGTGGCCAAACAGCTTTCCTCCTGAGGAAGGGACCAGGGCACTATGTTATCAACAGTAACATATAATGTTACCAAAACACACAAGCTAGTGCCCTCCTCAATCACATCTTCCCTCGAAGTTTGTCTCTCATGTTCCAAAACACACTCAAAATAGAAGGACATCCCTTTCTCATCTTATGCCCTCAACCATTTCAGCTCTCCACACTTCACAAGGTTTTGATTTTTGACTTCCGCTATATGAGAACGAAACTCTAGGGACCCACAAGTATCTACGCACCCTCAAGGGCCGGAATTTACCACTTTGCTAATATTCTGGACATAGTTCAGCCCTCCACAAGAAATGATACAAAGGTTTACAAGGGAAAGTCCTCAAACGTATTCTCTTGCAAATCTTTGCTCATCAATTCCCCATGCTCTCATTTTTCCCTGTATTCAACTTCGTCCTGAAGACCTAAAAGTGCACTTTCAGCTAAAGCCCTTCTTTTGGACTTGGAACCTTTGGACTATGGGAGCAAGGAGGTCAACAGTTCAACACTGACATGCTTCAATGGAAAACCTGATTAGGTTATCTCCCCAATATGTGTGTTTAATTATTCTCACGGTAGTAATGAACCACAGTTGTCTATTCATTGAGTGATTGCATAGTGAATGTGAAATATGGATGCAACTTTTTTTATGAGTAACCAAACAATTGTATTAATGAGACACCAAGGGGAAGTCACGCATGTACAAAAGGAACCTATCACAACATAACATCATGCCTTCAAGCTCTCTACAAAAATCATACGGATAAAATTCAAAAACCTCATTTTTGTACCCTGAATGAGAACTCGACACCATCAATACAAGGTTCTTAAAAACTAAAGCTTGAGATGATAAATAGACCTAGCGTTGCCCTCAAAAATCTGACAATTCCTCTCCTTCCAGGTGCACCACAAAATAGCCCATGGCATCAACTTCCAAACTCCTAGGACGCCACCCTGCCTTAAATTTCTTCTCCAAGCCACCAAAACATCTCTTAAGTCTAAGGTCACACCCAACTAACCCCATCATGATAAAGACAAATATCATGCAACTTTGTCCTGCTTATTTACAAGTGGCATCAAAGCATCTTTGGGATTGGTAAGATCAATAACCTCATTATTGGATTTCGCATTTTGGGTTTGCAAGAGCATGCTAATACGGAGATGAAATAGAACTAGGATCTGTAACTAGATTTTCTAGACTCCTTGTCTTTTCAACATGTATTGTTTCTAATTCCTTAAAGCAATATTCTATAGTCAAAAAATATATATACTACAGTTTAAAAATATCACATCATCCTTGAAGTGCAATTTCAACTTGAACGTTATTCCCCTTTGCTCTCAAATGAGCTAGAGGATATCATCATTCAAGCAAGGATCATGGCAAGAAGAATTGATCCTAATCCAACTTGACAACAATATCAAACACCAGAAGCTAAAACTCCCTATCTTTTGTTCACAATCTTCAGGAGAAAAATTAAATCATCAACAATCAATGTGTATGGCACAACCCTGTCATACTATCATGATAGAACTCTTATGCCACATTGAAGATATGTATGCACAGTACACCAAAGCATCACTAGCTGCTTTGCAAGAATGACAAAAACTTGTACCTCCGACCAAGTGACTGAAGGAAATTCTGCATGTTTCCAATAAGCAAAGCAAAAAGCAAGAGTCCAAGTCCAATTATAGCCATTGTGAAAAGCACCTCCCATTCAAAGTAGCTTGGCACTAGATTCCCAGCCAAAGTGCTTATTTGCTGTAGATACATGCAAATCAAGTTCGCCGGGTGTCAGGTGTTTTGCCAGTCTACGATCAATTACATAATCATATGACAAATAAGAGGACAACATGGAAAACATTACGACTACTTTGCAAAAGAACTATCCCTTTTACGATGTATTAGTTGGTTGGTTTCCGCAATACACTTCATATTTGAAGTAAATATATCTTTTTCTGGGGGATGGCCAGTATAAGCGCTCCACAACACATGGAGACACCTAGAGAGGGAAGGTGTGGGAGAGGACAAGAGGGTAAGGGAGAGGGAAATGTCACCCATCCATCTAGTGAGATTCAGACCCACCTCCCTTTCTGTGGAAGGTGGGCTCCTCCCACTGGATGAACAATTCAAGCCTATTTTTTATGCAGATATCACTCTGATAGAATTTATTTCAAAATCTTTTAAATATACAGAAATTCTTCTGAAAGGGAAAAAACGCAGCAGAAAAGTTGGACTATGGCTCAAATCTATACCGGCTGATCTATAACTACAACTACTTACTTTTTGTCTTTTTTGGGGGGGCTCTCACAGAGTCAGACTTCATTTCATGTGTTCCATTAAATCTAAAAGAAAATGCGAAAAAAGGTTCTAAGGGGTCCGTGGTCAATTTTAAACTAATACTGTGACAGTTCTAGGCTTCCAGCAACAATAGTCAAATGCTGAAAGAAAATGGTGTTCTATTTCACATTGTGTCCTTTGCATAAAAAACACAAATTTCATCAGTTAGAAAAGAGAGTAACTTGAAAGAAGAGAAAAAGGAAATTTTCTTTCAGCACAACTTCAATTTTTGTACAAATAGGAAGGATGGAAAATACAAGGTCTGCCTTTTCTTTTAGTGGATAAAAAAAATGAAAATGGAAAAAGAAGGAAACTGGAGAGAGCATTATTTCTGAGCAATTTTGGCACAATTGGAAGCTTATAATTCCAAAGTTGACATTATTATAACAACTCAGCTTTTGTACACATGACATGGAGTCTTAGCATGCAATGTAATTGGTAAATGAAACGATCGATCAAGGAATATTCTTATTCATGACTATTAATCTAGTTATCCTTCTTAAATAATAGTTAAAGAACCCATGAGATTTCATCACCAAAGCATCAGTTACTCTGGAACAAGGTAATAGCGTATCTATGTTTCCCAAAGAATGGAAACACAAAAGTACAAAGATAAAAGACAAATTTGGAAAGGACATGCAAACGTCACAATAATGAAAATTAATAAAAATAAAAAGAAAGAATCATAAAATGTCAAATTTCAGAGCTACACCTCTCTTAACCGAAACCACTTAAATTTCAGAACTAAACTTTTCTGAACCAAAAACCGACAAATACCATACAGGTCTTCTTGTCTACTGGTATCTTTGTACTAATTAATTGGGCACAAGGGCGGCATCCAGGGGTGGAACTATTTGGGCCTATGGGGTTCCCAAACATTTGAAAACCACTTTGTTTAGTAATCCATTGTATCTCTTCTATGCAATATTAAGGAAGAGATACAATAGAAAAACATAAATCCATAAGGATAACAACAATTTGGAAGGCCAAATAGTCCTAACGTTCTGGCAAAGGCCATTTGGAAGTCTAAACCTCCTAAGAAAGCTGGTTTTCCTACAAGGCAGCATCTAAGGGCAGGATTCTCATGGAGGCTTAAATAAAATTAATTTAGCAAGTAGGTGTGACATGTGCCTTGAGGAGGAAGAATCAGTTGGCCACCTCTTTGTGCATTGTTGTTGGGGTTCATCACTTTTGCATTTGTCTCTTTCTTTGATGGGGGTTAGCTAGTTCAGCCTTCTAATGTTATAGATGTTTTGGTAGCATGGATAAGAAGATTGAAAAAGAGTTGGGTTCTTGGAGTTTGGAAGTTGGTTCCTTTGGCTATTTGGAGGTGTACAGGGAAAGAGAGGAACCAACTGATTTTTCTGGGCAAAGCTTTATTCCTACAAGATTTCAAGGTCTACTTTTTGAGAATTTGCATAGTTTGACCCAAGTGCTCAACTGTGGTACAAAGGTGTGTCTTTTGGATTTTGAAGATAGAATTATGCATGAAAGCTTGAGGGCATGATGATTTTTGTAATTGCCTCCTTTCGTATTTGGGTGTTACATGAGCCCCTTGGTGTTCATTAATATATTATTTGATTACTAAATCCCAAAAAATATGACTGTTTTGAGGCAATTTTGAAGCAGATGGAGTACCTGAAATCCCCAGAACAAGGAATACACATATCTTCTGGCAAAACTACCTTGTGTCACAAGCTTCACGGCTTTTTCATAGATTCCATAGTCAAAATGACCCTTATCAGTGTCAAAGCAAAGAGTAGCATTTTTGTTTGATGTCCAGTCGCTCCATCCAGTTTGTGACTTGTACCTTTGTGCATCCCCATACCCACAATCAATAAATTTCACGCACAAACTTATATGAGGCTGAGAGTCACGACAAGCATCCCGAAGACATTGGTTTACTCTCTGAAAAGGAGGAAAAGAGAGCATCAAGAGGAAGTTCAAAGCCAATAATGCACTTTCTCCATCAGTTCATTTACATAAATCGCCTACATTGGTGTTAAAGTTATTAGAAAATGCCACACTGTCAACCAAGTTGAAGAAAGGTGTTCTAATTCTTTTCCTCTGTGCAGACATGATCATACACATGCAGTTTATATCCTTTTACGAGTAATCAAAATTTGTATTGAAAAGACATTAAGGTGACGTCAGGCATCTACAAAAGAGGCAATTGAATGTGGGGGAAAAGCCTCCACGTTCTGAAGCATAATATTATCTACCAAATCCAAAAAAGTCAAATTTCTACCACAATTGAGAACTTTAGTTCCACTATACAGAGTTTTCGAAAGAAATCTGGAAATGATATTTATTTCCCCTCAAAAATCCACCAATTTCTTTCCTCCAATTAGTCCATTAAATAGCCAAAGGGACCATCTTCCAAACTCCTAAACCCAAATCTTCTTCATCCTTCTCCTCCGAGCCAACAACACATCTTTGACATTCAATTGTTGAAAGCAACTAAAGCCCATAAAGGAAAGGGTCACATGCCAAAGCGACGAGACCCATTAGCAATAAACAAGGAGGTGGTCGACCAATTCTTCCTCCTCAAGACACAAAGAACATCTACCTAATTCATTACAACTTCTTCTTTCAAACATGTCCTTTGTGGAAAAGCAATGCAACCCTTCATTAAGAGTATTACACGAACTCTTTAACAGTAAAAGATCCCTTAGTCATAGGGTGAGATGATCTCATCACTACCCTCAAGCGCCATAATTATATCGGCAAGTAAAGCCAAAAGATTGCAAGCCCTTTCCTCTTCCCAGTCATTAGGGCTTCCCAAGAGAAATAGGTTCCACTGGCTCTGGTCCCACTTCCAAGACATCACCTCTTGCATCATTTCCTCTTTGAAATGAGCTATCCTAATAAGATTTGGATATTAAGCCTTAAGAGAATGGTCCCCGCACCAAACATCGTGCCAAAACAACCTACAGCCATTATTCACCTCAAAATGCACTAAGGCTTTGAAGAGTTTCAAGCCCACTACAACACATTGCCAGCAACCCACCTAATGAGCAAACAAATTCTTCTTCTCCACCACCCTAAATTATCATCCCCATATCAGGCAGTGACCAGATTTCTCCAAAAAGTTTCCTCCTTTTCTGCAAACCTCCAAAGCCATTTGGTCTTCAGAGCATCATTCACCTTACAAAGAGGTCTTACACCAACCCCTCGATCTTGCTTTTAAAGCACATACACAAAATATTAACTCTGTAAACTCTGGATGATAGAGGAATCATTTGATACATGAAAGTAAATCTCGTGAAAAGAAAATTACAGTAAGGATTGTCCAAGTTTAATAGTGGAACTGGAAATGCTTTTAGCCAAACAAAATTCAAAATTCACAGAACAAGAGAGCCGTGTCACGGCATGAGTGCCTACCTGTAAACCAAAAAGGTACCAGCAAGATCCTACCACATGTCCAGATAAAATAAATGTGAGAAGATTGATAACAAAATTGGCCCATGCTGACTCAAATATGAAGCCAATGGCCGATTGTCCAGCTAATAAAGGCAGAAACCTATACAGTCTTGGTATATATTGAACAAGAATTGCAACACGTATGAGATTCTTGGCATAATTTGCACCAGATGTAGCCAAGCGTTGAGGTAGAACACACAAAATTAAGACCTGTAAGCCATAAGAAAATAACAGTCAGAGCAAGAACTAGGACACATAAAGATGCATTCAACGAAAACTAGTCATATGAGAAGCAGACTATTATCAACAAAGCCCACAATCATGATGTCATTTCTCTCTTTTTCTTTTCTTGTGGTCATGGATCATGATGTAATTTTGAGAGAAGTCCACTCTCATTTTTACTCGACATGGATAAACCCCAGTCTTGCATAATTGGAAACCAAGTTGTGGAAGAAAAAGACCTTACTTGAGGAATAGGCAGTACAGCAAACAAATCGATCAGAAAAATCCAGTAAAATAATGAAGAGCAATTTTTTTGGATGATCAACCAAGTCCCCTGTACCAACAACCCTGGATTCTGGAGAAACATAAGCCAGTCTGAACTGCAATATGAAATTGATTCCATTAGCCATTCAACAAAACAAGGGCAGCGAAAACTTCCATGAGCTAAAATGTCTAGTCTTCACAATCATCAAAAGATAAGAAATCACAAATCCCAATAATATGATACTAATGAGCTGTAGAACAATTTTCTATTTCAGGATCAGAGATCAATAATGTATTCTAAAAGCAAAACAAATCTAGATTTTGTTGGAGCAGACAGGAGATAAAGTTGCTCGAACAAGACAGTCGCAGGTTCACCCAAATTTGTTGGAACTACATATGTGAGATAACACTAGTATCATTAGCTAAAAGAGACACAAGAAAACCCAGATCCATCCCATTAGGCATTCCTTAGGTAAGTACTAGTATGAGAAAATATGGCAATTCTCTCCAATCAAGTAAACCATGGAATGGTTATAACTGTGCAGCGCCACAAGAGCCGCTTCTTTCTCTCCAAGCCCGCATGACATATCAATAAGTGACCAAAACAATTGATCAGGCCAATCTACATCTCTCCAGCCGCTTTGAAGAGCTTCCTCCAAGATTCCTCTACGATTGCAAAGTAAATATGCAATATAGGAATAGGTACTCACATATGCCATTAGTTCTAAGATATATTGAGACTACATACAATGCCAGCTTGATTTTGAGCTGGGACTCTTGGTAATGGAAGATGATTCCATCAGTTATTTGGTGGAGCACTTGGAAGAAGAGAACCCATTGGATTTTCAAGGGAAAGCCTATGTCCTATCAAGAATTCAAGCTGTACGCTTTGAGAATCTTGTACAGTTGGAGTCTAATTCTCGATTGTGATACAAAGCTGTATCTTTTTTATTTGTAGATAAAATTATTCAAGAGAGCTTGAGGCATGATAATTTTTGAAATACTCCTCTTTTGTAAATTTTGTCATATCAATTCAATGTTTGCTTACTCGTCACCCCAAAAAAAAAAAAAAATTATGCCACCTGTCTTCTGAAACAAGTCATTACTGTTGGTCACAAAATGACTTGCATGAGAACATCCAGCGGAAAGCCTGCTCACTACACACTTGCATCAGCAACCTTTGAGAATAGTTTCCTAATTCCTAGTTGAATTATTGGATTGGATGCATAAGTTAGTGAAATTATCAGCCAACACTAAGCTTGTGCAAATGAGACAACAATATCAACCAGATTACCATGAAGTCATAAAAAATCTGGCACAACATAAGAAGAATAAAAATTTTTAAATGTTTGGAACGTTACCTCCTGTAACGGATGTCAAAAAGGTTGAAATATTTTTTTCCTGAAGTGTATAAACTGATGGAAATTTTTAAATGTTTGGAACTGTACCTCCTATACGGATGTCAAAAGGTTGAAATATTTGTCAAAAGTTACTAAACCAAAGTCATAAAACCACAAGAAACTTTTAGACGGCTAAAGTTAATGAATCAGTGTAGTTGTCATAGACATCATAAGATGCAGGCTATGAACTTCTCACCTGAAGAAGCATGTGAAGTACATAAATAACATCAGTTATGCTCCTCAAGATTACCATCGTGGTTGCTGTGGCCTCATCAATGACGATGCACTTAGAATCCTGTAGACGGGAGATTTAAACAACATGAATGGCCAACTATACCAACAATGAGTAAAAAGGGCATCAAATAGAAAAGTTTCATGAAAGCATATCTTTTTAAACCAATGTCAAGAGATTTAGTTATTTAAATGTTTCTTACAATAGTAACATGAGGTTTTGGCTTCCTATATCTTGCTAAAGGACATATGTCTACACTTATTCTACAAGGGAGCTTGAACAAATAGTCCCTAAATAAAGCTTTTGGGGATTTTGTAGATAATATTATGCATCGAGCTTGAGGTAATGATTTTATATATATATATATAATTCCCCCTTTTGTACATGGGAGACCCCCTCGGCGTCCTTTTAAATATAATTTTTGACTACTCCTCAAAAAATAAACTGCCCTCTCTATGACATATTATCATGTTATCTAAAATAAGTCAAACACCCCCTTTATCCCAAAGAATCTCTCCTTCTTTAATGGAGTTCAAGAAGTGATTGCAAACTTATCTTTATAAATGTAGTGTATCAATTACAATCAACCCTCCATTCTCTCCCCAAAAACTGTCATTCATAAATTGATAGGACAAGTTTCTTTTCAAGCTTTTCTCTTTTGCACGTTTCAAATATTATATTTTAAGACTTTTTTTTTTTGGGGGGCGGGCATGGCAGGAATTTCATCAATCTCCTTTTGACAAAATAGATTTTGTGGATAGGGTCTATTTGAGGTGTACATAGCCCTTTTGCTGGATGCATGCTTTGCATCAAGTCATCGACCCTTTTGTTCATATTCTATTAATATATTGTATTTTCCTCATTAAAAAGACTGGTTCTCTTTTAAGAGTGTCTTTTTCAAATTAATACATACATAAAGGCAATACCAAATGTTCCTGATTAGTGGATCACCACTCTAAAATGTGGTTGAAAATTTGGGGGTATAATATAGCATTAAAATTAACCGCTTCGGAATTGGGGAAGGAAGCACACGATGTAGTCAAAATAAATCCTTAAGTCAATGTTGAAAGTACATATGAATAGAAAATACTTCCTCTGTCCCATACAACTTTGTCAAAAAATTCGATTTTAGATGTCCCATCATTATTGTCAAAGTTTATCTATATAGTTAAAAAAAGTGACCATTTGAAAGTTCTCAGTTATAAATGATGTTTCGTTAAATCTTTATCTTCCTAAAGTTTGACAACTTTTCAGAGGCGGAGAGAGTAATAGATAGCAAAGATTTTATATATATATATATATATATATATATATATATGTGTGTGTGTGTGTGTGTGTGTGTGTGTGTGTGTGTGTGTGTGTGTGTGTGTGTGTAAAAGGAAATAGAATACATATATTAAACATCGCGAACAAAATATTGGATGCAAAGCAAGCATCCTACAAAATGATTATGCACATCCAAAGTAGAATCTATCCACAAAATCTACAATATCAAAACAAAATTGGCAAAGGTCCCACAATCCCATATAAATAAAATCTTGATCATATTATTTTTGATATGCTAACACAGTGTCTCCAGATCCTCAATAGATACTAAAGAAATTGCCCAAAGATGTCTGATTAATCTTCTAACTTGAACTCCTAATATAATGGAAGCTACAAATTTTCTAATTCAGTGAAACAAAAAAAAGTGGGAATGTGAACAAACAAAACAGCCAAGATCATTAAATCAAGGAAGCTACCATGATGTCAGTTTTCCATTTCAAATAGAATTAGAGACTGTTGTGACTATTTAACCCATAAAGGACAACAGTAAATCAGACCACACACTGAAATCAAAGGTTATGTGTCACTAGGTTCTTTCAGAAAATGTAACATGGTCAATGGATAGAATAAAGGAAAACAATAAGCTGCCACATAACTAACATATTTATTTCAGGAACTTTTTCCCTGGGATATGTAGAGAGCAGAAAAGCGATCTTTCAAAGATAATTGAACCATCCTTAAATTCATTTACCTATAACCTCTGACAGAGAGAAAATAAAGCCACATAAGCATATTGATGGCAAAGCACTCACGAGTTTTTCCGGTACAAATGCATAAGCACAGGCATTAAAAAATAGGGGAGGGGAGAAAAAATATAGGAGGGAACTAAGAAACATTTTTTTGGGTGGGGGTAGCAAAGATGGTTACCTCCAATGCAGATAGCACAAAGAAAAATAAAGGATCAACAAATATCGCAACAAGGCAAGAGATGACAAAAAATTTGTTCCAGCGCTGAACAACTCTGGCATGAGGATTCATGACCCCAGGTATGTATAATAACAGGAAAGACCAAAATCTCCTAGCCCAACCTTTAGCATCGCCATATAGTGCATTGTGAAACTGCAAAAAGAAATGAGAATGAACCATAGTATACAAATCAGCAACAAATGATTTGCATCTGAAGTTGTGGGTAAAACCACAGGTGCAGAACTAGATGAGAGTAAATAGATAGAGTGAGGATAAAGTGCTAAATGTGCAATGCTTTAAAAAAGGTACAGAAACGAAGCAAGATAACAAGTATTCATATGTTCAGATAGAGAATTAGCGGATTTCACTAATTCATGGAATACTACCTAGCTTATGGGGGCCAAAAATTTATCAGAATGATCACTTGAAGTTAGCATCTAAGCAAGGTAAGCGCTTCTGTTTTAGTACTTCAGGTCACTGCCAAAATCAGAAAATCAGTAAATCGTGAATCCAGTGCCTCCCTAAAACCAAGTGAAGAGGAAAATAAATTAAGTTAATAAAAGATAATGTAGAGGATAGACGACAGCAAGCTTTCCGGTATATACTGATAGACATATCAAACGTATAATAGGGCGCTGAAGATTCTAGGCTGGTGCTTCCGTATATACCAAAGGTAGGAAGATGTCATACGCTTCCCATTAAGCCTTTCCATTATTTTCTTTCCCATTTTTTCCTGGCATTAATAAACTCCGCAATACATCCGTCCCGTACTACGTAATTGTGTTTGAGTACAATCAAACTAAGGGATACAAGCCTACTTCTGAGGGTGTTCTTGTTTTCGTGTAGCATTAACAAGCTACTTTCCTGTTCACCTTAGCTTAGGCAACAGTGACCACTATGTGGAACTTCAATCACTGGTGCTTGTTGAACACAATTGTAGGCTGGAAACAACTTCACCCATCAAACTCCTTGTTAAGTCTGTCCCATACTACGTAATTGTGTTTGAGTACAATCAAACTAAGGGATACAAGCCTACTTCTGAGGGTGGTCTTGTTTTCGTGTAGCATTAACAAGCTACTTTCCTGTTCACCTTAGCTTAGGCAACAGTGACCACTATGTGGAATTTCAATCACTGGGTGCCTGTTGAACACAATTGTAGGCTGGAAACAACTTCACCCATCAAACTCCTCATTACGTTGGTCCCATACTACGTAATTGTGTTTGAGTACAATCAAACTAAGGGATACAAGCCCACTTCTGAGGGTGGCCTTCTTTTTGTGTAGCATTAACAAGCTACTTTCCTGTTCACCTTAGCTTATGCAACATCGACCACTATGTGGAACTTCAATCACTGGGTGCTTATTGGACACTACTGTATGCTGGAGAAAACTTCACTACCACAAAGTCCACCTAGCTATCAGGCTATACACTCTTGTGCACTATACGAGTTGACTGGACCAGTTCCTTTTTCAAGTTCTAAATAACAGATCTTCCATGCGAGGTGGAGGAAATCAATAACACATGAAATGCGGAAATGGGGAAACTACGAAAACCTTGTGTTAAAAAAAATGATATTAGAGATCAACTTAAGGTACCGTAGCAATTTTTTCCTTTTTCATATCAAAAAACAATGAAACAAGAAACTACCTTGGCATCAAATATATCAGAAGTTCTCCTAAACTTTCCTTGTGCTGCCTTGTAATGGTAATATGATGGACAAGTTGTACAGTAAGGGTCATTACACATTCCAAGTTGTCCAGATTTCAATAAACGCTCATTTTTCTCTGCAATAGTATGTGTACCTCCATTCTTTGCCACTCCATCATATGCGGAATATGTATCTGTCAACTGCACTTTTTCCTGGTGTTCCATGACATCAGAGGTAGGGTTATATGGTTCTTCAGGTTTACTCCTGATATACAATGGACCACTCATTTGTACAAATGCTATACTTCTTTCACTTCTTAAAGGACCAGTATGTCCTACATTCCGATTTTCCTGAAAAGATGTTCCAGTATCTGATGCACTTCTAGTCCAGGATGAAAATTTATCCAATATAGAATCCTCATGGGCGTCCGGCGGTTGAGGATGAGTATCTAATAGCATTGGTATCTCATACCTTTCATCATCCATATCAAAGTTTTTCAACTGCAAAAGTTCAAGTAAATAATGTATAATGTCAACCAAAATATTCCATGTCCATTTCTCAAGGCCATCTTTATAGGATTTAACATAAAACGAAAATCTTAACATTGCTATCTAATATACAATTAAAACCATCTATAGGACGGTTCATTTTTACAGTTCGTTGATGCAGTTAGTAGTTGCTACTAGGACAACCAAACACCATCTTACATTAGAGATTACTTTTAGACTATCTCCAATGGGATCAACTCTCACTGAGTTGCTCCTAGGTGGAGAAGAGAGAAATGGGGAAAGAAAATAGGGAGGGAGGGGAGCTGGAAGGAAGGAGCTGTGAAGAGTTGCTTCATGGAGGAGCTAGGTAGAGCAACTGGAAAGAGGAGAAAGAAAAAGGGAGGCGGGCGAACGAAGGATTCGTGTGGGAACAAGCGAGGAGAGATGGGTCAAGCACGTGAGGAGGATGCTAGGGAATGAGAGTGAGGCTGGCAGAGGCGGGCCCCTTGTCTGAAACTTTTTCTTTTTGGTTTTTTTGGCCAATTTATAATAAATCTATTGTGAAGCAACTAGGATGAGTAGCTACCATTGACAATAGGAACCAAAAGTGAGCAACTCCCTTGCACATGTGGCATTCGGAGCAACCCAATGGGAGTTGCCCTCATTGGAGATTGCCTAAAGTAGCAGATTTGGGATGACATCAGCTCACGCAAGTCACAAACAAGCTGAAAAAACCTTTACCAGTAAACACATTACCAAAAAATCAAGGACATACAAATTACTTTTATTTTGCTTTGCTGAGTGATCTGAAATAGCTTCTCCATGTAGTGTATACTAGGGTGTTTCCAACAATACAGTTATATATTAGTTCTTCAGTTTTTAAAAAACAAAAATCCGATTTTTATTGATAATGAAAATGACAACTTGAGAAAAAGGCTTTTATACATACTACAGATCACTCCTATATGAAAACACTTTTTTGTCAAAATCACACTTTATTTACAACTTCATTCACCATCCTCTAATCAGTACTTAGGGCGTGTTCGATAAAAGTATATGTTCTAGTGGTGGTTAGCTATTTTAGTAGCTAAATTAGATGTTTTAGTGGTGGTTAGCTATTTTAGTAGCTGTTAACTGTTTTGTTAACTGTTTTCTTAGCGATTAGCTGTTATTGACTAGTGGTTAGTGATTAGATGTTCAACTAGTGGTTTAAGATAAGTGTGTTCGTTAATCGTAGATGTTTAAGTAGCAGATTTGTATGAAATGACTTTAAAGTACATAATTAATAAAAGCTTTTAGAAAATAAAAAGAGAATTTCGAAAATATATGTGCAAACACTAGGTAGTGTTTTTGAAAACATTACTTTGAGTAATTTTTTGAAAACACTTCCTAAGACTCTAATTATTATGTCAAACACTACTTTACCAAACACTTACATTTTTAGACAAGCAGCGTTTTACCTCTTCCAAAACACTAACCACTACCTCAAAAACTAGTGTCGAACATACCCTTAAAGTGATCTCCATCTTTGCTCTTACCTACAGTGGTATAGCAAGTTCCATTAAGGGGTAAAATATGAAACAGTAACTACCTTAGACAGTAACCTTTGAAGTAACTTTTTCTATTTTGACCAAGTCAAATTAGTTAATATTGGTGTTCGGAGCTCAAAATCTAAAATCTAATTTTCAATAGTGTAACATTTGTGTTCGGCAATAGCTTTTGAGGTAGTGATTAGTGTTTTGGAGGATGTAAAACACTACATATCTAAAAATGTAACTGTTCGGCGAGTAGTGTTTGACATAGTGATTAGAGTTTTAGGTAGTGTTTTTGAAAAGCTACTTAAAGTAATGTTTTCAAAAACACTACCTAGTGTTTACACATAATTTCCAAAATTCTCCTTTTTATTTTCTAAAATCTTTAATCAATTATGTCCTTTTATGTCATTTTATACAAATCGCTACTTAAACAAGTTACTATTACCAAACACACTTATCTCAAATCACTAGTTGAACATCTAACCACTAGTCAGTAGCTAATAAAACAGCTACCAGCTAAAACCAGCTAACCACTACTTAAACAGCTAATTTTACCGAACGCGCCCCAAGTTGTGCTTGGGAGAAACTGATAAAACTAGCTTTGAACATATCAAGAGTAATAATTTATGTTTTTGGTGTCAAAAGACTTTCACTAAATCTTTATATATATACGGCAAATTATCCATATCATTCCGACTAAATTGGCCCTTGCGTCTCCCTTACACCAAAAGCAAAAACAAAACAAAACAAAAAAAAGTGCCTCTCAAAATCTGCCTACACACTATGATCTTCTATAAAAATAAATAAAGAAGAAAAAAATATAATTGGTACACTTTACTAATTTTCGATCTACAATCCAGAATGAGAAGGGAAAGCAGGGAGAAAGACACCTAAGCATGAACATGTAGAAGCAAAATTCCACAAAATATCACATATCACCGACTTATATCAACAATAAACTTGATTTAAAAATTTGAAAAAACCCAATTAATGCCAACAAAATTAACCTAGAACGAAATAACCCATAATGCAACTCGTAAACTACGAGTACACGCGAAATCCGAGCAGCGATTCAACCAAGCAAAAGCTGAAATTCCAGCATGGAAGTGCAATTAAAGTCTATGAAGTAAGAAAGAGAAGGATGAACCTGGATGAATTCGTCGAAAGCAACGCGATTAGCTTCCCGGGGACTGGGAAGTGGGCACGACTAGCTAGTACGCAATGCACCTGCACAGAGGAGGGAGAGGGAGAGAGAGAGAAGAGAGAGAAAGGGAGCCGGAGGATGTTGGTTGGACCAGAGAAGAAATGCATATAATACTAGTAATAAACTTACAAGGTCAATTCAACTCGCCGCGGTTGGAACAATCTTTTTTGTAATACGACTGCCTAACAATTAAGATCATCTTTACTTTGTCCAGTTTTACGATACATGTCATTTAGTTATTTTTGTAAGTTTAAAAAGTCCCGAGTTATGTGTTATTACATCGGAGGAGAAGGAAAATCGAGGATTGTAGGGTGTAAAATTTTTACCGATCTCATGTCTATGGGTTCGGAATCATGTAACAATTGTTATCTCTTTAATTTACTTTTTTTTATTTTAAAATATCTATCATTTTATAATTTTAATAATATATTAATAATTAATTTATCAATTTTATCTATATTACCTTTTTCATTCACTTGTTTCGTTTTTAATGAAACCTAGAGGTAACCTATCTTTTAACACAAAATTTGTTAAAAAATTTATGATTCCTTAGTATTCCTTCCGAGTCCAAATATGACAAGTATTGTGAAACGAAATTAGTATTATTATGTCTTTTAGGTTATAGTATTGTATTTGAATCACATTTTCATTTTCTTTTATAAGTAACAAGTCACATTACGCCTTTTGGAATTTATATAGTCTAATATCTCATTGTCGTCACTTGTCATTCGAAATATACTAATAAAGTGGACATAGAATTTACAGTGATTTAATGTGTCATAATCATATGAAATGTGTCGTAGTCCAAATATGACAAGTATTATGAAACGTAATGATTAATATTGTCTTTTTTAGGTTATAGTATTGTATTTGATTCACATTTCCATTTCCTTTTATAAATAACAAGTCACATTATGCCTCTTCTGAAATTTATGTGGTATAATATCTCATTGTGGTCACTATCATTCAAAATATGCTAATAAACTACACATAGAATCTATACTAATTTAATGTGTCGTAATCATATGAAAGTATTATTGTGAAAATAATAAATTTTAAAAAATTTAAAAAAATAATTATAATAAATCGGTACATTTTTTATGTAAACATATTTTACATCATGTTAATTATCGTTTTTTTGTGTGCGAGAGGAGTCATAAAAGGCATTACAATACAATTGGGAGAGAGAAATCGAACACTGAGACCTAATGTACTTCGGACTTAAGTCTTGACCACTAAATTAATTATCGTATGTTAAACATATGAATATCACGGATATGAACACAAAATAGAATGTCAAAATTATGGAATAAATAAAGAATTGATCCTTGACTCCTACCAACTTAATCAATATAATCATAAATTGATGTTTGGTTTGGACCTATTCAATTTTGAACAAGTCTTTTTTCTCAATTTTTTTATTTTATTTTATTTTATTTTTCTTTAAGGAAACAAAATGATACAATCTATATACATAATCATCATACATGTGTAAGTAAGTGTCATGGATGGTGGTGAGTGGCCATAATATCATGATATGGTCATCGTTCAATGTTGATAACTTTTCATATTAAGAGGTCAAATTTTAAATTTCGATAACGTGTTTATTTAAGGTTGTTGATAAGGATGACGATAAAAATTTGAGTATGAAAAGTGTATCTAAGCTAACGATACATGCATAAGAACGGTTTGGACTCGAATTTTGACTTGATTATTTATATTTTTTATTACAAAAATAATGTATTCGGATTAAGTAAACTAAGAAAAAGGATAATAAAATATATTTGGTAATTATCAGTGTAATATCATGCTTAGTCATGGATTCATTGTGTTTGACTTTATGATTAAAGTAAATTTCTTATTAATGAGGACATACTTTGTAAAATTACAAAATACACTTTTTATATAAAAAGATTCCCCATTAAATATAATTTATGAATTTTTTTATTAGAGTATAGTTTTATAAATTACTAAATTATAAAAATAAAAATTAATGGCCCGTGTTACCTTAGAGATGGTAAAAAATTTATAAAAATATTATTTTTAGGATGGAGAGGGTATCATATAAAATTAATATTTTCATCGTCATTTGGGAGGCGGGTTTAATCAATGTTTCTTACTACTAAGACACCCCCTAGTTAGCTTGTCCAATGACTATGGCTATGAATCGGTCCGCATGCGCTAAAATTCAAACTATGAAATTTTATGGTTGAAAATTCAGCCCAAATATCAAAAAAATTTAATGAAATTAGAGAAAAAGAATTGAAGAGTCATATATGAAATACAAACAGTCAATACTTTAAAAGAAAGAAAAAATTGAGATTGATTATTATGATATATGGTTTTGTGTGAACGTCTCTAATTTCGGCCCATGAATACGCCGAGTTTATGATGACAATATATGGGCCAATGCTTCTATCTCTCTCCTACCTCGTTTTCAACCACAGGCCAAGTTCAGCAAATCTTTTCTCGTCTTATAAAAAAACATTAATTATTTTGATTTTTTGTTGTACAATATATGTCACTTCAATTATTTTTTTTAATTTTATAATACATGTAAATTTATGATTCTAATGATACATTAATTATTATTTTACCAACTCTATTTTTACTAATTTTTTTTCCTCTCATTTTCTATTGATTTTCTTCATTTTTAGTTAAATCTTGAGACAATTTGATTTTTTAACATAAATTTTATAATTCCTTGATATTGCGTTACAGTCAAAAAACGATAAGTATCGTGAAATAGAGATAAATATATTAGTATTTGTGGACGGTGTTTTAAATAATTTAATTTGATTTTAACATGTATATAAGTGTAAATAAAGATGCTTTAATTTGATTTTAATACATGTAACATTAAAAAAACATGTAAGTATATGTGATTGAATATGTTTGGTAACATGGCAACATAAAATTAAATATTTCCATTATGTATAAAAAATGGACTTGTAAACTAATTTCCCAAATATTTTAAAATATTACACATATGCTTGTATTGTCAATGTCGTGTATTAATATAATGGTCATATATTCATACTAGTATTTCTAATTATGAATTTTGATTTTCAATGTTTTTTTTTTTTTTTTTTTTGGTGAGCGTGGGATACTCAATAGTTCTCATTTTAGGGGTAAATCTAGTTGGACTTAAAGATTTCAAGGGAGGGGATAAGGATACTAAATTTAGGCTAAAAGTTCAAACCCACAACACATTCCAAGTTTTTACATAACTAGTAAGAAAATTATCTCTACCAAAATTAAAACCCTAACGGACATGATAAAAATGTGGAGTGATTACCAATAGAATAACACTCACTTGATTTTCAATGAAAATTATATATATTACGAATATGATCTAAAGGCCTACAATAAGTTAAAGATTTTTCTTTTCCCTTTTAATAAGACCAAATAAACTCAAATGAAAGTCTAAATGATGAATTAATATAATAGTAAAAATTTGAAAATTTTAGACCAAATAATCTAAACAGTAAACACTTCAATCTACCAATTCGTTGGCATAATCTCATCTCATCCCCTTTTTTTTTTCCCTTTAAAGTGGAAGATAAACGATATAAATTATACCATACATTCGAGTCTACACTCCCAAATTATCATATATGATATTTTATTTAATTTTTAAGATTCACATCCTATTTTGTATATTCCTCCTTTCCCAAAAACATTAGACCTTTTCTCCCAAACTACACCAGATTATAAAAGATCCATAAATCCGGTCTACAGTAAAAATTATCGATAAAAAATGATTCATATTGATCTTATCTAATTCTTTACCAGTGTTTTCAGTTATTTGTAAATTTGTATTTTATGAATAAGACGCTATAGCCTCTATATTTGACTATTATATCAACATTTTCTGCCCTACCTCTTGTCTATTCATACCCTCCCCCACCCCGTTCCCCCGATTGAAAACCATTGCATATCTAATGCTTTCCTTGACTGAACTACTGATAGACATTACAGAACTTTGCGACTGTTTTTCTGGACGAATGTTTTGCACGATAAAATCTTGACATATATGTGGATATAGTAATTGTGACTGTCTGTTGGGAGGTTCATTAATGAGTATTTCTTCCAACGTGTGTGACTAATACGACATATTTTAGGATGTTATGCACAATATCAATAATCGTAGTATCAATCATATATTGTTGTTCGTAGTTTGGAAGGAATGGTATTTGATACAAGTTTATATTTAAATTTAAATTATAGGGTTTAATCGGTAGAGTGATATTGAAATAGTATAGGAAAATATCGAGTGTAATATTTGGAGCGATTCTATTAAAAAAATTAAATGACGTACGCTAAAAAAAGAGTGAATAAACAAGTAACGACGCTTAACGTGATTTTGTACCTTATGCATCAAGAAGCACACAATCAGTATGTCCTTTTTTTTTCACCATTCAAAAAAGAATTATAATTTAATTATCTTACATTGGAATTATTGGGTCAAATCTCACATGCTGTGATAATCTTTACAAGTATAGTTTCTATCACATACGTACACTAATTGAATTGATGAGATCCTCAGCGTACCATGGAAACAATACCACTCAATCTAACAGTGATAAAGGATAAGGTTCAATTCATTTTACCAAACAACCAAACTAGTTAGTGTCCTGTGTATCGTTTTCAATTAATGATGGTAAAAATTTTGGTTTGAAAATTTTGGATATTCGGATAAAAATTTTATATTCGGATTATGATCGAGATATGAACTCGAATTTGAATGACCAAATCTAAATGTCCGAGTTTTTATTGAAAATTTTATAAATTTTGAAGTAAATTATATCTAAACTCAAATGAATGAATGAATGTCGGAACTCGATTGTCCAAATTTTTCCGAACTCGAATTAGTTACAAAATTCGGACAACCCGGACAAGATATGTCAAACTCGAACCCGACCTTGATTTTCAAACTCAAATTAGTTACTTTAGTAAAAATATTTTTATAATCCCAAATTTATAAAGTCGAGATCACTTAATAATTTTGATCTAATAATGTAGTATTTGCTAATTTTTTTTTCAAGAGTTTTTGCTAAAGTAAAATTAAAAGTAAAAGACTTAAATTTTGTTTTTTCAAGCATAATAAAGACAAGGGATTTGTCGATAAATGGGATCACAAAATAAGAGTAAAGCTTGGAAGCCACAAAATCGTCACACGTGCCTGAGATGGCGCCGAAAGCAGACACAAACACATCCTTCCGAAATAAAATTATGTTCTAGAACCAACTATCATTATCAAATTCAATCACTAAATTTTCAAAAAAAAAAAAAAAAAACTCCAACGGCCGAATCCCAACGTAACATAAAACGCCGCGCCATGAAGCAGAGGAGAGAGAAAATCTGATAAGCCACAACAGCCATCAGCCCATCCATCATCGTCATTCATTCATATAAAAAAATAAAAAAATCAGGAGGCGAAAATCAAATTTAAATTAACCACAATTTTGGTCCTATAAATTCGGGAATTCTCGTTACGCAACAGAAAACAAGAACTGGAGATTGTGATCGATCGATCCATGGTGGATGCCCATTGCCTAAACTTAGCTTGATTTTCTCTCTCCTATTACCTTCCCTCCATTGCAGAATTTGCACTATCTTCTCTGTTACGATTTCAATTCCCCCTGTCTTCCCCTGTTTTCCTTCCTTCCTTCATTTCTTCCATCTTTGGGGGTGGTTCCTTCCTTCAATTCCTGCTCACTTTCACACAGGAAAAGGGGAGGCGAAAGAGAAAGAGAATCATTTGCACAATCTACCCAGATTAGTTCAAGATTCAATTTTCATTTTTCTCATTTTTCTCCCCTTTTCGTAATCTTTCGTTGATCGGAACAAATGGCGGCGGTGGGACCGGAGATGCTGACGTCGGGGGCAAGCGGCCGCGTTAATGCCCTGCTATCGGTCCGCGCGTGGAGGACGCTCGTGAGGATCGTTACGGCTGTTCTCTTGCTGTTGATTAGGGTTTTCGGGTACCCTCGACGCGCTGCCTTGGAAAAGGCGCCGGATGAGAAGGCGGCGGCGGGGAGTGGGGCGGTGGTGAGGATTCCGGCGGCGATCATACCGCGGCGGATGACGGTGGATCAGGAGGTGGCGGCGAGGCGCGCATTGGCGATACGGCGGGTGAGGGAGGATAAGGATGAGAGGTCGGTGAGAGATTACTCGCTGTTTGTCGCCCCGAGGGGTGCCACCTTGTTCACGCAGACCTGGACACCTGTCTCAAAGAGTATCAGGTAATTTTTTTTTAATTTTTTTTCGTGGGCAATTTCTGGTTTTATGGTGGTTGATAGTTGTTTGCCCATTTAGGGAATTTTGATTTTTGGGGAAAGGGAATCAAATTCGATTATAAATTCTCCTTCGCTTTATGAATTTGCTTGCTAGTGTACATGTTATCAAGTAAAGATTGGAAGTCAATGAAAGCTACCCACCCCAAAGAAACCCTTTTGGATCGCTTAGGTAGGATACTATTTGAAGGCAGTTTTAGTTCTCTTTTGAGATACTGGGGCCTCCTTACCAATTAAAAGTTTGTAGGTTTGTGATGATGCTAGTTTGTAATACAATACAAATTATACCTTTGCAATACCAAAGGCGAGGGTAACGAGTCTAATGACTATGAGTTGGAAATATTAATGCCAAGATTTGTAATATTGTCTAAAGAAATAAAGAAAAGTGGGAGAAGAAACAGGGAAGAAGAACATTTTAGAGTCATTACCTAAAATTTCTTTATTCTGGGTGCAATTACCTAAACTTGACATAAATCAACTCGTAGTTTAACGTAGATTGTATTTACAAAAAAATGTCGCTTTTATTTTATTTTTATTCTTGACATAATGGCGTCGGATGTTTTTGCCAGGGAAAATTGAGCCCGGCCAGCTCTAACACCTTCATTAGAGTAAAGGCCTTTGTGGCTTTGACTCATTGTTTGGTTGAATGTAAAATAACATTGATGCTCCTATAATTTTGGTGGGCCGTACTTGTAAAGTTCTGTATGCCTGACTTCAACTCCTGCATACCTCTTCAATGCATACCATATTTAAAGTTTTGCATACTTGACTTCAATTTATATATAGGTCTTCAGTTGCATGCCATATTTGAAATTTTACATACTAGGCAGTAGGCATTGTAGACTTTTCTCAAATTTCTGCTCAAGGTCAAATGGCAATTCACAACAAAAAACTTCAGTCTAACAAAACCTTTAAAGATGGCCCTGAGCTCTCAATTTTTCCCTTTCTGCCTTACAGTTATCGGGTTGTATGTCAGTGAATAGGTTATTTATTCTTTCTATGTTGGGTTCAGTATCCCAGCAGGAGCACATCCCAATGGGTGATGTTTTCAAGTAAAGAGGGCAAAGGGGATGGGTCATGGGGAGAAAGGTTGGTGAAGTCTAACAGAGGATATCCTAGTATAAATCCTCTATTAAAGTCTTCCTAGGGGGACCATTTACTAGATAGCTTCAATTTGCTGATATGATTGTTTGAAAAAGTTTGGTACTTCAGCTCTATTTTATCGATAAATGAACCTGAAATAATCTTTTCACGTCTCTGTGATGAAGTGTTTTTGAAGTTAGCTAAGCAAGAGCTGAGAGGTAGGACAACTAATCAGGCCACCTATGATTCAGCCCTATATGGAGGATGCGTCTGTGCTCCAGGACCTTTTTTTTGGGGGCAGGGGGAGGGGTTGGAGGGGTGAAAGAGGGCTTGCCTCTGTGTGCTGCTCTGTACAGTTGGGGTGCAGTGGGGCCTAGATTACTGGTGACAAGTGGCGTGACCATTGAGCCCACCTAGGTTTAAATTCCGCAATGAACACTCTCTCTCTGCATGTGTGTTTCGGACAATACCCTTTTGTTTTGGCCGGGGGCACTTGCACTTGTTAATCTCGTCAATTTCGTGTCTGCCTTGAAAATTACTAAAATGTACCAAAAACATGTTTTCAGACTGAAGTGCCAAAAAGTGTTGATTTTGGGCCAAATTAGGGTCTTCCTGCATCTGATAGATGTTTCTGTCAACAATCACGAGGCAGGTCTGGCATTTGTATTGTCTTATTGTCTCATGTTGCTTCGACTGTCTAGCTTTGCGAGCTCTACTTGCTCTGCTCTATCGAGGACCAATGGAGCCCATCCCTTATATTGGGTCCTACATCCCCCCCAAAAAAAATAAAAATAAAAGGAAAGAAAAGGGAGCTGTATATTTGTTTGAGTAGGCATTGTTGGTAACTGTTGTAGGATCTAGTGCATGCTGAAGTTAATGATGAGGTGAGAATGCTTCTACAAGAGCAAAACAAAGAGATGGTGGGGGTAAAAAGTTATATTGATAGACTATGTTGGGGTAGAGCATGGAAAATGATGCTTGGCTTGAACTACATGGAAAGTTCTAGCATCCCCATTGTTTCAAACAATTGCTTTTTCTGCAAACTTATTAGTGCTGTTGAATTCTGTGTACAGTTAAGCTGTCTCTTAATTATGAGTGCCACCATAAAAGACATATATTAGAATGACTTATGTTGCCACTTGTTTTTCTTTTGCCAATGTTTGATGCAAACTTGATGTTTTTGTTGATGTTCTGCAGGGCAGTACTTGTTCTATTGCATGGCCTTAATGAGCACAGGTTTGTAAGATTTTTCAGGGAATAATAAGTTTTCCATGTTGTATGTATGATAAGCTTATAACTAATGTGTTCGCTGATTATTACTTGCGACAGTGGCCGGTATAGTGAATTTGCAAAGCAGCTCAATGGTGATGGGATCAAGGTCTATGGTATGGATTGGATTGGTAAGTTCTTTTGTGCTTTTCCCGCTCCCTCACCTCATTAGCATTTGGAAATTTCCCGTTACCCAGACATCAAGCTGCAATATATCTTTTATTGCTTTAGTGAACTAGTTTTGTTATTCTGTTCCATATTTACGGTGGTTGCCTATATGTTGAAACAAGTTTCGGATGGAAATTAAGGAAGAATACAGACCTGAAATCCTTTTCATGTTACAGTATCCCAGGAAAATTTCTTTAGCTAACTAATTTTTTGAAAGCTGGCTGGTTCTACTTCAGTATAGAGTATAGATGCTCTCAGAAGCAAATATGTTGAATTGTTGCATCTGTCAAACTGGGAAAATTTCATCTCTTTCATGAATGTAAAGTTCTTTTTTGAATCTTAGTTTAGTAGTATGGACTACAGAGTAGGGCAGTGGGTGTTGCTTCCTGTTGGGTTTTGAGAGCAATGAGGTATGAGAATGCTCATAGTATCTGACCAAATTACTAAATACAGTGTTGAAGGGTATATTTGACCCAAGTATCTTTACAATGAAGCTCTTAACTGCTGGGCTGTCACCTACTTGGTAAAGGAGACTTTATTACTTGTCATTCATTCTATTTTTCATTGTACTGAACTTGTCCATACTCTTGTTATGTTTATATCAATTGGTACTTTTCCAGTTTGATTCAAATATGCACCTTTGTGAGAGAGATCCCTCACATACATGATTTTTCCTTTTCTTCCCCCTTTCTTTTTGTCCCCTCAAGTTATGTATGACTTTTTGGTTTTCATTTAACAACTTCCTGAAAACGTGATTATTGTCCCAAAGCAAGCACAAGTTTAAGTGTGCCTTTGGAAGGGGAAAACCAATTAGGTGTTTTGTACCAATCATATATAGGTTCTGGGAGAGTTTGTTGCAATTAAAAGATAAAAAGTTCCAAATTATCAAATGGTTAAGGCCATAATTGTAGCCAATTAAAGCAGAAATCTAACTGATCCTCATATCCTCCATGCATGATGCATCATTAGATTACTTCAACATGGAAATTAGTGTTATTCTTGTCATTACTGCTTGCAGGTCTAGAAGTCATATTTCTATGCATCTATATTTTAATGTTGCAGGATTGAGCATTCTGATTGGGTGCCCTGTGGTGCTGAACATGTGAAGCTCCTCTTAATATGTAAGGCTATTATTTGTCTGTGTCAGACCTTGCACGATTAGTGTACAGATGGTGCATAGTTTTCCAAAATCTGATGGCTTATGGTGATGGGCATCTATCTAGTCGCAGCAAAATCAAAAGATATTTACAACCTTTTCTTCACCGTTGTCTGATTTCCTTTTGTTAGGGATTCTTCTCCAAATATGAGGATTTAAAACCTTTTCCTATGGTGTGTTCATAGGACATTTCTTAAAGTTTATTTCATGTCGGCCAAATTTTTCTTTCACTTTTCTGGTGGAAAAGATCAGAAATGCTCTTCTTTTCCTGTCTCTTCTGGATCTCTTTTGCACTTCACTTTATAGTGAATTAGACCCAATTGGGTCTCTATACTGTCCTCAACTTTGTTTTGACATGTAGTATCCAAATGTTTAAATCAAGTTTCTATGGAAACAATCTCTCTGCAATTTTAGTGGGAAGGCTGTTTACATGGGAAATACTCCCTCCCCCTGCCTAGTTGGGACTTCACTGTACTGTTTTGGTTTGGGTTCTGTTTATCTTGATTTTAAAGTTTTAGGTCATGCATATACTACTATGGTAGCTAAGCTTTCTGCCCCTGCATTTCCATGCAGTTGTTGACCCCACTCGGTTGGACAGTGTAAATTTACTGAGTCCTTTTATACCTTACTTGGTAATTAAGGGGTTTTTTGGGGGAGGGGGAGTAGGTGCCTTTTATTTTTCTTTGAGGGAATTTTACCAGGGAGATGATTTGGGGGTTTGGTGCCTGCACTAGAGTCTGTATTATCAATCTTCACTTCCTCTCCCCCACCCTACCCTAATGAAAAGGGCTGTCAAATCTTCATTTTGAGATTCAGGTTGAATTACCTGCTTACCAATTAGGTCTACTTTTATAAGCTATTTTGCACCATTCTTCTTGGCAGTTGAGGTTGATTTGTTTAGCTTCCTGTTATTTTTTTTCCCTTTCTTTGAGCTAGTTTTCATCTAGGAAACTGTTGGGGGTTGGCTACCATGTGTGACATGATCAATTGACCTTGGTGTCTCTAGTTCCCTTTGTTGAGTATGTGGTAGGATTCTCATTTATTTCCTGTATTTTTCAGGTCACGGTGGAAGTGATGGACTGCATTCTTACGTCCATTCCCTTGATGATGCCGTCAATGACTTGGTATATTTTAAGATCAAATCAGTTGTTTATACCAAGAAAGCATCAATGAAAAACTAAGGGTGTCTGATAACTTGTACTGTTACTTGTATGCAGAAAGCATTCCTGGATAGCATTATGTCTGAGAATCCCAGCCTTCCGTGTTTTTTCTTTGCACATTCTACAGGAGCAGCTATTGTACTCAAAGTAAGAGTTATTTCAAACTAGTGATGTGACCATATATCCTTTCTTGTTTATATTACATTACAATGTTTACCAAAGCATATGGTCTTATTTATCATTACTTCTCTATGAATACAGGCAGCTCTTGACCCAAAGGTTGAATCGCGTGTTAGTGGCATAGTGGTCACCTCACCTGCAGTTGGAGTCAAGCCATCTCATCCGATCTTTGCTGTAAGCTTCCAGCTTGCATTTCTATATACATGTTTGATATTTCATAACACTGAGCGCTACGTAACCACCTGCATTTTTCTTCAAACTCTGGGAATTCACCAATCGATTTTAGAAATTCTCTTTTCTGTTAAATGTGCTCTTTTATTATGTCCTTTCTATGAAGGATTTCATGTTGTATGCATGGCCATTGAGCATTTAGTTAGTATTGCATTAGATTACTAGTTATCTTACCTTTGTCACGCGTTATGTTTACAAAGGTTGGTCACCATCCTTCTACTAGATGGATGACAGGGCAACTTATGGGGGCAGTATTGACAGCTTGTACAAATACTGAACTCAATTGCTCCTCGGAAAACCTATTTTCGAGGCCTGTGCTATGCTTGCTGTCATAGCCGAGAATGGTATGACTATAAGAATCCTCGGAAAGGTTCCTGGATACTTTGCATCATCATTTGGATGACTCCTTCCTATGTGGTCAAAAGTTGTCTCCCGTTGTCTAATCAACTTCATCACTCCCGTTGTCTAATCAACTTCATCACTTAGCTGCTCTATGGTGTTTGATTGTGAAATAAAGGGCGAATAGGTGAGTTGATCATGTCACGAGGGTCTAAAAATATTCTTTATAATTTAGGATAAAGTTTGTTGAATCCAGAGCCCCAATCTTTCATATAAGTGGAGCCTCATGGTGGCATTAACTGGATTATAAGCAAGTTTCATCAATCATTTTGACATGGCAATTGCTTTGGAAATCTCAGGGCTAAGGTTTTATGCAGTTAAAACCCAAATTCTACCTCAGGTAGAGCCTTTTGTGAGGCATTGGGTTCATTGGTTTCGTTTGCTTTTACTATAGCTGTTCTCACGTAAATGTCCTTTCTATTATTTTTCATAACCGATGTAGCATCTGTCGAGCACCAATTCCCCACCAAGATGTTGCTGGGTTTGGAACCCTAGTGGTAGTAGCGTCACTGATACAGAAATTATTTCCTCTTCCCCTGCCCTCACTAGGCCAACCCCACCATTGATGGGGTCCTAGAGTGAGTTTTTCATACATAAACAAAGATACACAATGTCCAGTGAATAACATCTGACGTCTCTCTTCCTGTGTCCCAGCTGATTGCGCCAATAGTGTCCTTTTTGTTGCCAAGGTATCAATGCCAAGCCGCCAACAAGTCAGGCACAGTAGTATGCCGGGACCCAGAAGCTCTACTAGCAAAATACTCCGATCCTCTAGTCTACACTGGTGCAATTCGAGTTAGAACTGGCTGTGAAATTCTCCGGATTTCAGCATATTTACAACAGAATTTGAAGAGACTGAGAGTACCTTTCCTTGTCCTCCATGGATCTTCTGACGCTGTCACTGATCCTGAAGGCTCCAAAAAGTTGTACGAAGAGGCATCATCGACAGATAAAACGATCAAACTGTACGAAGGGTTGTTGCATGATATCCTATTTGAACCAGAAAGACAAACTGTAACCTGTGATATTATGGAATGGCTAAACGAACGGATATCCGAGTAGGTAAATCTTTTCGACAGAAAAACTGACCAATGGTAGAATGATTTGGAGGGAAGAATTTTGTGATTCCAACGTGCTGATCGCATTGGAGGGGCCAGCAGGGGCTGATCTGTGAATGAATAATATGGTGTCGAGTATTTTTTTTTGGCTTGACATTTGAATGAATGAATCTCTGGCGATCAGTGCCCTTCTAGATTCAGCTGGAATATCATTGTAATCAGACACTATTCGTTGAAATGCAATATGTTATAAAAGAAGAATAGTTTACTTCATTGGTATAATATGGGAGCCTAAATCAATACAAATTTCCATTAAAAAGCAATATAAATTATACTATAAAATTTCCGTCTATAAGTTCAATAAAATTCATCCCTGTTTTTAGTATTTCTTGAATTCACCCCCTGTTTAGTATTTTTTTAATAAAAAGGTTAAATTATTCCTTTCATATTGTATCATGTCCTCATATTTAAGGGCTCAGATTCATGATGTAAATATTACTAAAAATTTTGATTTTCACAATCTTTTCTTTATTCCTCCTTTTAATTGCGAGATTGGTTCATTTCACAAGAATCCTTTGGTGAATGCTTTCAAATAAAAGACCAATCCCACAATTTAATGTGTTTATTGACTGAAGCATAAAATCGATTCCCCACTGTCCTTTAAGGGCTTTAAGCCACGTCCAAACTTACATCATTACTTTTGATTTTTGTCCTAGCCTAGCCTCTATCTTTAAAGTCTCCTAGTTGGCGTGCATTTTAAGCAGGGAAATATTATACAATGCCGTAAGTTCAATAGATAAATTATATTTTTGATGTTATCTCCGAGACTCCGACAAGGCTGATATAATTATTTTTATAGAATTTTTTAATTTATTACGGCAACTTTGCAGCTAAAAAATATTTCTCCGAACACTATTTCAGTTCTTATTATTTTTTAGTATCAAAAATTTATAATTAATTTTAAATATGTAAGAATGGAATAAATGTCTCACTTCTCCCATCCTACATGTACTTTCACTCCTCTCTCATACACCACCGATTTTCGATTAATTTTTTTTATATGTTTTCACTCTTTCAAACTTTGTTACAATTATAGTGACAATTATTTTCAATATGAGTGTTGCTTACATGGCGTTTGAGTACAACATAACAATTGGATTTATACCGGCCTTATCTTTTCACAACCGATTGTCGTGAAAAGATTGACAAGTATAAAATGGGAAAACCATTGATGACAACCATCTCAACAAATTTGAACCGATTGTTTTGTTTTTAGGGTTTACAGCTGGATAAAGCTATTGAGAGAGTATTGATGGCAACTGATGAGGAGGGGGAGTGGGGGCTTCATGTCTCTTTTGTGGGGATTCTGAGAATTGAGTTTTGGAGTGGAAGTCAAGAAGAGATAGAGAGAGAAAATGGGCGACAAGATGGTATATTGGTATTAGACTAAACAACCAACCAACCAACCAACCAAATCCCTCAAGTCCCCCATCATTATGTGTTATCACAATTTTGCTTTTTTGATATTGATGGCTTTTTTAATAAGGTTGAGATAACTTGGTGAAATTTAATCGATGTAAATTTAATAAAATTAATAAAATATTATAAATTATAAATAAATTTAAAGACTCGATAATTTGAACAGTTACATGATGAATTTGTAGGATTTAATCAGCCTAATATTAATAAAATATACAATTTAATTTATAATAATAGTGGGAGGGGATTCAGATAGTCACATAAATAAGTGGATTTCCAATCATGAAAGCCACTACAATGAACATGAAGACAAGTCAATTGACTTGGTGTTGTGAGCATGGATTACTTGAACAAACATTGAGGGATAAATGATCCATCTCTCTAATATGGGATAAGAAGGTCGAGTCTCTTTAATCTTCACATTAGTTCACCGTGTTCCGTCTATGCTTTAAATATTTATTCCATTTAATATTATTCTTCGAAAATTTGCTCGCATCTCACTGGCTCATTATGTAACAAAAACCGAAATTCAGAGCACACTGGTAGTAAGACCATTAAACTCTTGCAGTCTATAGCTGTAAATCCTAAGCACAAATAGGTATGTCAATGTCATAGATGATCACACAATTGGGCCAGAGGTTGCAAAGCTGCATACAATCTATAGCTGACAGTCTGACTAGGAGGTTAATGAAGCATATCAACATTACATCTATTCAGTTGTGTCTAAGGTGCAAAATCCTAACTCAGCAACAAATCTCCATCCTATTGCATGTTTTGATTTATTATACAAATGTTTCAATCAAGCAATTCTTTTTGTCTTTGAACCTCCATTTATTTGGAGTCGACCTATTGTTGGTACATACAGGATAGAATTCTCCCATCACAAATACTATTCAATCACTCAAGCTTCAAATCTTGCTAAGAGAGAATGGGTCAAACGAAATGAACCAACTCGTGTGAAGACGTAAAACATCCCAAGAATCATCTCTCCCAGACTTCTTACAAGCTTCATATGCCTAGATATATAAGCTGGGATGGGAAGCTCTCAGGAGGTTTGGGAGAACTTTGAGGGATAACAGAGTTTACATCAATCCCTGGTTTCAGAAAACGTGAGTTTCCTAAACTATCTCGTTCTCTCATCCAAAAACAGGAGAAAGAAAAAAAGAAAGGGGGCAAAACAAAGAGGCAGAGTATCCACGAGCACCAACAAGAAGAATAATAACAACATCATTTCCATGAATTTAGAAAGATCCAAATGTAGACAGCTTTACACCTACAGACAACCACCAAAAACCAACGTTGGAGAGAAGATTTCTAATGTTGGAAAAGTGAACCTAGTAAACAAAGTTTTGATGCGTTGCACACCTACTGGTGTATACATCAGAGAGCAACTCAACAAACAAAACGAGGTTTTCAATTCCAAAAAAAAAAAAAGGAGGTTTGCAAGGATCTTTCAAGAGATGCACAAGCAACATAAGAAGTCCCCATCGGTCACCTGGGAAACAAGAAGCAGATTTTGCAGGTAAGCTGAAAATTTGCTGCCCTAAAACATAAATGGAATATTTCTGTAAACTGAGAAGCTTAGGGTTAGGTGGGTAAACCATTAACACCAGAAAAATGACATCTGTGTGGGATTGTGAGCTAGCTGCTGTTAGCAGCTTGTATTCAGGGAGACTGCTGAAGACTACAAATATCAGGACGTTTGGTAGCATCACCCTTAGGTGTTTTACACCCTAGCAAGGGCTAACAACTGGAATTAATTACAGAGTTTCCAGGAACACTGTTATAGACAGCGAGTGACGCATCAAGACTACTGACGAGAGAGAAATTACAGTTAATTGGGCAGCATCATGGGATGGATGATAGAAAAACTCATAGCAACAAGTGATTTCGGCACCTGATATACAATATCCTAAAGAACAAATTTTTAAGTAATAATGCCATAACTTATTCATCATTGGCAGAGTGAGGGAAACTACAGAGCCCTTCTTTTTGCACAGAAGCAGAGAAATAGGACATATAAACACACAAATTATACGTGACACAGATATCAGACAGTGCGACGTATGATCAATGGGGTGAGGAGATTCAGGTTAAAAAGCCTCTGGAAATCAAGGAAGTCTGTGACTGGGTAAGCCTAGGGTATGAAACGAGGAGAATTGTTATGATGGATACACCATCCCAAAAACTAGTGGATGATGAGGGATTTACTCAAACCCACACCTAGAGAGCCACTGATGCTCCTGGAATCTGTCCAGATGAAAATACTGACAAAAACGTAAACTGAATATTATGTATGGGAATAAGTGACTCTAGTTCGCATCTATAACCCAAAAACCAAAAGCAAACAAAGAAAACACACAAACAAAATGACCCCCACATTTTACACATTTTAGTTAAATTTGAATAGTATAATCTTGCATATTACCTTCAAAATAAAAAGTATTACATCGAGCTATGATCAATGATCCTGCTAGATCCAAAGTATCTAGGTACTGGCCTAATTTTACATGCCTGATGTATTCTATATGGAGCCTAGATATCAATGGACCTAAACCAAACTAGGTCTGTTGCCATCTCAAATAACAAGTGAAATATCTGACTAGAAGAGGGCTGGCTAAGGTGGATCCTAAACACCACCACCACCCCCCACCCCCCACCCCCCAAAAAAAAAGATTTATGAAACTAGGTGTCATACAACCTTCTCCTGCCAACTTTAGCAGTTTGGATAAGATGCCTGTGTATGGAAGAGCTCGAACAGGGAAGGACTGGAGAAAAGGGAAGCAGACATTGGTTGGGCTTCAATGGCCCCCAGAAGCTAACATGAGAGGCAAGGGGGCGGAGAGAAGGACTGGAGGAGTCACAAGCTGTTAGGAAAAGAGTGTATCTAGCTAAGGGAAGAAGACGAGTATTTAATATAAACCTCAACTTTTAATTGAACGACCTAGACACACAAACTACCCGAAAGCCAACGGCAATCTTTCCAACAAAATAACATGTGAATAGAAACTAGAGAAAAAAAAATGAGAACACAAATCCAACAAATACCAAAAACACATGGATAAACTAGCAAGTTACCTAGCGTGATCCCTTACAACAATACCTGAAGACAGTTTTAATTTAGCTCATAAGTTTGATGATGCAACAACCAAGACTTGGGAAACAAGAAATGTCAAAAGTCCCATCCATGGAAGCTTTCTAAACTAAAATTATTAATTCACAAATTCAAAACATACATGTGTAGTAGAAAATAGAAGATTTCATTCCTAAAAAGGAGGTAGTAACATCAATCTTCCCATTTTCTATACCATATGACATGCATATTCTGACGAGGTGTTACCATGATAGGTCTCACCATCTCATACAAATGGCAATTATGGCAACCCCAAATATCTCAGACTGAGCAAAACCAGTAACATCCACTTTGACTAAAAACTGAAAACCCACATATTTTCAATGCAAAGTCATCAAACACAACAAAGATAGGCAACAAGTACCCATGATGGAAGGGAAACAAACTATGTTCATGTAATCTAGATGGTATAGGGAAGATGCACCCAACAACCACAGTACCAGTTCATTAATTGTCTTGAAAAACTTTCTCAAGAATTTGAAAACTATACTCACCACAGCACTACATGCATTAATCATGCCTGTCATGAATACTGTATTAGAGAGTGATAAATTGTTCAACTTCCCATCACACAAAACACTTTTCAACAGAACGATGGTGATGTTCCATAACAGCCAAGCAACAGACAAATGCCGGATCCCGGCAATTGTATTTCAGAAATTGAATACCACAATTAATAACTATAACATTTAGGTCTTGCAAGGAGTTTGTCAACTCTTTAGCACAGACATCTACAACTAGCACCTTCCCAATGGTAAGAAAAGCATCAATCACATGCACTGGTCAGCAAAAATAAAAACTTTATAAGAAAGATAGTTATTTGTTAACATGATACTGTCAACTATGAAGCTTATGCTCCAAGGAAGAAACAAATAAAATCTCGTCCACTACTTTTGCTAACCAGGCAGCCTTACATTAGTGGAATCCCTAAACTACAAGCAGAGCCGAAAATAAAACAACAAATCTGAGATCCCAAAGGTGGAGAATTTCCAAAACATGTAACATGGCAAAAGAAGGATCGAGGACTACAAACCATTGAATGAGACTCAGCTTCAGGCGACGTACATATGTACAGGAGGAGCAGGCCGAACCCAAAGCAGAGTCCAATTGTCAAATCAGATTGTACATCTACCTGATTGTGACAAACTTGTTGGTGCCATGTTTAGCCCAATGAGTCTTCAAATCAATTGGGTTAGTAAAGTTATAACCTTCAGCCGCCAACTTTTCCAACACCTTCTTGAATGCGCCCAAACTCATCTTTCGCCCAGCTATCCTTGCACCACGCCTTTTAGTACTCATTGGCAAAGGGTACATTGACATGCTCGTGGTACAGCATGCTGACTGCCAGCCACCAGAGCCCCATCGATAACATTGTTGAGGTGTCCCTGTGCAAGAACAAACTGGTATAGGAATACTAGAAATATCCATATCAATCCCATTAATGACAACTTCAGTGGTTTTCTTCACAGACTTGGCCCGTTGAACTGAACCACTGCCCCCTCCTTTGGTCCACTAGGGGCTTTCTTCGGCTTCTTTGTCTTCGGGGCCTTTTCAGATTTCCCAGCTGATCTTTTTTAACAGGGCTACCAATGTTTTCACCTGTAGCTGGCTCTGCGTGAACCATTCTTTCATCATTGGAAGATTCTGGCTGCCGGAGCATTTGCATAGGGTGGTGAGTCGGTGCGGTCTCAGGTGGGATACTATAACTGTGATTAGTAGGCAACATATTGAAGAACTTATTATCTCTATGGATCCAAGATTCCCTTGTGAAATCAACCTGGTAGCTCGGCACTCCATAATCCCTTTGATGAAAACCGCCATTGGCATTGGCAATCATAGCCGGATCACGACCACCTAGAATCGGTTTCCGTTCAGCCATGCTTGTCATGAGCTGCAGGTTCAGATGGTGCTTCATGGGGGATGATCATAATAACCCCAATTACGCATATTGAGACCGCCGTCACCGTCCATCGGAGCAACTAGTTTAACAATAAATGCAAATACATAGCAAAAAGGAAGTCAAAAGAGTTAATCAGATATGAATTCACAAACTTCAATTCGTTCTCTTCCTGACATTACGTTCCTCATCACATACCCTAAAACAAGAAAATATACAAAATCCATAACTCAATTGAAAAAAACGCATCATGACCAAGAAATCGAGCAAAAAAACCTAGAATTTCCAAATAAAAGTCCATAAAGGTCAAATGCAACAAAGATCAACAAACACCCATCATAACAAGCAATAAGATTAATTAGGAAAATTCAATTAGGGCTGTCATACGAAATCATCGCAAACGCATTCTCGCAATCCATATTCCGAATCGACAAAATAAGCGCAGAATTTACAAGTTTAGAAGCGAGATCTCGAATTCCCACAACCAAAAAAAAAAAAAAGAAAATTCAAATGCATAAAAAGATCAGATCTTCAAATGGACGACAGATCCAGAATTGTTTAAGAAGCAACGGAGAGGGAAAGAGAGAAAGAGACAGATACACAGATAAGGGAGAAGAGAGAGAGACAGAGAGCGAGGGAGAGAGGTAGAGAGAGAAGACAGAAGGGATACTTACTGACGAAGAACGGTGAGCCGGGTTAGGGTTCTTTCTTCGGATGGAGAGAGAGGAGAGAGGAGAGAGAGAGAGGGACAGAGAGAGAGAGAGAGAGAGAGAGACAGAGAGAGGGGGCGGAGAGAGGAGAGAGGAGAGAGGAGAGAGAAAGACTCAAGGGTTTAAAAAGGAGTCGAATATACACGCCATCTACAAATTTCTTTATTTTTTAATTTAATAATTAATAATAATCCATAATATTCTATTAACAACTTTTACTTGCTCCTATTAATCTGCACATCAAGAGTTAAACACTATTTTCTTCCTCCATCCCTCTAAAATTATTCATATATTTATTAAAATTTTCTTCTTTTTTTTTTTGTGTAGGGGAGGGATGTAACTTAAGAACGCATCTATTATACACCTCGAAATTTACACTTTCTAAAACGTCTATTGTATACCCGAGAGTCTATTATTTTAAAATATATGTCATCAAATTGTTTGACAAAAGCAAAAATAGGAGAAATTTTATGCGCCTAATACAATGACGTATCATTTAGAATTATATACTCCTAGATGGAAATAAGAATTTGTATATACTCTTATGACATTTGTCAAATATGATAGAGAGAGAGGAAAAATATGGGAATTTTGTGAATATTTGACAATGATGTGGCACCTGAAAATGTAAACTCTCCCTCGTGTGTATATGAGAATTTGTCGTAAATTAAAATTTTACTTTGTAGGAAGTATGATTATGTGCAATTTATTATATACTCCTCAAAATGTGTACTCTCACTTGTTATATATATGTATTTTTTCTCGGTTTATTTGTCATATATTATTTTTCTAATATAAATTTAGTTATGTGACATATGAGAGCACATACTCCTGGGAGTATGATATAGGAATTACAAACCAACCGGTTTAAGCGCCATTCCGTTGTCGCTTAAAGTCACAAGTTAATTACAATATGAACTATGAACAAGGTAATTAGATTTATACAAGCTTAAATCACAAATCATATTTTATTGACGTAAAATGATATGTGACTTACATGGTCCTTTTTTATTTGAAAATTATTATATCATGCAATAAGCTGAAAAATAACGATATAATTGAATAATATAATTTTATTACAACCTATAAATATGTAAACTCACAATTTTATCATTCATTTTTTCTATTTATAAAATTACGCGTATGACACTCTTTTTGATAAGACTGATCCGATTAAGGTGTTATTTGATACTTGTCGGCGTAACCAACGATTATTGAAACTTTATATTTATAATTAATCATAATTATCAAAAACTAGTAACTTCAAGTCATAAAATACATTAATATAAATTAAGGCGAGATATTTAAAAACGTTTTCATGCAAGACACATATCATCACCCTTTATTGGATCGACAACTTTTAATAATCCCACAACCTTTTAACTCAAAGTAGCATATATTTATTACCATTTTTATTGTATAACAATGTGTTAAATTGGTAATTTTAGAGTTACTAATAATATCAAAAGACTTAATTTTTATAGTAATGTAGATAAGTTAATCAAGCTAGTATTTATAAGTTAGTACTTAAAAAGTTACTTCTTTTAGAGACTATATTTTTCAATTAAGTTTCATTATGTCAACGTTGCATAAAGAAATATATTTTTAAGTGCACGATACAAATATTTAATCTAAATATTGAATTTATACATCAGTTAGCTTCCTTATAAATTAATATTGTAATCTAACATAGAAATTATAGAACCACATTCATCCATAATTAACTTAGATAACTTATATAAATAGCATACACATACCTTTAGAAGATACCATGTTCCTTTTTTAACTTTGATTTATAATTTTGTACGGGTCATTACAGTTTTTTACAGGTGCTTACAACTTTATATAAATAAATTTACAACTATTTTATAAATTATTTACAACTTTTTATAGCCTTATAATGTACAAAAATAACAGAAAAAATATTACTCGTATGCACATGTATCTATAGATAGGATATTTGTCCGAGTAAGAGATGAATGATACGGAGGAAACACGAATAATAATTTCCAACCATTTCACCTCGTTTTATCTCTTTTTTGTTTGCAAGCTTTACAACTTAAAAACCAAAGCAACCATCCGTTGGGCTCATCACTGACCAACCGGTGTCAAAATGGAGGTAACAATCATAAATAGTGTTTGTTAAATATTATATAATTGGACGAATAATGCTTGTAAATTCAAGAGGTTTTATATCAAAATCAATTGGTAATGTAAGAAATTACTCACAGTACTTATAAATATATTCAAGGTGCATTAATTTGTGAACGTAGGACTTTTCTACCGTTATAACACCAACCGTCTCGACCACGGATATTATATCACATGATATTAACAATTTAACCCTATTTGCACTCAATTCCATCCAAATTTGTACAAGCTTTTCAGAAATAGGAAAGTGTGAATGGAAGAGTGAACTCTTCCATGGAAGTTTAACACAACTCCAACAAGTGATGGGTGTGGTGGTGTTGGCTGGACACCGTTGGATGCGAGAGAATTTGAGGGTAAGCTTAGGCGTAATGAATGATTTTTTTTGCAATTTTTTTCGGATATTTCTTTTATGCGATCTTTAAATTTGATTCCTTCGACGTTGTTACTAAGATCTCATATTTAAATATTATATATATGATGTACACGAAAAAAACCCTTTTAAAAAGTCATATGATGCACAAATTTTTATTAATGTGTAAGAAAATTTGTAAAAATTCAATTAAATCCGCAATCAACTCTGCTTATGTCGTGACTTGTAAAGTTATACCTGTTGAATATACCTATTTATTTGTATATTTTCGCCACCCATTGAAAATTCATTGAGTTCATCTTATTAGTGTGTTTTATTGTGCAAATAATTTATTTTTAAAAATAAAGAATGCGGTGACCATATATGATATGAGACCCTTCAAACTAATGGAAAATATACCTCTAGCTTTTAATCTCTTATCGAAAATTGATGTTGTTTAACTTGTACTTATTGGGTACTAATGTGCTTTTACTAATTTGCAATTTTTTTTAATTTGTCTATTGCGTCACACTAATTTCTTTTATTGGCGATTTATCATTTATATATCTATCATCTAAGGGTGTTTGATATTACTTCAATGCTTCTATTTTTAAATGTGTTTTGAATGTTTTCAATTCAATAAAATGTTTCATTATATTTCCTTATGAGTAGAATGGAAACGTGACGAAAGATCCGATCTGAATTCGATCCATTTATAATGGATTTGGGTATCAAAAAGTTTAAAAAAATGGGTATGAGACGAGGTTTAGGTATAGATACGGGGTAAGAGACGGGGTTCACCCATACTCGCTTTATTTTAATGTAATAATTTTCTTCACACAATCGATAAAGATGACGGTTATCATATGATAATGCATAGAAAAGGGCTTAATACTTCACGACTAGATTGTAATTTTTCTATAAGTAAAAATAATTTAATCTTCATAAGCCAAAAACATCTCATATGTCGATATGGTTATTTTTGTTCTCATCACATTCAAACCCGAATAAAACCCGAAAACACGATGAGTGCGGGTATGGTATAGGTTTTCAAAACCCAAAGGGTGTGGGTATGAGTATTGGTACATTTTTAAAAATAGGTATGAGTATGGGTTTGGGTACGACTCCACCCAACCCGAACCCGATCCCGTCCCATTTCCATTCCTTCTTGTGAGGAAATTATTGGGTTGATGAGCTAGGATTTATCCTGGCAAAGTTGACACTTACTCCTTCAATTGGGTCTATTGTGTAACTCATTGGGTTGCCCTAAAATAGGGTTCGGTGGGTTGACTCTAGGGGTGTGCAAAGTCGGTTAACCGGTTTCTCACACCGTGAACCGAAAAGCGAGCGAGAACCGAAAATTATTTTCGGTTCGGTTAATCGAATCTATTTTTAAGAAAAATTCATTCGATTAGCTCGCTTTTCCGATTGAATTTTTCAATTTTTTGGATCGGATTTTCGATTTCGGTTTTTACGTACACTCCTAGTCAACCCTCCTTACCCTTAAAAAAATTTCAATAAAATATTTTTAAAAAAATTTATATTTGAATCTTTTAAAATGTGTCTCCCATATTTGCATAACCTCTTACAATGGTAAGAGGTCGGTTATATCGTATATGAATTTTACTTATATCCCGAAAAATTGGATTCACTTTGAAAGTTGTAGTTTTTTCTGATATAATTTATTTTACGCCGTGATCATTTTGGGTAAAAATATATTTTAACAAATATACTTATAAAATACAATTCTTTTTATTTACGACCCTCAACGTATGTACGAGTAGTTTAGATAGCGTGCTTATTCGGCCGCTTTATATAAAAAGCTTGGAGTCTTCTCTCCTCTCACTATCTCCATCAGAAGAAAGAACCCTAATCTGGCTTACCGTAAGTAAACTCTCTCTGTCTCTCTCTATCGCTCTTCCCCTTTCTATATCCGTGTCTATGTATTTCTCTCTCTTCCCTTATCTGTGTCTCTGTCTCTCGCTCTCTGATACTCGAACTTCTCTAATTTACACGTGGATTTGTCGATCCATTTCACAATCTGATGCTATATGCACTTTGATTTCTTACTTTTTCGGGGAATTTCAGATCTGGGTTGCTGGGTTTTTAGATTGCGCGACTAAATTCCCGAATGGGGGTTGAGAGTCATAGGTTTAAGATGTTTTGCTTGCTCAAAGGTGAAATTGCTTTGTGAGTATCATTGCTCAATTTGATGGGCTATTGTTGATTTTGCTACATTGTGACTTTTCTGAACTTCTACAATTTTAGGGTTTTGGTTGATCTTTCGCTATTAAGTGTTTTGTTCGATTAACTTATGGATTCTGTACATTCTGTTGTTTTAGATTACGAATTGAGGAACGCAATGTCAGGCTGAGAACGAATCGAATTTTTCTGAGTTCATCTCTGATTAGCGATTTTGGGTTCCTTCTTTTGTCGTTGCATTTACTCTTAAACTAGTTATTCCGATGGACGGTGATGGTGGTCTCAATATGCGTAATTGGGGTTATTATGATCCTCATATGAAGCATCTAAACCTACAACTCACGACCAACATACCGGAACAGAAATCGATGTTCGGAGGTCGTGACCCTGCTATGATGGTCAATTCTAATGGTGGTTTTCACCAGAGGGATTATGGAGTGCCTAGCTATCCGGTTAATTTCATGATGGAATCTTGGGTTCATAGAAATAATAAGTTCTTTAATATGTTGCCCATTAATCAGAGTTATAGTATCTCGTCGGAGACTGCACCAACTCAACCCTCTATGCAAATGATTCGGCAATCAGAATCTTCCAATGAGGAGATGATGGTCCGAGCAGAGCCAACAAGTGATGAAAATGTCAGTAGTCCGGCTAAAAGAGATCAGTTGGTAAACCCGAGAGGGCCCCAAAAGCAAAAAGCCAAAGAAAGCTCCCGTAATGGGGGCAGTGGTTCAGTTCAACGGGCCAAATGTGTGAAGAAGACAGCTGAAGTAGTCATTAATGGTATAGATTTGGATATTTCTAGTATTCCTATACCTGTGTGTTCTTGCACAGGAACACCTCAACAATGTTATAGATGGGGTTCTGGTGGGTGGCAGTCGGCATGCTGTACTACTGGTATGTCGCTGTACCCTTTGCCTATGAGTACTAAAAGACGTGGTGCTAGGATAGCTGGGCGGAAGATGAGTTTGGGTGCATTCAAGAAGGTGTTGGAAAAATTGGCTGCCGAAGGTTATAACTTTTCTAATGCAATTGATTTGAAGACTCATTGGGCTAAACACGGCACGAATAAGTTTGTCACAATCAGATAGATGTACAATCAGATCCTAAAGTCGGCTTTGGTTTGGGTTCAGCCTACTTGTCATGTACATATATGCGCCGCCTGAACTGAAGCTGAGGCTCATTAAACGGTTTATAGCCCTTGACCTTCCTTTCCCATGGTATATGTCTGCAAATTTCACTTTCAGATCTATTGTTTCATTTTCAGTTCGGCTAGTAGGTTAGGGATTCTACTGATGTAAGGCTTCATGATTAACAAAGGTAGTGTGCAAGATTTTATTTATTTCTTTCTTGGATCATAGACAGTATCATGTCAACAGATAATTATCTTTTTTTTACAGAGCTCTATCTTCACTGACCATTCCATATGATATCAAATGCTTTTCATGCCATTTTGTGTTACCTTATGAGGTCTCTGCCATAGTCAACTAGCTATTTGCGAAATTAATCTCTGTAGTTCTCATAAACTTCTATGGCATTTGTTTCTGGAACCAGGTTACCAAGACCTAGTGTGCCTATGACCTACATATATGTTGTTTCAGTAAGGCAATCGTGCTATTGAATAAGGTCTGGGTTATGGTAACGTGGATGGTTACCAGTCCCTACTTGGTTTACATTATTAGGCTTAGTTAATGCATCTGATAGTATTGACTATGTTTGTTGTTATAGTGGGTGTGCACTCAATGGACAAGTTTCATTGTCGTGATTGTTGGTGATTTGGTGTGTTCTTGGTTAAAGACGGTGCACAATTACCTTTCAAACTGGCTCTTTAGCTTAAAATTACAGTCTTCCAATGTTGGTCAAAATAGATGTTAAAGTTTGGCTTACTCTTGCTGTCTGCTGAAGTAAAAGTTCATGACTTTGGGTTGGGGGTTGGGCAGTGGAGACTGGATGGTGGAGGATTATTTTGTCGTACACTTTTAATTTGTCGTACACTTTGATTGGAACATGATTTTGATGGGTATGAGGCGAGGTGAATGTGATGATAATAAATTGCAGTGTTTCTGGTGGAAAAAGAAGGGTTTCTAGGTCTCGAAATAGAATGGGTTGGTGATGGGGTTTTGATTGAAGTATATTGTTGGTAGCTTAGACTTAGTGCAGTTTGTTGAGTTTCATTTTGGATTTTCTGTGGTAGCAAGGCAGTTGCTTGCAAACCAAGTTGAGGTCACAAATGGAGAATTCTCCCATAAGATGAGCTGTAGCATATGCTTGAAGGCACAGCTTATTGGAGTCTTTGCTAGGAATCAATGTGGCGTCATTGGAAAGTGTTGGAAGTATTTTTCTTTTCTGTTTCTGGGACAAGGCTATGGAAAGCATTCTTGAACTTGTGAAGTATTTTCCACCTATATATTGTAGGCTAGTAGCAAAGTTGAGCCTCTAATCTCTAAACAGTCGGTGTCGTTTGCCCAGTTGGAATTTGCTGAAACTTGAAAAAGATATATCTGAGGAAGGCAGACGAGGCTGCGGCTTATTACACTATTTGGTGACTGTAATGCCAGAGTAGATTTTTCCGTAGCTTTTGTAAAATATCTTGATGACCCAGATTGCACAGAGAAGGCAACTATTTCTCTGTGATCATCTTATGTTTATGTTGACTGTCTTGTCTTTTAATATGTAACATGTACTAATGCCTGACATTGTTTAGGTTAAGAGTATATTCGGTTTTTGGTTCGATTCTTCCGTCTTGTACGATGCAGGCCTCGTTCCCCCTAAAGAAAGTGTTGGCTTGACCGCGTGCGTAGCCAAAAGGAGCTGCAAATCCCAATGTAGGCGAAAATCAAATCTAAGTAATCCATTGCAACTGTATGCCGAGGTGGGCTATCATTTGTAGGGCACGAACTATAACATGATCATATCCTAGTCACATATGCTTTCAGCATTCTTTGAGCAGTGGGCTACCAGTTTGGTGAATTATGTCATTATCTTTTCAGCGATTTCCACATCGGAAAACGATTTATCAACTATTTAGATTATGACTTCGCGTCCCGTTGCTAGAAACACAAGGTCCATGATATATATACATATATATATATATATATATATATATGTGAGATGGACGTTAACTCTCATAATTTTTAAAGTTAATACCTATAAAAATTACTAATTGTTATAATTAGCGCTGGTAAAATTTTGTCCGATCCGATTATCCAAATTTGTCCGATCTGAAAAAATCGGGTTTGGGTATGACTTTTTGTTTGAATTTTAAATTCGGACATAAATTTTCCATTTCAATTGTCCGAACTCGATTTTAACCGAATTTACGACTTGTCCGAATTATCCGATCCGAAAAAAGGGTATTGGATAAAAAATTTGGTCTGTTGATCGATTTTTTCAATCCAATTTTGCGAACCCAGGTTTTTGTCAGTGCTAATTATAATTAAAATTATAAGAAATTTAAAAGTTGAGACCGTAGTAGAAAATTTTTGGATCCGTACTGATGTAGATCATCTGATGTGGTGGAGCTATCAGCCTATCTTCTAGGATTCTTGGTCCAAAGGTGGAGGGACCTGACTGTCCCCTCGCACTTATAGCTTTTGACTTGAGCATGTAAACTCACGAGATATCTCACTTCAACAGCAAAGACAATAATGCAACCCTCTCTTTATCTCTTTTTTGAGTTTTTTTTTGTTGCTTTGAGAGTGAATTTGGATCTAGGGTAGCAACTCAAGGACTACATGATGATATTGATGTTGTGGGAGACTTAAAATCTTTGTAAAATGATTTCCAATATTCACTACCTTCATGAGAGATTGGCAAAACACATTATTCCGATGCTTGTAAAAGTATGGTCTTGTCTTTCTTAGCCTAGCAGAAGGCGAAGAAACCAATTATGCAATTTTTATTATAATCCCGGGATTATCCGTAAGGTAGTCTCGAAGGCATAAGCTTCTCGTTTTGTAAAATCTCCTAAACAAACCCCCTTATTTCGCTAGTCCCCATACCGAAGGAAAGAAAAGTCATATGTTGCCATACGTTTCAATTTTGTAGACCTGAGATTATGTTTGAAGTGTTGCGCGGAAGATAGCATAGAAATACATATAAAGTGATAATTAGGCATTTGGCAAACAAGACTTCTTCTAAATGACGACTAAAGCTTTCTGTTGTTAAAAATCCACATTGCTCATGCAGTCAAAACTAGCCGTTCTAGAAGTCGTAAAGCATCTATGTTGGCCTTTCATGAGCCACCTCTAAACCGAAAAATAGGGGTTGGGGCGGGAAAGAGGGCAAACTACGCTAACCAAAACGTGGCTCAGTCTACGTCTCACCAAGGTCAAGTGAAAATGCAAATTTAATCTCGTTCTGAAAAATGAGCTCTCTTGATTTTCTTTTCCTGGGAAGCACAAGAACTCACCACCTGTTATTAGGTGGCTTAACTTTGTATATCCTAACTATCCAGTTTGATGTTGTGAACGCTTCTTCTAGATGCTCAAGTTTCACATCCTTATTTCCGATTTCGACTCCTCGGGCACGGTCATACCTGCCACATTATAAAGGACACACAGGATTAGTAGCCACGCCTATATATGATATATCCAAGGACAAAATAAGTCCCGGGGCACATTTCTTCACGATCAGGTAGCTAAGCAAACAGAACTTGCAACCCCTTCCTTCAGTATCAAAACTCATTTTTCATACCAACGAAGGAAGGGAAATTGATGGGGCTGTCCGGGAGTATTGGACCAGAAATATCTGGAATATCCAAACAACAATTTCCAGTATGACTGTCTAATTATGTTTTCAAATGTGCACATTCTATCCTAATAAACCTATTTTCTTGAGTACTTTGTGTGCGACTCTCTAAATGTGAAGAACAGTAGAATGTGTAAAAAGAATAGTAACTACATATTCGCTTATTCCACAATTCATCACCCTGTTAGTGCTCTAAATTGAAAACAGAATTATTTTTATAGGATGTTCACACTGCAAATATTTTTCACATTTTTTTTCCAAAACTTCATCTCCTGGTTAAACTGCATATACAGCTCCATCAAGAAAAGAAAGCTGTCTAAGAATTCCCACAATATATAAAGCCAGAAAATCAAATGACAAACTTACCCTGGAGGTTTACCATATTCGGTATGCAGCTCTCCAAAACGGTAGTAGCTCAGTTTGTACCTAACATCAACACAAATAAATGCAAAATGAGAAACTTCCAGCACTCTTTCATCTACAACAATATGCTCAAGAAAAAACTGTCTAAAGCCACAAACTGTCATAAAGGAGTAAGGCTAGTCCATAAGACTGAGAGAACACATATAATACAGCAGTAACTAGGAAGGAAGTTTAAGATCCACAGACAGATGACTAGAACCCTTCCCCCTCCCCCTCTCTTTTGAGGAGATTGGATGAGTTTGGAATCGCAATAACCTACTTGGCCAATAGTCCATATTAAAAGGGACCCTACAAAATGACAATGAATAAAGCAGCGATCTAACTGTTTATTGTTGATGTGGGGGTAAAGCAGTGCCTTTAACAAGATATGCTTACTAACATAAAATGGTAAGGGAAAACTACACCCAAAGCTAGGGATGTGTAAAACCGATTAACCGCACTTTCGGTTAACCGAATTTTCGGATAGTTAAAAATCCGATCCGTAACCGATCCGATTTTTTCGGTTAACTGAATTTTCAGATCGGCAAAATCTTCATCCGTAACCGATCACCAGATTTTTCTGTTCGCTTTAGCGGTTAACCGTTATTTGAAACATAACTTATGAAATAAAACGGAAGTAAAATACAACAAAATACAAGTTTCTAGCTAACAAAAGTAAAATACAACAAAGAGAAGTTTTTGGCTAGCAAAACATAATTTTTTCAATCCCATAAAACAACTTTAGATTATATACCTATGATTTTTATAAAAAAAACAGTTCGGTTAACCGATTTTTTCAAGTTCCGATCCATAACCGATCCGTGAACCGAAAAAATATTTGGTTCGATTAACCGAACCGATTTTCTTTAAAAATTTATTCGGTTAACCGATTTTTGGATCGGTTTTCGGATCGATTTTTCGATTTCGGTTTTTCTGCACACCCCTGCCCAAAGCCCAGCATCTATAGACCCACTCTTGCAACTTTCCAATTATATTTTCTTGTCAGATTCATAATATTAATACAAGGAGGTAGCGATGGGTATGCAAAAGTCCTTGATATTTTCACTGAAAAAGGAGGAAGCAGGGGAAAGAAAAAGATACAGAACAAAGGGATTCATCAGAAAGCTTCACCGATATTATCCAAGAGAAAATAATAGGATGACAATACATAAGTTATCAGAACTTACATGAGACAATTTAACATCTTGGGCGCTGCACCCTTATCAACACGATACTCGCCGTTGACAAGATAATCAGGCTCTTTAATAACAGGAAATACTCCACCACCAATTCTCACCATCCAAAGGAACCTGAAACGAAATAGATGCAAGGACCAAGTCATTCTCTTCTGAAAAGCATATACAGAAGCTTATAATACACAAAAGTAAGAGCCATATACAGAAGCTCATAATACACAAAAGTAAGAGCCATAGATAAAAACAAAACATCACCATGTATACGTGCAGATGAACACGCTTACACACAAGTTATGCATGCAAGCACATATGATAGAACTTATACCTTTCAGCTGGTTATATTACGGTTTTTTTTTTAACAAGAGCTGCTTATATTAGTTAGATGTCCCTTTACAAGCATTCAAAAAGGTCGCGCAGTTGATGACAGCATAACATGCTCAACCAAAACTGACTAGTCAATATCCACTGGCAGATAGCAATACATTGCTCTACTCTAAAGGGTCATTTAAGTATACTAAAGGGAAAACTGGAAGAAGGCCTGTGCAAATATTTTTGGATCTGGCATTCAATCATCATAAAAATTCAAGCAATTGTCCAGATGCCTCCTATATATACAGAATAAATAAAAAGTTCATAACATAGCAATTCATCAAGACATTCAAATTATCAACTGTTCTGCTCCCAAAAATATGTAAACATAAACAACATACATTATAAATACTTACTTGTTAATGTCATCAGAAGAATACCCAGTGACACCACCAAATACAACCAATACATAATCCACATCAAGTGATCGCATAATCTCATATGCTTCATCTTCATATGACGACATTGCCCGCCCAACTGTAGCAATGTGGGTGTTGTTCCAAGTGTTATTGTCAACGATGACACTCCTGTTTCCCATGGCAGTAATTTGGTAACCATAATCCCACCACGACATCACTTTCGCATCAGGGGAGTATTTTGTCGAAGCCAGTAATAGGCCTCACGGTAATCATCAAAAATCACCCGATTCCCATGAGCACCCCTTGCAGCCAAAACTATGGATGGAGATGAATAAGCCTCTGATGTAACCCATGTACAGTGGATAACATATCTGCTGAGCAAGTAGAATGCGCCCACAAGCAATGCAATAGCAGCATTTTTTGATTAGGTAATGACTGGTCAACTGAAGCCTGTTTCAACAAATGAGAACAGAAGGATGGTAAATGCTTCCATAAAAACATGCATAGCACCAGTAAAACATGAAATCAGAAGATGATATTCACATGAATGATTATGTCAGATATATGAAGGCCATTACTCAGGGTCACCGTGTTCTAATTTCTAAGCATTCAAGCGGTCATCATTTGAGGGCAATATCAATCAGGTGTTATATTTTGCAAATAAAGCCTCCAGGAACACAGGGGTCCTTATGACCATGGAGATAATGTGGAAAGACATTAAGTTCCTGAAATGATAACCTTATATAAATATTGAAATAAAAGAAACTAAAATAATTTACATGTAATCCTTATTAAGGGCTTATTTTCCGCAACTTATTTTTTAACTCTCTGTAAGTTTCTCCTTTCCAGTTTTAACTAAACCAAACTTACGACAACTTCCAGATTCTTCCTGTTTAGTAGGCAATAAGTTTTTCTTCCGATCCCAAAAAACTGGCACTAAGTCTAGGACAATGCCTATAATAAGAATGAGACTATGAGATACATTTTACTATCAAGGGATTGTCATAATTGGAAATTGGACTTGGACCACTAAAGTGGGCAAGGGCAATAAACTCCATCCACTTACTATGGGGTAAGAATCATGATAGTAGAAACAATATGCTAATAAACCAGTAGCCAACAACTATAATAGGATTAAGCATCGCGCTAACATGGATCCAGGTACAATGTTGAGAGTTAAGACAGGATGGGCCCGTAGGATAGCAATGACCATCATTTACCTACTAGAAACTCAATTTAATCCATTGGGCTCTTGAGTGATGCATATTTTAACATAGCCTCCTGCTCCTCTAGATTGTGTTCTAGTGATTATGGCTGTGAGATAAGGATCATAGAAGAAAAAATGGACGTAGATGTCTAAACGCTAACAGCAAATACCCGTCATACAGCTCTCAGAAATGTTTAGACAAGAGATGAGAAGATTCCTGAACAAGAAAATGTACAAAAAGCATTTATGTTCAGCTTCAGAACCAACCTTTGATGAAGCCTTTGTACTACCACTTCCTTTACTGGATCCAGAATGGACAACCTTGCTCTTAGACCTCAACAAAGAAGTCAAATTCTTTATTGTGGCCGAAACTGCGATAGCACTTATAAGGCATACTGCAGGTGTAGCAACCAGGATCAAACGAACCATGACACCAGCAAAATACATACTGGTAAGCCCATACATAACAATAAATATGGTGGCATCTGACAACCTCTTGAAGCAAAAATATAGACCCGCAGGGAAAAGGAAAAGTAGAATATGGAAATCAAACATAAATGACGACCAAGCTGTCGGTTGATGCTCAGAGACAGAAGCAATTATCGGAATATGAATCTTCGCATAGGTCGGATCCAAAAGAGAGTAAAATCGACCTGTCCATGGAGATATGTAGCCAGATGCAGTGCCAACTACCAATGCAATAACACCCAAACTGACCGCTGCAGCCACAGTGATCTTCAAAAGGTGTGGAACAGCTTTGTGTTGCTGAGAAGGTGCTTCACCCAGTTCAAAAAGTAGAACACCTGTATGTATAGTTTTAGCGTCAAATGGATCAGAACCTTCAAAAGTACGCAAACCATGCCGTTCATTTAAGTTGGCTACTAGAAAAGTGAAGATACAAACAAGAAACAACTTTTAATGACAATCTGAACAGCTAACCAAAATTTCAAAACCAACAAACAAAAAAAGCACCTGTTAGATAAGCTGATTTGTCATGTTAAAGACCTATCCTTTCTGCCAGGAAAATCGAAAAGATCACTTGACCTGTTTCACTCCTCAAATACCAAGCACTCTTTGACCAACAAACTAGTACAGCATGATGCATAAATTCAAAAAACTAACTGTTGCGGTGCTAGAATGAGACAAACAGGAATGCGCTATTCATCCCTTGGGCATCAAACTCACTACAACATCAACTAAAAGCATACAGGTGAACTCTTTGCAATCACCAATTACACAAGAAAACAATACCTGGATCAAGAAAAACACACCCATCGAAGCCATATGCTCACCAGACTGCACGTGCTGGAATCCCACGAACCGAATTTGCATTGCCAGCAACATCCCGAGCAAATACATACAGTTATACGCAATGTAGAGTCTCATGGAATACCTTCCCGTGATCAAGAGCACCAAAACATACAAAGGTATCAAATTGATTATAAACACATACCCTCCCCAAGCTGAAACCATGTAAAAGTAACCCAAAGCAGACCCCAATGCCCAAGCAAGGGAGCCCGTATTGACAGCCTTAACAAACAGATAGAAAGTGAGCAGGAGAGCAAAAATGGCAACCCCTTCATTATCATAAGAACCGGCCACCGATCTCGAGATGTAACCGGGGCAAATGGCGATCAGGGCAGCCGCCACGAGCCCTGCCCCACTGTCCCAGACCTCTTTTCCAAAGAAATAAGCTACCAGGGTGGTGTTTGATGCAAAGAAAGGCGCGGTGAGAACACAGACCTCACGAATATGAACCGCAAAACGGAGGACCCTCAGAGTCCAATAGATCAGAGCGGCGGTGACCATGAGACCCGGGTAGAGAGTGCCTCCAATGATCCGACCAAGTGGGTACCAACTCTCAGTGTCGAACCAATTCCAGAACTCGTAGAACCCTTTTTCCGTCAAGTACAGAGTGGTCCGATAGTTGAAATACGGGTCGAATTCGTGGATCATACTCTCGTATCGGAGAACGCTGAAAAGGCGGGTGATGAAGGCCAGGACATAGACGAGGCCGAGGATCGTCACACGGATGAGTAATTCTTGCTGTTTTGGCTTCAATTTGAGGGATTTGAGGGAGAGATTCGACGCGCTGAAGAATAAATCTTGGGAAGATTTAGCGGGAGTCGCCATTTGGGATTTCGGATCTTGAGGTTTAGTTCCTGCCACGGCTTCCCCTTTGCTCGCCATGGTTGGTTCGATCGAGCTTTGATCAGCAGATCGCACAATGCAATTGGAGAAGAGACAGAAAATGGAAATGTAATCGAAATTGAATATAATTGATATGAAAGAGTGAGAGAACTACAGATTTCCCATTGATTGATTTCAGGGAGAGAAAGGGTTTATGACAGGGAATGAAAAACCCTAGCAAGAGTAGGGGGAGGAGGAGGTAAAAATGGAACTGAAGCCTGAAAGTGTAGTTCTTTCTTTCTCTACCTAAAAAAGGACCCAAACAATCACATTGACATTGTTGACTTCGATGGCCAGTACCTACCAATGGCATCAATCAATAATATGAGCACAATTCCATAAAAAATTTAAAAAATTGAGGATAATATCCAAAAAAAAAAAAAACTAGCACGTGCCTTAAATTTTAGGCATCTATTTTTCGAACTTATCAAAAATCAAATTAAGCGCGCTTAAATAATTGGATTAACTATTTTCATGGTCCAATTCCGGACTCGAGTTAGGCTTTTCCGATTGTTTGATCGGGAAATTAAAAAATGTGAGTTAAATTTCCCATATTACCTTTATTGCAAAGCTAAAAAATAATTTTTTTATGTTATTTCCCCTTTCTAGTGGTCATCTTCTTGCTCTTCCTCTTAGAGTTCCTCCTCCTTCCTCTTCACCCTTCACCTCCGTATCCATGAGTTTTGTTCTTTAATTCTCTCTCCTCTGTTTTTCCCCTCTTTCTTCATGAATGGCGAGGTTTGAATTTACGTTTTTTATTCTCTTTCTTCTTCCTTTCGGTTTCCCCTTTCTTCTTCTTTGATTTCTTTCCCTTCTTCTTCTTCTCGTTACGCTTTTGCTTATGGTTTCCCTCTCGATTTCTTTCTTCTTCTCGGTTTGCTTTGATTTTCACTTTTTCATTTGCTCACCGATCTTCTTCTTCCTCATACCTATTGGCTCTACTTCTCCCTCAATTTCTAGCTTTGCCTACTCGAAGCTCCCTCTCTTCTTTTTCTTCTTCTTCTTCCTTACGCCTTCGGTCTCCCTCTCGCTACTTGTCCAAGCCGAACCCAATTTTCGGGAGAAAATTCAAAATGTTAGATTTAATTTCAATGATACCACAAATTTTCACTCACTCTATTAGCAAATTGATTGATTCCCCTCTCAAAATCCTCCAAATTACACTACCATAGCTTTGAACCCCAAAATTCTTCCGAATTTCATCGACCCCAAATCAATCCGCTCACTCATTGTTCCTTATGATTATGGTAAATGCTTTGATTCTAAACTCCATCGATCCTCAAAATTCTTTTGAATTCCATCGCCCCCAATCGTCATCTACCTCCACTCTCTCGACACCAAGGCCCTCCGCAAGTTCAAATTCAAAATCAAAGCCGAAGCTCAAACTTGGAATTCTTCATCCTCTCTTTCTCTCTCCTTTGTTTCTCCACTCTTTATGGTACCGAGGCCCTCCATATCCATTAGTTTTTGTTCTTCAATTTTCTCTCAGCGCAACCTTTGCCCACAACGCTTTTCCGTAAGAAGAAAAAGAAGAAGGAAGGGCTTTTTGGACTTTTAACAACTCCGTTCAAGCTCGAGCCGGATTTGGACCATAAAAATAGTTGGCCCAATTATTTAAGACGCCTTAATTTAATTTTTGATAACTTTGAGTCCAAAAATAGATGGCATAAAATTTAAGTCACCCACTAGTTTTTTTTTTATAATATCCATCCCAATTCAAACCTATACTAGATAATTTTAGGGTGTATTTTGATTGGGGTGAAAAAAATTTTCATGTGAAATGATTTTATAAGAAAAAATTTTAATTTATACTTTCTTTTTTAATAGTAAGAAAAAATGGTTTCAACAAAGATCAACATCATTTACATTATATAATAAATTATTACCATAGTAAAATATAGATTGCTCACATCAAGAGGGAGGGGACTATACCTATCCAAGAAACTGCATACAAAAATTATATACGGATTGATAACATGTCATCTTAGTCAACCAAAAACGGTTTATACAAAAATCTGAGGGGTAGGAGTGGTTTAAAGGGGCTTGGAGGGATGTTCAATTATAATCCTTAATCAATATCCAAGCTAAAATAAAAGTTACGACGGAAAACAGTTTGAATGAATTTTGTTAAAGTCACTTTTCCAACTTATTTATTTACACGAGTTGACATTTGACAAAACTCAAAAAATTAAACACAAAATATGTGTTTCCACTTTTGTAGTCCCCAAACATTTGCATCGATCATTACTACTAATCTTCTCCAAAGTCCCTTGGTGAATAACATTCTTTTCTATTTGATACGTACAAGAATATTTTTTTACTCCAATCATTGTTGTCGTGGTGAAATTAATGTACATATATTCTTTTCTGAATCTAAATACAATTCTTTTTGTTTTAATACTTAGTTACCAAATACAAACAAGATATATTACATATATAAGGATTTAACTCGAGAGCTAATAAAATAAAAATTCAACTGAAAAACAATAATCTCAATAGTTAAAAATCCAAAATCATAATAAATTCAAAATTGTCCACCATTTCTACTGTCCACTCACAATCCAACCCAAATCCCATCCCCATCTCTCATTGAAAAAAGCTCCTAAATCCAAAAAAAAAAAAAAACGTTATTTTGAGTTGTCCACTGTATATGAATCCAGTCAGGGCTCACAAAAAACAAAAAAAAATCTCTTGATTTGGGTGTTCTAACGTTGGTACTGTTCTGTTCTGTTCTGTTCTGCCAAGCTCAACAATGTCACTGTTTGCTCCAATTTCTAGTTAACACTTCCTGGGGTTTTTCATTTTCCGATAAACCCTCTATCTCTCTATCTCAAGTCAACTCAATCAATGGGAAATCCCTAGATTTCTCTCTTGTTCAATTCAATTCCAATTCCATCGTATATCTCCAACTCAACACTCCGATTGCTGATCAATAATTTCCCCAACAATGGCGAGCAAAGGGAAGCCATGGCAGGAACCAAACCTCAAGATCCGAAATCCCAAATGGCGACTCCCCTAAATCTTCCCAAGATTCATTCTTCAGCGCTTCGAATTTCTCTCTCAAATCCCTCAAATTGAAGCCAAAGCAGCAAGAATTACTCATCCGTGTGACGATCCTCGGCCTAGTCTATGTCCTGGCCTTCATCACCCGCCTTTTCAGCGTTCTCCGATACGAGAGTATGATCCACGAGTTTGACCCGTATTTCAACTATCGGACCACTCTGTACTTGACGGAAAAAGGGTTTTACGAGTTCTGGAATTGGTTCGACACTGAGAGTTGGTATCCCCTTGGCCGGATCATTGGAGGCACTCTCTATCCGGGTCTCATGGTCACCGCCGCTCTGATCTATTGGACTCTGAGGGTCCTCCGTTTTGCGGTTCATATTCGTGAGGTCTGTGTTCTTACCGCGCCTTTCTTTGCATCAAACACCACCCTGGTAGCTTATTTCTTCGGTAAAGAGATATGGGACAGCGGGGCGGGGCTTGTGGCGGCTGCCCTGATCGCCATTTGCCCCGGTTACATCTCGAGATCGGTGGCGGGCTCTTATGATAATGAAGGGGTTGCCATTTTTGCTCTGTTGCTCACTTTCTATCTGTTTGTCAAAGCTGTCAACACGGGCTCCCTGGCTTGGGCATTGGGGTCTGCTTTGGGTTACTTTTATATGGTTTCAGCTTGGGGAGGGTATGTGTTTATCATCAATTTGATACCTTTGTATGTTTTGGTGCTCTTGGTCACGGGAAGGTATTCCACGAGACTCTACATTGCGTATAACTGTATGTATTTGCTCGGGATGTTGCTGGCAATGCAAATTCGGTTTGTGGGATTCCAGCACGTGCAGTCCGGTGAGCATATGGCTGCCATGGGTGTGTTTTTCTTGATCCAGGTATTGTTTCCTTGTGTAATTGGTGATTGCAAAGAGTTTACCTGTCTGCTTTTAGTTGATGTTGTGGTGAGTTTGATGCCCACGGGATGAATAATGCATTACTGTTTGTCACATTCTCACATTGCAACAATTAGTTTTTTGAACTTAATGCATTATGATGTACCAGTTTATTGGTAAAGAGTGTTTGGTATTTGAGGACTGAAAGAGGTGAATGAACTTTTCGGTTTTCCTGGCAGAAAGGATGCGTCTTTAACATGACAAATCAGCTCATCTAAAATGTGTTTTTCTTGGTCGTGGTTGTTTTTTTTGGGGGAGGGGAGGGGTTGCCACTTTGGTTTTGAAATTTTGGTTAGCTTTTTAGATTGTCATCAAAGTAGTTTCTTGTTCGTGTCTTCACTTATTTTGTAGGCAACTGGAAGAAACTGAATTTGAAGGTTCTGATCCGTTTGATGCTAAACTATACATACAGGTGTTTTACTTTTTGAACTGGGTGAAGCACCTTCTCAGCAACACAAAGCTGTTCCACACATTTTTGAGGATCACTGTGGCTGCAGCAGTCAGCTTGGGTGTTATTGCATTGGTAGTTGGCACTGCATCTGGCTACATATCTCCATGGACAGGCCGATTTTACTCTCTCTTGGATCCGACCTATGCGAAGATACATATTCCGATAATTGCTTCTGTCTCTGAGCATCAACCGACAGCTTGGTCGTCATTTATGTTTGATTTCCATATTCTACTTTTCCTTTTCCCTGCGGGTCTATATTTTTGCTTCAAGAGGTTGTCAGATGCCACCATATTTATTGTTATGTATGGGCTTACCAGTATGTATTTTGCTGGTGTCATGGTTCGTTTGATCCTGGTTGCTACACCTGCAGTATGCCTTATAAGTGCTATCGCAGTTTCAGCCACAATAAAGAATTTGACTTCTTTGTTGAGGTCTAAGAGCAAGGTTGGCCATTCTGGATCCAGTAAAGGAAGTGGTAGTACAAAGGCTTCATCAAAGGTTGGTTGTGGAGCTGAACATAAATGCTTTCTATACATTTTCTTGTGCATGAATCTTCTCATCACCTGTCAAAACATTGCTGAGAGCTGTATGACGGATATTTGTTGTTAGTATTTAGACATCTATGTCCATTTTTAGCATCTATGATCCTATATATATATAGAAGTAATTATAGTAGCAAACAACAGAACTGATAGTAAGTAGTCTAATGCTAATTTTCTTCTTTTGTTTTCTTTACTGGTGCTCAGCATGTTCTTATGGAAGCATTTACCATCCTTCTCTTCTCATTTGGTGAAACAGGCCTCAGTTGACCAGTCATTACCTTATCAAAAAAATGCTGCTAGTGCTTTGCTTGTGGGCGCGTTCTACTTGCTCAGCAGATATGTTATCCACTGTACATGGGTCACATCAGAGGCTTATTCATCTCCATCCATAGTTTTAGCTGCAAGGGGTGCACATGGGAATCGGGTGATCTTTGATGATTACCGCGAGGCCTATTACTGGCTTCGACAAAATACTCCCTCTGATGCGAAAGTAATGTCGTGGTGGGATTATGGTTACCAAATTACGGCCATGGGAAACAGGAGTGTTATTGTGGACAATAACACTTGGAACAATACCCACATTGCTACAGTTGGGCGGGCAATGTCGTCATATGAAGATGAAGCGTACGAGATTATGCGATCACTTGATGTGGATTATGTATTGGTTGTATTTGGTGGTGTCACTGGGTATTCTTCCGATGATATTAACAAGTAAGTATATCTAATGTTTGTTGTTTATGTTTACATATTTTGGGAGCAGAAAGAGTTGATAATTTGAATGTCTTGATGAATTGCTATGTTATGAACCCTTTATTTTATTCTGTACATATAGGAGCCATATGGAAGATTGGTTGAACTTTTATGATGGTTGAATGCTCGTGTAAACACAAATTTCGAGTCTAAAATAAATAAAGACAGGAAATTAGGAAACAAATATAATTTGTATTGATTTTTCTTTGAATAGGTACAATCTCCGTATTGAATACGGTTTATGTAATCCTCTAATTCAATCTCCCTATGACTTGAACGATTCGAGGGCATTGTAGCTTAATCTCGAACATTGGTGTAGAGCCGGATGAGGCTGGTTCATGATCTCGTATATGCTTGAGAGTCTTGAATCTGAATTCTTGACTCCGATTTCTGAACGGTTGCAAACTTTGATCATTGACGCTTGGTAGCTGGATGTTGTTTGCAGTTTGAGCTCTAGATTTGTAGATGCTGAATATGTGTGAAAAATGAAGGGATGACTTCTATTTATAGCATTTTTGGAGGTAGGGTTTGGGGCTCGCGCCCATAATTTAGTAATTATTTCTTAAAAAATATTTACTATTTACTACGTCATCAGCGACACGTGTCGGTTTCTAATTGGTCGGAATTTAATTTCTTTGGATTTTAATTTTGAAGGCCTTCCGAAACCAATTTTACACGTGGCAATTTTCAATAAGTTGAATAAAAATAATTAATTTTCTACGTGACGGCAAATAGTTGGCTAACGAATTTTTGCCTCCTACAACCTGCTCCAAAAATATTTGCACAGGCCTTCTGCCAGTTTTCCCTAAGTATACTCAAAGAACTTCCTCTAGAGTAGAGCGATATATTGCTATCTGCCAGGGGATATTGAGAAGTCAGTTTATGTAGGTAAACTGGTGCAGAATGATATGCTGTCATCAACTGCACAATCTTTTTTGAATGCTTGTAAAGGGATATATAACTAATTCAAGCAGCTTATTTAAAAAAAAAACTTAATATTAGCAGCTGAAAAGAATAACTTCTATTCTGTATGTGTATCATAACTTGTGTGTGAGCTTGTTCATCTACATGTATACATGCTGATGTTTCTTTTTAGCTGTGCTTTGTAGATGAACATGGTGATGTTTCTTTTTAGCTATGGCTCTTACTTTTGTGTATTTTAAGCTTCTGTATATGCTTTTCAGAAGAGAATGACTTGGTCATTGCATCTATCTCATTTCAGGTTCCTTTGGATGGTGAGAATTGGTGGTGGAGTATTTCCTGTTATTAAAGAGCCTGATTATCTTGTCAACGGCGAGTATCGTGTTGACAAGGGTGCGGCCCCAAGATGTTAAATTGTCTCATGTAAGTTCTAACCGCTTATGTAGCCATATGGTTGGAACTTTTGATGAAACTTGTTATTCTGCATCCCTTCCTCCACCATCACCACCTCATTTTGTCACACTGATGGAATCAAAGACACCCGCATGCACTCTAATCATGCCTCATATTACCTTGATAGAAAACAATAGCATAGTGTCTTTTGAATCGGAACTTTGAAGAAAGTGGGCAAAATAGGAGTACGAAAAATAGTTATGCAAATAGGTATCTCAGTTCTCTTATATAATGTTCCTACATAGTTAAACTCTGTTAATGCCTTTATGTTGGAAAGCATCATTTCCCTTTCCAACCCCCCAAAAAAAGTAAAATAAAAATTGTTTGACAAGATCAAGTTAATGAGATGTATCTTGGTAGGAAATAAGAATTATTGTTGGTACATCCTTTAACTGAACTGTGAAGTAGCAAATTTGGAAGCCTCAGTAGAGGTGGTTTAAGGGCAAGACTATTCATCAGAGAAAGGTCCCCCATTAATAAAAAAAGAATAGTAGTGGTCTCAACTCTCAAAAGCTTGGTGAAGGAAAGTAATGAACAACACCACATGGATACCTTGATATATCTTGATTGCTCTCTTGTTGCACATATATATTGAATATATTATTATTGAGGAAAGAATGCAGGAAGTTCTCATTTTTCATTTATTTGTGTTGTTATTAGGTATAAATTGTGCTACTACCGGTTTGGAGAGCTTCGTACTGAATATGGTAAACCTCCCGGGTAAGTTTGTCATCAGCCTTCCTGGCTTCATGTATTATGGAGATTCTTAGCTTGTTTCCTTGGTGGAAACTCTGTATGAATAAGCTATCAAAAAGAATTCCTTTTTCCTCTCTTAGAGAGATGGTAGGGTGATGCATTATATAATAAGTGAATATAGGCTTAATCTTCTCTTTGCATGTTCCACTGTACTTCATATTTAGGAGAGTCAGATGCAGAGTACTCATTTAAGAAAATAGATTTGGTTTAGAAGAGAGGTGGAAAAAGGTCGGTTTAGATTGACCAATTTAATAATTGGGTCAACTTCATGTCAATCTTGAAAATAGTTTAATTTTTTTCTAATATAGAAAATAACATGTGTTTTATCTCGTTCATTTTTTGATAGATTACACTACCACTAATCCTGTGTGTTTACCTATGGGTTAGGTATGACCGTGCCAGAGGAGTTGAAATTGGAAACAAGGATGTCAAACTTGAATATCTGGAAGAAGCATTCACAACATCAAACTGGATAGTTAGGATATACAAAGTCAAGCCACCTAGCAATAGGTGGTGAGTTCTCATGCCCCCTTCCATTGGGGGAACTCTTTAAAAGAAACAATCGGAAGAGACCTCTTTTTACAGGACGAGGTTAAATGCCTTCCATGGATTTAGTATTCGCGTTTTCTCCTGTCCGTGATGAGAGGTAGAATGAGCCGTGTTTTGCTTGATCTAGCTTGCCGTCTTTCTCTACCCCCTCCCTCCCCTCCAGCCCGAAGACCCCTGTTTTCGTTTGGAGGTGGGTCGAGATTGTAAGCATCAATAGATTGCAGCTTCTAGAAGCTGAGGACAATAGCTTTGACAACATCTGAAATGTGGGTTTCTAAGAGCAAAACTCGCAGCCATCTTTGGCAAGGCTTGTTTTTTCCCATAATTTCATTAAAGAACTTTTTCCTTCGCCATTTTTGCAGTTCACAATGAAGTAACTTGGCATTGTTATTCCTTGGCCAATTCTTCTAAAATATGCTAGATTTTTTAAGGCCGATCCTTTTGAAGAAGGGAACATTATTCAAGTGCTATCCTAATCCAAAAGAGCTACCAAGTTCAATGAGACAAAGCATACTAAAGGTTAAATTTACCTTGTGTAATTCAATGGTTGAAATTTATGGTCGTAGCTGCCTTTTTGAGTTGTTAAGGTGTTATTGAACAGTTTTGTTTAGTAGAATCATTACTTTGTTGTCGTTCATATACACTCGTACCCTTAAAATCGATTTTTTGTTCATTGATGAGTTTAATCAAACACATGATACTGACATTCCTTTTAATTTCATTCTTGGTTTCATTCAATTTCAATTTCTTAAACAAAATTGACCCTGAAATCAGTGAAGTAAAACTAGGGTTGGAAGATGAATCCACGATACACAAATTCATATCGAACCCCCACCTTACGCAGAAAGCGGAGCAAAATCAATCTTTTAGGTTGTAAGAGCGCAGACATTTCTTGAGTAGACATTCACAACTTTACACAGATTATTTGTCTCGTCTAGAAATATAAGGAAAAAATGACATGGATAGATTAAGCTAAAGGTTATCAACACTCTAAAAATACAAGGAAAGAGCCCCAAAAATTTCCAGTTCATCCTGCCCAGTGGAATCATCTACTCAGATGTATGTCTTCACCAACAGCGTGGAGGAGAGTACCACTCCTGTGTGCCTTAACGATGTTGATCCTTAGATGTAGGTAGTAAGCACAGATGTATCAGCATCCAAAGAGTATCTAGGAAGTAGCAATTAGTTCTTTCCCAGGTGTTGCAGGAACAATTGTTTGGGGCTGTGAGCAACACAAAGTTCATGTGTCAAATCAAATTTGAGGTCTAAATGTAGCACACAATATTTAGGATGCACCCCCAAAAAAGGGCGGTCACAGCGAAATCAATGATTCCTGACAGATGCAAATGAGAGCATTCCTGGTGTTTATCTATTTCTTACCGCAGCCAATTCTTGTTCATGTTTGGGAATGAAAGCAGTATCGACTTTTCCATCTTTGAAGTCCTGTGAAGGCAACACGATAAGATACTCACAAATATATGCACATCAGCAAAAAGAATGGCTGGGGGGTTGAGGATCTGATAATGGCAGAGAAGGGTTCACCTCAATATCAAGAATAAGTTTATGGTAGTCAATGGTTGTTGGTACCCCTGCATGAAGAATATCAATTAATCGTTACTAATGAAAGATACTGGCATCCCAGGTATGAGGAAGCAGATATAAACATAAAAGCTAAATAGTGATGACTCCACCAAAAGCACCACAAAAAAATTGATGACCTTTCACCAAAGCACCGATAACGAACCATATCTACTCCCTACACTTACCTTTAGAATCTGCTAAGAGATGGTAGTAAGACAGCAAAGTGCATTTAGGACACTAGATACGTCACACTTACCTGTAATGACTGTATCATCAAGAGCCCTCTTCATACGAGCAATGGCTTTTTCTCTGGTTGGAGCCCAAACAATAAGCTACATAAAGTCGAAAGAGTTTCTGTTAGTTGAATAATAGACAAGATCCCCCCACCCCTCCCTTTTTAGTTCTTTGTATAGTATAATATATCAGCAGCCAGAAAAGCCAAAGAAAACAAAGGTCAAATTCCACAAGCTTTCCCTCTATGGCGCCACCAAAACTAATATCTTTGGTTGCATGAGCAAGAGTAGCAAAGAGTCACCTACCACTGGGTTCACAAGTCACAACTAGGGACCCTAACATGTATTCTCCTCCAACAACCAACAACCAATTCTGAAAATCACCCTCAAAATTGGATTATTTTGGATTGGAGAAGTGGGTGAAATATAGTGATGAGGACCTTGAAAGGTGACCTGTCTAAGCATTCTTCTACTATTTTGCGCCAGAAAAGCTGACTTCCCATGAGACCTCTTTATAATTAGGAGGGGGAAGTGTGATATATTTGCATTTGGGCTTCAAGCTTGAGCTCCTCAAGCATGCCATGCACTGTCTGTAGGCAGTGGGGTGGAAGCTAACTTAAACTTATATTGACATCATATGTTACTAACTCTTCAGGCTACAAGTAAAATAATTGAATAAGGCGGGGTCAGTCTTCAAATCACCCAGGTCATGATAATCTGAGACTCTTAATACATCCCATAAACCCCCCAAAAAAACAATTGTTTTGCCTTGATAAATAACTTGGTGAAACCCTAGAACTCCGATGTATATTATCCAGTATATACAATTCATATAGCAAAACAAAATAAGTCACAAAACATAATTTAATGCATGTTTAGATGCAAGTCAAGCATGTCAATACACAGATAGCAATTTGCAACAATGATAAGGGAAAAAAAAAGAAATATATGAATTTGGACATCTAAGCATCTCATGAGTACTCTGCCAGAGATCATTTGATGTACGATACAAACCTTGCCAAGTAAAGAATCGTAACTTGGTGGGACTACATAACCAGGATAAACATGACTATCCATCCTCACAAATGGTCCTCCGGCAGGTAAGTAATTAGTAATTTTCCCTGAGACAAAAGATAGACGCAAAGCTTAGATTACACTTAATCAAAATGCTCAGATGCATAATCCGAAGAATTGGTTTGCGTTTCTAAGAAACAAGTAACCAAATGGAAATATAGCATCCGTGTTGGCCGAGTAGAGATGCACAGTATTTGGTCGGATCAACTGCTCCAAATATCAATTTTACCAATATACATCCTAATTCACAGAATGTGGAAAACCCAAAATTTCAGGATATATGAGATTCTAGGAACAGGAATGAATTCCAATAACAAATTTTAAAAAGTAGAGCAGTCTGCATAAAATTCTTTGCCTGAAAGATAGAGAAACAGTTCTGAAGCAATTACTTGTTCAGTATTATTATTTTTACTACTGAAGTTATATTTAAAATCATAAAATGAACAAGTTGCTAAACTACTGGTCCTTTTTTCCCCCACCCTTTCAGCAGCTTCAGTGCTTTCCGCTTTCCCATTTCGGGTTTCACTGCTTTTGTATTTACAACAGGTTGCATTGTCAGAGAGGGTAAAACGTTTTTAATCTGTTATGAAACAACCTCTACTCATCCAAGTTAAGGTTCTGGACCTCCATAGATGATAGGCCCAAAACATTGAGGATATGTAGAAGAGCAGAAAGTCATCAACTTTCAGCAAATGCGCAGCTTGTCAAAAATGAAACTGAGATGGGTAACAATTAGCATTCAATGATATTTCCAAATGAAGCAATTAAGAATATAAGCAGCTATTCAGGAGTCCATACCAGGCCCAGGCCGAAATCCCTTGAAGGCATCTTCTGCATTTATTCGGCATTCAATTGAGTGTCCTTTAAGTACAATATCCTCCTACAAATTGAAATACATAAGCTTAAATGCACAAAAGCAGAAATGCTAATTGCTATAGTAAATAGTTCTCAGTACCTGTTTACACCGTAATTTCTCCCCCATGGCCACCCGAATTTGTTCCTCAATCAAGTCTACGGAGGATATCATTTCTGTAACAGGATGCTCAACCTAAATATAACAGAAAATGATCATATAGTATACCAGAAGAAAACTTATGCACAATTGATTTCATTACTCTGTTTTACCTGTATACGGGTGTTCATTTCCATAAAGTAGAAAGAACCTCTTTCATCCAAAAGAAATTCAACAGTTCCAACACCAATGTAACCTATAGAAGCTGCAGCAGCAACAGCTGCATCACCCATGGCTTTCCTTAACTCTGGGGTCAATGCAGGTGATGGTGCTTCTTCAAGCAGCTTCTGATTCCTTCTCTGAAAAAAAAGAGGTAGCAACTTAAGCACACAAGGAACTCAAAACATAAATTGGAGGGTAGGATGCTTTACTTGTATTTGCTGCACAAGAAATAGTCATGGGATAAACAAAGAAGATGCACACAACCAATAGTCTAAGTGTGATAAAATTAGAGTTTAAATGTTCTGCTAAACATTGTAGTAATCAAGCTTATCATTGAACTCCAAGCCAAGTCGCCCAGACTTTTGGGGGGAGTCAATGCACAGAGTTTTCTAGCTCAGGCCTAGCCGGTGAATCCAGCCCAAAACATTGCTGTGGCTCATCCACAGGACAGAATAAAAGCTAGACCCAACCCAGGTCTACATGTGATCAGCCCTTGGCTTTTCAATGACTTGATCAATCACAGACACAGACAACTAGGAAAAGAAAAGGATATACCTGAATGCTGCAATCACGCTCTCCAAAATGCACAACATTCCCATATTTATCGGCAAGAACCTGACAAGAGTAGCAATCTTAATTTAGAGACATATCTTGAAAGACCTGTAATCACATAACATGGGATGGTCATACTCTGCCTTTTAACAAACAGTCCCATGTGGATATAGATTAACTGTTGTATTACAATCTCCATGCATTTGCCTATTTCAAGCATTCTTTCAAGTCCATCAGCAAAACTCTGCTAAGGAACTTAATTTTGTTCAGACTCTCTATACATGTTGTCTTTTTTATCCTTTATTCTTTTGAGACAAATAGAGAAAAATACAAACAAATGCAGAGAAGCAAAAGAACGCAAAAAGAGCCATAATGAGTCTCCTGCCACAATGTGTCTGGTTGAGTAAAGCAAAAGTGAGGTAAAACCAAACCCAGAATAAAAAAGTATCCAAACAAAAATCCTATACCTGCACTTACAGCACCCAAGAAAGGGTGATAAAAGGGAAAGGAATGCACTCTATCCCCCCCACCCACAAACAGAGCTAAAGGAATCTGCCACAAATAAGTATCAATGACATTGTAAGCAAGTCCATCTGGTTGTATAAACGTTAAGAGAAAATGCAAACAAACAATAAATGAGCCAGTGTTCTAGTTAGAACAGAGCAGTTAACTGAATGAACAGATACGTAGACAGGTCTAAAATACCTGAAATTCAATATGCCTTGGATTTTGGATGTACTTCTCCAGATAAACACCATCATTTCCAAACGCAGCAGCAGCCTCACTCTTGGCTTGCTGGAGGGCATTAGGTACAGAAATCAAAACAACAGAACAATAACAAATTTAACCAACAACAAAATCACCTAAACCATGCTCATCAGCAGCAAATAAGGTTTTCATGCTCAAAGGGAAACAACTTGTATAGTTGTATCAGGCTTCCAGATACTAAACTTTCAAACATGAAGTGGATGATCTAGAAAACATGAGAAAGTACAAAATGATGGAATCTATGCTGTCAAATCTTTTGAGACATAAAAGCCCACTTCAAAGATGCCGCAACTTGGTTTTTACCTGCAGCAACTTCACAAATTCATCTGGCTCTTTAGCGAGACGCATTCCACGGCCTCCCCTCCTGCAGTTGCCTTGAAACAGGAACATACACTTATCAGAATAGAATGCTTTTACAAAATCTATCACACTAGAACATGGTCAACTACTAGTTCACAAAATTTGACTATGTTACATTACATGTAGACAATATAGCAATTGTGCCGATTGCTTGGACCAACCTAAGGGTGCTTTATCGCCTAAATGTACTAGATTTAATAAACATCAATGGAACTGGGTAAATATAGTCAATAATTTAAGCATTTAGCAGGATCGTAAAACAAATATAGCGCAAACTGCAAGAAGCAGAGAAGAGGCTGTTCCTTTTTGCAAACTTGATCAATTATAAGTGAAGCAAGGAGGGAGCAGGGTGACAAATTTCTCTAATGCACAGAGGAGGCAAATGATGAAAAACTGCCCAGGACACCCCAGCGGTATGTTTAAATTCCATAGCCCACAGAAGAAAGAACGCTGAAACACATATGTCTAGAAGTTTCAAAGTAGATACCTTTATCATAACAGGGAAACCAATTTCATGAGCAAGCTTTACAGCTTCTTCTGTGCTCTGTATAAGCCACAGGCATATGTTAGAAAAACAGAGCCTACAACTGAGGGGTGGGGGAGAGAAGGACGATTACTATGGTGCCAAAAGCTCAAGAAATAGCTTAATTATACCTGTAGCAATCCATCACTTCCAGGCACAGTTGGAACTCCAGCATTCTTCATTGTCTCCCTTGCAGTAGACTTGTCACCCATTACACGGATGCTGTCCGGCTGCATAGTTGCAATAATGTTAAAGAGGGTGAACATCCGCAGCCTTTTTGTCCTCCTACTTTTCCCCTTTTTCTAAAAAGGGTGGTGTCGAAGGAGCAAGGTATGGTGTTGCATTTCCATTAGTTAAATGACAAGAATTTTGTATGCATGAAGTGAGAAGCCAGATTTCTATTTACTAGGATTCTTGATTTACCTGATGCATTGATATCTAAAACTACACACTTGACTTCATTTGGATATTAAAAATTAAAAATTAAACCAAAAGGAAAAGGATTTGCATGCATTATGCAGGGAGCCTCTTCTAAAGTATTTAGGATTAGGCATTATAGTGCTCCAAATTTAAGCAGGCTATGCCATGGATCTGTTCCCAGGAGGAAATCAACAGAACTGCTCTTTTCATTTTCTCTCTAATCCTTCATTTTGTGCATGTGCATTGCTTTTTACTGGAGAACACAATGATAGATGCCTGTATCATGGCCCATGACTGATTATGAAGAAATTTTCTTTCATGATATTTTATTTGTCAATGCAAATTAATGAACAAAGTGAAACCAGCATGATTTGCAAATTGCAATTACTTACATTTGGCCCAATAAAATTGATTCCATGTTCTCTGCACATCTCAACAAAAACAGCATTCTCAGCAAGGAAACCGTATCCAGGATGCAGCATAGTGCAGCCACGGCTAACAGCAGCTGACAGAACATTAGGGATCACCAAATATCTGAGCAAAACAAGTTATTATATTTAGAAAAGTTAATCCAATATAATAGTGGAAACAAATTTAAAGAAAAATAATCAACGAAGATAAGTTCACAAAGGAATTATAAAATCACATCTTATTAGGTTTTGAAGTTAGCAAAGGGACGAAGATTTCTCCCGCACACTTTCTTGACCAAGGAATTATAAAACCTCATCTGGTTATCCTTTTAGGTTCATGAAACTTTCCTCTATACCCAATTCTGTTCGATATGTTTTAGACTTTTTACACATTTCCATAATCTAAAATGCCCGCAGCTATGCTATAGGTTAACAAATCAAGAGCACATGATTTCCTTTTTTCCTTCTTTGACTTCGGAAGTGATGGGGGATGGAGGCATGAGAATATTCGATAAATCCAAGGAAATGTAAGGTTATACTCTCCAAAAAGCAGTATCAGTTCTTTCCACTCTAGTTATACACTCAGCTCACTATTTGTCACATAAAGAAGTAACATAAACTAATTGTACTTGATAATCATCCTCTGGACACCTATTAGACAGTAGAGAAGCCTATCACATTCACACCTCTTTGCCACAACAGATGTGTAAACCAGTGAATCAATAAAGCACACAGTCACACTTTACTGTCAACAACTTACGATTGATTGCTTGGTGCTTCACCTATGCAAACAGATTCATCAGCAAGCTTCACATGAAGTGCATCCTTGTCTATGGTCGAGTACACTGCAACACAGGGAATTCCCATCTCATGAGCAGTTCGAATCACACGGACCGCAATCTCCCCTCTGTTTGCTACCAAAATCTTATCATCACGGCAAGTGGCTGCCAGAGCTCCTCCATGTTTTCTAGATTTATGGCTGACCTGAAGTGACCGAGCTGTTTGCCCAGGAAAGTTCACACGACTCCTCATTAACAGGCTACATGGAGCTCTCCTAATTCCCTTGGTCTTACTCGTCCATAAACCCTGTCATCAAAAAAATCATTGAGTGTTTCATTTTCCATGAACATCATCCTCTCAATCAAGTTTGTCATGAAAATTCTTTCGATCATAATTCTATTAGATGGGCTAATTGATAAACTTGAAAAGTAGAATAACCTTAACGTTTGATTGAAGGGTTTTAGGCCTTACTAAAGAAAAAAGCAATAAACTTTTCTGGATTGTTTACTGAAGCCAAGTTTTGTTAACCAACAATATGAATCAAGAACACTCCCATTCATCTTACTACAATAATTAGCTACACTTGGGCAAAATCAACCTCGATTTTATTCAGTAATAAGCTGAAATCAAACTGGGTTCGAACTTACGGGTTTGGGAACTGTCACAGATTTGCAAACCGTAAACGAATCCATTTCCACGACCAAATGCAACGCCTGAAATAAACATGAATAAAAAACCCATCAGTGGCAAATTTAAACTGAGTGATGCCCATATTTGATTGTTCCCAAAGCATTGCTGAAATGGGGAATGAGGGGAAGAAATCGAGAAAGCTCACCCCTTAAGGAAAACCAGCAATGTGCAACAGGAAAAACAGGAGAGAGAAAGAGAACCCAGTTGTGAAGCCAAAGCAGAAGGAGTAGGAGGAGAAAGCCCACGATATTAACGATGCGCCGGAACAAATCGGAAACTCCGCCGGGACAGACCCGACCCGGCTATTAGCCCAGTGCAGTTTGTTAACCAAAACCCAAATGCCGAAACAGAAATTCTAATCTACTGGTCATTAAAAAAAAAAAAAGAAATTCAAATCTACTGCAAACTTTTTGGGCATCTTAATTAGAACTTAAAAAGTTGAGACCCAACTATTTAATAATCAAATTAATTTTAAATAAAAATAAAAATTAACTTAGATTTGCTCAAAAACAGCAAAAGTATATTTTAACGTTAAAATGTACATTGGGTCAAAATCAATTTAATTTATGTGGTTATTTTACATTAAAACTTTTGTACTATTAATTTGAAAATTTTAGTTACTTTTTGTAAAAGAAAAAAATTCATCAACCAATAGTAACTATTTTGTTTTAATTAGGGGTATAATTTCTTTCGTTCCTTGAGCGTTTTTCAACAAGTGTGTTTCCGGAATTCAAAGTTATATTCTCCTTATTAGAGTGAGGTTACTATCACCTCAACTAACCATTAATTGGTACAATTAACTTATTATTTGATAAAAAAAGAGCGACTATATCACTTTGCCTCTATTAATATTTGGCATGTCGGCAAATTTATGGCTTTTAACCATTTTGTAGTTGAAAAATAATTGTTATATTAGAAAATCATTACATTATTTATAATCGCATTCTTTCTCGCATAATTTCTCATTCACCACTCTTCCTTTCTTTCTATATCATTTGTTGTATTGTATTTTGTAAATGGTTGAAGTTGGAAAGATGCATAACTCTAATAATTTGAATTTTAACACGTCAAGAAAAAAATTATTAATATTATAATGCGCATGCTAATAGGAAGGTTATTTGCAAGAGTTGGTTGCGGTGAGTTTGTAAAGTGGGCACAACCACTTGGGCAACAGTCAATTACAAATCTAACTTATCATATTATTTTATATATATATACCCTAATAGATTAACCGCTTTTCGTTCCTCTATAATTGCATATAACACAAACGATAACTTAGGTCAAAAAGAATGGGAAAAAGACTACAAAGAATTACAAGGACCATAACTCAATCAAGAACAACAATGGAGAGTAACTTAGAAAGCAAAGAATTGAGATTGTACAGAGTTGACAATTACATGAATAAATGGAAAACTAACACACAAAAAAAGATTAACTAACCAAAAAAAAATCCTACTACATACCCTCTATAAATACAGGTATAAAATTGTGGAAATCTCAATCTAAAATTTATAATATTTTAATTAATATTGAACATATCATAAGTAAAATACTCAAAGCTTCACTCTGATGCTGCAACTGCTAGTTTTAATGCTAACAAGACTATTAGAGCTCAAGCTATCCACTGTGAGTTTACAGTTAGCCAAGACCCTAACCTTCCCAACCTTGACATTCCCAGCTCGAACCGAGACCGGTTGATCCACCTTCAGATCCAATGGTACGTTCCCTGTCTGCTGTTGTTGTTGCAGAGCAGCCATTAGAGTCCTTCCAAACTGGTTCTGTCCTGACAGTTGCACATCCAACACTTTGGTGCTCAACGGCTCCTGGTAAAATGCCGGGACAGCCCCATGACAGAGCTCGGTATCTGTGTACCAGACACTCGTCTTCCCTCCCTTCTCATAGTAGATTCCAATCTTCTCATTTGGGTTCTTGGCCGTGATCCTGACATTGAACTGTGCATACAAGCTGAGGTCGAGGTTGAGCCTGAGGTCGGTTATCTGGAGGCGGGTGATGGAGAAGTTGGGAGCCTTGGGGTGGTAAACAAAGTAGAAGACAGCCCCAAGGATGGCAATGAGGATGAGAAGGGAGAGTAGGAGAGAAAATATGCAGGAAATGAGTCTGCAGCAGTAATTATGGGTCATTGGGGGAATAGGGAGGAACAGAGGACCATCATGTTATAGTGTGTAATTTTATAGAGATGAACGTAAGACTTGACTTGCACTACACTGGCGATTTTGTATCTTGTTGATTGACTTTTAATGATTGTAAGTTTAGGAAGGCTTTGCTTGAGGAGGTGCCTTTGAATTGAAATTAGGTCATCCGTTTCACTTTTTAGTTTACCTAATTGTTCCTACATGAGCAACTATGTTGGAGGAATGAAGGGTTGGTTCAGCTAGGAATTTGTTAATCTCTTAGCCTTTCTTTTCTATTATCTCCTTATTTTTTTATAATTTATTATCTTTTTATGCAGATTTTCTAAAATGGGTGCTTATATTTCAATAGAAATAAAAGTTTATGTATTTTTTATGGGGGGGCCGGGGAGCAAAACATGTACATTGTCATTCATTCATACCTGACACAGCTCATACTGGAATAAGATTAACAGGGGGGCCTCTTATATCTTATTTTGGGTTTAAAAAAAAACAAAAGAAGCCCTCAATTTCCCAGGTTACAAGGCCAATTCTGTGTTTAGAACAAAAATTTCATACTGTACATTGTACAACTTTCACATGTTACAAGCACAGATTCATGCCCAGCATGATTGAATCTCATCAGCGCAGGTACAATTCAGGTGGGACTGAACGTCCAGTTTCGACAGCAAAAATAAGAGTTACATCTCAGGGGGACCACACGTCCAGACGTCCAGTTTAATGACGAAAATAGAAAACTGGCATCAACATACAGCCTAAAATTGTCTCCCAAAGAAGAGATGGAGAGAACAGAGTCATCTATCTGGAAATGCATTGCTCCTGAAACTCTACCTGGAGACGAGCCAGCCAGGTTTGAACAATCTATCATTTGCAAAATCGCGCCCTGTTACAGAAGTAGAATTCCCTTGACGACGAGAGCACTGGACAGCATAGAAGAGTAAGTAACTAAGAAGAGGTAACAGATTATCACCCAAAAAGAACAAAGAAGAAGGAGTGACAGATTATTAAGCACCGGAAAAAACGAAAGAATTATATTGACAGTCCAACTTGGAAGGAAAATAACCTACTGTCACTAATTTGGCTAAGAAAACCCAGAATATCACCTGGTTATTGCTACAAGGAGGGGGATGGGGGGAGAGAAAGAGGAGAGAAAAGCATAAGTTTGTAAGCACCAACATGTAATCATCATAGTGAAACCAACCTTGAAACAGACAATAGAATCATCTGGGTACATGGCAAACAGCTTCGTTCCAAGACGAGCATGACAAGAATCACATAAGCTCTCATCATTAATTTGCACATAACGGGTTCTCTCCTCCACTCTTGCAAGGCTAGCATCAACATTCACTGCACGGGAGAGACTATGCACAATCTGGAAACAAATTTGAGATACGATTACTAAATAAAAACGGAGGACATCCAAGCTAAGTCGATGCACCAGCCACCAAGAACCTTGCGAAACTTAAGTGAATATTTTTTGCTTCAAAAGGAAACAGATCTTTCTTTCAAAGAAAAAAATATCAATCCAAATTATAAAGCTCATAGTATCAATTAGGACCCCACTGAACCCAGCCCCGAACATTTGCATATTGAACACGTTTTCAACACATTCCCAGCATGGAAAATGTTTTATTCGCAGAGTTGAGTACAGGAATAAAATTGAGTTGTTCAGTTTTGGAGTGGTTCCCCATATTATACAACATTGTTAATGGAAAATGTTGACACTGGACTTTTTTCTTTTCCTTTTTTTTTTTGGGGGGGCATGAGAACAAAGGCAGCGTACAGTTACATTAATGGAGAGACATAACAAAATTGAAGAGATCTGGGTGACAGACATACTTGTCCTTGATGATGATGATGAAGTCGAGCTCTCAGCATTCTCAATATAGTCTCTGATGAAAGTTGGAGAGGCATATCTGGCGACAATCTCTACAAGGAGATCAAAGAATAGCTGAATTGCGATGACTAAACTAGGAAAGGACAAAACAAAAGGATATATCCTACAAGTTTCCATAAAAATGGTATGGCCATCACTGGAAATGATCTTATATTATTTATTGGGTTGGACTTCACTGTTATTCATTTTTATTCTTGCTCCTACATACGGGGGAGGGAATTAGTCCTCACTGACTACCTCTAGAACTTGCAGAGGATCAAGTGATTCTCCATGATTGTGAAGAAGGCGCACTGCAGCCTTAAACATAGGCTCCTTTCCATTCTGGGGATTCAAATACATGTCAAGCAACCTGATATGATCGATTGCAAATTAATCAACTGAGATTACAATTCTACATATAAACAGACCTAAATAACATGCTAAAGTAGACTATAAAAGTGATCAGATAACTGACTGCATATAGGCATCCGGTCTTCCAAGTTCAGCACAATATTGCTCAGCTGCTTCACTGTCTTCCAGCTTCCTGATGTAAGGTACCAAAATCAAGTGGTAAATCTTTTTTTTTTTTCAGGAATGGGAGTGGGGAAGGAAGAGGTAACATATTTATATTTCTTTTTGATAAGGAACATATTCATAATCATAAAATGCTAATTACAACCCAAAAGTAGTTTATCCACAAAATCAATTTCAACATAATAAAAAATGAACATTGTGCATTAGAGGCCCCATGTCTTGCTGTCCCTCAAAACAAGAGATCACTAGCATATGCATCATTGTCCAATCCCTCATGTATTGCAAAACAAATCTTCATTTATATACATAAATAAAACCCATAGAGGAGTTGAAAGGTGTCATCTGCAGTTCATAGAGGAGTCAGATATTAGATGCTGCGTATTGCTAATGAGCGAGCTAATTCAATCCAGAAAAGGGTGGGTAATAAGATGAGTCCTAGGGAAGTTGGATATCGAGAAGGTAAAGACCATGTCAATCCGGAGTTCCTCATCTACTTGATGTGAAGGACGGATTTGTGGAAGTGGTACCAATTAAAACTATTAAATGAGAACCCACACTTTTAAGCACTAATAACAGCCTCTTTGCTCACTGAGCATCTACGACAGCCCGGATTTGGACCTTCCATATTTACAGTCACTAAATCAATCTCAGTAAGACAATTAGCAATTATATGAGTGATTACATCAACATTCCAACACTGAATTACTCAAAAACACTATAATAATTTATCACACCATAACATTACCTAGTACCTCTCAACACTTCTGCTTGCACGTGCATGCAAGCATTTGGTAGGGTCACATGTTGCAGATGTGCACGATACTAAATAAATCTAAAATCCCAACTTAAACACAAACAAGATAGGTGAATATCTCAAAGAGGATGATAGCACTCACAATGCTAAAATTTGAAGAACCAATGTTTCTTGGCCTAATTTCCTGTATAAGATAGCCTGCAATAAGAGAAACGAACAAAAAGAAAAAAGAATATATCAGAACAGGCTAGTCAAACTTACATTGACCAACTATATTGATTTCAAACAGAAACGGTGTAAACACTGCCAGAATAACAAATTCAGAAAGAGAATGACTCCAACTTACAGGATTCCCCTCCCCCCCAAAAAAAAAAAAAAACCTGAAATCAGCACCCGCACACAAGGCTGCCACACATGAACCCGCGCACACAAACATACACACACACAGAGACGATGCATAATTACACAAAAGGTACACCAATAACTAACTAGTTTCAGACTTTCAGTAAATGCATCAAATTCAAATTACTGGACAACAGCTTTGATTAGATGGTAAGAGCTGCAAGTCTAAAGAAATTACCTTCTCCAGCCATAATTCTGATCCTTCAATCAATTCAAGGACCTCTTCTGCATCATATAGGTCAGAAGAATGCAAAAAGAATTGCAATCTTTCCCTGATTGGATTCTCAGGTGGTTGATACCTTCCGCAGCCATGATTATTGAGCCCTTCCATGCTCTTGTTATCAACATTTTTCACAGGAACCTCTGCTTCCAGAGTTTCAAGAGCTGATTTGGCAAGTGAAAGAGCATATAGTGTATGTAACTGAGTATCACCAGAGTCTTGATTTTCTATCAACCACTGCAGATATCTGCAGAAATAAGTGCCCATAGAGTTAACAATCAAAAAAGATCTTGCTGTGGGACTTCAAAAGCATACATCATTTTTATTCAAAAGACAGAAATAAGAGAAAACTTAATCTGAACTCTATATTTGCTAATTAGCTTAGCTCACCATATATTGTGTCCTGCATTGTCACTAGACAGTTTGAAATATGTGAAAACCTACCAGATAGTTTATTAAGTGCTGAGAGATTGATATCATTTACAATCAAATTATGGCATGAACGGTGCAACATGAAAGCAAAGGTCCTATTACCTTTGAAGAATCTCAACCTTTCGTGGATCAATGGCTGCAATTACACTATCTGAAATAATAATGAATGTAGAAAGCATTAGGAATTTCCTTTTTACATCCGGACAACTCATAAGGATGCATAAAAACGATAATTTTAGTCCAAAATTACTTAATTCTGAAATGTCAGCCCATTTGATAGTAGAAGAGATTGACACAGTCGCCAAAGTACACTAGTTCAGAAAGCAGGGCTCCGGCAAAGTCAGTTGAAAACACATCATATTTTCAAGCATACACCTGATGAACAGAAAATATAAATACAAATAAATTTAAAGCTACAGACTTTTTGAAAAAAAACATAGCATTTTGGAAAATTGCATTTCAGAATTTTTATCAATTTCATATATAGGTTTGTATGCTATTTTCACTAGCCAAGAATAAGTTATTAGGAATGATTCAATATGGTTATAGGGATATTGCAGGAGGCTTTCACTTACTTTATATAAAATTAAAATAGGTTCCATGGTATCTGAACAGGTTTTATTTCATGCTAGGGTCCCAGATATTTCAGCAATTTTCTTACATGGCTACAAGAAAAACTACCTCAAAGCTAAACATTGTATCACCACAGTCAAACAAATCCAAATACTGTTTGAAGAAAACAAATTGAGTTGCACAATGGGCTTGACCTGGGATGCCCCTTGATTCGGTGATCAATACCACCAGAAGCTTGCCAAAAGTGATAGGCACTCCATGGTCTATTAGCGTTATCCAGGTCACAATTATAATATTCAATGACAGAAATGTTCGACAAAAAGGATTCTTCGGAAACTATGATGAAACAAAAGGCAGTTCCCAAAACATGGACCATTAAGGAAAAACTCAAATATGAAACCAAGAATGATATATTTAGCCTTGAAGCACCCATGTGCAGTCATAAATTATTTCTCCCCAAATAGAAGCCATCAGTCATGAAAGAATGGAAAGAAAATGCCACTATAATCCATGAACAGTAGAGATCAAATGAAAGAACAATTTACATGTCAAGAGTAATGCACTAACCAGGTGGAAGTGGACTGATCCTTTTGTCAGATGTTAGAACTTGAACTGCAAGTTCCTCGCTAACTTCTGAAATCTAGATAGAAATAAAATAAACTATGTAGGCAATCAACATTCTAACTGGCAATTCAATTTAAGAATAGTCACATACCCATCCAAGATGTTGCAGAACCAATTCTGGATCATCTGACTGCTCAAGAATTTTAGATGCTTCAATTGCAGCAGTTTCCTTGCTGGAAATCGGGAATAAAGAAGGATCATCCAAGTTGTTCTGTGCCTCAGCAGTATCTTGGTGCAAGCTTGATGGATAATTTCTAGCTAAAACACGCCAAATAGATAACGCCTTTGAACTCATTCCTTTCTTCGCATAAAGAAACGCAAGGGTCCTTAGATGCCCAGACTCTTCCAACAAAGTTTCCAACTCCTCCTGCGCTGAACATGCAAGTGATACAGTCAATTCTTCAAGCAGGCTCCCTCAAACGACATATAGCCTCACATATGTTAATATGTAATATAGCACAAGTACCAATGCTGCACCAAGGGAAATCTTATGGGGCTAGATATCAATTTGGTTCTAGCCCATATTCCTCCACTAATATGAAAATCCATGAGTAATTGCAGTCTGGACATTATGGATAACTGCCATAACCCCCATGGCCAGTGACCTCATGAAACATTTCAAGTAACACATCATCAACAACAATAAAAACGTCTAGCCGGCTTTGAAAGTAGCCCATCTTAATATTTTTAGAGTTAATCTGAAGTCAAAAGGCATGTCACTGACCACTGAGACTGGACATGCTACAGAAGGATATTGATATGAATAGACTCACCTTGGGGTTCAACCAAGTGAAACACCTAAAGGTCTCAACTCTCAACACCAAAAAGTTAACGTACAAACACCACCACCACCACTACCACTACCACCACCTTTTGTAGATCTCACATTCCGGCCTAAACCGGGTTTCAAGAGGTGCAATTTAGGCAACGCAACCTTACCCCAAGATGAGAAGTTATTTGCAAGAGACCGACAAATATACTTTAACATTAAAGCGGTTAAAAAATTGTTTTACTGAACCTTTGTTAAATCAACACAGAATGCACAACAGAAATGATAAAGAAAATAAGCGTCAGCCTCAATACCATTAACAGAGAATCAAAGCCAAAAGGCAGACTGATAGGAACGATCAATTCCCAGAGACAGACATGCAATCAGAACTGATGATGCAACATACCACCAATTTGCAATTATTTTCTGGTTTTATTTTGTGTGAATGAGGCGCAAACGCCAATGTAAATGGGATTCATTGCAATTATTTTTTGATGAGTCAAAAAACATATTTATAAAGACCTCGAGGGGATGTCACCCACTTACAAATATGGAAAAACCAAAATCATCATGCTCTCAAACTCTCATCCATAACATTAACAACAACATCCAACAAGCACAAGTTTTCACCACAATGAACACTTCACTCCAACTATACAATTCCAAAACATAGAGCTTGAATTATTCCAGAGGCATAGTTTTCCACTCAAAAATTCATCAATTTCTTTCACCACCAATTTGCAGTTATTAACATACTGATGAATAAGTAGGAAAGGACTAAAACATATAACGAATGCAACCCAACCAACAATTTACATGTTATACAAAATGGACAGATTAGTTAGTTCTAAGTGGCATGAGAACGTAGTGATATGATTATCTAAGCTTCATGGGCATGTTCTTAAACTGATGCCATAAACTCCTGCAAATGCCATGCCTTGGGTAAGTTGCTAAGTGGGCCTAAACCTAGTTTGATAACATGAGGTACAGAGGCAAACTTAAACACTCCTTAAAGACAACTTTTCTCTATAATTGTCATGAAAATGATGAGATCTGATCTTCAAGTGAAAAGAATACGTACTATAACACAACTATTCTCAGAAGATGCTAGTTTCTCCATATCATCGGTCCAATTTAGGGTTCGATACAAGTACATTAGAAGTGTGTCAACTCCTTCCTTCACAGCTGGACTAAGATCTTTATTTCGTGCTACCTGTAGATACCTACAACAGATACAAGATGTACATGAACAGTGAGAAAGTAGAGCACAAGAATTTTACATTGGAAAAAAGTATACGGGGAATAATACACATAAGAACTTGTAACCACTCTCATAAATTCACACAAGAATTTTCCTGAAAAATCTCTTGCTACAATGCACAACAAATTTGAACTAGCTTTGACATTTCGGAGACAAATGGAATGAAGAATTCACATGTTAAAAATAAATTTCACCTTTTATTTTATTTATTTTAGGGGGATTACAAATATAAATTCAGAATCAATAAAGGAGTAGGATACAATATTAAGCACACGAAAAGAAAACACACAAAAGGCAACCAAAAGAACCATTCCTTGTATCCCATATAGAAGCTATATAAGAAAGTTTATATAACAGTCCAAGGAAGACAATAGTTCTCAACCTTGCAAAAGTACAATATCTTAATCAATTTATCCCTACCTTGTAATTTCTTTCCAACCAAACCACCCAAAAAATAAGACCTAACATCATTCTCCTAATTTTTCTCTCGAAGTACTCTCCCAGGCCCTCAAATCTCCTAAAAGATTCTTCCTTTGAGGATGAGGCTCTGATGATGCCAATAAGATTAAATTTCTTCATCAAGTATCTTTAAAGTACCTCTATCTACTTTTAAAGCTTCTCTTGACAAATTTTTGGCTTTTCACCACAACAAAATTGGTTCACCGTCTAACCAAGTTCTTCATACCATGCTCTTGTCATATATGACAAATAGGATAATGATTAACATAAAAGCGTACAAATAAAAGTTGACAGACAATGTAACAAATACCAAGCACAGCTGAAGCTATCACGATCAAACTCGCTATGTTGCTGGGATCCTATTTTGACAAGTAGCTTCCCGTAAAAAAAAAAATCAAATAAAAAACCTTCAAGCATTTGAGGTTTGGGGATCAGGGAACTCAACGATACAATCTTACCTGATAATGTTTTTAAAAGCCAAGTCCAAAAGTTCAGCCCTATTTGGTGGATTCAAAAGGAATTGATTATCTACATCAGTTTCTACTCCAGCTTTCTTCAGAAAAATGGCTCTTTGGATAGCCAACAGCCCATCTTCTACAACATCCTCAATATGTGCAGGGGCGGATGCAAACCCCAGTACCGGTTTCTTGGAACCTGAAATTAAGTGTATCTAACATTAAATTTTCAACAAAAAGAGAAAACGATGAGAATTTAGAAACAAAAGGATAAAAACAGTGACGGAAGAGGTATGCACCTCCGACTTTAAAGTGGCCAGGCAATTCACATTCACAATAAGGCTATTGCTATAAAGGAAGCATTGAATATCCCTTCATCCATAACATGGTGTTGGGTGGAAAAATACAAGATGCTTCACAAGCAATCCTATTCAAACAGGCAAGCATGATGGTTATCCTTACTAATTCCTACATGAGCAGAAACAAGATATGACTCATACTTGATGTTTCCTTAAGCGAGCCCAAGAAAAGCACAGTTTGAAGGCATATAAACACACAGAGCTGGGGAGCCAAACCGCACACCTGGTTTTTCTTTTTCTTTTTTTTTTTTTTTTGGGGGGTGGGCGCATTTAGAGCTTCCTACAAACATTTCACTCTTCTAACTTATTGCTCAGATTCACAGTTTACTCAGCATATGCATGATGCATGGTGCAGTACTTATTGGGGGAAAAAAAATAAGATAAGATAAGGCAAACACTGCCCATCAAAAAGAAAAAAAATGTGTTACTGGAAAAGAGACTTTCTTTATGAACTAAGTAACTTGCAGTTCTCATCAACATGACAAAATTTGCATAGGCTTCCCAATAAAATGCCAAAATCAAAGTTAAAAACATCCACAGTTATCATGCAGTGGATCATAGTAAGGGAAAGTGGCTCACCACTTATGTTTAACTTCTATTATAAGCATCCGAATTAGGATCATACTATACACATCCTCAAAAAAGAAACCTCAAACTTCATGGGTTCCAATGCTCCCATTAATTGTCATTTAGATAAGATAAAAGCATCAACTTACCTTTTCCAGTCTCGGCTAAAATTGGTGAAACTGCAATATAATTCATCAATGAAAACAAACAGGATAAAGACCAGAAAATATTTACCAGGAGTGACCAGCGATTTGGGTCTCGCATAACAAATGGAAATATCTCAGATGGTTGCATGGTCTCTGATAGTAAGAAATGATCGACTGCTTCCTCAAAGTGCAAGTCAAAAAGCAAAAGAAACCCCACTTGAGCATGCACAAAAGACAGCATTTCTCCAGAGATGTCACCATCAGCTTCAAGTTCCTCGACCAAGGTGAGTACTTCCTTGAAATTCTTCTTCCTCAATAGATCTTTCATTTGTTCCTCAGAAGGTATTCTACGGAAGCAAAGTACCTGCCAAGTGAGCATCAAAAAGGACAAAAACAAGAAAATCTCAACTTCTGGTGGAGCGATCACATGCACACAATAAATAAGTGAACATATTATACACATAAACATAGAGCAGATGTGAAAGGTTTTTAAAATTATGATCCGACATAAATAGTCTCTTTGTAAATCATAAGCAATTCAGGGAAAGGGTACTGCAATTGCCCCTCTCCCAAACACCCTACTTATGTGCTCTCAGATATGGGCAAGGATTTGGATTTGGATTTGGATTAGAATCTGGTTGCAGGACCATAGACCTGAGTTATCCATTATTCCATATCTTTGCTGATTTACAACACTTGAGAATCATCACAAGCAGTAATAGTTGCTTCTATGCAACAAGGCTGGTGTATCCTGACCTTTGGAAAATTGCTTTTTCAGTTCATTCCATGCAACATAACTATTATCAACTTGACTAAAATACAGATCCTATTCACCATGCAATTATCCTGGTATATCCTAGATTGCTTTCGCTGAAGCTCAGTTTTCTTAGCAAACTTTATATGAAGGGAAAGTCCATCAAGCAGCCTTGTCTAGAACCTACTGCAGTTTTCAGCAAGTCAAAAGTAAATGAGATAAACATATGAAACTGAAAATTGCAGAGTAAGTCAAAATCAAATGATAAGCGACTTAAACAAACATGGAGAGGACGAGGCAAGATAGCACTCATAAAATACCTTGGTTGATACAGCAGCAACAATAAATCTTCCATTGCCAACCTCCTCATCAGCAAGAAAACAGGTACCACCCCCAATTCCCCAAACGAGAGAGCTTGAACACAAGCTCCTGATCGCTTATTGTACAATTCCATCTTTCCATCCCTAGCAATCCCCACATACGAGGACAACTCAGCGATGGAATCCGGAGCATGACGAAATACCAAGCTGCCACCTACAGGCTGTCCACGACTATCTACAATAATGCCCGCATTATCAACTAGCAAAAGTACTTTATGAGCTTTCTTCAACAACTTAAGACGAGGAGTGGCAGCCATATCAGGAAGAGAAAATATCAAAGTAATCTGTCCTGTGCTGCAAGACATCAAACTATACCCACTACTAGTCCCTAAAATTAAGGAATCATCGAGCCAGGCCATGGTCTTCACCCCCTCAATGCCTTGAAATTCTTTCAAAACCACAACCGTCCCATCAACATCAATATCATGCTTAGTAATCCTATTGCCTGAATTGAGGTCGAAAAAACAACCCTTTTCCCAGCTGCCACTGCAAAAATACAGCTATTACTCAAGTCCCTAATAAATTCCGATTCCTTAATCTTTACTCCATTTGATTTGATCCCGGCCCCTAGTCTTTTTATAAGCCTCTCACCCACACTACTACTACTACGATTCAAAATGTCTGTTTCGATATCCTCACCTTGTATCCAGTTCAAACTCTCAGACTCAGAACTGCAGAATCTTCTGGCAACAACATTGACACCTTTCAACAGACTCAACCTTTTCACAGGTTGCATCAGCAGCAAGTCAACCAAGTACAAATACCCATCCGAAACGACCAAAATTTTCCCAATTTCAGAAACAACATGAACAGACCGAATCGCAGATTGACTAACCGACACGTATCTCAACAATTTGACCCTCTCGCCATTTCCGGCCGATGACGACGGGGGATCTAAACTATCATCTAGGGTTAGCAAAAAAGAGCACCCGAATCAGTGCCGACGTAAATCAGAAGCTGAGAATCGGGCACTGAAGCAATTGCGAGGCAACTGAAGGAGGGCAATGAGGAAAGAGAAGGAAATGAGGGGAAGTGTGCGATAGGTCAAACTGGGCTACAGATTCTACAACTGTTCGCGCCTTTGATGGCTCCAATTTCGCCATTGAATGACTTGGGTAGCTCAAGAAGGTGAAATTGAAGCTCCAAAGCAGAGAAGAAAACCGAAATTGTTGCTCTTACCTAACACCTCCGACGCCGAGACCATTACCGCCGCCGACGATCGCCTGTAAACCAGGGGGACTCGCCGTCGCCGATGGCGAATCCCTAACTACTCAGGTGCCGAAGATGGTTGGGCATGCGGAACTCTAACACTTCAACTCTCGCGGAGACTTTATTCGAAAGTAACGCCAATTATACCCAGTTGCTCTTCAATTTTGGGTACCCAAACATAATCTTTGTTGGTTTTTTCATAGTCTGGGCATTTTAGGTTTAGCGATTAACAACAGTTAATGATAACTAAAATTAATAACTAACGGTAAGCACCTCTTAAGTGCTATTAAGGAGGGTTCGGGAACGATTTTTTAATAAACGGACTTTATATAAATAAATGATGGTTAAGTATTTAGGAATTAACAATACGAGCAATTTACTAAACGTCGGAGTAGATCAAACTCTATAACAAGTATCGACCATGTTTATATTACGAGTTGTTTAATATATATTTTTTTAACCATAAGAGCATGTTTGTTTTAACTATTAAAATTAGTAGCTACCAACGATTATTAACAATTACGGTTAGTATTTAGTGAAAATTAACAATTACAAAAGGTTAACAGGTATGAGTGCTAACATCAATCTTTGCACATCATCGGTATACGTGTGTTTAATAATTTGTTCATGATATTTGTTATTTAGAATTTTCTATCAAATGTATTACTCAATGTATTATTTTAAATTGACTTCACCAATAGTATTTTAGTTAAGTATAAACTTACAACGGTTGTCGCTATACTACAATCATCATAAATTACATCTATCTTCATTTGTAAATAAGTATCAAATATATCATAGTCATCCATTTCTTTTTACTTTTAATTAAGTTTAAAATTTAATTTTAAAATTTTGTCAATTATTAAGATTATTAATTTGCGTTGTATATGGTATATGATCACCATTCAATAACTCACTTAGGAAAATCAAAATTTTGAAATCCAATTTCGGATACATCAATCTTTGCCTCACGAAGAAAAAAATATATTTACGGACTAATTTTTACCGGCTAATGTTTAATTATCTAGTCTACCAGTGCCAATCGGGTACTGCCTGAAGGCAATACCAGTTGGTGGCGAGAGAGAGAGAGAGGGAGGGAGAGAGGGTTGCAGACATTAGGGGCTGCGAAATCTGTGGAAGATGTCTAATCTTCTCTTCAATTCTCCTCTTTCAGCGCTGGTGAGCTTCTTCACTATTCTCAGCTTCTACTCATATGCCTGTTTCTTTCTCATCCCCTGGTACATACTTCAATGGGTATGAAATTTGAACGTGACATATTTCTTCAATTCTTGTAGCCGGGTCCAAAATTTGCCCGCATCTCCTCTCTACCATCATCATCATCAGGAGTGAGATTGTCAAGAAGGGTTCCTATTGCTAGGGCTTGCTTGTTCAATCCAACTGAGGATCCTATACTCAAGGAAGCACTAAAGGTTTCAACTTTTTCTCATATTTTTCTTTTGTTTTCTGATTTTTGACTATCTTTTTGTCGTTAATGAATAATGATGAATTACTTATGGGAATTTTGTTTATGGGTCATATTTTGTTTAATCGCTCCCCTATTTTCTGGCCTGAATTTAAAAAATTGATGAGAAATTTAATGGAATATGTCTAATTTGCCGTGAAATGTATGATATGGAAGAGTCAAGTCTTTATTTTTTGTGTTGATAATGGAAACATAGGACCCAGAATCTTTCATATTCAGATAATGAACATGTTGATATGATTCTCAAGGTGATGGTTCAATTGGAGAAGAATATGCTGGTTGGGTTTGAGGGAATTTTTGAGATTCTTCATCTTTGATTGCTTTGTTCCTTATTGTGAGAGCGTAACTTAGTGAAAATCTTCAAAAATGATGGTTATCAATTACATTGCATTGTTATGTATCTATGTATTAGATTTGCCATTTTTCTGAAATTTTGGTATTTTTGGTCAAACTGTAAAAGTGAAACGTTAAGCTTCAATTGTTTGAGCGTTTACACGAGTAATTCAGGTGAACTAAGAGTTCAAGGAATACAGGTTCTCAATGCATTTCTCGGAGGTTAAGCAGTGTGGGTGGATAGGTGACTGAAGGGTAGTTATCATTGCTTAAGAGTTTCAGTAAAAGGTGAGGGAGGATAAGATTTGGAGGGAAACTATGGTTATTTCCCCTTCCTCACCAGTATGACTCATTTTGGGTTGCTGGAGTTTTTGGTTGGGGGGAGGCGCTTAGTCAGTAACAGAAGACTAAGCCTAATTATGCCCTATCACTTCATACTTCACAAAATGAATGTGCCTCACTTGTCAAACATCTGCATCTTTTTGTGTTCTTTTGATAAGAACAAACATCTACACCTTTGCCTTCAAAATTAAATTGCAAAATATCCCAAGAAGAGATTATAATGAACAGTGATAAGGAAAGTATCTGCTTTTGCATCAGTCAATGTATCCTCGGTTGCTTTATCTTTCTATGTTGAAATTGATGAGTCTTCACATGCAAAAGATCTACTTTCCCACTCTCCTTCTGCCCCCCGGTTGCACACAAGTGAGCCTTATGAGTGTGGCTCAAACTCACCTACATCCATTTTTGGGGTGTTGGTCCATACTTGGCCATTTTATAAGGATTCTGTGTGTCTTTAATCTAGAATGAAACACGCTGGACTGTCAAGTGCCCACGACAGATATTTGAGGGGAAATGAAGTGTTCGAAATAACTTAGCTACCGATAAAAGTGAGTACATGGACTAAAAGCTATAAAAAGGAGACTGAAAATCTAGTTGCAAAAAGGTAAGAAAAAACGAAGCAGTGTAATGTAAGAATGCCTGATCTTAAATTTAAGGTGATGGGTCCTGAAAGCTAATGGTTTAATTCAAGCTGATCTTTGTCTGATAAAAGTTATGTGAGCTTTGGATTAGCTTAGAAGCCCAGAACCAGTTCAAAACGGTCAATTTAAGGTGGAACCAGGTCGGTTTGTGTGATTAACATCTTTCAAGATAGAAAAAGGATCCTTTGCGGGTGAAAAACGGGGAACTCTATAGAGCTTGGTTCGTGGGTTGGGAAGCTGTATTTGGAGTACTAACTGTTTTCATTGCTTTTATTTTCCCTGTTGTCGAGGCAGTCTTTTCACTGTTCTCGGTTAATTCCTGAGCTATCTTTTATGTCCAGTTATGTGTTCTTGTGAATGCCCTTCTTTGATCCATGTCTGTTTTACAGCAACACAAGTCCTAATTACTTTCTTTGTTCTTTCAGGAGCCCGTGGCATTTCTGGGTGGTATATTTGCTGGGCTTCTCAGGCTCGATTTGAATGAAGAGCCCCTCAGGGAATGGGTAAATAGGACTGTCGAAGCTTCTGGAATTACAGAGGAAGAAATCAGTGCCCAGGAACAGAAATTGGAAGAGGAAGCTCCTCAGCAGATAGATATTGAGTAACTTAGTAATATCGTCCCTCCACTTTGTGTACATTAATGACACTCGCTATCTCCATTACCGGCGTTGTAATATGTCCACCTTTATTGCAATAACCGTCTTTATCATTTATGATATGGATTATACTACAAACCTAAATAGGTCCAAGGTTATAATTTCAAGTTTTTTTTGTTCGATTATTGCTTGGTATGGAATAGAGAAGATTATTCTTCTAAGGGTCACATTATTTGTGGAAATAGTCGAATGCCTCAATGATTAGGACTCAGAAGTCACAAAAGTGAGAAGGTGAGCTGATCATTCTGGCCTCAAGGTTACCCCTTCGATGGGCTTGTTGTACATCGTCCGAACTAGAAATACTAGCAATGTTGACGTCTATGATAATTCTCACTAATGTTTTACTCCTTTCCTTTTCATTATGTGGTGCATTTTTAAAAAAAAATATATCCCAAGTACAGAAACACGCACTAGTGTATTCTTTTAGGTGGAACTTAGAATGGAAACAAAAAAGAGTGGGGATGACTAGCAATGTATGAGAATGAGAAGAAACTACGATTCGCACATAAAAGAAATGAAAATTTTGGAATGGAATTAACGACAGGAGCGACCCAAAAGAACAGGCACTTCCAAGTTCCCAGTTGATGTTTTGTAAATGAACTCACTTAAACTTCTAAGTTCCTTCTTTTACATCTTAAGATGCAACTTATATTCATCTAGTCAGCATGTAACCACTTGTAGAGCCGTGCAGTACAATTTCCCATGTCAGTCAAAAAAGAGTAGTGAGCATGAACACGCTTCCGATAACTATTAACTTCAAAGATACAAACAACCTACCTACAACCCCCTCCATCCCAAAAACCTCAAAACAACCCCAAGAAACCGACAAAAGGGGTGGTAGGAATGAGGAACAATCTGAACTTCTATAAACCAAGGATTAGCAGAACTTGGAGGAGCAGTGATTTCCCACACTACTAGAAAGACTATGATCTCACATTTCTGCCCAGGTTTACATAGGCGTGTTCCAAGCCTCAATTTCTAGAAGAAAAATAAAATTCCCTATATGACAATACAAAGTCAATCTTCACTATCAGAACTCTCATATGCCAGTCCTAGCAAGGATCTCGCGTCATTATCTGCTTTGGTTGTTGCTGCTTCTTTTGAAGACAACTGAGATTTTTCTCTTCTTGTTTAGCCTCCTCTGCATTCTGAGTTGTCGAGGATGTTTCAACCGTAGGTGTACTTGGCTTATTAGCCTCTGCAGGGCTTGGCTTATTAGCCACAGACGGGCTTGATAGTTTTGGCCGTTTAGGTTTTATCTCCAACACTTTATTCAGCAGATCTTGCTGCCTACAAGACAATACACCAACATATCAGAGTTTAACTATATTTCTCACATTTGAAATATATTTCATGACCAGTATGATAATGCATATTCTGATACATCAACAGTAACAGACACAGCTAGTAGCTGCATTCCCGTATTCTACCAGAGGTAACAGGTGTGCACATACACTTGCACACCACCATGTACAAGCAGAACTGAAGATAAGCCAGTCGGCAGTTATGATCGGATTGATTCAAGTTCAGATCTGTCTTCATGCAGTAAGAAGTATACTAAAGCTGTAAGGTCGATAAGGTCAGGTTCGAGTCATATTGATATCATTAGATATCAAATCAATTGCAGTTCTGCATCAGGCATGGAGAGTTGTTTGAAATTGACCCATTAAAGTTAACTATTGAAGGTTTCATCCTAGATTGGGTAGTCAGGTTTGCATCAGGGAAGTTTGGGAATGGCTCACTCCTCATAGAAGCAAAAATAGATTGGTTTCAGATCCAAATGATGCATGCTCATTTCTCCATATCTACAAGATTGGCTATAACCAGGTTTCAGGTGTTTGTAGCATTTTGCCTGGTGTAAGACTGCTAACTGTGATGGGTACCGGTGCATTACTCTCTTGGTAAACACATGTTATGCTCCCCTTTAGGGAATAATTAAAAAGTGGCACAAAGGATTGTGCCTCAACCCTCAAGGCTTCAGTCTCAACCAATTATAATTTCTACATGGATTGGCACGTGAACCACGTGTAAAGTAGAGCTAAAAACATGTTCACTATTCTCACTGCGTGTGCCTCCTATTTGCTCAAGGAATCTGTATGGAGAATGCAAACAAAACATATTATATGTACCTTATCCCACTCTTTGGCTTGGGCTCAACACGAAGAGGCAATGGAGCTGGCGCAGGTGAAGAATCAGCCAAACTTGCAGCTCTGTATACTTTGGTTAAGATTCCATTCAAGTTAATCATGCTCAAATCAGCAGGAAAATTGCACAAACTGTCATCCTTCTCAGGAAAGGAACAACATCAAACTAATCTGACTGGTGAATCGTAAAATGATAAAACATAAATGAACAAGAAGTAACCTGGGATTTGATACAAATTAAATTAGGACAAAAGAAAACATTTACAAGCAACTCAAGTTTTCCTCGGGAAGCAGCATTTTCAAAAAGTAGAGCATCACTGCTGCATCAAAAATGAAAGGCAACTCATCCCTATTACTTGAGGTTGCTGACCTATCGACCAATCTCCCTATCCTACTAATTGAGCTCATTCGCTTAATAACCCATCACTATCAATTGAGCTTATTCACTTGCCAGTATCACTGATTGAGAAAAGAGACATCCCCCTGTCTTGGCAGATCACAAAACCACTAGCTGCAGCAAGGAATAAATTCAGGCCAACAAACTGTGCCTAAAGGAATGCCTGCAATAATATTGGAATAGTGGATATAATTATCTACAAGCAGAAGAAAGGCTTTCCCGCCCTGCCTCGCCCCCTTTTATTGGACACACACATTAGTTTTATCCAGCAGCAAAAGGATATCTTAAAAGCAAGAAATGCTCGTTTCTCAGTACGGCGCAGAAGTCGCTCAGCATCTTCCTCGGCTTCCATTTGCTCCTTGAGATAAAGAAGGTCATCACTGTCCAAAGCTGCATCACAGAACTCGATGAAATCCAGGACGCTAAGTTTCTAAGAGCTAAAAATTACAGAGGAAAAGGAAGTCCTGGAAGAGGTAAAAGATTCTCTTCATCAGGAGGAAAAGTATGCATAAGGCAAGGCAAACAAGTTACCGCCTCTTCCATGAAGATAGCCTCCACGTTCTCCAGCAACCTCTTGCATCTACTCTCGATCAAGCCACCCGAAAGAAAAGCCAGGATCCCTGTCAGGGCATGTTATCAGAAACTTATCGGACTTTCATGTACAAAACTTTCACTCAAATACCATCACGTAATGGACCAATTTCATACTTTTAGGACTGAACCACCAAAGAACCCCCTCCCCAACAAAGAAAAAAAGGTTACTGGACGCAAACCCCATATCAGAATGTTTGTCAATAAGGCAATATTACTTCTTGCTGCCTGCAATACTAAGCCACCACGTAAACTGTCCACAGCCATAAAAACCAAAATTCCAAAGTAAACCCGTGTACCGAATATCACTAATCCTTGAATCTCAGGCACACAACTTCCAATATTTCTCAATAAGCACTGATAAATTCTTCCAATATTTTTCAGACAGAGATCCTTCCCCTACCTTTGGAATTCAAACTATAGCAATCAAAATTCACTGTTTTGCCTCCGTTTTATTTGGCATCTCTTGCTCACTACCAACAATAATCTTCACCAGATAATTTTCGAGGTGTTGATCATAGACACTGCGATACTGACTTGTATTTTGGAGGGGAGGGGTATGCAGAAAGATATATAAAGATAGGGAGAGAGAAAACGCGAGCCGCTAACCTTTGCAACCATGCGTTGAAAGGTGACATCTTCATCGTCGATTTTATCTTTCCCTTTGCCCCACTTCTTATCTGCAAATGCAAACAATTTACTTTAAATTATTTCATGGAATGGAAAACCCAGAAATCATTGTATTGGAGATTGAAAAAAAACCCATGGATTGAAGAAAAACCCTAATTTGAAAGCGAGTACCACCTTTAGGATCGGAAAGGTTGGTATATTCTCGGACTTCTCTTCCCGCCATTGCTATGGTGATTGGTTGGTGCCGCCGAACCACCTCGTCGCACGGTTCCTCCCGCTCTCTCTCTCTCTCTCTCTCTCCTCCCTCGTCTACCTCTATTCTACGCCTGGCGTGACCCCGGGAGCTGAAGCAGAATTGCTCTAGTCTATTTTATCGATCTCTTTCCTTTTTTTAAGTTTTTGAAATTGACATAAATCATAGTTTAGAATATTCGACGTTTATATATGAAATTATAGATTTCACTTATTATATATCGTACTTTGAAAGTCATTCTTTTAAATCATTATCAATTTAGGGTGATAATTTGATTGCTTTATAGCATTTTAAGTTGAGAAAATAGGAAGCATAATTGATTTAGTGTAGGGTAGCACATAAATTTTCATTTTATAACACGTCATAAAAAATCGAGTTCATCTACATCATTGGTGGTTTAATGAAAAATCATCCCCAAAATACGATAAATAATCGATCAACTTTATACTTTAATATATACACGTTCAATGCCCCCAAAGTACGATTTATTTTAATATAAAAATCGTTCTTTTTTTACCTTTAAACTTTATGGCCCATAATATCACTTGCATTGATCTATATCCCTTTCACCTAATGTAGAAAACGAATGATGGGTGGATGTAGATGGGCGGTTTAACATAATAGGTAGATTTAGGCGACACTTTATTTAACACCTGCACTTATTTAATCATACATTTATTAATCATTTATTTACTCGCTATAGCTTACTCGAATATGATGGATGGAGAATTTGGACAAGATGTTTAACGAACGGTGAATGGATTGATTGGAGTATGTGGTGTTTCATTTTATCCGAATCCGGTGATTGTCACCCCTACTTTAACCCTCGCGATAAAAAGGACACACACAAGTGTTATTTATATTCTACATCTATTTAATTATAACTCTTTGAGTCTACTATTAGAAGGAATGTGATTAGTCTATATTTTTCAATATCCTTTAAATTATTAAAAATGTCGAGTAAGAGGAGTGAGTAACGAGAGATAGGGCGAAGCAAAAATAAAACAAATACGGAATCAACAAAACTTAGTTTAGGATTTTACAACTTATATTTAAGTTTTTTTTAGAAAAAAATGTAAATGTATGCCAAATCTGTTTTGATTTTACAAAAGCAAGATCGGATGTAAAAACTAGTTGTAATCATGTCCCAAATTTAAGAACCAAATTTAAAATTAATTTGACTAAATTTAAATCAAACCCGTCAAATCTGCTTCTACATGCTCGGATACCCAAAGTTTTTTCTACCTCTATCATGTATAATAATTAAAAAAATAAAGAAAACCTAAAAAAAAAAGAAGCAGATCCCATGTAAAACCCCGATCATTATTCGAACCCACGTTACTGTCAGCTCGAAGTGCGTAACCTACCCTAACCGAAAAAGGGGGCAAAAGCAGTAATCTTTGCCGTCCAAAGCCCAAAACTTGAACAATAATATTGGGTTTGGTGGCCAAGTCCCTAGAAATTGGCATCTAAATCCGCCCCTAAATCACTGCGGCAAGTGCAATAACAATCGACAACCAATATCAAAACAGCGCGCCTACATTTACATTTACATTTTACATTAAAGATTACGTACAGCTGAGAAGAAAACGACCCACGCGGCATTCCTAAAGGGAATAGTCGTTTTCTTGTCTTTGTCCACATTCTTCTTCCAATTTAATCTCAATCTTTCATGCCCGGTAAAAGACCTGAGAGAGATTGGGAAAGCCCTGAAAGGAAAATGGAAAAAATTACGCAGAAGAAGGGCCAAACGAATCATCAATAGGTAATGTGCAATGATTGAGAAATACCCAGAAGAAGAGAGAGAAAAAGGGATCCGGGTTTTGGTGGTTATGGGAGTATCAAGGATTTGGGTTGCTTAGATTGGTAACTGTGGAAGTGGTTGTGATGATGTTGTCTGTGTCCGCCATTGTTGGGTTCTTTCTTGGGGTACTTGCAGTTTTGGCTGCGGAGGTGGCTTTGCTTGTGTATGTGATCCGTTGGCTCAGTAAAAAAGCAGTCAATCAGAAAAATCTGCTCCCGTTTCTGCTGTTCAACACCCGCTTGATTCAAGTCAATCTCTCTCCTCCATCTACCAGAAGCAGGTTGGTTTGATCCCCACCACCCCTATTTACTTCGTCTTTTAGTCTGTTTTTTATTGTAGTTCCAGTGCATGAGAGAGAATGGTGACTAGATTAACATAGGAGATACCTTTAATCAAGGGAGCTCATGTTCTGGGTATGGTCCATTGTAGTTGTTGCTCCAATTTCTTCACAGACAATGGTAATTTTCTTGATATAATTATGTGGGTAATCATACATTTGTTGTTTCAGCTTTGATTTTCCTCGATCTTGAACTTTCTTGTTTGGTTCTTGTTATTGCTGATTTGGGAGAAAATGCGTATGAAGAAGAAGAAATGTTTTTTAGTTTTCATATGGGAATAGGATGTAAATATAGAAGTTTTGCTTTGGATCTTTGATTTTCATACAAGCCCAGAAACCAATCCCTAATGTTAGCATATAGACACACCTTGATGATGACATTAGTAAATGGACACCTGCTCACAAAATCTGTGGATAGCCACTGATGATATGATATCTACATAGTTCCTACCTGTTTTTAGTATTTGTTTGCTTATTAAACAGTCTCCGTCAGATGTCTTCAATATTTCTTCTAACAATTTCTTTATGCTGAATTTTCTAGCTAATGATCAGAAGTGAACATTTAATTGTGTGCTTATCCTTATCCTAACTCCATATTTCATCTTACTCTTTGCCACTCCATAATTTCTATCTGGCAGGGTGTGTTATGGGTATTGGAACCGCAAAAAGTGCCTGAGGTTCCATCTTCAGCAGAGCAAACTAGAAAAAAGATATCGTAGTGGTCTCCCCTGTCCGGAAACTTGCGAAAATCAAGGATCGTGTGCTCATTTTGACAGATGCTGATGGATCTGTCTCAAAAATAATATTAAAGGGCTGCCAAGTACTGGCAGTTTCTGCTACAAGCCTGCATACAAGAAAATGGTAAGGCATATTTGTTCAAATATATTTTTATCATTTACTGTGCTGGTAATGTCATGGACTTCTTGTTCTGAAATATATTGGTTTCAGGGCTAGGCGCTTCCCAATTAAGGTAGAAAGCAAGACTACAGTGTTGTATCATGGGAGCAAGGTCTTGTATGTTTATGCAGAAACATCATGGGAGAAAGAGTCCTGGTGCAAAGCGCTCCGTCTTGCATCATCAGATGATAAAGAAAGACTACTCTGGTTCTCTAAGTTAAATGAAGAGTTTCGCATCTACCTGAAATCTTTAACTGAAGGACATCCTTCTCTTATTAAACCTTCCATGGGTTATAATGGTGGTCTCATAGATAAGGCTAATCAACTTGATGATCCCCCATCAAAGGTTCGGCAATTTTTAAAAAACTGTCAAAGAAGGCTATTATTCCAACTCTTGATGAGAAAAAGATAGTTGACAAGTCTCGTCTTCACCACGATCCTGTTAGCAACACGAAGTCTGCTGTTTCTGCAAAGACAGCTGATGCTTGTGTTGAAGACAGCGCTTCGGTTTCTTCGACTGCTTTCTCTCGCTCTGGAAGTTCAAGTCATGTTTCGGAGCCCTCTGAGATAGATGCTTCTGAGAGATCTGTTGATGAGGGCACACTCTGCTGGAACTTGCTACTTTCTCGGCTGTTTTTTGATGCCAAGAATAATGCAGATATTATAACTGCTTTGAAGGCGAGGATTCAGGTTTGCCTTCTTGTTTCTGCAAAATCAGTATGTGGTTCTTTGCTTTGCTTTCTTGTTTCTTGCAAATTGTCTTCAGTTTTTCCACCCTGATTCTGCATGCATGAAAAAGCAAGGTCACATCAAAGTATATTGCATCCTGCTCGAGTTCTTGCCTTTCTTCGATTCTCATATTTGCTTGCTTTGTAACTTTTTTGGATGATTTCTCGTTACCTTTTGGTCAGAGAAAATTACAGCTCTTATTTACCCCCCAAGCTCAGGTCCATGTTCTTCCATGGAAATGGCATTTGGGCCATGGTCTAGATGGTTATGGTGTAATAATTAAAAGCTACTTTTGTGTTTCCTATTCTTAAACCAATGAGAACTGCATTGGTTTTAAGTGTATTAAACCAGATTGGGAAGCATCCCCCAGCGACCAGCTATCTGGCTTCTTTACATCTCAAGAGAGTGATATATCATCAGTATGTGGCAATAGAGCTCTGTTGCTGGCATTGGTGCACTTCATTGTGAAGTTGAAGAAATGCTTTTAGTGACAAGTGGCATGAGACGATCAATTTTAAGAAGCTATTGCAAAAACGTGGATTATCACAGGCTGACATTTATTTCGTGACCAAGGATTGAAACTGACATATAGCTTATATTTCTATATCGTTTGAGACAAACTATTTTATTTGTACATCACATGGTGAAACTTGTTCCCCCTTTTTCCCTTGTGACTTTGTTCTTATTTTCTTTATTTTATGGTATGCCAGAGAACACTGTCAAACATGAGAACCCCGAATTATATTGGTGAGCTGACCTGCACTGATGTAGATCCTGGTAATTTGCCCCCTTATATCCTTGCTATGAGGGCTGTTCCTACAGACATGAACGACTTATGGGCCTTGGAGATGGATGTAGAGTATTGTGGTGGTGTGGTTCTGGATGTTGAAGCCAGACTTGAAATGCGTGAACTAGATTTTTATAATAGCATGGTAAATCCAAATACTGAATCAAGCTCTGCTGGCGATGTGACACATGATCTTCTGGAGGATTTTAAGCATTTAGAAGAGGAGCTGAGGCTTTCTGATGGGGCTGTCAATTCTCTAGAGAAAGAGGCTGGAGATCATAAAGGAGGTGAGTGCTGACAAGTTGTGATTCTTCTTTGATTTCACCGTGGTTCAATTTCAAATGGCTTCATGAGTAATGTGCATTTTTGTTTAAATAATTGCCAGTATGCTTTAAATAATGATTCAGGTTTGGAATTTTTTGTCTCTGTCCAAAAAGTTTTTTCAGAGTTCAGATTAGTTTGTATGCTATAGAGACATTTCTTTCCCTTGGGGATGAGATGATAAATTCTATTACCATTAGCCTGCGCCATATTAACATGTGCCTAGAAATTTGGTTGCTTTCCATATCTAGACAGTGAAAAGAATTTGTGTGTATGCCAATCTGATACACCATCATTCATGGTGATATTCATTATCATTGACTTTGTTAAGCCTCTTTGTGATTGGTTATTTGAAAAGTAATGTGAAATGGCTTTCTTGAGTTATGAAAACTGAATTTGAAAAGTTAAACTTACCTCCCTTCCCCCTTTGCTTTATTTCAGATAAGCTTAGAAGTTCGGGGACCGGTTTACCCTCTGGGACTCCTGCATCAAGATGGAAATCTATTTTAAATTCTCTTGCCAAACATGTATCTCAGGTTTGTTGATGAGTAAAACTTGATTTTCTTGTCTTATCTTCTGTTGACGCATGTGCTGCCTTTTGGATACTTTGCTGTTGTCTTTCTGTCAATGTGAATGAATGAAATCACTATGGTTTACTTAAACCACCATGACTCTTGGAAAGAGGGCCACATATGTGTTTTATGTAATTTCGTACTAATTATAAAATGGTATAACGATATGTAGCAAGCACTGAATTGATGATTTGAAGACACTTAGGAATTAATTTTTTTTTTTTATAAGAGACACTTAGGAATTAATATTCACATTCACATTGCTTATTTCAGTTAATGATTCATATTTGCTCAGCAGTGTTAATCTGAGCTATCAAATCTGTGAGCGTGCAAATAGGACAAGGGTCAATGTCCATGATCATCAAAGTAGTTGTCTAGATGTATACTTGCTGCTCACGCAGCCTCCCATAAAGGAGGTGTGATGTTTAAATCCCACTAGGGGCAATTGGGAGGAGTTTTTCCTTCCTTTGCCCCATCCTCCCATGCTGTCATGCACTGTTATGGTGTCCTCATGAGGGGTGGGTACCTATAGTTAGATGGGTTATCTTAGGGTAAAAGAAGGAAATAGATCAGCTTATGATGTTATCTTAGCTACTTTGGGATGTCGATACTAGTTTAATCATGCCAATTTAAGATTAGGTGATAGAGATCTATAGCTTAAATGCCTACATAACAACTCCCAGAAGTGAATCCTGTTACTTAAACCAACCTTTCAGTTGACTAACAGTAGGGATGTGTAACATGCTTCTCTTGTAAATTTTCAAGAGTGGCATAAGTAGCGCCAATTTTAACCTCCTACCCTCTTTTTTGACGGTATTCAATTGTCAGCTTGGTAAGATTTAAGCTGTCTTCTAATAAATGAAAAAGTTAACTTTGTCTCCTGTCAGGTGTAAATTTTAGGTTTTTCTTGGGTTCCAAGCATTTCTTTGTGTTGGTAACTTGGTATCACAACAGAAAAATGCTGAAAAATTCACAGTCCTTACAAAAAGCATGTCTATTTTCTAACCACAGAAGTCTCTCGTTAGTTTGAATACCCCGTGTATCATTCTTGTGGGACAGTTCAAGTTATCTTGTAGTGGGATTGGCTGATCTTAATTTGAGTTCTCCAGTCTTGCTATTGTGCTCCCCCCAAAAACCCCAAAACAAGAAAAAAGGGAATGTTATATGCAATTGTAAAAACTTATGGAGAGTCTTACTAAACCAGTTCCTGCTAGTAGAGATCATTGAATATTTGAATGTATTTGATACCCTGAGCTCCCAACGTGCTGTTCCTCTGTTTCGATCTTATTCTTGTTTCCCCCTTTCACCTGTGTGGCTGTACATAGAAATTCAACTATCAACCTCTATTTTATTTTCTTGGTGCAGCATCATGGAAATATCATTATTTCAGTTATTAGTTATTCTAAGATTTCTCATTCCAAATGGCTTTCTTCCCGTTTGAGGATATCCTGAAGACTGTCCAGTTTCATTTTGTTAGTCAAGTTTCACTCACTTTTTCATGATGGAGTACCTCTAAAGGTATACTGGATGGAGGAATATTTCGCCTTGTGCCTTGGATGGGTACTTGAAGCTTATATATGTTCACAGCCTCAATGGGCTAACATCTGTAAAGGGAAAATGACATGCAAGATAAGAACTAATTCAACCACCATATTTTTCTACTTCTGAAATCAGGACCTGAACATGCTGTAAATAGTTTGATCTTTGGACTTGAAATCCTGGAATCATCTGTCTGCCGAACAAGTGAAATCATTTTTTTAAAAAGACTTTCCTCTCTGATGATGGTGATCATAACTAGAGGTTTATTTATGTTCAGGGCTTGGAATCATGATGAAGTAAGATTGAGTTGTATTTATATTTGTACCATTAATTCATTTATTCTTTCCTTTTATGCTGTTAGTTTGGATCGCTGTTTCTCGTTCGTCTGTGATTTTGCACCATGACATATTGGCATTTTTTTTTATGAAGGTGCCTCTTGCATTGAGTATAAAGGTAGCATCAGTGAGGGGAACGATCCAGTTGCATATCAAGCCACCACCTTCAGATCAGCTGTGGTTTGGGTTCACATCCATGCCTGATATAAATTTCCAAGTGGAATGCTCTGTCAAGGATCACAAAATCACCAGTGGACGCATTCCATCATTTTTTGTCAATCGGTTTAAGGTGAGAAATAGATGCTTCTTTGATGTTCGATCACGAGATGTTTATTTGCAGTAACTCTGTAAATGACTGTTTCTGTTATCCTTGCTTTCTGATTGGCAGATATCTTAAATCCTTTCATGATTACTGTCATTCTGTTATTCCCTGTACTAATCTCTTGCATATGATATATGGTATCTTATTCTGCTTGTATAAGTATTTTAGTGATCCCTGTTTTTGCTTAATTGAAGAATGTACATGATCTGTCTAATTTCTGGGTAGTGTTTGAACGACATTGTTGTGTTTTTTGCTGATAATTTTTATGCTAGTTATGTTAAACTCTTTATTTCACCTGAAGTGCCTGTGTTGGGAACTAGCTAGAAACTCCAGCACGGGTATGAACGTTTGACCACAGACACACACACACAAGAAGTGTACTATGAAGCATATTATGGGATGCAATTTTTAGAAAAGGTCTTTGAGGGACACCTAGAGCACTTGAACAGGGGTAGTGAATTGAGGCCAAGAAGCATTGAAGCTGTAAGATATTGTGAAATATAGCTCAAACATATTATAGCTAACCGTGTTATGATACTTTGGGGGAATGCAACGGCGACTCTGGAATTCTAGCACACTATTTCATTTGTAAATTCTGCTGTATATGCCAGCTGAGTTTGGCGTTATTGACAATTTGCTGCTCATAGCTAACCGTGTGGTGGTGTGTGCCAATTTTCTGTTTTCTTGTTTCTGCTGTCAAAAAGAACCGTTTTCAATGAAATTCCAAGCTGGGTACCTAACATAAATGATGTGAAAAATTGATGCAAATTATCTAGTCCAAGGTTTTAACAATGCATATGCATTAATTGTTGACAAAAAAAAAAGGTTTTGACAATGCATTCCCCCCTCTGCTGCAGGCATCTATCCGGGAGACTATGGTACTCCCAAACTGTGAAAATGCATATGTTCCGTGGATGTTAGCAGAGAAAGAGGATTGGATCCCATTGAGTGCTGCTCCATTAATGTGGTTAAATCGAGAATCACATTCTGACTCAGCTACTTCAACTGAAGTGTCCCACGCACAATCTAGTCTGCAAAAATCTGGAGAACGTGATCAAGAGAGCAAGCAAGGAAAGCAGAAGAAAGCTGATGGTGGCAAACTAGCATCTTCTACTCTAAGCCGGAGTTCTTCTGAGGGCAGTGCTCCTTCACAGGACTTGAGAACCCCATTGCTGAAGAATGAAGAAGCACTAAGTATTGTACCTAGAAAAGAAGAGAACTCTGAGCATCTTTCGCCTTCTAGGTATGTAAGCTTGAAAGAAGAAAGGAGTAGTATCGAAGATGATGACGGGAAGTCTAAGAAGGGCGGAAGAAGGGCAAAAATGCTCGACTTAGGTAAAAAATGGGTGAGAAACTCGAAGAGAAGAGGCGCCATCTCGAAGAAAAAAGTAGGCTTATTGTTGAGAAAATGAGAGGGACATGAAGTTGCCTGCGAAAGTGTATATTTTTCTTTTTAGATTATTTCGAGATTCGGAAATTTGTGATGTCTGTATAGAACATGATTTCTGAATGGTGATGTAGAAATTTGTAACACTGATAGATTGGACAAAATGGAGTAGGAGAAGGCTTGAGAAATTGCTGTTGAAATGTACGATGACAGACAGACAGGAGAGAGATACCCCATGTACAGACGCCAGTTCAAGTTTGAATTAGTTATCATTGTCACTCATCAGCTAAATATCTCTTTGTTATTTTGTTTCCTTGATATTGATCTCATCATCATTCAACGAAAATAGCGTGAAAAAATCACTAATCCGCTAAATAGCAACCTTTACAAATTACACATGAAAAACCATTGACTGACTATACCAAAATGATATTTTCCTTTCCCTTTTTAGTTTGTTGGGTGGTTAAGTAAACCTTCTATCTAGTCTAAAGGTGGTGGCCCAGATAGGGTTACTCAATTAGATAAGGGCAATTATGAGAGTAGTTTATATACCAAGGATTCATCAAAATCGTCATATATTTTATATTATGGAGAATCTGTATATTTAAAATTTTTATTATTGAATATTAACTATATTATAAATTTAAAATTTTATAATTTAATTTTAAATTATCTCAAAATTTTCTATTTTTATCTTTTACATGTCATGATTATTTTAATTAATGAACCAAATTTACAAAGAAATTTTTAACAAAATCTCAATGCCACCCCACCATTTAAAGAAGGCTTGAACAGTACCTACGAATTTGGATTGTGTAATGTATGGAGAGCCCTTCATCCTTATCCTTTAAATTAACCAATGTTGTTAATTTGAATGTGATTTGCACCCAAATCAAATCAATTCAAATGTGGGGTACAGCGTAGGGCGTAGGGCACAAATTTATTTTGATTATTATAAAATGTTTAGCGAGAGAAAAACAACTCCACCAAACGAAAAAACTAATAAACGGCCTTTAATAGCTCAAACCCCATTGGCATTGGGACATCAATACAATACTACTTTCCTCCCACTCTTCCCTGTTTCCTCTCCTTCCTTCCTCTTCCCCTCTCTCCCTCCCCCTTCTCTATCTCTCTGTCAATCTCTCTCCTCCTGCCCCCTCCTCAATTGAATGTTTTAGCGCTGCAAATCCAACTGAGATTTCCCTCCCCATAGCAACCCCCTTTAAAAGAAGATCTTTTTAACGAAGATTTGGCTGGTCCCTTCTTCATTGAAGACCTAATTGCATTCTGCATCAAGGCCTTTAGCCTATTTTGGGTTATCAAGCTCCTTCATTGCGAGTGCAACGTTTCGCAGGTGTGGATTCATTTTGATTAATATTGTTGTTTAAGTTGATCTGGGTTGAGAAACTTGCATTGTTGTAGATTTGGACAACTTTTTCTCTTCCCATTTGTGATTTTTCATTGTTTTGTTTAATTTGAGAACCGTTATATGCAAATTGTAAACTTTAGTCGAAGTGGGTTTCTTGTAGAATGATTCAAGTGGGTAATATTTTTCTTGCTGGACTTTTGCAGGAATTTATGGTTTCCCTTTTTCTGAGGGGTTGGAATGAACACTTATGAATTTAATGTTCTCATGATTTACGTGTGTTTTTCTGGGGAGGTTTAGCATGTTGGGGGTAGAAAGTTGGAAACTATTGTTATTAAACAATGAAGGGTCTGTAGGAAAGAGCTGGAATGGTGCCTGTAATGTGAGAAAGGATGACGGTGGAATTGGCGCGATTAGTATCTGAATATGTATTTCATTTTTGAAGCTGAGGCTTGGGGGCAGTATAGTGAACCGGTGGATTTTGCTACCTAGTTGGCTTTTAATAAGCTGAAATGGAGGATGCTAGTTCTGTTGATTCCATTCTAGAGTTTCTACAGAATAATGGTTTTTCTCGGGCTTTGGATGCCTTAAGAAGTGAGCTGAATAACCGTCCGGATGAAAATGGGTTTGAGAAACTAACCCTTGAAGATGCAAGGGGAAAGAAAGTAAAAGAAGCTAATGCTGGAAAGTTGACCATTAAAGATCAAGAGTCAGGCTCTAGGCATACAGGTGACATTTCTAAAGAGCTTGTTGTCAAAGAGATAGAATGTGGAACCGCTAGAAATGGTAAAGAAAACAAGCAGAAGTCCACCAAATCCTCATCTGCAGTTGAATGTCTCACATCTATCGAAGCAACCAGAATGAGCGACAAGGGCTTTGCCTTTTCAAAAGTTTTGGAGGATCCTGTGCTTGACTTATATTCTCGGAGGTGTATTCAAGACAATGGTTCAGGTGATCCTTGCCCAAGTGGTAGCAATGCTATGAACTCCAGGCCATTAGAAGTGCAGAGTTCCGGTCCATCAAAATTTACAAATGCAGGAAAACTAGACTTGCAACCCGATGATGAGATTGTCTTTTCTGGAGAAAAACAATCACTTTGGATTTCCAGCACTGATCGAGCAAATGCAGGCAACAACTATGGAGGTAAGCAGACAGGTGAATTGAAAGGTTTTGGGCAGCAAAGCTGGGACAATCATTCGCAGTCGAAAGACAACTTTAGAGATGAAATTTGGTCAAGAAATGATGAGGCTCTTAATTTATCTCCAAGTGAACAGAAAGAACGTACTGTTAAAACTGTCCTTTCATTCTCCAACATGGATGTTGCAACTCTTAGTGCTGATGTCGTTGCTTCTAGTAAGAAGGAAGGCTCTCAGGATATGGCTGATATTAGAGCAGCTATTAAAGAGCAGGTAGATGAGGTTGGGAGATCTTTATATCTTGCAAAGCTTCAAGGAATTTGTGAAAAGAACAATGTAGATGATCTGGGTTTGACACTGGTTTCTGAAAATCAGAAGGAAGAATTACCAAGGTTACCTCCTCTTAGACTAAAGTCTGTAGTTAAGCCACTAAATAGTGACTGGAAAGATAGATTTGATCATGATGGACCAAGTTTGAAGTTAAGCAGTGGTGACAGTTCGTACCTCATAGGTTCATATTTGGATGTTCCTGTTGGGCAAGAAGTTAACTCTTCAGGTCAGCATTTTTGTGATGACAAATGGTTTTTTATTTGTAGCCACATGAATTGATTGCCTTTGGTGCATATCTTGTTGAACATGATTTTTGAGTTTTCCACCCATTGCAGAGCGAAAATGCACTTACCTGCATAGATCCTTATGAATTCCATGTAAGCATTTAACCAACCATCAGTTTGATATTTTAAAATTTTAATCCCCTTTGAATTCTGCTGGACATGAAAGCACATCTTTCTATGGCCTTCTTCAGTGCAATAGCTGGCATTAAGTCTCATAGATACCAACTATTGAAGCATAACTTTATTGGTATAGTTTAATGCATTGAACCAACAACAAAAAGGTGCATCTGCAATGTCTTAGTTCAGCCAGTTGTGCGCAAGAACGTGTGAACAACTTCTGCCAAAGTTCCCACTTCTGAAAAAGAAAATGGGAATTCAGAATTTCAGATTTATCATTACTTCTAATTGTCAAATATGCTTAGTGCTTGGTTGTCATACTTTAATGCTGAGTGGCATTGTTCACTTAATGGCTAGAGTGGACAACAGTAATTACTGTTCACTTGAACAGTCCTCAAATGTGATATGGCAATTGAATTTTTCTTGTCAACTTGGCATTTTGGACTTACTGTTAGTTGTGTATTACATTTCTTCTTTTTTTCCCCTCTCCTTTTCCCCCTTTCATTCTTGCTTTAATTTATGGTGCCCGTTGGTGTCTATTATTGCGAAAGTTGTTATGGTTATGTTGGAGTAACCTTAAGATTTGAAATAATAATCCAGATGGCCAAAGAATGGCCGGAGGCAACTGGTTATCTGTCAGTCGAGGAATAACAGAAGACACTTCTGATCTGGTTTCTGGCTTTGCAACTATAGGTGATGGACTAAGTGAATCTATTGACTACCACAATGACTACTGGGACTCTGATGAGTATGATGATGATGACGACGTTGGATACATGAGACAACCTATCGAAGATGAGGCTTGGTTTTTAGCTCATGAAATTGACTACCCAAGTGACAATGAAAAAGCAACTAGAATTAGTAGTATTCCGGACCCTCAAGAAAGCTCTGCCGCCAAAGTTGAGGAGGATGATCGATCATCTGCTGAGGAGGATTCTTACTTTTGTGGTGATCAGTACATCTGTTCAAAACAAATGGAGCCTATTTCAGCATCGGATGATCCAATAGGACTGACAGTTACTGAGGTGTATGATGGAGTGGATGAAAAGGATATAATAGCTCGTTATGATGGACACTTGATGGATGAGGAAGAACTGAATCTGATGTGTTCTGAACCTGTTTGGCAAGGGTTTGTGACGCAGTCAGATGATCTCATCATATTGGAGGATGGCAAAGCTATGCATGAATGTGGAAGGCCAGGGCTGGAGGATAGGTGCATTGATGCTGACCAGCATGGCTCTGTTAGATCTATTGGGGTTGGAATCAATAGTGATGCAGCTGAGATTGGACGTGAAGTACAGGATAGTTTAATTGGTGGAAGTAGTGAGGGGGACTTGGAGTACTTTCATGATCATGAGGTTGGTTCAAGTGCATCCCGAAATTCTCAGAAGAAGACAGATAAGTCTAGGAAAAAGGTGAACAAGAATGATAGTGATAAATATTTCCTGGAAAGTGAAGGAATTAATTGCATAAAACTTAGAAACAACTCAGATGCAGGGTTTTCATTTGCCCCTCCAATCAGCGATGAGCCTGCAGGCTCTGCCAAAGCCCTGTGGTCAAGCAACAAAAATGTCACTGGAGACATGCCTTCTGATGGTTTAAGCACTTTAAGCAGAAATGATGAAATGCTTGTTTCGTCGTCACATAAAAGCAGCACTTCATCACCTGTCAGGAGTCCTGTCGTTGAAATTGGTGGTCCTGTTGTTAGATCAGCTGAATCAACTCCTTCTACAATGTCAGATGGTTCTCATGCTGAAAAGGAGCCTGTAAATAAGGTTGATGAAAAAATGGCTGTTGTAAGAGAAGAAGATGTTGGAGAATCTTTAGAGGACGAGGAGGCAGTTGCTGTGCAGGAACAAGTGAGGCAGATAAAATCTCAAGAAGAAGAATTTGAGACCTTCAATTTGAAAATAGTACATAGGAAGAACAGGTAAATCTCTTTTTTGTTGTTAATTTATAGATCCTTGTAGAGTAGAGCTATTAAGCATATTTCTGAATTTGGCTTAGGACTGCAACAACTATGTACTATGAACTTAATTCGATAAACCAGGCTTGTAAATTAGACTAAATTTGTGTAATCTAGTAGTGAACCATGTTCTTCTATGGTGATCCACCACCTATCCAAATCCAATGCATAATCCTGGAAGTTGGTAAACGATGCCTAATTGAGATCATAGACCCTTCCCTTTGTTAATTGTTACTCCCATAGATCTTGCTAATAGAACAACATGAAATAGATTTGGCATAAATCTTGGCATGAACGTTAGCCTTATGTAGTAAGCATTGACTAGTACTATGGGCAGGAGCCCCCTTTTTCTTAAGGCACATCTAGCAAATAAGAAAAGCTAAATATGAAGGGGGTGGGGGATCAGATTCATACATTTTAGAAGCAAAATGGCATACAAGAGGGTGAAGATTGTAATATATGATTAACCACTAAAAACTAGTGTAGTATTTAATCGTAAATGGTAAGATAGGCGCTGTATCAAAGTGATAAGCTAAACAGAAAGAGGTGCTCTGTATTTTAGATGCTTTTCTTTTAGGATCCTTTCTCTCTCTCTCTCTCTCTTTTTTTGGGGGGGAGGGTTTGCAAAGCCCACTATGGGCATTTAAGAGGGGAACTTTCCTTCTGATCCACCCTCAACCTCCAAAACCCTACCTCACTAGGCTTTCCCCATGAGTGATGGGTCTCCTGGATGCGTTATCCTCCCCCTCCTTCCCAAATGTCCGTCCAACGCATACAAAAAAGGAGCATTATAGTAAAGTCAAACAATATCTATGCACTGAAAAGCGGACTGCTTTGAAGTATCTTATAAAATTTAGTTGTGTTTTTGTGATTAGGGGCTTTACCTAGTGAACAATCCAAACTTTTAGATAGGTAATACAAACCACCTTCATCATTCTCCTTCGTAGTAATGTCTAAAGGTTCTTATTTTCCAATTTACGCCAAAAATTTGTCCATGGGCTGGGTTGGCTGCAATTTTTTATGATCTCAACCGGGAATAGATATCTTAAACACCTATTTGATGAACATTTGAAATACCATAAGTGTCTGAGCAATATGCCCTCCTGTATTACTATTTAATTGTTGCTTCTATAAGTTTATCTCATATTTCCCTTCCATCTTTTTGTGTAAATATTTTCCTTTCTTTTTTATTTTATCGTGCTACAATTAATTTTAATGTGCCACTTGGTGAGTATTGGCTGGAAATTTTAACCTTTTCTTCTTGAGAGAGATGAAAATATTACTTCACTTCACATTGCAAATGAGGAAATCTTTGTCTGAAATTGGAGAAAATAAATACTACTGAGGTCTTCTGTATCCTGCACTCCTGCTTAACTTTCTTTTAAATTTTATTTTCTGGATGGGTGGGTGGGGAATTCCTTTTCTCACTTGAAAATGTACACCATGAAAGTTTTTAATGAGCTGAGACCTAAAGGGATTAAGGCGTCTATAAAAGTACAGCCTTACTGATCACCGTGATTCTTTAATCTGTATACAACTAGTAGAGAACACACTGCTCCAAAGTGTACTGATTTACACTTGTTGTGACCTTCACTTCTTTATTATGGAGTACATATTTTCAGAGGAAGGTGCAAAACCCAAAAGCTGATAGATAACAAGTTCCTTGCTGTCAGTTCAGTTATACTTCTGACCAAGCCTTTCTGTCTTTATTACACGGAGTGTCTTTTTGTTTATGTTGATTTTCCTGGACTTTTTTTGTCCAGAACTGGCTTTGAAGAGGACAAAAATTTCCATGTCGTGTTAAATTCAGTCATAGCAGGACGCTACCATGTTACCGAATATCTTGGATCAGCTGCATTCAGTAAAGCTATTCAAGCACATGATCTGCACACAGGCATGGATGTTTGCATTAAGATTATCAAAAATAACAAGGATTTTTTTGATCAGAGTCTTGATGAGATAAAGCTTCTTAAGTTTGTAAACCAGCATGATCCTGCTGACAAGTACCACATTCTTCGGCTGTATGATTACTTTTACTACCGTGTAAGTTAATATGCTTCCTAGCCTATATGTTACTTTATTCTAGCTTTCCTAATTTGACCTGTTGCCTATCTTGAACATGATGGTAGGGCTGCAGACAACCATTGATCCCTTCTGCTTTTTAATTGGGATCTTATTGCTTTTTGTAGTTTATTATTTGGAGCTAAGAAATGATTTGAGAGTGAGAGGCAATGAATAAATGATGTTCGGTTAAAGATGTGAGTCAGTGAGTGCATAGTTAAGAGAGTATTAATTGGATATTTATATTAGGTACAGTAGCTACCTCTATGATTAATATTTGAGTAATCTGTTGATGTCAGACGGGGAACTTTTCTTTAACTGCCATTTCACTAGAGATTATGCGACTAAGTTCAAGAAATAGATCTGAATGAGTTCTGAAAAGTTGATCTTATTTGGGTTTTCGTCAAAATATTAAGCCTTAGATGGCTACTTTTATCAAAAATTCATAAGCTAGCCTTCAGTTATTTTGCAATACTTTGCTGATTATTGGTGATCTTAGAAGTTCACATTCTAGGAAATATGAAATTTACTTCTTTTATGCACAATTTTCATGCTCCTTCTGAGTGCTGATTGTTGACAGTGATTTAAAATCATAGTTTTTAGAAAATACTTGTGGGCGTCCATTTTGGCTAAAAGTAAAAGTAGATTTCCTATAAAGCTGATATACATGTAGTGATCCTTTAACCATGGTGGAGCATTAAATTCATTGCTGCAACCCTGTAGTCCTGTCCTTGCTGCCTGCAGACCCTACCATAGGCCTCTTGACTGCCATTGAGCGATATTACAGTGATGCCTGGTGAATTGAACCTTGTAGGTTTTTTTTAATATATCCCAATCTTTCTAACTCCATCAGAGTTACACCACCTTGACAAGCATGGACTCTCTTACCAAGCATACAAACTCTTGAATGATTGAGGATTCCGTTCGAAGTTCAGTCTAGTAATTATCCATCGGCTCCAACTGAAAAGTTCACTATTCTTCTCTTTTCACTTGCCTTTTATGGTGAAGGATATGCACTGATTATGATCCACGGAGGGATGCCAAGAGTGAAAGGATAGACTGTCTGGTTAATAGAGCATGCTGTTGACCTAAGTTTAGGCTGTCTGAGAATATAAGGATATATGGCCCCATCCCCCAACCCCGGGTAATTAAAGGCCACCGTCTTCTCACTCAACATCTAAATGTGTGAAATAAAGTGTTATCATGTTGAGAACAAGATGTTGCAACATCATACCTCCCAGAAAATAATGCTTTTAGAAGTTCCCCACCAAAATGAGATCAGGCTTTTGGAAGTCACCATGTAACAAGTCCCCATAGCAGATCTGCTAGGGAGTTTATTAGGAGAGTATTTAGTGTTCCTCATCACAATGGAAACATTAGGTTAAAGTTCTCTTACAAGTTTCCAAGCATACGAAGTCTTTGTTGTCTTTTTTCTTGTAACTGTTACTGGTTGCTGGTAGCTGAAATATAATATGTTTTTTTTTTTCAGGAACATTTGTTAATTGTTTGTGAACTTCTCAAGGCAAATTTGTATGAGTTTCATAAGTTTAATAGAGAATCAGGTGGGGAGGTCTACTTTACAATGCCAAGATTACAGGTTCGAATCATGACAGTCCCTTTTTTAAAAGTTATTTTCCTTTCTGGCATTGTGAATGTAAACTCCTTTAGTTCTTATTTATGCAGTCAATTACTATTCAAGTTTTGGAGGCACTTCTATTCTTACATAGTCTTGGACTAATTCATTGTGACTTGAAGCCTGAGAATATACTAGTTAAAAGCTACAGCAGATGTGAGGTGAAAGTAATAGATCTTGGCAGCAGTTGTTTTGAGACAGATCATCTCTGCTCATATGTTCAGTCCAGGTCTTATCGTGCACCGGAGGTTATATTAGGCTTGCCATATGACAAGAAAATTGATATCTGGTCTCTTGGGTGCATCTTGGCGGAGCTCTGTACAGGCAATGTGAGTTTGCTGGTATCTGTGTCTGGTACTTCTGTCCATGTGTGTGTGTGTGCGTCCTCGTGCATTGGTGACATATGGTTAACATTGGCAACCAATAGTGCTATTAAATTAAACATGGGGGATGGGGGAGAGGGATGGTTGAGGCCTAGAATTCGCTGAAGAGGATGTTGATAGACTGGGGGAAAAAACTGTAATCCTTCATAGGTTAATAACTGGAGATGAGAATGGAGACCTGAATACCTGAGATTGTGAATATCAAGCAAATAAAGATGATTGGGGCATTGGATATACAATCTTATCAGCATAAAAAGAGAAGAAATCAATAGAAAGAAAAAAAAATGAGTCCATTTCATGAGCATAACAAGAGAAGAAACCAATAAAGATGATATGTGCAGACAATTATATTTGCTCAATTTGATGATGTTTGTAATCCAGGTCCTCTTCCAAAATGATTCACCAGCAACATTACTTACTCGGGTCATTGGAATAATTGGCCCCATTGACCAAGGGATGCTTGCAAAGGGAAGAGATACATACAAGTATTTTACTAAGAATCACATGCTCTATGAGAGAAACCAGGTATGCAAATCCACCCCCCCAAACAATCTGTTTTCTTTTTTTTCCTTTTGGTTTAGCGCGGTAGGAATTAAATTTTACGCACTAGTTGTGCTAATTTGATAGCTGCAGCCAACTTTTATTGTAGGATCAGGAAATGTCACCTATGGATGAAATTTGACATATTTCCTTGTAATTTCTGATAATCAAAGCTCAGTATCTAATCTGGCGGAAACAGTGTCCATAACACAAGAAACCCTGACAGCATCATCCAATTTGCATCTGATCTAAATAGTCTGCATCCCCATCTTGCTGCATTGATCATTTTATGACCTGATTTAAATCCTTGTAATAGTTGATTACTTTGAAAATTTTTAGATTTCCCCTCAATTCCAAAAAAATGAACCTAAGTTCAACATAACTTTCGAAATGCAAAACCCTAAATCCTGATGGTTTGAATTGTTTTCTGTTTTTCTTTTTTGGTTGGGGCGGGGGCGGGGCGGGGCGGGGCCTGGAGCTTATTGTTGAAGCTAAATTGGATCTGGAAAACCATACTAAAAATCCAGACCAGAGATTTAAAACTGTTCACTCTCTACTACACAGAAAAAGAAAAAGAAGATAGTTTAGTTGGACACTTTGCTTCTGTCAACTATACTATCCAAGCCAAAAACACAATCGCCAAAAAGAGACTCTTGGAGACATTATTTAGATCTTTGCATATTCAGTACTTTGTTCAACCAAATTTGTGCATTCTATTGTTACTCCGGCTTTATGAATTCCAAGGTTCTTTCAGCCAAAAATCAAAGTGTTGATTCCATTTGTGCTCAAATTATGTATTCATGTGCCTTTATCTTGTCATACCGTAAAGTTTATGAGTGACTGCATCTTGTTCTGTTCAGGAAACAAACAAGCTGGAATACTTGATTCCTAAAAAGTCATCCCTCAGGCACCGTCTACCCATGGGAGATCAAGGCTTCATAGATTTTGTGGCACATTTGCTCGAAGTGAACCCAAAAAGCGCCCTTCTGCATCCGAGGCCTTGAAGCACCCTTGGCTGTCACACCCTTATGAACCAATATCATCATAGAACTGTTGAACAAGTCAAACTTGAATGACATGCAAGGCCGCCAAATGTAATCCATGATGGGTTTTTTTTTTGCCTTGGATAGAGCCCTCAAGTATCCCTGGTGCAAATTTTGATCGCTGCTGAGGGGATCTCAGACCGTGTTTTGTTGTGTCACTTTGCCTGCTCAAGTGCAGGGCTCTTCCTCAAGTTGCATTCTATTTCAGTATCATATATGCATATGAAAAACTTGTGATAGTAGGCCAGCTTTGTACCTCGACATAGTGTCATTTTTATGATTTTCCCCTAAGATCATCTTCATGCAGGGAGCTGCTTAGGGTTCTGGGATTCTTTTTCTTTTTCTTTTTTTGGGGGGTTGTATATGATGTGAATTGTGATTTTTGTTGTAGTTCTAGCATTAGTGGATAGGCCTAACTATCATTAATTAGCAATTTCCCTACAACTGGTGGGATTAATCGATGCACATGACTACATGAGAATTGAGATAGCAGCCCTCAGTCTGGTGTTTATACTATATGATCTTGAGAGCATGTACTTTTGATTTCATATTGTTTATGTCACATACAAATTGTTCACTTCTGCAACTGATGCATTCTTGTAAATATTATACAACATTTGAATATGCATGAATAAAAAATATGGAAAATCTGTGACATGAAATTTAAGGTTAATTCATACAATTCTATCACTAATGCAATTAATGTAATTCATATCCAAATGTAAACAGTTTTGTCTCTAATGTACAGCTGCTAACAAAAATATTAATTCCAAGAAATTAAAAAAACACAACCTTGATCCTAACTGTCATATATGTGAAGGTCACAATTATCATATCCTTCGAAAAAAAAAAAACCAATGAATTGTAGAGAACAGGAGATGGTTTGCCCCATCAAGAGTTAGGGCATGAATATGACATACATTGGTCCAAAAAAACTGAAAGGTTTTGGTTTATAGTACACAGTCTCTCTATCTCTCTCTCTGTCTCTCAATCTTCAACCACTGGCCAACTAGATATGTATGACTGACTACTATTTAGTAGCTTTGACAATGTGACTGTATTATTATTATAACCCTGTTCGAACTTACATACAAAGTATATATAAATATAAATATAAAAAAATAAATTTAAATTAATATAAATGAGTAGAAATAAACAAAAACAAACAGAAATGAATTGTTAAATTAAAAATAAATATAAACGAACGAACATAAAAGGATATAAATAAACATAAAATATAAATATATTATATATATTTTTTTAATGAAAGTCAAATAGGCAATTATGTACCCACACCACACCTCCTCATAGAATTGAATGAAAGTTTGGAGCCATCCCAATCCACACACACACCACCCCAAACTGTCAGTCAACCAACTTCGCCATTTGTGCCTCTTAAGGCTCTATCAATGCGTCCTCCCATCCCCTCCCCCTCCCCTCCCCTCCCTAAAATAGTCCCGAGGCTATTATTATATATTCTTTTTATTTTAAAATATATTTTATTTTAATAGAGTTTTTTTATTTTAAAATTTATAATTTTAATAATATATTAATGATAATTTATCAATTTTATTATTATTAATTATTTTTAGTTTTATTTTTTAATTAATTTTTTTATTTTTAATAAAATTTTGAGGCAATTTCGTCTTTTAATATACGATTCGTTATGAATTGTGTTTCCTTGATATTCTCCTTCATAAACTTAAAATAACAAGTATTTTGATATGCAAGGAGTGATATTTTTAGATTTGAATGTTTTAATTTTTTAGAGATTATATGATCTTTAAAATAACTCTTAATATTCAAAACTTTGAATTTATATAGTGTCAATAATCTGTACTGTGAAAAACTAGGCTCAACGGGCTCTACTTCAGCTCATTATTTCCTAATTTTTTTTAAAAGTTTAGATTATTAATAATAAAGAAGTTCGAAATACTGAATCTATTACTATATATTAAAGTATTAATTTCCAAACACACCCAAAATTTAGGTTATAAAAATTCAAAAACCTTCGATTTATCATCAAATCCAGACAACTCGGTACAAAGAATTAAGTATGGAGATTAAGTATTTTTCCTCTTTGTAAAAACAGTCAATTTCTTTGATATGATATCACTAAAGAAAGAAAGATATCCTCAAGAAACTTCCAACTAAAACCCAAATTGTCGAGGAGGCCAGTGGCGTGATGGCCACTGGCTCTATCCTCCACCCACTCTCCCTAGGTTTGAATTTGGAGAAGCAATATTCCTCAATCGTGAGGATATTGTGTATGATGGAGGCAGCGCCGACACCCCTATTCCTCTGGCCAGTTAAACCTGTTGGCGCTTTTCCCGAGATAGGGCCCAACAGTAGTCTGCTTATTAAAAAAACTAAAATCCAAATTAAATTCATATAAATGTTTATTTTTCATCAGGAGAATATTCATATATATCAATTCATACCCTTGATTGGGAATTGAACAAGTGGTGGTCCCGTCGGCAAGAAAAATAATAATTTCAAGTCCACATCTCCTCTCAACGTGGCACCCATTTCGCCCGTTTCACAATATAATCAACCTTCTTTATTTTCCCTCCAAAATAAATAAAATTAAAAATTATGGATTAAAATAAACTGTACTTAACATATTTAGATGATTATACACCATATTATAATATTGACTGTCCGTAGGGTATTTATTATCTATACATCAAAACACTTACTTTTGGATAACTTGAAATTAAAATATGATCAATGTTATAATATAGTATATAATCATCCACACCCTTAAGTATAATTTATTTTAATCTAATAATTCTAAAATTAATTAATTATTTGTTATTTTTGTTAAAATTTATTTGGGCTGAATTAAATATAATTTATTTATGTTAGATTAAATATATATTTCTTTAGAAGAAATTGAACTGAATCCATATTAAACTAACTAATTATTTTTTAAATTAAATTTATTTTTACCTAATAATTCAAAATAAATTATTTTTACTGAATTGAATTTATTTTTGTGAATTCTAATTTAATTATTAAATTATTAAATTATGATGTCATTCGTATAGAAACAGTAATATTGCTACTATTATTATATATAAGAAATAGGAGGAGGAGGAGGAGGAGGAGGAGGAGGAGGAGGTGTGAGTGGAGTTGGAAGAAAAGGGGAGAGAGAGAGAGAGAGAGAGAGAAAATGGTGTTGAGTGAGACGAAAGCAGATGAGAAGAGCGGTTTCATACACTCAACCTTTGCCTCTCGCTATGTCCGAACTTGCCTTCCAAGGTATTCTCCATCTCTCTCTCTCTCTCTCTCTCTCTCTCTATCTCTCTCTCACTCTCTTCAATATTGTTCTTCATCCCTGTCTTCATCACTTGGCTACCTTCTGCTACTGCTGCTGCTGCTGCTCCTGCTACTGGTACTGCACGATTAAATAACTTTTAATTTTATTTATAGGTCTACTGAAATCAGCGTTTTTATATTATGGATCGATTTAAAGATTCATCGTCGTTTCTGATCTTAAGAAAATTTATCTATCATTGATAATAATTTTTCTTTTTTAAAAGTTAATCACACTTTTTAAAGCTGATTTGTTTTACATGGAGGCTATTTTTTTTTTGAAAATATCTTTTTTTTTCCTACCACAATTATTTATTTTGGATTATGAGAATCTACTTTTTTCATGATTACGTTCCTTTTTAGTTGTGGAAATAATTCTAATGTAAGATAAATAAATATCACAGTACGAATTCAACACCGCCATCATCAAGTGGTTTGTTGTTAATGATGGGATTTATTCCTTTATTGCTTTATTTTACCCCTTTTTTTTATTTTGAATTGCTCCTTTTTTGTTTCCTTAAACCAAGGGGCAAGGGCACTGTCAAAGTTTGAATTATATTTGAATTTGAATATAAATAAATAGAAATATAAACATAAATGTACATAAAAGAGTATAAACAAACATAAATAAATAGAAATAAATTATTAAAAATATATATCGTTTTAAAGTTAATTTTGGATAAAATTTTTGTTAAAACACCAAATTATATTTTTTGAAAATGAAAAAAAATTAATAAGGATAAAATTAGTAAATTAATATATTATTATAAAGTAAAAAAATTAATTAAATTAACATATACTTTAAAGAGAAAGAAGTACCCTAAAATGAAAATACTCAAAAAGGTTAATTTTAATATTGTAGAATTCATTATTTGTTTGTGTGATTTGAGACGACTCATTTTACATTTACTCTCAAAATTTCTAGTATTATCATATTTTAGATGCTTTTTCATAGAGTTTTTTTGGGATCCTTGCTTAGGAAACCTCAAGTCGAGCTAACTATTGTTTCATATGAATATGACTTTCTAAAATGTCTACACTTATTATTTTTATTGACTTAATTTAAATTTAAAATTTTACTTTAAAAAATAAAATAAATATCAAATCATTTAAATCAAGAGATAAAGTATATTTAAAAATTGGATATGGATTAAAATCCGAGCAGTGTAAAGACGTAGTGGGAACTTGATCCATTGTATTTTCCGAGGTGAAAGGAATAGATCATCTCATTCATATTGCACATGGACATGCTTACTCTTACAAGGTGTGTGAGCTAAATTTATAATTTAATGTATGATCACATTGAAATCCTCATAGTCACGGGAGGAAAAAAAACCCCTATGTTTCTAATTTTGCACAACTTTAACTTCTAATAATTACTCTTTCCGTTATAAGGTTACGAGAGAATATGTAGAAAATGAAAAAAGGGAGAAAAAACAAATACACTAGTCATTAGTGCATCATTGAAATTGTAAAACGAAAGTAGTATGTTACACAAACAATTATTTTGACATAACGTTTGATGGGAGAGTAGTATTATAATTACACATATAATATACCCGTTACTATTATAACTATATATACATATATCTTTTTTAAAAAAGTACTAGTATTATAACTTATAAGTATGTTAGCCATTGATGCAACAATGAGAAGTGAGAATATACGTAATAATTAATTGTCCCTTTTTTCGAAGAAAAAAACTGAATAGTATAACCATAGCTACTATATGATATTAATTTGTAAATATTAATTATGGTGGGGAGCTAATTTATGTGTGTATAAATTTTTAAAAAAATGCAGGTTTAAGATGCCTGATCATTCAATACCAAAGGACGCAGCATATCAGATAATAAACGATGAGCTTATGTTAGATGGAAATCCAAGGCTAAATCTTGCCTCTTTTGTCACCACTTGGATGGAGCCTGAGTGTGATAAGCTTATTATGAATTCTATCAACAAAAACTACGTTGACATGGATGAGTACCCCGTCACCACTGAACTTCAGGTACGTACCCTAACTCATATTAATTACTCTTTAAAAAAGAACGATACAAAGATTATAAAAATGGTATGTCTCATGAAATAAATGAGGTAGTTCTTTTAATTATGTGTTGAATAAGATCGTCTTATATGAGATTTGTTGCGTTTGTGTAACTGCAGAATCGGTGTGTGAACATGATAGCGCGGCTATTTAATGCACCGGTGGGAGAAGATGAAGCGGCAGTCGGTGTGGGGACGGTGGGGTCGTCTGAGGCAATAATGTTGGCTGGCTTAGCATTCAAGAGGAAGTGGCAGCAAAAGAGAAAAGCTCAAGGGAAGGCTTGTGACAAACCCAACATTGTCACTGGAGCTAATGTCCAAGTTAGTCATACATATGGTCTTTGTTCCCTTCTTTTCAAAGAAAATTCAAAATTGAATCGATTCGATCTCTTCTGCTCATTAGTCTTGCATGATTCGTCTCACTCGGTGGTTATATGTTATAAACAATCCATAATCAAACATGTCTTAAATTTGATTTGAATTGCAAACACGACGTTTTATCTACTAGTATGTCACAAGAAACGGAGTAAAGGAGGTTTATATATAAGGTATTTTGCTATGGTCCACTCGGTTCTTTTAAAAGAATGTCGTCAAAATGACCCGATTCAAACACACATCTATGTTTATTAGACATTCTAATTCATGTAATATATAGTCAATTTGATCTGACTGAAAAAATTACATTCCAGGTATGTTGGGAGAAGTTTGCAAGGTACTTTGAGGTAGAACTAAAGGAAGTAAAACTGAAGGAAGGGTACTATGTGATGGACCCAGAAAAGGCAGTGGAAATGGTGGATGAGAACACAATATGTGTGGCAGCAATTCTTGGCTCAACTTTGACAGGAGAATTTGAGGACGTGAAGCGTCTCAACGAGCTTTTGACAGAGAAGAACAAGGAGACAGGTTGGGATACACCGATCCATGTCGATGCTGCCAGTGGAGGATTCATATCTCCATTCATATACCCCGAGATCGAATGGGATTTCAGGTTGCCTTTGGTGAAGAGCATCAATGTTAGTGGGCACAAGTATGGGCTTGTTTATGCTGGTATTGGATGGGTTGTATGGAGGAACAAAGATGACTTGCCTGAGGATCTTGTCTTTCATATTAACTATCTGGGTGCTGATCAGCCTACTTTCACTCTTAACTTCTCCAAAGGTTCGGCCTTTGCAGCATTTCTTCCATATCCCGAGAGTCCTGTCTGGATAGCATGCATATCAGATATGCAGCCTTACCCTGAATTGAAGAGAGATTGGTTCTGTCAAACCTTAGATTGAAACTATTTATCAGCATTGGACTCGTTTACATCTCAGTATTTTTTCCATATCCCGGGGTCCTGTCTGGACTGTGTGTCGAGGGATGTCTGATACAGTCTTACCCTGAATGAGAGAGAGGCTGGTTTCATCAAATCTAAGATTAAGACTTGTTATTGCCTTATAATATATGGAGAAGAAGTTACTAATCTAAGCTGAAAAGATTGCCTGAAAAGTTGGTTTTTTCAACATTTCATCAATAAATAATACTAATTCAGGGACATTTCATTTTGTAGGTTCAAGTCAGATCATTGCACAATATTATCAGCTCATAAGGCTCGGATATGAGGTGAGAATTATCTCGACACATTGGTTGATCTTTGTTACAAGACCATTACCCTTCTTGATTTTTAGAGAAAAACACCAAAGGTCCGAAACTGACGAGAACTTTGTCGAAAAACCCATTAAAACTTGCAGGGGTACAAGTGCATTATGGAAAACTGCAGGGACAACATGATGATCCTGAAAGACGGGCTAGAGCAAACAGGGAAATTTAACGTGGTCTCAAAGGACATCGGAGTCCCACTCGTTGCCTTCTCCTTGAAGGACACCAGCAAGTACACGGTGTTTGACATATCGGAAAATCTGAGGAGGTTTGGGTGGATAGTCCCGGCTTACACAATGCCACCCAATGCTGAGCACATTGCTGTCTTGAGGGTTGTGATAAGGGAGGATTTCAGCAGAAGCCTCGCAGACAGACTTCTACATGACATGTTAAAGGTTATGGCAGAGTTGGATGCTCACCCTGTGGCAGTCTCTACGAGTACTGTCCATGTTGGCCTTGACGATAGTGGCAAACCAAAGAAAGACGTGATCGAAATTCAACGAGAGATAACCAAGTATTGGAAACAGCTTGTGGATCGCAAGAAGACTAGTGGTGTTTGCTAGATTGGTGAATGATGCCGTGCATTGTTATCCTCTGTTCAAATATGTATGAGTATGTATTGTTACTGTCTCCTTTTCACTGTGATTGCTGGGGGATGAATAAGATCGAACATTGATTCATGCTCCGATATGATCAGAGGGTTTGTTGTGCTTTGTATGTGTGGGGATCAAATCAACCTATGTGAGTAGTCCTTTTTTATTTGTAAAATGGTAATCGGTTTATGTTTTTTGAGGTCGGTCTCTCTACTTGCAGGATATGGCCTACTATGTCAGGATCTTTCAAAACCCTGCAAATATGAGAGACTCATACTGTTGTATTTGGTTCACGTGTTACAGTCGAAGTTTTACTAATAATATTGACTGTCTCTGATTAAAGGATGAGTGACCCATAAAGCTATTTAAATTGTTTTCGCATGAAAATCGTAATTTTTTATTTGTTTTTATCAACCAATAGAATTATTCTGAAACGAACTTTTTCGAGGGTCTTTCAATCATCAACTTTTTCGAGGGTCTTTCAGTCATCAACTTAAATTTTTAGTTAAGTTAAACTTTCCCCTTAACCCAAAGTGTTCCTCAAGAAGTGGAACTTGTGAAAGTGGTGAATATCCTCAATGTCGAAGGGCAACCGATGGCGGGAAACCCTCAAGAGAAGGTCTGCCACTCTCCAACAGTGGAGATCACAAGAAAACGAAAAGAACAGAGAGGAAAAGAAAGCAAAATAGATCGGTGTAGAGGAAGGAAGGTCATAATCTAGAGGAATGTCATTACATTTTGCTATGAACTATAGTGTGATGGTAAAATCCCTAACAAATACAACAGAAGGCCTTTCAATGGGCTGCAATCAGATAATTAACATGAAAAAGTGACGGAGAAGGATTCCTTTAATTCTATGATACAAAGCTTGAAAGGCACCCAAAAAAGGAGGTTGCAGTCAGAGGATATGATATGTTTATCTTGCAACTAAAATTTCTCTTTCCTTTAAAACTAAAATCTCGGTCGACCTGCTCGATGTTGAAGATCCTCAGATTCCTGTGCATCTGGATTGTATCGGTTAAAAAGAATGTGTTGCTGAAACAATGGAGAAGATTCACCGATTTTGAAGACCCTCTATTGCTTTCTTCCATTGCCATGCTCTCTGCTTTGGATCTTCGAATGACATGACCTTTTTGGCTGAAATTTTGGACAAAAAATTAAAATGACAGGAATTCAACATCCAAGTAAGAGGACAGTACATAATATCAGCATTAACAAATAAAAATACTGCTAATGGAAAAAAGAAAAAGAGCGCCTAAATTTAGCTGGGTCGTAGCAGCTTTATTAAGGACAATGTCCATCCCTGAGCGGGAGAGGAACTAACAACTGGGCAAGGCTTTACCACCTCATAATCGCCTCCCTGGTTTCAGTGAAAAGGGGCTAAAACCCTATCTGAGGTCTCATTCATCAATCACATGCTTACAGAACACAAGAAAACTCAAAAACTTTTCAAATGACAATGCAATCGTGAAATATTCCATGACAGAGCTCAAAACATATCTCAGAAAGCCAACAAAAAGATAAAAAGTAAAAAGGAGGATGCATAATGCAAATTTAGTTCATGTTCTAACTCCATCAAAAATGAAAGTCAATCTATGATTTGATGAGAAAGGACTCACTGTGCATATCTTAAAATTAGATGGGCTTGTAACTTGAAGACTCAAGTCATTGGAATTATCAGACCAAATAATGTTTCCCTTCACTACCAGCTTTGACGGGTCCACATATATCAACTTTGGTTTGTTTGTAAGAATAAGCTGCACCTTCTTGCTTGACAATTTTTGCATTTTCCTCACCATTGAGATCATAAGAACAGACTCACCGGGTTCAAGAAACTGCTGCCTGTAGATATAGCCAGAAGTACAACTTAGAGCAAGCTAACTAATTGACCCAAGAACAATGCATGACACCTTCACAACAATTATGCTGATGCTAGAGACAAGACATACAGGAATTTCAGAAATATGAAGCAACTATTTCTTTCAGTAGATGAAAGAAAAATTAAAATGCACATATAATACCATTTTGAATCAAAAGAGTCGATTGATGCAAGTCTTGTTATGTGACTGGCCCCTTCCGATGAAGAGGAGGCACCACTGTTCCCATCATTTGCTTTTACCGAACCATCTCCCACATGTGCAGGGCTCCATGGGTCATGACTGTGGTCAACAGGACTAGAATTTCCCTAAGTGATGCAATAACATTAAAAATCAACTGACAACTTCCACTGAGAATAACGCTAACAAAATAGATTGAAGAAAATGGATTCATTTTGGTGAAGAGGACTTACTGGCTCTTTGGCAAGCTTTGGAGGGGTTTGGTTCCTTAAATTTGCCCAGTCAACTCCATTGAAAAAGGGATGATTTTTCAGTTCAGCATAGCCCTCAGATCCAGCACCAGGTCTTTTGCTTGGATCTATGGACTGCAGATTGAACATTTCAAAATTAAATCCATGTTTCCAAGTACATACAAAAAGATTGTCCCTTGCACGAGTAAGGCATCAATACAACATAAACACAGTATTTGAGATTCCTCTATGACATCGATGAAATTTAACATGCACTAATAGGAATGGAGGAAATATTACAAAGCTACAGACTATAGGATCTCGGAACCAAAACTAAGCAATATGATGCTGAACTTACCAATAAACGATCAATAAGGTCCCTCGCTTCATCTGAGAAATAATCTGGAAATTTGAGGTCTCTAGCAATAATTTTTGGAAAATTAACCATTCGCTTGAATCTTTGAAAGGAGAAGTCCCTGAAAGCATCTGGTATAATGTGCAACCAAGTGCCCAAAGATCGTTTCTGTTTTCAGAGAGAAAATAGCAGAACAACAATCAGCAACACAATCAATGAAGCCCGTTAATATCACATATAGAAAGAAACAACTATAGCACAGATAGTCATGACCCTGCTATGAGTTACTGATTGCTGAGTCAATTTCAATGAATTACTCGAATTACAGTGAGACAAAATCCACATACCCAAATGTTGCGGGCGAAGAATTCAGGACCTCTGGGGGACATATGCAGCAGTTCCCACAAAAGTGCAAGCCTTGTCATCTGAATAAGCCAAAAAGGAATAAATTGTAGCCCACAGACACACACACACACAAATACATGCATGCGCGTAATGATGCTACCTGATGCAGCATTTGGAAGGACTGTGATCCTGCTATCATTCATAGGCTTTACACTACCAAAATCAGCAATTTTGATGTGCCCATCTGAGCTAAGCAGCAAATTCTCTGGCTGTCACATAAAGCTATCTCAATACAATGAAAATGTGATGAAGCAATAGAAAGTTGGGAAAGACAATAACCATAGAAATCACCTTAATGTCACGGTGTATTAATCCCAGACCATGTATGTACTCCAGAGCATCTACAACTTCTGCAGCATAAAAGCGTGCCTCATCCTCTGTCAGACGGCCTTTCTGCATACAATCAAATTGGTTCCAAAGAAATGTCATACAGAAACAGTTAATGATTTAATACACAAGAAACATACCCAAGGAGAATGTCAAATTTTAAGCAAACATTGCTTCCCAAACACTAAGGGTGTCTTTGGATACGGAATTTTTCCTCTTTTCTTAAAAGAAATAAAAAATAAATAAAAGAACAAGAAAAAAAGGACGCATTCAGAGGCAGGATCTATAGTTACAAAATCATGGGATACAAAAATCATGATCAAACACTTGTTTTGATGCAAGATAATGCACCATGGCTCCCTCCATCTCGGTGCAACCATAAAAAAATTTGCCACCTTCATGATAGACCTTTTTATTCACATTATAAGCGTTGACTTAGTATGCAATCTGCCTCGCTATGAAGTCTTTGTTAGTACCCCATTACCACAGATTAGGCATCTCACCAGAATTACTTCTAATTTGACGTGTACGTCGTAGACAGGATATTGGACACTGACTTCAGCTACATGCGTCTCGCATTCTTGCCTCTTGTCTGATTCCTCTCCCTCTCATAAGTCATAAACCCAGCTTTTTTGCTAGCTATCTGATCTTTCGATTACTTTTCGTCTCTTCTGTGTCCCCGGTATCACCTCAATCATCACCTTTCCAGTTTTCACATTTTCTAAACGGATGGTCTAGTGGAACCTCCCCCCAACAACCCCCACCCCCAGCCTTCCAAAAGAGATCCAAGCTTGAAAACTTGAAGTAACACCAGCGATATTTAGGAGGAAGAGGTTTCTTCTTCTTCCCTTGAGAAGCTCCCCCAACTAGGCTTTTGAAAAATGTGATTGGGGCATTGGGCCTGACTCACCCATCATCTATCCAATACATGTAACAATAGAAACGAATCTCAATTCAAGGAACTTTGCAAGCGCAAATTCCTATAGATATCTATGCACATAAAGTTGAACATTGTTTTTTTGGGGGGTTACGAGAGACTGTATATATGTTCCTTATATAATAGGTTGAATGTGATAGGAAAAACATGCATAGCTAGCAACTCCACTGAACCAGAAATTTGCTTTGATACAATGGAAATCTGTACAAAGAAACAACAATATGAAAAAACAACTTCATTCTTAAACTATCCTTTCTTTCTTTCCTTACTAGCTCAATTTGTCAACGTCATAAAAATATCATGATAGTCGAGTTTGGTAGGCAATGTAGCATTCGTGAGCATGCAATTTGTCAATGTCATAAAAATATGCAGAATACATGTTAAAAAGAATACATAAAAACATAGTTAAAAAAAAGAGCGAGTTAACATCCTCACCCTGGTTATCTGATCAAAAAGCTCTCCTCCTTCACAGGATTCAAGGGCCATATCTTCACAAGGAAAAAAAACATATTAATTAGTGTTGAAAGACGAAGGATTAGGAAATGTATTGAAAAAAGAAGCATTGATATCCAATAATACTTACATAAAGAAAAGGTATCTTGAAAAGTAAAAAACAGCCGAATGATGCCCTCATGATCTAATTGATCAAGCACTATTCTTTCTAACTTCACATATGCTGTTTTGTTTTCCTTAGTGATAAACTTTTTATCCATAATCTTCAACGCATAAATAGTTCCTGTATCCTTCTTTCTTGCCCGCACAACCTACACATTAATAATGAATTACAAGAGAGCAAACAAAATAATTGCCAATTCTAAATTGAAGTTAAAATTTTTAAAAAAATACTGGTGTTATATAAAAAAATTCAACAACAGCAGAACTGCCTATATTTAACTCAACCTATATTTCACAAGATGAAAACGAGTAAACTTCACAGCTTAAGAGAGGAACAGCAAAATCATGATATTTTGAATAGATCCAACATCAGTCTTCTAAAAATTAATTTTGTTGGTGAAATCAGGTCTCCAGTCAAGAATAAGAGTTGCTTGTGATCTTTTAGTACAGTACTAGAAAATATCACAACCAATTCAGTCATCACCAACTTAACCATTCATTCAGAGTAGACAATATGTTCAGATAACTGAATTAAAAATCAATAACTTAAGAACAGCCAGGATACTTAAGTTTTAATTTAGTAGTCCAGTGAGCTTCTAGACAACAACACTGCCACACACGTAGGTCCCATTTTAACAGGGCATTCTGGATTAGTTTCCAGGGGCTGGCTCAAATCTTAGTAAATAATCAGTATCCCAGCCTACAGACACTATCACCTTCACTATATATCCAAGTTCCTAATTTCCAACCACAATCAGCATATGAAGAATTCACAATTAGAGGAATAGAGGGGTTCCCCCCCAACTCTCTCCTGAACAAGCAGATAAATCATAAGCAAAAATCAACAGCCATTCCATGACAAAATCTGTTCATGTAACTTCGTTCTCAATTCAATTCAATAATTCCCAAAATAGGGATGCAGATGGGAAAAAAAGTAGCTTGAAATTAGCTTCCAGGGCTACTAAGTGCTGGAGTATATTCAACAGCAATAAGATAATAGACCATGATAAGGCAAAGAGAGAGTTTGTTTCTATTATGCTTTTTATGGAAGGAGAGGTAAGCATTAAGGAAGTAGAAGGGAAAAGAAGATAAAAGGACTCATCTTCCCATAGGATTTTTTGACATTAATCCGAACCAGTACATATGTAAGTCTACAATACTGAAAATATATTTCATTATTCCACAGTTTCCATCATTGTGGCCATATTCTTGAATATATAGAGAGTAAGAGGTTGCAATTGTTCATGCCAGCAAGTTGGGTTGTTGCAAAAATTTCTAAAGTAAATACCATTAGCATGCTGGAGCAACCTCAGACCAACGCTGAATATATAAGACTGCAAAAACCTAACCATGTGCTAAACTTTTCATTGGCATCCTTAGAACTTCTTCGAAAATCCTTTTACCAACTAATAATGCTTAACATATATAAGCCTGCAACAACCTAATGATGTGCTAAACTTTTCATTTGGAAACCTTAGCATTTCTCCCAAAATCCTTTCACCAACAAATTATGGTCTTAACCAACAATATATCATCCAGTAAACACTGGAGCATTCACAACCTGTCTTTAAAGCCAACATTATAAAAGCCTAATCCCCTCCCTAATATCATAAGGAAGCATCTCGTTTCCAGCTATGGGTTTCAAGTTCTGAAGTGAGAGAAAGAGAATCACAACCATTCAATCTGGATCACACTGCAGGCAGCATCTTGGACAAGTACTGTGCTTGTCTTAAACAATATCCAAGCATAATCACAAAAGAAGGCCCACAAATTTATTTGAGAAACCCATGAAATAATCATCGAAAAGATAAATTAGGATAATGCAACTCCTACAAACATAAAATTGCAGGAGAAAACCAAAATTCAAGCAACAATAATTCAATAAACTAAGCAATGCTCGCAATTTCATTCAAACAACCCATCAAAAATGATTACCAGACATGAAATTAGGAAAAGAAAAACGAAATTGAACAAGGAAGGAGAAAATTAGGAAACAAAATCAAACCTTGGAATAAGAACCAACACCATAGATCTTGCCCAATTCGAAGTCCTGGATGGTAAAGTTCTCCTGCGGAGCCCTAAATTGAAAGCTTTTGGCCTTGGGAACAACGCCGGCGCCTCCGCCACCACCATTGGTGTCGCCATTGTTGGAGGATTCGTCCTGAATCTTCAACTTTGAATCCAATTCCTGCTCCATCGTAGCTCCTTCTCCCCCAAGCAATACCAACATCGCTCTCTCTATCTCTCGCTCTCCCTTTCTCTCCTTCCCCCAAACTCCTCACATTTCTCACCGTTTGTTTATCTTCTCTTCTCCATCCAATCAATCTCTCTTCCCCTTCTCTCTCTCTCTCTTTCCTCTCTCTCACTTTGCCTCTCTCTCTCTCTCTCCTCAAAACAGTCAGGCGTTAACGTCAAAGCCTCCAAGAATAACCCGTCAACGGAAACGGAGGAAATCCATCACATCAGATTCTCGCTATTTTCTGCTTGGATTGGATTGGAGGCATCAAAAAACAATTCTCCTTCCAAATTCTTTTTTATTTTTTGATAAGTGTGCTTGGAAAATTATAAAAACAAGAAAACAAGGAAATCAAATTATTATATTATTTTTTAATTCTTTATAAAGAAAATAGGAAAATTTCTTCTTATTAAAACAAGATTGCCTATATTTAAATTTTCTCGGATTATGATAAGTAAGGCACTTATAATGAGAGTAGTTGTTTTTATTATTCTTGTTATTGTTATATCATTCTTTCTAAAAGAACAAATTATGCAAATTTTGGACGAGGCGGGGTGAGAGTAATGGGTTAGATGTTGTTTTAAGTTTTTCTCAACTTACATATCATACTATTAACGCATTAGAGTTTACTAAGACTAAAATTACCAATATATGTGAAAATTAGGTCGAGCCCAAACACGTAAATATCAATTTGACCTAATATGTTAATTGTTTAGTCATTACCTAACCAAATCCAATAGATTAATGGATTTGTTGTAACCTACGCGTTAATATGTTTAGACGAGAATATTTCACTTGATAAATATGAAGACATATCCATGTGCTAAAAACATATTTATAACTCATATCTACCCGAGAACATTTCACCGATAAATAATAAGACATATCCATGAGCTGAAAACAAAACATGAATCAAGTGGAGTTACCAACATTATAACTTTTTTTCAAAACTAGTGTTTTCTCATGGGAACACAACAAAAACCTAACTAAAGTAACATTCCCATAAAATCATTTTTTAGGGTTTTTGATTAGCAGATAGTTGCCCTTTTAGATTTCTGCACTTATTTTTAAGTGATATGCTCTCCGTTTTAAAATACTTGTCATTTTAAGATTATAAGGGAATGTTAAGAAAACACAAAATTCACGACAAAATTTTATTTACTCTAGTCAACTAATGATAAGCAATGAAAATTTCCACTCCATTGGATAGAGAAAGAGATAACCATTTATTATCCCAAGGTTTTGAGTATATAGGGGGAATGAATTGTGTGGAATAAGATAGGTTTTGTTAGGGGATTGCAAGAACTTGAAATAAGGGCAAGGAATAATGGAATGGTTTTGGAGCATAGAGCTTGCTAGGAAAAGAGAATGGCTAGGGCCCTAGGTTTGTGAGAGAAGAAAAAGGAAGAAGAATCCCATGAGGTTAACACATGGACCTAACCTACATCAAAGCCAAAAGCAAATGAATGAAACGTTCTTTCAAAGTCTTAACCCGACGCAAATAATGTTCCTATAAATTAGATCGATCATTATACTGTTTTCATTCAACTTTTAAATGTAACTAACTATAAAAAGTATACTCATTCAACTTTTAAATGTAACTAACTATTAAAATATAACAAATTATGCTAATGATAGTATTGTTTCTATTTGACCTTTGAAGCCTATCAACGGATTAATGAAGTCTAACAATTAAGACTGAAGTGATGAATACATCAAATTTTAGATATAATTCTCTATCCTTATTGTACTATACTGCTTTCATGGCTCGTTAGAATAATTAAAACAAATCAAAGAAAAAAGAGAGAGCCCATCAACGACATATTTTTCTAAATAAGTCGATGCAAAAGATGAATGTCAACAAAGGAGAGAATTGAACACCATCCTTCATAAGTGTGGAAAAGGCAACGAACACTATCAAACTAAATTTCTGTTAATCCCCATGAAGATCCTTTGACAATTGATGTACAACTTAGCAACGAAAATATCAAGCTACCAAAGAAAACAGACCTTGAAAATTAATAAGGAGGTCATTACCGGGGGGAGAAGAAAAAGAAAAAGGAACAGTAAAGTAAGAAAACGTATACCTAAAATGCCAAATAAAAACAGAAGGTTAAACAAAAATAGCAGAGACTCGCTCTGTCTCTGCTTGCTGCTTATTCCCAGAACTATACATCCCAACCATCCTTTCTCTGGTTGAATTTCGACTTCCGATTTGCCAAAGTGCCATACAACTCTGCAAACTTTGCCAAGCATTCGCTCCTCTTCTGGTAATGCACGTTGGTGTTCCGGCTTATGGCAGCCCCTGAGAATTTAGATGTATCGATAGCCCAAGCTGGCCTCACATATTCAACGGTTGAAGAAGAGCTTGAGTTAGCATACAAGTAATTTAGCAGCACATCTTCACAGTTGAACAACTTATCCACCAGTGTTCTCCCTGCCTTGGCTTCCTCACTCCAATACCTCGAAAAGGCAAAGTGGGTGTCTAAGAAAGCTGCCCCTGTTAGAATCATGTTATACCCTTTCTTCCTCCGGGCATGCTTCTCAGCTCGGTATTTAAGTGGGTTTCCATCAGCAAGCCGTGGGTAGAACCCCACTATTCGATCTGGGTGTTCCCGCCATACTTTGAAGCCACGTTCTATGTCGTCACATGTCATCATGATGTCATCGTCCAACTCAAGGACAGCTCGAGTTTTTATCAAAGGGTCAATCTTGAACCGGTTATTGAGTGAATTCAGTTCCTCCACCCTAATTCTAACGGGCACAGTGGAATCAAACTCACTAGGTTTGGGGGCTTGACCTTTGTTCCAAACTACCACAATGTCCCTCACTGAAGAACACCTGGAATAGTGTCTAATAAACATTTTCAAGTTCCAAAGCCGGGCTTCATATGTCATTGTTAACAAAGTAAACTGTGAGTATTGACCATTCAATGGGTAAGGCTCCTGCGCACCATTGCCACCATAGATGTACATGACCCCATTGCACATCAGTGCAACCCCGGAAATAAAAATTATGAAAAGAACCAGTCTTCCTGTCCATGTATTGGGTTTTATCCAAACTCGTAGAGATGTAGGCACTCTGTTCAAGCGAGTACAAAACTGCCTCATTTTAGAGGACAACGAGGTTGGCCCTTCCCATGCTAATAGAGCATCACTTCTCTTTCTTAAATTATGTGGGCACCAGTTAGGAGGGATGAAGCACTTGATGGCGCCCAGGATCACACCTAGTAGAAGAACGAGTGTCATAACAGCTAAGAGAGAAGTACAACCAAGAACAAACCGATCAAAAGGATCGCCTGAAGGCACACGATCACCATCCATAACTCCAATCCAATCCCCAGAACTAAGCTGCTGCACATCAAAGTGATGTGAGCGCAAGCCATTCCAAGCATTGCGACCCTTATTAGACTCCTCAATGCCAGAAGGAACTTCAACCTCCTTATAGTCCTCTTCCGTAAGTAATTCTACTCTGAAGATACGAATTCGTTTTCCATATGTTTCTCCACAGTCCTGCCCCACACGATACAAATGCCCGTTGTACACAAATGGTCTACCCCCATTCCGAGCTCCATGACTCTGGCCAAAATTATGAATAGGGTTTTTTTGTGAGGCTTCCAAGGCCCAAGAGGTGAGTCACTGTGCCATATTTCAAGCTGACCGTTCTTTATGGAACCAAAACTGCTATGATCAGAAGCAAAAATCCAGTATTTGTTATCATGCTTGATCATAGATGCGTCAATAAGTGGCTTTTTATAAGGACTTTCTCAAATCTCCACTGTAACGGAAAGTTAACAGCTTGGTAAAGACAGAGTTCTCTTTTCTCACTACTTTCGGGTAGCATGTATATCTGAAGCAGAGAAGAAAATAGAGTGTATTGCGTAAATCCTCACAATAGCACTAATCATATGGTTTCCTTTTTCCATTAAGCTAGAAGCAATTCCAGATATCCAGCGTATGGGTATGTACACAGAAACCTAGTAGTAGTAACTAGGATTGGAAAACTTAAGCAATAGACTAGAGATGCAACATTGTTTACTGAGATAAGATGGGTCTATTTTTCTCATATGATTATTAATCATTCAGGTTACAGATCAATCAAGAAGGGAGCTGAAATGTCAAGCAAGAGGCAAAAGAAAAAGGAAAAAAAAGGAAAAGGACCAACTTCGGCAATTCCACAAATACAAATTGTAAAAAAGAAAATTATAAAAAAGTATGATTTAAAATACTGAAATTTTTTATGAGGACTGATAAATTAATTAGAGTGACTTTTAGCCTCCAAAAAAGCTAATCATTGAATGAATTATTATTTATTAAGCGTGTGACTACAAAAGCATTGCAAGTCAACCCTAAAGTGTTCGTCTCACCATAACTCTATGGGGAGACAATCTCGTTCAAGGCAAGTCGATTCTAACCAGATAAGACCAAATGTAAATGGCAAAGATCAGTACATTTCCAAATGAACATGGCTAATGTGACAACAAAGTAGATATTGACAGTCGACCAACACTAACCAAAATCAATTGATCAATTCATCCAATTTATTAGAAATACGTAATTTGCAGCTGTGGCCAGTATGCTCAACAATGTGAATACAAGTCAAGAAAACATTTATTCTTTCTATCTAAGGCCCACTTTGTGATCACTTGCCTACTAGTACATACCAATGCGGTTTCTTCAATCATTCTCAAGTGTTTTGGACATAAGCAAATAAGAGGAAAGGACAAGGCATGAAAGTTCAAGGAAGATTCAGGGAACTTTTAAGATCAAAAGCAAACCACTGCAGAACAAAGCAGACGAAGAGGAAACAAAAAAGCAAAGGACAAAAAAGAAAAACTATTACCTGGCCGTCGTAATTGAAGACATATGGGTAAGAAAGATGCCAATCCTCATCTAAAGCTATACCCAATGGTTTCCATGTGGCTCCCTTATCAGTGCTCATTGAAACTCCAATATCACCTTGCATGGTTACTGGATTTTTGGTCTCATAGAACAGGTACATTACATCGTCCTGCACGATAACATTCAGAAGTATCAACAAGTGGTGTCCTAAATGCCCCAGCGCCCGTCACAAATGTCTACTAGTATTATTAAGAAGAAAAACAATGCTTAGACTACATTCTGGTACGGCCTTGCAGAAGTCAGCTAGAATTATTAAATAGGGGTGAGGGAGCTGCCAGAAGAGGGGGGCAGAAAGAAGGATCATGGCAGTTAAATCAATTGAAGAAAACCAAGCAATACACCAGAGTCATACCAAAACTGGAGGCTTTTTTCTCTTCTTTTCTTTCTATAAGTTTTTCGGGGGCCCGGGGCTGAATGGTGCACCCTCACAAAGAGGTTTTTCTCATAAAGGCCATCAAATGCCTTATAGCTCCATACAGAAGCTGAGGCAACCAAAACATTTTGTTTAACCGAACTGATGTCCAAAACAAATATTCAGATTGAATACAGGAAGCCTCTCTGTTTTTGAAAATGTATTGATGTATGTTCAGCCTTAATATCTGTGGTTGATGTCTTCCTAAATCATGCTTCACGAGAAGCTGTTGGTCTCTAATGATATCCCAGAAGTTGATATTCGAGCGAACACCAAGCAATCTTTTTCAGGTTATTCAATATCCTGTGGATGCAATACAAATTCTATCCTTTCCTTAATTCCTTCTGCAACTTAAAATTCTTTCAATCCCATGCCCAAAGATAGTTTCATTAATTACTCATTCTGAAGATATAGTTAACCTGATGTTTAGAGATGACGTACATTTTCCCCTTTCAGCTTCAGCATATACTGCAAACTTTTTTCCTCAGAAGGCAACCCAAATTATTCCTTTACATTTCACATGGTAAACACAGTTCTATAGCATAGTTTAAAAGGAAGCCATCATCATACAGAATGTAGCAACACCTAAAACGTTCAAACAAGGCAGTGAATAGCACTTATTGAGTAGTTGGCAAGAATATTATAAGCCTAAGTCCAACTGTCCACCATTTTGAGATTCTCCTCTCTGTAAAAATAAAGCTGCATAATGCTAAAAAAATCCAAAATCTATCAGATTTGAATAAATCCAACACCAGTTGCAATAATAAATATGAATATAAAAAGTAAAAACCCATAAAGGTGAGGATTAGTTGGACCAACTTTTTAAAGTTCCACAAATTACGAGGGCAAGAAAACAGAGGGATATCATAGAACCAATACCCAATATTGTAAGAAATTAGTTAATGAATTGCACACCAGTTCTAGTCCTTTTTCACAACTCTAACAGTTCGACCAATAATGAGACAGTGAACAAAATACCATGGAAGGTACAGATATATTGTAAAGCACCCAAGACAAGGCAATCAAGTCGTACAATAACATGCATATTCAAGTCATCCTGAACATCAGCTAGTGAAGGCAGTATCTGAACATAGTTTGCTGCTTAGTTACATAAATCTACACTAGCTTAGGAATTCAGATCAAGATCACATACATGGTTGGAGCATTTCCACGTTCTAAGTTCATGCTCTAAAAAGAGCGAATTTTTCATGAAACTGCTCAATTGTTCCTTTTTTGGGTTGCGGGGGGGTCTTAAGCAGCGCTCATACAACATCTCTTTGACACCGCTGTAAAGATTGCATAATCTTGAATCCCTCCATCTTCCGGGCCCCTTAAACACCCAAAAGAGGGGACACACCCACACCCACACCCATATCCCAAAAAAAAAAGGAAAAATAGCCTTGCCACAGTTAGAACACTTGTGAAAGGGCACTGAGATAGGTCAGATGCAGAGCCATAAAGAGCAAGGGTTTCATCAATCAAGTTCCTCATTCAACAGGAGAGTGGAAAAAAACCACAAAATGCAAAACCTCCAATTTTTCAATACAAGATGATACTTACTTGGATAAAAATAAAAGGATCGGCCACAAAATTACTTGCAAAACCAGCATTAGAAACTGAAGCACATGTAAGCACTGGGTTTGCCACAGGCCAAGCTGCAGTCTCATCATTCCACACATCCCTCTGAATAACCCAAAAGCCAAAAATTCATTAAAACCTTACGCTTCACATAAAAATCAACCAGCGTCACAAGAACCCCCAATCAAAAACAAAAAAATTAAGGTAACTTACAGCCTCAATGGGTTGGAGAGAGAAGGGTGAATCGCCATAGAAAACTCCAATCGACCAGGAACCCTCGTCGTCCTCCTGGCACCCAGGAGAGAGAGAGTGCACGACATAAGGGTTGCGAACAAAAGGGGTGAAGACAAGCCAGGCGTAGAGCGAAGCAACCGAGGCCAAAAGAAGGCAGGCAGCCAAAAAGAAGATGAAAGCAGGAGAGAGAAAGCACTGTTGGTGTTCCGATTTCAATCTCCACCTTCCAAACCACCGCCACCCCACATCCCCGCCGCCGCTAACGCTAACCCCACTACCACCGCCACTACCTCCATTGCCCGAAACCCCCATGAATTCTTTCACGATCAAATCAGTGCCGTCGAGAGATCTCGAAAAAACCCATCTCACAATCGACGAAAAATCCGCCCTTTTTCCCCCTTATCTTTGGGGGGTTCCTTTTCCTTTTCCCTCACGAAATTTTTTGTTTTCTCTCTCCTCAATTCACACTGAGTGCCCCCAAATCCCTGTCTCTTTCTGGGAAATCCAAGGGTCAACAAACAAGAAGAAAAAGGGGATGAAGCTCAAACACTCAAACAGTAAAGAAAAGGGGGAGGGGAGAGAGAGAGAAAACAGAACACCATTAAAATTCTGCAAAAACATTAAAAATATGATATGCTCCAAATATTTTACCCATAATCTCTCATCTAATCATGGACTAGCACTATGCGGTGTGATTAAAAATTCAAAATTTAAAAATATTTAAATAAGAGGCACTATTAATCATCTAGGATATCTTTATCAAAAAAATAAATATATAAATCATCTAAGGATAGACTGAGAATACGATGATTAACAATTTAATTTTTGAATCTTCTCCTGATCTAACCAAAAAAAAAAAAAAAAGAAAAAAGAAAAGTGGGTAATTTGAATATTCTAAAAAATTGTCGGGGTGGAGACGTTACACAGAGAATTTGGGGTCAATGAAAGATACATATTTTGGTCAATGTTGATTGGCTTATGCTTCTCTCCCTAATGACTACTTTAGCTTGAACAATAAGGCATTCGTATTTAAAAAATAAATAAAAATAAAATAAAATAAAAACTTATGGTCGCCTTGACTATAGGGCACATCCAAGGCCCAGGGGATGGATGTTTGAAGTCATAAACTTCTAGAATTATAATTTATTGCTCTCATGAATTTTCCTTCCTTTATTCTCAAATTAAATACTTGAATTTAAGATCATTGTGAAAAACAAGATAGGTGGACTGATTCATTAAGACATTTTCAGTCATGTTATAGATATTTAAAAGTTATGTATAAATGGAATTTATATAAATTATATACGTAGACTCAGTAAGTAGATTACGCAAAATTGAATTAATGCATATTAAACTTAAACAAGTTAAAATCTCTCAATGTGAATTTAACCCTTATGTTAATTTGATTACAAAACTTGAACTTGTATGTCTAATTTTGTAAATGGATTGACCCGAATATAACCTATTTGTTCGTTTAAGACAAATGAGTCAATTTTATGTCGTCTAATGTTTCATTTACTTGTTTAATGCTTTAAACTAATATAGAATAACAAAACATTAAAAAGAAACTCAAGATTAGAGATTATGGCCCGTTCCATTTAATTGTAAGGTTATAGGGTATAAATTGTAAGATGTAAAGATTTGTAAGTAATTGTAAGAAACCGTAAGGATGATATCCACAGTTAAATGAAATAGAGCTTATATTAAGACCCTGTTTGGCAAAATGAGTTGTTTGAGTAACGGATAACTCGTTTTTATACCCGATAGTTGTTTAGGTAGTTGAGTAGCAATTAGATTTTAACTGTTAACGGATAGTTATTCAACCGAGCGGTTGAATAAATATATTTGATAAATTTATTGGTTGAGTTAATTTATTATTGTAAATTGATATAAAAGGATATAGATAATTTGTCAAATATAAATTAATGAAGGGATGTTTTTGTAAAAATAAATAAATAAAACAATACTTTTAAATGTAAACGCTATAAGTTAATGCAAACGCTAGTTGAAACACTATCTTATCGAACGTTAATATTTTGGTTGGTTAGTGTTTTGAGTTGGTCAAAACGTTAAAAGTTACTTCAAACGATGTTGCTAAACAGGGCCTAAGTAACAAAAGGTAAGATACTCCAAAATTATAATAAGGTGCACTTTTATTTTCATTCTACCTTTAACATCTTAATGCCTAGATAAAAAGAGGCAAATGGATAAATGTCTATAGTAGTAAATAAGCGGCTACATATGTAATTCTTTCGCGTCGAAAAATTCAAGCTAAATTTAAAGTAATTAATTATAATATAAGATAAATATGTTATCCCATTTAATTAAACAAGAAAATGTGCTCATAACATTTAACTTTATATCCATTTTAAATCAATAATCATATTAATTTATATTGTTTCACAAATAAAGCTTCACTATCTAAACTCCCAAACGAAACAACCCTGATTAATTATAGTAACTCATAATTACGCTTGATTGTTCCATCTTCATCATCCAATGATCGTTCCACACACACCAAAATTTTTTCAACAGTGGAGAAATATGGTTTTAAACGAGGGCGTGGAATGGAAGTTGGGTTGGGTTTACTTCTAGAGACAGCGTCCGAAACTTGAAAGAGGGGGCGAGAGAGGAGTACACGCGCCTGACTTTCTTCCAGTGGCGTGCTCTGACCGGTCGTCACCGGCGGCGCGTTTGTAAATTGTATTTGTACGTAGTAACATTCCGCCGTGAGTAGCTAGAAACACGCGGGTATTTAAGTAATTCATTTTTGATGTTTTTGGAGAATTTTCAGCAGTGTTTTTTTCCTTCCTCTCTCTCCTGTTTGCCCGATCCTTTGCCTTTTTTCTCCCCTCTTTTTCCTCTTGTTTATTTCCTTGGTTTGCCCTGAAAAAACAAGCTGAATTTTAGGGGGTTTTGGGGTGTTTTGTGTGTGCGTAGAGCAGTGTGAAAAAGGTTTAAGGAAAACCCACCAAGAACTGGGGGCAGATAGTTGTGTATTTTGTATGCTTCCGTAGTGGGTTTGAGGGAATTCCGGGGTTTTTCTGCGCCGCCCATGAAAACCCAGCTTGAGATCTCTTTTGGGCGGTGAATTCTTGGTGAAAATCATGGCTATTTCAGGCAATGGAAGCGCTCTGGGTGCGGTTGGCGGCGGAAACGGCGGAGGCGGCGAGTTGGGGTGGTGGTGGGTTGGAAGGTCGAGGTTGAAATTCGAAAACCAACAGTGGTTTCTCTCTCCCGCTTTCGTCTTCTTCATGGCTGCCTTACTGTTTTTTGCCTCAATTGCTTCTTTCTACGCTTGGGTTGTCTTCACCCCTTTTCCCCGTAGCCCTTACACCCTTCCCTCTCTCTCTCCTGGGTGCCAAGAGGACAACGAGGGATCCTGGGCAATTGGAGTCTTCTATGGCGATTCCCCCTTCTCTCTCCAACCTATTGAGGCTGTAAGTTAAATTCCCGCAATTTTCTTTTTTCCATAATTTTATTTTTTGGGTTCTTGTGTTTTTTGTGTTTTTGGCTTTCATTTCTTCAGGAAAAAAATTCATTTTTTTCCTTTTTGCCTTTTACTCTGGGTTTGGGTAAAGGGAATTATGGGGACAGTTTTATTTATTTTTCTTCATATTTTTGTATGGAGGCGTTGATGAATTCATATTTTCTGAAAATTTTGCATGTTGGGGTTTTACAGAAAGGTGTATGGAAAGATGATAGTGCAGCTTGGCCAGTGGCTAACCCAGTGGTTACATGTGCTTCAGTTTCTGATGGTGGATTTCCCAGTAATTTTGTGGCCGATCCTTTTCTATATATCCAAGTAAGTTTCACTGTGCTATGAAATTTCTTGAAGTTTCTGATCTTTTAGCTGTTTTTTTGTTGACTAAGGAATTTGATAGATGAAAATCTTAGCTTGTTCTTTATGTTACTGTACCATTGCCCTTTCATAAGGTTATTGATCTCTGCAAAATTTTTTTGTCCCCCACCTTCTTTTCTTTTTTTTTTTTTTTAATTTTCCCTGGGGAGGGGAGCTGTTTGTGTGCTTCCCAGATTGTGCAACCTTTTACTCCGGTGTTGGGAAAAAGTTGTTTCCATTAGACCCTAATTAAATATATTAACTGATAGCTGGTTATGAACTAAAGAAAACACTGAACGATTCAACAAGAGATTTTTCTCTTCCAGGATCATGTTTATGGGAACGTGTAGAACCAGCTCTGATCTGTATTTTTTCTCAGGCTATCTAAGAGTTGCTATCTCGAACCTAGAACCGAAAACAGTCTAAATCAATGTTTCTATTTAGCGGGATATGCTCCATAATTTATCCGCTTCTGGGTAGCTATGTTCTGGATTACTTGAAGATGCATCTTCATCTTCTACAATATTAGTTTCCTTGTCTCATTATGGGTCAAAGGCTCAAAGTCATGGGAGCATAGTTGCCTTTGACAAGTGTGCACTTCTTTATTTCCTTTCCAGTTTGGTATGATTTGTGTCCACTGTTTCATTGGCCTTTTGAGTTGTGGAACTTCATAAAGTTAGACCAACTAATAATCAACTTTTTGGCTTCTAAATTCCATTGACTGCAGCTGGCATTGGACTTGTTCAAATTTAACTATCATATATTTTGTATTCATGTATTGTATCCCCCAGCAATATGCTGTCTTAATAGAACAGAACGCCCAATTGTGAGGCAGTGGACAAACTGGCTTTGGCTTATATAACTAGGTCAATTCTTAATAATGTTTGAAGTCAATAATATATTGCCTCTACCAAACAAACATGTTGTTGCTGCCCTGCTTTTGAGCATTTTTGATGGTGCTGAATTTCAATGATGATTGAGTGATGCTGTCCAAACTATGCTTTGGAGTTACCTTCTGAGTAAAAAGTGTGCAGCATATCCGCTGAAGTGTAAAGCAAAAGCTAGAGCAAATTTTATGCTCTGAAATGCCAGTTTATCTATGTCAAATGACCCTTCAAAAAGATTTAAGTGAAATAGCTTTGGGCATCGATGAAAGGAATTTTATATTTGAGGAATGAAAAATATGATTTGAATTGCATATGTGGTATATTCAATGGATTGAAGAAGATTTCACCTTTGGGATATTGAGTGTTATTCACCAGACTGAGTATGATTGCTTAGAGTTGGTATTCGTTTCGACTTTCAGGACATCATTAGTGATGAATAGTTTCGCATCATTGCACTTTAGGAGAACATCAACTGTAGACAAGATAAGTTCCCTGGACTGAGTGAATTTGATTAATTCTGACGCCAGAACATCTGAGAGAGTGAAAATGCATTTGACTTCGTCATAAGAAACCTGTGTTGAGTTTGTAGGAGTATGATTTTCATAGTATTTTAAAGGCAACATGTTTAAGTTTGACTTCTAATCAATTGCTAAGTTATTCATAAGTTCTATCATACACTTGTATTATAATAATGTTGAGTCCTCTGGCTTTTGTGTAGTGGGAGTCATGATCAAGTTTGTGGATTTGCTTTCATGTTTTACCCGATAAACTTCACCAGTTTCCATCCAGAATTACAATATGATCAGGATCGTAAATACCTGCTATTTTCTTGATACAGCAATTTTTCCTAATATTACTTCTATCTGGCAGAGTTTTATGTTGCAAGGTTGTATTTGATAAATATTCATGTCTTGATTTTGTTTAAGCCTCATCGGAGTCTAGATTGAGCAGCGCTGAGGAAACCTGTGTCTTTATGATTTAGTCTGTTGCTTAAGCATAATTAAACCAATGCTAGTGCTCTTACATCTGAAATCATCAAGTTGAACTGAAGTTTCTGGTGAAAAGAGTAGTATCATGTGATTTGCTTGTTAAGCATAGTGTGTGTGAATTTGCCTTTGTCTGCTAGTTTGAAAAATCTTTGGTGGCTAACAACCATTAGTTGTGACCCGAGATTTCAAAGCATCTTGTCACTGGTTGCAACCAGAGACAAATGACAAGCCTGAAATTAACTGAAAGGTTAAACAAACATCAGTACATTGTCAACAATGAAAAGGCTTGCTGTGCTGGCTGGTTCAACATTTGGTTATAACAGTTGGGACATTTTTACCGCTAATAATATGAACGGACACATTCAAAGGGCCTTTTGGTTTATAACTAGCTTGTTAACGCTTCTAAATTTTGCCATGTAGGATGACACATTTTACCTGTTCTATGAAACGAAGAATTCAATAACCATGCAAGGTGACATTGGAGTTTCTAAAAGCACTGATAAGGGAGCAACATGGAAACAGTTGGGTATAGCTTTAGATGAGGACTGGCATCTTTCTTATCCATATGTCTTCAATTATGATGGCCAAGTAAGTGTATTTTTTTTGGGTTCGTATTTTGACCCACGTTTTTTTCATATGTTTTTCTCCTTATTTGCACTGGTTTTATGTAACTTAAAGCACTCCCTAAATCTTGCTTAGACTTTCAAAGCCCTCCCCCAAATATTTGTCTGTTGAGATCACATGAAAACAAGTGAAAAAACCATAATAGTTTGGCAAGACATGGGGAGATGGTGCTTTGATTAGAAAATGTAATTGCGATTGTTAATGGTATTTTTCTTGTTTTGAGCAAGTTGCAGTCATATTCAGTACAGGTTCTATTATAAATATTTCTGCATTTTGTATTTGGAGAATTTGTCAATAATTTGGTAGCTTGTTCTACTTGTCAACTATCTACGTTTTTGCCACATTAGCCTGTTCCTTAATAGATGGACACTTCTTTGCAACATATATTTTGTCAGGGTCACACGTGTTTAAAAAATGGCATTTGAGAGTTGCTAATTTTAATTGAATTTTTATTTGTCTAATTCGCATAAATTTTTTTAGCTCTTGTTTGGGATGCCTATTCTCTTCTTTGTTTTGTAACCTAACTTATCACTAGAGAAATGAGTTTCACCTTACCTCTCTGCCCAACAACCAGGCATTTTTACTGTACTGCTAATATTCCTTGTTTGTGAAAAAAAATTCCTTGTCAAGTCTCTATGCCTGGATTATTGTCTATGTAATCGGAGCTCAGAACTTGCGATTGCTTTTAAAACGTATACAATTTATTCTATTGTGAGAATACGAATAACAGACTCTGTCTTTGTGCATTTCAGATATACATGATGCCTGAGGGTAGTCAGAAAGGAGAACTCCGTCTTTATCAAGCTGTTAACTTTCCCCTGCAGTGGAGACTAAAGAAAGTCCTTATAAAGAGGCCACTTGTTGATGCCTTTCTGATCAAGTATGGTACTAAGTATTGGATTTTTGGTTCAGATCATAGTGGTTTTGGTGCTATAAAGAATGGTCAGCTCGAGATATGGCACAGTGATTCACCTCTTGGGCCTTGGAAGCCTCATCAGAAAAATCCTATTCACAATGTCGACAAGAGCCTTGGAGCTAGGAATGGGGGTAGACCTTTTGTGTACAATGGGAATTTGTACCGTGTGGGGCAGGACTGTGGAGAAACATATGGAAAAAGTATTCGCACTTTCAGAGTGGAGATACTTACAGAGGAAGACTACATGGAGGTTGAAGTTCCATCCAACTTTAAGGAGTCCAAGAAGGGTCGAAATGCCTGGAATGGTGTTCGTCACCATCACCTCGATGTCCAGCAGCTTAGCTCTGGGGAGTGGGTTGGAGTTATGGATGGTGATCGTGTGCCTTCAGGTGATACATTTGACCGGTTTGTTCTTGGCGGTGCTTCTTTTTGGCTGTTATGGCACTCGTCATTTTGTTGGGCGTACTCCTAGGAGCTGTGAAATGCTTCATTCCGCCCAACTGGTGTCCACATAACTTAAGGAAGCGAAGTGATACTTCATTACCATGGGAAAGGCCAAGTCCCTTGTCTTCTAAACTGAGGCAGTGTTGTACAAGCTTGAACAGAGTGCCTACTTTTCTGCGGGTCTGGATAAAACCCAATACCTGGTTAGGAAGAATAGTTCTTTTCTTGATTTTAATTTCCGGGGTTGCATTCATGTGCAACGGGGTCACATATATTTATGGTGGCAATGGTGCAGAGGAGCCTTACCCTTTGAACGGCCAATACTCAAAATTTACCTTGTTAACAATGACGTATGAGGCCCGACTTTGGAACTTGAAAATGTTCATCAGACACTATTCCAAGTGTTCTTCTGTAAAGGAGATCGTGGTTGTTTGGAACAAAGGTAGGGCCCCTGAACCAAGTGAATTTGATTCTGCTGTGCCTGTTAGGATCAGGGTGGAGAAATTGAACTCGCTCAATAATCGGTTCAAGATGGATCCCTTGATAAAGACCCGGGCTGTTCTTGAGCTGGACGATGACATCATGATGACATGTGATGATATAGAACGAGGCTTCAAAGTATGGCGGGAACACCCAGATCGAATAGTAGGGTTCTACCCTCGGCTTGCTGATGGAAACCCACTTAAATACCGAGCTGAGAAGCATGCCCGGAGGAAGAAAGGGTATAACATGATTCTAACAGGGGCAGCTTTCTTAGACACTCACTTTGCCTTTTCGAGGTATTGGAGTGAGGAAGCAAAGGCAGGGAGAATACTGGTAGACAAGTTGTTCAACTGCGAAGATGTGCTGCTGAATTACTTGTATGCTAACTCAAGCTCTTCTTTGACCGTTGAATATGTGAGGCCAGCTTGGGCAATCGATACATCTAAATTCTCAGGTGCTGCCATAAGCCGGAACACCAACGTGCATTACCAGAAGAGGAGCGAATGCTTGGCGAAGTTTGCAGAGTTGTATGGGAGTTTGGCAAATCGAAAGTCGAAATTCAACCAAAGAAAGGATGGTTGGGATGTATAGATGAAAATAATGCAGTGCAGGCAGAGAAACTATCTGCTGTTTTTGTTTAACTTTTGTGTTGGGCTTGGGTGGTATAGTTTTGGTTACCCTTTTTTGTTTTAATTTTATTTACTTTTTACAATTTTCTCCTCCTCCTGTGAATTACTGGGGAGGTTCTTTAGGTAACTTGTACATTTATTGTGAATTGAGATCTGTGAAATGGTCTTTTAAAGGCATCAACTGTAAATTGGCCTTATAGCAGAGTCTCCTCCCCACCCCCAAAAAAATCTCTTAAATCGCTTTCGGGATTGCCACGGTGAAAGTTCCAACCTCTTTGATAATGAACATTTTCGGACATCGTTATATCTTCTAAAATTAGTTAGAGATCTATATTTTAGCTGAATGATCTGAATCCAAATTCATATTTGACTCGATACGATAAATTGAAAATTGAAAATCGAAACTCCTAACGGATTTATCATAATATAAAATACACTAAAAAGTTGAATTTATCCTAATATAAAACACAGTAAAATTCTAGTGTATGTTGTAAATACTTGAAGTACTAAACTTTTGTCCAGCCAAACACCAATCATAACCGATGTCAAATAAAATATCAAAAAGTGATATAGGAATCTCAAGGTATATGCCTACATTTCCTAGCATGGATTCCACACGTCTCTATTCAATTTACACAATTACCCTTTACTAAATTACAAAAATAACAAAACACATGCATATGTGGAAAAATTACCATCGTCCCTCAAGTTGGACTTTGGAAAAAATGTCCGAAATTTAAATTAAATTATTTAAATCCATATTCAAATCTACCTAAAAAGCTAATTTTAAAGCAAATCCGAAATTCTAATAGATTCAAACTCGATCCAAAAAGTTTTTCCTTTAAAATTATTTTCTTTACAAAATATTCTTATTGGATCATATTTCAATTTACGTGAAGTTAACTCGAATCGAAAATATCTCACTCGAAATTAAACTGTGTTTAAATCTCAATTTAATATGAACTCAACTAAAAATCAAATTGAATGACTCATTTGTCAAACGATTCTAAACGAAAAGAGAAAAATTAAAAAAAACATGTGTTTTATAAAGGAAAATAATAATTTAGATTTAATAACCAATGATGATATATTATAATTTCTAAATAATAATTATTATTGTCCATAAATACAACTAAAAAATAAAAAATAAAAAAAACAGTGGTTTTGGTCCCCTAAAAATGCTCACCCGCTGAGCTGAGTCGTCGTCTTCCAACTACAACGGCAAAAACATCGCTTCCTGTCAAGTCCGGTGATGCTTGGAGTTCTCTGCGCTCGACCTCCGAAGCCGTGGATTCTCTCTCCTCAGACCTTCTCTCTCCTCCACCACCACCACCTCCACCACCCTCCGCCGCCAGCTTCCGACGATCCTCGCCGGATCTACCAGCCTTCCGGCGGCGCCTTCATATGGCGAGTTCCTCTCCCTGCCGCCGACGGTGCCGGAGGAGACTGGCGGCGGGACTTTCTCCGCCGTCCGCCGCTCCAGAACGGCGAGGGCTCCTGGAATGTCGCCTGGGATGCTCGCCCGGCGCGTTGGCTTCACCGCCTCGACTTTGCCTACCTTCTCGTCGGGGTGTTGCTTTGCCTCGGGCCGAAGCCGATTGATTGGAAGGATGTTGCTAATTTGGAGGCTGGGAATGGGAATTCGGATGTTGGAGTTGGAATTGATGATGGAACGGTTGATTCTGAGGAGGTTGGCGTTAACTACGGTGATGGTGATGATGATGGTGGTGCTTTGGAGGAGAGTGACTCGCCAAATTTTAGGGTTACTGGTAAATCCCAATTATTGTTATTATCGCTTTAACAAATTAAATTAAATGCTTATTGTGATAGTTTGAGATTCTTGTTTTAATTGGGTGTTGGTTCATTGATTGAGAGTAGTGAATGGCATATTTGGGTACCTTCTGTTGGAGTGTGAAATTAGATCGACTAAAATTTGAGTTGATTTAGATGAATTTCCTTGGGTTCTGTGTCCGTTCATTTGGGTCATTCTTAGCTGCACTGTTTCATTGCTTGCCTCATATTCATTGTCATCGTTGCAATGAATGATTAGGTACATTATTTAGTTCCATAATTGTACTCAAAATCTCATTGAATGGCTGTTGCCCGTTTCCTATGCTTTCAAATGTTCCCTTGTGTTTGTGTTCTGGGAAATAATTGAATTGTTCCCTCGTGTTTGTGTTCTAGAAAATAAGTGAATTGTACTTGAGATGACAGATATAATCTGATGATATGCTTTCAAATATTTTGAAATGGCGGTAGGGGTGCTAGCTGATGGTAGATGTTTGTTCAGAGCAATAGCTCATGGAGCCTGTTTGCAAAGTGGGGAGGAGGCACCTGATGATAACCGTCAGAGAGAGCTTGCTGATGAATTAAGAGCTCGGGTAGGTTTAATCAATCGAATCGAATTTGCAAGACAGAAGTTGAACTAAAATAACCAGTCATATTAAGATGAAAAGATGATTGCAACATTGTTTTCTTTTCCTATTTTGTGTAACCTTTTACTAAAACAGGTCGTTGATGAGTTCTTGAAGAGGCGAGAAGAGATTGAATGGTAAGTCTCTTATAGGAGTAATATGATTCCAATAGGGTGCCTAATGGGTAATGGAATTTATCTGATGAACTAAGTGGTGCTAGTTTTATTTGAACTTCATTTAGGTTCATTGAGGGAGATTTTGATGCCTATGTCAAGAGGATACAAGAACCGTATGTTTGGGGTGGAGAACCAGAGCTGTTGATGGCTTCTCACTACCTCAAGTGAGTTCCAAACTAACGTTGTTGTTCTTTAGTGAGACAACTTTGATTGCAATTCCATCTTTTCCATATACACCCCATTATGTGTGCATAAGGTTTTCATTTTTTACTGAATTTCTACTTGTTCCTTCCTGTAGCCCTTTTACTCGTATGCAAAATTTAAACACTAAAGTTACACATCATTCCGAGCACAAATGACAAATCCCTTGAAAGTAAAATTTAAACACTAAAGTTACACATTATTCCCAGCATGAATGACAAATCCCTTGAAGATTCTACAATCCATGGATTAATGCTTTTGAGGTGAAAATTTCAGCATTGCTTTCATTTTGGTGTCTTTATCACTTTTGCATCAATATTCTGAGTATTGTTTTGACAAATTTTTGCAACATTTACATGACAGGACACCAATATCAGTCTTTATGGAGGATAAGAGTACAGGTAACTTGAAAAACATAGCAAACTACGGGGAAGAGTATCACAAGGAGAAAGTGTTCCCCGTAAATGTGTTGTTTCATGGTTATGGCCACTACGACATTTTGGAGACATTATCCAACCATATTTGATATGGAAAATCTTAGAATAGGATACTTGAACTCCGAGAATAAAATTAGTTGAAATCTAATCATTAATACTCTTAGTTTGGGATATCTTCTATCCCACTTTGGAGCAAAAATTTTGTTTGAGTGATAAGCTTGAGGAAACCTTTTATTGTAGCAGGAAAATAACCTTATCTGTTAGAATTGTCAATGTAGATAGATATTGGATGGATGTTTGATGATGTCCATCTCTATTTAGTTAATATATCTAATAAGTTGGTTGGTTGTCTATTCTATAGTTTTTGGCGAAATCTCATTTAGTTTGTATGGAGCAAACTTGTTGGTCCTAAAGGCATGATGTACCATATCTCAACAGATGATATAGTGCTGATTTCTGTTGCTAAATTGAGATACTTGGATTTTTCTAATGTGGAATATTGGTGAATGTTATTATTTGTTAGGGGCCTTGTTCAGCCATTTCTTGTGACACTCATTTTTTACTTTTTTTAAACTTCTGGTGCGCAAAGAAGGATGCATCTATGTTCCAAATAAGAGCCCTTCATGTTCTAGCTGATAGTAAGTCATGGACTTAATCCTTATTCATTCTCAAGTCATGGATGTGGTACTCTTGGATATCGGTGGTTTACTGACCCTGGCCACTTGCCTAGTGTTACGGGGTGATAATTCATCTAAACTCAACACCCGTGCGGCTCTAGCAAACTTAGTTTGAAACCCTTCTTAGCTTGCTGGTAAGCATTCGAGATTGTTTGACGTAAGCTTGATGGAAAGATAAGTAAGCAAGAGAATACTTATACAGCGTTTGAGAGAATGTTCGTTCGTGTATTACATTGCTTGGAAGCTTGATGGATGATTTACAAATGAGTCCGCTTGGAGTATATATAGTTGCCCACTTCCTCGATGGGTGATGGTGATCGATTTGATCTAATAGTCTAGTTTTGCTATCTAAAATTCTTTATACAAATATTTAAGATTTTATACAAGTATAGAACATTGTGATACATGGTAGAATCTTATGAAACAATGAAGAAGATTTTAAAATAATTTAAGTCGTTCTGGAACGTTCTGTGACACTAGGCCACCCCGTCCCCCTTCGGCAACAACGGCTAGCTGCAACTATCAACAGTTTGTAAGGGGTTTGCGAGTCAATCCCCATCCCCCCTCCTTTTTTCCCTGGCGAATGGTAGCTAATGATGGGCTTATGGGGGTAGATGTTGGGGAATGGGGATATTCTGGAATGTTTTGCGTGTGCTTATTGCGGGTATATGGACTGTTTTTTTTAATTTATCTTTTTGTTTCATTTATGTCTAGCTTCTGTTTGTGTCATTTTCCAGACTCCTTATATAACTCATCACCCCCTAGGCGGGTACCAACACCATGGCCATGGTCCTCTACCTGGCCAGCCCTTCCTCTACCTATAATATGCATTCACTCATGTAGGATGGTTAAGGTCTAGGACACCTCCATATCTTTGAATAGGTATTATTGAAATTTTGATCAAAGGGACGTCCAATATCTCTCTATATCTACTCTGTATAAACCCAAAATTAGATGTAAATTGACAAGAATATTTACATATTCAAGAAGGGCATTAAAAGAATCACAACCTTGTTTGTGTATATAATAAATTATCGACTTACAGCGGGAAAAAATCAAACCCAAAAAACAAAAAAAGAATCACAAAAAAACAGAGAGATAGAGAGGCAAAATGATACATTTCCTATACTTTCTTAGAGAGATGGAAGAGGGAAAGTAAAGCACAAAAGGGGTGGAAAAAGAATGATTTATACTATATGTATACTCATAGAATTGGGCTCCTTTGAGGAGAAATTATCAAGTGAGGGATTCTTTTTTGCTCAGGAATTGGGGACGAAGGTGCCCACATAGCCAAAGCCAGCAATGAAGAAGGCTAAGGACTGCAGAAAGAGGTAGATGAAGTAGTGGTTTTTCCCAAAGGTATAGTCGTAGCATCCACAGAATAATAGGTATGCGCCAACTCCAAGCTCCAGTACATGCGTCCTGCCCAACAAAAAGACACTGTCATTCTCGCCTACAGCAACATTTGTGCTAATGTTCCTTTGTGGGTTTGGTTACTTTCAGTTCGATTGTATGAACGAGTTAAGATTTTCCTGATTAGTGTGGTAAGGGTTTAAATTAAAAGTACCTTTCTCCAATCTTGGTGCGAGGTTTTTGGAGGGTTTGGAGCCTAATTTGATCTTGAGGGCATCTCCTAATTTCTCAGTGACAACCCATTCATTGACTCTCCCAGCTTCAAGAAGCCCTATGAACGTTGCTTTTGTCCTGTGCAAAGACATCACATTCTCGAACAGAATCCAGAACACCACCAGATGTAATGACCTGCATAATTGACATCCAATCACTCTTAATTAAATCCCCAACATTAGGAATGTAACAGTAATACACACATTTTTCGGTTTGAAAATTAGGAATAGCATATCTTGTCGAACATAAATTCACTCAACAGGTAGATTTAATTCTCTGAGCACATTTATGCTGATGTAGAACATCGATCTACCCCCTGCCCCTGGCCCGGAATTATTGTTCAGCCAAAGATAAAGAGATACAACACTCATACAGAACTCGAACAGAAACAGCAAAAGAACTGACAGACTAAAACACGTCCAACAATACAGAATCTGTCTGCTAAACCATCACAGAGGTACTCTAATCGTGATTTCTTTTCATGAAACTGGGGCATGTATTACCTGGGGGTACCAACAGCATTGAGGAGAGTGATAGTAGTAGGAATATAGACAGCACCCCATTTGGGAACCTGCACTTCTGGGACCAGAACAGTTGCTGGCAACACCACGCAGTAAAAGATGAAGGTGACAATGTGAGCCACTATTTTCCTCACAAAGAAGAAGCTGTATATCACATGAACCTTCTTCCATAACGTCACTTTCTGCCACGTAACCCCAAATCATATATAATGTTAGCTACGATCTGAAATGCATAACACCCAACTACACGGTACATTACATTACATATCATATCACATATGGGTTGGTAACGGTAGGTGCCTGAAGTTATTACAATCACTCATCATTTATTAAAGGTCGGCCTCAATCTTCCTGTTTTTTGTAGTTGACTTTAACTCGGAACTAAATAAGTGTTTAGTGATGATATGAATTTAGTTCGATTGGTTGCTATTTGGTCGTTAATTTGAGCTTTTTCCAAATGATTTCTAATCCCACGATCCCTTTTCTTCGATAAATGATTGTGTGCATTTTTATGTTCTTGATAACATAATATGTGAAGATTAGGGTAAACGGGTCAAATGAAAATACAAAACTCACCTTATTTCTTATGATTTCATTTATCATTTTCCTAAACAAGTTAGCAGGGCCGCAAGACCACCTATGTTGCTGGTATCGATAGGCTTTGAATGTACTCGGAAGCTCATTTTTAACCTGTCAAGAAGTATAAAATTATAAGTTTGACATAAGCATAAACATCCCATTGTAGATTCCTCTTACACGGGTCTTTCTTATCTTTACAAACATCTCTAACTATAAATATGCCCAAATTATATATTCGTTTTTTCATAAAATAAAATAAAATAGAGTTTAAAGAAATATATAGGGAAATTGTATGGACTTACTTTGAGGTCACCCAAATAAACAAATTTCCAACCCTTGAGGCTGGCCCGGACAGCTAAATCCATGTCCTCCACAGTGGTTCTATCTTTCCATCCACCTGCCTCATTGATTGCTGATATTCTCCATACTCCTGCTGTCCCTGTTTTTTTTTTTAAAAAAAAAAATTATTTCCATTTTCACCACCACCCTTTTAGTCAAATCATTCATCATCATCATCAATGCCTCACCAAAAAAACAAGTATAGTTTGAAGGCTTTTTTTTTTTTTTTTTTTTTTCCTTTCTTAGACCTAGACTCTTTACTTCATCTTAGCAAACCTAACGTAACCGATTTAAATTAACGGTTGGACCCATAAAGATATGTATATTCTTACTATTGTGGACAAACAAATATACAATTTTTAGAAAAACTACTTGCTAGTTTGGTTATCACTAAGTTATGACACTCTATGTCACCATGTGGAACACGACTAGCCTTAGATCATCAAACCAATGAGAATGGTGAGAAGTCAAGGAAAAGTAGTTGAAATGATAATTAGTATGTTTATGAGTTTCTAATTATAAATATCTTTTTTCGGGGTTTTAAAAAAAGAGAAAAAGGAAGACTTACCATTGAATCCAAAGAAGGCATAGGTAGAAGAGCCAACTTCTTGCTCAACGGTAAAATGATAATCTAAGGACATCTCTTGCATCCTCGTCATCAAGCATTCATCCGCATTAACTGCATAATTATAATTAATTAACCATCGTCATTAACTAAATCTCATCTAATTATACGCTAAAAATTCATCTCAAGAGTATGAAAACACGATTTTAAATGACCCTTGTAGTACAAAAATAAACATCCGTCCGTAGAAAATTGAACTGTTTTTAGAAGTTTCGGGTTATCGACGTCCAGATCTCGAGAATTATCCAAATTAAAGAAGGAGAAGAGGGTGGGTCAATATAGGTATGAAATTTATTTGAGATAGTTAATACCCCATCTAGTGGACTCAATCACAACCTCACATTGAGTATGTCAATGGGTCAGCCCCAGGTTTTGTTGAGCTTGTACCTTTTGCCCTATTTATTATGACTTCTTAAGTTATGTCACTGTTTAATCTATAAAAGAATAAAATGTCACTGTTATTAATTGGACATGTGGCCATTTTTTCTAAAAAAAAAAAAACCCTCTTGTATCTTTTTGTCTAAGTTATTTCCCCCATTTTGCTATGTTTTTATTAAAATCTACTGATAATATTAATTCGAACTAAAATCGGTTGAAAATAACATATATTTATAAGTTAAAAATAATATATGTATACAATTAAGGATCTAAAATTTGCAAAAAATACACAAACATACAAAAAAATTATAGATTATGTAGTTTTATTTTAAAAGTTGAGGAAGTATCAAATTTAGGGGAAAAAATTAAAAATTCTTAAGTTTTGTGGAAATTATATCCAAAAAAATAGGATATATATATATAAAAAAAGGATTAAGGTGGTTGACATTTATTTGTTAAAAAGCGGGCCTTAGTTAGTTTATCTAGTAAAATTTCTTATAATTATTAACAAAGACATGAATTCGAATTTCACCTACATCGACCATTGTACCTCTATACAAACGAGAACTCCCGAATTTGAAAAAAAATACAGAGATAGAGAACAAAAGGAACTATAAGGTTAACATTAATTTATTAAAAAGTGGGTGTCGGTTAACTCAAATGGTAAAATCTCATATTTGTCACCTTATATTCAAATGTGAATCTCGCCTACACCGATGTTTGCGGTTCATTAGCACCAAAAAAAAATATAAATTAAAATTAGTATCTAAAAATTTGGGGGTGAGAGAGAGAGGAATATGTGGAATGTTTTTATTGTTAGAAATGCAAGTATCCCAAAAGTAGACCCACCATGGATGATTCACCAGACATGGAAAAAACAGATCACTTGCCTAAGATAGCAAAACACCATCTCCCTTTCCCCTAACTCATCTTGTATTAGTCTACAATTAGCCTTTACTACTTAATCATCATCATTATCTCTTAAAACCTCTCTCTCCCTTAGATTATATTTGTCATTATTATCTCTTAATCCACCATTAACTATCATTCAAAACAACAATCACATGTCATCAACTTCTAATCTTACTTTTTACGAAATTAAAAATTTAAAAGTTTAACGTAAATTTTTAAAAATTTAGTGATTAGATTCGCTCGTGTTTTAATATAACTAGTGGTAAACACTTCACATTTTCAACATCTCCTTAGGGTTTGAATCTTAGAGGAGATAATTTCCTTACAATATCTCTATCCCCTGAACCTTCATATCCAACTGGTATTACCTTTAAGATAGGAGTGCAGTTAGATAATTTACATTTACTCTCGTTAAAAAATTTTAAAATTAAATTAAAATATAAAAAATTTTAATTCCATTCTTAACTTAAAATGATGTCAAGAATATGGTTTGGTACCAATCTTTATATGGTATATAAGACATATTATGAGCTTGCTTGCCCTATTAGATGTGAAAAAGAGACTTGTAACCTCGGAGTGTTGGACCAAACCCTAAAAGAAAAAGGCACATTTCTAGCTAAGAAAAAAAATGGAAAATTAAAAAAAAACAAAAATGAAAACAAGCACCGACACTCTCAAATTTATGCATTGTCACATCAAGGAAAGTATGCCTCCTCGCTAGCCACTAAAATGGTTGCCATCAATGACCAACCAACACTATCATAAGATCAAAATAATCAAAGATTTTTATGAGTTCACACTTTTTAAAAATTTTTTAACGTTCAGATGAGTTAAAAATAACAGTACGATGTTTTATTGGTGTTTTTCATAATGTTGGTAATTTCAAAAATGAATCGAGATTAGGTAAGTAATCATACCGAACTTCCAACGGGCTTGAACGAGAGCAATTTGAGAGTTATGGACTAGAAAGGGTATGGTACGCCATAAAAAGTCAGGCTCGGGTTGGAAATCAGCATCAAATATTGCTACATAATCACAGTCTTTGACATAGCTGTGCTTCATTCCTTCTTTGAGAGCTCCGGCTTTGTACCCATTTCTGTTATCCCTAACTTCGTATTTTATGTTGATGCCTTTGCTTGCCCATCTTTGGCATTCCATTTCCACCAAATTCTGTACCAAAAATGTGACAAATAATTATCACGTCATTATTTCTCATAATTTGTCTTAAGCTGACTTTTATTTTTTCTTCTTTTACACATGGGAAAAATAATTTATTTGACCACTAAATTAGGTTAAGTTTTCTTCTCGTTCTTAAAACCTTGATCACAGGGTCTGTTGAATCATCAAGGACTTGGACTATGATGCGATCTGACGGCCAAGAAAGCCCACAAGCTGCTCCAATGGACAGTTGATACACCTAAAAAGAGGCAAAAACATGTATAAATAGGGTTAATATTTAACTAACCAAATTACTTGCATAAAAAATATTTAAATTAGTAAAAATATGAAAAACTATATCAAAATAAGAGTTCATAAATGTTTTTTTTTTTTTGCCCCTTTTTGTCGGTGACGAGGTAGAAACTGCTTTTTGTTTACTTTTAAAAATAAGGTGCGAAGATTAATATAACACATTGGTCTTAACTTTAACTATTAGGCGAAAATTTGTAAAGTGTACAACTCTACTTACATGCCTTGTATAACAACACCTCGTTGCCCGAGTTTATTTTTCGAAATAATTTATGAAACTGTTTTATATAAAAATGATCAAAGTAGAATCAAAGGGGAAAAAATACTAACCTCTCTTTCATTGTACATGGGAATTTGGACAAGAACCATAGGGTAAGTAGAATTCCCAAGCTCCAAATCTTCCTTCAATGACTCCCATTTGTACCTTCTCTCAGGTTTCCTCCCAAAACCTTTACCAACATTATGACAACCCCCATGTAAACTCTCTCCACAAACAGCATTATTGACATAGCCAAGCAAATAGCCACCATTAATCTCAACATGGGCACAATTAAGGGTGACTTGGTTTCATCCCAAATCAACCCAAATTGCCCACTTGCAAATGAAACACCCTCCATCTTTCACTTACTTGCGGTGTCGGGATTCGCGTGCTTGTAGAGTTAAGACTGCCTGTAACTGGATCGTCCGACCGAGACCCAGTTCAGACTGATATGGGTGCAGTACAATGTGGGGATTTGAGGAGGGGATTTATAGCATCCTGAACTGAATGATCCCAATTCTAATGTGGGTGTTTTGCTACTTTGCGAAAAGGGTACGTAAATTTCTGAAATTTGGGGGTGAAATTTGCTTGTTGATGAAGTTTTAGAGAGAGAAAGAGAATGCTGTAAAAGGCTGAATGAGTAGGGTTGTGTTGTGTTCTGTCAGAGGATCAATTGAAGGGGTATGATGCCCTGAGTTGCTTGCTGAAGCAGAGTAGAATTTTTGGGTTTTTTTTTCTCCTTTGGGTGTGGGAGTGGGGGAGAGAATGGAATTTAAGGCCAATGAGTGTGTGTGTGTATGGCCTCTCTTTGTGTTTTATTTATTGTTGGAGACTAAACCCTACTTGTAAATTCTAATATGTGGAAGCCACACATTTATACTACAACTTATGTCTAGCTACTTCCATCATCTAAGACATGTGATATTGGGTGCCACCTTTTCAATAATGTAAACATTAATTTAAAGGAGTTTTTGGTTAAAAATTCCGATGTAAATCTCGTTTAATTAAGATCCGATATGGGTTACGCACGATAACTTAGTGATAAATCTAACACAAGTTAACCTAGATATCATATTTTGTTTATTAAATTAATACATATCGACCACCTGCCGTACTAAAAATTTAAAGTATAAAATGAATATTAGTTTTTTTAATTTTTTAACACCGTGAAAGTGGAACGTCTCAATATTTACAACCAAATACATTTGTTATTGAATTATGAAATTTGATTTTAAAAAATTGTACTAAAAAAGGGATGGGAATAGAAGTAGTAGGAATATATGTGGCCAATTTATTAGTTTGTTCTTGATTAGATGGACAAGAAAGGAAGAGAAAAATGAAAATGACTAAACAGCAACCTCAACCAAGCCCTTCCTTCTTTCTCCTTTTTTTTTTCTTTTAATTTGGCGGTATGCATCTCAAAATTCTTTTGGGTATTTTTCTTTTTCCAATGATAAAGGTCAATTAATGAAATAGGATTTATATTCAATTACTTAATAAAATCTTTATTAATTTTTGGATTATTTTTTTTTACAAAAAGTAAGTTATATGGTTTTAAAGACGTTATTATTGTAATTAGAACTTTGAGGTGAAGACCTGTAATTTTTTTACTAAATATTATAATTTTTTTTATTCAAAAAGTCGTAAAGAGCATTACGATATAATGATAGAAAAAGAAATCAAAACCTAGTATATCTCATTGGAAATTAATTAAGAGATTAGACATTAATTAAGAGACTATTAAACTTATTGTCTATAGGCAATTAGCTGGTTAAATACATTCAACCTACCGGCAATTTTGAGCAAATAAGTCAACAAATACTGGATACTTTTCTTTATTTGTCTTCTTTAATCATTTTTTATTTTTAACTTTTAAAATATATGGTTTCATTTTATTTATTTTTTTGCAGCAATGAGAATTCACTATTTTCTTTTATTAAAAAATTATTTTTTAGCAGATTGAAAATCTAATATTTCATATTTATTATCAACTTTGTAACTCAAAAGTTATATTGTGGACCTGAAACTTATAGTCTCGGATCACATGTAACTAAACGGAAAGGAGAGAGAATTTTTTGGGGGAGGGGTTAGGGTCAAAAAAAAAAATTATTTTTTTGTTATATGGATCCATGAACTCGAGATCGTCTTATAATTTCTAGTGTAAACTAATTATCTAATTAATAAAATAATTACAAAGACTTTTGACACCCCACCCCAGAAAAAAACAAAAGGAAAAAGAAAAGAGGAAACACATGAAACTTCTATTCTTAGTGTCGCACTCCAATTATATATTAACTAATAAACTTATGGCTTTTGGCTAAAATATAAAATGTATTGCACGATCACTATATGAGGCCATAGCATTATAATAAAAACATTTCCATAATAATAATAATAATAATAATAATAATAATAATAGTAATAATAATGTGACGTAATATTACAAGGAATTATTCGCCCTGTGATTTATTATTATATATAAATATTTTTCTAAATGTCACCCTTACTAGTTATGAGTAATTGAGTGGGTGTTTGGCCTAAATTCTAAAAGTATTTTTGGATTCTAAAAACTGAAATTAGGCTAAATACTTACTTTTTAAAAATTAAAACTATTTTTCAAAAATAATTTAAAAAAAAACTCTTCAAAAACGAAACAACTATTTGTTGTTTCTGTTTCTAACTTCTTAAAAAAATTCCTAACAACTACTCGCAATCCTATTATGTGTCTATCTCCTCTCTTTTCGCGTTAATCTCTCCTCTATCTTTTAAATGTCTCTCTTTTTTTAAATTTTAGCTAAACAAATTAATTATTTAAAAAACACTTATATAAAATTTAGGCCAAACATTTCAATTTTTCTTCAAAAATAATTTTAAAAAAATACTTTTAAAAAACAAAAATAATTTTTTTTTATAAAATTAGTCCAAATATACTCTTAAATTTTAGATAGAAATAAGGTTAGATTACTTTTAAAGTATTAGAATGACTATGAATTTAGGTTTGGTGCTCCAAAAATGGGACATAAAAGGATGGACCAACCAACCACTTAGACGTTTGAGAGTGCATTGATTGACAATGAGAAAGGAGTGAGATTGCGAGGTGTAGTTTACCATCAGCTGTGGTGTGGTGTGGGGGCACTTGTGCTGTCTGTGTGATTGAAGCTGGCTGTGGCTGTGGCTGTGGCTGTGGCTGTGGCTGTGCAGCTATGATGATGAGAATAATGAGTTGAAATCTCGCTGTATTTTATAATTGGGGTTTCTCTTGTACGCAAACACCCACCATAACTCTTACATTTTAGTCCATCTTTGTGATGATATCAATATGTAAATAATCATTCATAAATTTCCAAATATATTCATTAATTCTACTCGATTCACTCTCTATTTCATCGTGTAAATATCTTATTATCAGTATATTAATTGCGTTATAGGTATCACTTAGTTTAATTGATTTGGAATCTGAAATTCGTTATATTTATGTTTAAAGCCCTGTTCCATTTAGTTGTAAGGAAATGTAAGGAGATGTAAATAAAGTTCGTAAGGAATCGTAAGCAGCTATAAGAAGGTATAAAATAGTCGTAAAGTTAATTATAAAAACCGTTAGCAACTGTAAGGAATTGTAATAGTATAAACTAAAGTTAAATGAAATATTATCTACATCAATATTTGCATTTCATTCGTTAGAAAAAGAAGACATTATTTTCATTTTTGTGCTTTCACTATCGTATTTATGAGAGGAAATGGTTTAGCCATGGCTCGTGTGTGGGATTTTCGTTGAAGGAACAATGCCTAATTCATATTAACAAGGATACGGTTTATGGATGATCAAATTTAAAAAACAATTGACTTAGATCATCCATCGTAACCGCTGAACTATTATTAAATCATATTGACGACTCTAAAATATGAATTTTTAACACGTCCAATCCTTCTTTCTTTTAGAACCCAATGTTCCAAATATCTTACTTTTACTACGAGATGTTAGAAGAGAATAAGCTAAAAAATTTACTCTTATAACACATACGTTTCGTGTTATTTCTATTCTTTTCTTTACAAGTCCTAATATGATATCAAAACTTTAATCTCAATTGTTTTTTCTTTTTTATTTCATTTTATTTTAAGTTGACCTTTTATTCTCCAAATCTGAGAAGATTTCATATAAATTTAAGCATACTATAAATAATGGACAGGGAATTTCGCACCAAATTAAATAAATAAATAAAAAAAATGGAATAAATAAACAATACTAAAATAGATTTGACACATAAACATTGTTTGGTGGTTGTTCCATTTAACTACTATATTAGAAAATCAAACCGACAAAATCCAGAATAAAGCCAGTCGACAAAAAGGAATTCCACCCTCCACTTTTAATTTTTTTATTTTTTATAGAAAAATGTTAACAACCCAATTTGTTTAAAAATTATATCGTTCCCTTAAAACAGAAAATAAAGGTAATTAAAAAACATAAATAGAGATGCTTGATTAAAAACAAGACATTAAGATCAACGTTTAAATATCGTCCTCGTAAAAATATATGTTTTTAATTTTTAAAAAAATTAACAAAGTAATAAGAAAACAACCCTAGTGTTTAAATGTTTGCATACAGCAATATAATGTATAAATGTATAATCGTGTAAAATTGAAATTTTACGTCTGTTATTGACTCTGAATCTGTTCTATAATATATAATAATTCGGAATAAATGTCGATATTAAAGTTTGAGGGAGGATTAGGTAATGAGAAAAATTCACATGGTTTTCTTCACTATGACAATGACAATGACAATGAGAAAAATATTATTAAGGAGTTTTTATTTATTTATTTACAACTCAAAATAAAAATAAACACCCGCCGACAATATTTGAGGATATGCGACTTTGAATATGATTGCTCAATTTCTCCAACCTTCATTTTACACTTTTAAGAGGATTTTCTTTTTTCTTTTGGCCCAAATACAATTAAAGTGGACACACGCTTTTTTTTAAATTTTAAAGTAAAGGGATCATATATTGCTCTACCTAGTAAGGAAATTATCTCCACAAAAATTCGAATCGTAGTAGAGAGGATGAAAGTGTGAAGTGTTTACCATTAGGGTAATACTCAATTGGTAGTTCGCACCACTTATAAAAAAATTTTAAATTAGTTTATTCCTTGAAATTACTGTTTTGGTGGAATTCACATGTATTTTTGGACTATTTATAGATGATTTTTTTAAATTAAACGATTCTAAAATTTTATCAATAAAATCATGATTTAGTGATAAAAATTGAAATAATCAATAGAGTATATCATACCTACAAAATTCTCCCTATCCCATTATATTGTAAATTTATAAATATATTATATTATATCGTGATTCATATCTCACCTAATTCCCCCAATTTTATGTGAATTCGTATTGTAATTTTTTTATAAAGTTTTTGAGTGTGATTAATTTTGGGTGATTAAGATTGTAATATACTTAAACTTGTCGCTGGGGCTACAAATCAGACAGAAGTTAAACTTCTCGTGATCTGATTGCTCCATTGTTCCAACCTAGAACTTCCAATTTTTAATGATTTATTTTAATTTTAGTTTGTATTTCAACTGGGTTCACAATAAAGCTAGGGTGGGTTAAAATTTTAAATTACTTTTTTGTTGGTTTTGTTAAAAAATATAATTATTTTTGTTGGAGGGTTTACCTTAAAAAGGTTATGTTATTGTTACCTCATGATTGTCGATTATTTTAGATCAACAACACTTAAATGTCATAATCATTCATGCCTTTTTGGTTCTAACTTTTTTTAACTATTGTATTAGATTATTTATTCTTTTTTTTTTTGGAAGATGTAAACATTTTATACAATCAACCCAATAAGAATTTGATGGGAATTTTGAGTCCAATTGAAACTTTATCATAATCAAAGTCATAAGTTTTGGAAAGTGGTAACCCAATTTAGGGATGAAATCTAATCTTTTTAGACAGGAGAATCACGAAAATAAGAGGTAGGGTTTTAAAAATTAAAACAAAAATATCATATATGGTAATTTAGATTTATAAATCTCACTAGGTTACAAACTTTTAACAACCTGAATTCATTTGCATCACCAACAACCATCGATAATATGCCATGAATGATGGATTTTTTATTGAAGAATTTTACTAATTTCCCACCACAAGAAGTTGAACTTTGTAGCCCCAAAATGCCAACAGAAAGACAAGTTGAATTTTTACTGAATAATGATGGATTTTTACTGAATTTTACGGCTTTCTTCGACAATTTTGAATGTTGGACACACATCTTCAGATTTTAATGTCTTTTTGTACTGTGATCTCGGGACGTCTGTGATAGAGTACGAGTCCCTCCTTCAGTGGGGTATTGATGTATTACTTATGTTTCATTTTCTGTTGGCATTTTGGAGCAAAAATTGTCGAAGAAAGCCGTAAATAACGGAAACTGCACTTGCAGAGCTCTACCCTTTATGGGCCGACATTAGCTCAATTTCTATGACAGAGGGTCAAAGATCCCCGGAAAAATAAAAAAGCCTGAATCATGAAATCACTGACTACAGGTACTCTGGCTCAACTCGGATAACAAAGAATTCAGCTGTCATTTAAATGGCTAACTCTGATAAAAAAGAAGTAACAAGGAAAGAGGAGTGAGTAAACTCTCTCTATTCACGCTGCCGGTGATATCTATTACAATATATTTGACTAAAAATGCAGAGGACAAAATTGCATCATTCAAAAGCAAAATTCTAACATGAGTACACGACATGAGGAGTATCACTTCTTTCTCTTGGGCAAGGTTCCTTGCCTGTTCTTTTCCCCCTGAATTTGTATGAAGATTCATGAGTGTAGCTGTGAAGGATAAGTACCTTTGTAGAATTTCCCTGGCGATGCTGGAGTGCTATGATTAGATCCCTTTACCGTTGATTGATTTACCCAAAGATAATGTATGAAATGGTTTCCTGAGGATATTTTGTTCAGCTTGAACAGACGAACCACTACTGCTACCCTGGAAAACAATCGTACGGTGATCTCCAGAAATTGAATCCTTAATATGTTTTACGACATAAAGGCAACTAGAAAGAGAGTCCATTGCATCCACAACCTGTGCAAATGTCACAACATGATTCATAAGAACATAAAAATGAACAGATGATAATTAACGAAGTATCAAGTAATGTCATTTATAAGAGCCAATTAACAAGCATGACACCGATCTAGCAAATGGAAACTCAGTATAGCCTCTAGCCCCTAAAAAGAATAAACAAGTGAATCACACTGTTACATGGAAGAAAACAATTTTCTGATTCGCTGAGTCGTACGGAAATCAATTATGAAATCAGAGCAACAACGGTAACAACTGCAACCACTGCAGCTATCAATTGTAGAACCAAAACCAACACCACAAAATGTTTCCAAAATCTCAAGATCACATTTTTGCTGTCATAATGTCATATTTCATCAAAGCAAAATGTGCTTAATTATACACAAATACTCAACCATATGACCTCTGTATCCATTTGTGAGTCATCAAGCTTTCTGACATGATAACTCAACTACAAAGGAGTCAATCTTCACCATTGGTTTGTCTAAGAAGGTGGGATGTCACCATTAATTCTTCCTGTCCTCACCCACAAGGCAGCGACACTTATTTGTTATCCATTATTCATGTTCCTTTATCCAGTTCTAAGACAGATCCCAGATGCCAGTGTATGACAGAGGTTTGCAATGCCAAGTGAACTCTGCAAGCAACATAACACCAGAAATCACCACATCTTCTTCGCTAATGAACTTTTCTTCTTTTCACCCAATTCCTCCCCATTTCTCCCTCTTCTGAACTTGTGTAAAAATTTTCTAGCATATTGAAATGTTGCACGGAGAAGTGTTGACATTTGCAATGGCTATGATCATATTGAATATCACTCATGACATTTCAGGGTAGTATCAAATCTCTCTTATTATAAGAAGGAATAGAGCTTTAAGAAAATAATTACCAGCAAAGAGACCCCAGATATATCAACTGCCTTCAATGAAATAAGCTCCCAAAGGCGTTCAGGTGTTGCTACAAGAAATTCAGGTTCACACCTCTTTAGGCTGCAGAACAAAAAAGCTGCCCATCACGGAATGATTAAAGCAAAGGATGCAATAAATATGGCACACACTAATCTATTTACAATCATCAGGTCTGACAACCTTTGCTTTTCTAATTTCAGCTTCATATTTTGAAAACACATGAAAGATTAAAAGACCAATGTTTTTCACCTGCTTTGGAATTTACATATGCAAAAATAATGATTCATACTAGGAATGAACATATATGATTTTCATTTTCCAACCAAGTCTTGGTCACAAGATACATCAGATGGAGGGTTCCACACATACCCATGAGTTTGATGTTCCACAGAAGTACCAGGATGTAGAATAACTGTGTGGATGCCCGAAGCTTTTAATGGTTTGCATACAGAACGCACCTGGAAAAACACCAAGAAATTTGGAGGCATTCAACATAAAGCAAAACTTGATGAAGATTTAACAGCAGAAACAAGTGAGGAATTAAAAGGTTAATTCTCTCACAAAACTTGCAAAAGAGTAAGCAAGAAATATCACGCAGAAAGCCAGAGTGTGGGGAGAGAGCAGTGGTAGAATCATTAAAGGAAGCAGCAGGAGCAGTCAATTTTAAGAAAAGGCGGCTCCATTGTGCTTTCTAATGATTGTCCCAGTTATCATCAAATCACATAGAGATGGGATATTAGAGTTGATCTGTGCAATATACATGGAAAATGCCTCATACTCCACTGCTTACTAACACCAAAAGTACCTGATACCTAACAAAGAAATCTGTTTCAGCTTTAGAAACTTTATTTTCAAATCCATTGCCACAAAGGTTAGTTCAAATTCCTAGGCTTCCATTAAACATGCCAATGTAATCAACTTCTAGGCTCCTAGAATTAAAAACTAAAAATGCACAATCAGAAAAGCAGTTCCACAGCTCTAATTTGCCAAAGTAGCAGTTAGCCACAACAAGAAAGCTAACATGATGAGAATAAAACTAACCTTAACTGCTTTCTCCTGCGATGGAACAAGATACAACAGGAAGGGGCTTCTGAAGGATATGCCCTCCTTCTCTATTCTCGAAATACTATCAGCTGCCGTGGACGCCATCCAGGCAATCTGCTCCGCGGAAGGACTAGTTCCGCTCTTTTCAAGTATATCATGCCCCAAAGAATACAAATTCCAAAACTGAACTCCCCATGAATTCACAAACAAAGGTTTGCCCTGTTCCTTATTGATTTCACCATCACCAAGCAATGAATCTTGTATAGTGTTCAAGCACATCATAAGAAACTTCGACGGGCAACCCAAATCTCCAGATGTCCAGGCTCCCAAGTCATCTAGAGCTACACCCTTTACAAGGTGCTCGAGTTTTCCTTTCCCAAGTTCAGCATTCTTCAATTTCTCCAGGCTATCAACACAAGCATTTTGCTGATTGTCCATCTCCATTTGCTTCCCCCTTTTTGCCTTATGATGATCTTTGTTCCCTTGATCATCATCAGTCTTTCTTTTGTCATTTGATTGAGGACGTTTATTAGTCTTTTTCATGCTAATATCTACTTTCCCATTCCTATCATTAAAAGGGTCTTCTGGGGTAGGAAGACTAAAGCACATCCCCTAAAAATTTAGACGAAACAAACCAGTAAATTGGATCGCGCTATACAAAGCAGTTTTTCTAGTATTTAAACAGCATACAATACCAAATGTGATAAAAGCAAAGCATCCCCAAAAGGCACTAACTATGAACCTTCAGATGACAAAGAAGGAAGAAAAGGGAAACCTGGCATTGGCGGCGCTTCCCAGATTGACGGCGCTTCTTGGCGGCGATGAGGGCCGCGACGCGAGCAGAGACAGAGGAGGGATCCTTCTGAAGCTTCTTCCTATTGGCTTTGTTCTTCTTCCTCATCTTAACGTCGTCTCCTTTAGCCATTTTTGCCTCTGGAGAGTGGGGTGGCGGTGGCGGCTGAGGCACTCGAAACGGCTTCGACAGCGGAGGAATTGGAGGGTTTAGGCCTTTGAAAGAGGGGCGGGGGCCTGCGGTATATCAACCAGATTTTTGCACACTTTTTCCTATTTTTTTTTGGTGCTAATTGAGCAATGTAGATTAAGGCCGTTTGGTATGCTGAAATTAGAATGGAATGAAATCAACGAATGATAATTGAGGGGTTAGGTATGGAACTTGAATATTCTTTTCAAGTGTTTGGTAAAAACATGAATGGAATCAAGTTCCACTTCTTGTTGTTTGGTTGTTAATCATGACATAAAATTAAAATTATTTTATTTTTTAAATTATTTTATATCATTGTAAATTATTATTATTATTTAATTATTATTATTATTATTATTATTATTATTATTATTATTATTATCATTTGATTCAATAAAAGTTGAAGCTCGTTAGCATATTTGCTTGATATTGAGTCTTATATTTATTTAATTTTTTAATTAACTATCTTGTAATTTTTCAATAATTAACAAATTTTATTTATAATTTTTAGTAAACCTATTTTCAAACTGTAATGTTCTATCAAACAATATGAAAAAAATTATATATAATAAATAAATAAATAATAAAAAAACAATAATAAAAAAATACCCCAACCTAATAACAAAAATAATAATAATAATAACAACAACAACAACAACAACAACAACAACAACAACAACAACAATAATAATAATAATAATAATAATAATAATAATAATAATAATAATAATAATAATATAGCAAATATGCTAATTTTTTTTTAATAATTATAAAGCGATCCTCGAGAGATTGAGAATTGATTCCCCTTCTATTTGGGGATTCAAATTCCGTTGTTTTGAGGGAACTTAAAACCTGTAAATTTTAAGTTCCACCTTCAAAATAACCAACCAAACAAATGAAAAAGGAACTTGAAATCGGAGGAATCAAGTTCAATTCTATTTTTGCTCCACCAAACGGGGCCTAAAACGTTACTATATTATCCTAAAATTTCATTGATTAATTTTATATCCAACGATAATTATTATATTTGTGTAATATGTAATGACAATTGTTCTACGTAAATTAATTGATGATATTATTTACATTTTGGGATAGGATACTGATATTGCGAGAACTGACTAATTGAAATACAAAAATCAATATAAGCGAAATTCAAACCCATAAGTCTTTGATACTACGTTAATTTTGCCCTTACATTTTTGGTGCAATATAATACAATATATTCGTATATGCCCAAATCTCATAAAATCATAAGGAATATCATATTCCATTGTTTATTTTAATTGCAATTGTCAAAAGAAAATTTTTAAATTGTTCTTAATTTTAATCATATTTAGATGGATAAGGAATAATATTAAATTTTAACATTGTAATATTTAATTTAAACTGTAAATAATATAACAATATAAATATATAAGTATAATACAATAGGCAGGAATGAGACCAATCTGAGACCTCTTATAGAAATACACTGTAATAGCAAAAAAAACAAGATACAAAAAGGAAATAAGCACATAAGCTTCAAATGCCCTCCATGGGATGGCAAGCACATTTACAACCCTAATTGATCGGCAAACACCATTAGGTTTTTTATTTTTAAAATATTAATAATTTTTTTATCAAGATAAATATTAATAAAATTCACAAGAAAGCTACAAAACCATACATTAATTATAAAATAAGTTTTTTTCTATAGAAATCCATTATAAAATAATTTACCCTATGGACTAAACCAAACACCAATAATAAGCAACATTTTTTAAAATCGATTTTATTTTGCCACTCTTTTTGATTAAAAAAGGATTATTCATTAATGGAAGCCATACAATATCTACAATGAAAATCATCAAACATTTTTTCTAAATAATTCAAACCCATGAAAAAAAATTCAATGAAAAACGCATTACTCGAGTTTTCCAATCTCTTTTGGGATCTGCTAAAGGGAATGGTGCACATGACATGGTGCCTCAAAATGTACAGATTTTTCTCCAAATTTGAAGGTCAGCTTTACATCCACTAACCGAAATTGCATTTTTCGTATTCTTTTCAGGGAAAGTTGCTGTACATTTTTACATTGCCCTGTTTCAGTATTCTGCTACAAAAAAGCTTCAGATAAGGATTACAAAAATGGAGTCAGCACTTCGAGAGTACGCACAAAATATCAGTTCATTGTTCAACCATCCTTTTCAATAGGGAAATCGATCAGCCCACCTCGAGTACCCTGCATTCGAGTTGAGAACCCTTTTCAGAAGTACAATGCATTTGATAATGGAAAGGAAAGAGAGATGTGATGTATGGGGACGATTTTAACAAACTATGATCTTGGTAAAGCATCACAGGAACATGGAAATGCAACTGCAGTATGAAATATGTGCCACTCCGCTCAGTGGATGAGCCAACTGAATTTTAGAAAATGAACCAACAAACCTGCAGTTATAATCTGATGAAGATCGGACTCAGATTTTCCATCATCACGCATTTCCTGTTGAATAAGCATTTCAACGGAGGAGCAAAAATTAGAATAACACAAAAATTACATGAACCGACAATAAGGGCATGGCAGCGAGGAGAGAACATGACTAATATATCATGAGGTAATTATAACCGACTTAATGGATTATAAACGAAGACTTAATGGCAGCGAGGGAGAGAACACGACTTGGGATGAGAGACACAGAATAATGCCCAGGTTGATGGATATATTATATTTTCACAAGGTTATTTTGTCCACAAATATCAATATGTAAATGGATAACTGAAAGCCCAATGGATACCTAATTCATGGATAATTACCCATACCTACTGACCACCCATGTATGATGAATATTAGCCACCTTATTCAAATGGGATACTGTAGAGTACCCTGGATAGAAAGTGGACACCATAACTTAAAATGATCTCGGACAGAGGAAGTTCCAAAATTAACAAAGAAAGTGAATGATGGTGTGCAATTTGAAAAAGATTGGGACAAATACTGCCTCAAGCATAAGCATAGTAATGGGATTAGAGCTTTCATACACAATTACTTCTCTCTCCTTTCTCCCTTGCCTATCCCCATTCACAATCACAGCCACCATCAAAAGTTTCACATGTGAAATTCAGGGTGAGTGTGTGCCCAGGGATAAACACAAAAAAATGCAGATTTTGCACACAATGTCATAAAGCACGGTTATTACCTGTCCATACATAGCCAGGCTTCTCACGATGAGATGACAGAGTTTCTGGTACGTGGTCATATCAAACTCAGGATATCTTAGGAGGGCTTCCTCTGAAGTGATGTCAAATATAAGTGAACAAATGCTTGAAGCCATCATAATTATAGATGAATCATTACTTCCATCTGGCCACCAGAGAATTTAAGTTGTTTAATCATCAAATCATGCTCCATTAATAATGAAAGAGCTGCATTCTCAAATTACAAATTGTATAGGAAAAATCTACAAGTAAATACTTATGGTCATTCAAGCTTTCATTTAGATGAGCAGAGATAATTGTTCAGTTACCTGCCCAATAGACCAACGCTTTCAAGAGATGAACAAAAACAGTTTCATCCAGTTGAACTTTGATGTGCTCTCTCTGAGGCCAGGTTGAGAAAACAAAAACACAAATCAGTAACACTCCATGTTTAACGTCTGGCACAAAAGCTCTTATGATGTTACCTTCAACAAAATGTTCATGACTGTATCACAAGCTAAAAATATGCAGTCATTGTCCTCAAAAGCATTGGGATCTGCACTAACTAATTGTATAAGGCACTTGACAACCTGCCCAAAAAACAGCAAGTAAATGCATTAAGAAAATATATTTGCAGAAACCCAAATGCTGTGAAATGAAGTTTTGGTGATGTGGAGAAGATGGTTGACGGATCTCCAAAACACAACCTACAAGCTATACCCCACACTGCAACCCCCACCCCCCAAAAAAAGAACCTCTTTTTTCCCCCAATGGCGGTTGTACCCAACCCTACAAAAGGATTCCACCATCATAAACTTTTACCTTACACAGGCAAACAGATATTCCTAACTCCTTTCACTGTTTCTAGAAGCATATCAACGCACATATACAAAGCCACTGACTTACACATCAAGTTTTTGGACAGTCATACAGCAAACAATGCTAGGGTAGAAACTTACAGCTTTATAACCTCCAGAGGAAGTTACGGCTTTAACTCCTTCAATCTTCATTGTTATTTGACAGAGCACGGGAAGCAGGAAGCATATTGAAAGAAAAGCACTGTCATGATAAAGCATCCAGCATATTATAACAAGATCAAAGAGAGAGTTCATCAAGCCTCAGATGTGCCGATAACAGCAAATCACCTTGATTCATTTTCGCCTTCAATTGAGAGCAAATAGCCCAAAAGCTCCTTCACCTTTTCCTTACAGGCTAGTGGTGCCTCTGCCAGGTAACTGAAGCAAAGGCATTTTATAAGCAATATTGAAAGGCAGCAATGGTTATAACTTAAATCTACATACAGAAAGAGAACGGTATAAGCATACCTTCCAACAAGTCGAACACAAGCAAGAAGATCATCTCCTTGTTCTGTCCATGTTCCTGAAAAAAGACTTATCTTCAGTAAATGGTCGATGATAAATTTATAACGTTATAATTATGGAATATATTACCTTTGCATCCTTTAAATAATCAAGAACTACTCCAATAGTCTCGTCAAGCCCAGAAATGACCTTTGTGAAAGTGCCTTCACTAATAATTGCCCCTGAAGTTGTAACTTAGTTAATTAGTGCCTTCTATTAATCAGATCATTTCATTCTATCAATCAACAATAAGAGCAGATCTCTGGCTCAGAAAAGCACAAAACTAGAGATTAGGCAGTTTCAATCTAAGAGAATGAATTTGGTGTGGAGGCTATCCAACCAAACAATGCTTTCAAGTCAACCAATTGAGGAACCAAGGGCTCTTGCAGTAAACTGTTCCCCAAAAGAGCTGTAACACAGCAATGGAACTTAAGATTTACATGTCAACACACAACAGAGAACACCAAACTTCAACCATATGTAGGGGAGGGGAGAGAGAGAGAGAGAGAGTTTCTCAGTTCTCCGTTAAAAAAAAAAAAAACAAGAAAAAGTCCTCCTTAAATCTTGACACCCCCCAACACACACACAAAAAAAAAAGGAGAGATGCAGAACCTCCCTCTGTCCTTCACCCTCAAATTCCTACAATAGCTCTTATAAGATGCTAAATCCCACTTCCGCAAACCTTTTAAGCCTCCAAGTAAGATGTAGGGAACAAAGTAAATGCCAGAATAAATGCCAGTATGCTTGTACACTATAGACAAACAATAACAAATGAGCAGAAAGAAAAGAGTTTCAGTCGCTACTCCAGTACTCCTTTTTCAATTCATCATCTAGACTCAGTTAAAATAGAATTGGGTATGCAGAAGTAAAGGTTAGACATGGATATTTCCAGAATTTGTGACGGCTCTTTGTCAAATTTTGAGACTCTCAATATCAAGTTTAGATATTCTTGAGATACTGGAGTTAATCGAGGAGAGGGGTTAAAAAGGAATTTTACTGTTCTTATTTCCAAGGACCGGCCCCTAAATGCTTGTGTTTTGGATAGGTCCAGTAATCTAGCACCCCAAACATCAAACCTTATCCTACTGTACAAAGGTCAGATGTATCTTGGAAACTCTAGGTAACCAGCGGGACCTCATTAACTGAACAAGTACAAACCTAAATAGAAATCAGAGAATGAATAGAACATTACCTTCATCTTCACTGAGGTTTGAGATGAGTTTGATTATCCTTTCTACCAAAGAGAATGCAATGGCCAGATTACGCCTCTTTAAAGAAAGTTCTTCAGCTTTCGATGAAGAAGCTTCATACTTCATGTACGCTACCTCGTTCAGCAGGACAGCAATCTCAACCCTTGCAGACTCTAAGACCAGAAACAAACACCTGAGGCATGAAGAAAGAAAAATAAACACAGTGTACAGGAGGAAATAATTTGAAAACAGATAAAGTCACATGGAGAACTAACCTATCTGATGGGAAGGAACTCTGCAAATCAGGAAGATCCATCTGACCAGCCAGCCAATGCTCACCCAGAATCGATACCATAGATTCTGCCACAATGAGAGCCTGCAGCTTCTGATCAGGGGCTGCAAAGAACAAAAGTTGGAAAGATTCATGAATCATTCATGTCACTACCATGGTACATTGACACTCGTACTAACAACTCCGGGGTAAAAATCAATATGTAGACAATAATTTGAGTGATAAGTACAACATACCAACACGGTTCTGTAAAATGTCCACAATACCAGCACGTATGTAAGCCGGCCATTTATCGTTTGCCAGTGCTCGCAGTGCATCATGCAATGGAACCTGAAATATTCGAAAGGCACCATGGTTGTCTTCAGAGTCATGAAGAACCAATTGCAAGATCTAAATCAATAAGTAAAGCTAAAATAGAAAGAAACGCGCAATAAGACCAGATGTTACCCCGCGAAAGAGCAGAAACTGACAGATTGTTTCTAGAGATTCAGAAACATTAGGAATACACAACAAGCCAATGAAGGCAATGAAAGGCTTAATCTGGTTCAAGATTGAGGCTTAGACCACAACCGAAGAACATTCAAAAGAAAATCAACTCCAAAAACCTCATTAGTGTCCACTTTTTTTTATGACTAATCAAAAAATACATTAAAAAGACACCAAACATCATGGAAATTGACACCCTAGAGTCATTCTTCACTTGAAAATGCACTGCATTTAAAGCCAAGCTGGCTAGGATAAATTTCGAGCAACCCAACCATGAGCAAAAGGTCTCTTGTTGCTCCACCACACCAGCTCATCAACCCCATATTTAGTGGTTACCACATTTCTCTGAAGAGAATCTTCCTCTTTTCAATAACTCAACAATTCCCCCCGGCAAAAAAAAGAAAAGAAAAAGAAAAAAGCAAATATCTTTTTCAGAGAGAACCTTTAAAGCTTGGGAGGAAAAGCAATGCAGCAAGCTCCTAAACGGAAGAGTGATCTTGACCCACTTTTCCTTAAAGAGTCGTCCTAACACTTTTTAAAGGAGCCCTACAAGAATTTCAGAATAGTAGCTCATTGAGCATGCAAAAACATTTTTATTACAGCCATAGAAGGAGATCATGCATGAAGCTTTCTTTCATTGACTTCGTTCTTACACATACATTTTACATTCTGATTAGCACACTTTTGATCTTGTGTATGGATACTTTTGTAAGGCTGCCATGGTGAATGTGGATCATCAAACAATGCCATACAGAAGGGCCTCCAATTGTATGTAAATTTAGTTGAACCTCTCCACATACAAAATGAGATTTTGGTATCTTCTATGAGAATTGCGCTGCTGCCATTAGCTTCATATACACATAAAAAATTTAAAATTCCATTCAACTGTTGGAATTTGTCAGATCCCTTCCCAAGGAAAATGTCACTTGAGCACAATTTCCAGCAATGAGAGCACATTTCAGCTTGCAAGTTCTCCCAATTCATCAGTTAATGTGTCCCCACTCCCCATTGTTTCACAATATCAGAAAACATCAATTTTGGATGCTGAACTCAAACCAGAAAAATGAAATATCTGCAAAATGTCTCAAAAGGATTTCAAACATACCGAATGATCCAAGGCAAGGACAGCACAAAGTAGCTGGAGCAAGTCGAATTTTGTAGCATTCTGCAATAGAGCAAATTGCCTGCCTATAGAAGCCACCTGATAGATAGACATTCATTTAAATATTAAATACTTTGGTCATTAAAACATACTCCCTCTATCCCACAAAATAATCCATTTTTCCTTTTATGAAAGTCCCAAAATGAAATCACATTTAATTATTATTACTATTAAAGTTCATCTCTCTCTTCTCAAAACAATGGAAAACAATATACTAAGTGATGTTCCATTGAAAATTTTCATTACCTATACGAGACTACCATTTTCAGATGGAGGGAGTTAAAGAAATAAAATTTCAACGTAAACAAGCATAAACAAGGAAGGGCCTCTGGCAAAAAATAATTTTGTCAAAAAAAGCAGCAGGATGACACATATAACAAAAGGAACATATCCCATGTGTACCCTGCCGATTCAGGGTTGGGATGTGAAGCAGTAAGCAGCCTTGCTCGTTACTCCTGACAATCATAATGCAACATAGTAGACTTGATTTGTTTGAGAGATCTAAGCTCACCAAAATTGACAGCTCCGTCAAACATCTATTTACAATAGCATCCAAGGAGATTTTACTCAAGACTAGCATTACGAGTTTCATTAAAAGATCCAACAGCGGAGAACCTGCCATAAGTCAATATTAAATTATCAAATATTCAAGCTTTTTTAAGTATAGGAGAAACCCAGAAAATATATGTCGACGAAATAAAAGCAAGCAGAAGGTAGGCAACAAGCACTCAAATAGACAAATTTCATGGATAAAACAAAATTTTCTTCATACCATCTGGAGAAGAAGGCAAATGCGTCGCTAGCAACTTCAGGCCTCCACATTCAAAGAATGTTGCTACTCCACTTTCAGATACAGAAGAAACAAGAAATACAAATTCATAGCAGTCTTCAAGAAGAGAGGAGACTAATCTGCATGTTGAAAAATTAATTAACCCTAGTTAACCTCCTGCAGTTACTACAAGATGCACATAGAACAGTGAAAATGCATTGCGTGTAAGAAAAGATGATATGAATATAAGAATATTACTCTTTCTCCATTACTTGAAGCACCGAAGGAATTTTTGATACCATATCTGCAGATGCTGCAATTTCTGGAACACGGCTAAATGCCGCTAGAATTGCAATGGATAACTGCAAATACGCCTCACGGTTCTCATTTTCAGCAGCAGCTGTATTTCCTTTACCCATACCTAGGAATAACAGCATGAAAAGGTACTGATCAATGTGGTGTTCAAGGTTGTCCACAATTTCCATTTGCTCAGCAAGAAAGAGCCTTGATGTATGACATATCCCACTTATGGCACCAAATATATCCAGTAAAAGAGGGGGAGATGTAGGAATTCTAACTTTAATGCTCTAGAACATAGAAATATATGACACAATATAATTAATCTCCAAAATTTTTCAGACATACATCACTGTAAAATTGGTAAAAATAGCCAATCATTCAGATTTTAGTCATTAGCAACAAAGGATTTCAAGAGTTTCCAGCTTCTATTATATTACAATAGAGCCAACAAGCAAATCAACTATCCTCTATTTCGATCAGTCATGAAACAGTCGCCAATTCGATGCATTTCCAATGAAGGGCTTATAAGCCGATTGTTTGGTTTGCGAATTCTAACTGAACAAGATATACAAGTGAACCGGGCCAACCTACGTCTCTTGAAAATACATCTACCAAACACAATATGGGGACCATAGAAAATCATTTTGACCCTATGGCTGAAAATTAACTTCTTAAGGGCAAAGATGAAAAGTGGGAGCAAATTGCCTTAATTGATTTATATTAAGAGAGTGGTTTAAACTGATGTCTTTAACCCTAGAAATTTATTTCCCACAATGTTTCAAAAACTTGAAATTTCCCACAAGAATTTCGCTCATTTTACTCCTAACATATTTTCCTAGCTAATCGTCTTCTTCATTACCCAATGCACCCCAAACCTCCCTCCATAATCACACACGGAAACCCATAACAAGTTTGAACTTGAGCAAAAGAAATAAATTCAAACCCACAAATTTCTAATTTCATTTACCAGTTCGCAGAAGGCGGTCCAGGAATCGGGTACCAACAGCATCGTAAACCTTGCGGATGGAATCATAATCGCCTTTGCTGCAGAGCTTAGTGACAAGAAGAAGTCCCGCCAGGCGCTGCTCGTCCTTCTCTCCTCTGAGCAGCTTCAGACAGTCCTCAAGCCCCGGCACTCCCTGCTGAGTCTCGTGCTGTGGTTCCTGCGAGATTGAAGAGGCATTCGTTAGAGAGACATAATTTCATGAATTTCAATGGCGAATTCGAAGAAGAAGAAGAAGAAGAGAGAATCCACCATGGTTGGAGAAGCAAGAATGGGGAAATTTTTGGCGGGGTTGTATGCTTTGTTCAGCTTTTAGATAGCAGATACTTCCAGAAAGAGAACGACTACGCTGTGGAGCTCCCAACTGTTTCAACGACAAGCTATAGAATGGAATGAAACGGCAAGAAGATGAAACAATGTATAAGTGGGGCCTTTCACGGACCGGCAAACCCCGATAATAAAATGAAATGAAATAGTGTGAGATTTGCTTCAATTACTCACATTAGGTTGGTTTTGGACAGTTAGATCATTTGACGCATGATCTGACCAACTCATTTTAAAAATTGCTGTCCAACCGACCCATTAACTAAGTGGGCGGCTCGGCCTATTGTCCAACCCTACATTTATACACGGGTGGATAACGGGTGTGATTAGGGTTAGCCAATTAATAAAGAGAGTAGGATCGGATTATAGCTAATCTATTGGTGATGTAGTTAGGATTGAGTGTAGTCACATTTTATACCCAAAAATATAGTAAATTACGATGGATTAACTTATAAATAATTTATTTTTAACCCATTAACAAGTCTGCATAAAAGATCTTCTTGTTAAAGCATTGTCAAATTTTCAATATAATCTAATAATTATAATCGAATAATTAATTTCAGATGTAAAATTGCATTTTTTGACAAAGTTTAATGGCAGATTGATTGGATTATTCGATAACTCAGTTATACCCCGATTCACCTTCCTCGAGTCACCCTTCATCAGCGGGGTTGAGAGAGGGCGAGAGAGGGAGAGAGAGAGGCATGACGGGGTACCCAGTAGTAGTGAGGCCGGAATGGACGCACCATCGCTTGATAGACTTCGCGAAAACTGCCCTCACCAAGATTTTCCTCTTCCCTTACGCCACGGTCTGTGAATTGTACTGTGGCCAAGTTCCGGACGTCGAGAAATTCGACGAAGCTTTAATCGGCCACTACATTGGCATTGGTAAAAAGTAGTGATCTTTTGCTCAATGTTATTGATTCTTTATTTCTGCTTATTCAGAAGCTGATTTTTTATGTGGGTTTTGAATTTGAAGATGTGGGTACCTCTGGAATAAGCCAAGTTCGAGAAGCATGGGAGAGTCAGAGAAAGACTTATGCTTCGGATTTCTTCGAACTTGATCCTTGCACGGTTTTCACTTTTCCCTCCTCTTTATTTCATTGTTTTTCTTTTCTATTATTTTGTGTTTTCTTTGATTTGTTCTCCGCTTGAAAGCTCCCTTTTGCCTTTGGTTTGGGATATCATGGTTCTGGGCATAAGGAGACAGGTTTCATTGGAACGTATATTTGTTTTGGGTTTAGTTTTGATGCTTAAATCTCATATTTCATTAGATGGGTTTGGGTATTGTGTAGCATGCTAAACGCCTCACGAGCTGTCTATTTATTTTTCGTGGACTAGTAGGTAGTCAAAATGTACTTAATCTTGGGTCTAATGAAACTCTGGGGTATGTTCTTGGATTGGATTTCGATTTCGTTTTGGAATCGGTTAAAGTTGTCATTTATTTATTTATCTTTTATCTATGTCTCATGTATGCTCTTGTCAGGAGCACAATTGTAAGGTAGCATTTCTTTTAGCATAACACCTTCATGATTAATCTGCAGTGAATGTTGATATGAAATGCATGGCAGTTGCTGTTTGGCGTTTGGAACTCTTGTATGTTTGCTAATTCCAGTGTTTATTCTTAAAATTGAATGGATGTAATGAAAACTAAGTTTGAATTTGAGATGGCAACGGATGTAGAAAATGAAATATTGATATGAAAAGAGAAAGAAAACAGAGAATGGGGAAAACCTTGGTGGATATATGGTGATTCTACTTTCTGAAGTGTAACCTGCTTAGTTGGAAAGTTTTAAGGCCTTCCTCAAGTATGCTCAATCTGTCTAAAACAGTTTTCTGAGGATGTATCCTAATCTGGTATTCAGGATTTTTCCTCAGTGCTGTGTGTTGATGTGATATCCTAGTTTAAGTTTTTGGACACTGCATATGCATTCTCTGAACACTTGCCTATGTGAATGATGCCAGTATTTTGTCATGGTGGATATGAACGGTTATGTTGGACACTCGACACTCCAACATGAGTACTTGTGCCAGACACTTGATACTCCAGCAACTCCAACATGAACATGACAATTCCAAGTTATATTACTGCTATTATGTAGTTTGTCAATAATTGACATGTGGGATTCTTACTTTCAAATTTTATCAGAAAAGTACAACAGTCTAATATTTCGCACAACCTAAAAGGATATCATTAGAAACGAAAAATAAGAAAAGGGAGAACTTTTGATCTCATCACACACAAGAGGGCTCCTTTTTATCTTTACGGTCTTCTCAAACTGATCCAAAATTTTATTCTCACGTCTATGCAATTCTTTATCATGGAAATCACGAGAACTGCTTGCTGTAATTGTTTGTTTCCTTTGGTAGAATTTCTCTGATCCTTGATTGCCTTGACAGGAAAATTTGGAGCCATATTTGCTCGATAAGGCCAATACAGTTGATGTTGTCTGTTGCATGCACCATTTACAGGTTCATAACCATTAATCTAGATGTGATGTTATGCTTAGTTTTGTATAATTTAGTAGATAGCATCAACGCCTAAATCTTCTTTCCTGGCAGGTCTGCTTTGAGTCTGAAGAGAGAGCAAGAATCCTTCTACATAATGTATCATCTTTACTCAAACCAGGGGGTTATTTTTTTGGTATTACTCCTGACTCCTCCATGATATGGTATGGAACTGTGATTGCTCAGATCCTTTTTCCTTTTAGAGGGAAAATGTTTTTTTGTTGTTCCTGTTTAATATATCTTATGTCCACTTGCTAGTAATTGAAAATTCTTTAAGCTTGTCTTCAGTCTGCTTTTAAGGTCTCCTTTGCAGATGTGGATCCCTTTTGTGGTCTCTGTGGAAATGTGGATGCTTTATTGAAAACTTTTTAACACTAACTTGACATTATCTGGTTTCTATGTAATTAAATTTGTGACAATTCAGAGCAAACATAACAAAAAGTTTCTTTAATGAATCTCCTTCACTACTCTTCACTCAGCCTTAAAATTAAACAAAAAAAAAAAAAGAATCGCCTTCACCTTTATTCTTGAACATAAGAATCACATGAATTTTGCATCATAGTATTTACCATATTTGAATATTTTACTGCAGGGCCAAGTACCAGAAAAATGTTGAAGCATACCATAACAGAAGTGGGGCAATGAAGCCTAACATTGTGCCTAATTGCATTCGATCAGAGAGTTACATGATCACTTTTGAAGGTGAAGACGAAAAGTATGCATTCAACTTAAGCTTCTAGTCCCCTTGCTTATGTTTGGACCGAAGCATTCTTTTTAAATTGAGAAAAATGACATATACCACATACATGTGTTTGTGATAGCCCTTAGATTAAAAGGTGACTATCCTTGTTATAATAAGAACACGTTAAAAATTGGAGCTCTTTATGATGTCACTTTGATTAAAAGATGATATGGATGATATAATCTTAGCATAGACTTCATGTACCTAATCACTCAATTAATGCCTGAGATCGCTCTTGAAAGAAACTAAAAGCATCCCATCTCTCCTAACCGTTGCTGCCTTCTATGCTGTGGTCATTCAAATGGGGGCATGGGCAAGACTTGGTCTCAGTCCTATGGACATCCCTGGCGGTGTTGTGCCTAAGACTGCAAACTGTCATCCTGCTTTTTCTTCCTTTTTCTTTGTTGGGGGTGGGGAAGAGGCGTTCAGGGAGGAGGGAAGTTTGTGTGTCTTCTGTATCTAACTATGCATATCATTCTGACTTCACAGGTTTTCCTTATTTGGTAAGAGATACCAGCTAAAGTTTGTGAGTGATGCTTCAGCAGAAACTCATTGCTTGGTTCATTTTCCAAGCTTTATCAGGTGAATTTTACACTAGCTAAGCTGTTTGGCTATATGCACATCATGGTGAGCCATTGCTGTTTATCAGATTTGCACTGACGTTTGGGTCTACTGATATCATACCTTTGGCACAAGTGACAATGATTCTACTAAAGAAGAATATTTGATGCCATAGATACCAATACTTGTACTGAAATATATTCTTTGGTCTGGATAGATTGAACTCTTATGGCCATTGGATTTGCCAGTCTTGAGATATCATTTATGACATGTATAGAGTTGAAGAAAATACCCATATACCCTAAATGCACGTGTTTTCTGTGTCTGCAATGATAAGTAGTAGCATTATTAATTTCAATGATGTTCTTATAAATTGTAGCATTATTAATTTGTATGAGATTGTTGCCTAATTTGGTGTTCTTTTACTCCAGGTTGGCTAGAGAGGCAGGTCTTGAGTATGTAGAGATTCAAAATCTGACTGAATTTTATGATGATAACAGGTATAACCTGCATATCACTTAGAGAGTCTGTGCTTTTTTTTAATTGCCCTTTCACTTTCTTTATCTAGTTTGTGATCTGCACTCATGATTTATTACCACAGTAGTCATAAGATGCCCACCTTGTATGTATCTCTATCCCACAGCCATAAGGCCTTTGTAGATGTTCTCAGAAGTCATTTCTACAATTATGCCTTCTCTTACATAAGTTCATTAGCTGCTGAAACTTTGCTTTACGTTATGTCCTTTGTTAAAACAGAGCTCAGCTTGCTAGCTTGATTTTGAAATTCGGTCCGAATCTTGTGGATCCCCGTGGACGACTTCTTCCTCGATCCTATGATGTCTTAGGTGATTTTACAGTTTGCCTGTCCTCTTTCATACTTGTCCTCTATTGACTTTGCATTAGTAACAGTTCCATTTATCAGAGTTTCCTTTATTGGCGTTACAGGTTTATATACCACGTTTATATTTCAAAAGCCTGATCCAGACATGGCTCCTCCAATCACAACCCCTGTGTTGCCTGAGGGAACCCATATCTATGATGAGGCAAGTATACTAGTAAATTTTGATTATGGGTTGCCTTAGTCCACTGCAGAGGAGGAAGCTTTGCTTGTGTTTTTTCATCTGGCGGTTAGCTATAGTGTCCAAATCTTTAAGATTTTTACTTTTCTTACTAAATTGCCACCGTAGTTTATGCTTGCTGGACGCACTGTGTCGCCAATTAAGTCTTGGTTTACTAGTTAAGATTTTTGGCTGAGGCTCTAAGCATGTTAGGCCTCAGCTTCAATTTCATCTTCCCTTATCGTGTTGTACTGCCTTTGCACCTCATTGGAACAAACTGCATTGGCAGTTTGAACTGGAGAAAGTCGGGTGCCATTCTCAAAGGAATCCGAAACCTCTTATGCATGGTATATCCTCAAGTTAACGGCATTGCCTGCGTTCAGTGACACATTTTTCTTGGTTTCTTGGTTTAATTGGTTGTGATTTATAGAGGGACTGGCAAGGGACTGCCTGGAGAGATGACGAGAAGAATGGAACGACAGAGCCAATGCCACCTCCTGGTCTCGGCAAAATCAGCGATCAGAAAGGAATTTTAGGTCCAGGCCCCGCAGAGTTGCGCTTCTCAGAAGCCCTGTAAAGAGGAACTTTCATCTGAGTAGCAAGGATCTAGCATAGAGGTAGCTTTTCTTTTAGCTGTTAGCCTTAGGTAGTCATATGCTCCAGGGTGAGAATTCAGAATGCATCTCATCTTATAATGCCACTTGAATTGGCGTTTTCCTATGACTGTAGTATTTGTTTTTGCCAAAGTTGGCAAGTCACTGAAGATTTTGATGGCGAACTTCAAAGTATAGCTACTGAAAGCTGTACACCAAATGATGACCAATAATTTCGGTGTTTGTGTAAGAAGGCGCAAAGGTAGACAAATTTGGTTTTTAACTCATTTTTTGGGTAACTAATGCTTTTATCAATTTACCAGTGATCATTCGTAATGGATCGCATCTCTCACTCTCCTCTTTCCTGAACCACTTGAGACTCATCTTGAAAGGAGGCCGAATAGAAGAAATGTGTAGCAAATTTACCACCACATCTTTCCTTTTCTTTTACGGAAAAAATTCGCTATAAAATTTGATTACCTGAGAAAGATCTATTTCACTATATTTCTTGGAGGGGGTTCCAAATCCGAATTATGAATGTGTGTCTCTTCAGGAGTTTTCTACAAACAAAAAAAGAAAAAAGAGGAAAGAAAGAAGAAAAAGAAAGGAGAGAAAATGGAAGGAAAAAAACATGGAGAGCACGCCCGGTGGGACTCGAACCCACAATCGTCTGATTAGAAGTCAGACGCCTTATCCATTAGGCCACGGGCGCTTTCTTGTCCCTTTCATCTGCTGACATTAATATTGAATGGTAAAACACAGCTCCACACTGATTACTCCACTACTTTCCCACAACTTGAGCAACGATCCCCTTTAGAAGCGTCAACAGTACCCAAATTCAAACTCAAATTCTGTCGCTAGGCAGGTGCCGGAGATTCTCATGTAATAGTCTTATTTCTAAATTACAAGCTTACAAGCATCCAATATACTGTATAGTATTAGCGATCAAAATACAAATCAAACGACTTGGTTCTGTCATTATTTGAGCCCAGTAAAACACAAATGCAAGTGCCATGGGATACAATGATTGAGCCTCATTAGAACTTACTATACAATACGAGATAACCATACAAACTGCTATAACTATTTAAAATTTTAGACAATTACAGTTTAATTGAGCATCAAATTCCCCATGCGAACTTCAGAAGTCAAGGAAATTTTACAATGGCTCAGGATACAGAGACATTTCAACAGTTTTATGTCAGGATACAAGTACACCAGGCCGCTGGTCTTAGGCAACAGCAACAGGGGCATCAACCAGTGGAAGAAAAGACTGGAAATTTTGATGATGATGCAGTAGAAGAAAAAAAGACTAGTTTTCAAGCTCGATAATCTTTACAACCGAAGCATCTCCCACTTTCTGGAACACGACCACACGATCATGTGACCTGATAAATCCACAGGCCTTGCCGTGGTCTAATGCAACCTTCAATATCGTTTCATTTGTGACACTAGAGAACTCCGCCTAATACACCATGAACAAAAAGGGTTCGTAAGTAGGAGGCCAAGAGGCAAGAGCACCATGACATCGTCTAATACATATGGAATGCTCGCAGTTATGGTCATATTTCTTGCTAATTTTGTATTTCACGCTTTGGGGTTCCTTTTCTTTCTTGGTGGAGCTAGATAGTGGCACCAAAAATAATTCAAACGATGAAAAGAACAAAACTTACAGGATGTCGAGGATCAGCAAGCATTGGGAAAAGGCCCCTAACAACGAGTGATTGTCTTGCCTGTTAGTCACAAAAGATGAAATTAGCTTCAATTATAAGAAAATAAAAGGGAAGGTTCTTTTTTTGGGTCAGCCAGTATAAACAGAAGTTTGAGGGCACTCTGCAGTCCTCCTCCTGAAGCAGCTCACAAAAAGGAGCAAAGGCATTTAAGAGCCGGGAAGGGGGGCATTTGCTGACTATCAGTTTCATTGGCATTAACCAATGAAACTAGGACGCAACCATGCACAACTTACAAGCATCTACATTACACCCCCGGGAAATTTAGACCCAGCCAACTAAAAGTCAATAAAGGTCAAAATACAAATGGATATGGATTATGGAAACTAGGGAGTCCACTAATTAACAAGGAGAAATTGGATTTTGTACTAGGTCGTTCGATCACTTTGGGTTGGGTCTACTCTTCTTGATGACCCAATATTTTATTAAGGGTTTTGGTGAAAATGCATCAGGTGACTACATGCACAGCTTTTCTTATATCGTGTATCCGGATTGGGATTACTACTAACAAGGACATACATACCTCAAAAGCACCAGAGAAGGTCCAACGAAGTTGATTCGTCTTCAGTTGAGGAATGACAACAGATATCACAGGCATTGTTGGACGGTACTTTGCAAGCAATCTGTACGATACAATATCAACAAAGATATAAATATATTGAGACAGAAAATGCCGGTGAAAATCCGCAAAATCCACTAACACAAGTTCTGCAGTGCTATTTTACATGTTTTGCTGGTACAAGCATTATATATTCTAAAAAATAGGATAAGAAAAAGAAAAGCCTTGATACAAGGAACATGAAATTCTTCAGTAAAAGTTTCCTTCAAAATAAAAATGGAAAACTGAAGCAGTGTAGCTGAAGAAAATAGAGCAAGATTTAAGTGGAATGATGCGAGTTTCAAAAGTTTTAGGGACAGGAATGGGCAACAACCATGGTAAACCGTACCTTGCTGCTCTTCCAGAAGAAGTGAAGCAAATGATGGCAGATGCCTTCACTTTGATAGCGGCACGCACCTACATTATGCAGATATACTTGTAAAAATTCACAGAAGTCACCGTGTTTTTATTGAGTTTGACCGTTTCAATTTTCAAGCTGCATCTTATGCTGTCAGAAACAAGGTGAAGTGTAAGTAGGTACCGCAGATGATGCAATGGACTCCAAGTGAGACATGGGTTCTCCGCTATATTTTACCGCCTTCTTGAAATATAGATCATGATTGAATACCTTCTCTGCCTGCAGACAGCAATTTTTCTCAAAATATCAACCAGTAGCTACATCTACCAGACTACCACTGAATTAAACTTCAAAGACATTTTGTCATTCTAGGGTAACAATGAGTCAATGACCATGCCAGGCAAGGTCCACAGTGCTTTTGCTGGTTCTCCTTTGATAGTTAGAACTGACCATATTATTAGTCCGTATCTGTCATTATACTAGAACAGACGACATCGATACATGAAAGACAAGAAAATTCCTTCTTTGCAATCAAAAGAATGGATGCCTAATATTTAGAGACCAACAAGGACACAAATTACCTCAGCACAAATTTTACCAACAGTGGATATGGTTTCAACTGGATATAAGCCGCGCAGAGTCTCTGCACCCAGAAGAATTGCATCGGTCCCTGGATCAATTGGAGCCAGAAATATGTGTCAGATGTGAGCATGTCCGCAACATATGTCTATGATGTAAACTTACTTTGGTTTCATTTATGAAGTCTCCTGATACCATCATAAGAAAAACTTGATGCATTTTTGTTTATGATAAGCTGATGTCCAAGAAAATTGTAGATATCTAATACGGGAAAACAAGGGCATACCATCCAATACAGCATTAGCAACATCGGTTGCCTCAGCTCGAGTAGGTCTAAGGTTGTCGGTCATGCTGTCCACTACACGGGTGACAATTGCAGGCTTCCCAGCCATGTTGCACTTATAAAGAGCAGCTTTTTGGAATAAAAACACCTGCATAATTCACAAAAAGAACACAGGTATCAGGAGCTCAACTGGCATTGTTTACCAATTCCCAATCAATGTACTCACATCCAACATAAGTTTTCGCTAAGAAATAAACAGTTTATGAGTCAGCTATTTGGCAATCTTCAACCTATACAACTCCAAGGGTATAATAAGTTTCTTATTTACCTTTTCTTTGTGCATAAAAACACTTAAATATGTGCTTATTTTCAATTATCATCTATGATAAATTTTCCATCCCCCCCAAAAAAAATCAACTAAATATGTGGAAAGTTACAAGGTCACACTCTTGGCTGAAAAGATTAAATAAATCAAGCATTGCTTGGAATATCATAAATAAGTTCCGCCAATATATATATATTTGATGAAAAAGACATAAATTGCCAATTGGCTAAGTTTCTGGGCTAGCTACTGTAGCCTAGAAACAGAAGCCTGATGCCGGAAGCTAACCCGAAATATAGATGCATGGGTAAATACCTGTGTGTTGTAGAAGAGCGAGATTCATTATTATTTTGAAGCATGATTTGTATTTTGTGGATACAAACTGATTACTAACGAGATTATGAGAACATGAATGGCCAAAAAGAGACCTTCTCTGGTGGGAGATCTATCCCCAAAGTTCCGCGAGAGAGTATAATGCCATCTGCTTCTTGTAGAATCTCATCAAAATGGTTTAATCCCTGAAAACATTGGTAAAAGAAAAGAAACAAAAATGTCAAAACCAAATATAGAAAAGTGTAAGTTACAACCAATATAATCTTGAAATATATAGTTGAAACAGTAACAATATATTTCTCTTACTTCAGTATTTTCAATCTTCGCAAATATGTGAGTCTGCTTTAGATTACCTAATTCAGAAAGGAAATCTCGAGCCTGCCCAAAGAAAAGAAAAACCAATGTCGGCTCAGAATTCAGGATGACATTCTAATGTCCTGCACCAAGATTGAGTCAATGATCTCGACAGACCAAGAAGGCATCAGAAAACAAGGTTAAAAGGGGAAAGCTTCCAAATGAATGACACTAACAAATGAAATTATTTCCCAGTGAGATGCTTACTTGGCGAACATCTTCTGCACGCCGGGTATATGACAGAGAGAGAAGATCTATATTGTTCCGAACTCCCCATGTGCTTATCACCTACAATGAGTCAAAGATCATCTCTTCAGAAGGCTACCGGAACAAAGGTTCTGTCAAAGACAAAAATAGGACGACAGAGATAAACTCTTTCATATTTTCCTCTGGAAAAAGCAGTATACCAAATCACTGTAGATCCGCGGAGATGTAAATAGATCAATAAATTAGGATGTTTCTTCTTTTATTTATAAAATGAAGGGAAGCATGATAACTTGGTGCCCTGGCAGAATTTTAAATGACCAGAAGTCATGCCGTCACTCATAGCTCGACCTACATAGTAAAAAGAGTTAAAGCAGCCTGTCGAACTAACTGAAGTGTTACCTCCTTATCCTTATCTGTCAGGGTTGGTGAATCAATACGAATTTGGGAGACATGCAAGGTGTACAGGGGCCCAGACAAACTAGCAGAGTTCTTCACAAGGCAGACCACGTCTTCCCCCTTCACCTCAGACACCTGTAAATGTTAAGGCCGCACTTCATGGTCACTAACAAATGCCAGCTACGATTAAAAAAAAAATTACATTTGCAGAAACTTAAGGAGAGCATTAGCAACAATAGAAGGTAACAAGTACCAACAAAAAACCAAAAAAGAAGACTCTCTATCTATGACATAACAGAGTCTACCATTTTGGTTTGGAATGCAAAAAAATGGAAATAGGAAGCTGGCTAAGAAGCTCTCAATCATGGTAGAAACGACTCTTTAGGAAATTAGTTTTCACAATTTCCAACATTTAAGAAAATGCAAGTGGGGGATGAGATGACATCCTATTCTAGTATTGTTCCGATAGATGACTCTTCAATAGAGTTCATTAACCTTTACAGTTTAAGTTCTAAAAATTATTTTCCTTTTTTACACAGATTCAAGTTTCCCTCCATAAACAATTTGATTTTATTGAAAATGTTGGGGGTCGTGTCTGAACACATCCTCCCCCTAGGAGATCACTTTCCAGTGTTTCAACTCAGAATATTTCCACTGCAATGTGCATTGCTCAGAGAACTATATTTCTTCTACTCAAATACTCAAACAAGTCTTCTTAACTAAACCAGGCAAGTCCAGCAAGTTAAGTATATTGGTCTCTCCAAAGAAGTATATGATCTATAGAATATATCAGCTAACCTCCAGCCAAACTGAAGTAGTCTCACTTCCAGTGAACAGGTATTGGCCAATAAAAATAGTATCTCCTTCCTTCACAGCCTGCAGGAAGCAAGTTAGCATTAGCGCAACTGTACAGGTACAGAGAAATAGCAAATTTCTTAACTGAAGATCTGTTACATAAGAAATAATGAAAGTAAATAGAGAATATTCAGTCACTGTGCCAATTCCAAAAAGTTCAACTCCTAATTATCAAATAATTATCATTAATGCATAACATTTAAGAAAAGGATATACTTTAGGAAGGATGCTTTCTTTAAGTATGAGTTAAACATCAAGCATTTAAGAAAATTGGAAGTTAATTGGTCAGTCCAAAACAGAACAAATTGCATTTATTCAGGCACCAATGGAGATGGAACAATTTCATCACAAACCTATAACACTATCCCAAAGTCAGTCTGCTTGAATGAAAGAGCTTGTATAAGTGATACAAAATAGATACTCACAAAAAGAAAAAATACACAAATTTATGTATCATCAAATGACAGTGGAAACTGACAATCAACAAATTATCATTCACTGATCCACTATGACGAGACATGACTACTTCACTCTCCGGCTAACTTGCCATTGTTCATATGGATGTAGGATGAAACAACAATAACAGACTCATTGTGCTATTAAGGATACATATGCTAATAACCTATAAGATACAGGGTATAAACTTGAACTTGGGGTCTCACTGTCCAAAACAGAGCAGTTTCTTGGACCTTAAAGCAACATATAACTTCACATAAATTTTCTCGATATGGAGAAGCAAGTTTGCTTGAAATGGAGCATAATAGAAACTTGAAATTTTTAGTTTGTACAGATTTTTCACCTGAGACAGTCCATGAAAGTTGATGGGCAACAGATTTGGGTTAGCCTCTTTCTCTTGATCAGGCGTCAGGACAACCAGAGATTCTGCTTCAAGAGAGATAGGGCGCTCGGTCTTATTGACAACTTGCAACTCAGGTCCCACAGTATCCAACATAACCTGCAAGAACAGATACTCAGATTCAACAAATAGGAGGCCCAAACTTTCACCCCATGAGGTTATTGTTGTCCATCATTTGCATCAAATCTTAAATCCAGTCAGTCACTATCAGGCAACATTTCAGCGCTGTTCAACAATAATTGAATACAAGTCAAAAGTTCAATAGATAATACAACTCATTAATTCAGGCCATTTAAGCCATAGACCTGATGCATAATCTTTGGTGTGATCTGATAACACGAGCCAAACACAGATAATCACTAAGACAATCCTGAAAATGACATGAACGATTATGTGTATATATATTTAACCCAAGTTCGACGGATTTCATGCCATATTTATACGTTTAAAGAACAACCTACATTTGACAAGAATCAACACCAAGAGAAGATACTTCACCCCCAAATTTTTCAGCTCTGTTGACGAGAATAACAGCTATGCATTATAGTTCTCTCGGCTTAAGGCAGAAGCGCAATAAGAGATACAAAGTGATGATAATGCAGGTTAAGCTTACAGCACAGAGCTTCTTTGTACTCTTAACAGCCATCCTAAGATTCTCCAATGTCTCTTGGTGGAATTCAGCATCTCCCCATGAGAAATCAAACCGTGCCACTGAAACAAAAACAAATTCAAATCCAACCCAAAACAAAAACAAATAATCAAAATAAAACCAATTGGGGAGTTGGCGAAATCAAGTACCAGACATTCCAGCGTTGAGACAGTCCGATATTATCTCCGGAGAGCGCGATTTGGGTCCAAGTGTGCCCACAATTTTGGTCATTGCAGGAAAAAATGTCTGCTCAAGCATAATTCCAAGTAACTCAACCAAAAGGCCCCCAAAAACCACAATATTATACACTAAACCGAGAACAAGCCACACACACACACACACACACACACAGAGAGGAGAGAGAGAGAGAGAGATACTGGCTTGGAAGGCTCAAGGATGGAAACCATCCTGATGGGTTCTTCAAGCAGCAAGGGACTTGTATGCATCTTCTCTACTTATCTTCAGTTTCTGAATCTCACCAATGTAATTAGCCAAATTTAAGACAAACCCACAGTTATAAGAAGATGATCAGCCAATAGAAGGATGGGATTTGTTGAAAATATGCCGTCAAATCATCAAAGAGGACAAAGAGAGCGCCTTTAGAAAATGGGCAGCTGGGAATTGAGTAAAGGTGAAGATAGTGCGAGGAAAGAGAATGAGAGCTGAAGAGAGCAGCTGGTTTGCTACAAGAGGTCAAGAGGTGGGTGGCTCTTCAGTGTGCTAGGAGAGGAGGGACTGTAGTTGTTGGTTTCAGTGCCGGGGAAGGAAATATCAACGTATAAAGTCTCAGCTGATGGTCAGGCCTCAATTTGCCGAGAAAACTATCCACTCTCGTGTTCTTACAGCGGCATCTCGTGCGGGAATTGACTCTGACGTTGACATGTGATGTATCGTGGAGTAGATTTGATAGCATGTGTAACTTCACCTACCCACAGTGGGAATGAATCATTGGAGTTGATTTCAATTTGAGATAATTTAAGTCAAGATTATTAGATTTGGTTTTTGGTTGGTCACTTTAATTGTAATTGATTTTAAATAAATTAATATTTTATTTAATAAGTTTATTACGTAAAAAATAACTTTGATGGAAAGTGTTTAGTTGCTTCATTTTAAGTTAGCACTTTTTGTGTCCGATAAAGTATGAATTTGAGTCATTTAAGTTGGGTCTAGTCATATTTGACAAATCTAGTGAGCATTGCAAGTAAAGGTCCATTCAATAATAATGTATTATGTTCCAAAAAAAAAATATTGGTTTTGAATAGTACCGATAAGAGTGTTAACGAAGTCTCTTAGTTTAATAATAAAAATTAAGATTTTTTGTTCAATTCCTCATCTTCAATGTATTGTAGTTTTATTATACTACCTTTACACTACCTTTATGATTCGTGTAAATTTAAAAAAAAAGACACCCAAAACAATAATAGTGATAACTTTTGGTGTAAGTATCCCTTCTTGAAAGTAAAAATAGCGATAACTTTTGCTATGCTTAATTTTTCATACCAGCTAAAACTCTTAGCTAATATGGATTAGTTAGATTGTTATCTAATTAGGGATAAAATGATTACGTAAATTCAAAAACCCCTATAAAAATGTGTCAATCTTTAACACCTATGTCCGTTCCTACATTTGACCAACACCTTAACACCTTTTGTATCAATATTTATATTTTTATCCCTTCTATCAAGTCTTAAATGGAAATGCACAATTATATTTAAAAGGAGTCGGAATATTATTATAACAATTGTCGAAGGACTCCATAATTCCAACACAATTTCACAATAGTTTTGAAACGATACTAAGTTAGGTATTGTACTTCTTGTATCTATTAAATTATTTATTTTTATTTATAAACGGTTATTTTTAAGAATAAATTAAATTGTTATTAACCATAAGGAAATCGAACTATCATACATAAAATTTTGAGACCTTAATTATATATATTACATACATAAAAATCCCTACATTTACTGCTACGAGCAAAAATCATCATCATCGTCATCACTCGTCATAGTTAAAAACTCAGAAACAGGACGACGCCTTTAGGAGGTTCTTCACTTCTCCTGCCTGGAGCCCAGAAATTTAAACCGAAGATCGCTCATCTGTCACTCTCTATCCCTCTCTCTCTCCGGCTGAGTAATGGAAGCGGTGGAGAAAGTGGTGGCGCAAATCCAAGGACTCTCTGGAAGCGCGGCGGATTTAGGGCAGCTCCACCACATCCTCAAGCAATCCGAAGAGTTGCTCCGGGCTAACTCCGCTCGCTTGCCTCCTTTCCTCGATCAGCTCGATCCTTCAATCCACTCTCTCGGTTTTCTCTACTTTCTGTAAGCCCTAATTCCTCAAAACTGCTATCTCCAATGCCGCAATTTAGTTAATTTACTTTTTTTGGGCTGTTTGAGTGGAGGATATGATTTCAGTTTGCGCAATTTGTTGCAATTGCATTATTGATTGATTAGGGTTGTCAATTGGGGCATATTGAAACTGAAAGTAGTATATTTTCACATAGGGAAGAACGCGCTTAAGGTCTACAAGAGTAAAACATCGGTGAACTGCGTTGTATTGTGGCGTTTGTGTTTAGGGTTTGCTCATGGTTTCTTACGGATTTTCGTGGTTTATGTAAATGTGTTAAACTCGAATTGTATTGAACTAGGGAACCTAAACGTGAAAATATGACACTTTTTAACTATGGGTTGATTTTCATTCTTGCTGTCTGTTAGTAAATTTCCTGAATGTGCAAGCTGTAGGCTTGATCATAAGTGTGTATCTAAATCATTTCCTTATTGTTTTTTTTACAATGGTAAAACATAAGTATCATTAGCTAACTTTGCTGTTTTTGTGCACCTCTTTTTTATTACTTCTCAAGGTTCTACATGCTTGTTGATTGAAAACTGACATAATGTATGACCATCAAACATTGTCAAAAGAATTGGCTGACCACCTCTCTTTTTCTGAAATAAGATTGGGTTCCCAAGGATTGAAGAATCTTCCCATGGATCAAATTATTCTAATTCAACATGCAGTATTTATGGAAGACAAGTCTTTGCTTTTACTGAATGTGACGCCACCCCCTCGGGAGGGAGGTTTCACCATCGTTTTTCGCTCAAACTGTCACATAATTGCCTTAATATGGAGCCAACTTTTAAAGGACTCATTTTAGGGCTTTCATTGTTGTTTACACCAATTAATGTTTTAGCAACAAAACCAATGAACAAATGAATTTTTGTTTTAAAAAATGCAAAAAAAGAAAGATGGTGGTTCAGAAGGTTCAGCAATATGCTATGATAATCTTGTTTCGTCTATGATTGACGGTTTCTTTTTAGCAATTTAAGGGCAAGATTGCGTTCATCTAACCTATTGTGCTTAGCACCCTAACTCGGCTGGACTTTGGTGTACTGGATTCACTTTTTCGTTTAAAGTCCATTCAATAATTTCAGTACATATTGTTTGCTATTGGTTAAATCAGTAACATTAAGAATTTAAGATTTCATATCCCACAAGTGCTAACCATGAGTTTAATGCAGAATGACAGCTTTCTGTCTTCTTGCTGTACAGATATCCAATTAACACGTTGAAATATCTTTCACTTATAATGCTGATGTTTTGTATTTTGGCAGGGATGCCTATACATCTTCTCCAATATCAAGAGAACAAGCAAATGAGGTGGTTTTGTTGGTAGCCAGATTTATTAACTCTTGTCTTGCAGATCAGATCCGTCTAGCTCATGATAAGTGTACGCTTGTTTTGCCTTGTCAAGAGTTGTGTCATAGATATAACTGGAGTTGTATCTTACCATTGTTGGTCTTCTGCTTGTTTTCTGTTGCAGTTATATGTGTCTGCAAGAGGTTCAGGGATCAAGTTATGGTGCTTGAAGCTCCTATCAAGGGTGTTGCCCCAATGCTAACTGCTATCCGTAAAGTTCGGCCTTCTTCTGAACATTTGACTACTCTACATCCTGACTTTCTTCTTCTTTGTATTCTGTCTAAGTTCTACAAAACTGGTTTATGCGTGCTCGAGGATGATGTCTTTGAGGTTGACCAGCCAAAAGACCTTTTCCTCTATTGTTATTATGGGTAAGTTTGATTAATACACTTGTATTTGTTCATCATGTCTTGCCCTGCATTTTATACTATTTGAATATCAAGTGGGTTAATTTTCTTATATGGAACACAAGAGCATCGATAACCTGAATGTTTAGCTTGGGTCTATTTTATTGGCACATCGTTGAAGATAGTACCTCACCCTAAAATCAGACCCTCACTCTTAAAAGATGTCCAGCCCAAGTTTGAAATATGATTTATAAAACAAATATTCTATAAAGACTAAAGAGCTCAACTGTCGAAATTGATACTTCATGACTTAATGCTGAACATCATTGTAAGCATTCAAGTGTATATTTCTTCTAACAGAGCTTAATTCCAACAAAAAATACTTCAGCCCGAAGTCCCGCTTAATCTGCAAATTTCACCAGATAATTTAAGCAGGGATGTCTCAGGCATCATATTGAATGCAGCTTTCTTAGATTAACTCAACAGCATATAGGCTGTAAGTGATTTTCTAAGGCTAATGTTGGCAATCACTTAAATATGAAATTTAAATCTTGAGACTGCTCTCATGAAGTTTTGTTTCAATCAGATTCATATTTACCACTCAATTATGTGTTGATCCGGAGTTGGTTTTCAACAGAAATCAAATGTCTTTCTATCTCACGACCAAAATGCTTTCTAATGACATTAGTTTGAAACATGATTTATAAAACTAATATTCAATCATCAATGGATCATATTGGGTAGCTATGCTTTATGATTAGAATTGCTGATTGTGTTCTGTTTTTACTCTATGCCAGGGGGATGATTTACATTGGATTAAAGCAGTTTGGGAAAGCATTAGAGCTTCTTCACAATGTAAGACTAATTCTTACAGCAAATTTAATGACACTATGATTATCTACTTGCTAGTTACATATATTTATATTTTAGAGTTACTATTCTTGCCTCCTATGTGTCTGCTTTTTGCGTCGACTGTGCTGTATAGTAAATCTATCCACTAACTATTCTCTAATATAATTATATAACTTACAAACTTCCATATTGTGCCATTCTATATATTTATTAGGATGATTATGCGTTCAATGGGGATAGTCTGAAATAGATGGGATACCTGTAGGCCTGTAACAACTTGATAAGATAATACTCTTAAATTGCTCCCTGCAGGTGGTTACTGCTCCAATGTCTACTCTAAGCGCAATAGCTGTTGAAGCATACAAAAAGTACATATTGGTGTCACTCATTCACCATGGCCAGGTCCTCTTGTTTTATTCACATTCTCATATCATATTGTTTGCATGGTTTCTAATCCATCCATAGATCCTTTGTGTAAAGATCTGCAGTGGGATCGTTGTTGGTTGCCTTATTCTTTTTCTCTAGTGAATGGTTATACTAATATTGTGGTTGCTAATGAAATGGAGTTAAAATCTTCTCTTTGTATTGTTGTCTATGTAAAGTAATTTTAATCTTCCATGTGTAAGATGCTTCGTCTTTTTTAGCCTGTCACTCTGTTTCCAATTTGGAGATAGGCTCTAACAACTGAAATTAATGATGGCAGTTCTCCTCTCATTTTCCAAAGTACACTTCATCTGTGGCTCAAAGGAGTTTGAAGAATTTTTGTCAGGTACTGTTGCATATGAAAAAAAGCTTTATGGTGCTGAGAAAGATATCATGTTCATGACTTCATTTTGCTACTCCTTTTAGCTTACACTTTATTATGCTCACTTATGTAACTGACTTTCATGTTTTTGATTTACTAAATTTCATTAGAACTTACAGCTTTTCATCTGATTGCAGGCCTACCTTGAACTAGCAAATCGATATAGCAGCGGCAATATTGCTGATCTGGAGACATTTGTCCAGGGGAACAAGGAGAAGTTTGAGGCGGTGAGCCTTATTCTGTTGGACCAGTGATATCTTCTTTATATTATTGTATCTCAATTCATAAGTTCATTAAGCTTTTGCTTCTTTTTGTCTAACCTTTTTTCATGTGTTTTCCAGGACAACAATCTGGGGCTTATGAAACAAGTTCTTTCATCTATATACAAGCGGAACATCCAGAGATTGACCCAAACATATTTAACTTTATCTCTTGAGGACATCGCCAATACCGTTAAATTAAGCTGCCCCAAAGAAGCAGAGATGCAGGTTCTTCAAATGGTACTTGCATTCCCTTTCCATAATTACTTGTTGCACTTTCTTATTAATGGTGTACGTTAACTTTTTATTTCATTGGCACCATCAGTGCTATCCCTGAATAGTTGCAAAAGGTCAAATTATGATTATTATGCCCTGAATGTTGTATTTCTCACTTGCAGATTCAAGATGGTCAGATTCATGCTACTATTAACCAGAAAGATGGAATGGTTAGATTCCTGGAGGATCCTGAGCAGTACAAGACTTGTGAGATGATAGAGCATATAGACTGCTCCATCCAGAGGTATATTCTCCAAATTACCTTATCAAAAATAAAATATTCTTCGAATCAGGTTATTGAGTCGTTTTTTGATGAGTTTTTGTAGTGCTTGAGTCTTGACATGCGTAACATACTGAAACATCTAATTGTGACGGTGATTTTACAATGCACCATATGCAACAGTGTGTGTTTATGTCGAGACTTTATATATAACTGTTGGTTTATATATTTGTCATAATAAATTGGGTTAATTTAATTTGAAAACTGAGTCATAACACAATCTATATTACTAATTGTTATGCTCTTGATTTCTTCTGATGAAGGATAATCACTCTTTCAAAGAAACTAACTTCTGTAGATGAGCAGATTTCCTGTGATCCATTGTACTTGGCAAAGGTGAGCTTTGCTGCTTACAGTTTAGTATGGTAGTCCTCTTACAGCAGAGCACCAAGTCGAGATTTTGTGATGAATTTGCCCTTTTTGTCCTACAGGTTGGGAAAGAGCGGCAAAGATTTGACTTTGATGATTTCGATAGTGTGCCTCAGAAATTCAACATTTGAATTTGAAAATCTTTATTTATCCTAATGGCAATGGGATATGATGAGAAGTGGTCTACTGCTGTCCCCAAAAAAGTTGAGTTCTCCTGCAGTGGTTTTGTTTTGTTTTGGATGGGTACAGAGGAGAATTTTGAACAGAAATTTTTGTGGTCTCAGGGATATATATGAACTTTAGTGAAAAAAAGACTATTTTCCCTCGCCTATAATCTCTTATCATTGAAACTATTGAATGTTTGAACTTGCGAGAATGGTGCCATTCTTTTATGATGGGTCGAACAGGGGGGTTCCTTTGACAACCTCCCTTTCATTACCGCCTCTAGCTTCCCACCAACCCTGGGTGGTCCAATCGTGCAACTCTCCTTTCTTCCCACCACAATCTTCCCTATCGGGTTCCCCACTGACCCCCTCCCCCTTGCCCCCTTTAGTCACCACCAACTCGACCCAAAATCTGTAGCCTTGGTTCCTGTCTTCCACTGCACTGATTATCATTACCTCTTTCTATCCAAAAAAGTAAAATATCATTGCCTCTAATGTTGCCACCTACCACCTGCTTTCCCGCCTTTGCCAGATAATCTAAACTTGAACTTGTCAGAATGTGGGGAGGGGATCGCATTATCTTCACGAGAGTCAAAAGTTGAGGGTCCAAGTTGAACCCAAAATCGAAAAGCGAACGTAAATTTGGAGAGATAACATTGCCATCAGTGGCAACTGGTGGCAACAAGCAGAGTCGAGTCCCTGCTGGATAGGTGAATGGATGAGAAACCGAAAATGAGTGCTTGCCATAAAATACTTTAATCTTTATTCTATGAATGGCGATAGTGAACAATCAATTGAGCTTTCTGCTTGTCACATGTCACAATCAGTCTGTTTCAATTGATTGGAGGAGTTCCACTCACATGTAAGGTCATAGGTTCAAAACACCGAGGCACTTTCTGTGTCAAGGGAAATGCTTTCACTCAAGCAAGTCTTCAGACCAGGTTCTATCTCCCCAAAAGCCCAACTGTGAATCCTCTTTGGTCTTGACAATCCCCGACCACCTTGCCTTCGTACAAAAGGGGGCGGTGGAACACTTTAAACCATAGTTCATTTTACCTTTGTGCACAGGTTTATTACGCGGCTCTGCTAACTGAAATGACAGGAAGCAAAACTGATCAACATTGTATTACTCACATAATTCTTTACAAGCAACAATCATGCCATCATTAATGGAAACGAGGTGGTAGGCTAACATTGACTCCATTTTCCATTTTTGTTTCTCATTTTTTTTTGGGGGGAAGATTTTAGGAGAAATGATCAATACACAAGTCTTCTAGTTCTAAGTCCTCAACTTGAAAGCTGTTTGTCCCTGCAGCCATAACAACATTTACTGACAACACCGGCTGGAAGCGTTGTCCTCGCTAAACTCTAAAGAACTACCTGCAACTGACGGCAAAGTACATAATCAATTTTGATTGTATGAGGAATGAAAGAGAAATACAAGTCCTAATAGAATATAAACATGAACAGTCATCAGGCTCATTGTGCAGCACACAATCATGCATATCGCAATCCACTTCCACTGCCACTGCCCTGCTAAGACTTCATTTACCTTGATGCAGCCATGCCTGGGTACAACATTTGTACACTTCAAAAGAATCTGAAATTTGTTTCTTGAAAATAGCCCAATCTTACACTTAGGTCCATGCATCCATAGATGACAGCGTAACATGTCCAAGTAAACCTAGTAGTCCTTTGTCAGTTCTAGGTTAATGCAGCCCATTCCTCCCTTCAGACAGTTATTTAATCTTACTGTACTGACACAAAAGCCATTACCATGTTTAACGAATGGTCAAGATTGGTATTGCAAATATAGTTGCTCATAAGAAAGTCCAACAAGATGAGGAACCCTCCTAGTCTTTCTACATAGGGCATCAAAAACTAATCCAGGAAATTATATTGATGGTTACAGTGGACTTTGTATCACAAAAATACGAAAAAAAGTTTCATAAAATTTGACAGGTAAAAAAATATATGAAGTTTCCGAACTGTTAATGGTGTTGCCATCAACTGCAAAATATAAAGCTAAGACAGCTTAGTACACCACCAAACCTCTATACGTTTTGTCAAATCCCTCCAGACCCAATGCTCTGGAATCTTGGTAATTAGCTTACTAAGCACACCAGAATATCTAGATTTGGAAGTGAAAATGACAAGGACACATTGCTATTTGCACAAAACCGAATGTTTCGCGGTTGAATAGAAGCTTATAAATATTGCTTTAGAGCGGAGCGATATGGAAGGTAAGATCTGGACAACTAAAAAAGAATAATATTTACACACCGTAAAATCGATAATGCAATGATCATGAGAATACTCACCTTATCCATAATCCCCTGATAAAATTGATGCCACATGTACAAGAAAAGGCTCCAAGACATTCTTCTTTGTCCTCCCCATAGTTATAGTAGATTGACTATGTGACTTCATGGCCTTAATGATGCAAAGAACAGAGATTGTAATCGCAGAAGTACGACTATGATGATGCTTGATTTCCATTTTTCAATATGCAATGTGAAAAGATGTGATACCTTTCACTTCAGACTAGGGGCATATGGAGCAGGACATGGAGAGACACTGTGATCGGGGAGCAGGTTTATCAGGTCCTCAGTTGCCTGCAAGCATGCATGTAATATTTTCTTTTCCAGCCTCACCAGCTGTGTGGCAACTCGCTTTTTGAGATTTAGATCTTCATCTAACAACTGACATCGTTTAAAGTTTCATCATTCAAATCTCCACAGTGAATAAATTTGCAGCAAAGTAAAGATCAAATTTATGAGGTCAGCACATACCAAGGCATCATCCTCAGATAATGTAGTTGGGTACTGTGAAAGTCTGGCTCTGAAATACTCCAAAAGTTGATCAAGAACGGCTCTTTCCATGCAAGGGCTCACCTGTGAAGTACAGAGAGCTCATCATATTAATTCTCATATACGTATCACATATTACCTGCAGAAAAGGCTTCAATGCACATAACATTACAAACAACATTTGGTGCTAGTGAGCATTCATCAATCTCAAGCTCAACAAGCCTGGCTAGAAGACATAAGACTATACCCTGGCAGAAAAGGACTGACAACAAATTTCAAATTTTCAAATGGCAAACTTGAAGCAAAAAGTGTTCAAATTAACAAAATATAAAAATCTCTCTGCTCAAAAAATTCTAGCAACTGTAAAAAGTACGCATTTCATAAAAAATAATTACAATTGAAATAATAGAAATTCTCAAAATGGCCCGAAATCAGAAACTTTTCAAATAATGCACAATTAATTTGGCACAAAACAGATGTTTAATAGGCACAAAACAGATGTTTAATAAGCACAAGTCGTTGAAACTGCAATTGGATCCCACTCTTGGAGTCCTTACTGCAGTCATGAAGCTAGGCACATAAGGCAAAGGTTATATACCAACTAAAAACTGAGCACAAACGAAAGGTTTACAAGGGTTGTACTGACCCAAACAAAAGCAGGACAAGACAAAGGGACGATGGTAGAAACAGCCATTATGCCATGGACAATCCATCTCAAGCCTTAGCTGCCTCTAACTACAGCCATAAGTCACTCACTCACACGACCATAACCTATTCTTACAAAACAATAGCAGAATGGTATCATTTTAATCTCTTTGCACCAAGAGTCAAATTTAACACTGAACTTTTGTTTATCCAAAAATCTAACTAGAGAATGCACTACCATAATGATAAGGCATGACCACGAACTTAGGAATCATGTGTTTCAGAAAGCTGGAGAAAGTTACCACCACGTAGCAATGAACTTCTAGTGATAAGTCAGAAACTTAACATAACACGATGATAATTAACTCACAGGGCAAGTAGGACCTTGAGAAGAAATGACAGAGCTCATTTCTGAAGGATCTGAAACATAACCAAGACGCATATAAGGAAGCATGTCAGCAACTGCTTCTTTTCCTTCCCAGCAGGCACCTGGGGCATGGAGAACACATATCAACAACCCACTGTAAGCATGAAATACACTCAAACGGAAAAAGATAAGAGTCCATACATGAAAAGCTTGTATAGACAGTTTTCCATTACGCTGGGCAACCATTCTTTTCTCCTGATACAGTGGATCCTCAGTGTTTAATGCAGCCTATCAATCCAAAGAGAGAGATGTCAGCTCAGGCAAACAGATTTACTTATTTTTTAGGCTTCTTGCAATCTAGCCCACTGTTTCTCTGGAGAATGGGATGCAGAGGAGCCAAGCTAAGAGATGCCATGTAATAGAATTGCAAGGAATGACCTTGAAATAAGTTGAGCTCATCCTAAAAGCAACTTAAAAGTATGAATACTCCATCCTGACACGAACATCCTAATTAAAAGAAAGTAGATTTTGGCTTTTTTTTTTGGGGGGGATGAGATATTCATACTCCAACTTGAAATATAAATCCAGTGTGGGCAAATATTTTTTGATCACCATGGGTAAATATTTTAGTACACCTTAAAAATAATGTCAAGACCCTTTGAGAGTACAACAGTGCTAAAAATCAAGGAAGAACAAAAAATAATTTTACCTCGATTACAATGCGGTCATATGGATTATCCTCGTCAACAAAACCATAGTTCAGGAGCAACTTGGAATTAGGTTGTGGTCCACACCTGTACAATTATCATATATTGGAACTATAAGAAACATGGCACAACACATGTATGGATTTTAATGTCAGTTCCTCCACAACAACAAACTCAGGGTCAGCAACCAGCATGCTGCATATATTAGAAGCTGCACTTTCAAAATTTCTTTTAGCAAGTTCTTTCTCCTTGGCCAATTAATTCGAAAATTTAAAAATTTAGAATTACAGCGGTTCGAAAATTTTCATAGATGTGTCGTACATGATGATGCACCTCTACAGCAATGCCACCAACATTTTATCCTGAGCAAAGATTGTGGAACTAGAAACTACGTCACTCATACCCAGATACAAGTCTTCGGCACAGACACTGGTCCATGTGTTAGTTTTCCCATTATCTCAAAATTTTGCATATTTGTGCTCTAAAAATTAAGTGTCAAGTGTCCATGACCACATCTGAATGTGGATATCCGACCACAGATACTTAAGGGGAAATAAAGAGTATAAGAAAACGCAGAGGAAAAAGTTGAGTTCCAGTTTTCCAATTGCAAACCATAAGGCCCTCCTAAAGCTGTAAGAACTTCAGAAAGTTAGCTTTTGCATTGAAGTTAATACTCAATAAGCCTCTGAACAATCCATAACAGATTTTAACAGTCGCTATGCAATATAGAACTCAAGTAAAAACATGTGCCATGGTGAACACACTGAAGATCCCGCGCGACATAACACAGTGAACCTTATCTTTATACATAAGTGAAACACTGAAAAATGACAAGGTAATTAGCACTTCTTCCTAACAAAGACAAGGTAATCAATACTTCTTCCCAAATAAAATCATGCAGCAAATTATAACTTCTACAAAATTGCTGCACTCGGCAATAAATGTGCATTGATAAAAGAAACCATTTCAAGAAATATTCAAGTGTAGTATAATTTACCAAACAACAATAGGTTCCCCTGCTTTGTATGGCCGATCAACCACCAATTGGACAGCATTATCTGCAGCCGTCAACATGGCCCTGCAGGTACTCTTGTAAGCTAGTAATGGGGGTCCCAATGGTACCAAAGCAAATCTGCGAGCCAAGCTCACTCCCTGATGAAAGCGGGAGTTTAAAAATTTAGCTAGATGTTTAATGCCAAAGATTACTTCTCTAGTTAGGCATCAATCAATACATCATACACCACAACAGAGTCAGTCAGGCATGCCAAAATAATCAAAAGCAGCTCTGTCGAATACAAGAACTACCACAAAGAATTATCTTATAAAGCACCACAGAGTTTCTGAGCTCTACCTGCAAAGAAAAGTATTCCTTTTTGCACTACTATGCAACAAGCCCTTACAAATACAATCCCATTCCCACCACATCCGGGGCACAATAAAAAGAATAAATGTGGTGAACGGCAATGTTGTGAAGCAAAAAAAGAAGATAAAATGTGAATCAAAACATTGTGTAAGCCTAGCAATATCCAACTTCTAGCAAGACGGTTCCATAAGCACAATGGAAGGTCTCAACACTGGTGAGCAGTGGGCACCAACATCATCTAAGTTAAATAAGAACGCTAGAATGAACAGCCGAGGACCTGAACGCAAGCACCCCATTGTCCCCTAACACTTATTCCACCAAAAAGAAAAGTCCATAGACAACATAACATAAGCTGCCAGTGAGCTAATATTGTTTCACTGAGATGCCAGCTTGTTATAACAAATGGAAAGATAAAAGGGTTAGGAAAAATCAACTAATTGATGTATATATATCAACATCAATAAATAAAGAAATATGAATGCCAACATCATCATAGCCGAAGAAACCAATGAAACACGGTTAAAGATCTTATATGAAACGGAAGAATACCTGCAAATGCACCACACAAGACTGAATTGCCACAAAAGCTTGTTTAAAGATCTCATATGGAAAAGCCTCTGTTGGTATGTCAAATGGATATTGCTGAAAATGCAGAGAAAAACAATAGATAAATACACTACCAGAGAGATTAAGCAAATAATTTGAATTAGGAAAATGTCTGATCAAAATCCCCAACTACAATCATATCTGAATCCAAATCAGATCCTATAAGATTTGGGTTACATTCCATCATTTTGTCCGATCTAATGAAAAGTTTTGAATTCCACTTGTTTTAATTGGTATCAGTAAATACTCATTGTTATTTGTATCACACACAAACTTAAAAATGGAATTAAAGAATCATATAAATTAAAACCATTTCAACTATTCATCATCAATTCAATTATAATTAAAATGTTTGATAAAATCACAAGCTAAAGCTAAAGGTTCAGGTCTAAGTTTCACTCCCACTTGTTTAGACAATATTGGACAAAAACAAAATGGAAATGCTCTTCATACTTGTCCATTAGCTAGCAACTATAAAAGAGAGAGGAGAGTACAGTTGGCGATCCCCTTAGGCTCCTCACAGTACTTTGTGAGGCTCTGTTACGGGCCTGGAACATATGTCGTCTTTCATTGGTACACAGTGAAGGTATCCAGACCTATGATAGTTATTACATGGGTGAAAGAAGCCCACATTGGGCTCCAATTCAGTCCATAGTTCTGATGTAGAACTGAAAGGCTGTGGTTTATAACTTAACTTGGATTTGGATGCCAAAAATTAGTTGCTGACTGGATTCAGATTGAACTAGCTACCACTTTCTTTTGTCAGTTCAGATGCAGGTCAGACAAAGTGTGACCCTAATGTGACATGCTCGATTCCTTGCAGCACTATTTAGAATTCCCAGTATCACTTCCAGTTTTTATTTTTTAAATATATTATATGAAGATAAAGAAATATCAAAGCACGGCCTCTGTCACTAACTGACCAAAAGTGAAACAAGGAAAGCAACTCAATACTTATCTTCATGATACATCAAAAAGCATGATGGGAATTAGGACATTATAATGAAAGGGATAAGCCGATGAAGGATACATTTGATGGCTGTTTACTGGAAGGAAAAAGAAAATCACCTGAAAGAGGGATCCTGCCATAAACCATACAGTGTCAAGCTCATTGTACTCTTTTTAATTCCCTCAGCCCTTCGATGAATTTCCGCCTACAACATCACCACTGATATAAGAAATTCATAATTATAATTACCTAAACCTTTTATATCCATGAAAGAGAAATAGAGTACCAGAACAGGACTGCCACTTAGGTAAGACAGCTCAGTCTCTGACCACAGAAGAGGAGACTCTACAGCAAGTTGCCCCCTGCCTCTCTGCCGATCAAGCTCTTTGATATATGGATACCAAAAGGATTTCTTCCCTTGCTTCTTCTCATACATTAGATATAATGCCAAACAAGCTAACTCTGACAACTTGTTCGAGGCCAATAATTCCGCTGCATGAACATCCGAGCAGCTGAAGCAAGTTATACTTAACTACATAAAGCCATCTATCTGAGGAGGACAAATACCAACACGTGAAACTGACACTAACACATGGACACGTGATTTTTGGGTAAAGAAAAAGCATGGCACCAAAATTTTAATGAGCATGGCATGACGAGAAAATATTTATTCTATTACCTACGTGTTTATAATTAGTTATATGGTTTTAGCCCTATAGAGGGTCGTGTTTTGATGATAATAATAACAAAGTATTTACCCTGTATTCATCCTACAACTATCAGTCACAGAACCCAATTTCTTTGGCCTATCTATGTATTTAGCATGCCCTCGAGAGTGTTGGTGTCAGACATGAAATGTGAAGTCATGAAGAGTGTTTGTTCTTCTTAGAATGCCATATAGGCTAACCTTCCATCAGCGAATGACATCATCACAACCAGCCAATGTATCTCAGTGAAAATTCAACAGCCAATTTATCTTCCCCGCTATTCACCAAAATTGGCATCACCACCACCCCAACACCCCCCAAAAAAAATCCGAATGTCATTTGCTCATGTTACAAGAAGGCATACTACAACGAGAAGCAAAATTAAAAGCAAAGAGACCCGCTTATAACATAGGATAAATGTATCATACCAACAGTCTCATTGCCCAATACCCTCTCCAGAGTGACAACCAGTGAATTCGGAACCGAAAATGCAACATCACCAGCCTGCCAAACATTCAAACCGACCCAAAAATCATCATCAATATTCAATCACAATGCAAAAACCATCAACTTGCGAGACATAAAAAACAAAATTCAAAACCTTAAGGTCCTCACTAGCCGCAACATAGTGAATTGGCCGGTGTTTGGGATTATGCGATGGCCTCTCTTTGAGCATCACCTTACAAGGAGGCAACCCATTGGCATGCATCCAAGACTTGAGGTCTTCCTCCTCCTTCACACTCCCTTTGAGCTTCCCATCTTCTTCACATGACCCAGCAACCAAAGTATTCGAACTCGAAGCTGAGCACAGGTACTTCAAGCGATGGAAACGCAATGAGGAAGTCAGACTCGAGAAAGACTTGCAGGACGAGGAGAGAGAAACCCTGGTGGAAAGGAGAGAGATTGAGCGCGATGAAGACCGAATTGAATAAACTGAGGCATAGTAAGATTGCATAGAAACAGCAGAAGCATCCATTGGAGGGTTGATTGTTGAGTTTTGCGAGATTCTGCGATTAGGGTTTTGGATTTGAGAGAGAATCAGGAAGTGGGTAGGTTGAATTTGTGGTAATTCATGGGAGGGTTTGAATCTGTTGATGAGGAGGATAAGGAGGAAGAAGGAAGCTGGTACAACTGAAACTGGAAGAGAGAGAAATATCAAAATTTTGTCAACTATTCAATTGAGTTATTAATCAAAAATTAAAATATCAGAATGAGAGAATCTTATTGGTTGATATTTTTTTCCCTTGGTTATTTCTGTTTTTTGGTGGCAATTTTGGCCAATTATTTCCCAGGGCCCTTGATCATGTCTGGACTGTGGGGGTTTTTTTTTTTAAAAAAAATGTTATATGCTAAATACAATAAATAAATATCTTGGTTGTCCATACTCCATATATATGTCAAGTATGTACTATCATCTTGAGTTTTTCCTTTTACTCCCACAAAATAAAAATGTCTAAAATATAGTACATTAGCATAATATAAAACAAAAAATATGATATCATTTTTATTATGTTTCAATCATGCAAATAAGATATTCATATGGTATTTGGAAGTAAAAATATTAGTAACTATGTAAATGATAAATAACATTATTTTGAACGGAAAATGAAAATAAATATTTAATATGGGATCGCAATATATAAATAAAAATAAAAATAAAATAGACATGCACGTTTATTAATTCATATAATAAGTTTACAAATAACACAATAGATAATACCATATTAGGTGTTAACTAAATGCGTCTTTTAATTAAGATTTTGAATCATTCATACATACTAAAAAATTTGTTGTGGTTGGCTTTATATATCACATTTAACTTCTTTTTAATGATAAGCATGAGTATTTTACCTTCACTTATCAGTAAAAGGCATACATGTAGCTGGCAAAATTGAGAGGAAACTCAATATGAGTGGCTCGACAACTATAACAACTAAACCGAGCTAACCAAAATCAAAATTAAGACGAACTTTATCGAACATTTTTCTCTTGACTTCTTTTTTTCTCTGCAATACAAGATTGTTGAACAAAAAAATGAGTGACCCAAATCGAAAATGACCCATTATTAATCCGAATACAACTCAACTCTAAGTTAATTGAACATGAAACCAACTTGAATGACCCATTATTAAAGGCTGCCATCACCTTTTTTACTAATCATCTTCAAATTTCTTTACAATTTATCGGTGGTCGTATAATAAGTTGATTCATAAAACTACCAAGTTAGCTTGTTATACAGCTAAGATATAGATTCACGGAGGATTAACTGTATCATGATACTCTTTGTGACTAATAAAAATTATAATGTGATTACCAATAAAATATTAGTTAAGATGTTAGTAACCTTATTTCGATCATAAAAAAGAAATAAATTTAAATTATTAAAATATATCTAATAGGATAATTTTTATCTTATATGTTCACAAGCTAAAATACTACGCCCTTAATTAAACTAAAAGAAGAATGTCATTAACATTTGGTCATAGGTAAAAAAGAAAATTTGTGTGTATTTAGAATTGTTTGATAAATAAAAGGTAAAAAGGCAAGTAAAAATAGGGCGGTCGGTGACAGTTTGAATTCTCTCACTTTCCCCCTTTCACTTTCCCCACTCTACTCGTCGGAGAGTTTTCTCTCCTCCCAACCTCGCCGGAGCTTTCCCGTAATCCAAGTTAATTGACGCCTTGTCGGTGGCCGATGCGATCGGAGAAGAGGTGTTAGGGTTTCATCCTTGTGATTATTCGCAAAATGGGGGATGTCTTCATCTTCAATTCCGCTAACGACGATGTTTCGGTGCCAGGTGCTATTTGAATTATTCTCTGTTGAACCTCAATTTTATACTCAATTGTCGAGTTTTAGCTATTGTGTTTCTTTGATTCGGACAAATCCTAGCGTTCGTAGAATCTAAAAGCGTTTTTATTTGCTTTTCGCTCACCAAGGCAATGACGCGGCGGTGAGGAAGCAATCAGTAGCTAGACCTCGGGGGAAAGGGTTAGCGGACATAACCAATTTGCCGCCAAAGCATAGGTTTTCTTATAAAGAAGACAAGGCTAGATTGATGGCTGATCAAGAGCAAATTTTGCAGCTTCGACAGGTATCTAAAAGGAATTGTTTTCTTTTTGGGAATTTTTTATTGTGATCATTGCGTGTTTGATTTTGTTCGGTTTATTTTGCGATTCAGGAGAATGCCGCATTGATGAAGCAGCTTGTGGAGCGGAAGTATCCTTGTTGTGTTTATGTTTTAATGAGAATAATAATGAAAATTAATTTTTGATTAAATTACCTAAGTGTTGATTGCTTTGTCGATGAAATAGTGGCTCAATTGGCATGAGGCTCACTCCCGCAAGTAGTTTTTGGCCTCAAATTGGAGTTGGCTCTAGAGTTCTAAGTTTCATTTTGTGCATTTGTTTCTTTTGATCCCTTTCATGTACTGAGTCGTTCATTTCAAACTCAAGTGCAAGTTGGTGCGGATTTCCTTAATATGGTTGAAAGTAAAACGATTCAGTTGTATGCGGTTGAGTTACAAAAATTGCGAGTGAACTTGCAGAAGTCCCAGCAACAAAATTGGCAGCTTGCTCAAGCAAACAGCCAAATTTTAGCAGTTAGTTGTTTTTCAAACCCATTTGTGATGTCTTTTACTGAGCATATGCTTGATTTTCATCATAATTTATTAAACTCGAACTTCTGATGTTGATGTTTCCCCTGATTTTTCAGCAACTTAATGCAGGAAAGGATACAGTAAGTTGCCTAAAGACCTCATATTTGCTATGGTTTTCCTATAAGGTGTTTGTTTTTGTATTTGAAGTACTAGGGTGGTTATCTTCAGCTTAAAGTTTTAGGACATGAGCTTGCTTGCAGAAACAACTTGCAAGCTGTTAGAAGTTCGGGATTATTGGTGAGTAATTTATTTAATTGCTTTATCATGTTCAAATTGGTTATCGGGGGAAAGGGTGATTCATTCATTGTTGAATTCTTTCCGTTTACTTAGGAGGTGAAGAAGACAGGGCAATGTCAAGAAATTCACAGTAAGGTGCTGAAGATCCTCTGTTTTCCCCCTTTTCCCGGCTTTCTTTGGCCTATTCATAGTCTTTTGCAAAAATTTTCACTTTTTTTTTGGTTTTTGTTTTTTCTGTATCAATATTCAGAAGACAACATCAGAGGAGGCAGGGGTGTCTTCACTAGCAGATGACAACAATGATAAACCTTGTTGCACCAACAGAAGGCAGCTTTTAAGAGGTATTTTATCTCCAGTATTTTTTCAATCTGAAACTAACTATTTTTGCATCATTATAAACTCTGAGTAGTCTGATATCAGCCCAGGGTCAATCCGTTGAACGTGTCGTGGCTGAGGATGCTGACGACAAGAGGTTTGTTTTCATTTTTGTTTATTTTATAGCTAAGAGTCAAATGCAAACTTTACTTCTTTGCATAGACATGAATTTCACAATCCCTCTCCCCTGAAAAAAGGGAAATATTTACAAAGACCAATATAAAGAGTCAATCTCTAGGGGAACTAGAACATCATCTCCCTGCCAAGGAGGCAAAACATATGGCCCATTGAGGTGTCCAAGTGAGGATACATGGATAGAATGCAAAATCCAAGTAGCATAGCTTCTGGTTCTAGAAGGCTGCCTTTTAGGAAGGATAACGGACACAGCCTAGGATAGTATACCCAGCATCTTAATAAACATAATGCTACTTTTCTCAAGACGAAAATATCTAACCATAGATTTTAGACCTGCTTAATATTAGAATAGCATCGTAAATACAATACCATTAGTAGATATAAGCCATGGACAGTAGTCCAATTTCTGTGGAGTAAACTGCCATGTCCTCATCGGTTGTATGGTGGGTTGAATCTGCTGAATTGTTTGTCTTAATCAGCATCTGTGAGGATATTTTTGGTAAAAGATTCTCAGTAACAAACAACTAGGACTTTCATGGCCAATTTGCCACTGAGGCAATTAATTTGCTCTTGATAATTTTGATAAGATTCTCTGACTCCATTTTTTCCATAGTATATTATACTACTAATATTGAACAGAGAATACATGCTTGTGCCAGCCTCCCTTATTTTCTTTATAGTTCGACAGATTTCAGTTACTGATTCAATCCCTTCCAGCAATTATGTGAAACCAGTCCGGTAAAAGACATTAAACAGATTCAAGAAAAATGTTTTCTGCTGTTCCTTTAAGATGAATTTGAGACAATGCATGCTACAGCATACTGGACTACTCATCCTGCGTCTTTTTATGCAAAATAGAAATTGTAAACATCTTTAAAAGATGTGTTATTATCACAAATATGTGCTGGTACGACAATAGTAGTTTTTTAAGCAATAATATTTATATGGGGAAAAAATGTACTTAGTATCTTAGTAAGATAACCTTTAGGCAAGTAGGTTTTTTTTTTTAGGTTGGATACTATAATATGTTTTAATTTTTCTTATTTTCAATCTAGTTAGATAGCTGTAAATTGTGCAATAAGTAGGCCTTTTAGTTCATAATTTTACATATTGGAATTACTGAATTGAGATAATTTGAATGTAGACAAATTTTGTTCCAAGTAACAGAGCAGTTAAGCCATTTTCTTGACTGTATTGCACTATCTCCTTTGGAGCCACCACTGTGAAATTAAAGCTTGGCAATGTCTTTAGCTGTAGCTGAACTCATGCTCTCAGTTGCCAGCAATTCCTCACTGCCTCTTACATTTCCTTTCTCCTTTAGCATTGCCAAAAACCCCTTCCAAAAAAAAAAAGGAAAAAAGGGAAAAAAGGCTGTTCCACCTATTTCATTGGTGTTTTTGTATCGAAGTCTTTTGGATAGCGGATTTTTATCTCCGGTTGTGCATCACGAACAGGTCTAGAACACGAAGGCAATCTTCAAGGTTTAAATCTGAGGACCTAGAACCTGCTGGCACACATGATACAAATGACGTAGCATTTCCTGCATGCCCCCAAAGTGTTGACAAAAACCTGAGATTTGTCCAATGTCAGAGACCTCACAGGAAGGATCGGAGGAGGCATTAGTATCTTCTTCCGTAGGTATTCATGGTAGTAAATGCTGCATCACCAATGCTAAACCTCTAAGAAAAGGTATATGATCAGATGTGCTTCAATTTCCAACCTGATTTTGATTTCAACCAGTTTAGGGTTGCCATTATTTTCATTTCTGCAATTTATCTCTAATTATCTTTTTTCAGCCAAACGTGGATCTATTGTGAAAGATGCTTTCACCGCTGAGAAGTCTGAAACCAAAAGGTTTGTTTCCAAGTGCTTCATCTTTTGAGGTGTGCCTTTGAAAAACTAAGAATTGGGCTGATTAATATCTTCAAATGAGGAAATTTATCAAGTGCTCCCCGCCCCCTTCCCTTTTTTGGGCTATGAGCAGGCCTCGTCTGAGAACAAGATCATCAATGCTTAAATCTGAGGAGCAAGAGGACATCAAATTTGATGCAAAATTTGTAATATCCCCTCAACATGATGACAAGAAACTAGACTGTGCAACTTCAGTCCCTTTATCTGTTGATACTAAAGATGTGGTAAAGGAAGAAGTTGATTCATCTGTAGTCCAGGAAGTTAGAGTAATTCAGGATGTAAATGTAACTTTTCAACACGAGAAACCTTGTAGCAGTGGCACTGGGATTAAACTACAGAGAGGTATTCATCAGCCATCCAGCCTGACATTTCCAAGCTATGCTTCTGTCTGTTTCTGAATCCTCTTTCATATTTGTTTCATGTTCACTTAATCATCAACAGGGCAATCCACTGCTAAAGGTGTTTCACAAGTGCAGAAGACTGAAATCAAAAGGTGTGTGATGTCTGTCGCCAGGGAGTTCTCTCTCGTTTGCATTCTCCATAATATTTTCCCTTTTATCGTTTTCCTTTTTGATAGTTATGGCTGGAGTACTGAGCATTTATTTTAAGAATCACATTCTGAACTTGAGCAGGCCTCGCACGAGAAGGCAGTCATCAAGGCTGAGATGCAAGGACGAAGAAGCTAGTGGATGCTTCCCCCAGGACGATGATAATGTAAAACCCGAGAATTATCCTGTGCCACTTACTGTGTCCCTGAATGCTGAGAAAGTGGAAAAGGAAGAGACCGATGCATTATTTGAACAAGATAAAAGATCCTCGGTAGGAAGGCCTCTGCGCCGAGCAGCTGAGAAGGTTCAATCTTACAAGGAAATTCCCCTTAAGGTGAAGATGCGCAGGCCTGAATGAGCTAAGTTTTCATGTCCTGGTTTTCCACATTTTGTTGTAGTATAACAGTAACAGAGGGAAAAATGTATTAGTTTTGCAAAATTCTTTCAACTTTGAACTTTATCGTATATACGGTACTGATATCGACTCTCAGACCGAAGTCATGCCCTAAAGTAGCACTCAATCATCAGTATTTTTACAGTTATATCACCCCCCAGCAGCACCCAATTATCAAAAACTCGGTTCTCTTCTCACCCACAAATTCTTATATTCATATGTGAGTATGTATTCACAGGTGACACGTCATTATATTAGGCCAACAAAATCCCTCTATTTTTCTTTTCGTTCAACCATCCGTTGACATATGTACTTCCAGGTGTATGATCGATGTTCTGGACCTCACCTACCAATGTTTATCTCATAAGCGAATTGAGCTAGTGATGGCAAGTGCATGGTCTTCATCCGCTCCATTGTATAAGCATAGCGTGTGCTCTTGATACTTTCGGCTTGTATTTTCTTCGAAGTTTAGGAGTCTTATTTTCTCTACCGCTTTTTGTTTATTTGGTTATGTTTCAACTTATCCTTGTTAATTTTAGCATGTAGTTATATAAGGATACAAAGTGATACGTATTCGAGAATTTTAAATGTTTCCCTCCATAACTTTTTTTTTTTATCCCTTTTCTTCTTCGCTAGTGCGTTTTTATATGTTTAAGAAAAAGAAAAAGGAGTAACTATGAGATAATAAAGAAAATAGATGTCGATCAACAAAAGAAAACAGGACAAACTTTTTTTTAAATATATGTATAATGCTTAGATAATACTTCGTGATTCTCTTTCTACTGTATCCAACCGGTAAAAAAATTAAAAATTATAATTTTTTAAAAAAGTTAATGATGAAAAAATATAAAAAAAGTAGATAAGTTTTAGACAATATTTTTATAATTAATATATTATAACAAAAGTTTCAAATAATTTTAAAATACCACTCTAAATAATTAATAAAAATAAATAACACATGGTAGTACTTGTAGAATTAAAGCTTATTCAATATAAAATTTTCTATCTTTATACAAGGCTCAGTTTTCGAAATCTTACTTTGTCATGAACTCTTTATAACCTTTTAACCTTTTAGATTCAATTATATTTAAATTATTTGAAGAAAAAGTTCTTTTAAAAGTATATTTTACATTATCACTAATCACGTAAAAATAACATTAGTCTACTCCAATGGTTGTTGAACAAGCGTCCACCAACCGACACCTCAATTTTTATTTTTAGTTTTCTTTACATAAAATTGACAAAATTTCGTCCGATCCAGTATATCCGACGTTATTGACGTAGAAAAAATCGGATACGGCAATAAATTATACATCTAAATTTTACATTCGGATATAAGATTTTTCAAACTTCTATTGTCCAAGCTCGATTTTGATTCGAGTTTAGGCTTGTTCGATTTTCTCAACGTAAAATTATTGGATATCAAATAAGATATTTCTTCTTTAAGCATAGATCAATTTATCCAACCTAAATTGATTCCGAATCCGAAGTTTGGCAAGCACTAAAGCTGACATCTCAATATTACCTTCATAGTGAAGGAACAAATAGCTTTCAGATGATCCAAAATTATTTGAATAAATATCTTTGAATAATTCAACCTTTATGGCTTTATTCTTTACTTTTCTTTTTCAGTAATTTTAAATTAATTTTTTAAAATGTTGATAAAAAAGAAAAATCAATTTTTAAAGTGACTTATGCCCTGACGTTGCAAAAATCCAACCATCCATGTCACGTGCTGCCCAACACGCCGACTCTCTCTCCTACTTTTTGTGGCCATGCCGCCCTCCACTTTGCCCAATTAATTAAATCATAATAATAATTATAATTATTATTAATAATTTAATATTTTCTTTTACCAGGAAAATAAAAATAAAGAAATTTAATAAATAGAAGAAAACTGGCTCGTACCAGAAATTTCCCCAGAAATTATGGACAAGTTCATTCAGCCCTCCGAGGTAGATTGAGCACCCAAAACCCTAATCTTACTCATTCCAATTTTCTCTCTCCCTGAAATCCCAAATTCTCCTTCTTCTTATTCTTCATCATCATCGTCTTCCTTTGCAATTTTTGTTGCATCTGTTACGAAACTTTGATTCAATTCAATCGAGTTTTGATGGGAAGGAGTGATTCTGCTTCTACGTCGCTTGCTCCAGGGTTCCGATTCCATCCCACGGATGAAGAACTCGTCTCTTACTACCTTAAGCGGAAGGTCTGTGGAGGGTCTTTCAGATTTGATGCCATCGCTGAAATTGACGTTTACCGGGTTGAGCCGTGGGATCTTCCAGGTTTATACCTCTCCTCTCTGTCTCTACGATTGTGATTTGTCCCAATTGTTTGATTTGTGGTTGATTAAATTTTTTAGGGTGTTTGATGTTGCGATGTTTGGTTTTATTGTCGGTGTTGATTAGGGTTTTTGATGCGTTTTGTGAATCCGGGAATTGTTCTATTCAGTACTTGAATTTATGGGTTTTATCGAATGATGTCTTTTCGATTATAGAATGAAAAATTCTGATAATTTGGTTTAGGTAGATTATTGAGTTTCAGTCTGATTGTACTATAGCCAGTTTACATGGAAAGTATCGAATTAGATATATATGTGATACCTTTCGGAATTTGATTAGGTTTAATTCTTGTGTTGTGGGGTGTAGGTCTCTCAAAGCTGAAGAGTAGAGACTTAGAATGGTATTTCTTCAGTAGCCTGGATAGGAAGTATGGCAATGGATCAAGGACTAACCGAGCCACTGGGGAAGGGTATTGGAAAACCACCGGAAAGGATCGGCCAGTCCACCATAGGTCTCGGGTCGTGGGAATGAAGAAAACTCTAGTCTACCATCAGGGTAGAGCCCCACGCGGCAAGCGGACTAACTGGGTGATGCACGAGTACAAACTTGTTGATGAGGCGCTTGAGAAGGCTGGTTTTCCCTTGGTGAGGATGCTTCTCTGTATAAATTTGATTTATGCTTTCTCTGGTTTTCTAGTAAGATATATAATGCTTACTACATGCTAATGTTGGTCTGGATTCTTATTCTTATCATGGTGTCTACTATATGTACAGGAGGGATATGTGTTATGCAGAATATTCCAGAAAAGTGGTCCAGGGCCAAAAAACGGAGAACAGTATGGAGCCCCATTTGCAGAGGAGGAATGGGAGAATGAGGAGGTAGCAGCCACAGTGCCTGGTGAAGTATCTTTCGAAGAGCCATTTGCCGAAGACGATGCATACATTGAGCAAAATGATTTGGACCAGGTTCGCTGCCCACCTTTATCTATTTCGTTTATTTCAATTTGGTAAATAGTAGATATACCATAAGGCCAATTTTAAATTTAAATCCTTGTAGAATTTGTTGTAGACCCTGTTGACTGCTCATTGCAAATATTTATTATTGCGACCAAATTTTCTTTTTGTCTGAAGTAGGTTGTTCCTTTGTACTTTCGTGGGCCCAACTAGGGGTGTCCATCAGTCCGGTTGAGTGACATAAGCTCTAGTCTAGCGTGCTTAGGTATGAGGCTGGGTTGTGTTTCCTGTATGAACTCGGCTTAGTCTTGATAAAACTGAAAAGTCAGATTTCTCTTTTTTTTTGGTGCAACTTACAATAAACTGTAAATCAATTTCTCACTAGAGAAGTGAGGCTGCCTTATTGTTCATGAATAATTACATGCTGAAGCTTCTCTCTGGTCTAGCTTTGAGTATGGTACTCTGAATTGTGCTCATTTTGCTACTCTGGACGCTCAGGTTTGGGTTGAGTTTCATTGGAGCTTGTGTCGAGCCTGAGTTCTGCTTGAAGTCAAGATTACCTTGCTGATTTCAAGCTCATTATCTGGTTCAACTCGCTTGCATCCCTCATTGTAACTGTATTTTAGTGTCTATCTCACCTTTGAGGCTTTTCTAGTTCCAGGAGCACTTTGAGGCCTAATGCAGCATTTTGCAAAAAGGTTGATTTGTGTTTTGAGGATGCATCGTATGCAACACCCCGTAATTTAAACTAATAGGTTGTCAAATCCTAATTTTCTCTATCAGATGGTTGAATATGTGTGCAGTGGGTAATTGTGGCGGTGGTTATGATACATATGCAATGCCCGAAACGTATTGGGGTAGACATTGAGCTACTTTTACAGAAAAATAGGATTTTGTTCTTTACCTTTTCTTTTTTTCCTCCCTTCCCCCTCTCCTGCACCAGCATTTCTATTTTTTTTTTTGTGATTATATAGTTCTCTCTTTCCATAATTGCTAGTGATTAATGAGACGTCTGGAAAAAGTTACTAGTGATATATGTTTCCTCTGAAGAAATTCTAATAAATTGAGACAACTAAATCATGAGTTTTTCCTTTGTTTTTTCATTTTTGCAGATCCTTGACTGGCAGCTTCCTGGAAATTCTGTTCCCAACAACCTTAACCATGAAGATAACTGCATCTATGTCCAGGATTCCAGGGACATTGCTGGAGGTGAGGAGAAGTACTTTGCAGCAGAGAGTGAGTACAAGGGTGACGTGCAGGATTTGGGCAACCAACAGTTCTTTGATCTCCCTGTTCGGAGTACGAATAATGCAGATATTGTGAGGAATGAACACATGATTCTACCGAACACTGTCACTAATGAGGCCTCTGTCAATTGCTTGTCCAATGAGCCATTGCTGGACCCTGCTGGGAATGAACTACTTGATGGATTATTTCTTGATGCCTTTGACTTTTTGGATCCTGCTGAAGAAAATCCCTCGATTTTGGCATTCCTGAGCAATTCCTGGATGATGATGATGATATTGATATTGCACAATATCTGACTTTTGATGCTCCTGCTGGACCAATGATTGATGATATTGATCAATCATTCTCTACTGAAGAGGTAGTGATTTTGCTTCACCTTGGATATAATTATTATTTTTTTTTTGTTAATGTGAATTGTGAAGTGCAGTTCATTGATTAATGTTTTTGTTTTCAGAATCGGGATACTGCAACTTGGCAAACACCTACTGCTAGCCAACAGCTACCTGGACCACAAGATGATGGTATTGCATCATCTTCAAAGCAAGGGTTTGAGGTCTCGAAGTCTATGGTTTCTAAACCTGGTAAGTATGATATATTCTCCCCAAAGTTTTGCTTTATGAGGACCTCATTTATGCCAATAAATCCTCAACATATTCTGACTACGTTGCTCTTATGTGACTGTGCAGCTATCCAACATCCTTGCCTCAGTCAGGCAAGCCGTTTGCTGGGCAACATCCCTGCTCCTCCAGCTTTTGCTTCAGAACTTCCAAGCAAGGACATGGCAGCAAGGTTGAGTGCCGCTGTTCAGGCTTCTAGCTCAGTTCATGTGACAGCTGGCATGATTAGGATAAGGGATATCACGGTTGGGGGCAGCAGCAGACTACAGTGGTCCTTGGATAAGATGGGCAATGTCAATGTTCTCCTTTCATTTGACCTGCCAGAGGACATTAGCCAAACGGGTTTGGGTATGGGTTCTCTCTCGAGCATCCTCTCGAGCAAACTCACAACAGCCTTTTCTCGGGGCTGGGTGCGCTCTATGCTTTGGGTCGTCGTGTTTGCTGTGAGCTTCAAAATTGGTTCCCTCATATATGCCAAGTGAGTAGGAGCCACCTTGTGAAGCCTCAGACCACACAAGAAAGAGGAATGAGATAATCATAGTTATTCATATATAGGACTTCTAATTTTATTTTTGAATGTGTGTGACTGCCCAGGATCAAACCGGGAATTGATTCTACGTAGGTGTTGGATATTATTAATACTGACCATCTCTATCTTTTTTCTTTCTTTTTAAATTTTCTTGTAATGGATCAACAAATTTATGTGCTGTCTGTTATATTCATATTGTTGTTGGGGCGGCGGCATGCCAGTGCAGCTGTGGATGGTCTGCAGGAGTTGATCTCATATCATATTGGTGATTCCCAATTTACTCTCTAGGTTTCTCTCCTCCCTCTCCCCCTTTCCGTCCTGTGCTAATTGATTGATCAAGAGACAAGTACAGGGGCTTCATTCTCTTGGATTGTAGGGTGTGGTTAGTTATCCATTTGCAAAAAAGGGTTCCATTGTCATATCGGGTTCTAGTTCTCAGGTGGTATGCTTATTTTTCTTTCGGGTTCTATCGAATGGAATATGCAGGCTGTTCCAGTATTTTAGTTCAGGAGGTTTTTGACACATTTCTTGGGTGATTTTTTCGCTTATGGGCTGAGGAAGGTAGTTGTACTTCGCAAGCAAGTGTATGGTGTTTTTTTTTTAAAAAATTTTTTTGCCTTCTTTGAAGCTTACTAGTATTATTTTTTAAAAATTAAGTACAGTATGTGAATTCCGAAATGATTTAGTGTAGTTCAGAGTAGTGTGTCGAGCATTGTTATTTAAAAGCCTTGAGATACTTGCTCTCAAATCCCAATACAATTAATAAGTAGAAAATATAAATAAAATCTTTAATGTCCTTGAGAAATCGAAGGTAATTCATAGGTAATATCCAAATAATCATCGAAAAAAGGAAATATCTATTACAAATTTTGAATAAATGACATCCATGTAATACAATTTTTTAAAATCTTTGTTTGGTTGAATGTACTTCTCTATATCTTTTAATATAAATTGAGAAACAATCTAAATTGCCACTAATTTTACTAGAAGTAGTGAATCAAACTTGAGAAATTCAAATGAATAATCCGAGTTTGAAATGAGCGGACTCATAACCTAATATTTGAATAGCTGCCTGTTTGAACTTAATTTTTAGTACCCCCATAACTTGCACACCAATACAACCAACTTCGATTTTGATAGCACATAGTTTTGTCTACTCCGCTGATGACGGCAAAGGCAATTACAATAAAATGTTCCTCTGAGAAAGGCCAAATCAGCCATTTATCTTACACTATATGAGTGTTGCAGCAATGTGGCATTTATTCGCGACAAAGCAGTGATCACAACACAGTAGCAATTTCGGGTTGTGTGGCAGTGTGCTGGATATATAATATCTACATTTCTCCGGGAAGCATAGTGTCCCCTGCAGGAAGCTCGCAAACACCCACACCCTGAAAGAGAGTTGAGAACCACCAGAAATGATGATATCAGAATGATTATGTGATATGTTATTGTTCAAAGAGAACAGGAACGCATGGAATGCTTGTATAGTGGCAGTGTACATACCTCTCCAATCAGGTGCGCCACACATCGCTTCTCAGCCAGGAGCTCCTCTTCAGTCTGTATAAGCCCCAATCAGTTAAAATAGCCAGTGAACTGGGAATAGTTATGGGTGCATTTGTGGATGAGGGATGGAAGATGGTTTTCTAGGAGAATGCATATACATATTTCAGTTTTTCCACAGACGAGAGTTGTTTGGTTTTGAGCAACCCTATCATCCTCCCTTCTTTTTTTCTAAAAAAAGGTAAATTTTTTCCTCAACTTTCTGTGAAAAATTGGAAAATTTATATGAGGGCTATATTTTAGCAGTGAAATACTTTCCAAAGAAAGTAATTGTTGTTATCCTTCTTGCCAAGTACTCCGTATCGTTTAATTTTATCTCACATATGAAGAAACCAAAGTCAGAATCATATTCTTGAGCTTTTGAACAGCATACCTTCTTTATTCGATTCCAAAGATAGTCATCAAATACAACATCCTTGACAAGCTCGTAATCACCATCTCCCTAAGGAAGTCGAAATTTTCAGTTACCAGCAATGGAGGCACATGAAACACACAAATTAGTTAAGAAAACATGCTGAAGACTTTGAGAATCTGACCTTCGATCTGCAAGGCATACTGAAAACAAGGTCCTCAGCTATCCCGTATGGATTCCCATTGGTATATACCTATAATTGCCAACATTTAAGACCAAAAATTAGTATGTAGATACTTTTGAAGCAACGAAGATCCTCCCAAAAGCACGACTAGGCAGGAAGGGAATGGATTTGCTAGTACAATATAGTTCATCTTTTGTGATGGGGATCATACCATTTGAAACTGATTCATTTTAATATTCATTTTGTTTAGAACTATCAAAAAGGAATCTAAGGATGAGATTCATATTTATCTAGAATGGATTAGAGTTAGAGTAGCAACTTGCTCTAATCTACAACCATGGGGCCAGAGGCGAAGGGAGTGGGGAAGAAAGCCAACCATAATCCGGGAAGTTCAGTTTACTATTATAATGATACTGATTGTAAGATTATATGACGTTTCATGCCCAAATAGAAAAAGAGAAATGCATGATCTGCACTTGTAAACCGCAAGTTAAATATGAGAATAAAGTCCAGAAGTAATATGATTTCATGGGTGGTCAAGGTGGAGAAACACTTTTGCAGCATATGATAAGAGCCAACTACAGACAACATTTGGAATGAAGCAGTTTTGAAGAAGAGAAGAATCCAGCTCTCTCTAAACTGCCTCTAAACACATTTTGATTTGTCCTGATAGCAGAATCACCGTACCAGGAAATCCATCTCCAAAGTCCTAACTCTTTCCAAAATGTTCACATTGGCATAAAAGAGTGAAACCACTAAAGGACACATGGATGCCGGAGTCTAAAAAATTTCTCTTACAGCTAAGCAGAAAATAAACTACTACTACTATTACTACTACTACTACTACTACAACTAATACAACAGTGAAAATAACACCGACACCCGATTCAGGAAACCTTCACTAAGACGTTAAAATTTGCCAAATGGAAAACATTCCCTATAGATTTGTGTTACGGCCCTTGAGCCTATTTGGACTCTTCATTTAGCCTCAAGTACCAATGGATGGGTATGGACACTCACTTCATCATAGACCAAAAATGCACAAAATATTTCAAAACATTGTCAAGTCCAACACGACACCTATGTCGCACACTCGACATTTCGATATGGGTATAGCCGAGTCCGTGTGACATAGCCTTGAGCTCATTTCTCTTCTCACCAGGTACAGCTCTTGAGTTGATTCTACAAGTGTATGATACATAGTTTCCATTTGTTTCGCCTAAGATTACTATGCTCATAATTTAGGAGTTTTAGGAACTTACTCCAGAAGAAAACCAATCGCCTTCAGGAGTGGGAGTGACAAGAGATTTTATAGCATCAACAATTGACACGGAAGTTGATGCAGCAGAAGATCTTCCCCATTTCTTAATTAGCTCACCACCTCTCTGCACAAGGAGATTATACACTAAATAATGTTGAACCTCCAAAATATATCTATCTACAGAACATGATGGTTCAACAGTTGAGTTGTGGCATCCATTGTTTTCTTCTTTTTGCTATTCACCTTTTGAACCTTAACGGTGAACTCTTCTTCTAGCCACTTGTGGTCTCTGATGACCTCTTTGACAGGCAACCCATCAATTTTGGCATTTAGGAAGTCTGGAACCTGGGGTAAATAAATTAAAATCCCATTATCCCATCAATAAAGAGATATCATACCTTGCATTCTGAACTTCACTTAACTTAAAATTTTGTTTCCCACCTGAGTGGTAGAGTGGTTTCCCCAAATTGTCATATTTGATACTTTATCGTAGAAAACACCAGCTTTGAGAGCCAACTGCGTCAACAATTTCATTGTTACTTCTAATACTTTTGAGCGCATAAACTTGTCATAGAATAATATATTGGCTCCACTTACCTGGCATTTTGCTCGGTTTTCATCTAGTCTAGTCAGGGCATGAAAATTCTTTGCAGGTATATTTGGAGCGTTTTTCAAGCAGATCAATGCACTGCATCAATTATCAGATCAATCCACATAGAAATCCATCATTAGAGGACAACAGGATTTTAATTCATATGGAAATTATTGAGCCACAAAAACAGGTAATCCTACTTGGTGTTGCATGGATTCCCCACCACAATGACTTTCACATTGCGTGATGCTACGGCATTAAGAGCTTTTCCCTGCAATTACATACAGAAGGAAAGATACAACAAGGTAACTGACATCATCTGTCCTCTCAGGGAAACATAATATCATCCAAGGGGGAAAAACTTGCGTACTTGCGCAGCATAAATCTGTCCATTTATGTCTAGTAAGGCAGATCTTTCCATCCCAGGTCCACGAGGCTTTGCTCCGATTAAAAGTGCCCATTCAGCATCTCTGAATATATCATAAGGATCAATGCCAATGCTAACTTCCCTCAACAAAGGAAATAATGAGTCTTCAAGTTCCATAGCCACTCCTGCAGTAACTCACATTTTAGAAATCATGTAAGTAAGATCTACAGATGTTGTATACTGTATTATCTTCAAGGTGGGAAATCTGTATACTGCATTTCCTTAATCTACTTAAACAGGCAAAAGGGAATCCCACCTTCTAGAGCTTGGATTGACCGCTCTGAACCTAGCAATTTCAATGCAACTGGTTGATCTGGTCCAAATACCTCCCCAGAAGCAAGCTGCGAGTAAACAACACGTTGCAACACTTTTTAAAACAAGAAGTTACAGGATATAAGGCCAAATTCCTAAGAGATGTAGTTTGTAACTAATACCTACTTTTGAGGGCATCAATCATGCACATCTTTATGGGTCTAAAGAACAAAATTGAAGAGGGACATGGAGAACATGGAGGGAAATATTGCTTACTTTGAATAACAGGTGGTTCGATATCATCCCCGCAGCACCTGAAACTGCCACCGTGATCAACTTCTTCCACGATTTAGTCTCCTCTTCCTATGCACATTTAAGTAGAGATGCATTAGATATGGAAGAAAATTGCTTTCAAATTAACTCAGAAGGATAACCACAACTGTAGAATTACAATCAATTTCAAACCTTCCAATTTACACTTTTGAGTTTAATGCAACTTGCTCAAAAGTGAGTGGCTTTAAACTTGAAGCAAGTAATTTCTGAAATAAGTTCCATGGAGGTATGTACAAAAACAAAGGGAATGAAATATACAACAATGGTCTGATTTGAACCATATGCTTTAAGGAGGTGTCCACAAAGGGTTTTTTTTTTCTTTTTCCATGAAGACAACTACGACCATGTTAGATTATCTTTATTGAACTCGCAATCAACAACTTTACTGCAATATAAGGAATATCACCTACGAATTAAGAAGCTGTCCAAAACCCTTGCACAAACAATTTCGATAGTTCATCTTGTAAGTCTAGGAACAATACCTCAGACTGAAGAACATTCAAATCTGTGCACCTTCTCAGTCAGGCGCTGATCTTAAAACATCTATTTATACTATTAGCTCATTCACTAGAAGATTCAACTCAACAAATGGCTTTATGGAAAAAAAATTAGTGGTTTTCTTGGAATCGGTCTCTCTAATAGCAAGAATGCTTATAGGGTAAGACTACCTAGATATGGAGCTCGCAACTCAGAGTTGTGGTGATAAGTGTTTTGCCATGTCTATGTTAATGTGCCATCTTTGGTCGATTTTTGTCCTCTCTCACAATGAGGATTTGCACATAGATACACATATTTGCTTGCCCTAATATTCTCCTCTCTCTCTCTCTCTCTCTCTCTCTCTCTCTCTCTAAAAAAGTAACCTAACCTTCATCAGATACCACTCAAACACAAACAATAACAAACAATCCGCAACAGCACAAATAATTTGGCAAGAAATGGCACCGATCATAACAAAGTTAATCCCAAAATTTGCAAAAGGCTTACAGCTTTTAGATCATATGTCAAGCAAAACACTCCATAGCATTCAGGTTTGCCACTCTGCTCTTGCGGGGGAGCAACAACAGGAGCTTGAACTTGGCTGAAAAACACAATAAAGCACTTCTAAGAAATACCCAGAAAATCTTCGCAACAATTACTCAAAAATTTACAGGAATTATTTAACGCTTACTTCTGAACAACTGAGCACCGAATCCCAGTTCTTGCCGCTCGAGGAAGAAGCTGAACAGAAAATTTACGGTGATCGGAGAGGCGAGATGACAGGGACGAAAGCTGTGAAGGTTTAAGTTGGGTTTTATAGGAAGGAGAAAGCTCTGCCACCGCCATGGCAGCAGAGAAACTTTACACAAGAACAAGTCGGGTTTTAGGGGAGAAAAAGAGGAAAACAGGGCAGCTCTGCTTTGCCCTGTTCTAGATAAATTTTACAGAGAGACAGAGAGAGGGGGAAGTTTTGGACTTTGGAGGGAGATGTTAGAGATGGTGGGAAGAGAACAAAGAGAGGAGAGAGATAGAGGGCGAGAAAGAGAGAGACAGGGATGGAGATCATTTGAAATGCAAATTTAAGGCCATGCATAGGACACTTGTCATAGATACTCTAATCCAAATGAAATCTCAAATCTGAAACTCCTGTGAGGCTGGATTTCACCTTCTTGACTTATACACTCTCACACACTCACTTTTTGGGGAGGAATGTTAAAAAGATTGCATTTTTTGGATAATTTTGTATGCCCTCAAAAAAACAACATTCTTTTTGCTTGACCTTTAGCCATAGGTGGACTTGGAGGGTTCTTATTCATAAGGCGCAGTGGAGTGGAAAGAGGGGTGGGATTTGGTTGTGGGTTAGATTTGGCTCTCTCTGAGACTCTTCTAGACGATTAGTGTACTCATTTATCAGGGTCGCAATGAAAGATGCCCAATTTATTACCCTTGTTATAGTCTTGTAATCTACAAATTATACCATATATTTGCATATTCAAATTTTGATCTGATGCGAATACTTAAATCTATTAGATTAGTAAAATATAGTCTATATATTATTTTTTATTTTTTATTTGAGCTTTAAGTTTACGTAAAATTTTATTTAAATTATATTAAAATAGACTTTAATAATTTTAAAAAAATCAAATGAATCTAAGGTTTTCTTTTTCCCCAAACAAGTACTTGTTTGATCTATGACAAAGCTTATATCTTCATGTATACAATATACATAATTGGAAAGGTCTCCCCGAGACAATATTTCCTCTCTCTCTTTCCGTCTCTATTATACATATAAAATTATCTTTATCAAATTAAGGCAAAGTATAAGAGAGAAAAACAATGATATTTCTGTACACTTGATATTACTTCTGTTATAATTATAACATTATTGTCATCAACAAATATTCAAAATTGGACCTCACAGAATACTACTTTTCCCCATTTATCCCTTATAATTTGTTCTTTTTCATAGTAATTATTCGTAAATCTTTTATATATATATTTGGTAATGAATAAACTATTTTAAATTCGACATTTTTTATATAATTTTACAAGTCTCAATGTGAATCATCTACCTTTTAAGGGAATCTATGTCAATGAATACAACCATTATCTATGTTAAGGATATTATCGACCTTTATATCCTATATACTAAAAAAATCAAATACCATTTATTTTAACTCTTGTTAGAAAGAAATCCAAGGGCCTTTTGCTTGTTTTGTGGTGTGAAATTTTGATTGCCCTAATACTTTAATGCTGGGGGCCTAACCGTGAAAATCAATCTTGGTCAGTCCATTGAACCCTGTCTCATTTAAACAAAAGGAATTTTGGTTCAGGCCATATTTTGCATTTGACAAACAACTTAATCATGTCCACAGGATGTCTCAATGATTTGCATTACATCAATAACAACCATATATAAACTCAAATGAAAAGAATATCTCAAATATTCATCCATTGCTCTACTAATAAGGTGCTGCTGAGTCACTAACAAGCATGTAGTCCAAATTGCACTGAACTTCATAATACAGTGACCGCAAGTCGCGACCCGGGTATTGGAAGACAAGAAGATCAGAAAGTTCACTCACAAATAATAACCAAAGCCTATATTAAGAAAAATGTATAACCAAAAATGAACCTGAATTTGTGAAACTTAATCGTCGGCGCAATCAAATGGAATGGTGTCCATATCCTCATCTTTCATCAAGGAACTTGCTAGAATCATGCTATGTATGGAGAACTAAGGATCACATAATGAATTCTTTAGCAACACGATCAGTCTATGTTTGGGACTAATACCAAGGACCGATAACTATTCAATGATTCTCTAATGAATGCTCCTATGCAGCGCCAGATAACCAGGTCCAAACACCGCCAGAACCTAGCTTCTGGTCTGCTTTAACTTGCTCCATATCTTGCTCAAGTGCAGATTTCTCCTTACGAAGTGATTGCACTTCGGCTTCAATTGATGGCAGTGATGCTAACATGGTTTGGACCTCTGCTATTTGAGCCTGATGGACATTAAAAATTTAATTATCCGTTAGAACAAATGTAGGAATCCGATAATAAAACTGCTTAGATTTGGAATGAAAACAAAAACACCCGTGCAAAAATGACTTTTTGAGCTTGACATAAACCCAAAATAATACAACCCAAGTTTGCCTGAACCAGAATGACCTAACCCGGTCTGAACAGAATTGAAAGTTTCCTGACCGTAATTACAATGTCAGGGCAATCTTACCACACGAATTGATAACAGAGACCAAATGGAAAGTTAGCCTGAGATGACACAACCTGAACCCAACTGAACGCTAATATTCATCATCCCATTCTGACTTTGTTTGACCCATGCCCAAATTAAATCATTCCCTTCTAGGTTCACAAAACACAACTACAGTAGGGGGAAAACAAACACAGAATGTCAAACCTCCAATTTAAAACATCTTGATCTCTCTGCAACCAGTTGGCCTTGGACAGAAGCAAGTTCCTATTAGAAGCACACCAATCAGTTTCAAAATGTTTATAAGACAAAGTCATGGCATCATATAAGACAGAAGATGACCACCGGAGAATGCAGATACCTTGGACAATTCTGCATGGGTACTATTGAGATCATCAATTTTTCCTTGGAGCATAGAATTTTCTTCCCTCACCTCAGCAAGTGATGATTCCAACAGCCTTTTTGCTTCTTTTGTCTCATCAGTATCAGAAAAAACTTCCTGTCTGAGGCACTCTGTCTTCCCTGAACCAATTGAGTAAGCAGCAGAAACAGATGCTGCTGCTGCAGCTGCTGCTGGTGACTGATATATCTTCCGAGGAATAGACTCCTTGATTTTGGGTCTCATAACAAATACCTAAAATTAAATTGCAAAAATAGGTAAAACATGAAGTCAATAGAAGAGACCAAAGTTCATAACTGGCAATCCTACAACACCTTGAGCAATACGAACCTATCCTCACAGTTTTTGTATACTGGAAATGCCCAATAGCCAAAAGAACTATGGAAAACCCATTTCAATACTGGATGACAAGTTCGAGCTTCAAATCCCATAAGAGGAGGGGAAAGTTTTCCCTAGAGTGTTCCCATGAATAGTACCCCCCCAAAAAAAAAAAAAAGGAACTAAAAGAACTGAATGCAAAACAAGCCCTAATACCAGAAAAGGTCGACTGAATAATGAATTTACTAAGATGATGTGGCCTAGTGCATGATATAGATTGCAGTTATGTTAGGGTAGTCCTTACTGTTGGCATACTTCAGTATGAAAGTGCAAATATCTCCTACTTTTCAGAAACATCAGCTAGCATAACAAAATTACGCCTTTATTTCACTAAATCTATTTGGTACTAGAGTTACGAAAATTCCAACAAATTCAAACAATGAAGTACTAGATCATACAGTTCACTTTGTCCCAGAATTATATGGTTTGAAGTTTTCAGTGGATTCCAAAACATTTAGCAGATTCCTGAAACTTAGGGCATAGATAGACCCAAATTTTTTAAGGGAATCTAAAATTGATAACATAAGATTTGCTTTGAACTTACAAGAGGACATGCACAAAGCCAACATTGTGGAAAAGAAAACAGGGCCATACAAGAGCTGATTGCAGGTTTGTAACTGCAGGCACATTCAGGCCCCAAGGTAAAATCAATGACTTGTAAAGCCTCCATAATAAAGATTAGGTCTTACCTCGTTGTTATATTTTCCATTGTATCCACCAAAAGCAACCAAATATTTGTCCCCTTGGATTGAAGCTGAGGTGATGCTGATTCCCTGCATAGAAACTTGATGGTAATTGCCCTCGCTATTCACACATCATATAAGGATCACGCTCCACAGTTACAATGGCTCTCAAATTGAAAAGCAAGTTTGATAATCTTACCACCACCGGTGGTTTCCTAGAAGTTAGAAGCCCGGGGGTGCTAGCATGCCAGTAATATAATTGCCACAGACATGAAAATGCTACAGTAGCAAAATATATGCAAATTTTCCATTCAAGTCTGTTTGGCGTTATTTGCTGGGGAACAACCAAGTTCATGGAAATTTGGCAAAAACATGATCATTATCCAAGGTTTCAGGAAGTAGTGCTCATATTACCACTACCCAAATCCAAATTCACACCCTAAGGTCCTGGCTACTTCGGGTGTTTTGGGCTGCAGGGGTTACTTCACAATATATCTAGAAGATAACTCCGTTTTGATAATTGGGATTCTAGTTATCTACATCCAACAGCTTAGATAATTTTACAATTCACATCACTGACTGACACTATGCTGTTCAACATTTTAATCATCGGAATACACCACTGCCAACATTAATGCTCACAGCCAGTGATTCAAAATGTGGTTTGGGTCACGATATGGCAAACTCGCTCTAATGTGGCAATCACGTTTCATTTCAAGGTCATCATTAGGCGAAAATGAGGTTCCCTCATCTTGAGAAATCTTTCCGATGCGGCTATTTTTGTCAAGGAACACCCACATTTTAAATCTATGCTCACAACTTTAAGCATATAACTGTCCCAAGATGGTCCTTTAATTCGCCAGATTCCAAACATCGGACCATACGGTACAATGGAATAACAGCAAAGAATCAAACCTCACTAGCAATTGGATCCCTTCCAGTAACTCTAGTCACCTCAGACCAAACAAGCTTTGTCATATCCAAGACTAGTGTTTCAGTAGCACCTGTTTCAAAACATCCCAGCCGATATTTGCTTCATCATACCCAGATAAGAAAAGCAAATTAAATGATTGAAGTAAATTTTTATAGAAAAAATATGCATATACCGCCTTTGTTATCTCCGCCTCCAACAATAAACCAGTTTCCATTAATAGTAGTGCCAGAATGTCCAGCTCTTGGAGTCACATAATCTCCTCGTGTTTCAGGTTGAGACCATTCCATCTGCAATACGATAATAGTGGAACCCAATAAAAGGTTAAAAATAATCACCATTTTACACAGCTTCAGGATCATAAGTCAGGCACTTACATTACATGTCAATTAGTTATCAATGAATAAAGTATAATATGAATACTACAAAAGGAATAGCGATGAATTAGACAGAAAGTCACAAGGTTAATGAAATGCATATAAACCACAAATTCAAATACGCAATAAAAATATGCTGCTGCAATGTGTTCTGACATACAGCATGTTTGCTTGGACTTCATTTAAGTACTGTGCCCGACACTCGAATCTTGAACATTGGCATGGATACTTGACTTTCCATTTAAAATTTAGAAAATTGCCAAATCCAACACTAACACTCTTGTCCGACACTTGACACTCTGAAATGGGCGTGATTAAGTCCACATAACACTAGCAGGGTAGAAACTAACAAAAAAGGTCTTTAGCCCAGAATTTTTACGGAAAGAAAATATTATTCCCCGAAAATGCAATTGATTTCAATTGATCAGAGTACAAGCTGAGCAAGACCAACAATCCATAGGAAAGAGCTATGCTTCCCCAATTGCAAGAATGAGACTACATGAATTTAGCCGCATAGCTCATAAGAAATAGACAACTCGTGCATTAAGCAATTAACAGTGCTGGTTATCATAGTTAACCGATCTTAATTTTAACATCTACACTCTACACTTCATTCTGAGATTGAGAATACAACTTTTGATCACATTCATTCAAGAAAGAAAATGTCATTACAAAATATACTTACTGTGTGCAAGTCTAGCACATGAAGATCATTAAAACAAGTTGCATGAGAGCAGCCACCAAACACAAGGAGGTAACGTTCTGTGTGTATGGAAGCTGCATGATCATATCTTGGAGAAGGAGGTGGCTGCCTATCAAAATAACAAGAATGTGATGCAGAGCTCATTAAAAGATAACTGGAAACAAAAACAGAGATCATAACCAAAAGAAAAAGAGATGCTTACGTAGCCTGAACTTTATCCCACGTCATCGTGTCAAGATTAAGAATATGAATATCGTTCAGGAGTTTCCTGTGCATATCTTCCCCACCAAACATTATCAATTTAGAGCCAACCAGGGTTATCGAGTGTCCAGCACGAGCAACCTCAAACAACATACAAATAAGAGAACAAAGAAAACTCTTTCAGCAATTATGCAGGGCAACACAACCAGGTACAATCAAAGGAACGAATTTCATTTTCTTTTCAAGTCATAGCATATTTAGTTACCGGAAGTTGTCCAGTGGTTTCCACGACACCAAATTGCTGTGCCTCTAGATCCAAAGATCTCACTGCAAGATTAAAATTTACATAACCCAAAAAATATTTAAGCACTGAGGGAAATCTGAAATGGCATTGACAAACAACTGAACAAACATATTGAATACCTGTGAAATAACTAGAACTCTTTGGTTGCCCATCAATAATAAGAATTTTTTCCCCCAGACAACCTGCAAAATGCCACATACATAACTTGAAACTGTAAACCAGTTGACCATATTGCTCACCCCCTTTCATTAAGGACAATGGTGCACAACCCAATCATTACCATATGATGGCCAGAGGTGGCTGGAAAGGTTTCCAGCAAGCTATCATGTTCTGATTTAGCAGCATTAGGCTCTGGAGATAGTTTCAGGGAAGACCATGAAGAGTTTGTAAAATCAAAAACCTACAAGCAATTACACATCATAATTTCATTAGATGGTGAATCCATTGAAAAATTAAAGACTTAAAAGTAAAGTACACGGGCAGGACAAGACCTGAATATCTGATAAGTGGCGACCATTACGACTGCCACCAGAAATGTAGAGCTTCTGATCAACAACTGCGGCAGCATGCTGAAAAAATAAAAAATAAAAAATAGGCATTCAATACTGTGATTCTTTACCCAAAAAAACAGATCTTATACTGCTAGAAACACACCCCCCTCTCCCACAAAACAAAATATAAAAAAAAAAAGAAAATGTGGACCAGGGTTGCTGTCTTTTAGACAAATGTCACAAATTCGATATACATTTGAAAGGGTTAAAATATTTTGGTAGAAACAACAAAGGAGCTAGAAAAGATTGAGAAAACATACATTGTTATTAATTTAGAGAATTACTAGACACTTCATAATTAGCATAATAATTGTGAAAAATGACAACAATAACTTGGAAAACAGGGTGCATTTAGTAACCCACTTCCCAATTTTCAAATAATCGTGCCAAGCTAATAGCATATTTCCAAATCTACACCCGAATTTTCTTGGTGACCCACTCACATGCTTGGGTGCAATACCCTGGCATGCAGGGTGCACCAGGTAATATGCCTACTCATAATCAGAAAAACAATTGTGCAAAAAGACAACAATAAAGGTCCGTCTCATATATGAAATACCAACTGAATTCTTCCATCATCATAACTCATACCTTGTAGCGACCAGGAGGTCGTCGATCTACCACAGGTAGCATTACCCATTGATCATAGGCCAAACTTGAGTACCAGTTAGCAACATCAACAGCTTCATCTCCACCAGCCATAACTGTTAAAAGGAAACCATAGTTAGTCTATTACTCTATTAATACAATAAACAGCCTTAAGTTAGCTCTTCAAAAAAAGAATCAAATTTGAGCATAATGAAAGGTTCTAAAATGTACTCTCTTTGGGAGCAATCAATGAAATTATTTACCCTTTCCCAAAAAAAAAAAGGTTCTAAAATTGGTCTTCTGCTTAAACAAATCAATCCCTCGTACTTTATGCTGACAACATCACACTTCAGGATCCCATGCAAATTTCCATATCCAATTCAGCTGTTGCATAAAGCACAACCACATAAAGATTTTATGGGCCAATTTCAGGTTATGGGACTTGAGTCCTATGGTAGTCATATGGGGAGTTATGAGGGTAAACATATGCTTTGGGTTCTTCCACACTTCGAGGTATGGGGATGAACTCTCCCATATCAAGTGGTAGTCAGAGCCAACACGGACCTTGCGCCGTAGGTGGTGGTGACAGTGTGACACCATTATTGACGTATTATCCAGGGTCTACTGAGGATGTAGCCCACTGCCAACCCACGGATGCCTAAGGTGAAGAGCATGGTGAATATTACGGTCCAGTTACCAATTGAAAAGTATTTACATTTGGGTCCCTCGTCACTCATTCATATGGGGGCTGATGTGGTCACCATAGAAGCTTCTGGTAACCCCACCCTGTAAGCTAGCTTTTGAGGATGGACTCTCCATAAGACCTGCAGTGAAGATCCCCTTACCTCACAAAGCATTGTAGTTCCATTAGGACTAAATCAGTAGTTGGCCAAATACTACAAGAATCTTCACTCTGCCAAACATCTCCTCACTCTGTTCATACCCCTGATCCTTTCTCCTCGGAGGATCAATCCTATAATCCACGAAAATTACTAAACGGCATCATGTGTTCCAGGTCAAATGACAAAAATGATATTAGGGGTACTTCTCTCTTGCCGACACAATAGTTTGCACATTTCACATTACCAGAAAACTTCTTACCCAAAAAATTTCAGAAAATGAAGGGCTCAAAATCTATCCCTCCCCTGCATTTCATGAATAACACCAAATTTCAAACCCGAAAGCTCCCGGTAAGGCCAAATGGGAGGGGGACTAAACCAACATCACGGGCATAATCTTAGAAAGCCATCACTACCAATAATTTTCTCTCTCATTCAAGTCTCTCACACCCTCCACTCCGGGATCAAATTAAACACACAGCATAATCAACAAGAACATTAACAAACCCAGAAATCGAGCTTCATTTGATGATCAATCCAAACCCAAAAAACTAAATAGCAAAAAAAGAAAAAGAGGGGGAAAATCAGGTACCCTTAAACTTGCTTCGGCGGAGGAGATGGGGAATTGATATGGATCTGGTTCTTCTGCTGCTGCCTTCTACCAATTCCAATGGCGTTATCTACGAATGAGGTCGCTAGGCTCACTACTCTACGCTTCAGTTTCACAGTGATTAAATTGTAGTACTAAATTTTTAATTTTAATTTTATTATTATTATTTTTTTGTTTGTGTGTGAATTGCATTTGATCACGTAATTAAATTGTAAATAAATTGTTTTAAGGGGATCTGAGGGGTGGGAGTGGGACCCATCTCAAATCTGAACTCAATCTCGATGATGCCCGAATTGTTTGGGCTAATTCAAGCCCAGATCAGCTCTTCTTTTTTTTTTTTTTTTTAGATAATACAAATTAAACCATCGTTTCAGAATTATAGATTCGGATTGTCGTATATGGTAACTTATTTTAGAGGCCAATATTTTATTAGATGGACGATTTTATTTAACAGGTGGGATCCTTGTGTATATTTGTCTAGTAGCTAGTAAAGATTAAATGGTTAAAACAGGGTAAAATTTTATTTTGTCTATTCGAGTCCACAACTTTATTTAAATCTAAAATAAATTTTAAAAAATTTACGTGTCATTGCGATGAAGTGATATTAGACTTCCCTCAAACACCACGGATGTGACAAAGAAAATGTTTGTTGGCGATAAACCTTTCAATGAGGTTGAATTAAGTTAAACTTTCATGGTGCATTCGAAATAGTCCTACATAGTTTGAAATAAATTTTAACCAAGCTCGCCCTTAAATTTTAGAATTTATTTAAAAATAATATAAAATGTTAACATTATTTTTAAAATGTCATTATATTTGATTAAAGTATTTAAATATGTTTGTATTTGACTTTTCACCAGTAATTACTAACATTTTAAATGTACTCGCAACAAGTTAACCGACATTCTAAATGTACTTTAATAAATTATTGATATTTAAATGTACCCTAACAAGTTAGCGAACATTTACAAATAGGGCCAAAACTTTGTGACATTTTGGGGTTAATTGGGTGAGAAATATTTATTTGTCAACTTTGGAGCATAATCATTAATTAAAGTTAAATTATTATCTCTTTAAAGGGCTTTCAACTACCTAAATAAGTATAGAGCATTTATCCTTTTATTCATATGGATTGTAAGGTGGTGATGAAGAAAAATATAGACTATCAGGTGATGACGAAAAATATTAATTACAGTTAAACTCCAATACAACATCAACCCTGTAGAAACATCATCAAATAATGTTAAGAGTTTACCATGAACCCACTTATCCATGTATGCTTATTTTGAATAATATAACAATTCATTGAGATGCTTATTTTGTTGTTCATAATAATCCCAAATCCTTCTCTTCATATTTGCATAGAATAAGTATATATCTTACCTTACTTGGTCAACTTTTTATCATCTCAATCGAGTCACAACTTGAATAATACACATAATACATTTAGGTAATATCAAGTACGTACAAGTTTACCAAGCAAATAAAGTGAATTTAGATAGATTCTCGGTTAATATATTTCAAGTTCTATATTAGATGATATGTTTAAAGTATTAAAACACCACCAATACATAATTCATTATTTCAAGCAATAATGAATAAATTGTGGATTTCAACTATTTTTTTAATAAGATAATAAAGACAAAACTTATATTATGAACCCGAGTTTATAGATCCGGTGATATGACACAATTTAGAAGAAATAAACTAATCATTTTTAGAAATGTGAGGTCATGAAAATAAGATATTAGTTTTAAAAATTAAAAGAAAATATCATATACTTGTAATTTGGGTCTTTACATCGGATACCTTTGTGTATATAAGGCCATTAATGATTTTCAACATCAACCATGGCAACTAGGTAATCTTTTGTACTTATGAATCTTTTTTGGGTTACACCCATTATCTAAAGTTTTGAGGGGAGTTCATCGGGAAAAATACCTTTTTTCAATGGTATAAAACATAATTTTAATTGCTGAATTAATCTAAACTGATTGTTTTTCATAACACAAAGGGTCATCGACAATTAAATGAAATAAAAACGATGAATAACTCCTACTTGCAAATTTACAATAAATCACGTCAATCATATAACTCTAATTAGAATATTATATTTATATATTTTTTTTCGAGTATAAAAGGCTAACATAAAAGTTAACATAGGTGAAATTTAAACTTAAATATCTCATAAAAATTTTAAATATATTATCGGTTAAATTAACCGACACCCATATATCATAGGTATATTTTATGTAAAGAAAACTCCCAATAAGTTTCGTTTTTTGGATCAACCAACATTTTTTTCTCCAAATTAGACAAATTGCTTCCAAAATTTAAAATTGTTGCAAAAGGATGAAGCTTTGTCAAGATATCCTAGAACACAGTGATCATTAGCCTTAAAACAACTCTTGATTTTCCTCCCTCACATAATTGCCGTGGAGCCCGTGATAAGTGATGGAGTCATTTTGGTTCACTCACCATTCTTCCACCTCTGCCACCTTGTTCCTCTCTCTCTCCTTCTCTCTATCCTAGGAAATCACCCTCCTTTGCCTCCACAATCTCCCCTTTTTGCTGCTTAAAGTTCTTACAAAGAGGGTATAATGGCTAGTTTGGCCTACCATTCCACCATTAAACTCCGACCCACAACTCCATTTCTACTAAAAACCCTACCCATTTCAATTTCAACCCATCTTCATCCTCTCCCTTGAAACCCATAAAACCCCATTTCGAATTTCCTCTGATTTAGCCCCTAAAGCCCGGTTTGTTGCTCGCCGGAAAGAGAGTGTTCAAGTGCAGCAGCTTCAGCGACCTCTATGTAATGTTAGCTTTTACTTATGTTTTTGTACCACCCCTTTATTATTCTTATAGTTTCAATTGAGTTATTGGATTACCTTATTTTCATGTTTGGGTTAGTTTGTTGAATTTTTGATTTGGGTGGTTTTACGGTTTTCATTTTCTCATGCATTTTTGTTGCGGGTATTCTTTTGGGAGGCAGTGGAGTATATGAGCTTGCCCGCGAGTCAATACTCGGTCTTGGATGCAGAAAGGATAGAGAGAGTGGATGATAATACGTTTAGATGCTACGTCTATAGGTTCAAATTCTTTGCTTTTGAGGTTTGCCCTGTTTTGCTCGTTCGCGTTGAGGAACAGCCCAATGGGTGTTGTATCAAGCTATTATCCTGCAAGGTTTGACTTTTTCTCTATCTCATTGTATTTCTAGTTGTAATTTATGCATATTTGTTGAAGCTTTTCAGGATGAATGTGCGTGTTAATGTAATTGACTAACTGCCATGAAATGTAAATTTGATCAAGGGCATCATTTTGGAAGTGAATGTGGATTGTTAACTTCCTAACGGTTCGAGTTGTAGGAGGAAATGAATTGGTGGGAATAGTAATAAATTTTGTATTCAAATTGCAAAGTTTTAACAGGAAAACTCACATCTCCTTTAATCCCCGTGAAGCATGTGGTAGTGATATGATTTGTATTCCTTGTTTGGTTACCATGGATGGAGATGTGTTTAAGCAGTTATCAAAATTAGGGGATAGATGGTATTGTTGGAGGACATTCTATTGGACAAATTTATGACTTTATGAACTTTATATGGGAAATTTCATTGTAAAATGCGGAAGTATTTTCGTTAGTGCTCATATCAAATTTGTACATCAAGGATTTAAACCAAACAAAAATACGTGTAATCTATTAGAAAAGATTTTGTGGGATGAATGTTATTTCTTATCATTGTATTATATTCTTCTTGGCAGTTGGAGGGATCACCCCTTGTGGCTGCACAAAATGACAAGTTTGATGGTAAGAATTTGTGGCTGAAGCCAAACCTCTTGCGTTGGTTTATTATTAGCCTTTCAAGGACTGTAAACTCCTTGATATACCTTTTTAATTTTTTTTTACTCTGGGCTTTTCCTTCCAGTCCCGTGTCTACTGTTATGAGTTGTGGACACTGCCAATTTTATGGGTCCATATTGCTAATTCTTGAATATGTGACCATCAGTGTTAGTTGGTGTGAAAAATGCTATCATAATATTTTAAATTTGGCTGGTGAGGTATGTGCTCCCATATTTATAGTGGTTGCTTTGAAGCATATGTTTGGATATTGGTTTGATGATGCGATTGTTTCTTCTTAACAATTAGTCTATTGTGTGTTCAAACTGTAAAATTGGAGTGTAGATGAGATCATGAATTTTAAAGCAAAAAAATGCTTATAGCTTTAAAAGTTTTTGATGGGCGAATAAGGCACATTAAATTAGTCCACACACACACACACAAAAATACAATTCGTGAGTTTTGGAGTCTTATTTCCCCATCTTGCATTCCTTTGTGACTTTCTCCTTAATCCCCTTCCCCTCAATTGAGGTGAGATTCCTAGCAAAAATAAATAACTAAAAACAAGTGGGGAGGTTGATTTGGATGACCTATGGAAAAGTAAATAAATGAAATGCTACGAAATAGTACCTTGGAAGATGAAGCTGGGTTTATTTATTTAGTTATTTATATATTTATTTATTCCTTTTTTTTTGGGGGGTGTTATCCTTTCCTCCATGCTTGGATGGGTAGATTTTGCGTGTAAAATATATATAAAAAATTACCATTTGCTGATAATTTGCATGATATTTTTGGTTGCCCTGGGGGTTTAGCATATGCTCGAATGATTTAGAGGTTTGCTGTTCAAGTATGCCCCTGTAATTGTTCTCAGTCTCCACATCTTATTTCTCTCCCTTTTTTTATGCATAAAATGGCACAATAAAAGATCCTTTGGCTTTAAGGATGTCATTGTCTTCCATCCAAACTTCTATTTCCACCCTTTCCTTCCTTGCCCTTGTGGGATCTAATGGATTTTTTCTGGTTAACTGAACTTAGGATTTTTTGCTTCTTTTTGAGTTGCAACCCCTTTCTATGTGACAATGCCCCTGCCAACGTTATGCATTTCCTTATATCCAACGTTTACGATGAAATAAACATTGCAAAAACGGGCTGCTATTTGCATGGAATACCAATCTACACTTAGGTGTGTCTGATATAGCAATTATAATTGGCATTTGCTTCCATTTCTGACAATAAATACTTCTTATTATCTTTCTTTAGTGGGTATGAAGTACCTTAGATGTTAAAGCTATAGGGATTTGTACAAGAGACATGGGTTCAAACCCAACTGACCTTCATTGCGTTTAGGCATCGATGCAGAGACATCCATGTACACATTCGTATTTGTGTGTCTATATATCTGTAATTGCTTGACTAAATAATCTATCTAGTTAAGAAAATTATTTGCTTTCCTTATTATTTATTTAAAAAAGTTATTCGCCTTGGACCTCTTACGGGAGAAAAAAAAATCCTGGTTCCACTAGTGCTGATAAGGTAACTTAAAATTTGTTGAATGAACACCAGCCTATGTCTACCTTTGGTGATCCTAGTGACATTCCGGCTAACTATGAAGCTGATCTGACGGTTGACTCAGTTTACACCTGAAACAAGGCAGCTTGATCTTGACCCGAATCTTAATTGAATCAACCCAAATCTATTTGTCCCAAATATTTATTGACCAAATTTCTAATTACATTCCTTGACAATGCTGTTGCAGAATTAGACAATATACTACAGACGGATGATCCATACTATTCAACTAAGCTGGAACCAGGACAAATATTAACTGAATCTTAAAATCTTAATGTTTGGCAGGATCAGTCTGGCATATGGCTCTTTTTTGTTTTTTGGAGGGGTAGGGGGGTTGGGGGAAGGGTTTCTCGCAATGTTTCCAACTTCCTGTACATTACTTTGCTGCTGCCTCGTTCAGAGTTCGCATGCTTCATACTACCATACATCAGTAGAGTTTTAATATATTTGCTTGCCTTTCTATTAATTGACATATTTCTTTTGAAATACTTTTGAAGCTTGACCTGTAAGTTCTTGTTCTATGCCAGTTTAAGATGGTTCACTTTGTGAAAATTAGTTGACTGTGGTTGATGAATAGTGTTTGAGGTTTAAGAGATCTTCCCTTCCCAGTTGCCTCTGTTATATTGCCTGCTTATGACAAGGAATTTCCAGAACTCCATGGAACTGAAACTTGGAGTTCTAAAATGGACTGCAGAGTGCCTTCTAAGTCTATAGGGATCAGTCAGTGGAGAATTTAAGCAGTATATTCTGGTGTTGTAGTCATTTACTGGTTTTGAGTCATTCTGTTATGCTCTTTCAGGAGTGCGTTGACATTGGTTTGGTATGGGAATGCAGCTTCCATGGTGAATTGGATATCATGTGAGACCCGGCAGAGCAACTCAATGATGCAGCAACTCACTTCGGATACAGTTATTGAGGTGCCATGTTCTTCTTTTATGGTTGACGAGGAACTCTTGCATGTATGTTGATTTGTGAACTTGTTTTGTTCTGGGATTTAGGTGAGCATCGAAGTGCCTTTCCCATTCCGTGCAATTCCAGTTGAAGCGATTGAATCGACTGGAACACGGGTGCTCCAACAGATACTTGCTATTATGCTTCCTCGTTTTATGGCGCAGGTTTGTAGCTTAATTTCCAATTAGCATATTATGCTGTAGCTTGTGAGTCATTCTAGTTTAACAATTACATATGTTGAAAGAAGTTTCCATTGAAATTGGAATCTTAATTACAATAAGATATGTGATGTTGAAGCTTCAACTTTTGAAGCACTTAGATGACTAGAACTAGTTCTCAAGGAGTGTTTCTCCTTCTTTGGCTGAAGTGGCTGAGTGAGTGAGAGAGATTATTTCTGGGGATGGTTTGTAGAAGCTCAGGTGTGAATGTGCGATGTTAATTTTTGTGCGTGTGCCTGTGATATTCATACATGAACTTTGATTTATTCATGTTTGCAGCTCACCAAACACGGTTATTGAACCGTGTAGACCACCAGTTTGTCAAATCAATGAATTAATGAGTTAAAAGTTCTGGACACATTTGGCCATGTGTTATAATTTTAATTGTCACACTTGATTTGGCTTCTTTTATTTTTGTGATTTTGTGTTCTTCATAAAACTTGAGGGCCAGATGCTTCTTTTTCTTATTAGGTAAAATTATATGTAAGAACCTCATTGTTTCATCAATGTTCTTGTCCCTGTGTCTCTATAATCTGTTGATATTGTTTGGCTTACTATTGAAAGTGAAAGGACAAATAGTGAACTTAGCCAGAAGGGAACAACTGGAGTATTTTCGTTGAACGTTACCTAGTGCTGACAAAGGGAGGAGATGTAATGTTGCAGTCTACTTTAGTCTTTCACGGCATTACTTCAAGTGTCACAAGTATATGTTTGTAATTTTAACGATCTCCTTGCTGTTGTGCTCTTTGAAATGAAGTTCTATTGACTTGATTTTCTTCAGGCTAAGTTGGTCAATATTGATGGGGGCAAATAAAATCCATATTCCTGTAACTGTTTTTCCCCTTTTTGGCCCTTTTTGGGCTAACTATGTTCTGCCTAATGTGTTTCTAAAGGGCTGCATAAAGTAGTGTTGACCATAGATTGCAGGACATAGGACACATTAGTCTCACTAACTCCTTTGAAGTCTTTCTTACTCCCTTTTCAAACGAGCCCTAAGTGAGGCGTTCCATTGTGCATGATCGTATGGAGCTTTCAAAGGGCTCTATGGATGATGAAAATGGTACTACATTTCTCCATGATGTTGTTGGGAGATTATCTTTTCTGTCTTAAAGACTTCCTCGGGCCTCTCTATTCATACAGGTAAGGTTGCTTACATTTGAATCTCCTTAGACATTAGTCCAGTATTGATTCACAACATTAGGTGGTATTATGTGTTCCCAAAATTTTCCCACTTCCCTGCCTGGGAGGGTGTCATTATTGTGATTACTGATAATTAGCATGTATTCAAGCAGTTGCTGTCAAAGTGCAGTTTCCTCATATAGTAATCTTACCCGGACTGATTAGTAACGGTTTTTTTACTTCCACAGCTTGTTAAGGACTACCAAGCATGGGCTTCAGGAGATACCTCAAGGCAACCTCTTGGGACTGGTCAAATTTGAGTTTTCATCTCCTGCCTTGTGAAGTTCTGACCATGTTTATGCTTTCATTGTGTAATAATGTTCTTTCAGAGAAAGCCTCCTGCATCGAGTTGTTATATGATAGTCTTTGTCCTATCGTATAAGAGTAGGCCCTCGCCGCGCCCCCCGGCCCAAAAAATAAAGAGAGAACGGGGGAGGGAAGAGAAGATTTACTGTAATACAGAAATTTTTAATTTGGCATGAGAGGGATGGATACATGATGTATTTTGGTTTATTGTAGGACTTGGTAAATTACCTTGTTTAAGTTAGTGCTTATCATCATAATCTTTAAATTGTTTATTTGTGTTTGTAACTTTTCAACGATGCTCATGAATTATTTAATTGATAAACGGTTTTGTGATAGTTTATATTTTTAGAGATTTTTTCTCGTGTGATACTTTTTTTTTTTTTTTTAATCATTGTTAATATATAATTATTTTCTTATTTTTTATCTCTTCCTTTTTCAGAGAGTAAAATAAATGTAATTAGCTCACGAAGCTTCACTAGTGTCTCATCAAAAAAAAAAAAAAAGAAGCTTCACTAGTGAGCAAATAAGGCTTTGACTATGAGCTTCATTTGTTATTTCTAACAATTTAAGCACCTTAGTAATAATAACATTCTAAAAATGAGAAAATGTAACAAATTATTACAAACAGAAATGACTGAACGGCTCGACAAAGAATGAATCAAAACAAGCGAAACATTCCAATGTTAATCGTTTTCCATCTCAAAACTTATGCAATGAATAATGATGTTGGTGTCGATTGATTTAATTGATAAAATATTTAAGAATGTTAACAAAAACTAAAATTCAAATCTTACTTACATCAACATTTAGACCCTTCAAAAAATATAAATAATGATAATTTGCTCTTTGAAAGCATAGGCACATGGTCAAAGTTTGCCCCAAAGTCGATAATTCTATTAGAGAATAACTCTTTACTACTAAATTACGAATATTATTAGAATAAACAATAGTTACAACACCACAATCTGCTTGAAGACCCTCTTCCAAGCTCCATCCACTGGAGACTTCCAATTGAAATTAGATGGAAGTTTAAACTTGAGAACGAAAAATTAAGCTTTATAAACCCAACTTTTAAATAAGTAATCGATAGATTCAATCATTTATTACTTATTACCAATATCACTCCTAAGAAATTGAGATTAAGCCAACTACACAATTACAATAATTCCCAATAATACTCTATTTTTCAAATAAAATAAATAATCTACCAAAAAAATCAATTATAAAATGTTTTTCTTTAAAAAAAACCTTGAAGGTGGGCGTGGCCATGGAATAATTCGTGGGCATTGGGCATGTGGCTGGCCGGTGGGTTTTCAAAATTACTGCTGGCCTCTCTCTCTCTCTGCTCTGGGTTTTCAAAGTTACCGTTGGCCTATCTCTCTCTCTCTTCTCGCCCTCTCTTTCTGCTCTGCTTCTCTTGAATCCATCCCTGTAGAACAACAAGCTTCACCGTTTGAAATTTGAACCCCAAAATCCTGGATTCCCAGGAGTCAATCCCGTCTCTCTCTGTCTGTTTAACACTCAAAATCCCTAAAACAATCACCTTTCAAAGTTACCGTTGGCCCATCTCTCTCTCTCTCTCTTGAGTTTAACAATCATCAACGGCTTCAAGAAATCTGGGTTTTCAAGAAGTCTATTCTTTGGAGTTTAGCAATCATCTTTCGTGATTGGTTGATTTCTAATAGCAATTCAACCCGTCATTTTGATTGGATGCACAATGTTACATGACTAGATCGGCCTCTGAATATATAGTTGGTTTGGGGACACTAATAGTAGAAGGCTAGAAGCTGCTGCAAAGAAAAATGCTGTGTGATCGAGAACTACTCCCTTATTATATGTTCACTTGGGTTATAGGCCCGGGAGTTATTTTTTAAGAACCCTATTGTTGAGGGATCATCTACGAGGTCAGGTTGGTGGAAGAATCTCTTTGTCGTTAGGTGTTATCCCCACTCCTTGTCTCAATTTAGTCTACCGCAATTTTTTTGTATTATTTCTGTAGGGATGGCTGAAAGAGAAACTTTCTGTTGTTGGGTTACGGAATGAAGAATATTCAATTGCAAGATACATGGTCAAGCATTTAATGTGGAAGACTATACACTTTGAAACCTTTTGGCTATCATGGAGTAATGAAACCAATAATAATAATAATAATAATAATAATAATAATAATAATAATAATAATAATAATAATTATCATTATAAATAATTATGTGAGTTTATGATTTGTTATTATATTGGATAATTATTATAGTGGTTATAACTAACTTTTATGAGTTGTTATAGCGTTTATGAGCAGATTATGACCAGTTAACTGATTATAAACGCTTTTATAAACAATGAATTCGAATAGCACTTTTATGAGCTCGTTATAGCGTTTATGAGCGAATTATGAGTGGTTAACTGTTATAAACGCTTTTATAAACGATAATTCGAACAAACCCCGAGTAAGATGAAACTATAATTGCAAACTTGCAAATGATGAAAATGGGCATTATGAAAAAGACGAACATAAGCATATGATTAATGAATTTATAATAATAAATTTGTGTATTATGCCAGGACAAATCTATGTATTATAGGGGATGAACTTGTCTTAAAAATATTTATGACACAATACATGACATATAACATTTAAAATACAGACAATTTTTTGAAGTAAAAACATAACAAACCTAATTGTCCAAACAATAAAGAGACTCAATGTTCTTTTATGCCTAGTATTTGATTTTTTTGAATTGGATGATTGACGGACAAATACATTCAAATTTAAGTGGTCTTTTTTAAAAAATAAGTAATTGAAAATTAGGAGAAAAATTTAACTACACAACCCCTTTGGAAATATGATATCCTTTGCCATTTATTTATTTATTTGTATGAAAAAGGCAATAAATGATGAAATAAATTGTACTGGTAATATATTTTTTTCCTGATAAATGCAAATCTTCTTTTTTTTTTGGAAGACTGATAAATGCAAATCAGTAAATCACATTTATTGAACTTACACAAATCACATTTATTAAATTATCAGGGCTTTTTTTGGGTTGTAATATGCATCATTTATTACAAATTTGATGGAATAAATATGTGGAAGATTTTGAGACAGCTTTTTGTGTAGGTTTAAAATTAATTCCAGAAATTCAAACCAGGAAAGAAACCCAGAAATCAGAACCACTGTTTACTACAGAGAGACAGAGAGAGAGAATATCTACGAGGGGATTTAGGAGGAGAAAGCATGAACAACGGAACATCCCTTTCATTTTCTGTGATGATTTGAGATTTTGGAGGGAGGGTTATCTAATCCCATCTCACCCAATATCGACAACCCAACGTATTTGAAAACCCAACTCAGCGACTGATCCCACCAGCTAGCTAATGCTCACACACAAACACTCTCTCTCTCTCTCTCTCTCTCTCTCTCTCTCTCTCCCCTCATCACCCCCTTCTCTCTCTCTCTCTCCCCCATTTTCCTTCGTCTCCCCTCCAAGGTCACTTCTCCCACCATTTCACAATTCTCTCTCTTCTGGGTCGTCGCCTGATTTTGATAATCTAGCCTCTAGCGATTGTCAATCGCTAGCTCGGTAGATAATGTTCAAATTGAACAAGCATAAGTCGGATAGGTATCGAGACAAATTGGATTTCAAGTTTTCCAACTTTCAGGCGATCCAGGTTTGTGGATTTCTCATATCTCGATCATTCATTTGTCTATCAATGGATCGATCAATGTGAAAGTTCCGATCTTTTTCCGTTTCATTGCCCACGTTTTCTTCGTGATTTTCTCCTTGTCGGAAATGTTTCTAAATTAGCCGATCTTGGGGTTTTTCGCCGTTGATCATTTTGTTGAGCTTCGATTTTGCGACATTGGTCAAACTAGCCGTGCCCTGTATTTTTGGGTTTTTTTTGGGATTTTTGAAAAAACATTGTCAAACAGTCAGAATTCTTAGCTACTTGAGTCATGTTCTTCCTACAATGGATTTTTGCCCTATATTTTTTTTTTAATGTTTCACAATTTTGTGTGATTTGTAGTTAAGGAAGCATTCACATAGTTGAGTTAGGTGGATTGTCAATGATTTAGTAGTTAATTAGTAGAGTAGTCCTTTGATGAAGTATTTGGTAGATGAAAGGAATGTGGGGGACTGTAGTTTTGACAATGTATGAGTTTCTGGCGACAGAATGGGATTTAAATGTGCATTGATGAGCTACTAGGATGATGGAGCATTGAGTGAAAGAATCATCTGAACCCAGATGAATCAGAAGAAGATGTTGAACAGCAATGGATTTTGTTGATTCAGATGTGTATTTTTTTAAGCTCTTCCTCTGGGCAGGGTTTTGACTTTGGTTAGATCATACATGGTTCCTATCTGATTCAGATTGTAATGTGTTGATTTCATTGAGGCAATATGCAGAGCGATCCCCCTTTCCCAACTCCCAAAAAAAAAGGAATTATTGCTGAAGACAATTTTAATCATTGTGTGATTGCTGGTCCCATATTACCAAATTCAAATCATTTTATGCTTGTAAATTTCTTCTTCTTTTGAGGCAATGTCTATAATATCCCATAGTTGTGATTACCTCCAAAGGGTTAGTTTCCTATACTGGAAGCATCTGCCTATTATTACCTCCAGTCTGACATGGAGCTAAATGGTGGAAAGTGGTGTTTCAAACACTCTTCTGAATCAAACAAACCTTGTCCCGATATCCGTGACTGTATATAAGATAGATGATGGAATGCTACGATGCTCAAATGTATAATGCTGTTGAGTTTTTTGTTACATGCTATTGTTGTTGGTTGATCATTGCTATTTTCTTTTGTATTAGAAATGAGCAATAACAACACAACAATCATTTTAACAATTGGTACAAGGCAGTTCAATTTAAGCAGAATGCTACAAGTTATGAGATTAGCACTAATTAATCTTTAAGACAAGATCCCTCTTCGTAATTTCCTTGGTAATCATGTGCTGCTTGTTAAAAATGCATTTGATGGTTGTTTATTCGCTCTACTTTGATGGCAGGTACCAAAAGGGTGGGACAGACTTTTTGTTTCTTTAGTGTCGGTTGAAACAGGGAAGACAATAGCCAAATCAGGAAAGGCCTCTGTGAGAAATGGAACGTGTCGTTGGACAGAGACTTTTTCTGAGTCAATATTCATTTCTCAAGAGAATGGTGACTCAAAAGAGCTCGAAGGAAGCCTTTTCAAATTTGTTGTCGCCATGGTGTGTTCCTAATTTTATTTTTCTAGATAGCCCCTCTCTCTCATGTGTGCATACACACACAAAATACAGACACACACACATTCCATATTTATCATATTCTGAGGCCTCTGTTTTCATACCAGGGTTCATCTCGTTCTGGGATCCTTGGGGAGGCTACTGTTAATCTTGGGGACCATGCAAGCTCAAAGACGACCAATTCTCTTACGTTGCTGTTGAATAAATGCAACTACAGCACATCTCTACAAGTACGTCGTCTCCCCATTAATCTTTTCCATGCTTTTGCATAAGTACATTCCTCTAAACTCCAAAAAAGTTAAGTTGAATATATATTCCATGTTTGAGTGCTTGTGTTTTGGCTTTTGGGCCTTCAATATATCCTATTAAACATGAATGTTCTGCCCTCCTGCCACTATCTTCTATAGTCATGAGCAAGTTCCATCTTGTATTCTCTGCATTTAGAGAGCATTAGAATAAAAATGATTGAATGTGTAGTAAATCGCAAATCCACAATTATACCTTTCCATTGCTGAATTCCCATACTGTCATCTGCATCTCTCTGTGGCAGAACTAGACTTCAGCATATGTGTTTTGTACTCATTACATGCAACTAGTTTCCCCAATGTATAGCACCCTGTACCCACTTCACTTGGGGGTGGGGGATGTTAGAGCTTGATTCATATATAGCATGATACTCTGATTTCTCCCTCATTGATTATTCATTATTGTAATGTTCACTTGTATATTAAAAATTGAATTTGATACAATTTTCTGATTACTTTGCAGCTCAGAATTCAGTGCCTAACACCAAAAGCAAAATTTAGGTTTGTGCGCTGTTCAGAATAGTTTTCAATTTTTAACTCTCAATGGCTTCTTAGAATTTTTCAACCGTGTGTTTCACAGGGATGCACAGAGCAAAGAAACTGATATAGATGTTGAAGATGGAAGCCCAGATCATGATGACATGGAAACCAAATCTGATGCTTCAGGGTCCACGTCCAGCAACCATTTGGAAAGTGCATCCATTGCACGAGCAACCTATAGTAGAGTAATACACATTCCCCTCTCTCAATTTCATATTATTGGGTGCTTGTCTATGTGTTCTTAGTGATGAACAAGCAGATTTGTCACGGTATATTTTATGCAGGTATGCCTTCAATTAGATTTCCAATGCCTAAAGTCCTTTAGTGCCTGCCACATCGACAAGTAAACAAACTTTTCTCCATTTGGTGTTCTTTTATCCAAACTTTTCTTTGTTAGGATCTCTTTTATTTTCTTATGGTTTAGTTACTAAGAATTCAAAGTCTTTAGGATTTCGACTTTAATCAGAAAACTGGATTTGGTTTTTAAATATTATAAAATTTTCTTAAACAGTTAACTTAAAAACTATTTTTGATATATGATATAAAAGTTCTTGTACCTATGACCAAAGTCTGGACCATGTCCCCATGCCATAAATTTGGAATTTTGAGAAGTCATCCATGAGTCCGTGACACTTGGAGCTATGACAGTATTTGACACTCTGTACCCAACTCCTTGTAATATAGTGTGTATTTGTGTGCCTTTTTGTCTCCCTTTTGACTGTAGGATTTCTTAGTGTTGTCACTTCTTGTTTTAGCTTGTAGAGTCTTTTAACTCTATTTACTTCAGCCTCTTGTGGTAATTTTTCTTATGTCTTTGAAGTTTGCTTAAAGGTAAGGCCACCTTAGGTCTAGCACTGCCTTTGTATATTTTCTAGAAGCTTGCAATTGTGTTTGCAGATTATGTTAGATCATTTTAGAATCTCTTGTCAAAATTTTTTCTTTTGGGTTTTTTGGATGCAAACTTTCTGCTCATCAAGGACTAGAGGGTAATATTGTGTACATTTGGATCTCTTAGATGCCATGCTGGCGAGATCCACTCTTGGTGGTTACTTACTGTGGTTGTTATACATTTACGGGCGAAAAATTATTCATTTGACTAGTAAGACTAAATGGGATGAAGAAGTTAGCTTTTTTCCTGTGCTTTGCAGGACCAAAATGCATATCCATTTTGTTTGTGCACACTTGTTTTGCCTATTGTAGAAAAAGAGATATGGAGGGGAGAAAAGTGATAAAAAAATTGTTTCTTTTATAGTTAAATTGTCTTTTGTTATTGTTTTTATATAGGATGTCGTGGTAAAAGAAAATTTGAAAAGTCCAAATACATAAAAACCTCTCACAAACATAAAGGTTATTAACTAACTGATTTACATATACAATCTGGGCTTAAAACTTCTCTTTGTAAACAGGAACCCAGTGTGTCAGCTTCTGATTCCCGACACAGCTTCGAGTCCACAGGAGCTTCTTCAGGAGCTGTGAACGATCACATTGAGAGGCAAGACTCAGTTGGGTCCCAAAATAGCGGACCATCCCATAGTTTTCGTGCGAGTAATGATAATCGGCCAAATAATTCTTCATTTCATACTCGGGGTCTAGATTCACCGGGCCCAAATGGGCATCAAAACGAACCAAATTCAAGCGTTATGTCATCACTTTCTTTCCGTGGTGGGTCTTCCACGGACCTTCTAGAAGCTGCTGAAGTTACAATTGAGGAACTCGGAGCTGAGGCAAGAATGTGGGAAAGAAATGCTAAGAAATTAATGGTGGATGTGGATGCCCTGAAGAAAGAATTATCAGATCAGTCCAGGAATCAGGAAACTCTCAATATGGAACTGTCGGCATCACAACAAGAGTGCGATGGCTTAAAGCAGGAAATTAAACATCTTAAAGTCTTGCTCGAAGAGTCTACTCAGAAACAAAACATAGAAGGAGATCTGGCCAAGGATGTGGATCATGGAGCACAACATGAGATGGAGGAAGAGATAATATTTCTTAAAGAATCGAACGCCAACCTGACTGAACAGCTACAAAAACCCAAGAATCAAACATTGAGCTCTTGACCATTTTACAGGAGCTCGAAGGGATAGTAGAAACACAGAAATTGGAGATACAGAATCTTTCTTCTGAGAAATTGAGGTTAGAAGAATGTGCAGAAGTCGGTCCAAGCACGGATCTTGAGCCCAATGATTCTAATCACGAGGGCATTGAAAACATAAAGCTCCAGCTACAGCAGCTGCAGGACACACAAGAGGAACTAGAAAGTGCCATTCGGGAGCTCGAGGATACTGTTGAACAGAAAGACAATGAGATAGAGAAGTTGGAGGCAAAACTATCTGAAGCCGGGAAAGAACAAAGAGGGAGAGAATTAGAGGTCGAGACTGGAAGTGAGATAGATTTAGCCAAAGAGATCGAGTTTCTTAGGACAAAGGTACAGGAACTTGAAAATGACTGCAGTGAACTCACTGAAGAAAACTTGCAACTCCTTGTAAAGCTGAAAGGACCAGTAAAGGATTTTTCATCTGATGATTTAGTTGATGCTTCGTGTGACACTCCTGATTGCACTTGTGGACCTAAGGTTAGTAAGCTCAGAACACAGCTGCTAAAACTCAAGCAGGAACTGCGTGGTAAAGAAGCTCTGATCAAAGATGCTGCAAGTTCGGTACAGTCAGAGGCTCAGACTCTATATCTTGAGAATAAGTGCAGTGACCTGGAGGCTGAGTTGCAATCTTTCAAGGAGAAAACTATGCTTCTTGAAGATGAGGTTCAGAAACTTCGTGTTCGTCTGGAAGAACAGCAAAACATGGAACATGTCAATTCAAATGGATATGCAAATGGTACTAATTGTCAGTCACTGGATAAACCCGAGGCAATTAACTCAGATCTGACCAAAGAGTTGGCAAAGAAAACTTCAACAGTTGAAGGATTAACCTCTGTTCATTTGAAGGAAGAAGAGATTGAAGTTCTTAAGAAGCAGTTATCTACCCTTGAAATTCAGATGTCAGGCCTTCAGGAGGAAAATTGTGCGTTGCAAGAGAGCCTTGAAAAAGAAAAAAGCATGTCCTCTGAATGTTTAGAGGAGCAGAAAAAGAAGATTGTGATGCTTGAAAGGTTGTCCTCAGAGTATGAGAAGGGAAAAGACGAAGTAGAACATCAGTTATCTGAGTTGGAAAAGGAAAACATGCAGTTAACAGAAAGAATATCTGCTCTTGAGGCTCAGTTAAGATATCTAACGGACGAGAAAGAAGCATGTCAGCTTGAGTTGCGGGATTCGAAGTCTCAGGTCACAACTCTCCGGGATGAGATAAAAGATTAGAGATTGACATAGAAGCACAGAAAGCTGATATGAAACAGAAAATGCAGGATTTGCAGAACAGGTGGCTAGAAGCTCAAGAAGAGTGTGAGTATCTGAAGCAAGCTAATCCAAATTTGCAAACTACTGCTGAAAATCTCATTGAAGAATGCACTTCACTTCAAAAATATAATGGGGAGCTCAAAAGGCAAAACATGGAATTAGTTACGCGCTACTCAGCTATGGAATCTCAATTAAGAGACTCAACTGCGAGGTTTTCTGAATGCTCACAGAAAGTTGAAGCTTTAGAATCAGAAATTTCTTTGATGGCGGAGGAGTTTTCATTGAAGGAGACGAGCCTCAAGTCAGAACTTGATTCTCTTGTTATATCAGATAAAGAATACAAGGAAAAGATTATGCAAGAAAATATATCGCTAACTAATATGTACTCGCAAAAGGTAGTTGAAGTTGAGAACGTTCAGAGAGAACTTGTACATCTCATTGACCAAATATCTTTAGCCAATAATGAGCACGGGGTTCATCTACAATGCTTGAACTTTCTACTTTACGTACTGAAAAGGCTAAGCTTGAAGTATCTCTTCAACAACTGCAAAGACAATTTGTCCGCTCTGAGAGCAAACTGAGCGACTCTGAAGCTAAAGTACAAGAGCTAACAAGAGAGCTCAAGGTTTCTAGACAGAAACAAGAAGCTCTTGTGGCCGACCATGATAGGGTCTTAAAATTGCTGGAAAATCTCAAGAGTAATGAAGCAAAGCATAAAAGCATCGTCAATGGACTTGAGAAGAATCTGAAAGCTTCTGGTTACGAAAGGCATCAGCTAGCAGAGGAAGTTTCTAGCCTCAAGGAGCAACTGCGGAGAGCTACCTCGCTGCAAGGAGAGGTTGTGGCTCTGAAGACCTCTCTCAACAGTGCCAAATTTGAATCTGAAAAGGCAAAGTCTTCTTTGGACTTGCTACACACAGAACATGAAAAACTGAAGATCGAAAAGGATTCTCTTGCCCAGAAAGTCTCTAGTATGGAGAAGGCTTTGTCAGAGTTTGAGGAGTGTCAACGCAGTAAGTTAACCCTTGAAGAGAAAGTTCTGAGATTAGAAGGGGATTTAGCTGCAAGAGAGACACTCTATGTCCAGGATGCTGAGTTAAAGTTTGAGCTAAACAAGGTAAAAAGGGCAAATAGTGAACTTCAGCGGAAGATAAAGCATCTTGAGCAGGACCAAGCAGAGCATCTTAAGAAATTTAAAGCCCTTGAAGAACGGCTGAAAAGGAAGAATCAAGGGATCGAAGATGATGTAAGCAACCCCTCTGACCTTGATGATGAATCGACAGCCACAATATCTTCCGGCAGAAATGAAAAACAGCTGTCAGGGGTATGTATCTTAATGACCTCACTTTTTTTGTCTAGGCTACTTATCTAGTTGTCTGGTACTAAACTGGAAGTTACAGTTTAAATATAGCATTTCACATGAAGATAATTTGTGCTTTCTTTATCAAAAAAGACCAAGTGTCAGGAAGATGCTACACACAAACACATAGATAATTTCTTTTAATCGTTTATTTTTTTACACTGACATGGATTTATTTTCTAATAAGCTGCATCTGTTTTATAGTATTAGTGTTTTTTATATGCCACTGTTCTTATTACAGGATTCTGGAGCTGTAAATACTGATTATTCATCAAAAATTGAAACACTTGAAAATGAACTTGCTGAAGCTTTGGAGGCAAATGAAATGTACAAATGCCAGCTTAAAAGGTATGCTAAGAAGGAACAAATTTGGTACCCATTGGTGTGGGACTGACAAGTTTTGGATTGAAACCGAGTAAAGCATTAGATGCTGCCAGTAAAGCACTTCTAAGACTGAAGATCATGAGCATTGATTATTGCCTGACTAGTTTCCCTAGCCCCTCACCCCCTACATTTAAAAAAAAAAAAACAACAACAAAGAAAAAAACAGGGGCAAAATTCATATATTCTTGTGTCGTCATTTGCAGTAGCAGCTGGTACTGATGCATGTGGAGTTCTATCTTACTACTACATGGAATTCTATGCACTGATCTCTCCACAAACTTGTTGATCTTTTTCAGGTTTCTATCTGAAGAACAGAAGAACTCTGGCAATGCCAAGAAATCAGGACATGCTGATGATGTGTCAGCCCTTGAAATGGAATTAAGAGATCTTCGAGAGAAATACTTCCAAATGAGCCTCAAATATGCTGAGGTTGAGGCTCAACGCGAGGAGCTTGTATTGAAACTCAAGTCTACAAATAATAAAAGGAGATGGTTTTAACAAATCACTTGTCTAGGTTCTTATATCTTTTTTCTTTCCACCATCACCCTTTCTTCCACATCGTAAGTTTGCCCCCGGTCCCAGAGAGAGGAAGGAAGAAGGGGGGTGATACGGAGTCCCAATTGAATTTTTCCCTGTTTTCAGCATTATTATGGCTGGAAAAGATCAGTCTTTCTGTATACCAGATGAGATTTTTGTAAAGAGAACAAGGCGGAGGCTTGTAAATATAGGATGAGGTGAATGTGAAATTGTTTGTGTACCTAAAGTTTTGGGTACCTGAATCCGAGGATGAGATTGACAATAGCTCGTATCAATTTTCTTATTGTCTTGGAGAAAAATCAACTTTCATATCATTACAATTCCAATCCAAATTCAATTGAAAATGGCCGGAGCTGCGAACAATTTGAAAAATCGCCTCTGGACGTTTTGTTTTTGCTTGGATTACTTACAACCTTGTTCTTTTGTGCTCTGAGGATTAAAGTTGACACATCTTACGAGTCTTTATAATTTTTTACTACTCTTTACATCTTCTTACAAGGTACAATTACTTTACAGTTTTTATAATTTATATTTCTTGACAATTTATCGTTTAACCTTACAGTTAAAAATAATAGAGCTTGGACTAAAGCAAAATGTCATACCAAATTGTCAAAACATTTTTTTTTTAATAGAATATTCCCTCAATTTCACAATACTTGTCACTTTTGGTTATAAGGGAATATAAAAAACACAAAATAAATGATAAAATTTGTGTTAAAAGATTAAGTTATTCCAAGGTTTTATAGGAAATGAATAAATCAATTATAAAAGGAGAGGAAAACAAAACAATTAATAACAATAAAATTGCTAAACTAGCCATCACTATCATTGGAATTGTATATTAATAGATATTGTGAAACGAAAAAAATTACTTAAAGTGATAAGTATTGCGAAATAGAGGGAGTAGCATATCACTGTCAATCTAAGGTTAAAAAAACAAAAATTAAAAATTAAAAAAGCATATAGCCAATAGAATTTATTTTTTCAATCTAAGGTTAAATAAACAAACAAAAAAATCCTCCATACAATTTAGGGAGTGTTACGTTTGAAACATTCCCAGAGTACGGATTTCAATATAGGTATTTGATGGTGGACTCAAAGATATTTATAAATCAAATCAAATAATGCTTAAAATTAGGATAAATTCTCCTTCTGGCTTTTTGCTTGATAGCCGGTTCATTTCAGGTTATGTAAGACTGAGCAAAGTTAAATTCAAGGACTTGGTAACAAAAATAAGAACATTCTGTACAACTATGAATAACAGAAATACGAAAATTCTTCATAAATACGACCATTGATCTTGGCTCATGTAATGGTCGTTAACTTGGCTCATCGAATAAGAAACTCGGAAGAGAGTTAATGCACATGAATCATCATCAACAATAATGCTATATATTACATAAAACTTTGATGAGGGTGTGATGGGAGAAGGGCAACAAAACCAGAGTTGGAAAGAATCGAGCACATTTTTATTACGGCAGGAATGTAGAATCAAATAGATGCCATATGTTTATCCCAATTATACAACTGCATAATGCATTCAGCATACAATGAGAGAGAAACAGTGGCACAAAGCCAGGAAACCTTTTACTAGGCTAGCTGTCTGTAGCTGGTGGTGAAACAAGAGTGGCTTCCATTAAAACTCATCACTCATTATCTTCACCGCGGTTAACCATCCCAGTCAAGTCCCCCTTCTCAAAACTCATTCCTCCTCCCTGTGCCTCCCAATTCTAATTTTCTTTATTTACAGTATCGAATAAGCTCGGATCACCTCAACAATCGGTGCCCTGCACAATGGACACTTTCCTCCACCTCGAACCAATTCATTTGCACACTTCAAGCAAGTACACATGTGGCCGCATCTGCAGGAAGAGTTCATGCAACAAGCAAAAAGTCAATGTGACTGAGTGTGCATGCATGTGAAACTAGAAATTAAACTAGTTTACTGTTTACAACAACAGATACAACCCCGACCCCTCTCAGTGTGGGTCCCGTTTTTGAGAGATTGAGATCTAAATGTAGGCAGCCTTATCCTTGTAAGTATTACTGCTATCAGAGTGAATTAAGAGCTATTATCGACATATTATGATTTCTAATTAGTTGAACGTTTAGCTCCCCTCAAATTTTGCTGGATTAAGAGATAATTTTGAACATTAGATGGATTGTTACCTGTACAATAGAGAATCGATATGGTTGTCACAACAAACACAACAAGTCCCTTTTCTAACATGTCCCCATCTGGATCCATCCTCTGAGGTCTCAGCAGCTGCACACAAAATACAAGCATAGTTGCTTATCGTTAATATCTGCAAATTGATGGAAAAGTCACCGGTTTGCCAGTCACAAAATTATGAAATAAACTTAATATCTGCAAACCAGGATAAGTAGGTCTTCAACTGCCTTTATTGCCACCCAAGAAACCAATCCAACCATCCCTTTCATCTCCTTTTCAAGGTTTCCTAGATTTTCTATTTTGTTTTGTTCATTTCTTTTATTCTTTCTCCTGCTCCCACACTTAGGGTAGGGATGTCTCTTAGGGATTAGGGGATGTCAAATTGCTTTTGCAACAGAGAGAGAATGTGCAAACAAAATCAAGGCAACCTGATCCAAAAGAAAAGGAGAAAAGACAGACCTTGTCCGCCACTGGATCGATTCAGAGCAGCAGACACCTCTTGGCGGACAGAGCGCTGCAATTCCAGCTGCATGTCCATGCAGGCCTCCAGCATCTTCTGCATGTGATTCATACCTTGTTGGAGCCTCGCCACATCTGCTCGAAGATCATTCATCATCTCCCATTCCTGATCAAAACCCGCAACTGATGATTAAGCTGGAAACCCAGAACAACACAAGAAGGAAAGCAAAACCCAGAACAGAACACAAAAGTTTTGCCAATCACGCAAACATGGGCATTACATCTTAAGGGAACTGTCTTTGAACAAAACCAGCTTATAAATGGCCCTTTTAGCAGCATTCCAATCAAACATTAAAAGATGCATGTATATGTTAAGGTATTTAGCATTAAAATAATTGACAATGCATCTTTTTACATTAGAAACCGACAATCAACAGTCAGAAACTACAGAACATTATCAAAAAGAAACTAACCCCCCCAACACCCACACACACCAAAAGAAAATTAAAAAAAAAAAAAAAAAAAAACTGGCAGCCATACCAAACTAACCATCAGATGCTCCAGAACTGTCACTTTGGAAAAGACAGCGAAGGGAACCCAAAGCACTACTTATCAGTCAAGCTTTAAGTAATAGTGTGTATCAAATAGCAGAATCCACATGATTTTTCTTTCCCAAATTTGGTCCAGTTCACGCTTCATGGCAAAATGAATTCACAGCACACATATAATAATACCAATGGACAAACTAGAGCCAAAAACCAGATTGAACGTTTCATTCATTATGCAAAGGGCACAGCAGGATTCTAGAACATAATTCTGTGTAAAATTTTTTTACTTACAAGTTCCGAACGATGCATGCCATGACGAGACCAATTTGTATGATGTAAATCCTGTTGCCAGATAGGCTGTGGAGGTGGCACTGGTGGAGTTGGAAGGACAGTACGTCCAGGCATAGCATCACCAATATTTTGTTCCTCCTGCTGAGACTCCTGGTCACGCTGTGAGGCAGCAGGAGTGGGCAAATTTCTATGAAGATCCCAAGCAATGGGGGCACGGCCTTGTCTTTCCACGTAAGATTGAATTAATTGGTCCAAACTTTCGCGGAACTCACTACGAAGAAGAGTTGAAACGCTTCTCCTGAATCAAAATAAGAGGGAAGTAAACAAAAATTCACAGCAATGTACGGCATAAGCATAAATTAAATTGACAAATGAATCAAAAGGGAGGGCACCTGCTAAGAAGTTCACGCAGCTCCATACTGTACACATTCTCATCATCAGGTGGGTGAAATCTGTTGACTCTTCTCACTGGGATGCCGTGTCGCATTCTTGGAGGATCAGAAGGTGCTTCTGACCAATTTTCTAAAGTTGCTCGAGAGCCATCAACATGCCAGACCTGCCGGCCAGGTAATTGCCCCTCTTCTGCGCCATCATCTCCATGAGCCATATCTCGCCAACGATTGTCTGAATTTCCTTGCCAGTCACGAGCCAAATTTTCTCCAGGGACCTCTCTCCATTGATCAAGCCCTGCAAAGTTTGACTGCGGCAAATTCCTCCTTTCATTTTCAGTGACCTGATCCTGCCAATCACCCCCTTGAATAGCAATTTCTTCCCTCACCGCACTGTCAGCAGAAGTTTCAATAGATGCATTTATGGAATTATCTGGCAACTCATTAACCCTAGTCTGCAGTTGGACATGCTCAGAATTCCGAACTTGAACCTCCACTGAAGTGCGATGTACAGCTTGCTCATTTTGAGAATCATTGCCAGAATTGCTGGATAAGTCAGAGTTGCTGCTGGCTTGACCACGTACAATAGTTTCTAGTCTGGATCGAAAACCTTCCCTGGTTAACAGCAGAAGAGAAAAACTATTACTATGGATGGAGTCTGCATTTTTGGGATGCTAATAATTGGACTGGAACCTTGTAATAACAAATTAATTCCGTGTTAGTTTATAAGAAATAACTCCACATCAGTTATAAAAAAATAATATAAAATTGGTTTTTAGGTGTCTCTTATTAATATGAATATATTACCTTTTCCTAATGTAAAATAAGACACTATTTAATTCAATAGGAATAAATGAAAAATACAATTTTTAGTCAATTATAAAATATATTTTAGATTTTACATGTTATAGTCTGAGATTTCAGATTACACAGCATAGTGATTCTAGCCCTTAATTCATCAACATTTTTTATTTTCGATTCTAGATCCTAAAATCTCTAGATTGCTCAAGATTTATCCAAACTTCTACAGATTTTTAATACAATAAAACAAAGCTCAACACAACAAAAAAGGCAAGTATGAGCATGCTAAAGATCGCAGCTATTAGGAAGCAATAAGTAGTTTTTTTTGCCAGGGTATAAAAGTAGGCTTTTGTACATTGATTGGAAAACATAAATAAATTAAATATGCAACATAAATATTATCACACCTCAAACCAGAAACAGTGTGTCGTTGTCTCAGCTGAAGTAGTTCGCTTGCTGCCACTGATGGCGGCCTTTCATCCTCAACTGTTCTTTCAGTTCTCAAAAATCTGCCTCTGAGTAAAGACTGCAATGACAAAACCATAGATAACATTAGCTTCTTCGTATGATTTTCTTTCATAACCTCATGAATCCTATTGATCTGTGAGCTGAGGTGATCAAACTGCATTAATAGAAATAGTCCCTCACGATCATCTTCATCAAGCCTGTAACTATTTTGGCAATGTTTTTCAAAGGAGAAGAAACGGAAGATCCTACCAAACAGCAACTACCACGGCAGCAATAATAGCACACTGCAAGGTATGCCAAGGTTGAAGTTTAATCATTTTCGTTTGGTTGGTGATCTCATTTTTATATGTAATGCAGATTTTTGGATTTGGTGATGTAGTATTTTGTTCACTTCAGTGCTCTAGGTTCCAGGCAAATGTGAGTAAATTTGGACTTTCCTTGGGTGTTGTTGAAGATGATATTAGTCACAGTCTGGTTTAAGGGAACTGCCAATAAAATACCCAACCAGGGGAGCTGCTTTGCAACAACCACTAAGGATGATAGCAGGCCGTTGGTGGATAATATGGCCTCTAGTATAAGCGGATAGGCTAGGAAAAGGTTCACTTGCAAAGGAGAAGTGCAGCTGGTTAACCCTGTGTTGACTGGTAACCAAATCTGTTGGTCTCTAAGTTTTCTTCTGCCTAATTATGTATTTATCAAGTTGAGCTGCTGTTTAGATCCCTTCAACTGTGAAGGAAATGAACATAGTAAACAGTTCCTCCAATTGCCAGAGATTTGGTCTGCCAGGATAAAGCTCAGGGCAGTCTGGGGCCTGAGAGAGTTGCTACGTGGAATGGGAGAGCTATGCTGCATACATATGGTATATGACAGCTAAGACAAACACTTTAAGAGTGAAATGGGTAAGATTTTCTATACAAGTCAGAGTTGGTAGCATTATTTTGCTCCTACCTGTGGTTGGTCCTGTAAGCAAGCTATTAAGATCAAACAAAATTTAAAGCATTGAAGCATCTTAGATGAGAAAACATACAAGTCTGATTTTTACCGAGTTAATGGAAGGTATGACCAGACGCATTTTAGAAAGATAGGAGAAAAGACTAGTATGGGGTAGTAGGGCACCCTTAAACTCGCCATAATTCCTTAGCCTTTCATGCATAAGCATCTAAACATTTGTTTGTCGCTTGTAAGCACAGCAAGAAATTTTGGCAGATAGTGGAATCGAGGTTTGGATGGCAAATTCCAGAGCATGACCACGTTCAGTGGAGAGTACGTAGATGGAAAGCCGTACGATTTACCACAAGGTGAGCTATGTCGTCATGGCCTTTGTGAAACGTGGATTGATATCCGATTACTAAGGGACAATTTTCAGGCAAATCGTCACCCTTCCCCACACACCCATTCTCCCACCCCAAAGGAGGGGGGCTTCAGAAATACTACGGTTAACTCACCAGAGAGTCGGAGACTACATTACCTACTAACGAACTGGTACAAGAAACAGCAATACCACAGTTTATGAGTCTAGATTCCGAACCCAGGAACATTGTGACTATTTGCAATTAGATACAAAATAAAACACATCATAAATGCTGATTCATTATAAGTCATATACTTGTTCGTAATTTTCAATTTGTGTGTTAAGTCTGTTCCTGTTTTTATTTTGACAATGAGGAGGCATTTTTACACAGCCTATGAGAAGTCTCATGAGCCCCTTTCAGACATGTTCACATGTTGGAAAGTGAATGGCTTAACAAAAAAACAACCAGTACAGAATCCAGCCAAGTGGTGCCCCTCGAAAGGGGGTGGGAGGGTTATGCAACCTTACCCTTCAAAGCAGAGCAAAAAAGCAAACACTTCGTCTTAATTAATGAGGAGCTGCCAAGATAATTTATGAACTAACTCGTCATTCAATACCAAATTTCTCTTCTAAACTATTTCTCCACCCTGTCAGTAAGAAGAACCTAGATGGTAGCTCACCTTATCAGTAACCTCTGTTGCTCGATACATTTTCAATTTGCTCTTTTGTTTTGATTTGGTCAAACTACGGTATGTAGAACTCCTATCAATTTGTGTATTTCAATTAGAAGATTGAGAACAAATACAAATTTCATGCCTATAGCTAAAAAGCCTAAAATAATTGTTATATCTCAGAACTCCTTTCATGTTGTTTGGGTGTCTTTGACACAACTATGCTAAAAAACTGTTCAGTCTTACCACAGATACAACACAACACAAAAAAAAAAAGCCAATCTTTAAAGGGCATGAAGTTCTAAGAAAATGTAATATGAAATAGTATTTATGTGCTAGAAAGATCAAGGGGTATTTTTTTGTGCGGTTAAAATGAAGTAATAAACCATTGAAGAAGTAATTCCAAGTTACTAACCTGAATGCGATTACGATGAGCAAAATCTGAAACAGCCCGATGCTCCAACAAGCCTTGAAGCTCCCTTTGCCTTTCACGTTCTACCCTCACAAGGAGGTCTATCAGAGCTTGCCTTCCACGCAGCCTCAGCATATCTCGACGAACATGCTCTGGTTGGCCTTCCTCATGGTCAACAAGTCCCTCACGAATCCGGTCCCTCGCTCCTAGTCCAGTATGTTGATCTTCCCTACGTCCTCGTGTTCCTCTATGTTGACTTGCCATTTGCACCCATTCCCGCACAAGTCTCACCCGTTCACGCTCAGTCTCACCAAGCCATTCTTCTCTGGGATTATCAGCCCTCCTTGTAGTGTTAGAAGAGCGTTCATTTATCCCACTCTCCATCCATCCACGAACAATCTGCCGAACCCTCTCTCTCTCCACTTCACCCAGATCAGGAGATTGCTCTCGGCTAGAATGGTTATGATCCCCATGTTCGTTTTGGGTTTCCATCTGTTCATGAGACCAAGCTCCAAAATCATTCTCACTCTCACTCACATCCTCCAAACTACCTTGATTTTCACCCGTCCTACTTTCAGACATTGTTACGGTTGAGACATCAGTATTAGTATCCACACTCCTCTCATGTCTCAGACGTTCCCTCACCCTCTCCCTAGCCCGATTCAACGCATGCTCATCCTCTAACTCCCTCCACATCTGCAAGATGGCAGAAGCTCGTGTGCTTGGCCTCTCAATATTCCCCTGCCTCCTCGAAGTTGGGGACTGAGACTCCCTCAAAAAGGAATAATCGAGCATGGAAACAGTATGCAAGCCTGCAAGAGCCATCAACTCCGACTCCCTGTTCCGCCTCTCCATAGTAGTAATCATTTCTTGGGCTTGCCTTGCAGCCCACCGGCTCAAAATCCTAGAGTGCCGTCTCCTGGCAGCAGAAGACTCGGCCAGATCATCCCCCTCAAGATCTGACCTTCGCCTTCTACGCACAAGCTGATCACCCTCCTCATCATCATCCTCAGTATTGCGGGGTGAGCTACACGAAGCAAAGGACATACAATCATCCAAATGCCCACGCATAAGCTCCTCCAACCCGCACTCGAAATCAGTCTGAGCATCAGCAGCACTCTCAGGCTTTTGCTGCAAGGGCTGGACATCCGCCATCTTTACCCCTCCTCACACAGACACAATAAGGCCCAACTCACTCAACCGACACCCTCAAAAACCAACGCCCAACTGCCCCACTCAATATACACCCAACCAAACAATCTCTCTCCAAACCTACTACAAAACCATCCAATCTCTACAACAAAACAACGAAATGCCAATTCGTGATCGGAACTCAATAAAATTAAACAAAAACAACACTGCCCTAGACATATTTCGATTCATCATTTTCAGTTTCACACACAACCTGATCAAACATTAAATTACAAAAAATTAACCCAATAATCAAATTAACAAAACGCAGAACAAACTAAAACTAAATTAATCCGAATTACAAAACCAAAATATTAGAATTAACGAAGCCTGATTCAAGTAATATCAATTCTAGGGCAAAGGGCAACAAAGATTGCAAAATAAAAACACACCCACCTCAGAAGCTCCTTTGAAATTCGCGTTTTAGGGTAATGAAGAAATCAAAGGCGCCCAACTACGGGTTATATAATAAATAGAAGAAATTGAATGATACGAGAAATCTTTCATGGATGTAAGAGAGAAAGAGAAAGAGGGGGAGGAGAGAAATCGCAGAAATGGTCTCCTGGGAGAATTTATAAATGATGGATAAAGCAAAGATGGAGAGATTTGGGCATTCAAAAATGAAAATTTGGGGAATTCGCAAAGTAAATTAATTAATAATTAAAATTAAAAAGGAAGAATTCTTGGATTTATTTGTTTGATTTTTATTTATGTGAGGGAGACCGCTGATCCCAAAGCCCAGAGAAGAGAGAGAGAGAGAGAGAGAGAGTGAAGCGCAGGAGAAGGGAGGAGGAGCGGCAAGGCGATCTACCAAATACCGGACACGTCATTCGATTTTTCCTTTTTTCTTTTTTGCTTTTATTTCATTTAATTTAATTCAATTTCTTTCTCTTTTTCCTACGTCGCAATCAGACAGCCAATGAGAACTCAACACGTGGTTAACTATTTCCTTTTTCTTGTATTGCTTTCCCCTTGGAGAAAACAAAGTGAAAGTAACACCGTAGCTTGGGTTTACCCGATTTTCTCAAAATATTTACGAATATTCATTGCACTTTTATAAGGTTCTGGAGGATCCTGTTGAATATAATGGATGAAAATTTAGGGTTTTTAATTGCTGTCCTTCCGTAATATTTAATCGATATTTATATTAAGGACAAAATTTTAGGGATAAATTTATTATTTTATATATATATATTTTACAACAGTATAAGAAAAAAAAGGAATATGTGTAGATAATAATAACGATAATTAATTAATAAATAAAAAGATATGTGATGTAAGTAATATAATGGATGTCTAAATTGAAGGATTGAGTTGAAATATTCCTTGAGGATATGAAGAAAGCAATTTTAGTTGTGCAATTTCTTAAGCAAGATGTGTAGTGATATAATCATGTTGATATAAAATAAAAAAGTTAGATATCACTTGATGACATTGTCATACCTGTATATATATATATTGTGGTATATCGACAATATTTTGAAGTGGGTTTAAAAAGTTTGAGAGTAAATAAAGATGTCGGCATGTACATTTAGGAGTAAGAGGTAAGTTTTATTTTTATAAGTTTTGTGGACGGTAAATGTATATATCAAAAAGATGTGCGAATATGCACTAGTACAATTTGTTTAATAGTACGTATAGTTCAAAAAGAAACAAAGTTATTATCTCAAAACTACCTTTAATTGTCATTAACAATAAAAGAAATAAAATCTCGATGAAAAAAATAAAAGTTTGTGACAAACAATCGTATTTCACCATTCGTGGCCATATCGATCGGTTTCAAAGTATATATTTAAGACTCTAGCATTTTATGTATCAAAGTTTTGTATTTGCCATGGCACATGAATTAGTCCATGAACAATAATTAAAGCAATCTAATTATCAACTTAGGCTAAATAAATTAATCTAGAAGATGGTTTGTTTATGTCCAAGGATTTCATCCTCAAACCAAAAGTTGAGACCAAATGTTATTAATTATGATTAGGCTTCGATTTATAAGACGTCTAATTATGATTAACTTCAAACAAAATTTTGTTATATAAGTGGACCACAAGAAACTAGAAACTCAAACTCTTAAGCCTCAAAGTCCCCACAAACACTATCATATTCCTTTTTGATGAGAGACATTACCCTTTTTTCCTCCTTTGATTCATGAAATACATTATTGTGTTACAAGAAAATATACCCGACGATATTCCTTCTAGAGTAGAACAGTTCGGCTCGGGATATACCCCGAATCGGTTAAAAGTTATGTACTTATGATTCATTATCAATGGATTGATGATCTTTGCTTACTTTAGAAAATTTACAAGATATTCCAACCGAGATTGAATAATATTGTTTAGAATAGTGTTAAATTAAATAATATGATAATTAAGGCTTTAAAATGATGGTAATTAATTAGTATTTGAATTAGATTTATCAGCGACATTTAATAATTACTACAATAGTATTATAAGAAATTAACAAATTAGTATTTTGTTTCAAAGGTGATTTAAAAAATATTTCTATGAATTTGATAAAAGTGTAACGGTTATGAATTACCACCAAACAGGTCCCAACTTAACGGTTAAAAATAAGTAACAACTATATTTATTAGATTTTTACTTCGATTTTGCCGTCATTTATTTTAGTAGTTGTCACATTTCTTTTCGTCATCTACAACGAGTTGGTTTTTGATAATGACAATTCTCAAGTATGTTGAATAAAATATAATAATATGTGGATGTAATTTTTTTATATATAGGTTTAAAGAGCTAACTCAAGTAAAATCAACGAAATTAACTAGGGATTTTGGCTCTTGTTTTCTTGGCATAGACCACAATTCATCACCCTAAAATGTCTTCAATAATTCCAAAAACAAAATTCCACACAAAACGAAGCCAAAATGGAAATCAAGACGTACACCTAAGTGAAAAGAGAATGAATAAGATAAAAGTTAAAGTTATTACAATAATGTATAAAGAATACAAACATATGGATAAATCCAAATCCACATATACATGCGAAAATCGAATTCTTCTTAGTCGGGGATCGATGTGAATTCTAAGGAGGTTAATTTTACCGATCTATAAATTACAACGAAATCGGTTCGAGATTATCGATTTGTAAATCAAAATAATTATTTTCTGGCTAATATATTTCCTCTTAATATAAATATATAATATATACACGCATTTATTTATATTTGTAGATAAAAACCTGACATAAATTATTAAATGAGACATTAATTTCCTTGTTACTTTAAAGGGCTAATTAATTCATAACTAGTTTCAATTAGCTATTGATGACTAAAATCTTATATATCCTTGACAAATGGTGCGTGCGTGTTATGGTATTGAACGAATACCCAAAAAATATTATCTTCCTCTCATATACGTGCCGGTTCATTACATTACAAAATTATTAAGCTTCGAATAAATTAATTCCATGACTTTAGGGTTTGGGAAACATAATAATGAAGTTTGGCTTCTATTTCATCAATTACTTGTTGTATTCTAGAGTTTCAATTCCATGTATATCTTGTGTTAGAGACCAAATTTAATACACTAATTCGAACCGTCTCTACAAAGTTATAGCACTAATTAACTTCTTTTTGTAGGGAATGGGTCCCGGGTTAAATCCTAGATTTGATCTTGAATGACTTATGCACTTCGAACACAAGTATGAACGAAAACCCCATCATTTTTTTCATACAAAAATAAACTTCTTTTATTCTATACCTTTAATATTACATGTTGCGAGTTACTGATTGAGTTGCGAGTTAAATATTACTTTTTTAAAAAGTAAATAATTAGTATTAATTTTCTCAAATAGGGTGAGATCCAACAAGTAAAAAGATATTATTGTGCCATAATTAAGATTATGCATCATTTGATCTACGGTTGGACTAAACCGAAGATCGGCCTGGATTGAATAGATGGAGTTCGGTTCGGTCTTTGATCTAAAAAATTTGGTTATTCGGTCTTCGATCCGATCTTACCGAATTAAACCTAGGTTTTTTTATTTTTGTTTTTTTGAAGTCTCTACCTCATGTCCTTACCTTACTTATTTCCTCTCTCTCCGCGACTCTTTATCCCTCTCTCTTACCCTCGCCCTTTGTTTTAGTGCTTACAATTTATTATGCTTGTATATTATTGTGAATGTTTTTTTAAAAAAAAACACAATAACACTCTTATTTTTTCAGTCCAATTTGGTCAGGTCTAAGTCCGATCTGATTTTAATCGGTCCAGTTCGATCCTCGGCCATTACTTATTCCTTTATTCAATCTTCGGTTTAGGCCGGTCTTGTCCGATCCTAGACCGATGGACAGTCGTGACCATAATTGTACAACTCATCACTTGATGCGAAATTCACATCGCATGTTAGTCTACTTAACTATAATTTCATTTAAAGATAATATAGCTACATAGATATATAGATAATAAAAAAGTGTCATACCACCAATTCAATTACTAAGTTGTAATATATACAGTGAAAATCTTTTTTTTTTTTGGTTTTCAAACACATTTATTATGGAAAAGCGTATCATGCAACCACGAAAATCAATTTCATCAAGCGTGTGTTTTGCTTAAGAAAAAATGTTTTCCTCAAAAATAGTTATCCAATTTTCCGTCATTTGGTCAAGATGAAAAATTATTTTCTAAGGAAAATCATCCATATGAGAGAAAAAATATTTACCATTTAAAAAGAGAGGTAGTTGATTTTTAGATACTAGTGACTTCAACGATTTGAATCGAAACTTAACCATTTGACAGGAAACATTAAAAAAGTTCAACTCTAAAATTTAATGTCAAAATTTATTTCATTTGTCGACATTTATCAAGTACATATATAACCAATAAAACAATGTAAACTATAAGTTTTAAGTTGTTTTACTTCCTACCAAACAATGAAAAATATGAGTTTTGAAAATTATTTTCCTTGAAAAAATATTTTCCATGTTAACTTTTAGTTGTATTTGTATAATAGATTCATATTGGTTATATGTATAACTAGAATACCTTTAATAATATCTAGTCGTAAGATTGTAAAAAAATGTAATAAATTATAAAAAATACTAAAAAGATGTAAGTTCTAAGTTGTAGTTAAATAAAATATACCCGAGATTTAAAAAAAAAAAAATTGGTATAGAATACAGATGGATACGGCCGAGAAGAGAATATGTCCAAGGAGACGCAGACAGTATGCGGGGAAACATCGGTGACCAAATGAAGCTAAGTAGAAGTTACGTTAGGTAGTGTTTGTGTAGCCCCCATCCCTCCTCTTCTCTCTCTCTTTCCCCATGCAAGATGTTCTCTTACTACGTGACATTTTGGAGAAAACGCCAACCCTAACACGCCATGCAATCATTTCTCCCATCTTCCTTGGATTCCCATGCATGCAATGTCATCCATCCTATCTGGGACGACTCTCCAAACTTCCATTCAATTTCATTGTGTGCTCTAGCTTTGTCATATCATCCCGTTTTCATTTAGATGTAAGTTGTTGTAAAGTAATTGTAAAATTAGTTATAGAAAGTTGTAATTATCTCGTAACGAACTGTAAACTAAAGGTAAATGGAATATACAAGTCACAATAATGATCATATTTATATATATAATGAATAGGATCCCCGGACGACGTCGTTGGGAGGCCGGGGCCCCTAATTTGGTCCATATTTTTCTCCTTGATTCTTGCTGTAGTACGACCGATTCAACTACTTGGACGATCGAATTGCTCCTTATACGTCATTTTTAGTTTGTAATTATGTGAAAATAAAGACCTCCTAAAAAACTCATATAGTAGTGATTTTTAGTTGTATTACGAGATCATGCTTAAAACGTGAATTTACGTTAGCATATTATTGTTTTGCGGTTATAATCAGCCTTTTACTTACAAATTTACTTGTATGGATAAGATTGTTTATATTTAAATCTCTCTAAATTCCACAAAATTAGGATCTATGCTACTATATAAACTGATTTGTTTTGTTGGGATTAGTTAAGTTACAATGATGAGATTAAATAGGAGAGGCAAATCATAACCAAAAATGTTAGAGGCCTTCCTCATACAACCCAAACTTTGGGCTTAAGTCAAATTAAATTGGATAAATTAAATGATGCATAAATAATATGGACAAAATTATCTGTCCAATTCTTATTTATTTTAGAACAGATGAATCATAAAAGGTATAATTTAGATTTGATATTCGGGCACGTTTTGTTTCAATGTATGCATCTGTTTTAAAATGAACAGGTTCGATAATTGGATAAGATTAATAGGTGAAATTTTATCGGTTTCACCCATACATGACCCGACCCCATTTGACTCGACGCCATTGGCACCACATGACCAACCAACATTATTGTATAGTTGATGGCATAAGAATGAAAATATGATGGTGGGGTTTTAGGAAACAAGTCACATTGCATAAAAATGGCTCATGTATTTGGATTTCCTAAATGTAATTATAGGAAGAAAGTTAAATTCCATTTTGATAGACATGTAATTGGGCAATTTGTGATTTAAGAACCATCTTCTTGGATCTTATGCTCAATCATGTTACCCACCCCCCTTGCAATTGGGAATTATCTTATCGATCACATTGGATGATGGGATTTCCCCACTTTCTTACTCCTCCCACGCTCATCAATAATCTCGATATTGTTGGCCAATTGTTCTAGGGATTGAGTAATTATTATAATAATAAAAGCAGAAAAATTAGCAATTAATTATAAAAATTCTATTTTTATTAACAAAAAAGTATATTAAAAGTGTAACGATTTATTGTAATCCATCGATTTTAACTTTTTAATTAAAATCTTATATTTTTATGATGATATTTTTCATCTAATTACCCCTTGATTTACTTTATCGGTTATTGCTTATATTATTATTATTATTATTATTATTATTATTTTATCAGTGATTATAAAGGTCAATGTGAACCGAATTTAAATTTAGATTTTTGATATTTAGCTCTCCTTTTACGAGCAACGTTTTGTAATGAGGTTGCATTTCAACAAATTTGAATAGATGTATTTTTATAAAATATTTTTTGAGATAAATTCTTCAAGCTACTAGTGATATATTACGAAAGAAAGGTAATTTTTATTTACAAAGATAAATATGGAGTATCTAATTGGAATAATTAATCAAATTATGCGCAATGTCAATCAATTGCACGCCCTTGAATTAATAAAGTGATTTTACGTCTACTTTGATTAATGACAATGTTTAGTTATGTTGGGTCTATCGTAGGATTAAACACAAAGTACTGATGATTATATGACTCTGATTCTAATTATTATATGCCCTAATTAATGTGCCAGTTAAACTAAAAATAGTTAATCTCTTTGTTTATAGGAAAATGTTTTTTTAGATACATTAGACACGACTCTTATAAAAGTTAAATAAATAAATGAGACATTTATATAAAAATCAGGGTTCGAATTATATACTCGTTTGATGACCTCACTAAATTAATTAAATGGTTGTTTGGTTCGCTTGCACTGAAATGAAATCTTAATTATGAGAAGAATGGAATGTGACTTTATTTATAAAATTAATTGTTTGGTTTATATCAGGAATGAAATTATAACTCAATTTCTGTTGTTTGATTTAGTCATGAAATGAAATCAAATTTTTTTAATACATTTACTACAATTAAAATTAAATTTTTCCTTGTAAATGTGAAAAACCAATTTGGGTTTTATTTTCTTAAAAAATTATATTTATTATCTTTAATTAATCTTTATTTTTTTATCAAATTTACATACCAAATTTATATATCATTGTAACCAAAAAAAAAGAGAACCAAATCAAAATAACAATAAATGGACTTTATTATCTTTATTTGAAAATAGTTTCATAACGTGATCCAATTAAAATTAGCAAATAAGATTAATGTTAATCTTTATGTACGTGTAAAAGTAATATTTCCTATATATATTAACTATATTACTTATTGCATAAAAAAAAAAAACTATGTTACTTACGTAACATTTGAAAAATTTAAAGTGACATATCATAAAATAAAAATAAACATAAGCATATCTTATTAATAATTGGAATTTGATGAAAAATGGAAGAAAAGGGGATTTCAGGATTTTTTTTTTTGGAAAAAAATTCCAATTTCTTAGAGGAATGAGATTTCATACCCCTAATGGGTTGTTTGGTTCATTAGCACTAGAATTGAATGAAATGAAATGAAACTTTAAATATAAGAAGAATGGAATGAGACTTAATTCATGAAATCAAGTGTTTGGTTCATTTTAGGAATGAAATCATAACTCAATTTCTACTGTTTGGTTTAGTTATGGAATAAAACCAAAACTTTTTTTTAAATACATTTTCCTAAACTAAAATTATGTTTTTTCTTGTAAATGTAAAGAACCACTTTAAAACCTTTATTTTTTTAAAATAAATTATATTTATTATCTTTAATTAATCCATTATTTTTTTTATCAAATTTACAAACTAAAATTATATACCATTGTAACAAACAAAAAATGACAACAAAAAATCAAAATAACAACAAATGGGCTTCATAAGCTTTATTTCAAAATAGTTTCATAACATGCTCCAATTAAAATTAGCAAATAAGATTCATATTAATCTTCATATACGTGCAAAAGTGACATTTTCTATATAAACTTTATCACTAACTTAACATTTGAAAAATTTAAGTGACATATCATAACATAAAAATAAACCTAAGCATATTTTATTGATAATTGGGATTTAATGAAAAATGGAAGAAAATGGGATTTCATGAATACTTTTTTTTTCAGAAAAGAAAATTTGATTCCTTGGAGGAATGAGATTTGATACATTTAAAAATATGAGGAATCAAAATCTTTACATTTGTCATTTTTTAAAAATCGGTAAGTATGGGCCATCTTTAATGGACCCCAATCTCAAATATATGAATAGGATTCAGCGGCCCAAGAGAAAGGGAAAAGTCCAAGCCGAAGAGCCCAATTGACAGCCTTATGTATCTCCACGCGATGAAAATTACAAAGCATGAGATCTGACCTCAATGCCAAATGAGCTAAGTGCTCGTAGTCATACTTCATCCGTTTTAATTTACTTGTATAGATTGATAAACGTACCCGTTTCAAACATTTAGTCACAAAGATTGTCACCAACAACTATACCTCTATGTTGATAAGGAATGGAGTCATTAGCCACTTCAATTTTCAAGTGTATCAATTAGCTTTTTTTTTCTTGGGTGCAGATATCAACTAGCTTGTTTAAAATGCTTTAGTTTAAAAGTAGAAAGTCTTGATTTGATACAAGTTTTCTAATGCCTACCCAATTATGAGTTGATTTTTTAAAAAAATTTAGGTGCTAAAATTAAAACTCTAATTCCCATGTTTGATGTTTATTTAATTAGTTTTTATTTGTATCAATGAGGTATTAACTTAGTGGTCAAGAGTGAGGTACTATATGTATTAGGTTTTGAATTCGATTTTCTCCTCCTTTAATATATTGTACTCGCTTTTTTATAACTCATTTAAATCAAAATATTATTTTTTATTGGTACATGCACGTATCTTTTAAGTTCAAGTTTAGGTAAAATTTTCGCTTTGTACTAATTTATTTATTTATTTATTTTGATAAAAAAAAACAGAAATTAACATGAGCTTTCATTGAACATATTTTAAATAAGGATCCGACCCATCGATAAATCCATACCGGGGCCAGCCTAACCCCCTAAGGCAGCTTCTATTTTAGTGGGCCGGTCTGATTAGTTATCGGCTCGGCCCACTCCTCATCACTGTATGAATGAAATCCCCGTCGTGGTAAAACAAGATATTTTGCCCAACCCAAAACCCTAATCGGCTCCGCTCCGAATCCTAAACCCTAATTGCCGGCACCCCTCTCTATCGCTCTCTCTCTCTCCCCCTTCCCTCCCTTCTCAATTGCAGCGAGAGCAAAACCCAGCAAAGGTCGCAATTTGGCGTGCCTTTCTCCTCCTTCTGCTCTCAGCCGCCGCCGGTATCTCTCTCTCTCTCTTATCGAACCAGTGGGTGTCGGTTTCCGTTGGTGTAGTAATCTCGTCGCTGTTTAGTTAGGGTTTGGCATGCTTATATGGCTTATTTGTTGTGATCTCATTAGAGATTTCCGTTGTTTGATGTGTGGTTTGCGTTGGATTGTATTATAGTTCAGTTTGAGGTATTTCTGGGCGTATTAATTGAATGGAACTCGTTTGAGTTTGAAAATTTTAAACTTCTGATGTCAATTAATTATTTGTAGTGATTATCAGGTCTTTTTTTTGGAAGGGGAATGTCAGGTATTAATTCTAGTTAAATTTGTGTTTGGTATAATAGCTTTCGAATGAACTTATTAAACTTGAAAAACTTGAGGACGGTATGAGTATTTTCCAAATGGGTACGGCGGGTAAAAAATGGGTCTGGATATAGTACGGGTGTGATGTTATTGGCCTTGAATTTGCAGCATTGATATGCGTATCAACCTAGGTGTAGTAACAACTGCAAACTTTAGAAGTTGAGCTAACCGACACTCATCCTGTGGTATAATTTTATAACCCTAATCAGTCACATTATTTAATATTACTTCTACAGTATTAATGTAGAAATGATATATAGATTTTAAAAGAAGTAAATAACTTTCAATTTTAGCTGCCCGTGGACAGGGCTATTGCAGATTTTAGTGTATCTATCTTTGCCAGTTATTTCCAATATGCGTGCCCTATAGGACAATTGGCGGCACTACATTTTTCTCTTTGCTCTATTGGTCGAAGTCACACTCTATTTGAAGTTGGAACTCACGGTTTTCACTTCTTTGAAAATATGGTGGGTTGCTGCGGAATTATTGGGGACGCGGCGACTAAGTTTGTTATTTCAGTATTTTCTTCAGATTTTTCTTGTTGTTTTCAAAGTTAATGATCTTCTCCATGTATCTTCTGATGGAATAGGAGTTGGGAAGTAAAGCAAGCCATGACTAAGAAAGGGAAGGGAAAATCAGCTGAACTTGATGTTCCTGTCAATGATGGAAAGGATGTGGATTTCTTGGTAATGTCTGTGTAATCTGTTAATTCTGTCAATTTATGGGTTTTCTGTTGATTTTGTTGTTAGTTGTTTGGCTCTTGGATTATGTGAATAATCGGTGCCATTGTTTGGTTGTCATTGATCTTTTAAGCCTTTAGAAGGAGGTGTTCGCAAGATCTCGAAAGGAGAAGATTTGGAGAATAAAGCAACAGTGCTGTACATTGGCAGGATTCCCCATGGGTTTTATGAAGATGAAATGGAAGGTGTGCTTTGACAAAAAATTGCACATGTTCCCTTTTGATAGATAATGGGATTTATAAAATTTTTTTGTCTCATTCTTTTGCTGAAGATTTTTGGTAAATTTTTCAGGTTTCTTTAAACAATTTGGTACAGTAAAGAGACTAAAAATTGCTCGGAACAGGAAGGTTAGATTCATAAATACTTTCCCCTGCACTTTGATTACATGTTCTTCTGAAATGGTTTCCTTATGAATTTCGTCTTAGACTAGATATTTGTTTGTTCAAGCTACTTTCTTTGTTTTTTCCAGTTGATAATTGCTCTGGTGAATGCTGTTGCTTGCCCTATCAATATACTAAATAAAGAGTTATGGTTAAGTTACCCTCTTTTTCATTTCTTAATATTAGGAGTGTATGAAAGCCAACCCAAAGCATAAGAACCTTGTATATATATTTTTTTCTTTTGATTGCCTTGTGGAGAGACAAGAGGAGAAAATAGTGAATAGTTAGTTGACTATGTTGAGCATCCCTGATAAATGAAGAGAAGAGTTTTAAGAAGTACCCTTGGTTCTTCTGTTAGATTTTTTGTGCTTCGCAGGCTAGCTAATTGCGGTTTCTGTGTACAACAATAAGTAGGTTACATGTTCGTCAGGAACAACATGATACCTGCGCTAAGAATTCACACGTGCATTAAATTTGTGCTGGTAATAAAGAAAGAAGAGAGATAAGTTTTATTTTCTCCGGATAGTTCTTTTACATGTTCCTATGATATTTCTTGTACAGTTGTTGCTAATCTTACTTCATCTTACGTTATGTTGTATGAAGTTGGAACTTCTTGATGATCCTGTCAAGGTTTTAGGGCTTTCGAGTTGAAATAAAAGAGAGCATATTGGTGGCTTAGCAGAGTAGGTAGTTCATTGAATGCTGAGCCAAACAATACAGAAGGTTCCACTGTATATGTGGGTGTGCTTCTGTTCTTCTTGGTTTTCTTTCTCTTCTGCCCTCGATCCCTATGACCTTTCCCTTCATTAATTTTTGTTGTCTTTTCATCTTAATTCGGGATTTCCCCTCCTCCAGTTCGTACTTCAATTGATGTTTTACCCTTTTCCCCTTTCACTCGGTTGTGAAATAATGATTTATGATGTTGCCTTCTTCCTTACCATGCTTTTCTGTCCCTAATATGCCAAATGGCTAGATCTCTCATGCTGTAGTTTGCTCTCCAAAATTCTGATTCGTTGACAGATACTGCACATTAATGAATTACTGATGGATTATGTTTGTAGTTGTGGTTATTGAGCATTCATGTAGCAATATGTCTAATTGATAGTTGTGTTCTCAATCGACGTCTCATCCCTTTCTGATTTACATTGTGTTGAATTTTTGTAAATGTATGCATCTGTTAGCACTTCAATTCCTGTATTCTGGTTGATTCTCAGTTTCACGTTGTACTAGAATAGTAGCAAAATTGTCCCATTATTCAATAGTGAAGGGTAATTGGTCCTGTTTTTGCTGGGTGCTTTACTAATTATGTCCTCTTCCTGACCCCTTTGCAGACAGGAAAGTCTAAGCATTATGGTTTCGTCGAATTCGAGTATCCTGAGGTTGTACCACTTTACATAGCCAATAATCTTTAAACAATATGTATAAATTTCTGACCCTGTTTTTGTAGGTTGCCAAAATTGTTGCTGATTGTATGCATAACTACTTACTGTTCGAGCACATCCTGCAAGTCCATCTAATTCCCCGGAGGATGTACATCCTAAATTGTAAGGACTGTTACTATCCTATTGGATGTATCTCACTATTTGATGAAATTTTGCGGATTTGATTATCAGATAAATAACCAAGTAACCCCGTCATTTTACTTGTAATGTCAATAATATCCCAAATGGTGGCTTTAGGTAAATTTCGTTGGTAACAAAGCTGAGGTCCTTCTGTTGTGTGTGATGTTCTGCTCTGCTCTGTCTCTCGTGAGATACAGATGTGGAATACTTTATACTTCAGGTTAAGCAATCTGTGTTATCGTCTTCAGATAAAAGATGTTCTGTTTATGCCACTATTAACATAAAGTGCTGCTGCAATATAAACATGAATTAATTTGATATCTGCACATGTTTTTAGTTCAGCCATGTGGTTACTGTTCCTTTATTCCTTTATTTATTTATTTGTTTGTGTATTGTGTCTGAAGTGAAAGGTGATGTTAAACATCTGAAGAGGATGTTGCTGCGTGCAACTTGCAGTATTTATCATTTTATTGTTCTAATAACAGTGTTGTATGAACACCTAGCTTTGCATATTTTTTATTTAAGTGAAGAATGGCAATTACCTTCCGTATCATGCCTATGCAGATGGAGAGGTGTAAATCGTCGGTACAAACCTCCAGTGGACTTTGTTCAAATAGAGAGGAAGAAGCACAATAAGGTATATGTTTGAATAGGGTAGTGTGTTAAGATATATGATAACGAATGTATAATTTCTTTCAAGACTAATATGGGTTCTTGCAGGATAGAACACTGGAGGAGCATCAGAAGCTGCTGAAAACAATTTTGAAGCAGGACAAAAACGTAGAAAGAAACTGGAGGCTGCAGGGATCGATTATGAATGCCCCGTAATTGTAAGATCTTCTATTCCTTCCCTTGCCTTTTTTCGAGAGGGGGTGGCGAGGAGTTTATTTTCCCTATGACTGGGTTTGATGATAATATATTCATCAGAGCTATTATCAATCTTTTATTATTCCTTTCCGCTGTTCAGGAGGGTGTTAACCAGCCTGTACCAAAGAAGATAAGGTTTGAGTAAAGCTAGTATCTGGCTACGATGAAGGTATGCTGTTCTCTCTCATTTTCATAACCGAAATCTGCAAGGTTGCAGTGGTACAGATTTTTGCATGTGCTGATTTATATACGCAATTTTTTCAGCAGGGTTAGCTCTAATGGAAGAACGACTAGATACTCCAAAGAAACAATTATATAAGAAAAGTCGTCAGAAAGGGAACTTTGGTGAATCGAGGGGGCTAGATCTTGAAATCATGCTGTTTATGATACATGAATAGATTGTCGTATCAGAGATGGCACATTTAGAAATACTAGTTAAGATTCTCTAGGAAAAGCTCTTGTATGATTTCGCTTGCTTGATTTAAAGCATTGCTCTCATTTCTGACCTCCCTATAGATGTTCAATTCAGATGCAAGCTTGCTTATGTGTTGTTACGATACTGGTTAGATGGCCAGCCAATTTTGAACTTATTCATTACAGTTTTGCTGGTAGTCTAGGGCTACCATTATGCGAATCAGAATCTTACGTTTTGTATTATGGAATGTAATCCCATGCATTGTTATCAAATCTACAAAAAGAAAATCGATCAAAGGTCTATACCGTATAGGATTGCATTTAAAGGTAATTGATTAATGTTCTATGTCGCATTGGATTGCATTAGGTCAGACCATTTATGTAATAATGTTTCATTATACTGGCAAAAGTAGACGAAGGTTAATAAGTGAATTCAATTCATTGAGTCTACTCGTGGTCAACGAGCTTGAGATGTAAAACCTTAAGAAGGGAGGGAAGAAATGACAATTAAAAGCTCCTTACTTATCATCGTATGCAAAAAGACTATAGATGTGGTGAATGAGGTCTTAGTCCAGGTAGTCAACACCAAGGCATTAATCCGCCGCCTCGGCTTGGTTGTCAATACTGAGGCATTGGTCCCTCTATTGTATTGCGTGACACTTAATGATTTATTTGGACGAAATGAGAAAAAAATTATGTTAGTAGATAAGTTCACGTTGAATCTCCCAATAAGATGCGACGATTCAGATTTCATAAAATGGATCTTAGTCATTTCATGCATATAGAATAACCATTAAAGAGATTACCTAGCAGGAAGAATCACACCTTCCACACAAGCGAGGTGAGTTCCAATTTCATTAGAATGGTAACCCACGAGATATGAACCCCTAATAAACTTATTTACCCATTAAAAAAGATCCCATTGTATAAAAGAACATCCATAAAACGATATTTACAAAGACATTGACATGACATTTCAACAAAAAAAAAAAAAAGGGTCTTTAAGTGACGAATGAGTGAGTATTGGATTTGGCTCAAAAGTCAAAAGGATGTCAATGGGAGAGAGTGAAGAGGTATAGTTTGACCAAATGAGCAATAAATGTTGTTGGTTGTTACTATTATAAGTTGTCATAGGTAAGAGAATAACTGGCAAAATAATGCTAACTTCCTGTGGGCTTTGTAACTTCTCTTGGTAGGTAGTTGGTAGTGGATTGTAACAATTAAATGGACCTATCTATGTTATATACATGACTTTATAACATTACCCTATGCTTTTATGAAATTCCCTATGTCAATTCAAAATTCAGACTCGAAACCTTACTGTTCTAACCGATACCCACATTGTTATCTAATTATTTTTTCGAACGTCAACTCAACTAGCTTTCAAATATTACTGCAATATGATCTATTCATTCGTGAGCAACATTCTGGTGGACCTCATATTTTGTTACATCTTCACATTCTATATATCTTTATTTTATTTTTTCTTTGTTATCATGTTCAGCAGGTAGAAAATATTGTGACTCATCTGGCAGAATTCTTAGTGAAAACTAGGTTAAAGTCAAACCTTCAACTCCACCATCTACATCACCAAATTCACCTGCCATGTAATTGCGCCACCAAGTCTCGGCCTTTTATCTCGATGATGTTCACCTGATATTAATAGAGTTAAAGTTCATATTGCTGACATCCAAGGAAAAAGTTTATATTATTGCGTCTAATATCTCCAAAGTTTATAATATTTTCATTCAAAAATCCATCAAGTAAAATTCAACATTTTTGGCCTAACAAATACTAAATAATTTCATGCAATAAGGGTATAAAAGAAGATATCGATTTCCTTCAAAACTGAAAGAAAAATAATTTCTTCATAGAGCCGAAAATAATCTTTTAAAAGAATTACTTTGTCAAATATATATATATATATATATATATATATATATATATATATATATATATATATATATCATAGGTGGTTGTCCCAAATAGTGATAAAGACAAGGCACCAATAGATGAGTTGTAATACATAATTGCATGTCTTCCCTTTCTAATGTTTAGGGTAGAGACTTCTCATAGAAATAAATTTATGAAGCATATGCTTGCTTTTTTTTTTTTCTTTTTCTTAAAATTAATTTAATTTTGTATGTGGAGTGAGAGTGTGGAGAAGTGCAGCTATTAAATACAATTTGATTTCCCTAACTACCCTGTGTTTTGAGCAAACACCTAGGTACCAGTAGTAGCACTCATCCCAACTATATATTTTTAATTTTAAACACCAATTTTACCCAAAAAATAATTGTCAATTTAAATAAGGCCCCATCAAAAGTAATGCATGAATACCCCCTTTCTTTATCAAAAAAAAAAGGACATAAATAAAGAAATGATAAAAAGGAAAAACACCCGGTGGTGTATATATATAAAAAAGTTGACCTACATCCTCCATTCTTAATTTTAAGTAAGAATTCGGATTTAAGTTTTCGTATAGTATAGAAGCGGTAGCAGTTATAAGTTAGTTGTAAAGTTATTTATAAAAAGGTGTAAGGAACTATAAGCGGATGTAAGGAGGTGTAAGAAACGAGTAAGGAGTTGTAAGGCTATAAGTTAAAGTTAAATAGAACAAGGAAACAAAGTTGTAAGAAAATATAAGTAGTTGCAAGAAGAGATTTAAGGAGTTGTAAGATAGTTGTAAGTACGTAATTAGATAATAAACTCCGAAAAATACCCTTGTAAATATTGTTTGACTCTCTCTAATGTAGAAAAACACCTACTTTAAGATTAGTTTGACTTTCTCTAGTATGAAATTTTTAGAATAGAGTTTAGAGGGTCAGAAGAATTAAGGGGGAGAGTGAAAATGTAGAGGTAGTACTGTGTCTGAAAGTTGAGGCCATTGAATGACTGGCAACTACATGCAACTTCTCAGTGTATTAAATTCTTATATTACTGGGGGCTGTTGAGTTTTTTTGTACTTTGTCTTTCCTTAGGCTGACCCTCATAAAAGCTAGCTTGTTAGGTTAGATGCATGTACAACAATAAATACGATACAATGGAAACAAAAATATAAACTCCGATAAATACAATATAATTTTGATTCATTTCATGTGACATCAACTTTAATATGTATAATGATACCAGGATATTTCCATTCAAGTAGAAGTCGGTGTGCATTTGTTCCTTTGAATAAGGTTTCGAATTCGAGTTTCGTGAATGGAGAAAATCTATTATAAAAGTAAACTCTACCTTTTATATGAGTCGACACCAGCTTGATTTTAGTGATACGAAAGATTCGAGACAAAAAAAAAGATGAGTAGAATGACACTTTATCAACTCATGCACTATGTCAATTTGTTAAATTTTTTGATACATATCGACATTGTGTACTTTGTGTTAAAAACCGCCCTTGTAAGATCTCTACACATGGATGCTCAATTTTCGTCTCGTTGAATAGTCAATAAGTTGTAGCTTTATGAATAAAGGATACCTGAATTAGGGGAACGGGAAATGAATATGGTAATATAGAACATTATGGACAAATTTGTAGTTGTGTTTACTCAAAATTACATTACGTTGTCTTACATCATATCCAACCAAACGTCACATACCGAGTTAAGGAATTAGATGCGGTTATAACCACGTACAAGAAGATGGGGTTGAGGAATTATTGAATGAATATGGCAATATGGGTTTTTGCTAGCTGTGCTGTCAATCAGCAAATATGCATGGTATTGGATTGATTCAAGCTGAGGCATGTTCGATCAATTAAACCTTCAAATTCGACTGCATGTTTGTTATTCTTCACTGTAGTGCTGACAAAGCGACTCAAATTGTAAACACCGAGGAGAAGTGGGGTCGGAGTCTTGGACCATGACCTATGTAGTACTCCCTCCGTTCCACTATGACTGTCTTAGTTGACTTTTTTCTGATCAAATTTGTGAACTTTAACTATAAATTTAAAAAAATAATATAATTCATGCTCTTGTATATCTAGAAATCTAATTAATTGGTTTCTTGTTGATTTTAACGGCGTGTCAGAAGATCTCCACAATGCCGGTAGTTTTTTTTGAGTCTATGAATTAGTTTTGCATTTAGTAGGGTGGATGTACATGGAGGTCCCATTGGTAACGAAACAGGAAAGAGTGGGGTCGTGGGGGACATTACATGGGTAAAGTACGTATCAACAGACGGTGGTGACTGGTGAAGTATGCATGAGAGAGTAGGGCAGTAGGGGACACTCTATACTCGGTGAAGTACGTATTAACAGACTGTAGTAAAGCCGAAAAAAGTGGGACACTACACGAGTAAAGTACGTATGAACATACGGTATTGCAGAATAAAACTGTTTCAAATAATTTAAAATACATTGTTAAGATTATTGCCATCGTGTGATATCAGTCATAAGTACAAGTGATGAACGTGAAATGAGGGCAATTAGAGGTGAGTCAAGACCATGAGTTGTACGCTTTAAAATCTATTTGCCGAAGAAAGTCTCGTGAAAACATTTCTAAAGTTCATTTTGTGTAGCTAAAGCTATTCTAAGAAATGGGAAAAAAATAATTAATAGAGTATTAGTTAGGACCCTAACCTCGAAACTTTAAAAGCTCTTGTAAATCAAATATATATATATATATATATATATATATATATATATATAAGGCATGATCACACATTCACACGTCGAACTAAAGTCATAGACATATATGATCAACGTACTTGAGCGTTCTTAATGAAGTACGGAAGAGAACACAATAAGTTGTAAAAAGTAGACTGATATAAATAATATAATACTAAGTATCGATTGACAATTCTATGCCACCTTTTCATCCCATCTCTGTGACTTTACTTCATACAATACAACATATGGAATACTAAAATTTAATAAATGAATAAAAAGACTGAGATGGTGGGATTACATGTAAATAAAAGTCGACGTCTATTTATAGATACTATTTTGTATGATATGTTAATGTACTTAATCTAGATTAACAACATTAAATTGTTGTCGTCATCCTAAACTAAACCGAATTAACTTCACTAGAGAGGCACCTAAAATAACATACCTGCTTAAAACTTTATGCTATAATCTAGATCAAGAGAGAAGGATTCGTGGAAAATTTCGTCACTTAATTAATGGAGCTGTAAAAATCCTTTCTTATGCAACTTTAAATTTGCATTAAACCATGGCCACACTAATGGGTTGGGTCTCTCTCTCTCTCTCTCTCTCTCTGCCCCTCCCTCTTTATTAAACTCTCACCTGCAATTTCCAGCATCAACCATTCTTATACCCCACAACCCCTCCTCCCTTACTTAGCTTTCACACCTAGACCACCCCCTACAACTACCCATCTCTCTCTCTTTCACATTTTGATCAGACCAGAACTGAATCCATGGACTACTTGAGTTCTTCCTCTCTCTCTTCTTACTACCACCTCATCGTCATCTCCGTAGCCTTAGCCATCTCGCCCTTGCTCCTCCTGCTCTCAAGGCGGTCCAAGAAGTCCAAGCCCCCGCCCCGACTGCCCCCGGCCCCCCGGATGGCCTGTCGTGGGGAACCTCTTTCAGGTGGCCAACTCCGGGAAGGCCTTCTTTGAGTATGTTCGAGACCTGCTTCCTACCTACGGACCCATCTTTACTCTGAGGATGGGCTCGCGCACTATGATCATAGTGAGCAGTGCCCAGTTGGCGCACGAGGCCCTTATTGTCAAGGGCCCCGTGTTCGCCAACCGGCCACCGGAGAACCCAACACGGGCTGTGTTCAGTTGCAACAAGTTCACCGTTAATGCATCCGTGTACGGCCCGGTGTGGCGCTCCCTCAGGAAGAACATGGTCCAGAACGGGCTCAGTTCTTCCCGCCTTAAGGAGTTCAAGGGCGTTAGAGATAATGCCATGGATACGCTCATTGACAAAATCAGGGCTGAGGCTCAGGCCAATCACGGCCTCGTCTCGGTTCTCAAGAATGTCAGATTTGCGGTGTTCTGTATACTCTTGAGGATGTGTTTTGGGGTGGAGATGACTGAAGATACGATTCAGAACATTGACCATATGATGAAGGTCGTACTGATCACTCTGGACCCCAGAATCGACGATTTCCTCACAATTTTGCGCCCATTTTTCTCCAAGAAGAGGAAGCTAGCTATGGAGGTCAGGAAGCAGCAGATAGAGCTGTTGGTGCCGCTGATCGAGAAGCGTCGGGCAATACTTCGGAACGGGTTAGAGTCCGACCCGGAAGCCGCCCCGTTCTCGTACCTCGATACCCTTTTCGACGTACGAGTGGAGGGGCGGAAGTCAGCCCCTCGGACCCCGAGCTGGTGACTCTGTGCTCGGAGTTCCTAAACGGGGGACTGACACCACGGCCACGGCGGTGGAGTGGGCGGTGGGCCGGTTCATAGAGAACCCAGGCATCCAGGCCCGGCTCTACGACGAGATTCAGTCCGTGGCCGGCTCACGGCCCGTGGAGGAGAAGGACCTCGACAGCATGCCATACCTACATGCATTCGTCAAGGAGCTCTTGAGAAAACACCCGCCCACCTACTTCTCCCTCACCCACGCGGTGACGGAGCCCACCACCCTCGCGGGCTACGACATCCCCACCCACTGCAGCGTGGAGTTCTTCCTCCCGGGCATATCCGAGGACCCCAAGCTTTGGTCGGACCCCTGTAAGTTCAACCCGGACAGGTTCATGTCGGGGCGGGAGGACGCCGACATAACCGGGGTGACCGGAATCAAAATGATCCCGTTCGGGGCGGGTCGTCGGATATGCCCGGGGCTCGGGATGGCGACCATCCACGTACATTTGATCATAGCAAGGATGGTTCAGGAGTTCGAGTGGTGTGCATTTCCGGAAGGGAGTCAAGTGGATTTCAGTGAGAAGTTGGAGTTCACTGTGGTCATGAAGAATCCATTGACGGCTAAGATTAAGCCACGCAAATCATGATCATCATGGGCTCAAATCAAGGAAAGGAAACACAAAAATAGGAATGCATTTGGTTTGTCTTCAATTTTAATGCCAAGTTAATTAATTTGTATCTTTTCCTTTTAGATTACATTACTACATAATTTATGTCATGATTAATTTCAAGACATGGGTTTAATTTTCCATTTTAATTGATTTTATCACTCGTGGTAAAGTATAGTGGATGATCATATATATATATATATATATATATATATATATATATGAGATGACATACCTCAAAAGAATTTCTGTCTTTTTAATTATGATTTTGGGTTATAAATCATATGGAAATTAGTTTGTCAATTCAAGGAAGTTTTAATTCAAATTGATGGTTTGTGGGTATTTTTGAATTTGTGATATTTTGTTTAAATCTTCAAATTAATTGCAAAATTGGTGTCATACAATGGTTAAATTACCTTTTGTTTTCTAAAGTGTTATATATGGGCATTCCTATGTATGAGAAGAATACAAACCAAAATAACCACAAAAGAGGAAAAAAAGGTAGTTATTTTACACTCCAAATTGAAGTTTTTTCACAAAATTCGATTCTTTTTTAGTTTGATAAACTACAACTTTTCACCATTTTGAAGAGAATACAGTAGTATTAGTGATATTCTTTATGATTCTTATATCTAATTAAGGATCTCAAGAGAAAAACAGAGACCTGAAAAAGAGTCCACTTTGTACTCTGACATATTCTGATAGAAAAGATATAAAACTCTTTATGTAAAAGTTTTATAATAACAAGTATCTGTATCACCTTTCCTAAAAATATCAATTGTTCATGATTTGACAAAAATCTAAAAAGTTGGTAAAAAATTATCACAAAAAGAAACCAAAAAAGGGGAAAAATATAAATTTACTTTTATTTGTTTTAAAAAAACCTTAAATTGTGAAATGAAACAACTACAAGTCATAAATAAATGATGAAGTGGTATGGTGATGCATGTTAGGTGTACATGGTGAAGAATTAAAGTGTTACATTTACTCACATCATGGCAACACCTACCAAACGGTGCTCATAAATATTTGAGAGGTTGTAAATCATTTTATAATTTTTATAATTATAATAATTGACATTCCTTCCGTCCTAAAACAAAATTTTTATTAGTTGATGTTTTATAATATTTTTACATCAAATAATATAAAAGATTTAGTTTTTAAAAATATACTTACAATTTCTTACAGTACTACCAAAGATGACAACAAAATTATAATTTTTATTTACTATGTTCAAGCTAAATTCTTCATTTTGAATCTTAATAATAATAATAATGATAAATAAATTATATTCTTTTATGTTTGTATTATTTCTAAATTCGACAACCTTTTCAAATCGGGAACGATCATAATATTAACTCTAAAGGCACCTTTCCCAATTATCACTATTATTAATACTTAGTGAAATTATATGTGTTTTGTATCAAGTCACTATTTAAATATTTTATTTCGGCTTAAAAATTATATACTTAACTATGAAATTGAAAAAGAATGTTATGGTTGAATAGTAGAATACTATTACAACTTATAAATCGTGTAAAATTATCTTTTCTTTATAATTTTTTATAGTTATAAAAATACGCGTATGATATACCTTCTAAATAGGGTTAATTCAATTAAAATATTATTTAATATTCATAATTATGCATAATTATTAAAAAATAGCAGTAATTTAAGATCATAAAATACATTAGTACAAATTAACGTAAAATATTTTATTATCTTAATATAAGAAACCGTAATACTTATACAGACTGATAGTGGACGTAGCCATCGGTAGCTGTAAAGCAGAAGGTAGAATGGGAAATGGGTCAATATCAGTGCATATTAAAGCGCCTCCAAAGTCGTATTTTTCTGATGCGAGTTAATTCTTCTTTAGACTTTGATTTCTCATATAGATCACGTACTTTACAAAGTTTATTAATGCAAAGCAACTTATAGGTGTGTAAAGAGGATATAGTGGAGGAGATTAATGGAGACTTAGACTTGTTAATTCAGCTGGGGGATGTTATACGGTTTAACTAGAGTTGTAAACGAGTCAAGTCGAGCCCAAGTTGGTCAGGCTCGGGCTTGACTCGATTTTGTTTTTCTTATTTGATTAAAAAGTTTTTAAATTCAAGACTATAGTCGAAATTAAATTCTATATTTTGGTATAAAATTCAAGAAGTAAGGGTTTGAATAAAATTTTGGTGATTTTAGAGGTAATTTTACACCCTTTACACAAGTATTTTTAGAAAAAATAAACTATTTAGCTCTATACCGGGTATGTTTTCGAGCCGACTCGATTCCGTTACAACCCTAGGTTTAACATTATTTAGGTTTTGGTAGCATCCTTTTGTTATTTGTTTTACGTACTCTCTTTTGATTAAAGATCGACTTATACTGTTTTCTTTTAAATAGTTAAATGTAGACAGATATCTGTTGCAGAGACAAATAAATAATCGAATCAGCTAAGTTATAATAGCTTGATTTATATATGAAAGGGCTGAAATCATTTGTTGATGGATAAGATTTTTGAGTTGATGTGTGCAGTTGAGTTTTAGTCACAAAATGTAATAGTCGGTACAAGTGTTGTTGGGTTTGTAGCACACAGGATACAACTCATAGGCGATGAATGATGATGATATGTTAACTCATCTGTGCCCAAGAATTGAAGCTGTCTTTGTCCAAAAATTTAACTCTGGGCTAAAGCAATTATCCTCCATGTACCAATGTAAGTGCAATTTTGACAACCCAAAGGCAGCTGTGAGACTTCTGTCTGTGAGAGTATTGCGTAGGTGTCCACAATTTGTGGGCCAAAAGTTGATGCCAAGTTTGGCTGTCAAAGTCTCACCATCGACCTCTGCGCTTCATTATACTGTATACGTTCGTCTATGATACTACAAGCGTGAGCCCTTTAATATACTGTATACATTCGTCTATGATACTACAAGCGTGAGCCCTTTAATATTGAATTTAAACGGGATTTGAAGAGATTCACACGGGATTTGAAGAGATTCACACGTGTCCTAGCTTACCTTTAGACTTGTTCTGAAAAATCTACGATAAAAGGCACTGGGCGTAGTTAATTCTTGAAAAATCCGAGTTTTGTCAATCTTGATGGATCTTACTAGGGTATGACATTAATCTATGTTCTTTCAAAATGGAAAAGAGAATAGCTGAAGTAATCCATAGGTGGTGGGAACTGATAATTGCACATCATCTATCCACATCAACAGTACATGCGGAAGAAACAAGTGGGGAATGACACAAAAAGGTGGGATGCTCACAAGGATCCTAGACTTGAATCTATGCATATTTATGCACATGTTCTCTTTGTACACAAGTTGCTGACATATATTCAATTTGTTACACTAGAGAGAAAAACTGGACACCTAAAAGGGTACAACACTTACGGCATTACATTGGAAAACATAGCACCCAACTAACTACTGCTAGAATTGCGCTTCCAAAGAAAAATTGAATGAACCACACTAACATTGCCTCTAACCCCCTAACAAGTTAGCTAAGAAAATAATACAGTGGTACCAACTCAATCCAAAGGAGGCAGCCTGAAGAGCCCATCTTGCACGATCTGGAATTGTGCTGGCTGAAACAAAGGGGCATTCGGGTGTTATATAGACAACCATCTGTCCTGCAACAAGTTTGAATTATCACCCAACAAAAGATATGTACAGAGCCACAGCCCACGAGATAAGGAAAACAACCAGCTTCCCAGAGTCCAGAAAAACTGACAGGAACTCGGCTAGCAATTGCCCCTTTGGCATACATGATAGTATGTGAGTTCTAAAGGATGCAGCGGGGAAATGGGCTCCGCTCATAACTATGCAAATGATGGGCTCTCCACATGCTTGTTTGGGCGGTTCTTTGAGATATCATTGTCTTCGAGTGATGGCATGCCATCTCCAGCTTGTTCAACATCATCAATCTGGCGGAGACGCTGGTCCTCGTGAATAGGGTTCATCCTATGAGTTTCTGGAGTCCTAGAGAAAAATGTACAATGATATGAAACAACGCCAGGAGAGTCTGTGTTATGATTAGATCGGGAACTGGAAAGCAACTGCATAGAGCGTTTCTTCTCACAAGCCTCACGCAAAGAAATCCGACAAACTGGGCAGGTACAATGTTGCAGCAGCCATATATCTATGCAGTTTATGTGGAAATAGTGCCCACAATATGGGAGTATACGCAAGACATCTTCCTTGCGGTACTCGGCCAAGCAAATGGAGCATCTGCAGGACAGCAATACAACAGTCAAGTTTAGCACCTAAGTGAACACTCTTGAGGACTACCAATCCTATTGATTCTAAGTAACACACAGATTAGCAAAATATATGATTACTCTACTTGGAACCAGATGTACCCAAACCTGAAGCAAGGTAATGCAATTTGACCTCATCCTCACTGATTAGGCTTTAAATTTTTGTAACTGATACAGATCGCATTTTCATAGCTATTTGACCTAGACCCAAATTTAACCAAATTGAGTGTGATCCTACAATTTGACCCATATGTTCCATCAACATGTTTTGACTTTATTCAATCAATTCAATCTGCACAGCAGTTGACTGACCCTTTTGTTCGGTGTAACAGCACATACAGATTTTGAAATCATTTACAACTCATCCTAAAACTAAGAACTATACATTAGACAAAATTACATATGTTTATAAGATATCCAAAACCTCTAATTTGTATGCAACATCAAAGGACAACCAAGGAAACAGTAAATCCCTAGATGCCATTGCTTCTTGAAAGTGGTTACCGGATTTTGAGTTTGATCACAGCTTAATTGATTTTATCTGCTGGTATGGATAATGAAAAGGACAGAATAGCAAAACAAATACAGTAAAAGCAAGCAATGCCAAAAATCAGTCAGCGGAGCCTATATCTATATGTATTCATTTTCCTAGACTAGCACACCTGCTTTAAGAAATCTTTCTTTGGATAAGCACACTGATGGCAAGATTGCCATGTACCTAGATTAGCACTTGCCAGGCGCAGTGAAAGTTTCAGATAAATATTGACCAAAGACATAGCTCCAATAGCAATCTGCTGTGGAAATTCTGCTCGGTTCCAGAATGGAAGTAAGTTCAGCATAGGTAAAAAAAAAAAAAAAACTAATGCCACACTTAGAGCCTGCTTGCCCATTCATAGGATTGGAGAAAGCTTCTCCCTGGTCTGATTATGAGTCTCACTGACCTATACATGGCTCATTTGTCCTGAACTAGCTTATGACTAGAGAGACAACAGCAGAGTAACAAACTAGCATAACATGATTGAGATTTCCAAGAGAGATAGCACTATCACCTATTCCTTTTAGAAAGACAAGGGCTAATATATCTTATTTATATTTTTTTAGCAAATGGTCAATGAATTTGTAATCAAAACTATGATATGATTTCTTTTTTATTTTATTTTTTGGCGGAGATCAAGCTGTGTACGTCTAACTTCACTACTCCTACAGCCACTTTTTCCTGTCCTCAGGGCGGAGCTTTGAGAGAAGCCTAAGATAAAAGTATCATATAACAAGGGGAAAATGAAGCCTTATGAAGAGCCCACAAGAAAAATGTAGTATACATGTATGCTTGAAATCATCACTGGTAACTAGACCAAATTAACTTTTAACTTATGCTATATCTCATACTTCAGCTCCTTCAGAGCTACTATAACCCTCGATCAATGGATGGTGAAGAGCTTCCCTCTGCCTGAACAGGCAAAGGCAACCATAAGAATATATTAGAATATTTATAGCGACAAGGTTAATCTGAAAACTGCGACCAAAGGTGTGCAATCAACACTACACAAACGTAGAGATGAAAAGTCAGCTGATCTGATATTTTACTTCCAGGTGCAGCTAAGTTCCCAATCTAAACCAAATTACAGCAAATGTAATTCTGCTTTCGGGAATGAAACCATCAGTGCCAGAATCAATTCAACGTAAGCATATCTTGAACACAAATATAGCCAAGCTTATTGTTGATCTTAAACTATAAGCCCAAAAGGAGGAAGAAAAGAAGAGTTATAGCATCATGTCAATCCTTTGCCTCCAATGATTAGCAACAAGGCATGGCCAAACCATGAATCAAGTGGGCCCTAAAAAGTTCAAGAAAACATATACTGGCGAAATTCAATGAACAAGGTGCAAAGAGCTCAAGTACTTACTGCCCATTTTCTGCAGATGAAAAGTACTCATCGCCGTACTTCTTTGCTGGAAAGTTGGCCACTATTGGAGGCTCAACGCCGTGCAATCCCCGCTCCAACTGCAACAAGGAGAGCTAAAATATTCATTTAGCATGTCCCATCACCAAAAACCCTCTCATTTCCCCAACCCCAACCCAACCCCTCTCTCTCGGAAAAAAGAAAACAACCAATAATCAAGAATTAGGAAAATTATTCAGACTAGTTCACTCAAGAAATTTCTCCATCGTTCCTCTATGCAATAGCTAAAGGCAAAAAAGGTGCTGGGTATTTATACAGATATTGAGTTAATACTGAAAATTTGTAGCCAACAATTTTACCAACCCAAAATTCTCTGATTACCAAACCTTATCTTGAATTACCCAAAACAGATAGAGACAGAGAAGCAGCATGGAGATGGGGTTGGTGTAATGCAAGCAAGAGGGAACTCTTTTAAAGAGCATGAGAGAGAAGGAACTTGGAAACACGACGGTACACATAGTAGCGAAAGAAACAGTCAGAAAGAGAGAGAAAGAGAGAGATGGGAATTACGGCGCCGAGATTAGATCTAGAGGCAAGATGGCGCTGGAAGTTTCGCCTAGAAGCTCTGAGCTGAATCCGAGCACAGATGAGTCTGGTGCATATGAACACTATGAACAGCATACTCACTGCAAACCCAATCACGGTCATCACCCAATTCGTCCTCACAGAACTCATCTTCTCTCTCTCTCTCTTTATCCCCTCTTCTGCAAAATCAAAACTCGCGGAGAATCAAATTCCGCAGACAATCATCATAATCACCATGATCATCGTCACAGCTTGGTTCTCTCACATCGCTGCATCGCTAGGTTTCCACTCCAGAGCTCATGAGAGTGAGTATGATTGACAAATCAACACTGAGTGAACTCAAACGATCAATCAATTGAATCAATAAAGAACAGCAGAGAGATTGGAGAATCAATCAAGAACAGAGCAGAGATTGGAGAATCAATAAGAGAGAGAGAGAGAGATGGGATAGATTTGGGGATCCTGGAGAAGATTTTCCAGAGGGAATCTCGGGCTTGCTCTGCTGGAGGGAGAATTTCGTGAGTGACAGTGGGGAGAGAGAGAGAGAAAGAAGGAGGAGGAGGAGACAAATAGAGGAAGGGAACGACAGGGATTAATGATTATTACCGTGGCAACAAACAAGGAATTTGTTTATGTGCTCAGCCAGCCCTCAGTCGAAGTTATTCACCTCCATCCATCAAATTCAGGTCAACCCCATCAAATTCAAGTCTTTATAAATCATTCTTACAGATTTTATGGGTTAAACTAATTAATTTATAATTTAATTTTATCATAAGTAATGTATTACCGATAAGTAATGTCGATTGGCATTGTATTTTTAAATTATAATTAAAAATTATGAATGTGTATTGATCGGCGTTGATTATGATAAGTATTACTGAAGAATACTTATGATAAGTTAAAAATAATATTCCTTACGTTTTGAAATACTTATCGTTTTAAGGTTACGAGAGAATATCAAAGAAACATTAAGTTTATGCTAAAAGATCAAGTTATTCGAAGATTTCATTGATTTAGAAAATAAGATAAATAAAGCAATTAATAAGATAAAATTGGTAACTAGTTATTAATAAATCATTGAAATTATAAAGTGATAAATATTATAAAATAAAAATAATTAATTAAAGTGAAATGTATTTAGAAATTAAGGGAGTTCTAGTAAAAAGAAATTGATTTAGGTTTGTGAGGGTGGGAGATTGAAAAATGAAATGTCTCAATGTCATATCAATATTGATAGGTTGAAACAGCTTGATATTTGTTTCATATATATATATATATATATATATATATATATATATATATATATATATGTTGAAATTTAAAATTTTGTGCAACAATTCTTAATTTTTTTAAAAAAATAGTAAAAGATACATGTAAATTATCTTTAAACCATGTTATATTTAGCTTACGAGTCTTACAGTTTTTTATAATTACTTACCATTCGTTAGAATTTTTTATAATTAATTTTATAACTATTTTACAACTCCTTACAACCTTATAATGAAATAGTCGTATAATATAAATAACTTCGCAATTATATTATAACTTCTTAAAACCTTACATCAGAATAGGCATATAATAGTAAAAATAAAAAATGAGACACTCATGTCTAAAATTTTGGACCCACTATTGCTTGTTAAACTTTTAAGTACACTTCTGATTTTAGCATTAGTGAAACCCAAATTGGGCACTAATATGAAGATTTATTTTCCTCTTTTCAATAATAAGGAAAGATATAAATACTAACATAAAAAAAATGTCCAAATTTATATGAGGAATATTTGAATTTAGATGTTAAATTAATCAAAGAAAATTGAGATATTACAAGTGTGAAGAAAGTAATATCGTCATTTATGTCCCGAAATCGAGTGAATTAGGGTTAATTTTTTAAAATATTAAAAAATATTAATATTAAAGATGAGACTTCTACTGGGTAAATCTATAATTTGAGATATGATAGAGCAATATGGTTCAAAGTTCGAAATATTAAAATCTAAAAATCTAAATTTTTCAAGTTTTATTTTTGAAAAAGAATTGTGGAAATTTTGCTAAATTGGATGTACACTATGAATCCTTTTGTGTATGAGAATGAAGAAATAATAATTTAGTGGACATTTTTTGATTATATCATGTGGTTGAAACTTTGGGAGTGACTTTTTATGAGATTGGCATCTACACTTAATTCTCCCTCCACAACCTCCAATTAAGAAACGTACAAGATAAATTATAGATACTGTCTGTCATCTTATGGGCTACAACCCACATGAGCCTTCCTAGCTACAAAACACAATTCACCATATATATTTCACAAATCTATTTAATTTATTTAATCTTCTGTACCTTTTTATTATTTTTTAATCATTCATAATTGAAAAAAGGCGATGTTCATAAGTATCGAGTAGGAATACGTAGTATTTGATTCAAGATTGGATTGTTTCGGTTTTTATGCAATAAAATAGAATGCTTTTAGCCCAAGAATAGGCTCTCTTTTGTGTTAACCCAATTGAAATATCATCGACTTAAAACATGACCTCATCCAAGCACGCTTAACTTATCCTATATTTGACCGTAACGATTTGTTTACCGCCCTACACGATTTAGATATCCTTGAAAATACATAAATTTTGCTTAATGTATATGATACATATTGCCGTTGTTGGCACTTAACCAACTTTTAAAAAAATGCAAACAACAATAGTTGAAAAATGAAAACCCTACATATCTCATCATCCATGACGTGGTGCTCTTGTGGTCTCTTTTGGCATATATTTTGGCTTTTCCACTAATTGTGTGGAAATAGATACAATTTATGAACCATACACATACACCACTCTCTATTCAGAGAGGACAGAAAGCCATGGCCGTCTTTTGGGTCCACTCTATTGCCTAACCCACATTAGAAATGCCAATTCCAATTCCAATTCCAATGACCCTGTATCTGTCGGGTCTGTAAATCCGATAACATAACGTGATTTGAGGGAAAAAGAAAAATCGAAATGTACTTAAAAATTTAAATAAAACGTCATATATAATCATTTTGATTTACAGATCTAGATTCATGGTATAATTTGTATCTCTTTTGTCAATGTTTTCTTAATTAGCTTCAAATGCTAGTATGTTCTTAATTAGCTTGATCATGACCACTAATTAGTTTATGTAGTTGACTTCATCAACCACCATTCCTTTAATTTCTTCTAAATTCTACACAATTTTAATTAATCCCATTAATTAATTGTGTTGTGAGATCTGGCACCATGTTTCGCTTGCCACTTGTGACCGTTTTAGATTACTTTCAATTTCAACCAAAGCTTAATTAGTTAGTAATTAAATAATAATAATAATAATTCATTAATTACAAGGGAGGGCCATATTTTTCTTTTTGATGGATGGGAGGCCATATCTTGACAAAAGCACATATACAAAAACAAAAGATTCTACAATGCAATTTTGAAAAGATACTGATTAATATAAACTCGTTTAAATGGGGTCTAACTTCTTGTAAGTGGAGAAATCGCATTAGAAAAGATCAGTCCTACCCTTATTGACTGATAGTAAGTTCATTATAGTTACATATTAGTTAATGATGTTTCGACTTAGTTGTTAAGATTGAGGCGCCTATGTCTCAGGGTCGGCTCATTTATTCTCCATTATATTGTATTATTTTTTACGACTTCTCAAAATCGTAAAATGTATATATATATATATATATATATATATATATATATATATATATATATATATATATATTAAGTATATTTATTGGTTGGTTTCACTAAATGAAGGAAACTTAGGATTCCATGATTTAATCAATAAGGGCAGCTTCCCAAAGAATCCTGCATTCCTCATCTTCCATAGTGACTTGGATTATTATTATTATTATTATTATTATTATTATTATTATTATTATTATTATTATTATTATTGCAAAAAGATTAAAGGCCGGCCATATCTCTTCTCTTATGATCAGTCCCTTTCCTATATGAAAGGAAAATGCATCCTCAGTCACCCACATAAATAAATAAATAAGTGCTCCAAATTTATCGTCACCATTTTCAATCTCATATATATTATTACCTCTAAATAGAAAAATCTATGTTGGAAAAATAATAAAGGTATTTAATCTTCCTTGGATAGTTTGCATGTCAATAATAATATTCATAAATTATTATGTAAAATTATTTGTTTAGGTAACTCTTTTATAGTCTACCATATTTATCATATAGACAGATTCATAATATACGTAATTTTTAATAATTTACCTTTCACACAATACTTACTAGGTTACCGTCTTGGTGCCAAAGCCAATGGAGTAGGCTGTTATTCGGAATTACTAAGTTAGGATTAAATCCATTTGTATATTTTTTTCCAAAAGTTAAATAAAATAACTAATTCGGTCTATATACATAAAGGGCTAGTTGACTTATATGGTACAATCGCTAAGTCAACTATTCATCTTAATTGAAATGTAAAGCCGCTCATGAAGTCAACGAGATCGACCATAGCTTTTGTCAAAAGAAAAGAAGTAAACAAAAACACTCCTCCCTTCGTTTGATAATACTAGTCGTTTTTTTTTATTGTGTACTAAAAAATATAAAAAATAATGATAAAATTTATGTTAAAAAATGAAGTTGTCTCACGATTTTATTATAAATAAAAGAAAAGTCAATGAAAAAAGGAGATACAAAAAATAATTAATACAGACAAAATTGATAAATTAGTCATTAACATGTCATTGAAATTGTAAAGTGATATATTACAATACATGTCACTTTAAATAATTTTTTCGTTTCACAATATCTCTCTTACCATCCGAATGACATACAATTTGTCAATTTTGTCATTCTCAATTGCTTTTGTTCTCTTTTTTTCGTTGACTTTCTTCCAACAAAATATTGGAGTTACTCGGTCTTTTAATAAAAATTTTGTATATTTTTTTAACATTCTCTCATAACATCAAAAAACAACCAGTATTATAAAAATGGATGTAGTATTTTTGAATAATGGGAGGACTAAGACTAAGCCCCTACGCATTAAGTGCCCATTTAAAAAGCATGATTCCAGGTAGAAGCAATTAACACGATCGAGCCGTGGTGTCATGCGAGAGAATTGCACCCTTTATTTTAAGTATAATTATATACAAGTTGATAAAAAATAAAAAAACATATTATATAGAGATATACAAGTTGAAAAAGAATAATAGTAATTTTATTATATTAATGCACTTGAAAAGAAATTTATATATCCATGAAAGTTTACAATATTTAAGTAATTTATTGGGACACTTTTTGCATGTAATCTTATTCCTTTTACTATTATGATCATAGATATTAAACTCATAATTCTAAGTGGGTAGTTAAAGGGGTTGTAGATTATATTCAATAATATAGATCTTTATAATATCGAAAATCGACTCAATTATAATACTTGTATAATAAAAAAATAACTTATAAATCGACATCTTCGTTCTTAAAAGTGAGTGTTTATTATGTTAATTATGAAGGTATATTAAAGTCATTCTCCATCCGTGAAATTCATTGGTTCATTGACAATTTAACTCAAAAAAAGACTGAAATTTAAATTCCTAGAATCCTTATCTTGAACATTCTATTTTGATCTCAGTGTGTATTGCAAAATACGCATAGTATCCCGCTCATCGAATATTCATTTGGTCAAAACAGCTAAACTCCTCCAAACATCTTTTTTTCCTCCCGGACGGATATCAACAACACATACCCCATACTTATCGAGTGCATGTTTAAAACATTCTACTTAATCAGAATATAAAATAATACCCCGCCTCATCTTCCAAGAGTAACCCCGATTTATAAATAGCTAAATCGATACTAAATTCAACTTGCAAAATTGAAAGTAAATCCCCTAAGTTTGAATGTGTATAACGACCCACTAACAAACGAGAAAAATATATAAATAGCACAAGTGGAAAAATCAAGGGATAAGTACAAAAAATAGGTGAAGTATCCGCACTCAAAGAAGTGACACCACCTAACTTAACAAGTTGAATTATGCAATAATTTGCATTTTAAAAGTGCATTAATCAGTTGTTAAAGTTAAGTCAAATTGTTATATGACGCATCTTACAACTTAATCAATAGTCATTTACACATTAAAGTTGCTCTCCTTTTTGTTAATCATTATGCAAACTAACACATTTTTTTTTTGGTTTTGATTTGGATAAGTCATGATCCCGGAATATGCCAATCTCCTTGATACTTATATTTACGAGCGACTTTATTACATATTTTAAAAGTTCAAAATTATAATTCGGTATGATCACTATATTTTTGTGTCTAGAACATACGCCTCTGATTCGATAGTGTAAAGATTTGATTAATAAGGATGATTGAAAAGTCGAAGTATCTCGTTGCGATAGAGAAGCTAGCCGAGTAGCGGACAAGTTAGCTAATATGGATATTTAGTTTGATGATGAATTGAGATTCTTCCTAGGACACATAATCATGAACTCACCTATCTTTTTTAGATTTTTAATATTGTAAGTTATCCCTATCTATATGTATGGAGATATTTGTTGACAGTTTAGCCAAAAAGTTACCTTGTAATGATTAATTTTATTTTATCATATCATTCTCATATTATATAAAAGTGCCACTTGTGTTTGTTGTTTGGACCGACCATCATTGCATTGTTTCAAGTTTCAACAGCATGATCAGAAAAATATGATTACCAATAATAAAGCTTTTTATATATCAAGTTACTTTATATGATGATGTGAATTAAAAAGAGGTAAAAAGTACAATATCTATTGTTGGATTACTATTCTCGTGACTTAGAACTTTCCATGAAACTGTTGTCAACAAAGAGATGTATATGTGCACAATATCATAGAAAAATTTGTGAGACCATTTCATAAAAATATACGTATTAACAATATCAACAAATTCACTATTTAGCTGGAACAAAACCAAAAACGCCAGCTTAGATTCAGTTCTTAATATCAGCTTTCATGAATCATGATAGCCTGAAAGCAACATTAATCAGCTGACAGTAACGAGCTCCTGGTACTCTGACAGCAATTTTGGAATGTCATCCATCCGCAGCTGAAAATCAAAGCAGATCGTCATGCTTGAAAATTCACCAGAAAATGTAAGCTGTCTGTGTAATGTTCTAAGAATTTTGAGAAACCGTGTATTTTAGTATATGATATTAGCAATGGAGGTGAGGGTTGAGGTTGCAAGATATACAACTCCAACAGCTTGCAGCGAAGCTTTTGGCCGTTTGAAGTACCAGTCCCTCAAAATGACAGCATATGGTGACTAAAGTCAGATAGACACCGCACGCGCGGGGGAGAATGAAATCATAGGCATGCAATTTTTTTTTTTTAAGCTGTGACATGAAGGCAAACATAACTCCATAATCAGAAGCACACGGAACTTCAAACACAAAAGTCTGAAGGCATGCCTGTTTAGCACTTTGACTGTACCCAGATTGACCATATGAACATAAGCCCAGCCTGAGACTTGGCTCACTATTACTTCGTGAGCTCAGTGTGGCAGAAAGTATAGGTGTGAGAGGACAAGTGTATAATTAACCAAGGACAACAATATACTAGAGTAGAATGAACGGTCTTGGCCATTTCTAATACCTGAGATGGATCTTTGACATGATAGAAATGATAAGTAAACTTTCCCAGCGATGCAGATGCCAAACATGATGAGTCTGATCCAGCAACATTACTGTCAAAGAAACACAAAAATAGAATAGAGCAAACACAGGCTGAATTAGAGTCAAAACACAGCAGTAAGAAAACATAGGCAGTAGGCTTGCTACAACTTGCAAAATTATTAGCCATTATGATGTCAATGTCAAAACACAGGCTAGCAATAGATTAGTGTAGCAAAACAAGAAGGTTACCACATCCTTATCAGCAGGTAAATACCAAAGCCTAATTTTGAAGACTTGTTAGCAGGAATATCAAATTTGATTCAGGTACTGCAATAAACCAAAACAAGTGTTGTATTGCTGAACCAACCCCCCAAAAAAAAAAAAAAAACTTCTTTCATCTTTGAGCAAAAATGCAAAGTACATCAAGTAGTCATATTATTATACAGCAAATTTTCAAAGTTGGTTCAATAAAAAGCCACTGTCAAAACAATAGCTAAAATAGAAGTAAGAACATTGCATCCACATATTATTATACAGCATATTTTCCATTGTACTTTTCGGATTTAATTTTGGGGTATTTTTATTAGGAAAGTAGTAAGTTATTCCAGCATACTAGAACATTTTCCTTATAAGTAGCTTTGATGCTATATAATGTACATAAGTAAATACCTCTTCACTACTATGCTAATTGCAGAGTTCAGTATGACATAAGATTGTTCAATTGGAGAGATTGCACATCAGATTCTTTTCGCATTTAAAAAGTTTGTCATACAATAATTTGATTTGTTGAATCGTGAATAGTAGTTCTGATACCAAGCACAACAGACAGAACTTTTAGCATAAAAAGTTTTAAAAGTGCTCACTTTGATTCACTATGAATCCTTTGATTCACTATGAATCTAGTAGGCAAATCACTTGAAACTAATTACAGCCGGAAACATCATGGACTAATCTTACCGATAACGATGATTGATGAGACGTTGATAATCACGGAGCAAGCACCCAAGCTCCTTGAACTGAATGAAGTGAGGTTCAATCTTCCTCCAGTGATCACGAAGCACTTGAGCTGCCTTTTCTCACAAAAATACATCATCAGCAACAGAAGCAGGAGGAAAGCACTATCAGTTCGTATAATTTATCCGCTGAGTCTGAGGCAAACATAGCAAATGTACCTGACTATGTGAAATTGTTTCACCCATAGATTCCCCTCCCCCATAAATTTCAATGCCAAGTCAATTAGTTCTTTGTCTTCTGCTTCATCCAAAATCTGCACATCAGATCTTGAAACTGAGGCAAAAACATCAAATCTTCTCCGTAGCTCTGAAATTGCAGACCCTTGATGTTGGCTTTCCTACAGCGGAGATGGAAAATAACAAAAGCACGTCAAAAACTCCCAGAGAAGTGTGATAATCATCACTTACCAAAGTTCACTCATTAGTATGGAGCCTGTGATCCCATATATAATCAAGTAGAGATAAGATTAAATAGTATGGGTGGATCTGGTTAGCAATTCTTTGGAGTGATTTTACAGAAATCACGTTCAAGGAAAAAAGTTTTGGCTTCAAAGATCATGTTTGAACTTACCCCTCCTGCCACCTTCTTTCCCAAACCCTAACCCTATTGGGTGTGTTCCCATCCCTTGCTCATCAAACCAATCCAAATTATTTCTCTTTAATATCAAGTCATTTTCATCAAAATGCATTCAAAAAGTTATAGATCTTATGATCTTTACAGATTTTAATTTTGCAAAAACTATAACATTGTAAGTTTGATACAGATCTCTCTCTCAAATAAACCTCAAATGACATTCTCTTAAGATTGCACTTTCCCAAAGTTTTTAGAAAGTTTGATCTATTAACGTGCAGACAGCTTGGAAGTTCATCTGCCTTTCATAACCTTTCTCCAAAAGACAGCTTCTAATTCCTAGAACTAGTATAACATAATATCTTTGATCTATAAACCTTTTTGCTGCAGACAGCTTGCAAAAACTAGCATAATAATGCAAATATAGTGGTAGCACCATAGAACAACAATTTGGAGGTTCATCAACCTTTCAAGTAAATGCAAATTTTATATGCATATCAGCACTTCGATGTTCTATTACTAATTACTATGCATCAACATCAATACATATAGGACCCCACAGTTCAATCTCAAATAATAATCATTAAACAGTCGAATTTAACAGTCCATGCAACCTCAAAATCACATAACATTACCTTCGATACAGATTGCAAAGTTGCATCTGATGTGTCAACATTCTTGCTGTCAGGAAGAGGTTTATGGAAAGGCGTAACCAATCTCTTTGAAATCGGATCCTCTATAAACCAGCAAAGATTACACGTCTTTAGTAGTAAAGAAAAATTTGAACCCAAAACATAGACTATAGTCTGTACAAAACTAAAGTGAGGATACTCAAATCAAATCATATTGATATCTTGGTCTGAATGCCAACAACTTCTGAAATTACAAAAACTCCCCTCAAATAGGTTTATCATATGCTGAATATAAAATGAGCAAGCAAAGAAAATATTTCAATAAAATGTAAGCAGCACTACACTTTTCTGCTACCAGTGACATGGCATTTTGTCAAGGCTCAAGAGCCAAGAACTTTTCCATCCTTTTCTGTTTCCTCTCTCTTTGCGCTATGGACTATATCCATGTTCATATCTTGGCATAGCCTTCTCATGAGTACTTATCCTCTCCTCTTATTTTATGTCTATTTTTATCAATCATTCCAATGAACCACTACAAACAATCTTATAGCTTGAACAGGTGAGGCGGAGCAACCATCTTTTGACAAGATAAGAAAGCAATTATTTGTTTCTTTCCTTTTTTTTTTTTTTGGGGGGGACTTAAAAACAGGATACCTTCTGGAACCAGCCACCAAAAATCTCCAAATGTAGATTTTCCATCAAAGCCTCCAAACAAAAGATAGCGTGAACCTATAGAAGTCATGGAATGGTATGCCCGAGGTGGTGGGCCCTCATTACTGGTGGGTAACTGTTTCCATTGGACGGACACTGTAAACATGCAAAAGAAAACAAAATTACCAACAAATTGAAAATAGACAACACAGCAACTAAAAATAAATTCTAAGCCAATGCACATTAATTCATCAGCTTATATGGACAAGAATACCCACATATAGAGTTCGGCATTCTGAGGACATGTAAATACAAACAATGTATACGTTATGTGTTGGGTATGGCTGGAATAAAAATAAGCTAAGTCATGGGGGCTTGTTAGTTGCCCCAAACAGAGACTAGGAAAGAAAACTCAACGCTCAAGTAGGCCCACATACATTAAAAGGGCACCAAAGGGATGCCACCAATGTACAAAGAGGGGCAACTACAAATCACATGCACTCAAGCTCTCATGAATGACATATCAAATCCATCCTCAATCTCTCATGGATTATGTCTAGGGGTGTACGTGGGCCGAGCTGGCTCACGAGCCCCGACGAGCCGGCTCATATAAAGACTTGCCAAGCCGAGCTTACGACGAACCCGAGACGAGCCGAACCGAGTCTGGACAGTTATCCGAGCCGAGCTCGAGCTTGCAATTTTGGAGCTCGTAAGCTCGCCGAGCCTACACGAGCCGATTACAAACGAGCCGAACGAATGAACGAGCTGACGAGCCGAGCATACAAGTCAAACGAGCTAAGCAAACGAGCCTAAACAAACCTGGATATTGTTTTCTTAAGTGTGTATATTGTGATTGTTGAGAAAAAAAGAGTTTCAATAAAGTTCAAGTTTATATTTTTATAGTAAATATATAAAGTGTGACTTTGAATCTAAAAACAAGAGTTTAAAAGAAGCATAGGGAACTAACGAGTCAAGGAACGAGCCGAGCTCAAACTCGAGCTTTTGATGATCCGAGCTTAGGCTCGAGTTTTCTGCGAGCCGAGCTCGAGCTTGATTTTGCCAAGCTTGGCGAGCCATGAGCTGAGCTCGAGCTACAAACGATTCTCACGAGCCGAGCTCCGAGCCTTGCAGGTTCGGGCTCGGCTCGGCTCAAATACACCCCTAATTATGTCATTTACAAAATCACAAAAACAACAGAAGTAAAATGTCTTCACAACTAAACACTTGACTCCAACTGCATGAAATACTCAAAAAGCAATTATCGTTGTTGTTCTTGTTGTTGTCACTGTTGTTGGTTGTTCTTGTTGTTGTCGCCTTGTCATCATTGTTGTTGTTTGTTGTTCTTGTTTTGTCATTGTGTTTGTTGTTTGTATTATTTTTGTTCTTGTTGTTAAAATGCCACTATAGCTTTACAAAAAGAGGTTACCATGGTGTCACAAAACTGAAAAGCCGCCTTCGTCATTCAACCAGGTCAAGGTGACAAAGTTCTTATGACATAATGATAAAGATAATAACATATCACACGTGAAATTCAACTGTCAGCGACATTAGAGCATGTCATCAGACATCATTTTTTAAAAAAAGAGCATGTCCTTTTGCTGGACTTAAAACCTATATACTGTTGTCTTATTCTAGGTGTGTCTTATTTATCTTCCAGAGTTCCAGTTCCAACCAAAGACAGTTTGCGGTTATGATTTTGAGCATGGAACAGGGAAAGCACCAACCTCTGTCTAGTACTACACAATCATTGTAGTAGATGTCATAACGACTAAGCCAACCACCGGTCCCATGCCCTCCAAATAATAATAGCTGAAACAAGACACAAGGAAGATCAATATAAGACACCTTGGATGATCACCTCCCCAGAAAGGGAAGACAAAAATCAAGTGCAAATTTATTTCTAGAGACACATTTTTTCACATTATATAATAGGCGCTAAAAAGTTATCTCAATAAGTGCAATACTTCGACAGCACAAACACCTATCACCACTGGCTACTGCTTAAAAACTCAGAATGGCATTGGATGATCCAGTATGATTGCAGAATGGATATTTGTAACTAGCATACTATATTATTTGTAAATAACGTCATACAGGACAAATTACATAGAGAGGTAATGACATATATATAATTCCCCTGACCAAAACAAATAATCAACACATCCCAATATATTCTATTCAGATTATACCACATTCCAGACCCTATCTTCCTTATGTAATAGCTCAGTATTGAACTAGTTAAGCAATATGAACCTCTGCATATGTATATTGCTCAAGAGCTCAACAGATTTGCACGAGAATCATGACACTTTGAAATATGATGAGAAAGTTGCGAGACATTTTCAGAAATCTGAACCATATTAGTAAGTTGTCAGTTGTCAGTTGTAGTATCAGCTGCAAGTTAATAAACAGATGAAACAGAAATCCTCCCAAAAAAAAATTAATGCACAATTAAAGCAGTAGAAAAAGGTTCCTCCAACTCCAAACAAAATAACTTACATAGTGCCCTCTAGATGTAACAGTATGACCACACCGAGGGGATGGGGCCTGACCAGGAAGCTTCAATTGGGTCCAACCAGGTGTTTCAATCTCTTCCTTGCAAAATAACCATCGAGAATATGAATAACCAATCATATCAGGTGCTCATGAGTAAACAAAGACACATACACACCCAAATAATCACATGTGTTTTGCTCCAATAACAATAGCATGCACTGCTGAAACAGGAAATAACAAGTGGGAGCAGGAATAGAACAAAAAAAAAAAATTACTCAAAAGTAAGGTATAAGAATAATACCTACAGAATCCTATCAACAAAGGTAGACTGCAGTAATGACACCAATTTGATTTATTTTTAAATTTTGATTTAGAGATGTGGCAATGAGAATGAATAAAGAAAAAGAAATGGCTGCAAATAGGAAGGCATTACCTAGGGCCTCAAGAAAGAATTTCCACATTCAAACAGGACATTCAACAGAATAGTAACACATACTTTATTATCATTCAAATAAATTTATTTATAATCTTTAACCAACCAAGTCGTACATATAAATGCAATCCCTTACTTGATTATAGGTTCAGGGCAATGCGGCAGGGGATGTGATTAGCTCTGATATACGGTACAGGAATGGAAATACAGACACTAACTTCATGAATTGCATATGAGAAGTTTTTTTTTTCTAAAAAACCCAAAATATTGTCCACCGATAGACTTTAAAACAGAAAAGAAAAGGTTTTACGGCATTAATTCCTTTTTTCTTTTCATATCTGTAAGTGAAGCAAGCAGCCCGAAGATTTAGCCAAAACTCAAAAGCATTATCTTCATTACTCAGACAGGGCATGGATTCATCAAGAATTCTGTTGTTAGCTAGCGGCTACGCGGATTCCAGTACTTAACTGAATTTGCTTATGGGCATTCTAAGAGTGCCTTGCATCAGAGGTGCAGTACCCTATCTAGCAGGAGGTTATATCTCTACATCAAGCAACTTATGACTCTCGGGCCTTAGGAATCAGTGTAATTAGGTAACGTCTAATTGATGCAGTAACACCATGAACTCTGAAGTCTCATAGATTTATACTGCAATTTTGGAAACAACAGGTTATTATCCAAAAAAGGGTAGACAGACAAATAAGAACAAATTATAACCTTGTTCCATTTAGCTTTATCTTACAGCCTTCTAGCTCCTTACAACTTCTTAGAGCTCCTTATAACTACTCCTTAGAGCTGCTTACAACTCCTTACAACTTTATTTACAGCTAAATGTTCACTACTTCAATTTCACATAAACTTAGCTGACCCCCTACCCAAACAAAAAAGAAAAACTGCATGCAACCCCCATATAGTGAAGGTGATAAGGCTCTAAGATCATTGTCACTTATCTATAATATGGAGTAATAGTTGCACCCCTCTTAAACCTGGTAGGACAAATAACAGAACAAACTTCTGGTGAGCAGGAAGATATCAATCAAATACCTTCCTCAACGAGCCCCTTTAAAGCCCATAAGTCACCCATAATTCCACTACTTCCTGCAAAAGTAGGTAGATGTGTTATGTCAGGTAAAGCAACCATAACAGCAAAGAAACAGTGAAAAACAATCATCACCAAACACAGAAGAAAAAACTTTTTTTAAAAAGAAGGCAGCAGCAGCAAGTCATTGTTCACTTATTTATTCATTTATTTCAACAAGTTTAATCTTAGTTTTTGGCCTCCCTTTCAGATAGCCACCAAGATGGGAGATTTGCAAAACCATCAGTATCCCGAGCCCTAACCCCCCAAAAAAAAAAAAAAGGTTTAACAATCAACCACCATTGATACATTAAAGCTTTGCATAGGACCAGCTCATATCAACTTTGGGCAGAGAATCTAGAGAATACTATTGCCATAGGACCAGCTTTTGGTCAGAAAATGGATGATCCCCTTCCTTTTTTTTTTTTTTGGAGGGGGTGTGGATGATCAGGATGGTGGAAATGAGTAAAAAACCAGGCAAGAAAAAAAGGTAAGTAAAAGAAGTAACTTAAACGATAGTAACATAGTATGGCTCACGTGGTAAAGGCGTCAATATAAGTCATATGTATGGCAGGTTGGGTGTTCAAATTTGCAGGCTACAATTTTTTGCTGCTTAGTGCTGAGTAAATACTGTATCAGAAATAAAAGAAGTTCCATGCAAACAGGTCAAAACCAACAGTTTTCCTGGGTTGACAGGCACAAATTTTTTCAAACAGAGCATGCCACCCAGGATCATGAGTGGATGGTAACTTACCTCTTCCTCCATAAAGTAACAGTCGTTTCTCAACCATAGTAGCTGTATGACCACATCTTGCTGGAGGCACAGTTCCTGTAATTGACAACTCCGTCCACTCTAGTGAGACTGTTCATGCAAACAGTATGCAATTAGTTGCTATATAAAAGAAAAAAGTAGTGCAATTAATGTCATTATCACTAAAATATTGTCGAACAACTCCACTAGAGGGGGAAACAAATGAAGTCCAAGTTCAACAAAAAGGAAATTACTTGTATCCAGAAGGTACACATCTGATAGCCACTTCTTACCATCCCAGCCACCACACCTACAGAAGATCAGCAATTAATATGATAATTAAACTTGCATGTGCTTAAACGGCATACTTTTGGGGAAGGGTCATGTGAGGGAACCCATTCTAGGGGCTATCACACCTAGGGTCTAGTGAGGGATGGACCAGGAGGGAAGAGATGACAGATAAGCGGACAAACTCCCCCTCCTAGTGCCCCTGTGTAAATTACAAACACAGCTCCCTTCTGCAAGAATTAGATCAAGGCCTAGCAGACCAACCCTACCCGGGTTTCACTTACATTACATAGAACACAGAACAAATACCAATAGTACATACATAACAATCTTCTGATTGCCAATTGGCGAAGCAGAAGCAAAATCTCGTGGTGAAGGTAGGTCTCCAAAGCCAGTCAACTCTGACCATTGCCATATATCTGCTCAGACAAAATAAAGGAACCTAAATGAGTCATATTTGGCACATATTTGAAAGTAAAATAGCACAATGGGAGGCCATTCGAAGCACCTTAAATATTCACACATGCAGTAAACAATGTTAAATTTAAGCTTAAGAAAAGGCCACTAAGAAAATTTTAAAAAAAGGTACCTGTGTCCAATACCCAAAAGTCACCGAGCCTGAAATGTATAAGCTAAAATAGTTAATGGACAAGGAAGAGTGCAATTCATAGACAAAACAGGCAAGACATCTTTATGGGACCTTTTGCCACCTGAACGCCCACCAAATATAAACATGTGGCAGTCAATAGCTACAGCAACGTGGAATGCTCTTGGACTGGGACCAACTTGACCATCAGAACCACTCCCAGTGCACTCAGGCTCAAACCATAGCTTATTCTCTACATCATTGAAAACTCAATGTCAAACAAGGGCAGACCTTTGAGATAACTTTTTTTTACACAGTAAAATGAATATGTTTTATGCAATAAGGAGGTGCAGCTGTACACACAATGCCAAATTCTTGTTATACATTACACATCTGCCTACTAAGTTGATAAATAAACAATGTTCGAGAATTCCACCAGCTTCTCATCAAAAGCCAATCAATATAGGAAATATATGTCTCCAGCCAGTTTTCATCTGGACCTGTCTAATAAGGATGCCAAACACCCAATCATGTGTGTCCATTTTAGTACATAATACATAGTACCAACAATCGTTCATACTAATTTGGAAAAATTCATCACCCAACAAAACAAGGACCCAACCAATTATATCAAGCATGAAGTCAATTGACGATTTCCGATCTACTAGTGTTTAATGTTATAATGTAAGAAGCAGTTTCTGGGCTTGTTATTTAGCAAAATTACATTATAGCTTAATCTACAGTGCCCCAGCCCTCAACTTTTTCTTTTTTTCTTCGCATACATGTCTCCACCAAAATGTCTTCTGCCTTGCAAAAGTACTGCCTATTGAGCTTATGGTCTATATCTAGTTCATCGATACCTATAGAATCTGCAACAACAAGATTCTCCCACCCTAAACCATATCCCCTCACCTAGAAGCAATAAGGCAATAGCCAAAAGTGCTGGTTTTGGCCATGTCCTCCTGTTCAGTATAAGTACACCTCCCTTTGCTAGCATCTGAAAATAGTTCAACCCAAGAACTGCAGAAATGAGCTTAACTTCCCTATTAAATCTGCCAAACCCTATAAATTCCCTATTAAATCTGCCAAACCCTATACCAAATCTCAAACTCTTGTATTGTCAAAGTGAATTGTAATTGCCCAACTTCTACCCCATTCTCTCTCTGACTTAGCAATAATCTTCAGTCCAATTGAAGGTTTTTGCGACTTCTAAAATCCATTTTTCTAAAATTCCCAGATTTGTAAAAGCCCTTCTCTCTCTCTCTCTCTCTCTCTCTCTTCTTTTTTAAATTTTTTAATGAAACAAGTATTCTACAGATCTTATTTAACCAATATTCTTTCAAACTTGCATACTAAAAGAAATTGTAAATCGTTTAGAAGGCAGGTAATAATGGGTTAACGTAGATATTAGCCCAGGATAAAGTAAAACACTTCAGAAATTTCCAATGGGTAGATGTCATAATCGGGGAGCACCTTAATATGAGCAAAACAAAGTATCAAAATGGTTCCGATCAACAAATAATGGGTTAGCAGCAAACTAAATACAGAGAGAGAGAGAGAGAGGATTACCAGCATCATAGACAGTAATGTCATTGAGGAAGCGTTTATCAACCAGCCCTCCAAAGATGACGATCTTTGACTTGCCAATATTGACAGCGCTGTGGCCACTGATACAGTTTGTACATAACCCAAATCATAATTCGTTAATGAACTGGGTTCAGAAACGATCTTTACTATTTTTGCTATTTGATGGCCATAGATGAGTATAGAAGAAGAAGAAGAAGAAAACCTCCGAGCATGAGGGAGAATGCCCCCAAAGTCAGCCGGGGAAGCTCGAACCCAGTAATGCATCTCTACCACCAATGTGTCTCGGTCCCTTTCCCTCTCAAGTTGAGAGCCGGGCTTCTTGCGATCGACCTCCAAGCGAAGGGATCTCTCTCCTCTCTCTCTCTGTCTATATCAGAAATCCACCAAGAAATACCGTGTCAAATAGGACAATACTCACATTCCTATTTGGATACTTATTTTTCTTTTCTTCCAATTTACAGATCTTTTAAATTCCTTTACACCATCTATATATCTATAATAAGCACCCAATCTTACTATTGCTAACACATTTTTCGCCAATTAACCCCATATATCTCCAAATTTCAGCTGATCAGATTAATTTAAGTAGAAAAACTCATATCCAGGTCACAAAATATACGTATTAAAATTCGATGTAGGATTCAAATTTGACAATTTAATTCCAAATTATTCGAAATTTGTGACAAGTTCAAACTCAAAAATTACACAATCTGATTCGAACATTCGATCATTTAAGTTTCGCCATATCTTTAATTTAAAATATGTAATTTTAAATTTAAAATTAAAATAATTGGGTTGAAATATTAAAATTTCAGATATCATATTTGTATATGATATATTTTAGTTGTAGTTCAATCGAAACATTCAAATTTAGAATTAAAATATAATACAATATGACATTTTTCTCCCGATAATTAAACTTTCCGAACTCAAATTTTTGCAAAAGGTGGTGCATCCATGGGCTAATCAGCTAATCCTTGAGGTAGTCATATTGAAAAGGTTGGAGCTTGGGGAGTGTTTTTGCATTGCGTGACTAGTCAAGTATACACATTGTGGGTCTGCTTTTGTGCCAGCCAGCGTCTCTGCGAATTGCGATACTCCCCACCTACAGAGGGCGATTCCACGCAACTTCTCTCAAAATGGTTTCAGCAGCAGCAGCCTCTGCATTCTCTCTCCTCCATTCCTCTTCTCCTTTCCCTACTCGCTCCCCTGCCTTCGCTCGCTTTGCCTTCACGCTTCTCCCTTCACTTCGCCGCTTGGGATTTGCCGGCACCGCCGCCGAGTTCTCCACTTCCTCGGCCCATGTCTTATCCAAGTCTCACCTCCTCAACTACTCCGCCCATCCAATTGATGACAGCCATATTCCTGCTGATGTTCCTGCCGTCAAGCAGTTGATCAAAGATGGTGCTAAATTCGTCATTTCCAAACATTTGGTAAGTGGGTTTTCTCCATTTGATTTTTGCTCTTGAGGGTTTTGCTTATTTTTTATTCTATATCTCTTAATTTGATGGCATTCCTTGTTCGGATTTTAGATTGTTCTTTAGCTGCGTATGTTGATCATATTATGATTCAGGCCAGTCCGGAAGTTCCAACAACGACAATTTGATGGTTTTATTGATGTGCTCTGCTTAATTTGATGCTTAATCTCACATAATTGACCTAGGTCATTCGTGTTTTAGCTTTTTCCCCTGTGATCAGATTAAACATCTCTGAACTTCTCTCCGAGTTGTTCAATGTCTCATATTACGTTGCTAGGTATTTACTATGCCCTTCTTTTGCAAATAGTGTAACCAAACAAAGAGGAAGCTACTCTGTTTCAGCATTAGCATCTCATTTCATGAATAAATTTCCTTCCCTAAGTCTAAACAGTAGAAGAAACAAAGAATTAAAGCGTATGAACATCATATATAGCGATCTGTTTGGTCAATAGTCTTCGGTGTACATCGGGCCGATCATACTCGTGAGCAGACAGCTACTTCTGAATAATCAAAAATGGAATTTTATGTCTTCTATTATGTAACTTTGGATTAGATAGTGTCCATCTGACGTATGGTGCCTTTGTTTTTGTATTGCTATTTCACCGCTAAAAGGTTCATCCTGTTCTCAGGTTAGCAAGAATATTGAGGATCTGACATACCAGCTCCTTGATGCCCAATCAAAATCCAGGTGCTTGTTTTTGTTGATCTTGGGTCAAAATGCCCTTCACGTTTTCGATAAATTCGTTTTATCTACTGAACTATATTTTTGTTTATACTCACTGTAGCCAGTTACTTGTGGGCTCTAGGGGCATATTTGATTGTAAGAAACTGGCTGCAGCCGGTTACTTGTGGTGGCCCAACGGCATATTTGAATTTTTACATTGACTAAGGGCAAGCTGAAAGAAATTAGTTAATTGACAAAAGCGAATGTACTGAAAACTTTAAGGGCACTTTGTTATGAGAACTCAATTGTTTTTATGTGGGAACTTGTACATTTTATCCTTCCTCTGTCTGCATTTTTATCGTGTTATTACAGTATTTTGTGCAACAAAATCAGTCATATATTATCTGTCCTACAAAACATACTTCAAAGTTCAAACGAATGCCATTTTATGGTATACAGAAAAACATACCTGAGGACAACAAAAACTGGTGCAGATGGGAGAGATTCTAATATTAATATGGACAAAAAGGGATAAATGGTGGGAATTAAGTTCACTTTTACTATTAATTGTACTTGACTTTTTTTATAAAAAAAAACTGATTATTTGGCAGAATCGACATGTGTGAAATGAGTAGTTGAATTTAACTTGTCCAAAACTTTCACTAATCAATGTGGTTTGCTGTTTTTCCTTTGTAGGTGGATGTTCTTGTCCAAGTTTCCTAATCCTGGATTCGTCCCTGCTGCTGTTAGTCCTATTTCTTCTAGAAGCTTCTGTTCTCAACCTTCAAATGTCATCAATGAGCCTCAGGGTCCTGCTGCTATAGATTATCGGTACATATACTGAAAATTCTCCTCTTTCATTTTTGTGAATGTGTATGGTTTCATTGTTTTGCACTTTGTTGCTTTAAGTTCGTTGAAAGTTCTTTATTTTGCAAAGAAATCATTGAGTCTCCCGATCATCATAAGAGTGACTTTTAATTTGATTTGAAACAAAGAAGAAGGAAGGTAGATTCCATTCATTACGGTATTGGAAATTTATGTCACATTAATATTTATGCCAATTGCTCTGGACTAGTTTGAACTTCTGGCAAATCTATGATTTTGTTTGGCTTATATACATTCTTTCCTGATAAGGCTGAGAATAATTGTCAAAACAGTTCTGTGCTACAGGAGGATGAATTCCATAAGCTAGCTGATTCGACCATCCACGATTTACTTGAGAAGCTAGAGGTAATTGTGAGCAGTAATTTGTGGAATTTTATAGATCTTCGAAAAAAAAAATAGATGGATCCCAACAATGGAAACACTACTAAGTGTCCATGAATCCATCAAATATAATTTGTTAGATAGCTTAAAAGTGCATCAAGGCGAAATTTATGTTATTGAATGCCATATACATGAGATGGTGCAAGTTTATTGTTCATATACAACAAATAACTATATCCACTTCCTCAATCCCTAGAAATTTTGTGGATAGGTTCTGTTATAATATTCTGTAATTTCATGAATTTAATAAGATATTCTCGGCTTGCATGGTTGGGTAAGTGGGATTAACTGAAAATTGTTTGGAATTGATATTGATACAATCGCCAGCTTGAAGGAGGTGACAAATTTGTAAGGCATGGTTGACAACAGTATTCCCCCTTTTCCTTCTTATTGAGCTCCAAGAAACGAGTTGATAGCATTGGGCATTGAAGAAAGTGTGGCTAAATTGAAAGGAGTTTAGACAGGGGAGAAAGGATAGAGCTTTGGGTAATTAAGGGATAGAAAGGAGAACAACTATGGAATAGAGAATATGTGAGGTTTGGAGAGGACAAAGAATAGAGGATAGAGATGAGAAATTAATAGAGAGAGGGTCAATTATTATATTAACCTGAACCTTTAGACACCATTATGTGACTCAAAAAACCACTTCATTATTCAGACTTGAGTCTAATGAGATTCATAAAGGGTCCACTTGTATTTGTTTTCCTGTTGAGACACCAAAGTTTGCTTCTTCTTTCTTCTTTTTTCTTTTTCTTCTCTCACCCTCTCTCTCTCTCTCGGCTTGTGCGGCAACCAAAAGAAAGATTCCCAAGGAGGAGTTCTGACATCCTTAAAGGAGGCATCTTAACTTTGCTAATAGGTGCTTTATATGTCTTGAGGAGGAAGAATAGACTACTTGCTTGTTCATTGAGGAGGAAGAATAAACAAACAACTTGATTCTGTAGTCAAACACCTAGACACTCGTAGCAAGTTACCTAAAACTAAGCATCCTGTCAAATAGCCTATTTTGACTCTTCAAAATATCTTTTGAATATATGTAAGAAATACATTATAAATAATATCATAATCTACAGATTTTCAAATGTGAGAATCATTTCTTAAATTCTTAATTTCAGCTGTCCTTTATTCTTCATCGCTATTACTACTTTTTCATGCCTGCACTTTGAGATTTCATTAGTTGCTGTTTTGTTACTTTGCCTGTATATGATTACAGATATGCTTCTGTTTCACAGGAATATGGTGATAGCATTGATCTTGATGGTTTTGACATAGACTATGGGGTATGCGTCTTTCATTTGTATGTTTGATTATGGTTTTGTCATCCAATATGTCAGCAACTCAAGAAAAAATGCAATTGCAGAGTGAGGTTTTGACACTGAAGCTTGGTAATCTTGGTACTTATGTTGTAAACAAACAGACACCGAATAGACAGATTTGGCTGTCTTCTCCAGTCAGGTATTTGAACTCACGTTTAGTGCTTGCATCTATTTTAGAAATCAATGCCTTGAGTATGATTGATGAGCTGTGGTGTTGGGTGTCACTTGTTTAGCTTTTATGAAGGTTCATAGTTAAACTCTGTTGTTTTATCTGGTAGTTGTGTTTTGCTTTGTTTTTTATTTGAGTATGTTTGAGCTTTATCCTATGTATCTTATTTGCTGACTATTTGGCTAGGAGGGGAGTTAATTCTCACTTTTTCAGGATCTTCCTTTAGTCCCCTGCTAGTGTTCCTTTTCTAACTCCTTTTCTTTGATTTGTCCCTCATGTGCTCTTTTCTTGCTAGTTTTCCTTCCTCTCTTTGTTTTGATCTCTCTTTCATGAAGTTGAATTCGACTTTGACAGGGATTTTTAGTAAAGAACTTACCTCCCACTAGTTTTCACTGATGGGCACAGCATAGCACTTGTAGTTTGATGCACCAATTTCAGTGGGTGTTCATGACCCACAATGAGCAATAACTGTATGATTTGTAATTTCTTGTCAATGCATTCTGCTCATGTTGTGTCCAATACCAAGTCAAGTCTTGGTGTCCATGTATTGATTTGTCATTTGAGCTTGTCAGTTATCACTCACATTCTTGAAAGTTGAAACCACCATGAAAACTGCAACACCGAGAAACACGTTCTGCTCTTCAACATGCTTTGATCTTCATACCTTTCACTTCTCTTCCCTTGCTATCATCTTTCTGCTCCTGATGTCATTTCTGGCATTCAAGGGTCCATGCAGAATATTGCCCATATTCCTCCGATTACAGGTCCTTGATGTGCGAGATAGGCAGTTGCTTATGACTGGGGCTCTTCCCCCCCACATTGTGACCGTTATTTCTTTGACGAGTAATTTTCCTTGTGCTAAGTTATCGCCATGGATGTTATTCCTAACTCTGAATATTGTCTTTGTGATGCAGTGGTCCCTCAAGATATGACTGGGATCAGGATAGTCAAACTTGGGTCTACCGTAGAAATCAAGCCAATTTGTTGAAAGTTTTGGAGAGTGAAATTGAGCAGCTTTGCGGCAAGCCTCTCAACCTTTCCTAATCAGCAATTACCATACAACTATACAACAGACTCCAATTCTTGTGCCTTCTCCACTTCGCAGTACACACGGCAGCTTGACAAGATTCCTTATTTGATTTAACCTGTCTTCCCGATTTTTAACTTTGAAAAATTGTGTTAATTTTTGGATCATGTCAAAAAACATAGTTTCAATAAATGTTGTGAAACTTCTTACAGTGATCTCTGATAGTTTTTAAATTTTTTTGGGGGGTTGCAGGTGAACAGATTACTCATATGGTTTTCTCTTTGCAATCACGCGTGAAAATCACTTGTAGTTACCAGGACAATCAGTATCCCGTTTCAGTGACATGTCCATACATCTGCGGAAAATTGGACACCGTTTCATTACCAGTTGCAATTTACAATGGTTGGTGCAATTTATGGGCAAGTTCAAGGTCAGAGCCCTGAGGATTTGATGATGTGGTTGATGATTGTCACCAGTTATTCGAGCATGTAAGCTTTCATATATTTTAGGCATTGAACTTTGAAATGTACTGCTTTTTGCAAGAAAAATTCTGGCTTTCTATCCTCCCTCCTACTTTATCATGGATAAATGTCATCAGTAGATCTAAGTTTCCATATATGATATTTTATTCTAATTTTTAAAAAATTTACCTTGTCTCTTTCTAAAAAAATTTGATTCTATTCCTCAAATTGTGTTATGTCACAAAGTCCATGGTATAAGTGTTACTTTCCAAGCTGCTTCCTAACTCCACATGAATACAGAATACAATGTGGCCACAACTTACAGTATGGTAATGATGGGGTTGACATTACTGCGTGAGTGAATGATTTTGGGACATACAACACTGATTTCAGCACAATTAGAGCTGAAGATGAAGAATAGAGTGAATCATATGTTTTTGAAATCGCAATTCTCATGAGACTTGTCGCACTATAAGATTTTATATTATGAGATAGTTGGTGTGAAATGTTAAAAGTCTGTAAGCTCTGGTGAGACATTCTCATCCAATATGATGTGCTCCAATTGCATGGAAATTGAATGCTAAAACCACAGGCACAATTCAGACAACTCAAAGTTAAGGGAGAGAATTTCCACAGCCTAGAGAACTTTTAACTCAAATTTCCTAATGTTTTTTTCATTCTCTTTTTTTTTTTTTTTTTTGCATTTTCCCTTTACCATTAACTCATTTTTAAGGACACCAATTGTGCTCCATTGTACACATACAGGGTGTCATGACGGCAATACATAATGTACATCCAATGGCCAAGAAAGGGGGAAGACAAAAACCTATACAAAAGTACAACATCTTCAAAGGCTATCCGCTCAAGGCCCTGAAAGTCACAGCCACGTGAAGGCTGCAACCCAATTCTTTTATGCAAAAATAACAAAATGCCTTCTAAAATTAGCATTCACCCAAAACCCTAAATCTGGCTATCTTTCTTTCACTCCAGAAAATTAGCAGCTGCTTGACCAGGTTCGGTAGTTTGAGCTGCATCAGCAATTCTCAGAGCCATAGTGGCTCGATACACAGCCAAGTCTGCATTTTCCATCAGCAACTGCGCCTTCAGACGCTTAGCTATGGCTCTCTCCATTGATCTGCTTGCTGAAGCTTTAGCTTCCTCTGCTGTGAGGCTTGAACATTGTTCTTCAACCACATTCTGCTCGGCTGCTATGGCTGTTCAATTTCATCAATAAATTTCAAACAGTTAAAAGTCACCAAACCTCAGAGTAATTAAAGTGACCATGATCTCAAATTGTGTTAGAAAATGAAGTGAGTTTTGCCAACCTTGTAGAACGCTACTATCTTTGCCTCGTCCACGTTGCATCGGTAGAGTAGATGATCGTTTCAAAGATCTCTTCTTTCGTAATACAGGTTTTGTGATCAATTGAGGTCTCCTTGGTTGATTTAACTGTAAAAATTATTATTCACATGATCATGTCAATTCTCGTATTGAATAATATTTCAGAAAGAGAATTGGACTGGACAATGGGGGCAAAAATAGATCTTATGAGAATACTTTTCTGTACAGCAAATGTCCAACACTACAACAATAAACACTGAAGAACTGGCCATTGAATTGATCCGAACTTGAGGAGACTCAATTAATCAAACAAATATGAAGGTTCACTCAACTGGACCAACATGAAGCATATAGTTGGCAGAAATTTATTTATATATAAAAGACGTTTGAAGAAACATGTTGCAAGTACCTGGAAAACCCTAATCAACGGAGCACGTCTCTGCTTCCTCTTCTTCAGCCAATATCTATACACTTCGCCAGCAACTGTAGAACTAGCAAGATCACAACAAAGGCTAGCAGCAGACTCTTGATCATCGCAATCCTCTGGCCTGTAGTATGAAGCCTTCTCAAATGCATCAATCATCAGTTCGAATGAATCCTCAGAAACAAGATTTGCAGCATCCAACCCCTTGTTTAAATTGCTGAGCCACTCTTCATCTTCAGAATCCATATCATAGTTCACTGTCCTGCTTGACAAGGCCCTGGACAGTTCATCACTTGTCATTCTGATGTATGAGTCGGGCCTCTTAAATGGATCACTAGTGGAATCCCAAGAATCGATCACTTCACGAACCCCAGGTACAGGGATAATCTTCACAACTGGGGAAGCCGGTACACCATTCTTTTCCCAACACAACTTATATAATTCCTTAAAAACTGCCCATTCCCTTTTTTCAGGAAACTCAAGCTTCCAACCACTTTCTGCAGCCCAAATCACAGCATGAGTAAAGCGGTTAGTAGTTGGAGAAGGCCTCAGTTCTCTTTGGACCTTAAAAGAGTACCTTGTCGATCCATCTTTTTTGACAACCAGGAACCACTCATTAGAAGCAGAGACATCCAACACAACCTCAGCTCCTTCAACTCTGTACCCCTTGTCTGTTTCAACCACCAACAAATTTGCAGAACACTGCGAGTCAACATCCACGTTCACAGCCAACAAGCTGGATTTTGGCACACTGATCTCGCTGGAAGAACTCTTTCGCGCTGAACTCCTAAGCTCCTGGTTAGGATGTACAGCTAATGGGAAAGCATTTTTCTTAACAGCATGACGATCAGACACCGACGATCCACTTGCTTTCTGCAAGACAAAAGGCAAAGGGTTTCGAGCCTTTCGAGTCCTCAATGATCTACGGCGTCTCTTCGATCTACTACGAGTAGTCACCCCACTTCTATATTGCATAGTCCGATTACCTAATTTACCAACCCCAGAAGAAGCCACCACAACCTTCATGCCCTTGGACTCATCTTTCTCAGGAATCAAAGATCTTCCTAGGGAATGATCACTCTGGTCATTGATGTATGAAAGTGATTCATCCGTGTCAGTGTCCTCATTTTCCCTGAGAAAATCTATCGAACATAAACAAGACAGGCGCACAGACCTAAAGAACATGGTGGCATGAAGGTGCAGGAAACAAAAGGGAACAGCAGAAAAATCCAATGTAAACAATGGTATGAACTGCCTTGTCCCAAAAATCCTGCAAAGACCAGTTCGCTGGACGTGTGGTTGGTCCTGACAAACAACAATTACACATACAGATTCAACATAAGCAATGCGTACTCAGTTCATATGTTTAAAATAAAAGATCAATCAACTAAAGATTACTTAAGAGAGATAGACTACTACCACTAAAGAGTTCCAAGCACAAATTGCATTCAGTTCAACCAAACCTGTAAATTGTATTTGGCACAAAAGTCGGAAAACACCCAGCAAAAAACATCTTAAGAACATTTAGAAGCATAAAGATTAAATCTTTTAAACCAACTCCCATCTTGCTCTAAAAATACAAAATCACGAGACTACTGAGCATGCCATGTTCAAATTCACTTCACCCCACTAATATGAACACTGACAGGACCTTAGCTACCTTAGCTACAATAATATTCCGTAATAGAACAATTAGCTCAAACCGCACACATTGTTCCAGTCACTAAACTGAACAAGAACAACTAACATGAATCAAATGAGCAGAACTTACCCACATGAAATGGATGCCACTCGAAGCAAACACGGGAGAAATCGACGTCGAAAGCAGCAGCATCGAGAGCTCGACTAACCGAATCACCTCTCTGGTCATATGCCTAAGAACAGAACCCAAAAGGCGGGAAAAAATGCCATACCCAGCGAAGGAAGAATTGACAACAATTAACAGCAACCCACGATCCTCTGGTCCCTCCTCAACAACCCTCTCTCTCTCTAAGGCATTCACCTTTCTCCTCTGCCTACGAACAAAATGCAACCCAAATTTCCTATCATCTTTACTACTCCAACTCTCAGAACCAACTGAAATCCCAGAACTCCTTCCACCCGAACGCTTCCTCTTCCTGTTGTACACATTCACAAACATCCTACTATCAGAGTGAGAACGAGGTGCTCTATTCGAAACTTCCATGCCGGGGTTTCCATCATCGACGTCCATGGGATCGGCAGCCATGGGAACAGATTCAGAGCACCCATTCTGGCGCTGCAACAGCTGCGGCGACGGGGAAGTGGTTTCAGATTGATTCTACTCTCGATCAAAGGACACCATTCGCTGCCATTTTCGTCTCCCCTGTGCTTGAACTCGGCGGATTCCACCCACAATCGCCGCCCAGATCGCAAAACCCTAACGAATTCGTCGTCCTTCGCCTTAGGAACAAAAACCCTCGTCGACCGGCGCATTTCCACCGACGGCATCGGCGTCAGATATTTTCGGGAAACCGAGTTAGACCGTTCCGACTCACCGGGTCAAACTCGACGATTCAACGAACAACTCCGATTTCGACGCTTCACCAAGTAATCCCGCAAGAACCTCACTATGAGAGAGGAAAACAAAATCAGAAACCATCGATTTTCCCTTTTTTTGGTCAGTTTTCACCCAGGAAATCCCAATCAGAATCGGAAGAAGCCCAGAATTCAAAATCGCCTAGTCCCGCTGAAAATGACCTCCGAGATCTTCGACGATGAGAGAGAAACCGATCCGCGGATGGATCTAGGGTTTATGGGGATGTTGGGGAAATTGTAGTTGTGGAAGAGGAGAGAGAAAAAGTGAGGGAAGAGCTGAAAGAATCTATCTAGGGTTTATGGTGGTAGAAATCACTGAATAACTATTAGCCGACTTATGAGATCCGTTGGATGAGGAGAACGGACGGTTCAGATCATTAGATGAAAGGCCAACCCATAAGACTGGGACGTTTCAGCTTCAAGGCGAAGAAGGGGAAAAGCGCAGAGGAGAGTGAGAGAGAGAGAGAAAAAAATTCTTTTTCTTTTTTTTTTTTCCATTTTGGTTCCCCATTTCCCTCGAAAATGTTTTGCTCACGTTGTCGAAAATGCCCTTGGCGTGACAGCACGTTAAAAAGGATATTAGAGTTTGTCAGAGGAAGGATTTTCAAAATTATGAGGGGCAGATGAAGTCATTTCGAGATGACGTCAATAAAGAAGATTTTTAAAAAATTAAAGAATAAAGAGGAGAGTTGTCCAGAGCTGCGCCCGTTTCTCCAGTGAATTCGGACACTGAAAATAAAAAGAAAAAAACTTTCCCTTCTTTTAAGGTAAAATCCCCCTTCTTTTTTATTCAAAAAAAAAAAAAGGGTTTTTGTTTTTGGGAAATTGAGTTAAATGATGTTGGGTTTCTTCTTTGTGTTTATTTTTAGATTTAAGGAAAATTCTTTGGATGTCAAAAAAAAAATAATAATAATAAATTTTGCTATTTATGAAATATAGTCTAATCTAAAATTCACTGGACTAAATTTATAATGAGTTAGCAATAATTAAAACATTATATTATTTTCAACTATTTTGTTACTATTATTTTTAAAGTTTGATTTTTATTGCAATTAAATATCTCATGTTTATGTATATTTTATGCAATAATCTTGGTGACTGTAAATTGATATTTTTATTACTGAAATTGAGTTTCTTTTCATCTTTAAATTTAGCTTTTTTAATTTTCTTCTTAATAGGGCATTTCGTAGGAAAAAAAAACAATATTTGTATTTCATTATAATGTGTTTTTCAAATTAAAAAAGAGCAATAAGATCATATTCATATATAATATAAATGTTCAAATTAATCAATATTATAATATATATATAAAAATATGGTATGATATATTTACAAAAAGAAATTAAAGTGGACTCAATTCGACTAGATTCCGTAAACGTGATGGTTGCCGAAACTGCTAAGTGTAATCTTATCCACTACATTGTAACTAATAATTACTTTAGATTAGATATGAGAGATTTTTGTTTTAAAGAAAATTAAGATTTGAGGGTATAAATAAGCTTCGTGTTCATATTTACAGCAAAGATTATTTCTACTTTATCAGCATTTGGATTTTTGGTCCTTCATTTCTCAGAATTCCTCTCCGCCATTCTCTCTCCACAATTCGATTCCATCTCCATTTCTATCAGGTAACAAGTTTCTCTCTTTGATTTTGTCCAGAAGTAGGGTTTTTTTTTATTTTTTATCAGTAATCATTCCAGGATTTTCACTCCTAGATGACTATTTTCGTACTTGTGGGTTTCAATTTCTACCAAATCAGTGGGAAATTTAGGGCGTTCATTTTTCTTGTGGTTCGTCAAGGTTCGATCTTGTTGCTTATTTGCGCACATTTTGTTGAACCCATTTCGGCCTTTTTTTTATTGATGTCATTTTTAATGTAATTAGTTGAAGTCTGTAGATTGTGGTTAAATGGAGTAGGGTTTGAAAGTAAGTAGAGATCGCATTTATGTACATTTACACTTTACAACTGAATCTGATATTTTGAACTCTTGACCTAAATTTGGCCATTGCAAATTCCGGTTTAAATGATCTGAGGAACCTTTAACTATAAGGTTGTGTTCTGTGATTGTTTTAAAAGATAGATTGAGAAGTACACGACTCTATATCGTTTGTGTTGATTGTTCTCTTGAGGTTAAATACTAGTGATCAAAGGCTTGAAGGCAAAACACACTAGAGCTAATGAAAATACAGCTATTTCTAATGCGTACTTTGCTGTAACGATAACTTGAGTTGCATTTATTAGTGACATCGGAATGGCACTCGGTTTTGCAGACGATCTTCGATAAAGTGGTTATCTGATGGTCACTTCTGAAGCACTTATGCAAATTTTCGGTGGAACTGTACCTCATGTTGCCTGTCCGGGTACACACATAAGCAAACCAAACGCATCATTATTTTCTAAACCTCGTAAAAGATGCATACAGAAGAGGGGTTCAATCTGGGTGCAGCCAGTTTATCACTCGAGTTTGCAGAAGAGCTTAATAAGGTTTCAGGGGCTAAGGGATGCCTTATACAGAATCCCCGGACATAACCTTTCTAAAACACAAGTTTGTTGTTGCCAACCTGCTGAAAGTGTTAATGGGCCGACAGCAGTGGAGGGCAGTGGGACATGGTACGTGGATAATGAGAAGACACGTAATGCACTTGGCAGTATTGTGAATGGGCCAAATGTTTTGGAGCTTCAAGATGTTGAGCAATCGCAAGGAGAAAAAGAACGTACTGTATCTAGTCGGAGTGTTGGAAAATCACAGACTCATAGGAACGCTTTGCACAAGGTCACTGTTGACCCTATTGAAGAGGAAGCTTGGAGATTATTACAAGAATCCGTTGTCACCTATTGCGGTAGCCCTGTAGGAACCATTGCTGCTATGGACCCTACATCTTCTGATGCTTTGAATTATGATCAAGTCTTCATACGTGATTTCATACCTTCCGGAGTAGCTTTTCTTTTGAAGGGAGAATATGATATTGTCCGCAACTTCATCCTTCACACACTTCAGTTGCAGGTATGTGTCACCCTGATTTTTTGTTTTTTTGAAGTCAACATGTATAAGTATCTAGCTTTTTGGCATTCCAAAGTGATAGAAGATTGACTTGATAGGCCTTCAAGTTTATAGGTTTTTATTTAAATTTCTATGAGATTGTATCCTTCTTCACCGATATATTATTTTGGATCAATTGTTATAGCCTTCTGTGTAGGGCACGAGTATCAAGAATGCTTTCTCTTGGCTGTGAAAAAGGTTGAATTCCCAGACAGTTTAGTTTAAGGCAGATAGCTGCCTTTCATCTCAACACTATTACTATAGTACTGCGTGTCATGGATGTTGTCAACTTGATAGATTTAATCTTGTGCTGATTTGGGAATACGGTAATGGAGTGTTGATCCTACTGGATTAGGGTCTTTTGAGGGCTGGAAGGGTCTGAACAGACAAATAAGATCTTGAGACAAGAAATTAAGTGTGCACAACAGTAGTTTCATAATTTTTATTTATTTATCTTTTTTTGGTGAGTTTTCTTGGTGCTCTAGTGACATGGCTTACTGCCTCGGTGGCAGCAGTGAATGTAGAAAGCAACAGCATATACTCCAAGCCGCATAATCAGTGCTGCATATTGAGGGATTTTCATATTAGAAGAGAAATGGGATTATCTATGCAGAATGTTGTTGAGTCTCCAATAAGTCTGAAGTAACGTGAGGCTGAGGGTTATGAATGGAAGATGTTGAGGTGGAGATTCTGATCACAATAAAATCTGAGGGTTATTCAAGGTGAAACATCTGATAATCCTACGCTCAAAGAAAACTTACAGGGAGCTGGGAAAGGGAAGTGTAAAGTATGAATATATAGAAGCTATCTGCTGGTCTTACACAAGTATTGAACAATACAAGTGGTATTAGTTTCGTACCTGTGAAGAAGTGCAAGGAACTGAAGTGCCAAGTAGTCTTTTTAATAATGTGATTCCTGACATTGAATATTCGAGTGATGTATTGATTTGCTCTGCTTTGGACAAACCCTTATCACGTATTGGCAGATCTTCTGAAGTGAATTTGGGAAAAATATATTGGATAAAAATCTGCAGTAAAAGATGGCGTGTTGATCACTAGAGTTGACTGTATTCTGTTTAGGATAAGGTTTATGGAGAAGGCTACATTCAACCCTACTATCTAGAATTATACTATTGATAGTTGCAGCTTTGTAACTTGAGTCGTTTCTTGATCACCTTTCCTTTTGCCCTATCAATGTATCAACTCCCACTTAAGACTGTTTGAATATGCAGTGACCTATAATGACTGTTGTCTTGATCTAAGTGGCCAGCTGGCCTATTATAGAATCTAAAGATTCTGTGTCTTTGATAAGATTCATCAATTTGGCACTCTGTCATGGATAATGCTATATATTGTCGTGGAAGCTGCTAATTTAATTAAATTGTTGTTCCCTTATCAAATGGTCTATTGACATGATTTGTCAGCTATATTAATGATTGATTAACTGTAATTACTATCCTGTCTCCAGAGCTGGGAGAAAACAATGGATTGCCACAGTCCTGGTCAAGGATTAATGCCTGCTAGTTTTAAGGTTCGCACCATTCCTCTTGACGGTGATGAGTCTGCAACTGAAGATATTTTGGACCCTGACTTTGGAGAGGCAGCAATTGGACGTGTAGCACCTGTTGATTCTGGTAATGTGGTTTATCCATTTGAGCAAGTTTCTGCACTGTCTGGTCTAGTTGTACTCAATTAAATATTCCTTGATGCGACTTTTCAGGGTTGTGGTGGATTATATTACTTCGTGCATATGGAAAATGCTCTGGAGATCTCTCTCTTCAGGAAAGAATTGATGTGCAGACTGGGATTAAGATGATTTTAAGATTATGTCTTGCTGATGGTTTTGATATGTTCCCGACATTATTAGTTACGGATGGTTCGTGCATGATAGATCGTCGGATGGGAATACATGGTCATCCTTTAGAAATACAGGTAATAATCACTCCATGTCACATTCATTTGTGGAAGCTACATCTTGGTTTATATGAAAAGTAGTTTGCTGTGACAAGGGGTTGTGCGGAGTTATGCAAGACTAATTATTAAAACGTTAGCTAATAAATGAGTCTGTTCCTCTGAGTGGAAACTTTTGGAATTGAGTACTCTTGTGACTTCTATCCATCAGGAAACTAAGCTTCAGAGAGGTGGCTAATAAATGTGTGAAACACACCAAAGAAATTATTATTTTGAATCCACTTGCGCAATCTGCCTAAGTTTTTATGCTAGTTTCAGGCATAATATCACCTGGTCTTCAAAGGGGCCAAGAATACAAGGAGCAAAGGAGAAGAAGGGGTGGCTGAAATGATGAGTGAGATATAAAGAGCTCGATTGGATGGTCTAGCTTTCATCATTTATGATGTACATATAGAAAAGCAAAATTATTAAAGAAACAAGTAAACAAAAGGGTAAGAAGAGCCTCTCCCAAGTCCCAATGAGGTGAAACAACAAATTAAGGATCCCCCATCATCTATCCTCGGCCCCCAAAGAAAGGAAAAAAATAGATTAAAGAATGGACCAAAGATGTTGATCATGAGATAAGCAGTAGAAAGCTGGTCTGCATTCAATGTTATTTTGTCCTTTTATCTCAGTCCTTTTTATGTCTGAAAATTCTGAGTCATGTTCTGAAATGGTATTTGCTTTATCAGGCACTATTTTATTCTGCATTACTTTGTGCACGTGAAATGCTTGCCCCAGAGGATGGATCTGCTGATCTCATACGTGCGCTGAATAATCGTTTGGTTGCATTGTCATTTCATATAAGAGAATATTATTGGACTGATATGAAGAAACTCAATGAAATATATCGTTACAAGACAGAAGAATACTCCTACGATGCTGTCAACAAATTCAATATCTATCCTGATCAGATTTCCCCTTGGCTAGTTGAATGGATGCCAGACAAAGGAGGTTATCTGATTGGTAATCTGCAACCAGCGCACATGGATTTTCGATTCTTCTCCCTTGGAAATCTGTGGTCAGTAGTAAGTGGTCTTGCTACAAAGGACCAGTCCCATGCCATTTTGGATCTACTTGAAGCCAAATGGGTAGATCTAGTGGCTGACATGCCATTGAAGATATGCTATCCTGCTCTTGAAGGTCAGGAATGGCAAATTATTACTGGGAGTGATCCCAAGAATACGTATGACTCCTATCTTGATGACTTTATTGGTACTTGTCGTGTTAGACTGTTAGCTGTAGATTCCTTATGTAACCTTTACTTTGGTCATGCAGGCCATGGTCATATCACAATGCTGGCTCCTGGCCAACATTGCTCTGGCAGGTTAGCAAATTATTGTCTCTTATTCTGCAGTTCCATATCTGCATGATTATGTTTGTCCTTTGATGTGCAACCTTCCTATATGTGATTATCTCAGCGATGTATATGATTTGTGTACAATATCTGAATTTTGAAGGAGATTCTATTTTTCTTGTGAGCGGTCTCTTCATATAATTAGAAAGCAAAGTCTTCTGAAATGGGTCTATAGTCCTATACCTCATAAGTGTGTCATTCAGGTTGGTATCGGTTTCGTTGGTTTTGGATTCGGTTGTTGGATTCTCCGACAAACTCATCTAGAAAATGGGGTTGATATTGGCCGTATAAATTATGGGTTGGCTTGATTTGGGTTGAATTGAGATTTGGGCCAGATTCTGGTTGTCTGTGGTCTTATTTCTGGTTTCAGTAGGATCTAGCTTTTGTTTGTTTGGGACAGGTTTGCCTATAAGGGGTCAGATTTATCGTGCTTATATGAACCCAACAGCCTATGAATGGTAGCTGAGTCTCCATGCTCTTCAGCTAGTTAAGTTGCTTAGCCTAAGTTTGCTTTAGATTGATGTTGTGATCAATTATTGTGACGAACTCTTAATTTTTTTTTTTCACAGCTTACGGTCGCATGTATAAAGATGAATAGACCCGAAATTGCGGCAAGGGCTGTTCAGGTAGCTGAGAAACGCTTACCATTGGACAGGTGGCCTGAATATTATGACACAAAAAGAGCAAAGTTCGTTGGTAAACAAGCACGGCTATACCAGACTTGGTCCATTGCAGGATACCTTGTCTCGAAGCTCCTTCTTGCCAACCCAAATGCTGCCCAGATGTTGATAACTGATGAAGACACTGAGCTTCTCAACGCCTTCTCTTGCATGATTGGTTCTAACCCAAGAAGGAAGCGGGGTCCCAAGAGTGAAAAGAAGACATATATAGTCTGAATTCAGAAGTTCCTTGCCTTCTGCAATGCATTTTTAAGCAGATACGCTAGTTACCTCGTGCCTTTTCGATGCATGGTCGTAACTTCGTAGGCATTCTTATACATATATCACCCGAAAAATTTCCTGTACATTTGGATTGAGATGCAATGGTGGAATTCAGTAAATCATGCTGATAAATTATGTAAATATGGCATATCCCGTGGTTTAAGGGATTCTTCATTCTCAATGAGTATAAAATAGTGTAACTATTTCTGCCTACTGATACTTCCGAAATGAAGATCGTCTTCCTGGAATCTGGATCTGGTGACTGCAGATGAATTGAGTGGATTAACTACCCCCCCGCATCCAACCTCGGGCCCTATCCAGGGTGCCTGCACCGGGCTGTCGGTGAGCGCATAGGGTGGTTCTTCTAGATTAGGGTATGTACATGTTGACAACCATGATGGGTGACAACCAAATGGATGAGTGAATGACTCACTCAAATTCCATCAACAATCATCCACTTTTAAATCCTTGCCTTTTCTTGGAGGACTTTCATGCATGCTCTTCTTCTAATTTAGGGTGAAGTGAATGTAAGTAGAACATGACTGATTGAAATTTATTTGATTTGAAGACTTGACTTCAACTCACTAGAAAATTTAGTGTTCTAAATAATTTCTTTAATATGAATTGAACTGTTTGAAGTTATCAGAAATACAAGAAAATAGAAAATCTTAAAGAAACGTTTTTTTATGTTTTATTTTTATAAATAGGAATGTATCGGACACCAAAAGAAATTGAAAGGTGTTGGATGAAATTGAAAGTTTGGAAGGTGTCGGATGAAATTGAAAGTTTGGAATGTATCAATACAAAATAGAAGTTACATGCTCAGGCGGGAAGAAGCTGAAATAAGTTAAAAGCAGTGGTATTAGAATAAGTACCGAGAAAATGGAAAAACTAGAAAATACATTAAAAAAAGGTCAATAAACGAAAAGATCCTAAGCTTTTTTTTTTAATCAAAAGAAAAGATCCTAAGCTAGGTTCACCCAAATGATTCAAAATTCTATTATATATTTAGAGAAAATGTAGAACACACATGGTTTTGACAAACTTTCATAACATCAATTTTTTTTCGACATGATGACTGAAGTTAATAATTTCTAAGGTTTACAGTCTAGTTATTTATATCAAGTACTTCATTGGTTTCACAATATTTGAGAAATGTTAAAAAACCCTTAACAGAAAACCTTAAATTTTCACTCATTATTAGTCTAACACGGGTTTTTAATTTCTCCCCACCTCAAATAAAAAAAGCCCTTGTTAAAAAATCAACCCTTTCGACTCCATCATACTCCATCCTATAATATTCCTGTTTAAATTTTCCTCTTTTTGTACGGAAAATCAAAATTTTCTACTTCAATTCTCACCCCTATAAAGCTCCACTTATCCCTACATTTTAGCACTTCAATTTTTCAACAAAAAAACAACATAGCCGATGGAATTGTTAGTGTGGGATGAGGCTAGGGAAAGAGTGGAGTAGAGTGAAACTTATAGAAATGGAGTTACAAATTTAAGAAATTAAATTTTTTTGAGTATTGGGCAAAGGGGTTTGTTATAAAAACAAAACAAAACAAAACAAAAATCCAAGAATATGCTGTTTAGGGTTAGGGATAGTGCAAGTACTTTATAGGGTTTTTGAATAATTCATCCTTGTACTCCAATCCCTAAGAATTACAGAAAATATCTACTACTATTACTGTAATTAGGTATGTATGTGTCAACCACATATTAATGGAGAAGGACAAAAAGGGTTCATTGGCCTGGCCATTACATCATCATCCTTCATCATACATTGCTTTCATACTCTTCTATTTGAGAACGTGTTTCTGGAGTATTGTTCATAGAAATACTTTTTTAAAAATCGCACGTACTTTATTTTGCACCACAAAATGGGGGCATGTGATGTGCCAACACACAAGTAAGAAAGTATACTCCAAAAATTATTTATCAAAGTTTTGCATGGATGCCAAATGCGCCAGGACCTACTTCGTGCTTCGGTCCTACGCTTCAATAAATCCATGCAATTATATGGACTATACTTCCAGAGCACACGAAGGTGCTCGATATGGTAGCAATTTTACCCCATAAAATTAGATATGACTATTAGTTCATCCAAAGTACTAGTTACTTTAATAGAGAATCACTCGGTTCAACGTAAACTACTAATTAATTAACCTAATTATTATTAAAAGTTACAAAAAAAATACATATTTTATTTAAAATAATTTCACACAAGACTTGCTTTTTTAATAGTATAGGACTATTATAAGTTAGTTTTTAAGATATAAGTCTTTTTAATTGTGTTTCTAAAATTCCCATATAAGAGCATATGGTAAATAATTCAAAATTCAATAATGAAACACAAAAAATTACATAATTAATATTATTCTTTATACCCAACTAAAATATGGAAAAATTAAATAAAGTTATTATTCTTAGCTATAGTTTTCTAATTAGGCATAACAGGAATGGTTTGCTCATTCTTGAAGAAATTATGTGGATCAATCTTAGTCTTCACTTCCACTAATTTCTCAAAATTATTCATGAAATATTGAATCCCATACTTTCTCCCTTCCAAGTAGCTCCTCTTGGTATCACCATGATGGTTGACCCCCAAGTCAAGATCCCTATAATTGAAGTAAGCTTGTCTAGGGCTTTTTGACACAAATGGAGTCATGTGGTCATATAGCTTCCTCAATAACCCTAAGTAATGTCCCTCCATCTCTTCCCCCTCCTCGTCCCAGTTAGCCAGATACTGAATCTTGAACAAGCTGCCCTTTCTATGGGGGAACGCGGTCTCACCTTCTGAGATCTCACTCATCCTGCCCCCATACGGGTTGAACTTCATCCCTAGTTGGGGACCAAGCTCGATCATTTTCTTCCAAGTGGACTCGAACCCATATCTTGGGATCGGGTCCTTTACATAGTCTGACTTCCTTGTGAGGTGGGTTAGCTTCGGAGGGGCCCTTTCGAGTAAGGTCTCGAGTGGGGTGCCCATAGGGAAATCTGCCCAGAACAGGACTGATTCGACCCAACTCATTTCGTGGCAGTCAGATCTTTGTAACCCTAGTTTGGGCAAGTGTTTGTTCATCAAGGAGAGAAGCCTCTCAGTTTTGCCTAAGAACAAGGCTACGAATGTTGATGCCACTGTCCTTTCACCATTTGTGCCTGTACAACCACAGTAATACAAATTAAATGTAGCCTATTGACTTAATTACTCAACTATATATATATATATATATATATATATATATATATATATATATATATATATATATATATATATATATATATGTATATTGTTGAACCATAGATATATTAAAATACAAAAATATTTTTTTTTTATAGATTTATGTATATGTATTGTCAACCTTCATATTGAATTTTTGATTGGAATGATATCAAAACAAAATATTCCATTTTTCATATAAAAATATAATCAATAGGGAAATGGTTGAAGCACGATAACATGGAAAGAGATACCGACAAATTAAGTAGGCATAGGTGGATACTATTAGGTATAATTTCACACCTTAATTTATCGATTTAGAAATTTTAAATTGGCCATAATATACTCATAATCTCCTTTGATATAAAGATTAAAATTTAAGTTTCTACCATTTATGTCAATTATTTAACTCCCTTTTTATAAAACTATTTTATGTATACGGTTAACAGTACGTGCCGTTAAAGTGAAGAATGAACAATTCATGGGTAGGATGACAAAAATACTTAGGGACGTACGGTACCTCCATCAACCACATCCATGCAAAGCCTAATGAAGAGGTCATTGTCCACTGAACTGGCCATCTCCTGCCATTGAAGCACAGCATCAATGGCGTTCTCCTCAATCGTCCTCGACACCCGAAAAACCGTCACGATTTCAGGCACCCTAACCAGCTTGATCTTGTAAGCAGTAATGACACCAAAGCTGGCCCCTCCCCTCCTCTTATGGCCCAAAACAAGTCCTCCCTCATGGCATCCCGGTTCATAACCCGCCCCTTGGCGTCCACAATTTCTGCATCTACTACATTGTCGGTGGTAAGCCCAAATTTTCTCATCAGATTCCCGTACCCTCCTCCGCTGAAATGGCCCCCACTCCAACTGAGGGGCACACTCCAGCAGGGAACCCATGTGTCCCACTTCTCTTTGCAATAGAATAGAACAATTCACCCAGTGTGGCCCCCGCCTGAACCCAGGCAGTCTCCTCCTCGAGGTTGATCTCGATAGATCTGAGATTGAACATGTCGAGGAGGAGGAAGGGGGCTGCGGAGACGTAGGACAAACCCTCGTAATCGTGGCCTCCACTTCGGACCCTTATTGGAAGGGCTACCTTTTTGCCCACATGACTACCATTTGGATGTGAGAGGCGTCCAAGGGGGTCACAATGAGGAAGGGCTTGGGGGTGGTGGGGGTGGAAAATCGGAGATTCCGGATGTGGGAGTTGAGGATGGTGGAGAAACTAGGGTTTTGTGGGGTGTAAACTAGGGATGAAAGTACTGGAGTTGAGGAGAGAGGGAGGGTTTTCAAGCATTCAAGGAGAGAGGGATGGACACCATTACCATTTTGATGGCTCTCTTTAATGCTCAACTTATTCATTTCCTCCTCCATCATCGCAAGAGTAAAGGACAGAAAGGGGTGATTTGCAGGTTATATAGCCTTGTCCTGAATTAAAGTATTGGGACATAGTGAATGATAAAATATTAATCTTTTTTTTCCCTTGAATCTCAATAAGTTGACTTTCTAAGGTTATTTTCACCCTATCAATTTTTTAAACAAGTTTTAGACATTGTGACTCCGTTAAAACTTTAAATGTTACTTATTTTCTCAGCACGTATGTGCGAGTGGTTACAAATTATTAATTTCTTTTTCTTTGTATATGTAAGCAAGTTGACTAACTATATCCTGCAATTGGGTCATTCGATTCGGGTTAACTTCGGCTCGATCTTGTTCGGATCCGGTTCGGTTTCGGGTTCGGGTCAATTTCGGTTCGGGTCAACTTAAGGTCGATCTCGTTCGAGTTTGTTCGGTTTCGGTTCGGGTCAATTTCGGTTCGGTTTAACTTCGGGTCAATCTATTCGGGTCAGGTTTGGGTTTGATTTGGGTTAATTTCGGATCGTAATTAGGTCACTTTTGGATCAAAATCAATTCAAAATTGTAGCCACAAAAAAAAATGTACCACTATAGGTACAAAAGTCCATCCCGAGAGATCCAATAAAAACCGTGGGTTGGATCACTTTTATTCCGCTTAAATCGATTCGGGTCCGATTTGGTTCGAGACGGTTCGGTTCCAGTTTGGGTCATTTCGGTTCAAGTCGGAATCGGGTTCATTAGATTTCGGGTCGGGTCGGTTCGGTTCAGGTTAGTTCGGGTCGGTTCATTTCGGTTTCGGGTCAAAATCGGTTCAACTATTTTGGATGTCGGTTTGGTTTGGATTTCGGATTGTTCGGATTGACCCGTTCGATTCGGGTTAGTTTTGCTAGGTATATGACTAACACATATAAAACGGAATAAAAGAAGAAATGATTTGTAAGCACCATCTTATATGTGTCTAAAAACAACCACAAGCTATCAGGCGAGTTACAATGTCCAAATTTAGGGGTTATCATACGTTGAAAATTAATAGCCTACAAAGTAAGCCTCTTAAAATCTAAGAAAAAGAATGTCGGTTTACAACCATTTTACCCGCTACATAGAGAGAGAATTTAATTATACCAATTTGCCCACTGTATAGAGAGAGAATTTAATTATTTTAGAAAAGAGACACCACTGAAAATAGAAGTAAAATTTAAAATTCTAAAACAAAATATTATATACGATAATTATAAATAGACCCGAAGTTATGCATAATTTGTATAGCTGTCCCCCCCAGAAAAAAAAAACAAGGTGCCTGGACACCTGTGGTTTGTGCAGCGTCAACTGAAATTAGACAGTTGGACAATCACGTAACAGCCGTATGTGATCATGTGTCAACTGTCAAGTGGCCCTTGTGACTTATACTACTATTTTTCAAGGGGTAAATATATGACAAATAATAATTGACAATATAAAGGTCATTAAAAAAAAGGTGAATAATAACTGAAATCTTAATATTGAGAATAAGGATCTCAGCTATACTCTCAAATCACCAACGCTGGATAATTGATGTGGGTTATTAAATCCTTCAAAAACTTTCAATATTGAGAAGATGGGCAAAACTATCACCTTCAGAAACCAACAGATAAACTGGTGTTTTGAAGGCAACCATTTCATGCATTTACCACCCAAAACACACCATTTCAATCACTTTCTTCAGTCGTTTCTGCCACTTCGCTCTTTGTTTCCTTCCTTTAACAATTTGAGCTCTCAGCTTTCGTTCAAAATCGCATGTGGACTCTGGCCTTCCTCATTGTCAGCAATGACTTCCACAACTCGGAGATATTTGCTAAACCAGCCACGTCATCATGGGGACTACAAGTCAGTGAGGAACGATTTCTGGTTTGGCTGCAATATCGGTGTCCTTGGTCTCCCCGGTGAACTTGGCATGGTTAGGTATCCAGAAAGTAAGAACACTGGATGCAGCAGCAAACATTACCCTACGTGGGGCCCACTTTAAGCAGGACACAACCCCGATGTGGCTGCTCCAACGAGCTACCTGTTGGAGAACAGCAGCAGTCAGTAAAATGGGTCTCTGGCATGCACCCGTGGCATTATAAATGAGAATGAAAGAGACTAGGAATGGCAGAACTAGGAATGGACATGTTGATTTTACCCACTTGCTTTTTGCAAATGTACCTCCATTTTAACTAAATGCATTAAGCGGGTGTTTGGCCTAGATTTTAGAACTGTTTTTAAGTTCTAAAACTGAAGTTAGGCCAAACACTAGTTTTTTAAAAATTAAAACTATTTTTCAAAAACGATTTTGGAAAAAACTCTCCAGAAACAGAAACAGATTGTTTCGTTTCTAATTTTAGAAAAACTCCGTAACAACCACCCCGAATCCCATTCTCTCTATGTCTCTCTTATCTTTTTACATTATTTTAATTTTTCTCTCTCCTCTATCTTTATCTCTCTTCTCTCTCTTATTTTATTTTATCTCTATCTTATCTCTATCTTTCTAGAAATCTTGGCCAAATAAATTAATTATTTGAAAAACACTTACATAAAATTTAGGCCAAACACTTCAAATTTTTCTTAAAAACAATTTTCAAAAAAACACTTTAAAAACAAAAACAAATTTTTAAAAATTAGGCCAAACATGCTCTAAAATAGTTTGTCTCCGAGTAAACAAGAATTTGGGGAAGGAAAAATGTTTTATTCAAAGTGTTCCATATTCTAAATGTCTGCAAGTAAAATACTTAATAAAAGAGAATGAAAGAGACTAATGACACAAGCAAGACACAGTCGGGGTTTCACCTAAGAAGTATCAATAAAAGGAAACACCGAAAAGTTGAAATGAAGTCTAAAGCCCACCTCACTGCATGTATTCACATTCCAAGCCTGCATGTTTCCATCACCGGAGCCTGTCATAGAATAGCAAGCACAACATGTAATCCTACCATTGTACATGTACATAAAAGTTTCCGTATCTAAGGAAAGGGTCATTATGCAAACATGGCACGGGTGTCAGGTAGAAACTGAAAACATATTGCACATCTTCAGCAAGCTATCTTTCTGTGGAGATAATTACATACCTGAGAGAACATACTGGCCATCAGGACTGAAGGTTGCTTCTATAGTCGTGTTAGGTGAAGATTCTAAACTAAATCCACATCGCTGCAGAAAATCCATATCTCATTGACTTAGCATTTGTGAAGCAAACTTCTACACATCTGTTTGTGCTGGGAAGTAATTTAGCCTATAATTGAAAAAAAAATTGCCCACTCATTATACTAACCTTCTCTCCGGCATATGCATCAAGCACATACACATTGTTATTTGTGGTTGTCAAAAGCATTGATTTACCATCATTGCTGAATTTTATATCACAGACCTCGGCAGTATCCCCTCCAACTAAAAAGGTATCAAAAGGACCCTAGAATTTTGATCCACAAATCATCAGGAGAGAAAAGGACAAACAAAGGAGCCTGAAGGGATTATCAATGCGAGACCCTCACCTTGTCATAGGAGCGTGAATCAAACAGCTTGATAGCACCACCTTCCATAGCAACAGCAAAAACGAGGCCTTGCTGGTCATATGCAACAGCTGGTCTTCCACGCAGACGTAAAATTCCCTGAAACCATGCAAGCAGGCAAAGGATCATAAAACTGATACATAGTCTCCAAAAGTTGACACCAGGAATTCGAGTTCAAGTCCCGCCTCCATCGGCTTGTCTGCCTCCTCGCCCCCATCCCACCACCCCAAAAATAATTTAAAAAAAAAACCCACGAAGTCGAGAGTTTTGAGTAAATAGTGTTTCCCGAACTGAACTCAGAGATCTAATCAATTTGCAATTTCATGATTAATTTTGCACATTCTTCTTAATTTATTATCACATCCAAGGTATCTGATACAAAGTTCCCAGACTGTGCAATGACAACTATATATCCAACTCAGAAACAAATGCATGTTATTTGAAAGGAATGTGGAGCATGCATTTAAATATTTCACACTGTGAACTCAACAGTCCTCCGACTAAAAGAGAACCATTCCCTGGATCAACCAGGACTGGAGAAAGAACCTCCAGTGTTAAAAGTTACTTAGCGACCTTATTATTGTACTCATAAACAAGCTCTTATTGGTGTTGGGGGCCAGGGAAACAATTGAAAAACAGGGGGCAGAGACACTGATGCAAGGACCTAATTAAACTACAAAATTACACATTTTCTCCCCTCTTCCACCCTTTTCATGGAGTATATAGTGAACAATCATTTGGACATTCTTTGAACAATGATGACTACAAACAGAATAAATCACAGCTTTCCTTACTTACAAAGCATACACAAGGACAAGAATTATTATAATCCTGCATCTCCATTTCAGTTTTATTGCAGTCACAGGTATGGGGATTATCACGAAGAAGGGATTTTTTACCCTACTTTGTTAATCTAGTAGGTTTATGCAGTAATAGTATTGATAGCAAGGGAATGTCTCAATAGAAGCCTACTGATAGGATGCTTATGGAGACTGGATCATGAACAAGCTAAAATTGTGTTGTAGGTGCAAGAGTCAAGGGAAATTTTTTTTTTTTTTGTTTTGGGGGGTGGGAGGGGGAGGAAGGTAGGGTACATGTATATGTATTGATACAAAATGCATACAAATTAGATATATTTGCAATAAATCAACTGTACTATTGATAGACAGACTAACACTTGCATCATATAAGGCATTGGTGACTAGGTTCCTTCATCACCCCAAAAAAAAAAAGAAAAAAAAACTGCTTGGCTTATCATCCTGTTCCATAGGACAAGACCGAACTATTGGCCACAAAATGTTAACTTATCCCCAATAGGCCTCCTTTTGCTGCACAGGGACTCCAATTCTCTTTTGCTGAGGAAAAGAATAATTCTCATCAGAATAATGAGGTAGGCTTAATTGTACCCCTGAAATTCGTAAAGTTCCTCCAGATATTCGTAATGCTCCTCCAGTTATTCGCTTCTTGACAAACTTCATACAGTATGATATTCTTTTTAGTATTTACTGATTTCCAGATTGGTAATATTGAAATGGACGTTCATCTTATTGCAACCAAACTTCAACCTCAGTTCCAGAGTATTTGTTTTCTCTATTTATCATGAAGAAATTTTAACAATGATAAAACTAACAAAATTTCACCTCAAAAAATAGTCCCTTCCTAAATCCTTCTCAAACAATTGAAATAGATACATGTCAATATCACAGAGTAGAACCGAACCTGGCAGGCGTTTACACGAAGATCCCATATTCTTACACTATGGTCAAGGGAACCTGACATAAAGCTATCATTGATTGGTGACATGCACAAGGAAACAATTCTACAAGAAAAAGACAGAAAAAACACACATCAGAACCCTGAAGTTACAGAGCATCAGGCAAGACAGGTATCATGAAATCATACAAACGATATATCGTCCCAACATTTTGGGGTAGACTTCCTAAATGCTTTGCTTGAGAAAAAAAAAAAAAAAAGGATATCAATCCAGAACAATTCAAGAGTTGAAAAGAAGAATAAAAGCATCAAGTGGGAATCCTGCCTTAACAGGGAGAGACTTTGGGGAGATCCACATGTAGGCAACTCAGCCTCACCCAAGCATGCATAGAGGCTGATTCCATAAGAAAAATGGGAAAACGGAATTCATCACAAACTAAAGCACCAAAGGAAGATTTGCACACCTCTCTTTGTGGCCTTTGAAATAGCGAAGACATCGATTATCATACATAGACAGATACCGCAGTGATTCTAGCAAGAAAGGACAAAAGTTTAACTCAGAACTCTGTCAAAATTATGAAAGGTAGCTACATAATGAAAATAAGATATACTTGTGATTAGCAAGCCGAAAGAATAGAAATTCACCTCCGGTTTCAAGCTTGTATTTTGAAGAGCAAACCACTGAGCTAGGATGATGGGTGAAGCATATACGATCAGCACCATGTTTTTTATGATATGTGGTTTTCTGAAGCCTGGCAAAATTATTCACGACGCCAAAAGAAACAAATAACACTCATTCCAGAAATTTGATGATTTAATGGCAAGAAGTTAAAAAGAAGTAGAGTAATCCAGCAAGTTTGAAGATTATGGTCTTCTAGAAGTATTTTGATTCACACTAATGACCAAAACATACAGCAAGTTTTAAGAAGTGTCTCAAAAACTTTTGATTACATTTTTTAATGTTTGGAGATTAACTTTCAGATAATTGTTTGGGATGAGAGTCCCTTCTAGAGGTATTTTGATTCACATCTAAGGTTTATATTTCAATTCTGGAATTTCCTTATTCTTTTGCAACAGTCTAGATTTAATCTACAAAAATTGCAGGCATCATTTTTCAGTATGTACAGCAATGATACCAGCTATTTTTCCTTGTCCGCATATATTTTACAAATAAATATGCCAAAAAAACCTTAGATGCATAACGTAGGTCATTTCTCTTTTTGTTTTCGTCTTATTAATACCTTGAAGATAACTCCAACAGCATATTATTCAATCAAAACGTGATCACAACCTATACTTTATTTAAGCCTAGTTCTTTTTTCTTTTCCGGGTTTTCTGACTGTTAGGCTTCCCTTCTAAAGGGCTGATCCCTCATGAGAACACCCTAGCAGAGTCGTCAGAATCTTCGTGGGAAAACAGGATTATCAAAGGACTTCGTTCTCCTCTAGACGTATTCCAGGCACAAGACAATAATTGATGTCATAAGCAACCTAGAACTTTTAGCAAACTTAGCTCAGTTTAAGTCAGAGGACTCACTTAGCATTTACAATATCATAAAGCCGAACAGAATCATCATCGCTAGCAGTAACCAGCAGATCACTGGTACGATGGAAATCAATTGAATTTATCTTTCCACCCTGAAAGAACAAATAACATGTTAATCATCAGATTGTCATAGAACCAAAGAACTCGTAGAGTTGCTATGTTTGAAAAGTTCCCTGTTAGCAGGAAACCAGAGATTATATTCACAATGGTTTTCTTTGCTCATTGTGATTTCACACATTGAAAATTGCTGAAGGTTTTTGTTTGCCACAACTATCCTGGAGAATATTTAAGCTATCTGCAGAAGCAGGCTAATTTGAACAGCTAGTTAGATACTAAAAAGTTAATCTTAGTGTTATCAAGTGTATAATAAAGTTAATCTTGGTGTTATCAAGTGCATAATAGTATACGCAGTAACTATTCTTCCTTGCATGTCTACAGTCAATGTTCCAAAAGATTCAATGTTCCTCCAGAAATTTAAAAGCATAGGGAAGATCAGATAAAGAGAACCAAGTGAAGAGAACCAGTTCCTATTCCTGATTGATATATATATATATATATATATATATATCATATTCCATCACTTCTGGAGCGTGCAATCACCAACATACAGGACCAGGCTTCAGAATATATAGGAAACACTCAACGTTTGTAATAAATAGAGTATCTATTCAAAATTCTCATTATCAAGAGAAGTATATGACCTTAGATAATTACCACAATGCAGTTCAGTACAAGGAATGGAGAAGAAAACGTTAAAATATCTCACATCGTTTATAGTCTTATGGTCAACTGTACATTTTCCTCACATTATTCCATCCCCAATCTGCTCAGTCCGAGCTCCCATGCCAGAAGATTACAAGATCTTAAAACAATGTCATGGATCACTAACATTGAACACTTGATACAAAGAACACGATACAAGCTATCACAACGTTCTGTTTCAAAAGACACGAGTACAGGACTCATCAGTAGATGGGATTGCTCCAAGCCTCCAACGATGACATGGAAGCTATAGTTAGGCCCAAGCAATCAGGACATCACAGGCAGCGCATCAAATATTGTGCCATCACGAAACAAAGACCGGGTAATTGCTGGGTCAGTATTCTCAAACTTATGATATTGAATCTAACGGCTTCAAAACTGCGAAAATGTGACATTATATTTGATCCCACACCCCCCAAAAAAACAAAAAACAATCCAAGAAAATTGCCGCTCAATAATAAATTCAGTATCGTTCCAAATTGAACTCAATTTCCCATCGGCTACGCTCAATCGCTGAAGATGGAGCCAAGATTATATGCTTATTTAACCAGTAAATTGGAGATTGATAATCAGTAAGTTGGCCAAAATAAACATCGAGAAAATGACGGAATAAATTGAGACTTGCAATTTCATATTCAATTTAGCAAATAGTATTCAGAAAGAAAGAAGGAAAGCAAGAGAGAGAGAGAGAGAGAGAGAGAGAGAGAGAGATGAGCTTACGAAATCGGAGAATACGGCAGCTACGGACATGCTGCGCACGGTGTCGTCATCGAGCTCGGAAACTGACGTCACCGCCATTAAAGGCGGCTACAGAGGGCGGAGGAGGTGGAGCAACGCCGGTAGGTTTCCGACGACTGCAGATGCCTGGCTTTCTACAGCTCCAACAAGGGTTTAAGGCTTTTTGGGGATTAGCACAACAAGCAAGACAGTATTTTTTGTTTTTGGCTGCTTTGATTCGCTTTTTGACTAGAGTCAACCTATTGTTATTTATTTTAGGTAAAATTATCATACTATCGTATTCACAAAACTCAACAACAATTTTTACCGTGAATTTTATTTTTGTGAAGTCTATAAAAATTTAAATATCAACAGTTTTACTTTGTAAATGTTTGTAATTAAAGAGATTAATTCAAAAAGTTTTCATTCATAAAACTTTTGTTTTACAAGATCGAGCAAAATCAGAGTAAATTGCTCAACCTCAAGAAACTTGTTTGATCGAGGATAATGTGATAGTGGTACATACAATTAACCGCTTAATTTATTTCTATAAAAATATTTGTGTAAATTAAGAAAGAAATTCTGGTAGATAATGAATGGGCTATTGTGTAAATAAAGACACCAATTTTAAGAGACTTTTCATTCACAAAATTTTATATAATTGTTTTGCAAAGGATCAAAGTAAAATCAAAGTATACTTATCAATCTCAAAAAATTATTTGATCATTAACCGCTTAATTTACTTAGACAAAAATATTTGTGTAAATTAATGAAGAAATTGTCTATTATTACGGAATAGACGGTCAACTTTCCTATTTTTTTTTCTGAGTTTTTCTTTTACCCGTGTGTATGGTTTTTTTTTTTTTTTTTTGGGAGGAGGAATAAGCACACATGAGAAGTCTACATAGAAAACATCACAATGAAGAAAGAAAATTCAAAAAAAGACAATTTAGTTTTAAGAGTTGAAGAAAAAGAGAAAATCAAACGCTTAATTGTAGCCTCTATCCAATATGAAATGTCAATTTTGTTGAAAGCTCAAGTCTATTCGCGTGGCTTTCTTTCTTGTCTCACAAAAGGTCCATATGGAAGATTTTTCTTTTCCTTTTTTTTTTCCATTTGGGAAAACAAGATGGCCAAATAATCAACCGCACGCAACCTATACAAATTATATTATAATTTCGGGTATATTTAAGGTTAATATAATAATATTTTTATAATTTTTGATAATTCTACATCAATAAAAATGGACCATCAATAGTCCAAAACAAATACCAATAATATGGTACAGTATATATTGATGTCCAATAAGCTACTAAGAAAAACAAAAACAGAAAATGCTTTATACCAAAAGAATAACCCATAATTAGGTGAAAACTTGTAGAGATAAAGTTTACGTACTTTGTAAAATCTTACAAGACAATTTAAAATAGGATGGATATGGGATCGAAACTAATTAGTTGATTAGTTTACCATAATTTATTAATAAGCTTCGGGTCTTGGATATAATTTTTGCACACTAATTTGATACGATGACTTCATATATATGTTGCATCAAAAGAGTTAGAGATGAGTTATGGGTTTCGGCTTTAAATTTGAGTTTGATATTCTTATCCCCTTATACTTTTCAGTCTAACGGGAATTATCCCCGAGATAAATATCTAGTGAGATAACCATATATATTTACCCTTGAAAAAAAAATGTTAATTGCATATTAGGTATACAGGCGTATTTTTTAATTGTTTTTTTGAAAAAGATATAAGAGCATCGTTATTGTTTTTCTAAGTGTCATTTCAGTTAATCATGGAGTTGTATAGAAATATTCGTTTTAAACTCGATATTTATATTCAGGGGAGAATTTTTACTGTCAATATATTTTGGTTCTGTTTTCATTAAATTATACTTGAAAAAATATTTGTATTAAAATCCTCAAAATTTTAAAACAACACTTTAAATAATAGTATATTTACACAAATTAAAGTAAAAATGTCCAAAATTGGACACTTTAAAGATTTTAGAGTTTTTGATTTCAGATGTGACTGACATATAAACTAATAATATTGTATTGAGCTTTTAATTAGAGATATATATATATTGTGATACTAATGATATAAAATTCACAAACTGCAACATCAATCACATATCATTCCCGAGAAGCAAACAGTGCATCAAATTTGTTAACACATTATGGACACTCGATTCCTGCTCCAACCTCGTGAAGATATTTACGTGGAACCCTTATGAAAAGGGCATCTTGAATTTGCATTCTCAGCCTTTTACCCTTGGCAAAAAAAATAAAAAATAAAATTGAATTTGAATTAAGGGTGATGATATGCGTCTTGCATGAAAACACTATTAAAATATCTTGTCTTGACCTATATTAATGTATTTTATAATTTAAAATCACTATTTTTTTAATAATTATGATTAATTATGATTAAAGTATCAAATGACACTCTAATTGGATCAACCCTACCTATAAGATGTGTCATACACATAATTTTACAAATATGAAAAATGATAGATAAAACGACAAATTTACATAATTTGTAAGTTAATACAATTATACTATTCAATCATACCATATATTTTTTAATTTATTACATGATATAATAATTTTTAAATTGAGAGAAGACACTTAAAATGTATCTTGTATAAGACACTCGTTTAATTAAACCATCTAATGCACAATAGCAGGTAGCACAAAACGTGAATTTTGAACCTCAAGTTAATTAATTAATTAAGACTTTAATTAACATTTCTAATTCGTTGAAGGCACTGTCACCGTCAAATCAATACACAATCCCATAAGGAAAATGAAAAATCAACCAATATAAATATATCACTTCTGGATTTTCAAGTTATTAGTCAAAAACTTTTATCAATTTTAATGTTCCAACCTCAACTAGTGGCAAATTTTAAAAGTAAACCTTTTTACTTTTCTATTTCTCTCCTTATTGCGTATTTTATTACGTAATAGAATATGCATTTTTTTGGGTTATAAATAACAACACATAATCCCCTTTGCCTCCACACAAATTCACAATTAAACATGATGAGAACCTCAATCTTTGTGCTTGTTTCCTTCCTTGCCATAGTTTTGCTCCCTACTGTTCCAAGGGCAAAAGCTATAGTTTCATATGATCATGAGCATTCCATTCAACAAGGCTTGATCCAATGCCTGGTTAATCGGTCTGTCGCTTCACATCCTATATCTTCACTCATTTACACACCGAGAAATTCCTCTTACTCGTCTGTCTTTCAGTCTTACTTACGAAATCTCCGGTTTAACACCTCCACAGCTCGAAAGCCTTTGATCATTGTGACCGCCACCCATGTTTCCCACATCCAGGCTTCCATCCTATGTGCCCAGGACAGGGACATAGAGATGAAGGTTCGAAGTGGGGGCATGACTACGAGGGTCTCTCGTATATGTCCTCGGTCCCCTTTTTCATGGTTGACATGTTTAACCTCCGCTCTGTCGATGTTAACATCGAGGATGAGACTGCTTGGGTTCAGGCTGGAGCTACCCTTGGTGAAGTATACTATGCTATTGCCAATAAGAGTAGAACCCATGCCTTTCCTGCCGGGGTTTGTCCCACGGTTGGGGCTGGGGGTCACATTTCTGGAGGAGGGTATGGCAATTTGTTGAGGAAATATGGCCTTACAGTGGATAATCTTGTTGATATCATAGTTGTGGATGTCAATGGTAAAGTCCTAGATCGAGAAGCCATGGGAGAGGATCTATTTTGGGCTCTCCGAGGAGGAGGCGGTTCTAGCTTCTGTACTATTGTGTCTTATAAAATCAAGCTTGTTCAGGTCCCTGAAAGAGTCACTGTCTTTAGGGTGTCAAAGACGCTTGACCTCGATCCAAATTTTACCGACATTGTAGACCAGTACCAACATATTGCTCCATACTTAGACCGCAATGCCTTCGTTAGGCTAACCCTAGATGCCACAAATTCAAGCAAAACCGGTCTTCCAACCACAAGAGCAACATTCAGATGCATGTTCCTTGGGGACTCCCAAACCCTTCTATCCTTGATAAACAAGAATCTCCCTCTGTTAGGTCTCCAGAGATCAGATTGTCTCGAAATGAGTTGGATTGAATCCGTTCTTTTCTTCTATGACATCCCCAGGAATACCCCTATCAACATCTTGCTGGATAGGCAATCTTTAAGATTGACTTACTTCAAAATAAAGTCAGATTATGTACAGGATCCAATTCCAAGACACGGTTTGGAGGGTTTATGGAAAAAGATAGTCCAAGTACAAACACCCTTACTGACATTCAACCCCTATGGAGGACTCATGGCCGAGATACCAGCCAACGCTACAGCATTCCCACACCGAGCAGGGAACTTGTTCAAGCTTCAGTACGAAACAAACTGGAACGAAGGAGGGAGCGAGAGGGCAAGGCACTACATCGATTTAACGAGGCAGCTTCATGCATACATGACCCCCTTTGTGTCGAAGAACCCTAGAGGGGCTTTCCTCAACTACAGGGACATTGACTTGGGATTTAATCACCAAGGATCAAAGAGCTACATAGAGGGTAGAAGATATGGGGTCAAGTACTTCAAGGATAACTTTGATAGGTTGGTGAGGATCAAAACTAGGGTTGATCCCCTCAACTTCTTTAAAAATGAGCAAAGTATTCCAACACTTCCTAATTAGAGACATGGTTTCCTTTGGGAGAAAAATTTGTTTATTTAAATTATTAGAGAAAAATTTCCCAAAAAAAGTGATTTTTCTCCTGTATTTTAATACTTTAAAGGTGCAAATTTGAGTTGAATTTGTTTGAGTGGTGTGACAGGCACATAAATAAAAGAATGAAATTTTATATTTCGGATTATTATGTATAATAAAATTCTGTTTGTTTAATTAATTTGTATTTTATCATCAAAAGTTGATTAATTAATAAAGTGGCTATTGTTTTACTTTGATATCAAAGGAAATGAGAATTTTGTGATGACATTAGTTTCTTAATCACCGCCATACCCTTCTATGGATTGATAAAATATTTTCAAGAATTTGCTGGTTTGATTGTATTTGCTCTTTTATTTATGCACAAAATTATCAATTTGAAAATTTGCTTAGCTTGAATTTAAAAAGTATGCTTGCAATAAAATAAAAAAAATAACAACGAGATGACTATAATTTAAATTTTGTTGAAACTATTTATTTAAAGGTTTAACGACTCTCTATCTTTGGAAAATACATCATTAATATGCTGAGTTTCAAATGACTCAAATATTATCTCTTTGTAAGGGTTTAAAGGGTTACATCGTGGGTCTGCGATCTACACTTCTACGTCAAATTTTATTTTTTTGGGAGTTAGGAGATATTTTTAAAGAGGTTTTCAAGGCCAAATTTTTTTATTTCGTATTGTCCCGAGTCTTAAAGAAATATGTGATAGAAGAGGTTTAATTGGGTCAACAAACAAAAGTACATAAAAATCACCCACTTTATTCGATATTACAAATGATAAATACAGTGAACAAGTTCTTCCCACGGTATTTTATACAACTTCCCTATTTATCTATGTACTTGCCATGCCACGCAAAACAAATCGAATACCACAATATAAACTTAATATCAGCAGTTTTCAACTCACAATTATCAATACTCATGAAATAAAACACATTTATTTTTTAAAAAAATTAGTGAAAACCCTTTTTCTTTTCATTTTTGTGTGAAGAAAAATAAATAAACTTGATTTAGAAAATTATTTGAATTTATCCGAAAGAGAGGCGCCATTCTAGTGTGGAAGAGTAGGAATACTTTGCTCATTCCTAAAGAAGTTTGTTGGATCAACCTTAGTTTTGACCCTCACCAACCTATAAAAGTTATCCTTGAAATACTTGACCCCATACCTCCTCCCTTCAACGTAGCTCTTTGAGCCTTGGTGATTGATTCCCAAGTCAAGGTCCCTGTAGTTGAAGAATGCCTCCCTAGGGTTCTTTGACACAAAGGGAGTCATGTATGTGTGAAGCCTCCTCGTCAAATCGATGTAATACTTTGCTCTCTCGCGCCCTCCTTCGTTCCAATTTGTCGCGTATTGAAGCATGAATAGGTTCCCTTCTCGGTGTGGGAATGGGGTCGCGGTGGCTGGTATCTCAGCCATCTGCCCTCCATAAGGGTTAAACTTGAGCTGGGGTGTTTCAAGTTCAACCATCTTTTTCCATAAACCCTCCAATCCATATCTTGGAATTGGCTTCTTTACGTAATCTGACTTTCTTTTAAAAGCAGTTAAAGTTACAGGTTGCCTATTCAATAGCGTTTCAAGTGGGGTGTCATTAGGGAAGTCATAATAGAAGAGGACGGATTCGATCCAACTCACCTCGAGGCAGTCTGACTTTTGGAGAGCCAATAGGGGAAATTCTTCTTTACCAAGTTGAGGAGGGTTTGGGTGTCCCCTAAGAACACGCATCTAAATATTGCACTGATGGTTAGACCCCTTGTCTTGCTTGAATTTGTAGCATCCAGGGTTAGCCTAATGTACGCATTGGGGTCCAAGTTTGGAGCTACATGTTGGTACTGGTCCATAAGGTCGGTTAGGTTCTGGTCTAGCGTCCTTGAGACCCTGAAAACTGTTACAATTTCAGGGACCCGAACAAGTTTGATTTTGTAAGATATGATGAACCAAAAGCTAGCGCCGCCCCCTCCTCGAAAGGCCCAAAAAGGTCCTCCCCATGGCCTTTCGATCAAGGATCTTACCATTGACATCTACAATTTCGGCGTCAATAAGATTGTCAACAGCAAGTCCATATTTCCTCATTAAAGTCCCGTACCCTCCCCCAGAGATGTGACCCCCAGCACCAACTGTTGGACAAGACCCACCAGGAAACGCAAGCGTTCTACTCTTGTTAGCAATAGCATAGTAGAGCTCACCGAGGGTGGCTCCGGTCTGAACCCAAGCAGTCTCCTCCTCGACATTGACATCAACTGACCGGAAGTTGAACATATCAACCATGAAAAAGGGAACCATGGACACATAGGAAAGACCCTCAAAATCATGGCCCCTGCTCCGGATTTTCATCTCTATGCCCCAGTCCTGGGCACACAGGATCGCGGCCTGCACATGGGACACATGGGTGGCAGTCACGATGAGCAAGGGCTTACGAGTTGTGGAGGTATTAAACCGGAGATTCCGTATCTGAGACTGTAACACAAATGAGTAAGACGAGTTTTCTGGTGTGTAAATGAGCGAAGATATTGGATGAGAATCGACAGAGCGGTTAACTAGGCATTGAATCAAGCCTTCTTGTTTGGAATTCTCATGGCTTGAAACTACAGCTTTTGCCCTAATTGGAAGATTAAGCAGCAAAACTACAAGTAGCAAGGAAAGAAGTGGAAAGATTAGAGCTCTCATCTTTGTGTACGTACGAGCTTGGATTACTGCAAATTTGGGGGATCTTATGTGAGTACTTATAGTAATTACATGACCTTAATCATTTTGTTAATATTGTCCAACAAGGATTAGAGAAGTGTGGGGAACTACTTTGAAATTTTATTTTTTTCCACCACCATTAAATCAAAGGTAAAAAAAAAGAAAAAGAAAAAAAAAGGGTTTACACGTTGCATGAATATGTTTGATCCTACCAAGTTTAGGAAGGTTCTAATTGATGATTTTTTTTTTTATGGGACCCTCTTATTTACTTGTGATGAACAAAAGTTCAAGCTTGACGTTTTCAATTACCCCCCAAAAAAAACAAACTGTTAATGCTTGTAAAGAGTAAATTTATTCTTTTTTAAAAAAAAATTAAGTAGTTGGGTGTATAGATTCAAAAGACTAATACGAGTTGAAGATTACAATAATATTCAAAAATACCGTCCCCCCAAAAAATGTTAATGTTTGTAAAGAGTAAATTTATTCTTTTTTAAAAAATAAAAAATTAAGTAGTTGAGTGTACAGACCCAAAAGAATAATACAAGCTGAAGATCATAGTAATATTCAAACAAAAGATCAGATAACGACTAGTTAAACATTCTAGCTAAACTAAAAATAACAAACAAATAGACAAAGTTATTTTTAGATAGTCTAAGATTACCAAATTAAATAAAATGATATCAATAAAAAAGATAATTGTCTTATTGTTTAGTCTTTAGAAGAATTGCAATAAGTTTTTAGGATTGAAAAGTTATTTTGTTTTTTTTTGTGATTTTATTTGAGTGTAGAGGATTGTGATTAATACAATAATATTTTTTATTAAAATAATCGAGTGATTTCAGAAACAAATACTGTAATTAATTTCTTTTTCGCTTCTCGTTGCGTTTTAAGCTACAAAATTATTATCAATTAATCTACCAATAAATATATGGCTAGTGTTTTTTCAATTTTTCTTCGAAGATAACAAGTAATTTCCCCCTGATTTAGGTTTTCAGTTTTCACCTAATCCTAGGTTTGGGTATACTTCGAAAGCCTTTTTCTTTTTCCTTTTTGGGTCACAATTTGTTAGAGTACTTGTATTTTGCCCCATAAAAAAATATTTTTTAATAGTAATAATTACCTACAATAATATAATAAATTATTTAGTAATTGATGTGACGCTTGAAAAAAATTAAGGTTTTTTTGTCATTGTTCAATCATAATAGTACCCCCAATCCTCTCCCAACGAAAAAAAAATTATATTATTACATAGTATTAAATTAAAAGATCAAATAGTGGAAGAGTCTTACCACTTATAGATTAGGTATAATTACTCTTTTACCTATATTTTTTCGTGATTATAAAATTACGTGTATAAATATTTCTTAAATGTATTGTTGATTTAGATTAAGGTGTCATTTGTACCGATCAGCATAGCTGATGAATACTAAAATTTCACAATTAATAATTAATTGTAATTAAATTTGACGATCATTTTTAATTATATTATATATTAATTTAGACTAGAAAAACACACAGAAAAAAATGTCCTTCTACAAGACATTTATAATTGCCCTATTACATTAACAAGTCCATAAAAACAAGGCAAAAGGTAAATATATATGACGACAAAATACACACACATTTACCTAAGGGATTAAACATATAAAAGACTACGATAAACAAGAAATTAAGCAAAACATAAATTAGATGAAATAAAATAAAGTATTAAATTCACCAATTTTATTCATAAATTTTTAATATTACAAATGAATACAGTGACGTTTTTACACAAATAAAATATGTTATACAACATCTTTTCTTATATGGTTGTCATCAGACGCAAACAAATTAAACACCACAATTTTTAAAATTCTATACATTATTAATTCCAGTAGAAGAAAAAAATTCAACTCGAATTTATCAATTTCTCATATTGGAAACCCTTTTTTGTGAGGATTTTTGCGAAGAGAAATAAATAAATTCGAGTTGGAAAATAATTTTCTCCCCAAAGGCAAAGAGAAGCATATATATCTAGTGTGGAAGAGTTGGAATACTTTGCTCATTTCTGAAGAAGTTGAGTGGATCAACCTTGGTTTTGATCCTCACCAACCTATCAAAGTTATCCTTGAAGTACGGGATCCCATATCTCCTCCCCTCAGCATAGCTCTTTGAGCCTTGGTGATTAATGCCCAAGTCAAGGTCCCTGTAGTTGAGGAATGCCTCCCTAGGGTTCTTCGACACAAAGGGAGTCATGTACGTGTGGAGCTTCCTCGTCAAATCGATGTAATGCTTTGCTCTCTCGCTCCCCCTTCGTTCCAGTTTGTCGCGTATTGGAGCTTGTACAGGTGCCCTGCTCGGTGTGGGAATGGGGTTGCGGTGGCTGGTATCTCAGCCATCCGCCCTCCGTATGGGTTGAAGGTGAGCTGGGGTGTTTGGAGTTCAATCATCTTTCTCCATAAACCCTCTAAGCCATGTCTTGGAATTGGCTCCTTCAAGTAATCTGACTTCCTTTTGAGGTAAGTCACGCTTGGAGGTTGCCTATCTAACAGTGCATCAATCCGGGTGCCATTAGGAAGGTCATAGTAGAAAACGACGGATTCGATCCAACTCATCTCGAGACAGTCTGACTTTTGGAGACCTAGTAAGGGGAAATTCTTGTGTAGCAAAGAGAGGAGGGATTCGGAGTCCCCTAGAAACAAACATCTGAATGTTGCCCTAGTGGTTAGACCTCCAGTTTGGCTTGAGTTTGTGACATCTAAGGTTAGCCTGATAAAGGCATCATGGTCCAAGTTTGGAGCCACGCGTTGGTACTGGTCTACAAGATCGGTTAGATTTTGGTCCAGTGTCCTTGAGACTCTAAAAACCGTCACAGTTTCAGGGACTCGAACAAGGTTGATTTTATAGGATATGATGGCACAAAAGCTCGAGCCACCCCCTCCTCGAATGGCCCAAAAGAGATCCTCCCCATGGCTTTTCGATCCAGGATGTTACCATTGACATCCACAATTACAGCATCAATGACGTTATCTACTGTAAGTCCATACTTCCTCATCAAATTCCCATACCCTCCGCCAGTGATGTGGCCTCCAGCCCCAACTGTTGGACACACCCCGGCAGGAAAAGCATGAGTGCTGCTCTTGTTAGCAATGGCATAGTAGACCTCACCAAGGGTGGCTCCGGCCTGAACCCAAGCAGTCTCCTCCTCGATGTTGACATCAACAGACCGAAGGTTGAACATGTCGACCATGAAAAAGGGAACAATGGACACATAGGACAGACCCTCGTAGTCATGCCCCCACTACGGACCTTCATCTCTATACCCAGGTCCCGGCCACATAGGATCGCAGCCTGGACATGGGACACATCGGTGGCAGTCACAATGAGCAAGGGTTTACGAGTTGTGGAGGTATTAAAGCGGAGATTTCGTACATAAGACTCTAAGACAGGTGAGAAAGACGAGTTTTCTGGTGTGTAAATTAGCGAAGATATTGGATGAGAAGCGACAGACCGGTTAATTAAGCATTGAATCAAGCGTTCTTGGACGGAATTCTCATCGTGACTTGCCGTTGCCTTTGGAAAATTTGGCAACAAAACAATGGCAATGGCAAGCAAGGAAAGAAGAGCAAAGATGGGTGTTCTCATCTTAATTGTATTTTGCATGAATATAAATGTTTTAGTACAAAATTTGGAGGATCGTTTTATGGGTATTTATAATAAATTGCATGCACATAATTATTCGGCTAATCCTCATTCATATGTAAAAATAACAATGAGAATTAGAAAAGTATGGGGAACTACTTTGAAATTTAATTATTTTTTTCCCACATTTTGACTATGAATGAAAAGAAGAAAAGTTGCACAAATATTTGACCTCCCAAGTTCAGGAGGTTCAAATTAACACAATCATATTGCTTGAATTCATTTTTTTATAATTTTTTAAACTATGGGGGCATATTGATTTTCTTCATCATAAAAATTCAAGCTTGACATTTTGACCCCCCCAAAAAAGGCCATGTTTCACATTACTCTTGGTTGAGTAATAATGCTTTAAAAAAAGTTGAGTAATGTTTTCTTTTTTTTGTTTCAATTAGTCCTTTTTAGGTAGTCTAAATTAAACTACTTAAATTATTCGCAATTAATATATAAAGTGATTTTAGTCAGGAATTTTAATTTTTGTATAGATAAAAGAATATATGACCACCAAAAATTCGAAAAAAGAAAAAATAGTGAAGAATATATTTACTTTTTCCCAAAAAAAAAAAAAGAACTAAATAAAACCTACTTCTTTTTGTTGTTCTTGTCAGTAATTTTTCCTTTAAGTTTCAGCTCATTTTTCCCTTTTTAGGGTCAAATCATTATTTTTTTAATTTTTTTGGGTCAAATCGCAAAACATATATTTCTCATTATTTTTCCCCTTTTTGGGTCAAATCATTTGCTACTTTTATTTTTTAAAATTGTTTGTCCATGCAATATCTTTTCTTATTAGCTTCGGTAATCTACTTTTTAAATGGCTATTCAAGTTGACCGTTGCTATAGTTAATATCTATTTGGCTAGTGGTCATCATCCTTACTTCTTCCTTTTCTTTTTTTAAAAAAAAAAAAACAGTTGCTTCATGCAAGGGCTAATCCTTCAATTATCTTCATATTAACACATAATCCCGTCATCTCGTTTTGTTTGCTTGTTATTCTTTTTGAAATTGATGTGACTCAAATTGCAAACAATTTCACAGTCGGACGCGAGATAAGAAAGATTGGTGTTCCTTTGATTATTGCCCACATACGATGTCGAGTAATATATAAAGCAAAATATAAGTTCGTATGGTTATTTCGTCGTTATATGCTTATGTGGTACCAGACTAACCCTATGCTAGTAGTAGTAATTAATGTACATTGAGCAAATTAAGTGAAGAGATGTGCAAATTATTAAGTACGTGGTCCATGAATAAATACACTTTATGATCCATGTACATTCGGGATACATTGTTATACGTCTCACCTTTAGAAATACACTCGTAAAATTTAAAATTGTAATTTTTGAGATAAGTTCATAAATAACAAGCACATGATTTTTAAAGGTTTAGGTTAATCATATCAATATTAGGACTTGGCAGAATTTAGATGCTACCTTGAAAATGACATGAAAAGGCAAGAAAAGTTTGCAACAATTTAGAGTAGCAATTTTTCATGTTCTAACCTACAAAAATAGTAATTAATAATCATTTTTCATGTGTTAATTAATGACGTGCAAGATCAGATTATGAAGTAAGCCCATTCAAGCTTTCTCCATCTGCGCTCTACCTAATTGCTTTACCAAAAATTATAATTTAGCAATAATAAAATAAAAATAATAATCGGTTCAACATGTTTATCCAATTATGACTTGACAAAAAATTTTTTAATGCTAGAGAAATTTTTTTATTTATAACAAATATATAATACCTCAGTTTACGGACTGCTATAGATAACATGACATCACAAATAGCGTCCAAAAACACCCAAAATAATAGAGTGATTGTAAACTAATGGGCTGTGCCATAGGTCGGTTTGGATACTTGCAATACAAAAAAATACAAAAATAGCTACGGACGTCTTTCGACGGGTAAGAATTCGTCGGGAATGCCGACGGGTTTTAACCTGTTGGAATTTGGCAAATACCGTTGAAAAACCTGTCAAAATTTAGCAAATTCCGTCGAAAAACCCATTTTAGCTTTTTTTGTAGTGTTGTTATAAAAGAAGAAAATATGTTACGTAGCAAATTTTAATGTTTGCGTACTAATAATAATTCGATTTCAATAAAATAGAGGATTAAGACTGCAATAAAAATAAATTAAAATAACTAAATTAATAATAATGTTAATTGCAGTGTATTATCAATTGTTGGTTGAAAAATTAGGCATCAAGGAGTAATAAATGGAAGTTCATATGACTATATGAGTAAGTATTTCCCTTCATTTTTTTTAAAGAGTAGGAGATGTAGGGAATTTACCCAAATCAAAAAAGAAAACAAAATAAAAAGCTCATTATATATTTATATTCGTCACAAATGTTGGTATGTTAAATATATTTGTAATTTATTAATCATTCATAACATATGTTGACTGATAAAAACATCTTAAGAGAGAATTTATAAGTGAGATTATTCGTATTATTATCATTATAATAATAATATAAATTATGGAAGCCTGCCTCCCTCGGTTCAATTTTCTTATGTGAGGAAATCGTGTGGGGAAATTGGTTAGGTTTTGACACCCTTCATTCCCCTAATCTAATAAACCTTCGAACTTCCTTAAAATAAGAGATTCGGAAGGTGGGCTGTTTATCGATAAAAAAAATACGGATTATGAAAATTACAAACAATAGTAATGAATAGTATCATATCTAATTTTTTTTAATCATAATATCTTCAAATACATGAGAGATTAATTTCATATGAGGTGATAGAAAAAGGATATTTTTGTCCCCATATGAAAACTTATGGATTATTTTCATAAACAATACACGACCCAATTTGAATGGCGCGGCGCCAACCATGGAACTAAGCATGACTTTCTTTTTTTTTTTTTTTTTTTTTTGGGTGAACGAATTGAGCATGACTTTGATTTAAGATATACAACGGATTAGTATTATTGTGTTACTAAATAGTCTTATGAAATTATATTAAAAACATAGATATATTTAATCTCCCTTTACAAATCATTGTAACTCAATGTAGGTCCTGTTCGATAACAATGTTTAGAGTAACATTTAATATTTTGACCACGTCAAAACTCTAACCAACCAAATATTAGTATTTGCTAAGGTAGTATTTCAAGTAGTGTTTTATGTTTTTCTTGGACAAAAATATCTCTTCAATAATTTATATTTAAAAAATTATTTATATCCTTTTATGTCAATTATAATAATCAGCTAATCCAACCATTAAATTTACTAAACACATTCATTCAATCACTCAATTGAACACTTATTCATGAACAATGAAAATTTAACCACTATCTCGCTACCTAATATACGCTACAAAAATAATTATACGTAACTCAAACAACTCATTTTACCGAACAGGGTCATATAAAATAAATAAAAACATAAAAGCCATGAAGTGACCATTATAAGTTTCAAAACTTATACATTAATCTCCAGTCCATAAATCACGACAAAAAAAAAGATTAACTTAACAAATAAAAAGAGAAACAAAAATCTATTACAAAAAATATCATAATATTTAAAAGTGTGTTTTGGCCGAGTTCATCTACAGTTAAATGTTATCGTCAACTTCTAGTAGTTGAGGGGGTCGCAAGGTATCCTTGTTTTGTCCGCTGTATTTTATTGATTTATAATTTGGTCAAATTACGTACAAAATATTATTATGTCTACCTCATTGCTTATCGATACTGAAAATAATTAGACTATAGCAATCGCCATCAATTCAATAAACTTAATTATCTTCTAATCACTTTGCAATTTTCCAATTAAGTCATTAACGATAGAATCGGTCTTATTGATCAAAAACTTGAATACAGTCAACAGAGACTCCGCTCCATAAAAAAATGAAAAAAACGAGTTTTAGCTTGTATATGCACATACTATATGTAACCATAATTATGTAACTTGTAAATTTTGAATTTTCCATACATGCACGTGTACAAACATTAGGACTTGTAATAATTATCAAGTCGGTGTATTTTTTGCGTTGTTTTAACCTTTTTTTTATATATATTACGTAAATTATATTGCTTGTGTGTTTTGCGTACTATTTATTTTGGATGTAAATGAGTAGATGTTTAGTCAAGTTTGGAGGAGAGGAAAGAAGTATATTAATTAATTATTTCAAAATATTGGAATATTTTTTATAATTAGAATATTTGTTTATAGTTGATAATATGGTCTTCAATTTATATAAAATTGTAGAACAAAAAGAGGGGGGTTTATGAATCCATCTTTTCCTTGTCTTTCTTTGTTGAGTTAATTTTATATGAAATTATTTTATATGAGAAAATTCAAGGCAGAAAAAAAGGTGTTAGGTATTTGGATTTATATAAGAGTCTAATACATAAAAGAGTTAGACAATTTCATTTAAAATGCTCATACAAATTTATACTCATGGTTTATTCTAGAAAACGATGAAGATGGAAAAAAGAAAATAGTCGATTCCAGCATGAATGCAAAATTCCACCCATATTGGCATAGATCAATAGCCGATCCCATAAAATTACGAAGAATGAAAATTTGTCAAAGTCAAAAAGCCGTCAAAGAGTTCTTAAAGGGTTTAATTTCCACGCTAAATCTAAAAGGAACCCGTTTATGTTTGTTTCAATTGTCATAACTTTCATGGCTTTTAGATACGAGTCAACAAAATTCTACTATTCTTAGCAATGGCATAGTACACTCCACCAAGGGTGGCTCCGGCCTCAACCCAACCAGTCTCCTCCTCGATATTGACATCAATAGACCGGAGTTTGAACATGTCACGTACGTAGAAGGGGACAATGGACACATAGGAGAACCCCTCAAAGTCATGCCCCCATTCCGACCACATAAGAAGGTTGCCTGGACACGGGACGCATGAGTAGCGGTCATAATATTATGAGCAAGGGTTTACAAGTTTTGAAGGTACTAAACCGGATATTTCGTATAGTTCATATCTTCAAGAGTTTAGATGAGTGAAGATATGGGAAACAAGTGCTAAGTCACTATATCGATCATCATCTTTTTCCGTTCTAATGCCCCCAAACGTACTGATCTAGCAAATGAAAAGTTCATTCATTAGAACAAGTAAAATTAACTCGTATTTTAATTACCTCATTATCTAAAAAGAAATGAAGTTGCCTCATATAATTATTTTTTTTAGGCGGTGTAAACCATAAATGTCTAGAATATAAGAATTATAGGAGAAGGTAAGTTATTATTACTTAAATAAGTAGAACATTTTAGCAAAGAAGTGAAGTTAAAAAGGGAAGGAAAATTAGGAGGAGTAATAAAAACAAATATAGTCTCCTGAATGATGAAGATGGGTGAATAATAAAGGGATGAATGATGGATATATGACCTTTCATTTTATCATATTAATTATTATTAATTATAATATTATTTCTCCTCGTATTAATAAAAGGGTGGTAATTATAAGACACCATTTAATTTGTTGTGGAAAAATGTAATTAAGTAAATGAAACAAAAACTCTCACAACACATAGACAATTGAGGTGCCTTGCTGTCCAATGGAGGCCAGCTGCTGGTATGTTTGTTGCATCCAATACCAATACCAGGTCACCTCTCTCTCTCTCTCTCTCTCTCTCTCCCTCTCTCTCTCGTTCTCTAGGTTAACTTTTTTCCGTAGTAATTTTAATTTAGTTCTAGACGGGTCGTTTTTTCTAGTACTTTTTTTTACATCTTGTTTCTAAGCACATGTTAAGAGATGGAAACTTAGTTATCCATCATCTCGTTAGGGTTCTTCCCTCAAGGACAGAGTATGTTTGGTTACGGGTTTACTTCCAATCTCTAATTATTTATTTATGGATATTGTATTTATAAACTAAACTCTATTTTCCCTTAAAAAAAGTTTTAATTTTAGATTAGATGTTTTCTACGCTCTCTCGCCCTCTTTTCTGATATTTCCAGTTAAATTTCAAAATATGTGAAAAGTAATATTCAGTGTAACTCATATTATTATGCTAATTTGCAAACATTAAAAATATTAATGATTTTTTGAAAAAGAAAATTTTAATAGTATTGTATTATGAGCCTAATAATTAAATTAATTTTTTACATAGATATGGAATAAAGGGTGTATTTTTGAGTCGTTGATCGATTGAAATATAGACATAAAATTCTAAAAGTATAATATTTTTTAAAAATTTATCATCTATTATAAAAAAAAAATTAAGACAACAAACAAGCATGAATTTGCTGAATATAATCGTTAAGTTACCAGACATTACCAGCATAACAAGGAGCTACTTGATTTATATATATTTTTCTTTTTTAGAGACTATTTTAAAAATTAATTTCACAAATCGAAATCTTTGGCAAATCTATAAAACAAAAAGGAATTCTGAGGCAAATATTTTTTTTTTTGTAGAAATTTATTAGTGAAAAAAGAAAAAAAGTTCACAAAACCCTTGAAAATAAATTTATTGTATACTGCAAAATTATGGAAAAGTTATTCCATATTTTTCTAACAATAAAAGATATTAATATTTAACACTTATTTGGATTTTAAAAAAAAGTATCGAGTTTGAGTCTTGTCAATGGAGATAATCAGTGTAGAAAACTCTAAGATTCTACCCAAATACTGTAATACTATGGAAAAGCCATTTCCTATTTTTCTCACTGTAAAAATATTAGTATTTAACATTTATTCTCCTTAAATAAAATCTTAGCTTTGAATCTCGAAAATTGGCGACCAAAAGTCCTGAGCCTCTAACGCTTACGAGTCAACGATTAGTTTGATTTCAATTAAACGAAAATTCAAAAACCAAAAAGAAAATAATGCAAATTTAAAACCCAATCAATCATGAACTCTTCATTAATAATATTTGAAAATGGTAAAAAAAGTTACAAAATGAAATAACCATATATATCAGTAATAATAATTGAAAATAGTAAAAAAGAAAACTACTCCATATAGGAGTTTAAATAATTAATTCTAATATAATTTATTTTTTCCCTTTGTAACTCATAATTAGTGTGACAAGAGAAGAAGTTTGAGAATTGATGACCGTTGTAACAGCCACCTTACTTTTGGCAGACTACATGGAAAAAATTCATCCTCTTTATTTATTTAATTTTACTATAAATAAATTTATATTTTCCTCCCTCTTTCAGTTTCACATCAAAATAATTTCTCCCTCAATTTTATTTTTATTTATTGCTTGAAATTTCAGCTTTGGAGTTCGAGTATGGCGGCCTCCACCTCAAAGGAAGCTCTCGTTCAGACTATGGAGGCTATCATCAGTGACCTCGAACAAGAAGTATACACTTCCTACCCTAATTTTCTCTCTCATTTTTAAATATATATTTCTTATATTATATGAATAAATTAAAATGTTATTGATGACGATGTGCTTTTTATATGAAAAACAAAGAATAAAATTGAGTAGAATCATAGCGAAAGCAGATATAACTTTGTATGTAAAAGTGATTAAACCGCTAAAAATTAATATATCATGTCTAAAAATATTTGAAATTTTAGTACAAGTACCCCGTAAAAGTTAATGAATATACCGAATGAACCTCAAACAATCTAAAATATACACTTTTTTCCGTAAGATTTTAGATCTATATTGTTGATTAGAAAGGTTTATTTTAGATCTAGCACTGCACAAGCATTTAATTATTTAAATCTAAATAAAAGGACCATCACTAAGATCTTGATCTTGATCTTGATTTTTGGGCAAATTTTATATAGTAAGGTTGTTTACAGCTTGCATTTTTCTAGCAATTTTTTCCATGTATTTTAAATAGCTTTCAGAATTTTTGTAAGAAGATTTTTATTTGTATGTAAACAATTAATATGTGGATTAATAGGAGAAAAAAATGCGACATGTAATTACTCCGAGATCAGACTTTTGGTGAAGTATTAATTGAACTTCCGAAACATATTAAATGTAGGTTTGCTTACCTTTTTATCAAATATTTTCATATCTTGTGTTTTGGCGGGTTGCACTTTCGCTCGAAAGATATGCTCTTAAATTACATGTGTTTACGTTAGACATGTGCGTCATGTACAATTCTAATACCGTTTTCTCCATTAGTTTTTTATTCATTTTTGTCGGGATATGTTTTCATAAAAAGACAATGTTTAAAATAAAGATTTGTTTTAGACTCGTTACTCTCTTACACGTGCACTGAATATAGACATACCGAATCATCTGCAGATTATCCCTTCTAGTAAATAAAGGTTATAGATTATTAGGAGATGGATTAATGATGTGATTTAGAGAGTAATTAGTGCCTAAATTATGAATTAGGATTGAGTTTATATGGTGTTACAGGGTCTGGTGGACAAATATTTCAGGATGTCTGAGCAGCTGAAGGAAGTGAATGGGCCATACTTCTTTGCCAACTTACTCCCCACCTTCATCAATGACACCCGCAACTCCATTAGAGACCTCACCAAGCTTCTGTATACATTTAAATTCATTTTTATTCTGTATCAATTTATTCTATATATTTAACATCATTATTCATAATTTGTACCCTAATCTTTTTTTCTTTTTTCGCCAATATTGATCTCAGGGAGGAAACAACAGTCAATTTCAATGCTGTGGATCAACTTGCCATCAAACTCAGAGGAAGCACCTCATGGTATTCTTTTCCTATTCATTTTCAATTACACCTAGTGAACTCGGCAAAGTCGATCCTCACCTAATTACCTAACCAAAATTGCCGAGAAAAGCCTAATCCAAGTCAACTAGACTCAACGTTAACCTATCATAGACCCTATGCTAACGACTTATTTATCTAATCTAGTCTTGGATCTCACCGATTAATCAATAATTCCAAAAAAGGATAAAGAGGGGCAGAGTCGATTTTTTTTTGTGATTTTTGGGTGTGAAAAGAGAGGAGCGACACACGTTATAGGCGTGAATAAACTTAGGGTCTCTTAATAAATATAATGTCTCATATGATAATATATGCGAAGAATTGAGGAGAAGTTTTAATTGAATTTATCTTGTGCAGCATTGGTATGTGTCGCATTGCTGGTGCATGTGCTACTCTCCGCCAGGCCGCTCAAAACAAGAGCCAAGAAGAGTAAGAATCTCTCTCTTATATTATACTCCTCGGTTTCAAAGTACTTTGTCGTTGTAAGGTGATGAGAAAATATTAAAGAAATATAAAATTTACATTAAAAAACTATGTTGTCTCCAAAATTTCATTGAAAATGAGAGAAAATTAATTTTAAAAAATGAAAAAAAGAGTAATTAATAAGAATAAAATTAGTAAATTAGTCATTAATATATCATTAAAATTATAAAGGGACATATATTATGAAATAAAAAAATAATTAAAATGACATATATTTTAAAATGGATGGAATATTTATTTATATGGCTCCTCCCATTCCAATTTTAATGTCTAATCCTACTACCTCATATATTTGGTCTTATATAGGTGCACCAAAGCCGTGAATGAAATCAAGGACGAGTTTGGAAAGGTTCATGCCAGGCTCGATGCAATTGTTCAGGTCATGATCGGTAACCTCTTATCTATTTTTTTTTAGATGTTAGTGAACTCAATTGATATTCCATAAATGTTGTATCGTTATTTTACCTGACGATGCTAACTAGCTGTTATATTTGTACATAAAAATTGCGGAATGTAGTTGGAAAGACAACTAATTCGGCTGTGAATTGAAGGTCGTCGTGGATCAGTTGCGAGCTGTGTTGTGTTGAACCCCTTAATATTGAGCAGTAGGAGGTATGAAATGTTGATGTTGTTGTGTAACAAGTGAGCATGATGTCGAGTAGAGCTCACTAGTGTAATGTCGTCTAATTTTCACCAAAATGTTTGGGATCCATGTTGTATACTGTCTTGTGTTCAATTGAACCTCTTTAAATGTTTGAAATGTTCAGAATTATGTCTGAGATATAATATTTCTCTTCTAACTCGTGTCAACCTCTTTGAATGTTTGGGATGTTAAGATAATTCTGATTCTTTTGAATTTTGTTCATGGTCATTTGCTAATAGAGATGGAAATTCAACTGCCTATAACCTTCGCCTATATTCTCATTGAAATCTTTGACCATATCCATCACAAAGAGGTGCAAAAAGTCATAACTTTCATATTACAATAATGTTGTGAACCCGACTCAATAGACTCAAGTTACCATATATATAGTACTTTGCTTTAATTTTTGCTTCAATCATGTCGTTGATTGTAATATGCAAATATGGGCCTGGGCTAACCCCCAACCCAACATAAAAACACAAGAAACTCGTGGCCCTTCCAACCCAACAAAGTTGTCCTATTATAATTGGGTCAATTTCGTTAACCTGTGAAAGCATTTCTGACAAACCTACAGAACAATTACCGAAAAATTTAGCCTAGCCACCACTTTTGCTTCTGGCAAGCATATAAAACACCCCAAAGCGAAATACAATGATATTGTAACAAACATAATGTATGATAGGCAAGAATTTTGTCAATGGAACAGAATTACTGCTGCATAAATTCACTGGCAATAACGTACACACTTATTCGCGGAATATACCAGCACAAACAAGCCACAATTGAGGTGATTGCTTACAGATCTAGTAAAAAGTTGCTGAAATGTTACAGTATATAGTTAAACCTGAGTTTCATCATAAAAAGAAGGGCTTTCTTCAGTAAAGCTGTGGATGTGAGTATTATCAAGCAGCAGCTACAGCTTCTTCTGTCTTGCTTTCACCTTCTGCTGGCTTGGTTTCAGTTTCTGATGGTTTAGTCTCGGTTTCAGCTGGGGCCGCTGCCTCTTCCCAAAATGAAGTCTTCTTTCCGGTTTTTGAGACTGTCTGGAACACAGCTTCAGGCTGTACATTTCCCTTCACTGTCACTTTCTGCTCCTCTATATTGATGTCGTATGATTCAACTCCTGAAATATCCGCAGCAAATGTCAATAAGAATATCAAGTACAAATTTAATAAGGCTGTGATATATTTAGTGTAAGACAACAGCGCAACGCTTAAGAATTTTGTTGATGCATTTCTCTGTCCCCCTTGCATTAATTGAAAATAGAATAGGATAGGATTATGTCAAGAATCAAAAGCAAGAGGTCAACACCCTCCAACCCCCTCTTCTTTTCTTCCATACAACACAGAAATTAATGAGACATTGCTGAAAAATTAAAGATACAAGTTGGAATATTTCCTTCTTAACATCAACCATCACAAATTAAAGCTTCACAGGAGAACAAGTGCACAGCTAATTCAATGCTTGAGAAGAGTCATGGCTCTGTAGCTTCCTGAGAATGTGTCCCAAAAGGAAAAATATGAGTTGGAGAGTGAAAGGAATGTTTTTTTTTTTCTTTTAACATTTGACATCGAAAGAAAAGGTCACTGGTGACAGAATCCTTTTTACGTCATAAAGCAAACAAGGGACTCAGAAATACCTACATTTTGACCGATAATACAGCTCAAAATCCAGTCCGCAAATTTTTATATCCCCTTTTAAATGGGCGTAACTGGACCCAAACAGATTCAGAGTGACCCAATCGCCTCTTTTTATTGAATTAGTGCGGAGCATTCAAAGTCATGGGGTTAGGTTACACAGTTTCATTTCCTCTTCCATGATTGATGGTTGTTAAAATTGTAGTACAACAGAGACATCACAGGGTTTCACTAGGAGTAAATTCTCTTTCAATCACAAAAGAGTAGTACTACCAATTATATACTAGGATGTCTCAGTAAGAATATATATTGCACACAAAAGGGGAAATAAAGGAGGTAAAGGAGAGCACAATCGAAATTCTACATACCACTTCTACAACATATTGATTAGCTATAGCAGAACTAATTTCCCATTAAAAGGATGATTCAAGTCCTTGTGTTACAAACACAATCAACCAATGCTACCGCAAGGATATTCGAGTTACCATTATGAGACTGAGGCTAGTGGGCAACTGAACACAGTTGACATGGACATTTTGACATATCTTCACCACAAATAAAGCATCAAACTAGGGACAATCCAACCCGGATGCAAACCAAACCATTGCCCAGAAAATGCTGTCAAGTGGGAAGATGTGGGAGCCAGATATGCACGAACTTCATCCCTAAAATGGAACTGTGGAGAGGTCTTCTATTTTATATTTACATGAAAACAGCAATCAAAGACATGCAAAACACATCATTATAAATAAGCACTCTACGGCCAGTTAAGTAAGACCTTTGATCCTTCAATGTCTCCTATCTCTTACTTACACTATCCTCATCCCCAACTAATAGATTATAGCAATGGGCAGGGAACCAGGATGGGGCAAAAACATCATCAAAAGAAAGAATGGCATAGCAAACAAACTGAATGAAGGAAACAAACCTTCCATTTTCCCCAAGACTCGCTTCACTGCTCCTACGCAGCCTTGGCATGACATCCCAACCTTGAGAACAACAGTCTGCAATCAAAAATACAAATTTAGATAAGATGTTCAAGCAACGAGAAGTTGAAGGTTTAAGGGGAGGGTTGGATGTAACCGTTAAACAATGAATTAGAACTAAAGCTACCAGCGGCTACATACATCATTTCAGATACGGTAATGACTAACTAATGGAAGATTCAAACAAATTGTTGTTAGATTATTCAACTATTCCTTGCAAATAATAGGCCCAACTATTGCTTTTAGCTGTGGAACTATCCAAGTAAATTGAAGAATGTCATAGGGATCTGTCAACCACAATTTCAGCTATTATACTTGGGGATTAAGGAAAGGGGTATTCTCATATTACAAGGAAGACAAAACGGGATGCAAATTTATAGCATGATGTTTTTAAAAAAGGAATTAAGAAATCCACCGGGATCTCTGAACTTGCAGGAAATTCAATGAGATCCTTGAGGACATCAGGAAAAGTCTGGGAACCCCAGAAACAAGCATACTTAACAACCCACGAGAATAATCACTCCAACAGCTAAAAAGCAATCAAACCACATACAGAACCCTAATCAAACCCAAATTCTGAAAACCCAATAATCAATTCTGGTTTCTGGGGCTCTTAGCCACAAAAAAATAAAAAATAAAAAAAATCGATTCCTGGGCAGTCAAAAATTACCCAAAAATCTCCAACAATCAACGGCTAAATAACCCACAAGAAACAATCACAACAGAACCCCAAAACATCATATCATAAATGAAACAAACGAATTAAACAGCAAGAATTCTTCGAATTAATCATGGGCAAAGGAAGGAAGAAATTAGAGGGTTACCTGAGACATGGCCGACAAGATTTCGTTAATTAAGATTCGGCGTGGAATTAAAAGAAGTCAACAACAGGGCCAAAATGAAGAAGAACAATGTTTCTGCCCCCGTTGAGTTGGTGCTCAAGGAAGGCGAAGGTCTAGACTATATATAATCTAGAGAGAGGAGAGAGAGAGAGAGAGAGGGCGTTGTCAAGGTTGACCCCATCCCCATCCATCTTCGCGTAACGTATAAGCGCGCGTCATCATTTTCTCAGTCCGGCAATATCTTCTGGAAATATTTGATTTTTCTGTTTTTCCTTTCTTTTTCTTATAAAAAAATTCCTTATTTTTGCTGCTCTGACTTTTATTATTATTCATTTTTTTAAAGTAAGAACTGCATGCTCCACGGCTTGTTCAGGCCCTGGTCATTTTACTTTTTAATTAAAAAATAGAGGGAAACTTGGTCAATTTTTTAAAAATAGATTAGATTTTAAAGTCAAAAAATTAATTTTTATATTTAAAAGAGAATTTATTTCTCTAATATAAAATTTAAATGATATCATAATATGTGTGAAAATCACTCTTAAATTTAGATATTTTTGAAAAATTGTACATTTTAATAGTGAATAATTGACCCTTAAAAATAATCTATATTTTTAGTCACCTTTATAATAACGACATCCATTTATAACTAAAATAAGAAAAATTATTAATTATGAACACGAGTTAGATATATAGTATTAGTTTAATGTCTGTATATTCCATAAGGATATTGAAATATATCATGCATGTCTATATATTCCATAAGGATTTTTTAAAAAGAAAATTATTCCTATGTAAAAATTTGAAATGTAGCCTCAAAAGGAAAAGGAAAATAAGGATAAAAAAGGGGGGTAAAACAAGACTTTCTTTGTGTACTAGTTGCACTAAGTTATACACATACGATCATTAAGTAGTGTATTTGTTCTTAAAACAAAACATCGCAACATTGTTAAAAAAATTCAGATATGGGAAAAAAAAATTATCGGAGTCTCTATCATATATAACTTAGAGTCATATTTATATACTTATCTTTTTTATCAAATTTATTTAATAAGACGATATTTAAATAAATTTTATATGAATAACTTATTTTAAAGAATTACGGAATGTTATCTTTTTCTTAGTGGACATCTGGTTTGCATCAAATTCATAGAGAGATTTGGACGTTCTTTGCAAAAGTTACAATTATTATTGTGGAGTATTGTTTTGAAGGATAAGCAAAAGCTCAATTATTGCACATGGATCGTTTATGAATTTGGGAAAATATGGCTTCTTCTCTTTTTCTTTTTATTATTCGGGGCTTGCTTAACATTCTGAAATCAACCAAATTTAAAATCAAAATTTCAGCCAGTTTTACGACACAAAGGTTTTTTTATGGTAGAAAAGAGATGAAAAACAGGCATATGGAATTGTGTATGTTCTAGTTTACAAATTATTGCAAGTGTCGGCTAATATAGCTGGTAAAATTTCGAAAATTATTATTAAGATCTTACATTCAATCTTGTCTATATCAATCTTTATGTTTCATAGCAGGTCGAAGAAAAGGAAGGAAGAGAAAGTGGTTGGAAGATCAAGTAGACATGCACTGATGAAGAAAACACGAGTGACACCAGCAGCTTTGGATTTGTTTGTCAGAGAGAGAAAAAAAAGGGCTATGAATTTAGTTGGACCAACTTCTCCTAATACCATGTAGTACAAGGAAAAAGCTTGGAGTACTTCATTTCTGGTACAATTATTTTGTGTGTACTGCCCTTAGCCTTCATAGGACTTTATATGTATCAGTCTACATCCTCCAACTACCCTAGAAAAAAATAATAATCTCCTTCACTTACCCTAATAAAGGGATTAGGATTAAGAATACCCGTGATTAGTTTTGGTATTTACCTTTACAATACGATAGTAAGCAGAGTCTACGTAATGATAGATTGTATTTTGTTAGCCAGCAGATAATTTGTTTAGTGTTGGTTTTCCCTTTTATCACTATGCCTCCATGACATATATTTTCTTATCCGTTTTACATATTACCAATGAAACAAAGTTGTAGATAATTCAGTGTAAACATATTAAAATTCAATCGAACTTTTGACATAAAGGGCTAACTAGGGTCAAAAAGAGTTCTTAGAAAGACATAAACTAGGGATGAGGTCTCAATCTCTCATATTTTAGGTGTTGTAATACAATGTGATGAAAATATAAACTGAATATTAAGCATATATTTTATCACTATATCTTTGTCTCTCAAATTCGTAATTAGTCCTCAAAATTAATGAGTTATATATTTATACTACTATAGGATACATATGGTACGTAATGGCGCATTGTTTAGTCATTTGTGTTTTGTTAGTTAGCAAATAGTTTGTTTGGTGCTGGTTTTCCCTTTTGTTGTTGAGGTCTCTGTGACATATATTTTTTTATTTGGTTTGCAGATTACCAATGAAAAAGTTGTATAAAGTTCAATGTAGAAAGATTAAAATCGAATGGAACTTTTGATATAAAGGGCCAACTAGGGTCAAGAAGGGTTCTTAGAAAGACGGAAACTAGAGGATGAGGTCTTGATCTCTCAAATTTTATGTATTATTGATACAATGTGATGAAAAATATAAACAGAATGTAAAGTATACATTTTACCACTATATTCTTGTGTCTCGAATTCGTAATAATCCTCAAAATTAATGAGTTAAATTACGATAAACAGACATGTAAAATTTAATTTTCTTATAAATGTAGCATTGGCTGAAATTTGAAAGAATAAAAAGAAATAAAAAGTTCTATGATAAGAGCACTGTCAGCTGAGGGCGAAGGGCCTGGAAAACTTGGTACCAACCATTCTGTGCAGGGTGGCCACCATCCCAGAAGAAGGCTAGCTTGGGATCTTTGCACACTGTGTACTTAGCTACATCCCCCTCTCTGCTCCCGCATTCGTAATCGCGGGTGACGCCTCGGCAACACGGCATCAACAGGTTGTAGCCCCCTGGGTTTCCTGTTTAGTCAGTAGTGTACTTAACTCTGATAAATGGGTCATTTATATCAGGTCCAAATTTAATTGATTTTAGTTAGGATAGTCAAAAATATTTTTATTTGCTCATTAAGATTGTCGATATCTAAATTTCGATCTAATCACTAGACTAGGACCCCGTGTTGGAGTATACAGCTGCTTGGTCAACATCCCATTGGCTTACCACATCAAATTGGGTTTGTTTTAGGTTGGTCAACAAGATGAGTTTTGTTTTTCAGTCCAGTTGTAATTCAAACAAAAGTCACCCACTATAACGAGCCTGTCGGTTCAGACCAAAGAGCACTCAGTAGAGAGCCCTAGTTCTAAGTTTTGAGCCCACCCATTTGATACCCACTGCCCTCATTTAAGCCCTTTTTGATAGTGTTATCAAAGCACGTTTTCCACACAAATCACAAGCCCACTTAAAGGCCCAAATTGGGTAACAAAGTCGATATCCTTTCTTTATTTTAAAAAAGGGTTCGGGTTAGGTTTCGCGTACTTAGTTGCTGATAGTATGCAATAATAAATAACAAATAAAATAAGGAAAATAACGTAATACCTTGTTGAGTTGGGTGTCTTTGCAAAACCGATAGAAAGGCTCCATAGAGATCAAGCATGAAGAAAACGAGGCTTATTAAATCGAGTGTTCAACATATCCAAAGTTCTTCGTAAGAGGTGGTTATGGAAAGTAGTGTCATTGTTGAGGCTTTTGGAGCAGTTCTTGTACCCGGATCGGAATGTCATCACCGGTAAACACCCAAAGGGCGCCGGTGATGTAACTACCACCTTTGCCACCCCTAAGTTGTGAATGCGCTTCGGATCCACCACAACCTGGCGGATAACCTGTCCTTGTGAACTGTTTCAAGCTCTGTCATATTAGAATCACTTACATCATCGGTTTCAAATCTTATTATTACAACTCTTCATTTTCATCTAAAGCATACATGACTGTCAAACATTTAACTCTCTTATACGGACATGATATACGTACACTTGAACATCGTACATATTCAATTATTTATTTTAAGGATATCATTATCGTAATGGTAAGTGCGACCTCTTATCTAGACATAAAGATAGGTCGGTTCATTAGGCACGAGTTTCCATACACCTGGAGGGGAGGGGACACGCAAACCAAACAAGTCTAATGGACACATGACCTATAGATAACCGGATCCATAAGGGGGCGATCATTTTCATTCTACAAAGTCTCTCCAAACAACAGAAATCGAAGAAGAAAAGTAGGTGAGAAAAATACCAATTCGGGATACCCATTCTTGAGGAACTTAACATAGTCATTGCCAGCAATAGAGACAAGGGCAATAGAAGAGACAAGGTCATTTTTGGTGTAGATTTTATCCGATGATATGATATCCCTCAAGAAATTTATCCGACAAATCATGTTTGGCCGATGCACAGCCGTGTCGAATACTCCTGTCCCTCCATATGCAAAGTTGATACCGGATCGCGGTTTCTCGGATCCCGAGTTCCTCTCGCTCGTATGGTATTGGTGATCTTATGTGCAAATAGGAGGTCTGCACCTGTTCCAAACCAAGCAAACAGGGAACATAAATTCAAAACCTAAATCAACCTTGTAACGAGTTTTTAAATTAAAGTTCTCTTAGGCTCTATTTGATTCTAAGAAAATTAAAAAGAAAGAAAAAAATGTGGAAAATGAATTTCTTTCCCTTGTTTGAATTGAAGAAAAAGGAGAAAAAAGTTCATTTCCTTCCAAAATTGAGAGGAAAATGGAAGAAAAAATTCACAAAGAGAGAGAAATGGAGAAAAGAGAGAGAATTATATTAAGAAAGGTCATTAAGAATTTTCTCTCTCCTCTCAATTAATCAATTTTATTGAGTATTTTCTCTCTCCTCTCCATGACAATGTAGTGATGGGTAAGAAGTTGGAAAATGATTATACTTTTTCTCACTCTATTTTTCCTTGAACCAAACATAAGAAAAAATTAATTTTCCCTCAACTTTTTTTCCTCATTACTTTTTTCCATTTAAATTTTCTTTTCAACCTATTTTCTTCTAATCAAATAGAGCCTTAAAGTTTCTAAAATATTCACTTTCATCATTTAATCAATTTTTTGTTCAAATCTATCATTAGTCATATAAAACCATTCAAATCTCTCTTTAAGGACCACAACTTATCAGCCTACTGCCGGTTTTTATTCCTAGGTCCCACAACACGAAAAGGAGAAAAAGGTTAAAAATTGACTACAACCTGTAAGTTGTGGATTCTAATAGTAGATTTGAATGCTTTCAAATGACTTACAAAAAACTAGTTCAGTAATAAAAACATATATTTTGCAAATTTTAACCTATCATTAATTTTCTCGGATAAAGAGTCCATTTATTTATGCCAATAAACAACCAAAAAAATAAATATATGACACAAAACAGAAACCGAGGAAAACTGCATTCCTTCCCCTACATTCCGCCTTCACTTAAAACAAAACAAACACAAAATTTGAGTGCATTTTGTTGAAGATTGTATAAAGTTTGCAAATGGAGCAAACAAGCAAACGCTTTAGATTGAATTCCTACAACTTTAGTGGGGAAAATAATGAATTTTTAAATGGCATCATATCCCTCATAAGATCATAATTTAGACCTACAGTTGTGACCAAAGTGACACAAAATTATTATAAAAAAAAAAAGGTAAAAGAAGAAAGCTTGCAGAGGTGGAAGTCAAAAGTCAAAACAACAGACAATTACGCCCATCAAAGTGGGACAACAAAACAACACCATAATTACAATTTCTTTAGTGCTTCAAATCAGGAATTCAAAATCAAAACTAGGTTCTTCACTTCTTCTACATGCAGAATTCATGGACATGGGTGATCGTAGCAATATAAGCATGAGGCAAAAGTAGGAAGCAAAATAGAAACAAGAAAAAAGAGACCATGTAGAGAGTATACAGGCAAGGTAAGCTGTATAATACCAATGTAATCGGGGAGAACCCGGCCATCGGAGAAGCGGCCAGTCGGTTTTCCGGGGAAGGTGATGCCGTAGGGTGGCTTCCATGAACTGGCCACTGCCTTTTTCCAGTTGCCAGTATCAGCATATGAATCTCCAAACACAAACAACTTCCTCCCTTTTGAACCTGCTCCTGTATATGCAATTACAACACCAGCAAGCAAGAAAGTCCAGTCAGTGCAATTTCACAGGTAAATTTTGCAGAGGTGTCGTAAGATGGATGTTTAAGAGAGAACCTGCTGATGATGCAGAGGGAAGGAGGAGAGAGAAAAGGAGGGGAAGCAGAAATGGTATCTTCATTGTTTGTTGGGGTTGGGATTGGGGCTGAGGGAGATGAGAGGAGGGGGTGTTGGTGTGGAATAAGTGATAAAAGGGGCAAGATGACTCTGAGTTTATCCTCAAAATGATCGCCCCACAAAAACACAATCCTAAATATCCACTACTAAAAGTAAAAGGAAAAATACAACCCTAAATATCCACAACTAAAAATAGGAAGAAAAAAATATATATATATATATATAAAGAAAGAAAGAAGAAAAAAATAATAAAAAAAGAAAAAGAGAGGGAACAAGTATACCAGGTTAGGTGCTAGGTGCACCTAAACTAATACCTTCTAAGATAGTATTAAGAAGGCTCGAAGAGCATCAGTCATTCCTCCTCATCTCAAGATCAAGCTTCAACTCGGATGCTATCGGAGCTCTAAGGAGCTTATCAAATTCTTGAGCATAAAATTCGAGATGAATGTAAATAAGAGAACACAACAACAAATAAATAAGTAATATTCGGTGATCTCTTAAATTTATCAAAAGCCTTAGAAAAATCGAAAAAGTGATCAAAGAAACTAGTCTATATGATTTTTCTAGGTATGTCCTCTAGGTAAGCATGAAAAGGGTCAACGGAGGGGATGTAACCTCCAAAGATACCTAGGGACACAATATTGTCAACCACATCCCCCTCAAGCATGCTAGATGACTTATCCATATACCCCACATCTACATCGGAATCACAAATCATATAATAGGTAGTGGACTCGGAAAAATAATATTGGGGGAAGGGGAGGGTGGTGAACAAGTAGAGGAAGTAAGGATTAAGGCAAGTGGGTCGGGGGACACATGATCATCAACATTAAAAGTAGTAGGCGATGCCTCGACCATAACCACCTCACACGACTCCCCTAAAGGAGTCTCCCGATCAAACACCTCAACTAAAACATCTTCCGATTCACAATATAAATCACCCTCACCATCTAAATTAGCATCAACACCAAAGGCGGACTCAATGTTGTCCATATGTGTACTAGGTAAGGATGGAATAACTGTGAGTAATGTAGTAAAGGAATGGTCAATCTCTTTCTCTAGTCCGGATTCTAAAAAAAGGAGGACTCATCATCATCATCATCATCATCATAGAAAAATGCCTCAATTTTAGCGGAACTAAGATTAAGGTCGGTTTCATGCGATAGGTCGGACTCCCTAATCTTAGTAAGACATGCAAGTTACTCATTTTGTTCATCCATAACCCTTATCAATTTATAAATATCAGCATGTCTGTTCAGGAGATGAAATATAAAGACAAGAACTATTATCATGATTAGAAGAGTTACACTTTTCACACCAAAGAGGGGTAGGATCGAGAATACAAGGGGATTAGATGTAAGATCTAGCATGATAAGCACAAGGGTCGGGGAATGAAAATCCGAGAATCAATACATGTCTTTTCAAATTCACAAGTATCCCAAGCAATTCATTCAAGAAAATCTCAAGCTTTATCAACACTTTTAGCACAAAAATCCCAATACTCTAAAAGAGTACGGGTTTCACTATTCATACCCTCATAAACAACATTTAATACTTTCCATTTCTCCAAACGAGTTACCGTAAAGAGCAAGAAGAGCATTAAGTCAATCAAAGTACGGATAAAACAATTCGTGCTCATACTTGCGGATAATGGTAAATAGACATGTTTTCAAAATTTTTTTATTTTTTATTTTTTTGATTTTTCAATTTTTTTGGATTTTTCAATTAAATGCCTAATCTAAAATGCTCAAGTAAGCTTCAATATTGAAACGAACAACTCCCGAGCAACGGCGCCAAAAACTTGTTAGGAAGAATTAATTTCTAAAATTGTAACCGCAAGTGCACGACGTAGTTGTAGCTAACCGGTAAGCACGAGTCGTATCCACAGAGAGTTGTGCTTCAACTATCGAAGCTAACTTAAACTTTCGGTTTAGGCGAATCAACACGGATGAGATAGATATGGTGCTTAAACTAACCCGAACGCAATAAAAATAAAATACTCGGGTTGTGATTTTACCACTTAATAAACTAATTAATCAAGTCAAGCCTAAACCTACCCAAGTTTATACAAGTATTTAGAAGTGGTCGGTTGCACCATCAAAGCCCGCACAAGCTACACTTTCGAGGGTCATGAGCTAATCTAATTATTCTAACCACCTACTTTCGTGGGGTTAGCCCAACTAAACTACAAAAATAGCAACCTCGGACCTAACTAGAATTCGGGCTATTTTCATGTCAAAATCCCAACTATTCTCTTTACCCACACTAGCAAATTGACTCCACCTTTCGGTGATAGACCAACCGGCTAAAAATCAAGATAGAAAGACCCTTTCGGGCATCTCATCGAATCTATAAGGCATGTATGAGAAACAATCTCAAAATACTACTATAAACTAGGTAATTAAAAGCCTAAATAAAATTAATTAGCCATCAAGGAAGCTAATCACAACCAAAGGGACTCAAACTAATAACTAATTAACATGAAACACAATTAATCTAATAACTACTAATAAAAGTTGACTGGAATAATGACATAAACTAACAAAATAAAATTAAACAATTAAATTAACTACTACTAATATCAAAATATAATAAAAATCGAATCTTTAAACTAAATTAAACAAACTAAAAAGAAGGAGGAGATAAAAGGAAAGAAGTTATCAAAACGAATCGAATTGAACTCAAAGCTGTCAGGAAACTTTCTGAACTAATAATTAAAACTAAAACAACATAAATTTCAATATTTACAACAGAAAAACTAATTTTTATTAAACTAAACTAAACTAAATTAACCTAATAATAAAACCTAAACTATGCTATGCCTCCCCACTTCCGCTGAACCAAGCTGCGCGTTTCATATATATATATATATATATATATATATATATGTCTCGCATGCCTTGATTTCTTTGTAATCTGGGATTCTGATGATGACATCATGCTGATGTCATGATGCTGTCATCATCAGATTCTTGTTTTTTTTTTTTTTTTTTTTTTGCCATGCATGCCAATGAAATATAAGTTTTGGGCTTTGATCAATCCGATTTGTTCAATTTAGTCTCTCAATCTGTATTTTTCATTTATTTCGAGCTCAAATTATGAGATACACTCAACTCAATTTATTACCTACAAAATCAAACAAAATAAATAAAAATCTATAAAAAATATTATTTTACGAGACAAAAACTAGATAAATAAAGGCATAAATAACGTAATATTTAGACCAAACAGTTATTGATACAATGTGATGAAAAATATAAACTGACTGTAAAGTATACATTTTACCACTATATTCACTATATTCTTGTGTCTCGTATTCATAATAATCCTCAAAATTAATGAGTTAAATTACGATAGACAGACATGTAAAATTTATTTTTCTTATAAATGTAGCATTGGCTGAAATTTGAAAGAATAAAAAGAAATAAAAAGTTCTATGATAAGAGCACTGTCAGCTGAGGGCGAAGGGCCTGGAAAACTTGGTACCAACCATTCTGTGCAGGGTGAACACCATCCCAGAAGAAGGCTAGCTTGGGATCTTTGCACACTGTGTACTTAGCTACATCCCCCTCTCTGCTCCCGCATTCGTAATCCCCGGTGACGCCTTGGCAACACGGCATCAACAGGTTGTAGCCCCCTGGGTTTCCTGTTTAGTCAGTAGTGTACTTAACTCTGATAAATGGGTCATTTTTATCAGGTCCAAATTTAATTGATTTCAGTTAAGATACTCAAAAATATTTTTATTTGCTCATTAAGATTGTCGATATCTAAATCCCGATCTAATCACTAGACTAGGACCCCGTGTTGGAGTGTACAACTGTTTGGTCAACATCACATTGGCTTACCACGTCAAATTGGGTTTGTTTTGGGTTGGTCAACAAGATGAGTCTTGTTTTTCAGTCCAGTTGTAATTCAAACAAAAGTCACCCACTATAAATGAGCCTCTCAGTTCAGACCCAAAAAAAGAGCACTCAGTAGTGAGCCCTAGTTCTGAGTTTTGAGCCCACCCATTTGATACCCACTGCCCTCATTCAAGCCCCTTTTGATAGTGTTATCAAAGCATGTTTTCCACACAAATCACAAGCCCACTTAAAGGCCCAAATTGGGTAACAAACTCGATATCCTTTCTTTATTTTAAAAAAAAGAGTTCGGGTTGAATTTCACGTACTTATTTGCTGATAGTATGCAATAATAAATAACAAATAAAAGAAGGAAAATAAAGTAATACCTTTTTGAGTTGGGTGTCTTTGCAAAACTGATAGAAAGGCTCCATAGAGATCAAGCATGACGAAAACAGGCTTATTGAATCGAGTGTTCAACTTATCCAAGGTTCTTTGTAAGAGGTGGTTATGGAAGGCGGTGTCGTCGTTGAGGCTTTTGGAGCAGTTCTTGTACCCGGATAGGAACGTAATCGCCGGTAAACACCCAAGGGGCTCCAGTGATGTAACTACCACCTTTGCCACCCCTAAATTGTGAATGCGCTTCAGATCCACCACAAGCTGGCGGATAACTCGTCCTTGTGAACTGTTTCAAGCTCTGTCATATTAGAATCACTTGCATCATAAGTTTCAAGTCTTATTATTACAACTCTTCATTTTCATCTAATGCATACGTGACTGTCAAACACTTAATTCTCTTATATATATATGATATCTGTACACTCGAACATCGTACATATTTAATTATTTATTTTAAGGATAACATTATCGTAATGGTAAGTGTGACCCCTTATCTAGACATAAAGATAGGTCAGTTCATTAGGCACGAGTTTCCATACACCTCAAGGGGAGGGGGCACGCAAACCAAACAGGTCTAATGGACACATGATCTATAGATAACCAGATCCAGAAGCGGCCGATCATTTTCATTCTACAAAGTCTCTCCAAACAACAGGAAATATGAAGAACAAAAGTAGGTGAGAAAAATACCAATTCGGGAGACCCATTCTTGAGGAAATTAGCATAGTCATTGCCGGCAATAGAGACAAGGGCAATAGAAGAGACAAGGTCATTTTTGGTGTAGACGTTGGCTGATGATATGATATCCCTCAAGAAATTTATCTGAGAAGTCATGTTTGGCTGATGCACATCCGTGTCGAATACTCCTGTCCCTCCATATGCAAAGTTGATACCAGATCGCAGTTTCTCCGCTCCCGAGTTCCTCTGCTCGTAAGGTATTGGTGATCTTATGTGCAAATAGGAGGCTGCACCCATTCCAAACCAACCAACCAGGGAACATAAATTCAAAACCTAAATCAACCCGTTACATACGAGTTCTCAAATTAAAGTGTTCTTAAAGTTCATAAAATATTCACTTTCATCATTGGATCAATTTTTTGTTCAAATCTATCATTAGTCATATAAAAATATTCAAATCTCTCTTTAGGCCCACAACTTATTAGCTACAACCGGTTTTTATCCCTGGATCCCACAACATGAAAAGGGGAAAAAGTTAAAAACCGACTGCAGCTTTTAAGTTTTGATTTCTATTAGTAGATTCAAATGACTAACAAAAAAATTAGTTCAATAATAAAAACATATATTTTACAAATTTTAACCCATCATTAATTTTTTCAAGATAGAGAATCCATTTATTTATGCCAATAAACAACCAAAGAGATAAATGTGTGAGACAAAACAGAAACCAAGGAAAACTGCATTCCTTCCCCGACATTCCGCCTTCATTTAAAACAAAACAAACACAGAATTTGAGTGAATTTTGTTGAAGATTGTATAAAGTTTGCAAATGGAGCAAAAAGCAAACTCTTTAGATTGATTCCTACAACTTTAGTGGAGAAAATAATGAATTTTTAAATGGCATCATATCCCTCATAAGATCATAATTTAGACCTACAGTTGTGACCAAAGTGACACAAAATTATTAAAAAAAAAAAAGTAAAAGAAGAAAGCTTGTAGAGGTGGAAGTCAAAAGTCAAAACAACAGACAATTACGCCCATGAAAGTGGGACAACAAAACAACCCCATAATTACAATTTCTTTAGTGCTTCAAATCAGGAATTCAAAATCAAAACTTATGGCAGCCTTCACTATTTACCATGTCATCCACCAAACTAAAGGTAAAATAATTTCTTTAATTTAAAAAATAAGGTAATATAACTATATATTTCCGAATATAAAGTAATATACCATTTATTCAAGTGTAATTTCGATGTTGATTTACTGTATCATTATAGAGTTTTAGCCGCCCTTAAGTATTGAAAAGAGCAGAACGACTACCTTATGAATTTTGAAGGTTGATTCACAATTTGTCGTTCAAAAATCAGTTTCATATATTTTGTATGGAAGTTTTTGTCTGGAGAAGAAAGCTCACTAAAAGAAACAGACAAGAAAAACTCTCTAGAAAACGGAAAAGACCCTTGATGGCAATTCCTTGCATCAATATTACTGTAAAGTACCATAACTGTCAATTATCCGAACCCCATGGGCCTCGTAATTAAAATGTAAACACAAAACTCTTGATCGTTATATGATTGAGACTCTATACATTAGGTATTATATTAAATTCACTCTTTCTCGAATAAATAACACCGAAAAAGTATAAAAAAGAAATTAGAAGTAAAACTTGATATTAGTACCATATGTAATTCGAAAAAAATACCAAAAAAAGAAAAGAAATTACACTTAGTAGTATTACAAAGTTCACATTTTTCTTGTGTGATGAAGGGTCCATGAAGAAAAAGTATTGTATTATCAGCAATAGAATCTTGAGAAACTAACAATTTCCAAGTTTCACATGTAGAAATTGAAGAATTGAAAAGAACATTTTTCAATTCCCCAAATGCATGAAATTAGGTTCTTCACTACTTCTACATGCAGAATTCATGGACATGGGTGATCGTAGCAATATAAGCATGAGGCAAAAGAAGCAAGCAAAATAGAAACAAGAAAAAAGAGACCATGTAGAGAGTATAGAGGCAAGGTAAGCTGTATAATACCAATGTAATCGGCGAGAACCCGGCCATCGGAGAAGCGGCCAGTCGGTTTTCCGGGGAAGGTGATGCCGTAGGGTGGCTTCCATGAACTGGCCACTGCCTTTTTCCAGTTGCCAGTATCAGCATATGAATCTCCAAACACAAACAACTTCCTCCCTATTGAACCTGCTCCTGTATATACGATTACAACACCAGCAAGCAAGAAAGTACAGTCAGTGCAATTTGACATTTAAATTTGCAGAGGTGTCATAAGATGGATGTTTAAGAGAGAACCTGCTGCTGATGCAGAGGGAAGGAGGAGAGAGAAAAGGAGGGGAAGCAGAAATGGTATCTTCATTGTTTGTTGGGGTTGAGGGAGATGAGAGGAGGGGGAGTTGGTGTGGAATGAGTGATAAAAGGGGCAGGATAATGACTCTGAGTTTTGGAAGGCAGTGAAGTGATAGATAGACAGTGTGAATGTCATTCTGATTTTGTCATGTATTTATATGGTACTCACTAGCCAGGTGTGTGACTAAGAGGTTGGAGAACTTCAAGGTTAATGGTAAACTTTGACTTCGATTAATAAAGCCAAACATGAGTTCAGATCTAAATTAACACATTTCCATTGAAATTGTTATTGCCTGTTTGGTATAAAAATTGACATAATGAATCCAGGCCAGTCAATCAATTTAAGACAGTAATGCTAACATTGCTTCAAGTTTGAATATTCTGACTCGAGAAAACTAATAATGCTTTAAGTTAGAATATTCTGAATGGAGAAAACTAGTTAATACATGGGCTTCAAAAACACAGACTGTTATCCACCTATATTCACTTGAATCACACCCTATTTGTGATGGGGCACTGCACCATGCCCGATCCATCCATCATATATCGGAATGCCAAGTGTATTGAATGGTAAGAAAATTACTAATGTTTTTTTTTCACATAAATATATACATGAGAGTTATCCTTATATATACACATAACCATAGTTGTTCATGTTACACACCCTAAATCGACTGAATAATATAAATATGCTTGTACCCAAAAAAGAGAGACAACCATCCAAAGATGAAGTAGATCCAACATCCAGTCATGGTTTGCATCTTTAAGCATCCCCATCGCCAGCAACTCAATATCCAAAAATCATCCAAGAAGTCTAGAATATTTCTTCAAGAAGTACCCTGTAATCCCAAGATCTCAGAAGGGTTAAAACCAGGCATTGCCTAAGGATAAAAATAAAAAAAGCCCCGCACTGAAATATATAAAACACTACTAAGAGATTTCATAAAAGCAAAATTATGAAAGAAGGTGAAATAGGTGAACCCAAAGCAGCTGACACATAAAAATGGATGACAAAAGTCACAAGGTGCTTGACCAAAAAGAAACCAGCTGCTAGTGTACATACAGGTATAAGGCACACAACATTGCATTAAAACATCAGCAGACCATCAAGAAAACAACAATATCCGAATCAGTTTGGTTCAGTTAATTGTCTATTTCAAAAATTCACTCGAATCAAACAAAAAACTCGCTGATTTTCCGATTGAGAAAGCAAGAGACAGAAATTGAGAAATACCTCTAATGCATAGCCTACGAAGACTTCAACAAGTTGAGCAATTCAGCTAGTTGTCCTTTCACATTCATTGCTTCTTGGAGTCGGTTATCTTCTCTTTCTCCTGCCTCTTCTTCTCTTTGCATAGCTTCAGCTTTTATCCTTTCAACCTCATCTCGAAACTCCTGCTCTCTTTGCAATGCTTTTGCTTGAATCTTTTCAATTTTCTCATTCAAAGCGGCTTCTTGGTTTGTTGATTCTTGCTGAAAGTGGTTAATTTTTTCGGTCAATTGAGATAGAAGTTCCAAAGAAAGCTCACTCAGCTCATCCTCAGTTCTAATCTTCTTAGGATGTCTAGGTCCTGCTCCTAGACCTTTAATATACCCAGCATGTCTCTTGAGAACACGAATATAAATTTCTTCGACTGTGAGATTATCGTCTCCAAGCTCTTTAATTTGATCAGCGTGGAGTTTCTTGAAATCCTCATACTTCACTTCTGGATCCCAAAGTACCATATTTATTTTATGGCTATACAGAAGCATAATAGAACCAATGTCAAGTCGCAGTAATATGTAGAGAGAGGGAGAGAGAGAGATAAGCCAGTAAGGCATACCGTCTGGTCTTTTCCCATAGCCTGATGTAATCAGGCTCAGGCTCAAGAACTGGTTTTGGAGCAGGATTGGACCTTCAACCATCTTCAGGAGGCTCCTCATTGGAATTAGACACAGATGGAGCAGATCTCCAAGGGACACCCATCCAGCTGTTTATTAGCAACAGGAAGTGATTGAAATGCATAATAAGGATAGCAAGATACTTGGTATCACTTGCAAAACAAACAGCCAAATTGAACTTTATCCAACAAAAGGGGGAAAAAGCACAACTGCACAAATTCACAAATTATTGCGTTCTGTGTTCATAACACAATAAAAGGCCTAAAGATACGGCAAAACAAGCACAGCACTTAAAATTCAGGCTGCAGCCGATGACAATAACTACCTCCGATCACCCATTAGATGGTGACTGGACATCTTTCACGTGAAAGCTTGTATTCAGGCTTACCCTATATTGCTCAAAGTGTAAGATTAAAGTACATTATCTGGATTTTGGAAGTTAAGTATGTTACTCTTAGTTGATACTTATTTAAAATTCTTGGCCTCTGTAGGCTTTCCAAAAATCTTGCTTGATGAAGCCTAAACCACTAAATGACCTTAAAGCACCAAAATGCACCCTTAATAGGAGGTTAGGCTCAAAACAGTTACAATCATGGTTCACATGTGCTGAAAAAGGGCTGCAAATGTGTTTTGATTTCCAAAAACTGATCTCAGATTTCATAATAATAGCTCCATTTATTATGCCCTGACCCATCTCAAGTAGAATTTCTGACTTTCTACTTGTAGTCCTTGACCCACGCTTAGGCTCTACTTTAAAATTTCTACAAGTGGAGTTTGTAGCAGCAACAGACAATGGGCTGGATTTCTAGAACAAAACAAAAAGCAACAATTAATAATCTGGTTGTGTTTTGATTTATAGCAGCAACAGACAACAAATATGCTTAAGCTATTTTCAGAGCCATAATCTACTACGATTACAGAAAATAAACATAATAAGCAGAAGCCAAAAAGAACCTACGTATAAAAAACAGATGCACAGGAGAGACTTAATCAATTAAATATACTGAAAATAAAGGAACAGGTGGGAAACCTGTCTTTTCTGCAGATTGTAACCTACTTCTTTGACGATAGTTAGAGTAACTCCTGATGCGTCCTCAGAAAATGCAGTGCCATGGTTCTCCAAAGTGGAGTTCCTAGTATTTTGTGCACTACATTTGGAATTAACAGGAGCATGCAAAACACTAGCGAACAAACGAGAATACATGGACTGGTGAGTAGAGGTTCCCCTTCCCGTATTTATACACACAATAAGATCATGCTCGGCACCTTCAAGAGTGTTGGAGTTCATAACATTTGTTGTGTCAACGACCAATGGAGTCATATCTTCATCAGAACTAGAATAAACTACAATAACCAAAGCATCTTCCTCATATTTGTCAACACTACGATCGCTTGCATTGACAGTCTCACCATGATGCACCCATGGATTATAATTTCCTAATATGCCATATGCCATCAAATGCTCCCACATTGTAGCCCTGTCATGGTAAAGAAACAGGTTACACTTCATGCATGGACACTTCAAGACAATACTGTCCTCCTTACCACTAAATGCAAACTCCAAAAATCCATTTACCCCTGCCATGTACTCTGGCTATCTCCTATCAATTATTCCCCTATGATTCATCCAACTTAGATCCTTATTCATCCTTGAAACCAATATTTGAAAAAAAAATCATTAGTATAAGATTTCATAACACAAATTACAAGTTGACCCAAATTACCTACTCGGGCAAATGCATGCGTAAGACAAATTAAAGCCTAGAATAATACAAAATTAAAACCTTGAAAGTTAAAAAGGAACAAAATTGACAACTAGAATTAACATTCAATCAAATGGGTACAGGCTTCTGAAATGGGGAATAAAAAAGCAAGGGATAAAACTATGTTGTCTTTAATACAGCTTAATAGGCTTAGCATAGTAGAATCAGGAGGCTTCAATTTTGGGCAATGACATCAATGTAAATAAACCCTTTCTGATTCCAATACCCAGAAAAATTATAAAAATGAATTGGACAACTTAGGATTGTTTTTCCGGACTCAAAAACCCTAGAATTCAGCCTAGTCGGAAACACGAAAAGGCTTGGATTTCATCCTCGTTTTCCTAAGGCGGCTTGCAATGATGCAATTACAGAAAACCTACAAGTACTAGAACAAGAACAACCATAAAATTGAAAACCCTCAATCAAGAAAAATTACCTTAGAACACAAAAGGAATCACCGGAAGTTCCTGATTTAGCGAATTCTGCACTTGGTGATGATTTCTCGTTAGCCCTACCCCGATTCGTCCACAATTAGAAGTGAGAGTGAGAGTGAGAGTGAGAGTGAGAGAGTGAGGCAAAAAGTTTTGTCAGCCAAGATGGCGCTCAATATTTCACCCAACATGTGTGTATTTTGTTTTTTGTTTTTTTTGTTTTTTGTTTTTTTTTTGGCCTTTGACAGCTACATAGTGTATTTGCGAGCACTCGGTTCAAGTAGTGCAACAGTTATTCCTTTTTAAGTAAGGTCTTAGGTTTGAATATTGTAAACAATAAATATTTGCGAAGTTTACCTTTTACGGGCTAATGGTAGCTTAACTCAAGAGACTTAAAAAAATTTACCTCAAAAGACAAATGCATGGATGGAGCAGAAACAATGAGTAAGAAATCTTTTCAATTGAAAATTTTTGTGGATTGCACAAATGATTGACACAATATATATCAAATAGCACCTTCTACATTATTTTAAAATTATTTTTAAAAGTGTGCTAAATTTCAGATTTAACTTATTTTTAGGACAAGGGAAAATGACAATAGACTAAAGGACCAATAACAGTTTTATTTTTATGACGATATACTTCCAATAAGAGTTTTTTAAATTTTTATGGCATATGACAACATATTTCACTCTGAATGGTGTCTGTAAGGGGAATACTTGGCTAAATGTTTACCTTCTGAAACACTTTTTACATTATCCAAGATGAGAAATACAATCATCATTCATTTACAGATACATTTGAGACCTGAGAGCATCAGCGGAGGTCAGAAAATTAGGTAGGGAAAGCATAAGGAGAGAATTGTGATGTACATCATTGAGGTGATACTGTTGTTTCTTGATTCACACCTAATACTGTAACTTCTTTCCTACATCAATTTCTTTTTATATAAAAAAAAAAAAGAAAAATCAAACTGATATTGATACAGTACTAATGTGCACATATTTACTGGCACAAAAGGAACTCTACTCTGGTGTATTGAGGGAATGAGAGAAATCAAGGAGAATTTCCTACAATCCTACAGCTATTGGAAAACTTAGGAGCTTCATGACAATAGTGGTGTTTCGTTGTTCTCCAAGTCATCCTTGAGCTCGTGCTTGCAGGCTGGCTCCATTCTTAATGTCACCGCAAAGCACAAGGCAATCATCTGGTAACATTTCAGTTCATGTAATTAGAAAACAAGTAGGGACAGACTTGAGATAGAGGCAGGGTAGAAGTAAATGAGGTCGTTCTCTTCAACTTCCAAAAATTGATTTGTATTTTTAATGTTTGGTAATCTTATCATCAGCATTCATCGAAACTTACTCAGATTTCATATTCGAAATTTTATTCTCATATTTTAACCCAACAAAATGAAACAAGCAATCAGGACAAGACAATTCCAGAAAAGGAACGAGCAGCGGAAGAAAAGAGAAATGTGTACCATGGACAGTGATGCACAGAAGATACTAAACCCTTTGCAATCAAAGGGAGCATCATCTGACAAAAACCATGCTGCATAGAAAAATAACAAAGTCAGGATCATTACTAACTGTCTTTAAAACATCCATGCAACATAGACGTAGCAGTAAAAACTCACATGTCAGTGGGCTCATAGCAAGTGGTGATAGTAGACTTGCAACGGCTTGCATACCAGCCACAAAACCTTGTGCTTTCCCCTGTAAAATCAGTACACAAGAAATGAGTTTAACAGCCCGGACAATCGACAAGATGCAACTTCATATGAGCAATAGAAAAATTGGGCAATGTGAGCAGCACAACAGATCAGAATGGTTATGTTCATTTAATTTCATACCCTATAATCTCACACCACATTTCAAGTTCCCTTCGAAAAAGTTGAGTGTATCTACCTCCCAATTTAAGGAATATCATCCTATTAATTTCAATGTATTTACAATTTCATATCTGATCAAATGATTGAATCAGACTCTAATGTGAAATTAGAATGATCAGAAAGTTTGTCTCCAGGATATAGTTAGGAGGTCAGCAAAATTTTCATCACGTTCAATTTTCACATATAATAATGAACTTAAGCTAGAAAACATTCCACGCACCTGATCATTAGAACTTGATCCTTTCGAAATAACAGCATAAGTCTGTCACCATAGAAAGACAAAGGAAAAGAAAATTAGGCCATTGATATCTGATCAGTGGTTTACATTTCACTTTTTATATATACTTGGTGGCTGGTGCTACTTACTGCAGGTTTTACGAGCACATATATGACTCCAAATGAAGCACTCAAGTACGGCACCTGAAACATGTAAAGGTATCAAGTACAAGAAAATTCATCCAATACATCTAGTCAAATAGCAGATGCTCAAAGTAATAAGATACATATTAAGCAGCATGACAAGGTGTCTGCACTAACCATTGACAAGGGTGGAGGGAGAGGATTGCAAATTAAGTTGTACATCTCATTCCTAGACATGGCCAATGGCTCATTCAGACTGGATTCTGAGCGGATTAATGGTAAAAACAGGTTGATGGACTCCGAGAGTCAGATCAAGGCATCTTAGGTTCAGGTCATTTCAACTTTTCTATTGATTTGTGGTACGAAAAAATAACAATAATTGATTTTCTAAAAAGCATGATAACAAAACACAACAACATTAGTTAGCTACATTTCAGTTCAGCTCAGGTACAGTTCAAATCCTCATCTAATTTCATTTACAGCCAGCACCTTGTTTTGGAAATCCTTGTTTGAATAATCTGGTCTCATTCAGTATTATCAAGTGCAGAAATTTTAGTATATGGTTATTGAGTAAGGCTCAAAGGCAATAAATTCAAGCCTAAAATATCAAGAAGCTTCACATATGCTTACCCATTTTGCCCAAGCAAACCCGTAAAATGACGCCTGCAAGAGGAAACCACATTAGAAAACAGGGAACTGTGTCAACATGAATTTATCTAAAAAGAATATGACAAAAGGGGACTGAATCAAGGGCTTACATATGCTATTGATGCAAGCAATCCCATGCATAATACCCCTTTTTCTCCAATCAGCGGATTGATTAGAGGGAGCACCACTATCTAAGTTTCCAAAACAAGCAAGAAAATAACTTAAACTTATGCACAGATAGAAATAGAATGTGACAATCTGGATGAGTACAAAGCGTCCGTTAGCACTTGATAACTCGAGCTATCCGACATATTGTACAATTTCACCGAAAAAAGAAACACTGAATAAAAATGAAGTGAAGAGTAAAGGTGAAATTTAGAGAAAAGATGGTGGTAAACGACATTTAATGAAACCGATAGGTAATAATCTTATCACTTCATATTTATTCCACATTTGATAGAAGAGGAATTAATTGACAAGGATGAACTCCGGGAGGAGAATTACCCGAGAAACAATTGAACCAGCTCCAACAACCATCAGTATCTCGGAGAACTGATTTTTGTTAAAGCCAAAAGCTGCCTTCAGGTAGTACTGCAGAAGCATTAAAAACATATCAGGCTTCTATCAGCAAAAATTAAAGCAACGAGTTATCAAAGTTCTCCTTTTTTTTTATATAGGAACAAGCTTTCACTTAGATTTTTGAGATATTCAGGACACATAAAATCAACCCTGATATCCGAGTTTCCAAAATCTAGATCGACAATTGCATCATAGGAATTAAGATTCTTCTCCTTTCATGAAGTGCTCTACAAATAGGGAAAAGTTTAATCTAGTCAGTAATGTGTTGTAGACGTCTCACTCAACTTTGTAGAACAGTAGGTTGTGGTCGTTAATGCCTGAATCCAAGGTCTGACCAACAAAAGTTTCAACATTTAATTTTAGAGGAAAGCCACAAACATCTAAACCCTTCATGCCCTACTCTAGAAAGGATTCCGGTCTTGGGTTACCTGATGCCTTGCAGGCATCATCTCAAATCCACAGTCAACTGAGATGCCTCCCACTCACTCCCCACTTAGGTTAGGTTCACTAAAGTGACCTTCAAACTAATCACAAATTCAGAAAACATATTGATCAGTATCATACCAATAAGACAGTGCTGATGCCAGACATTCCCAACTCATAGAAGAAGGAGACGAGAGTAATCCCTTGAAGTGTTGGACTGAGAGGCAAAGTAAAGCTCATTATAAAAAGGAAATAAGATTAAACAATCTGAACAATTTACTAGATCAATTGGGCATCTGATGAATCAACCTGTTCATAACTACAGTAGCAGCATGTCTCATTGAGTCGAATCGCTCCTTGATAACCTTCTGAGACTTGGATATCAGAGATGATTGCACCTCCTGCCTTTGTGCTCGGTTAACAGTCTCTCTTAAAAAGAATTGCATATAAACAGGGCAAAAAATCAAAAGAGCGATGGACACCTGCAACAAAGGGGGAGAGATGACATCATAAGTGATGAATACTATAAGAACAAATGGTTGACAAAACAACTGAAGTGTCCATGTTCCAAGCTACTGAGAAGATATATCAATTTTTTTTTTTAATGAAAGCTTTAGATTAAGCTATAACAAAATAACTGTCACTCAACTGCCCTCCATTTCTTTTGTTTCAGTTTCAGAGCTGTATGAAACCAACAGAAACTGTCTGTTTGCAATTAAATTGCAGGGTAAGGTCCCTGAATCTGTACAGGATTCTGAGAATTGATTTTGTCTCTTGATGGTTGACCAAAAAATCAATTAATCTGCTGAAAAGTATACCTCAAAAATATACTCTTCAGGAAGAAATCGCGCTAACCCATTCCCTAGCACATGTGAAGCTGAAAAAACCCGGTGATCCAACTAAATGCTGCAGCTCTTTTGGAAATCTCGATAACATCTGCCTGTGAAAACAAACATCATATCTATCCATATTCTCATAATTGATATGCATTCTATCTGAAGGTATGATGGACGAGGTCTTACAGCATAGGCAACAGCAATGCAGAATATACTCCCTGGCTTATGATGTAGGATATCGTTCGAATTACATAGTATGTATATACAAACCCTCTGGACTGGTTAATGGCAAGCAAGGCTGTTCAAATCAGAAGAAACTGTGTTATAGATCATAATAAGTAACATAGGTTTCACGAGTAGAACTAGAAGAAGACATTCCTAATCTTTGGAGCATGGACGTTACTTGCAATTATGGTTGAGCAAACAATGTAATTCTTCCACTCAAGATTCTCTCATACCTGACCTTTAAGAATGAACTAAAAATATATTTTGATCAAAATAACTTCAATTGAGAGAATTGCCTGATGGCAGCAGGACATCCCAGGGCATCCAGGGAGACCTGGGGGTCTAAAATTCTCTTTACAACTAATTAAAGAAAACAAAGATAATGCTAAATGGATTCCCTATACAACAACGCATTTATGTATGGAAACTGATAACTATAACTTCTGAATCTACCACACAGAACCATTTGGTTCACAAAGGCAAACAAAAAGTAGATTCTTATAACATACTGAAGGGGATAATTGTTGTGGATACAGTAAGAAGGAGCAACGGCTTCCTCCCATAATCATCAGCAAGCTGACCCAAGAGTGGAAGTACAATCATTTTAAAGATCCCAACAACCTATTTGATACAAAGTATTTACATCAGATATTTAGAAGAATCAGGAAAAATGCACATAAGATTTCTGTCCACTTTATAGTACGATTAGCATGGGGGAAAAAACTGAATCTCACAGCAGTTTGAAACAAAGTAATTCAACGAAATTCAGAATGTAGTGACTTTATAGCAGATTACTGATTATGGATACAGACTCTCCTAAATGCACAATCATCATAAACTGAAACATAAAAATGATTTAAGTGAGTTTTGGAATATTATTTGCTGTTTGAGAAAAGAGAAAGCGGAGCCATTTGTTTGTGGTTTGGCAACTAGATAAAAAAACTTTTATTTGGATTAAGAAATAGAATCATGGGAATTATCATCATCTTCTAAATGGTAAATGAAAGTCAAGGAATATTAAATAGAAGTAGCCCAGAAAAAAAAAAAATAGACCTCTAAAATTTTCAAAGGATTATCTTTAAAAGGTAAGAAAAACAAACAATTTGCCACATATTTTGTAGTTGAGCATATAAGAGATTCAACCTGGTTTATATATATAAAAAAAGAAAAGAAGAAATAAAAAGGAAAGTCCTAATGTAAAAGAAGTAATTTGTGACACCACCTCATTAAATAATAATTATTTTAAAAATAGGTTGAACACAGGTTTTTTAACAAATAAAAAAATATCTAATCATATCATATTATTATCATATCAAACAAATTTGAATAAATTGTGAGGATGAGAAGTTGTATATTTTTCATTGGTTTTTTCTCTCTTTTTTATTTATTTGTGGAGTGGGGGTGGAAGCATCATAACATTACAGTAAATTCTAGTTTAAAGTAGGAAAATGCCTACTGCAAAATTTAAAATATGCAATCAAAAATCATTTATTCAATATTTTTTAGGTTAATTATCATATGAAACAGTGTCATCAATTATCGCTGTTTTTCGGGGAGTTATTAAAAATAAATACATATAATGTAAAAATTTAAAAATTAAGAATGAAAATGATGCCAAATGTTCACAATTAAAGGCTCATTGTCCAAATTGTCATTGTTGTACGCCAAAGGAGAGGCTACAGAGTCAGCTTTTCTTCTAGTTGTTTGTAGAAAATGCCACCCAGATATTAACCAGTCGCTCTCCGGTAATATCACTTGCATATTTACCCAAACCCCAACAAATATAATCTCAACCTACCCCCATATATATATATATATAGTGATTTAAAAAGCGCCCACTTTTCTACTCTCACTCAATTATTACATTAAATTAAATTAAACGAATAAAAAGCGAATAAAAAGTGTATATCCCAGGATGAAAAAGTAGTGAAAAAAGTAGCAAAAAAATAAGAAAAACAAAAGGAAAATCCCAAAGCTGAACAACTTTTTCTTTCTTCTTTCAAAACCACAGAACAACACAACATTTGACCCGTTCGATTGGGGAATTTCCAGAAAGTCATCATAGCCAAGTCATCGAAAATCCAAATCCAATAGCTGAAATCAGAGAGAGAGAGATAGAGAGCGAGAATGATACAGACAGTCTGCTGGAGGCCGTTGAGGTAGATAGCTTCGGGGCAGGTCATCTCGCCGGGGCAAAGAGCGCGGGTGGTGACGTCGACGAGGACAGAGACGGTCATTTCCTCGGCGATCCAGTGGACGCAGAGAGGCAGTAGCAGGTTCATCAATGGCCGCAAATCTCTCACTGTCTTCAAGCTCTCCATGTTTGTTGAGTTTCCGAAGGTGGCAGTGGGATAAGGAGGGAGAGAGAGAGAGAGAGAGAGAGAGACTTTTCCAACAGTAAGCGCAGGCGCAGGCGCAGGCGCAATGAATATGGTAGATCGACCGGTAAAGCTAAGGCGAGGGTAAGTGGGATAACGATTTCATTTATATCTCCAAACGCCTCTCAGCGCGGGCGTACGAATTCCACACTTTTTTTTGTTTTTTATATTTTATTTTTTAACTACACTATTGAGCTGGACTAGACTCATTTATTTATATAATGCAAGCAACATTAATTCTACCACTAATCAATTTTCGATTTAATTAAAAACTAAACAAAAAATAAACACAAGTGTTTAGCATATAAGTCACCTTTTCCTTTGATTTCGGAAAAATAATCACACACGAAAAAAAAAGGGCAACTTTTAACTTTTTCGAATAATATTATATATTATTTTTTATAACAAATGTAATGATTTCTCAAAATATATGTTATTTTTTATTTTAATTTTAAAAAATTTACCTATATTTTTATGGTCTCTCTTTTCAAAATATATTAGAAATTGTGTCACGATTAGGTTCATAATAGTACAAATATTGCAATGCTTATGTCGTTCTTAAAAATGATAGATAAGTGATGAGTAAGTTCTCCACAAATAAGGGTTTTTTTTTTAAACATAATCCGTTATTTGTATAATTTGAAAGTATAAATTAGGGTTGTGATTATTAGAATATTTGAAGGTGATGTAGTGGTGCCAATTAAATAACTGTCTCGGCATATTTTTTACTTGCTACTTTAAAAAGGTTTTTAAAGTCATAATGAATATACAAAAGTGGGTTATATTAGTAATTCAACTAATATTCTCTAGTGAAGTTTTATGTTATATTATTGTGAATGAAGATACCTTATACTGATTGAAGTTAGCTCATACTTCAATTAAAAACCACCAAATATCAAAGTAATTATATTGAATATTTAGATTTAAACAAGTGAAGTATTCTTTATTAAAAAAATTAGTTGCTGATGAAAGTAAGAGTTCACATAACATACGAGTTACTTAGGTCCCGTTTCATTTAACTTTAACTTATAACTTTACATATTTTTACGAGTTCTTACAGATTGTTTATATCTCCTTATATTTTCTTACAACTTTTTAAAACTACCAACAACTTTTTCGGACTTTATCGACCCTTATAAGCATTTAATCCACGATGACCGATGTAGACCCCTATGCGTGATCCTTTTGCCAAACCAAGGAACGAATGGTGACTTACCAGGATTTATCCAAAATTGATTCTTTTTCTCATTATAATTTTTAAAAATGATCAACCATTCATCTTCCCCACTTATAAAAAAGGGGGAAGGGGAATCTTCTTTATAACCTAGATGAATCTATATACAAGTCGCTTTCTCCTTTTTAAGAAGAATATTTAGTACATAAATATATCTTATATAACATAATATTTTACAAACATAAATTATAAGGAACGACAAAATAATCTTTAATAAATGAAGTATTAAGTTAAAATGACACTATTAACTCTATTAAACATGGTCTAGAAAATGTAAAAAGAAAAAATAAATAAATAAAATTTAAGGTTAAATTATTTTTTTAAAAAAACAAGTGTGAGTATTATCATTTTAGAATAATATAAAAATCCAAATCAACCAATACAAGCAGAAGATGGATGAAGGTAACGGACGTGAGCGCGTGGCGATCGCGTGATGTGGACGTGCTGTTTTTACCATGCTCGTGCCCCACGTACGATATTGACGCCGCCTTGGCACTGGGCCCTTAGCCTAGCTACTTCTTTGGATCCCAACCCCAACAAATTATATTCTATAAATTTTAGTTATACATCCAAATTATTATATATAATATTTTAATTTTAATTTCTTGATATTCACTCTTTATTTTCATGATTATTTTTTTAAAAAAATTGTCCCTAAATTATATATGTCATCGAGTTCATAAAGTCGGATCCAAAGTATTAATATTACTCCCTCGAATAAATTATCTCGCAGTTTTATATTTATAGTATGATAATTTATTTTAACTTTTTAAAAGTCACTCTCTATTTACGGCTTATTTATAAAAAAAATAAAATATAAAAAAATTTCATGTTATTAGGTCTATAGCCCGGATACATGAGAAAACACTTTCTCTCTCTATACATCTTAAATTATTGGGTTTTGATTTTTCTTTTTGTATATTTGTATATTTTTGTTTTTTTTCCATAAGAAAATTTTATTCATATATTTTTGGAAATAAAATGAATTTATTCATATATAAGAGTATAGCTTTCTTATATATATAAAAAGAGTAATTAGTTTTTTTCCCTCAAATAAAATATATAAAAAGAGTAATTTTTATTGTTTTGCATATAGAAAATATGAAGAAAATTTAGACTATACTATTCTTACAATACATGATCCTCACTGCATATATTCCTCATGTTAACTTTTTTTTTTTATATTGAAGTTCTCTGTTTTTGTATTTTTTTTTGTTTTATTTATTTATTTCCTTGTTTTCCTGAGAAAAACAAAATAATTCTATAAAAATAAGCTTACCTTCTCAAAAAATTTTTTGCTTATATATCCTTTTACATAAAATTTTATATAAGGGGAAAAATAAAATTATATAATCATAAAATTTTATATAAGGAGAAAAAAAGGAGAGATATGATGCATATATAAAATTTTGTTTTCGTTGATAGTCCTTGAATTTATAGAAAAAGCTACATTGTATTTAATATTTTCAAAAATTCTTTTCAGACTATGAAAATTATTATCTAATATGAATAATGAACTACCAGTCAATATCCTCATAATAATTAAAAGAAAACTCTAACCCAAAAAAAAAAAAAAAAAAAAAGAGGAGGAAGCCAAAAGAAGTAATTAGTCAATTTTGATGATTCGTCAAACTCAACCCCATTTTTTATAGACAACGGTGAGGGCCATGCCTAATAGCAAACCCACAATTCGATCCTACTTGTCCATTATTTTGAGGATTATATAATTTTCATAAACTAATTTGAAAATAAATTAAAGAAAAAGGCAAACTTGTGTTCTAATTTTTTTTTTTTTAAAAAAAAAGATTCTCCTCTCTTTCTTTTCTGTCTAAAAATCATACCTCCTTATTTTTTTGGGACTTTTTGTCATTAGTAAGTTCCAATATGACTTTCTTTTATGTTTTATCTAATATTTTATTTACAAATAATTATTCACTTTTCTAGATTGTTTTCTCCCTTCCTCCTTTCTAAACCCTAATTCCGTATCCTCTATTCTTTTCACTTTTCTAGATTGTTGGGGTTGCTATTGGTCTAATTTTAACCAATGGTAAGCCCCTTTTACTCAATTTCTTCGATCAAATCAAGATCCAAAGGTATTGCTATTTTCTTTCTAATAAATTTTCTCTCATTTTTGTGAGAGTTTGAGTTTTTCTCCTTCTCGTGAGAGTTTGAGTTTCTCTACTTCTTGTGATAGTCTCATTTCTCACCTTTGTGTGAGTTATTTATCTTGCCAATACATGCAAGTTTTATTAGTATTGTTGATTCGATCGGATGATATATTTTGATATTTTTATTAATTAGTTTCATTGATTTTGATTGAGAATGATTCAACTATGGAATTTTATATGGCTCGATCAAAGTGATATTTTCTTCAAATTGGATCTATTATATCACACAGAGATCTATTTTATGAAATTATATAATATCTCACCGATGTTCGGGAAAGATATATTGAAGTCGAAGAACACGGTTTGTGGCCAAATTGATGCTACAAGTATGGAGCCAAGTGAAAGTATATTTACCATTAACTTTGTCGAAATAGAAATCTATTTTGTTATTTTAGATTTATTATTATTGGAGAATTATCTTTGTAAATGTCGTATGACTTTTTATTAATGAAATTTCTCTATCTATCAAAAAAAAATCTGCAAATAATTATTCTCTCTTCATTTGTAAAAGTCTTTAAATGAGTGGTATTATTTCTTACTTTTGAAGCGATTCTATCGGTTTCTTTTCATAGTATTATGGTTGTATGTGGGTGAATTGTTGATTGTTTGTCGATTGGTTCGCAACGAGCATCAATTTTTAAAATTGGACTACTATAATAAATAAATTTATTCGACATGAAAACTATACAAGATTTATAAATCTTCGCGTTAACGGTTGTATGATGAAACAACGATTAAGTAGAAGATGAACGTTTATAAAAGAGTTTCAATCAAAAGATTTATTTTATTATTTTAATTATGAATTTGTTTAAATTTGATTTTTATTATAAATGTCATATGATCTACAACTAATGAAATTCATCCATTATTAAAAAAAAAAAGAAAGAAAGAAAAAGGCAAGAAAAATAGTAGTGAAAAATAGAAAGTAAAACCTTTTTTTTTTTTTTTTGGCGGGAGGGGTCGTGAAGGACATAGATATTAGTCTAATGTATTTTTCTATCGGTGTAAATATATTTCTTAATATATATTCCTCGTTAATTAGGTGTTCTTTTTCACATAAATCTTGTAACAATATTAGGGCTAGCAAAGTCATGAAATCTTAATCAAGCAATGGACCTTTTCCTTAAAATTTGGTGGTAAAAATGTTGAAGCATGCTTTTCGTGGGGTTTTCATTTTTGACTTTGATCAACTTAAAGAAATTTCAGATTGCCCACCGAATTTGATCTAAAAGTCAACAACACTATACAGAATCATTATATATATATATATATATATATATATATATATATATATATATATGAATACATATATATGAATGACACATTAGATGCTTAGTTGGAATACTACTTAATGTATTGCTTAATTATGAGAAATTTATATTAATAAAACAATGATGTATTCAATTCAATCGATATAACGAAGAAAGTAATAAACCATAAAGATAGTATGATATAACGAAGAAAGGAGATTTAAATCTAAAATCTAACACATAAGGAACCTCAATTTTGTTTTTTTTTTTTTTTTTTTTTTTGATAGAATACATAAGCTCAATCTCAATTAGTAGACTAAAACATCATCGATTATTGATCACAAGTGATGGCAACTAGAACTAAGCGAGTGTTGGCCTAGTGGTAGCAAACACTCTATACTTCTATTCTCTCCTTCCGGATTAAGTCCGAGTTTGGTGCCTCTATCCCCGTGAACATTCAAACGTAAAGGAAATTATCCTTGAAATAGAATTAGTAATTAGTGCACAAGCATTAAGATAAGGCCGAGCAATAATAGATTTTATTTGTCAAACGTGAAGCCAGTAATCATAATCAACAAACTAATGCGTATACACTCCAAAACTCAACTATCTCCATCGAAATTGACTAATGATATCTCTGATAAGCTTAACAATCTCACTAATATGTGGCATGCTAGTGTTTCTAGTGCACTAATTTCATTATTATTATTATTATTATTATTATTATTATTATTATTATTATTACTACATTCATTTTAAAATAAATATTATTTTGATATTATTTTTTATTTTATTATATATGTTACTTTATAATTACAATGATGTATAAATTAAGGCAAAAATTGCAATTCAACATAGAAAAATAATATAGTAATTAATACATACAAGCTAATTTATCAAGAACACATATGATATATAATTATCGTTCAGGCATGTCCACATACAAAACATATGACAATTACATACATAGAAAGAACATAATCGAGTATACATATCATGTACACATATACATATATATTTAGTGGGTCATCCTATGACAGATCTAACGACAATACGTAGACCTTTTAACATAATATGTCATTGTATTAGAGAAGGTGATTAGTTATGAACCCAAAAAACAAGAGGAATAATCCAACCACAAATAAAGGAAAAATATATCAGCTCATCTAACTCACACCTAGGGAAGTAATGCCATTTATTTTCCCTTTTATTTTGAGCCTTTCCTTTCTCTTTTTCCCTGTGATGCTTTGATAGGTGACAACTTTTCAAACCCAAAAGAAGGAAGGCTAGAAACCGGCAAATCCCTCTCAATCAAAAGTAGATATGGGAGGAAAACAAAGAACCAGAAATATCATGGTTTGGTGAAGATGATGATGATCTCTTCTTCCATGGGAAAATATCAGTCACCAGAGGAATAATAGGCTTCTTCTTCATCATCTTATTCTTAGCCCTTTTGTCCTGTCTAATGTAGCCATCATAGTCAGTTATGCTCAATATTTTAGCCAAAGTTGGAGAATCCATGTTCCTGACCATCACATCTCCCCTTGATCTCTCCTCCTGTCTCGTCGATATTTCTCCACTTCCTCCCTCGAGGAATGCCCTTGGTTTCTCTGCTGCTTTTGCTGCTTCAGCTGCCTCCGCCTTGGCTATCTTCGACATGTTCTTATGGAGCTCTGCGTTGAGGGAAGCCAATGCCACCTCGGTCTCTGACTCTCTTTGCTTCAGCAGCTTCAACTCTGTCTTTGTGTCTTGTACCTCAGCTTCCAACTTCTTTAACACCATCAGCATCATTACCAAGTCATTCCCATGAACTACATTCCCATGGTTTGCGAGTTCTGAGTTCTGTGGACTTGGCTTAGGCTCGTTTGTGCATGATGATTCGACTATCTCCTTGCTGACAATGCTTGGAGAATTGATGGGACTTTGTGTAATTTCAGATGAATGTGGTATTAAGGAAACAAAACTTGTGTCTGGAGATTTGTTGGGAGTTTGTGTAACTTCAGATGAATGCAGTGTTCTCTTGATCTCTGAGGAAAAACTTGTGTTCTGGGGGAAGAGTGGATCGACTCTGATACAATCTCCTTCTCTAAAGAAACACTTGGATGTTTTGGGGAAGAGTGCACTTCTCGAGGAGAAGCCGCTCTCCGAAAATGGCGACCGCCTCTTTGACGGAACGGAAAGGTCGGGAGGCGTCAACGGTGGCAGGGTCCTCAGGAGTGCTTAGAGCTGCCATAGTTGGCAGACAATGAGGATGAAGGATCAGAGCATAGAGGATCCCGTGATGCCCTGGTTTGAGGTTTCTAGCTTCATTTATTCAGCTGGTTGCCCCTTCTCTTTTCCTTTTTCTTTTTGGGGAGGGGAGGGGGTGTTGATTGGAGGATAAGTATTGTCAGGAGTTTGGTGTGAGGAGGAAGGAGACGTTTTACCTGCATGATGGATTGGTGGCTTCACCATAAACTTGGTTGGAGATATTGGTGTTGGCAGAGCGTTCATTAATGACAATTATGAAGGTGTGCCCAAAACAATGATGGATAACAAAGGATGAAATAGCAACTTTATTTTATTGAATTATGTCTAAAAGTTCAGAACACACTCTTTGCTGAGAGCACTGAATTCTGTTGCCTCTACCAAGAAGCTACAGAAACTTGACGTGAAATCTGGTTCCCTCAATATCAAGCATCCATCCATTTGGGGTTTGTTGCACAATTTACAGTGGTCCAAATAGATGAAATAAATAAATATAAGTACAAAGAAAAAGGGCACTAAAAAAGCAAATATAGAGAAAGTGAGAGGAGTTGCACGTTGTAGCCCTCCTAAAAATCTGGATTGCCTCTGGATGATTCCGGCTTTTAATTGAAGTTCAAAAGTCTCTTTCGATGTTGCATTTTCGCTGAACGATGCTCTCTCTCTGAATCTCCCCCACCCCCACCCGGGAGGAGAAAAGAGAATCAAGGACAACAAGTACTTGTAATTGTAGTGAAGACTGTAAGCACAATGACAAGGTGATGAGCTCCAAGGAAACCTTTACCAGCAACCGAACCTGCAGAACATCAGAGAATTGAAAGTTACACACTAAATATAACACAACAGCAGGGGATCAAGGGAAAAGGAGAAACTTGTTTAAATAATTCCCTAAATCAGGAACTGATTGCTCGTTTGTTAGATTGAATCTAGGATAGATATGGTCCTGATCTAATCAGCCCTCCACTTGAATTATGAGGGCATAAACAGAAGTAATTTATTTCTGCAGTAAATGCATAGAATCCACATGGCTGAAGGAGTAATCTAAACAATGAGGAAAAGGACAGGAAGTTTTCATCAGCCAACCAAAAGTTGGGAGAAGATGTCCTTGCACACTACAGAGGAACTACAAGCTTGAATTAAAACAGAAATTGGACTTACTAATCGACAACCAACTGTCTGTCAATGCCGGAAAATGTCTGGTAAAATGCTTTGAAATGCTTGTAAGCAATGTCCACATCTTCTTTCCCACATATTTCCCTTACGCTGCATTTCGGGGAAAGAAGACATTACTCAAGGAAAAAGAACATTCCAAGACAGCTTGTAACTAAGCCACCATTAAAACACATTAAGCAATCCTATATTGCTAACCAAACAATTGACCAACAAAAATGTAAAAGTACATTATATGAACTTTCATAATCAGCAAAAACATTAAAAAAGAACATGCATGCGGCCAAGTGCTAGCTCCCTGCATTAGACTACATGCAAGTTGGAAAAAATTTACATCTTCATCCTGTCCAACTCCTGACTTATTTCAACTGTCATAGCAGATAGAACAAGATACCTGTGCATGGATAGCTGAGCAATGCCACAATCAACAGTTCGAATCCCAACACCTGTAGCAAGTATGGGACCAATTGTGGATCCACATCCCATGTCATTCCTCACTACAAAGTCCTACAGAAAATTGTATAAAGAGAAATATTCAGCAGCTGGAATCTAGTAATATAAAAGATTGCAAAAACAGATAAGTTCAATCCAAGCAGCAAACAAGCTCACTAGTAAATAATCACTAAGTATGCAAGTCAAACATCTCCAAGGGAACAAAGTTTCAAGATGCTAAAAAGAGGATAAAAAGCAAGCTTATGGCTTGCCTAAGGTCTGCAACCTAGTCCTAGCCCTCTGGAAACTCTTATCATAGTATCATTATCCATGTCCTCCATAAGTCTTAGATGTGCCAAATCTAGTTTTATAGCCTCATCCCACTCCCACCCAAAAAAAAGGGAAAAAAAAGGAAAAACAAGAAACACACAAAAGCTAGCATTGAATATTGATGTTCTAAACATCTGGCTGAAAGGAATCTACTGCAGAAGATTTGCTCTCCAGTTGTTAAAGGAATCAAAGCAGATGATCATGTTCGAGTGAAGGAAGATGACGAAGAGAGATAGGAAGGAAGTTGATCCAATGACTGAAACCTCTCTAGCTTGCTATCAAGATGCTGTCTCCTAAAATGGAATTTCCAAGATTTGATACAGAAGCATTATGAGAATAAGATAACAATAAAAAGGCAGGAGAGCAATAGAGAAAGAAACTTCCACTGTCCAGAAAAATTTTGTTCCCACTCATCCCCAGATGAGCTAAAGAGAAAGGAAGAAAGTGATCCAAGCACTTGTATATAATACTGTAAATGAGTTTGATAAAGACAGATATTGTCTGGTTGTAGCATCTACTCGTTTCAGAAGTTGGAAACATCTAGCTCCAGTTGATCCAATTATGCCTCAGCAAGTCTGATTGTAAAGCCAAGCACCATATTTTCCAATGAAGGAAATGTTTCTAGATGCCATCTTTATCAACAAATTCCCCTTCCCCAGTCCCCGTGCCCCCTTCAAGGGGAAAATGAAATAAAATAAAAGGAAAAGTTACAATCTTCTCCCAAACAACAAATGCGAACAGATTAAAGGGACACAGGGAGGAGGAAGATTCTCAAAGAATAACATCCTAATACCCTAATGAAAAAAAGGAAATAAGAAATAGTGTCTATTTCTAAACCCCTCACCCAAGGCCCTCCCCTCTCCCAGGGAAAAAAGGAAAACGAAGGATGATAATATAAAGTACAATGAATTCTGAAACAAATAATTAGTTCCACTGCTCCAAATGTTCATCTCTTCCTTTAATCACCAAGTGGCCATTGATTTCCTCCACAACACTCACCAGGATTCCTCCAAAGTGACCCCCAGTGACATGAAAGCAAGCAAATGACACACAGAGAGACAGAGAGGGGGGCGGAGGAGGCATTGCCATGACAATTGCACAAAGCAGTCCTTATGAATAGAAATAGATTCTATAGCAAGCCTTTTTAAACCCTTTTTGAGTTCGACCACTGAACATCAAAAGTCTCTAGTTCACCACCTAATAGGAACATAGTTAAAGGATATGTCAACTATGAGTACCATACCATGCAGCACAGAAAAGCCATGACAGATTTTTAAGCTCATACTATCAGGGAAAGGGAAGGAAAAGCAACAGTGGTTAGAAGAGATTTAACACACCAAAAATTTACCTGAGTAGGTAGGTTATGTGCTTTTGCTACTTCTTTAAAAAGAAAAGCAGTGATTCCACTGGTAGCATATCGCTGATTTGCATTGTGTTTTATTACAAGCCCTTTTTGCATTTCTGGTCGATGGTGTTCCTCATGTTTGTCCATAAAGTTTGGGTGCACTCCATGAGCCATGTCAGCTGAGACTATATGGATATATTCCAAACTAAAGTTAGATAGCATACACTTTAACTGATTAAGTTGCAAGGAGCTAAAGAAAGGTCTACTTTTTGAGAAACGGAAGAAAACAGAAATTACAAATGACTAGCAATTTCAGGTTTAGTAAGATATACGAAATAAGAGCTACTCCCATCCCAAGACAGAGGAGAGTATATGTAGATGTACGTTATCACCAAAATGGCCAAAACACTATGGGAACACAGGCAGGATCACCAGTTAAGCCAGAACTCCCTCTGTTATGTGCCGAGATATACCTAGAAATGAATGCCGAATAGATCTTTCTGTAGCTTCTTCACCAACATTATCATGAGCCAAGCAGCCAACAATGCGTCTCATAGCTTGAAACATGGTTGGTGCACCTGCTCCCTGAATTGAGTTGGATCCCACCTGCACAATGGGGATTTACCATAAATAAAGAGATATACTCTCTTTGGTTCCAACGTCCAAGTGATTGTTCAAATTGACTTCACAACAATAAAAAGGACAAATAGGACCAACAAAAGTAAGATCTTAGAGGGGTAAGCAATAAAACCACAAACTGTTGACAATTGCTTAGGACAGTAACTACTAAAACAGAAGAGAGCATCGCTCTACAACAGAACTAAAATATTAGAAATTATAAGTTATTGCATAGAGACAGGAAACGAGTGGAAGATAACTCATTTAAAAAAAATAATAAAATAAATATGTAACCAGAGCGAAAGTTTTAAATACAGTAAACAATAACCAAGAATTTTTACAACTGAGATTTTTTTCAGACAAGCCCATCCATCAGTTTCTAATAAATATAATTGACAATCAACATCATTTCGTAGTCACATATTAAATAGAGAAATCTAGGAAAAGCACTGAGCTAGCATAAACAAGAATTCATCATAAACTGGTCCCTCTAAAGTTTTGATAGAAGCAAAGGAACAAAATAAAAACCAACAGCTTTGCCTCCAAGGAGTTTTTCATGATTTCATCTATGAAGGTAAAAATCACTGGCGTGGATCCTATTGAAAGGGTTTTGGGGGATCCAAATGTATGCGACCTTAACCTTGCTAAGTAGGGAGGTTTATTCCCATTAGACCCGCCAAAAAACATGACAGAAAATATGTTCAAAGTCACGTTTTGAAAAGAAATTGCAAAGAAACTTAGGGGAAATGATGAATAAAACAAACAACCATTCAACTAGTTAAGTACCAGTACCACGTAACACAACAATTCAAGTAAATCCTGCAATAACAGAAACATAGATCATGAAGTTCTACAGCACTGGATGATAATAAAGGTAGAGAAGAAGGAATATATTCCCTTTTTCTAACAGAGTCACAAGGTATCACCTCCTAATCTGGACATCAACCCCATCATAACCAGGAATCTCATATGATGGTACGAGGCACTGGGTCGAGAGTATCATCTGCAAGTCTAGCAATCCCATCCAAACAAAACCCAAAAAAAAAGCCTGCAAGAAAAAGTTTACCTCTTCATTGTCAAATAAAGCAATCATCCGGATAGCTTGTTCACTAGATAAATCTCCAGCAGAGGAACAAGAGTCAATAAGAGCTCTTAGTGCACAGAAACTTGAAGCGAGATTATCTAGTCTTCCAGAGAAGATGAACTCGTTGTTTATTCCCCCCAAACAACTGGGTTGTGTGTCACACACATTCAGTTCAAAGGTCACTATGTCATCAACAGCACACTCCAGCTCTTTTGACAGAATCTGGCAATGGAGATTAATGAGAAAATTATTACTCATTGCTGCCTTTGACACAGGCAATTTTACTGGACTTGACAACAAGGATCATTACAAAGTGGTTGTCCACGTCCTAAAAACATGCAGACATTTTCAAATAAAATCTTTTGGTATGTACTTTGAATCTAATTTGATGGTATCATCAACTTTGAATGCCCAAAGGTTGAATGGTATACCCTGATACAGATCCAAGGACAAAGGCATCAAGTGGGAACATTAAGTATCAAGAGACCAGAAAACAACACTAGCAGTTTGTTTTGTTTCTTAATGTATATAGACAATTTCATTTTTATACAGGATAAAACTGAACAGCTGAAAAGTTGTAGACATTTTAAACTATAATGCTTGCTTTGTGACTGCTCCAGATGAGGCCAGGACAGGGAACATTCTGAAAGCCAATAACAATAGTATTAGCTGTTTATTTGTTTTTCAACATCAGAACAAGTATTGTCCAAGAAAAAACCACTCATGCAGTTGTACAGGGCAAAGGCCATATTCACAGATATGACAAATTAATTTACAAAGAGAAGAAATAATAGAGAAAATGCTACATGAACAGTTACCTCCAGAAGCTGTGGATGATGTGGAGCCTTGGAAGGCAATGTAGAACCCTTTTCTTCAGACTCCGAAGACGCTTCTTCACATCTTGTTGACAGCAACGGAACAAGATGTGTTTCTAGATTAGGTTTGAAACCATCTTCGTTCACTGTTCTACATATAATAAAAGAGAGAAATAGAAGACAAGAGATGACATGTATCAATCAGCGGCATACAACCACAGATATTGTTGAGAGTAGAATAATGAACATATGTCTACTTCTCAATAATATAAAGCATGCTTACAATTTTATATATTTGTACTGGATAAATTTTCAAAGATTTCCCAGATTTTACACAAATGCAAAGTCACAAAACATTAAGTGATGTACAAAAGATTAATAACTAATTTGTCAGAGAAGTAGCAGCAGACCGGTTAAGATGAATTGCAAGTGTAGGTATACGCAATAAAGGTCTTTTCACTTTCACTAGTCTGTGAATAAAAGAACCATCATCACTCCTCACAATAGCCCTCCCAGCAACAGTCAAATCTCTATCAAACCAAGTGTGCCACAAGCCACCTCCATAGGTTTGCACATTAACCATTAGATAGCCAGGTTTTGAGGATGCTGAAATTGGTTTTAGCTTTAGGCATGGGCTGTCAGTGTGAGCTGCAATAACATGAAATCCATTCCCAAAGCTGTACCTGCAAAACAAACAAAAACCTTTATTCACATGTTGAACGTCCATCATTCCATCCACCTATTAAGAATGGTGATAGGATATTGCAAATAGAGTTTAAGTATTTTATTGCCAACATTGCACAGTCTAAACAGGCTAAAGCTGTTTAGAGTCAGTGCACTATGAAGACGAAGTACAACTCTGGCATATAGGTTTCGTTGCCTTGGCACTAAGTTAAGTTATGTGGTAGAATAGACGTTATAGTAATTGAAATGAACACAGAGCATAAAGAGCACACACAAAGGTCAGTAAGAAAGACAAAGTGATAGTCCCAACCAAAGTATCGAAGTTCAATAAACATGAATACCAGATGCAGTTAAAAATGTTTATTTGCTTTAGACATCAGTATGTGCCCTTTGGATCTAGTCTTATGTTTTAGGAGCAAAATCTTGTGAATTCTTGTCTTCCTAAAATTTTCATCAACATTTGAACTGACGCGACTGCAAAAACAGATAAGGACTTGAAAGATATAAAGGGCATTGGTGATGACAAAAATATCATGTTAGAAAGCGTAACAAGTTAGAGAAAATTTCCCCATATTTATATACAGAACTGAGTTTTCAATACAGTGCATACACAGCAGGTTATTTATTTACTGTTTGGAAAGCTAAAAAAGTCTGCTGTAGGCAATTATGTCAACTCCGATTATTGTGTGCTAAAGCAAAATGCCTCATTAGACTATCACTCTAGTTCCTTTCTATATGGAGTAGTATGCAATCAAAAGCTTTTGATCTAGGGATCAAGCAAAACAGCCTCTTAACAATTCAGAATTAAGAAGCTACATCTATCACAAACCCCACACCTTTTTTTTTTTGTTTCTTATCAGGGTATTAGTTTGTGTGGTAATGAAAAGATCTAATTTCTTATGAAGAAAAGACACACACTCTTCCCACCAAAAAAGTGAAAAAAAGGGAGAGAGGGGAAAACACATAAGTAGGACTCTACAGAATGGGTTTAGATTGGGATTTTGAACACAGGCTAGAAGTGAATAGATGAAAAATGAAGTTTGAGCTTGAATGATAATCAAAAACTTTGAAACATTTCATAAGTAAATTGCAAAAATAAAATAAAATAAATTCATTGTAATGCTACAGCTGACTGGACAAAATATCTCCACTTAGGTCATACACCCATCTTAGGAAACCTAGTTCTCCATCCATCCACCCCTTCCCCATCCCCAAACAAGGCGGGTCCCCAGTTTGCTTTTACCTATTTTAATATCTATCCCGCCTCTGATATATACAACAGTTTAGTTGTGGAGATACAAACTAAAAGTTATCACACATGCAATTATTAAAGCAGAGTCTCTCACAAGTTACACCTACTATTGACAGGTTGATCTCAAACAAATTTAATCTCACTCACTTTTCCCCAATAGAAAAAGCAACCAAAGAAGACATATTTCGGGTGAAGAAGTATCGGCCACCAGGCTTCAGGTCCCATTCCTCACTCTCACTCAGCGGATGGAAACCAGCCGCAAGAAGTTGTCTTTTTGCTTCAGCTGCAAAGTTCATATCAACATGATTAGCAAAGAGTTTAATTGAATAATGCCTTAAACAAAAGGGAACTCTCATTCACTATTTAAATAACTCTTATGCGTGCTACAGATGTTCACCCCTCCCCTTCTCTTCCAAGAAGCAGTTAGATACATGAATGTAAAGCTTATGAGACTTCAATGGCCTTACTGAAGAATGAGACTTTCTGGAGGATAAAATATGCCAAGCATGAAATAACTCTAATAAAATCCAGCCCTCATTGTCATTGATATGCTTTTTAAAATTATCTAAACACACACAGATGAAATTCTGCAAGTTCTGTTGCTACTTTAGGGCAAATTTTGCATGTTCAAGGTTATTTGTGATGAATATAATGGCTACAAGCTTTTGATGACTTATACCTTACCAAGGTGGTCTAAAAGCTATACCTCAGTTTTTGTTTTCTTTTTTAAATGTGTGCATTGATCAATCAGAAAAACAAGATGTGTACATTGATCACAAAAAACCAAATTCGTAGAACTGATATGCATGCAGCCTCACTGTCAGTAATCAGTTAATCACAATGGAACCCTATTGTGAAAGCAAAATGTAAATATCAATAACAGAAAATAAAGTTGATAGAATAAGAATGAATTTCTTTTCCTGATGGCCTATATTAGTCAGAATAGCACTCCTTTTGGGCTGAACAATATACACTATACTACCGCCCCCCAACCAAAAAAAAAAAAAGGTATGCTCAAGCCAAGCGAATGCCTCGCCAATAGAGGGTGTTCACTATAAAATACGGAGTTTCAAGATTACAAAAACCTCAGATTCAAGCAATTCAAATTCTCGGGTAGTAGTCAGTGTACAAAATAAGCGGGAAAACATAGTTTTATTAAACTTTTGGTCCTTGATCATACTGAATCGCTTTCTACCCAGTAAATAGGCCAATGAAAAGGTATGGTGCTCACCAGTCGCATGAAATTGAGTCCAAGATTCATTGAGATAATCGAGCAAATCCCCAACAATGGACCCGCTTGATTCACCATTTGTAGAATTCTGCAATATTACGAAAACCAAAAAAGGAGGCACAGAAAACTTAACAAACAAATGCAATCAAGTTCAGAAAAACGTATTCTGTGACAAAGGAAAGAGAGAATAGAGAACCTCGTGGATATTATCAGAACTCGAGGAGAGAGAACGGAAGCCATGGAGTTTACGGAAGCGGGTGGATGATTGAATGTGGGGAGTTTGCAAATGGGAGGAGAGAGAAAGCAGGGTTTGAGGAGTTCGGTGTGTGGCCGAAGGGGAGGAGATGAAGTCGAACTGCCATCGCCATTTTTGTTGTTCGAGCTGAGACTGAGAGGATTATTGACGATTAGCTTCTCGCAAGCGTGCCGAGCTCACTCTAGTCTCTCGCTCCACGCCTCCACGTCACCCGTCTTTTTAAGTAAAAGTTATACCATATATCCGGTTTATAAAATCGGTATAGTATGTTTTGAAGAATTAAGTTCAGGTTTATAAAATTGGTGATATGATATATTTTAAAAATTAAATTTAAATTTATTTAAAAGAAGAATGATAGAATACGAGGTCAGTTTTAAAAGGTTGATATAAATTAATTTTTAAATTTATGATATAAATTTAATTTGTGATATAATATTATTAATTTACATTTTTAAGATTGGAAAAATAGAGTGGGGATGAAAAATATTAGGAATTGATAGAAAAATTAAAGGTATGTTTAAAATTACATAAAAACTACCGTTTATTATTATTTTCTGTTAGTTTTTATTCATTTTTTTCTTTTCTATTTATTTATTCTCTTTTTGTAACTTCGTTTATATTCGTTTTATGTTCATTTATATTCTTTTTTATTCATTTTTAGTTCTATTTATATTTGTATTCTTATATAACTATCGAACTCTACTATAAACTCTATTTATCCAAATATTAGACATTATCCAATTTATCGGACGTCAAAAGCCGAACCTAAATCTGAAGGTTTTTAATTTGTTAGGGCCAGGTATGTGGGTATTCGCTGTTGTGTTCGTACCCACTATCCAATTCCAGCCAGTGGCTCCCAATTTGACAATCACGAAGTTGAGCGTTGAGTGAAGTCACTTCCAAGTCTCAAGTCGCCAACGCCTAGTTCCGCTTTGGAAATGGCGGGAACCGCCATTAGAGCTCTTAATTTCAGACTTTCTTCCCCACCTCCAACTTTCCCCATTCCAGCACATTCAAATCCCCATTTGCTTGGAAACAACATTCGATTCTGCGGGCACTCCCCAATTCGATTCGCACCACCCCAATTCTTCTTCGTTTTAAACCGCGACTCAATGTATCGCCTGCTAGAGCCGCCGCCACTCCGTCTGATCCTGTATGTCGCTTCAGCACTAATAATATCGAATTTTCCCCTGCGAATTTGTGGGAAATTTGCAGTTTTTAAGTTCAATGTTCTGAAAAGGGCGGTTTAGGTTTTCTCATGCTTGTGATTTGTTCGTTTTGCGTTCTTAATCTGAAGGTCAACGACGGGGAAGGCGGAGAATCTGGTGTTCCGAGTTCTGTGGACGCGTTGAAATTGGTACAGCCTCTTCTTAATTTTGCTGCTAACAATTTTCTGCCATTAGGTAATTTCTTTATCTTGTATGATGTGGCTTTTCTATGTGCTATAATTTAATTAATTGCCCTGAGATTTTGGGGATAAAGAAATTGTCGGAATTGTAGTGATGGCATGCTGATGAGGCAACTACGCACTTTGTGTGGTTGGTGAACAGGGATGAATCTCATGAGTTGTGATTGTGGATAACTGGTTTGGCATTTTTGGCATTGGCACCTCTCCACAAGGTCGTTTGGTCGGATTATGTGGATTAGGGACTGTTTCTTACTCATCAAATTAAAAAATTGCATTGTTGTATGTAAGGTGTAAACGAGTTAAAAAGATTAGGTCCTCTCTTTAGTCCAAATATGAACTCAAAAGTCAAACTTTTGGAATTTGAAGTCCAAATCAGCGTCACTCACCCAAAAAAAGAAAAAGGGAGTCCAAATCTATGAAACTCCACCATGGGTCTTTGAAGCAAGGTGCCATAATCTCAGCCTAGAATCATATAGTGAATAAAAAAAAAAAACCTAGTATTGACGAGCTTACTTTCATTCATGAGGGTTAAGACATCAAAGTCTGGCTGGAAGAGAATTCAAATAGGCAATTCTCTCCTTGATTCTTCATTTTGCATCTGGTCAACAAACAATACTGCCACCACCAGCACCTAGTGTATAACTGTACATCCTACCTCAGCACGAGTTGGAGAGAGGGATCCTGAAAGCATGATTGCTTGTAATTTACATTTAGTCATAAGTGGACGATTTCACTGCAGTAGCATTGTTGGTTGCCAATCACGGGAACTGTTCTTGGAACTAAATCTGTGAGAAGAAAGAAGGTTATAAATTGATGAATAGCATCCCAAAGATGAAATCCAAGCTTTACATGTGTGCAGTGACATAACTCATGCTGTGGACTTTTGGCTCTTGATTGACATATCTTGCTCTAAACCCTTGCAATGCAAGATGAAAGTGGAGCAAGGAACAATGCACCGATCCATTCCTATACATTGGCCAAATGTTTTAGTGTTGGATGGTTGCCGAGATGTGCTGTGTTTCAAAGTCAACAAACATGGTAGTGATGAAGGAAGAAATCCCAAATGCATGAACTCTCATCAATGAGTTCTAATGTCATAGTTCTACTGGTTATGCTCCATGTTCTTGGACAAATATCACGATTTGCAGAGCCTACCCCTTTCTAGCATAAAATGTGGAAAAAGAATGGTTATTAAGGTTTAGCTGGTGAACATAAATAGTACAAGGTTCACAGAGATTTAGCTATTTCCTTTTTATTTGGGGGGGTTGTAAAAATATTTATTATGAGACCAAAAGGAGGTGGGGAGTGAGAGAGTTGGATGCATAGTTTGCATCCTTTATTTTGAGGTGGGGGTGGGGGACCTCTATATAACTCAAAAAAGGACATATATGTGCATTGCCCTTTAGATAAACTCCAATCTTGAGTTTTTTTCTTTCTTTAGAATTGATAATGCCTATCTATTTGGTTTTTCATTTTTGACTGTTTCAAATGTAAAATTAACAGGTATATGTATTGATGCTGTTTCTGAGGAACTTATTTGAGATTGCATTCAAAGCTGATCCGTTTTCTTTACACTATGTCCAGCTCTTATTGGAGGGGTTGCTCTCGGATTCGCTAATCCCACTCTTGGTTGTTTAGCTGATAAGTACTATTTGTCAAAAGTCAGCACATTTTGCATATTTATAATTTCAGGTGAGATATGGTTGTGTTTTAGTCTTTAAATTTTGCCATTGTTTAATTTTTGATGAAATTCTCGATTTATTATTTATTTATTTGTATATATTCCCTTTGTATTACAGGTTTGACATTACGAAGCAAAGAAATTGGAGAAGCTGCAGAAGCATGGCCTGCGGGGTTGTTTGGGCTGGTATGAGCTTCAGATGATGTATATCCTTTTTTCTGGAAGTCAAATGCAGGCATTAAGGACCTAATGGATAGGCATTCTGCGAAATGATTAATTAGTCAGTTTGCATTTTACAAACAAGAAAATTTTGTTTTCCTTTCTGACCCTTTCTTTGTATTCGTCAGCTCCTTTCAATTGTTGTAGATGAGAATTAGTTGGAATGTGTTGAAGTATATAGCATAAGATAAATTTCGACTCCAGTACAGAGAGCAGTGAATTTAAGCTTATATTTTATGAACCTGCATAATATAACTGGCACTGTGTTGAGAAATTTTTCTTTTTTTTCCTCTTCATGTTGTGGGTGACACAGGCTTCTATATTGTTGTTGACACCAGTGTTTTCAAGGCTCGTCTTGCAACTCAACCTTCAACCTCCAGAATTTGTTACTGGTACTGAATTTAAGGATTTGAACCTTCTTTTTTTCTTGGGCAATATTTCAGCATATTGTCTAACTGCATTTATGAGAATCATGGATTGCTAGTTTATTTGTCTATGATCTATTCAGCTGATGTAAAACAGTGAATTGGAACATATTGTATCTTATCTGCTTGCTGATTCAGAAGTGATTGGATAACATTTTTTGGGGGTGAAAATAATATATTTCCCAGATTAGTGCCACAAATTGGTGAAATAAGGTACTTGACAATTGATCATGATCAAATTGGTGCAACATTCCCTTCCAGAAGCAGCCTCCTTGCAAAATGTGCACATTGGAAGATAAAATCACTGTAGAGCCTCCTTGATTAAAATTAAAACACCTTAAGCAGATGGCTTGGATTTTTGTTCGTACTGCATAGATAAGGAGGACTCAAAAGGCGAGAGATGGTACCCAATAAAAGAGATTACTAATAAAATCTCTCTAGTCAAGAGACTGGTTTTATTAACACGAGGCTCATGAAAAAAATGGCCACAATAATAATAATAATAATAATAATAATAATAATAATAACAACAACAACAATAACAACAACAACAACAACAATAATAATAATAATAATTATAATAATAATAATAAACGCATACAAGGTTTCGTCTTGTTATCATAGTAGATTTGCAGCTCCTCGCAACACTAAATGGTGGAGAAGTGGGTTATGTGTGTATGTGTTTTATAATATGCATGTGCCGAGTTTAAAGATTCTCCATGGGTTAGAATGTTTGATATGCTTATCACCATAAGTTTTAGAGGTTGCCCCATAAGATGTTACCTTAACAGGCTGGTGGATTGGGATTGCTCTTTGGCATTGTAGTGAAGCATTGTGTTGTCTCATGACTTGCAATCTTTCTAACCCAAGTTGTGTTTGTAATGTTTGGACTGACGAGGAAGGAAATAGTACTGTTTGGAGTTTGAAGGCATACAGTAATTCATGTGATGCTATAGCTGGAGTAAATTTGAGAATTTTTCAGTGCCTAGATCTTCATGTGAGCCTGTGTCAAAGTAAAATAAAAACTGCTTTGACTTTGTTGTGTGTTTATGCGCCCACAATATCCAGGGTGTCACTCCATCATTAAAGGGGCCTAGAAGGCTTAGCTTCAGTGATGTTGTGTTGTGTCTTGATTTGTTGAAGCTCCTACCCTGAATGGATCAAATAATATTTTCATATAGCTAATTATTGGCCAGAATTCTGCAGAATGAGACAACCACCCTAGCATGCATTCGTGGAGACTAGTTAATATAAAGAGAAGCATGCCATCAATTGAAAATTGATGTGCACCATTCTCAATTGGAACAGAAGAATGATCTTCCTTTGTTGGATTTATAAGCAATAGTTTGATACTAATGTCATTGATGTATAAATTATAACATATATGGATTCATGTCAATAATATGGGAAATGGTGTATGGCTTGTTTAAAGATGTTCTGCAGCTTTCTGTTATTTACAGGGATCGCCTTATTTTGCTGCATGCCAACTACATTGTCAAGTGGGGTATCACTTACTCAGGTACAATATATTTTTTGATCTTATTAGAATCCATTTGACCTGTCTCTATCTTGCTGGCCATCTCCATTATGTGTAATTTCTTGCAATATTTTCTTGGATTCAATGCAGCTAGCTGGTGGAAATTTTGCATTGGCTTTGGCAATGACTGTGATATCTAACCTATTGGGAATTTTGGTTGTAAGTTACATAAACCTCCTTTCAGGAACCTTCTGCAAAAATTCTCCATCTTACATTTCTATACATTAGTCTTTAAAATTTTGTATTTTAGGGACATACAAGATACTTGCTTCATTCCTTCTTCAAAATTCAATTAGCATCCTCATCATCTAACACATGTTAAAGCTCCTTCCTTGAATCATTGACCACTCGTAGACCATCATAGTATTTATCATTGACCATGAAGATACTAAACTGTTTTGCATTTGTATTGTGAATCTGTGGAGCAATGTTGAATCCTCTTGAAGCAAGGTAAGAGTAATAAAGGTATTAAATCGAGAATAAGTAAATTGAGATCCATTGCAATATTTCAAAAAGTTGTTTACTACGTTATTTTTTATTATTTTCATGTGTATTTCATGTATATATTGTAGGACAGCTAAAATTGATAATAACGTATCTCATGGCAAAAAAAGAAGGTGGGGGTAATTGATAGAATCAATTGTTTGATTGATTTCTCTCTTGGTATGCTAATTTTCTGTCATATGTATAGGAATTATCTTTTGACAAATTATATTCTTCTTATCTTTTCTTTAAACATAATAATATTATAATACCCAATCCGTGCAATGCCCAACTGATGCTTAAAAACGAGTGTGGTTAAGGTTTGTACGGCGGTCTGCTTGGAAACAGTCGCTTGATTTCTTAGCAACAGACATATGCTGTGTACACCTTGACCTCTGTGGACCCCAGTCTCTAAGGGGTGCCTGTACTGCATTGTGTTGGTGGTTTTGATCCTCTCTACAAGACATAGTGTTCTGTTTTGAGAAATATACATGAGGATTTGTGTTGTGCTTGATAGTTTGCTGTTTTAGTAATCTGGTGATCTGGCCTCATGCTTATTTGCTTTGTTCTAATTCATCTTCAGCCTTGTGCAATCTGCTTTTGAGGAGCTAGGAGAGGGGCTGTCATACTGTTTCTATTAAGGATTTGTTGTTTCTTATAATAATGGAACATGGATAAATTTGCACATGCCACACGTACACAATCATGGCCACACACATGTATCACATATACAAGTATGTATGCTGGGAGTTGTGTGCATGGGTTTCATGTACATGCATACTTAAATATCAGTGCAGTATGCATCATGGCACTCTCTTGGTGCTTCTGGTATTCTTCGCTTAGTGCTAATACTGTATGCTATTCACTTTTTAGATTCCATTTAGTATCTCTACATTTGTAGCTTCTGGCGTTGGCATATCTATTCCAACAAAGCAGCTGTTGAGAAGCCTTGTTATGACGCTGCTGATTCCACTGATCTTGGGAAAGGTATTATTTGTACATTATTCCTGTTCCATTGCCAGAGGTTGTAGGATGTGATTTTTATATGGCTTTAGTTGATTGGTCGATATTCGGCCCTGCCCTGCCCTGTCCCTGTCCCTGTCCGTGTCCCATCCCATTTATTTTCTTTTGAACCATAAATAAGCAATCTTTTTATGAGTTTCAAATTTCAGTAACCCGTCCTTCTTTAAGATGTGTTTATGCCCCTTATATTTTTAATAGTTGAGAAAGTACATAGAATGAGCACAGTTGGATCTAAAAGGTTATGAATTTTGACGAGTGGTAAGTTTGCAATCGTACTGAGATTGAAGAATGTTAGTTATGCAAATGTCTTAAGTTCAACACAAGTATAATTTAAGCTCATATGTGTGCTTGTGTGGAAGGAAAGAGGTTTTCACTTATGAAACATGCTTTTAATACTATTACTGAACTTTAGCTGTTCAGTATGCTGAGGTAATGCTTCTTTTTTTTTTTGTAGGTGTTACGAGAATCCTTCAAAGGTGAGTGCCTTTAGCATATCTAATTCTAGTTCTATATGGGAGCTTTTGAGTTTTCCTCTGTGTGTGTGTGTGTGCGCACGCGCGCGCCCGCCTGATTGTCATTAGAAGTAACAACTAACAAGTTCAGGAATCCAAGTGCAAGTAGACAACTTGCAAAGGTGTGGTTCTGGCTGCTAATGCAGTTGTATATTTGATCTTTTAGGTGTGGCAGATTTTGCTGATAAGAACCGCAAGCTTTTGGCAATCATGAGTGCTCTTTTTCTCAGTCTTGTAAGAATTAAAAGCCTATATTTTGTCTCCTCATAGAATCCGAGCATCTCTGCTTCAAGTACGTGTGAAAACTACATGATAGTTAGCGTGTCAACATTTTATTTCAGTCAATTAGCTTTCTGAGTTCTATCCCTCAAATTCTTTTATATTTTCTCTTATTTATAGAAGAGATTCATTACATCTCTCAAGGAAAAAGTTGAGACTATGTCATGCAATTGGACCTCTAAACAAGGTTGAAACAGTTGTTCAAGTTGTGCCCATCATCATAAAGTGATGCGCTTATATACCCTTCTGGTCCCCCCTTTTGAAGGAAAAAAATTGCTAGAAGTTGCTATACGTGTCCTCTTTAGTAGGTTTATACAAATGTTTGTTTGGTATGCAGAAAATTTATTATTAATGCTAGACACATCAGATTGTGTTGCTGGGGCATCATGTTTAAATGGAAAGGAATGGAAGGATTTTATGTAAAATTGATGCTTATGTCTATAAGTATGGAAACATGCTGTATATATAAAAAAAATACAGATATCTAGTTCATTTCAGAGGAGTTATGTCCTCTTTATTGTATATGAGGTTATATTCCAACACAGACTTTTGATTTATGGTTCCATTTGGTTCATCAGATGTGCAATTGAAAGTAATAAATATGTTGTGTACACTCCTGTTGTGACATTTTTGTTGTGACATTTTTGCCTCAATGAACATCAGGCTCCATGGATACAAGTAAGCAAATCAAGGTCACTGCTGTTGATGGTCAATCCTACCTGCTTTATTTTGGCCATTGGCTTGGGCGTGTAAGTTGTGATCTTATAGAGCTTTTACTAGCAATCATTTGTGGAACTTTCTCATGAGTTGCTGCATGGCTCATGGAGATTTGTGCCTCAAAATTTTTGGTTTTTGATAGCGGATTACAATTGGCTACATTTTCTGTTCTTCATTGCACCTCCTTGAAGGATATATCATAAGTCTTTGATCATATATTCCTTGTATTATAATAAAAAATTGTTACATTCAAAAAATCTGGCCCCATTCCTGTTTCTACTGCCTCATATCCCAGCACTATCTGTGCTCCTACATGCCTATCTTCAGTGACTCAAATATAAGCAATAGGAACCTCCTTTGCCTCCCAAAACTATCAAGACCTCTCTGAGTATCCTATTATTAGCCTTCTCTAAGCAACAAAATCATAATGAATCATTATTTCCATCTTATGGGATGGAGTGCATATGTTTTCTTTCTTTTCTCATCAGATTTGTCCAGTTCCGAGGTGGCTAAGGGAATCTTTTCCGGATTATCCTTTTTTTTAAATCTTTGGAGTTTGGTAGACTAAAGCATAAGGTCCCACAAAACCCTTCTTTGTTTACTTTTGTCGTGAAGGTGTTTTTGCCTTTCAAATATAGAGTTCATTATTTATAACCTTTACAATTTGATCGTATGGTTGGGTTGCTTGTATTTTACAGCCCTCACATCCCCTTCATGGGGCTTCTTGCTCTGGGGTAACGTAATGGCTTTGTATGGTTTGGTATGCTCAGTCCTGCATTCAGCTGGTCCAGAATACAAGAATTAATGGTGGCCTGGTGAGGCCTTAGACAAAACTGAACTGGTTTTCAATGAACTTGAAGCAAATTTTTAAGATGCAGTACAAGTAGCCATATTGGCTGCTATCCATGAACTTTGGGTAGATTTTGCTTAGAAGGAAGAAAAAATGGCAACCAGCTGAAATCGGGGGATTCAAATTTGATTTTCCTTGGGTATCTGTCATGAGGTTGGGGAAATTGCTATTGATAGGTTCCTGTATTGGTGTTTCTCTTAACAATTGCCTCTGACTGAATGCTGCTTGATTGTCATGCTATCTGTATGAGTGTTTGTTCTAAACAAATCCCCAGATATGCTTATGGAACCTTCTCAACTTCCTCCAATACCCCCCTCCCCTCTTTAAAAGGGCACAAAAAAGGGGAGGGGGGAATCAGCTATATGTAGATTATGATGCTTCAAAAACCAGTAGGCAAAGGCTGCCAATTTCAGACTTTTATGCAGGGGTGTAGAGTAGATTATGCAGGGAGCTTGATGCTGATTCTTTTATCGTAAACAAACACTGACCTTTTCTGTTTGTTTGCAGGCTCCTGCATTTTGTTCTGTTAGCTTTTAATGCCCTTGCTTTAAAGATTTTATCCTTGCTCCCTGGGGATAGCAAATCGGCCTTTGCTAATAGAAACAATGCCATTGCTGTCCTCCTAGTAGCAAGCCAGGTGAGATATATCTGCGACCTTTCCTTAGTCTCAATTTTGAGAAAGATTAAACCAGGGATTGTCATATATATGAAAGTTAACAAAAGCTAAGATTAAGGCATATATGTGATTTTCCTTATAAAAATACATAGATGTGACTTCTGTCAATCATTCAAAACCATTGATTATCAGCGATATGAAATTTTAATACTAATATTAAAGCTGGCTTACTAAGCTCTATGCCTCTATCTGTTGTCAGCTATCATTCATCTTAACTTGCTTTGGTATTTTTCTTTTTCTTTTCCCCTCCAAATAATTGCTGTGCTGATTTTCTGGTGCAGAAAACCCTACCTGTGATGGTAGCAGTTGTGGATCAGCTTGGTGGTGCATTGGGTGCATCTGGTCTGTTGGTTATCCCTTGTGTTGCAGCACATCTAAATCAGGTACCTTCGCAGATCTCTCACTGATAGTACTTACCCTTGCCTTCTGTTGGCCCTTGGGCAAATTCAGTTGCCCACCCACTGGGCCTGGTCCGATGAGAGTCTGGCCATAACAATGACCACCCTAGAAGGGAGAATCTGTACACGCTATTTGAACTTGGGATGGTAGGGGTGATTTCCCAATCCCACAACAAGTGACTCAGCAGTCATTTTGCCAAAGGCACTCTGAATACGTACTCTTGCCTTGAACTTCATCAACTCCATACTTACGCCGAAGCTCATGTTGCAGATCATTTTAGATTCATTTCTTGTCAATTCTCTGCTACGCAAAGAGCGTCCTATTCATGGTGCAAAGATAGCCTAGCAATTGGGAGTGAGACTGCTGATGTAGACATCTCTGCAGCTCATATTTATATTTGTTTTCTTGTATCAACGTGTTCCTACGGTAGAATATTGAATTACAATGCCCATTTAATGAAAACTAATTTTACTTTTGTTTTTTATTTATAAGCAAGCGAGATTTAGATACAAATCTATGTACTGCTTAATAGAAAAATGCAAAAAGTTTCACGTTGACCGTGCAAATTACTATCTAGTTAATTTACTGTAAGATTAAAACTGCTTACACACTGTTACGTGTAACCTTTTTCCAGCCACCCCTCTGAATACTATGATTCCTAGTTTGAGGCCGCCGAGTTTCATATTTGTGTTGTTCTCTAGTCTGGAATATTTACTTGACAAGCTTTGCTTGGATTAGTCTGGAAAACCTTACTTCTCCCAAATCATTAATGACATTGTTTCAAGCTACTTAGTGGTGATCAGATTCATAAGTAACAAGCAAATTTCTTGACTGAGAGGACTAGAACCTAGACCTTGTTTGTTTCAGGCGCAGGTCGGGTTAACCTTGGATCTTGTTTCAAACTGATGATGTTTCAAACGAGGTTGGGTGATTTTTGGTTTGTGATGACTTAGAGTCAACTGTTATTGGTCAAATGATCTTGTCTTTTGAAAAGAAACTACTTTGTTGGAAACTTCACTTCCGGTTTCGGGTTAATTTCAGGTGAGTCTGTTCCATACATTGGTCAGATATGGGTCCGGGTGATTCAGTTCATGCATTGGGTCTTAATTTTGCCAGATCTAGAAACTAGATCCAGCCAGCAGGTAAATAGATGCAAATATATTCTAATTTATGCGTATCACAAGTAGCTGATATCACATTTTTGGATTACCTTGAGCTCACTTCAAATCTTAGACCAATGCGCAAATTCCATTTTTTTTTTTGTTGGGGGGGATAGGTCTCAAGATCTGAGTGAAACACAAAGTTGTCGCGTTTCTCGCAGGAAAAAGGCCGCCTTCGCCATATCTAGCGGAGTAGCTTAAAAATAAAACGCCACCAACAATGACATTCTTTTGACCCTTTTCCATGGGCATTGAACTGTCTTAGGAGATTGGGTGACATTCAATCAGGTGGTTCTAAAACCGACAAATCTGTTGCATCTCACTATAAATCAAACAAAATCTGCAGTAAGGGAACTGAAACATTTGCTCAGATATTCATCCAGAATATGATACACTCCTTCGGAAGATCACCATCTCATCTGATTAAACCAAGCTAACATTTAACACGAAGACACAAAAGGGTGATGGCTTAAAGTGCCAATTTAGAGTAAAATGTACATTCATTAGTCATTGTATTTCACAACAGATACGCAAGTCAGATTCACAGATGGTATATAGTTGCAGGAGTTGGATTTATTTACAAGCTTTTACTTCAGAAACAACAATGGGGGAGCCACAAGTAAATTATATTAAGAGTAGTGACAGGTACTATGCAAAATGTCAAGCATGTGACTCGACCCTGGGTCAACAGCATACAAGTCGTGATGAATGCGCTTGTCATCAGTAACTATCCTCATCTGTCTGAGGCCTTCTTAGGTAGTAACGGAGACAATTAACCAAAACCTGCAAATTCAGCAGAGTGTGAGATAGAGAACACCAAGTGATAACTAAGAGTAATAAACCAAGAAACAATCACCCACAAGAGTAGGCAAACCACAAGCATATTTACGTAATTAAACAGGGGAAGCCTGTGACATGGCTCTACATTCATGTTTCTAAACAGGGGAAAACTTTTCCCCTTAAAGCATTGAATGATAAGCCACATGGCAATTCTGGAAGTCGAGAAACAGTTAGCCATATCAGTCATGATGCAACTTCAAAACCTCCCCAATCCCACTCATCGTATTAGTCTTAGCCCTTCTGTTCTTTTGCCCCTCCCCAAAACTTCCCTCTCCCCTATTTTGTAACCCACCATCATGCGTAATCTCTACTCATCTGACATAAAGTGACACCCAGACTTCATTTCTCAAACTTAATCGAGTTCCAAGGCAAAGTTGGTGGGAGAAGTTCTTCAGTGGGACTTTCAATCAAACAATACTACAAAATGCTCGGGCTTGGCATTTACTAATAAACACAAGGAAATTTGTAGAATAGTGGAAATGATTTGACAAACAAGTAAATGGAGAGGCAACAGAAAAGCATTAATTCCAGTTGGTTGCTACTCGACCTATTTCCTGGCCCCCTTATCATATAATTGAGTAATGACTTTTTCCCCCTCCTCGTGACAGAAGATGAGATCACTCACTAAAAACTTCATAGACAAACAGAGAGCACAATTTCAGGCACCTTGAGCACCTCCTCACCCCCTTTTTTCCTGAGTTCAAAGAATGTTGATCCAAAAATCATCATTCATCAGCAAAAACTTTTGTATAGATCCCACCCCAAAGCAAAGATAGTGCCAAACTGGGTGAAACAATTTTAGGGGACCCTGGAGGTATTCCCCTAACTCTTACCTAACTTTTAGGTTTGACTGGTCTTTTCAGAGAGTAGAAGGTTCTCATATATTATTAACCAAATTCAAGGATTCGGATAATTGAGCAAACAAATATGGCTAGGTAAGCCTCAAACAATAAGCATGGGAACATCTTAGGACTACTTCTGTTTATCCCAATTGCAAGTGATGCATTTTAGATGTTTACATTTCTAATACACAAATGACCAATCTACATAATTATGTCACAACCTCCATTGCCAAAGAAGTGGTAACCGAAAAGACAGTTCCTTTTAAAAATCAGTATAGGAATATAAAAGAGTTACGAATATAACTATTTTTTACTGAATAAGTATGTCTTACTGGTAGTAATGGACTTTGTACTTTTTCTAGTTTTTAAAAAATATTAAATATAGAACATCGGCTGGTACTGGGCAGAAACAGTCCCATAGCAGCCAAACATACCAGTACCAGCGGAACTGAATGTCGCTTGACATATAAAAATTAGAAAGAGAACATGGTGTAAAGGAAAGAGAACCAAGAAATAGATTCTTTAAAAGATCTTAAAACTGATCAAATGTAGAATTAGCTAGTATAGTATGTTAACATCCTCACTTCACAATAGGGGAAAATAAAAGCTTGAAAAAGTCCGGTTTTACAGTAGAAAAAATAATAAATATGAAAATAAAATCCCGGGAATAGAAGTTCACAGCATTAACCACTTACCTGAGAAAGAGAACTGTTTAGAGCAGCACCTCGGTAACTCACATGAAATTTGTCTTTAGCTACCAGTCCCTGTATTATGACAGAAGAATCAATGCTTGCCAACAAAACACCAAGGTCAACATAAGACAGACTGGCGGAATAGAAAGTGATGAACAAATTAATCAAGAGGTATACTTCTGTGTCAATCTCCGCTGATTCCACATCAATATTGACATCAGCCATGATTTTTATGATTTCCATCAGCAGCCCAGGTCTATCAGCAGTTTCTATGCAGAGCAGACTAGAGAAAACAGAACAGAACATGGGAAAAAAGATAACAATTTCATTAATCCAAATTACAAACTCAGCATGATTATCAACTTACCCAAAGCAGAACAAAGGCAGCATCAAGAATACAGCGCCAAAAGGAAAATATAAACAAAAAAAAAGAAGTAATCAGGACGGTCAAGTAAATGTCAAACCTCCTCTTGGGTCCATCCTCTTGGACATGGATATGAGTTGCAACATCAACATCAGGCTGAAATATGAAAGCACCATGTTTCAGACGAATTTTGGAATAAATAGTGCATTAGAATAATGCTGAGAAAACAGAAGGGGAAAAAAAAAAAAAGAACCTCAAAGAATTAAATAAACCAGTTAAGCAATAATTAGACCACTAATTTCACAAACCAAACAACACTACTTTCACAGACCAAACATCAGAAAAGCAGTCTACTCATCACATTCAGTAATTCACCAAAATATCAGGATCACTTCAATACACCCCCGGCGCACTTAGTTCCATTTCATTGCACTCACTTTCCTTGTTGCTGATTGCACAAAATAACCAAATATGATAACCCAGATCGTAAATCTTTTATGAGAACTGCAAAGCTGAAATAAAAGAAGCAATTGGAAACAAAAGTGGAACATGAAAAAGTAGATTGCTAAATTGAGATAAAATGAAACTTGGAATGATAATAATAACAAAATGAACAGACTAAGATTATTAAAACATTTTGCAAATATTGCAGTTCATTTGAAACATCATTATGCTGACAACTCAACTTTGCAATAATTTCCATCAAATGTGAAACCAAGGAAGAAAATTAAAGATAAAGTCAAGGCATTGGATTTTCGTTCGTATATGTCATTCCCCATTGACTTGTTTTCCATAGAACAAAGGCTTTGGTGCCAGACCCCTTACTGCAGAGTGCATATACAAATGGAAATTGACAAGTGGAAGCCAAACAGAGAGAAAAACCAGTCAACAAATAATTTTAAATCAGCTTAGTGATAAACTGCTACTGCAGTCCTTAACCAGAAATAATGCATTAGGATAACCAGTCAACAAATGTCCCTTGTATATCATAATTCAGACTCAAGACACAAGAAAAGCAACAGAGATGGAGCAGAAAAAAATTCTTCATAAGTATCAGAGTATTACCCTCTTCACTGGAGCTTTGATTCCAAAAGCCTCCCCCATTGCAAGCCGTTCACTAGATTCCTAGCAAGATTAAATTAAAACGAAAATATAAATATGAACCAAGTTAAATAATAGCACATGTAGATGTAGTGATGTAAACTCATAGATGCTACAGCATCATCATGGAAAACTTACTGGATGGTACTTCAGCAAGTTGTCAATAATCGTTAGACGGATTCTCTCTAACATATCAGGATCCTCAACTTTTCGCCCACTGTTTCTGTTAGATGTATCGGAGAAATCATAAGTGTGGAATCATAAATTTCTCCCTAAATGCAAGGCTATCTTGTTTTTTCCTTTTTTGGAGGGGAGGGGAGGGGAGGGGTGGTTAAGTCTAGACAGAATGGAATACCAGAAAAGACGTCCCTATTGATTCAAAAAGATAATAAAAATAAACTTCAATGACACACATGAAAGTTTAGAATAAGAATTTAGATCCAAGTGGAAGATACAACTACATGCATAACAAAATCATATCTGACTGGACTGTCAGCTATGCCAAGCGGCCAAGCCATCTATGGATGGCCTACTGGTAGGAAGGCCAAGGAAAGATATGCTTATCTATTTATGCAGATGAAGGAAGAAGTTTTGAGCAATATAATTCTCCATTTTGATTTCTTTGTACCGTCTTATTTATATAAAAAAATTAAGATCAAATAAGCAGGTAACACATCTTTCTGTTGGCTGGATTCTGAAGAGAACTGAGCCACTTTCAAAGACGCTGAGAAAGAAGCAAAGCAAGGGGCACACAAACATATAACTTAGGAAGGGCTATACAGAGATTGGATACTAAAGAATCGGACAGAGACACTTTCAAGCAAGTGTCAGGGATATGTACTTGGACCAACTGAGGTGTTTGTGAATAGGACAAGATAAAGGAAAGTTAAAAGCAAAATTGCCATAAATTCTTCAACAAGCAACGCAAGTCTAGATTTCTATAAGGGCACTCAGCCTAAGCATAGGCAACTTCAGATGTACTCGGTCAGCTACAAGGGAAAGGTTACAGGAGACAGCCAAAATAATGAAAACCTGTCGAATCGCAGCAGGGCACAGAAAGGACTTGGTGAAGAGGACATAACTAGGTGAACCAAATTAAATGTTAGCCACAAGATCAATACAATGCAGGATGAATGGAGATACCATGTTACATGAACAAAGGTGACTACTATGTTTCAGCTACACTAAAGTTGTAGAAGAGTCATCGCGAAGCTATTGAGAATGGTGCTAACCATACCCAAGCCAATTCAGTTTCATGCCATGTCCATTCACTATAGAAGCCATCCAGTTACACATGTATTATATCTCTATGACAATACACCAAGAGTTTCCTGATTAGAAAAGCCAAAGGAAATAAATCTTGGAGGTATGTACATTTGGCCTTCTTAAAATTGCAAGTCCACCACTACACAGGAGTATTTCATCGTCACCGTTGCCATAGCATGGGCTTTTATGACCTCATATAAATAAGCTTATATTCTACCATGTACTGGTGGTTTCTTCTGAGATTTGTACATAAAAGGAGCTCCGACAAATTCATGTGTTCCTGTCTCACCCATAAAAGTAGGACTTCCGCAAGCAAGAGATATTAACCTTATAACAAAATCACAGGTGCACATATATCAGAATAAAAATGCAAAGGAAGCATCCAATAGGGAAGAACTCTGTCAACATCTAGCTGGCTAATGTTCATGTACAGTTAACTAGCAAGGTACCAGACTTCATGATTAAGAACTTATCAATAATTTGCAGAACCAGCTTTGGAGAAGCAATAACATACAATGTGATGAATAACTTTGTTTGCTTGACAGCTCCCTCAGTAGTAACAATGCCCTTTGAAACATCCAAATCTAAGTCCTTCAAAGCCTTCATCTGCAATGAGGTTCATCAAGACTAAGTTGGAATTTGTGGAATCACAATACACTGACACGCATAATATCTAGATAAATTGAACGCGAAAAATTCTGAAGATCAAATTCTTAAAAGAAGGGATTTCCAAGAAATGAAAGCATTTCAAATGATCTTATACGTTATATCTTAACAAAGCCTTCATCTGCAATGAGGTTCACCACGACTAAGTTGGAATTTGTGGAATTACAATACAATGACACACATACTATCTAGATAAGTTGAAAGCAAAAAATTCTGAAGATCAAATTCTTAAAAGAAGGATTTCCAAAAAATAAAAGCATTTCAAATGATCTTATACGTTATATGTTAAATAAAAAACTATCAGCTAGTTCCCTTAAGGGTTTCCCATTCCACTTTCTGGGAGAACTTCAAGATACTATGACCATTAATCACTACAATTCTACAGAGGACAGTTCCAATATCCGAACTCATTACTTCATATACAATATTACACAGGTTCTGAAAACACACTTGGAAGATGAGTATTATGATATGCTAAAAAGATTTTATTAACAAATAGAAATAAATTGATATATTCCAAAATAGGTAATGAGACATAGCAGATGAGCGCGCTTTTAAGAATATTAACCTGCAGGGTAGCAATTGCATTTCAACAAATATAGTTACAAACTAGACGATTCATTAAAAAAAACACCTTGATTCAAGGGCATAACAGACGGGAAGAAGGAAACTAACTGCACTTCAAAATAAAGTAAAAAAGCATATCTCGTCACCGTGTCAATGAGAGCTCCAAGACGATCTCCAAAGCTCAGCTGCACAATTGTTGAAACTGGGTCTGAGTCTTGGTCTATGAGAACAATAGGCATTGGGACAGAATCAGAATCCATATCAGACATCTGCAAGAAAAGGGCGCAGCTAACACTATATTAACCACTAAGATCCAAAAGAAAACATGCAAAACAGAATATTCAAAAAACACTTACTAAGAAAAACCACATATCCCAGACATAAATATAGACAATAATAAGTGAATCCTTTGATCATATTGGACCCGTGCTCTATAACAAGTCAATGCAAGACAAAAGCAAAAATTATACATGAAAAAGAACTCCAATAGATATAGACCAGATTTAAGTAAATATTTAGAGATGAAATCATTTGAAATCATTTGGCAACAATGATTCAATTATGATTGCTCATATTATCATTCCGCTTTTAAGTTCATTGAGCAGCAATATTCCTGGTTTATTTAGTCTCATATTAGCTTCTGGATGAGGACAATGATTGACGGAACACCCAAAGGGGAGCGCAGGTTGTGGAAAACTATCAATCAACAAACTGCTGCTGTAATCCCTTGCCTCCATTGATAAACAAGTACAACACGACACATGGCAACAATCTTGTTCATATAATCTCTCTACTGAAATTACACTAGCTATATCTAAGAGATATCTTACTATGAAGCAGAGGGAAGGCTCTCTACATAAAGATCTCATTCATAATACACCAAAGGCTGGAAAACACCAAACACCATTATAATTTTACAAGTTTTTGAGAAGTACAACCATTCCTGGTAAATGCATACCATACATTTAATACATAAGGAATTTCGTATCAACAGTTTGAAGAAAGGAAGCAACAGCTCACCAGTGAAGCTGGACTGACTGAATTTGTGTTATCTGGAATAGCCTTCAATGCGATCCTGGAAACCAAGCAATAATCAATAATCGTCAAGTGCGAAAAAATTAGTAACAATATTATCCGGCAACAAAACTACTTCGTAATTGCTAAAAAATCCATCCTTATTTTTCTGAAACAAAAAAATCGCAACGATCAGTAGATCATAACCTCTCTATATGAATCGTAATCCATCACAACCTCGATTTCAAGCCCGAAGGCGCAAAAATTACACAGAAAAGCTCACAATAAAAGAGCTAAATGAAGCCACGAGTCAACAGTGCTACACAGAATCACCGCCATTTCTCATACCGAACTCTCATACATGAAGCATAAACAAGATAATCCACTTACTGTTTTGTCGAGAGAGCTGATCCAGAATGGAAGACACCGTGGGAGATGATTGAATGCTTCTTGGTTCCAAGTTGAGAGAATCGAAGGCCGAAATCGAAGGCAGACAAGCGTCGAAGATAGAGAGTGGAGGCGAAGAACACGTTCGTCGCAGCCATGACGGAGTGTGATTGTCGCCCGGAATGCAGTTGAGAGAGAGATGGAGGAAGAAGAAGGCGATCAGTGATTACAAGTGCGGGTGTGCAAAGTGACGTAGCAAGAGCACTGGGATTGAGAGCTGATTTCTTTTATTTTATTATTACAGAGCGAAGCCCAAATTGGCCAAATTGCCAATTGGCTAAAATTGGTCCTACGAATACGATGAGCATCTATCAACAACAATATCATGGCATCACAAGATATCGCCTCATGTCCGAAACAAAAAAGGAAAAAAGAAAACAAAACAGAACAAGATATGCTAAGAGTTTGTTCAAATTAACGTTTATTTTTTCTTTTTTGGTGCGAAAGAGGCAAAGTCCGAAAAAATATATAAATTAACTATTAATTAATCCGAGTCAAGAGCACCTATATTATCCGTCAATAACAAGTTACTTAAAATGCTAGGAGTAATAAGATAATGAACTCCTAACTCCTTCGTAATTCCTATGTTGGCTAATTTGTTTGCCACTTTAACTTCCCAATCATCATGGTACATGAGCTCCTTGCATTGTTTCAATAGGGGCATAAGCCGATTATAACCGCTTATAAACGCATATAACGACTCATAATTGCTCATAAACACTTATAATCGCTCATAACCACTATAACATCTCATAACAACTAGTTATAACCGCTATAACAATTATCCATTATAACGACTAATCACAAACTCGTATAATTATTTATCGTGATAATGATAATGATAACGATAACGATAACGATAACGATGATGATGATGATAATAATAATAATAATAATAATAATAATAATAATAATAATAATAATAATACTTCATTACGTCATGAAGTAATGGGAGCAATAATAATAATAATAATAATAATAATAATAATAATAATAATATCATTAGTAATAAGAAAAAATTATTAATATTATTATTACCATTATAACAGATTCACAATCTCTATAACGACTTATAACCGGTATAGTAACTCATAACAGCTTATAACTACTAATCATAACATACTCGTAACATCTCATAATAGTTCATAACATCTCATAACAACTCGTAACCATTATAAACACTATAACCGCTATTTTTAACGAGATGAAACAAACATACCCTAAATGTAAATTGGGCGAGTTAGATGATAAAATATTAATGATACTTGTTCCTTTTATTTTAAAATACTTGTCATTTTAAAGTTGTAAAGAAATATCAAGGAAACACAAATTTTTTGATAAAATTTGTGTTAAAAACCAAGTTGTCCCATAATTTCATTAGAATTGGAGTAAATCAATCTCAATTAATAAAGATAAATTGGTAAACTAAGCATTAATACGTCATTGAACTTGTAAAGCGACGGATAATGTGAAATGAAAAATATAGTTAAAGTGATATATATTTCGAGGTAAAGAAAGTACCTTTTTTGGTGCTTATCACGAAAATAAATGGTAATTATATATGTATCTAAAATTTGTAACCATCCAAGTTATTATATAATTTTTAGGCAACTAAGAGAGTATTTATTTAAGTGTTCTATGATAGTATTTATAACAATTATTTTCTAGTAACTTTAATAACTATAATACGTCAATTGTAATCACTAATAACCGTTAGTCATAATTTTTGTTCTCGATGATAACTACTGGTAAACACTATAATTATTAATTATTAATTGTAATCGACCAAAATACTAGTAATAATTAATCGTAATCGTTGGTAATTATATTGTAAATTCGTATATTTTATGTCTCCTTTTTAATATGTGATGTAATGAATAATCATCCATAACATGCGTAAAGTTTGTTCAATTGTCCTAAGTACTTTACATCTATCACATTTGAGCACAATGGCTCCATTGAGCAACAAACAAATATCTTCTTAAGTTACTTAGTACAATATGAATGATATGTTATACGGTAATTCTAAATACACTTACAAAATTTACACAAAATTGACACTTATACTATATGGTCCAATCAAATGAAATATATTGTCATGAAACCAAGAGTTTAAATAATAAAAATTTTAAAATAAACTAATCATAATATATTGTTGTACATTTTATTACTGCAAATATACTTTTCCATTCTTTTATTATCACTATAGGGTTATACTCCTTACTATGAAAGGGCATTAATCAATTTTATTTTTATAATGGTCATTTTTATAATTTTTTATTTTGAGTTGATTTATAACAATTGAAACTAATAATAACTTAATTTATTAGAAAATAAGTGGATATATTTTTTTAAATAGTTAATATAAAAATATTTCTTTTAGTTTTTTTCTAACTTATTATGATAACCTATTGTTATTATTTATATATTTAAATCATTATTTTTTCTCCTTTTTATAACTTTAAACTTTATTTTTAAAAAAAAAGTCCAGAAAATAAATAAAATATTTTCTCTAAATTCACATTATTACACAGTATTAACTACAAAATTAAAATAAATTAGTTTTAGAAATATACACATCTAACATAATAAACATATGATATGTAATATTACAAAAAAAAAAAAAAAGTAAACCTTTAAATTAATTATATGCACGAACCATCTAAACATCATAAAAGTTGGGGTAAAATTAATGTATGATTGATATTTAGCTATATCTAAGAGATATCTTACTATGAAGCAGAGGGAAGGCTCTCTACATAAAGATCTCATTCATAATACACCAAAGGCTGGAAAACACCAAACACCATTATAATTTTACAAGTTTTTGAGAAGTACAACCATTCCTGGTAAATGCATACCATACATTTAATACATAAGGAATTTCGTATCAACAGTTTGAAGAAAGGAAGCAACAGCTCACCAGTGAAGCTGGACTGACTGAATTTGTGTTATCTGGAATAGCCTTCAATGCGATCCTGGAAACCAAGCAATAATCAATAATCGTCAAGTGCGAAAAAATTAGTAACAATATTATCCGGCAACAAAACTACTTCGTAATTGCTAAAAAATCCATCCTTATTTTTCTGAAACAAAAAAATCGCAACGATCAGTAGATCATAACCTCTCTATATGAATCGTAATCCATCACAACCTCGATTTCAAGCCCGAAGGCGCAAAAATTACACAGAAAAGCTCACAATAAAAGAGCTAAATGAAGCCACGAGTCAACAGTGCTACACAGAATCACCGCCATTTCTCATACCGAACTCTCATACATGAAGCATAAACAAGATAATCCACTTACTGTTTTGTCGAGAGAGCTGATCCAGAATGGAAGACACCGTGGGAGATGATTGAATGCTTCTTGGTTCCAAGTTGAGAGAATCGAAGGCCGAAATCGAAGGCAGACAAGCGTCGAAGATAGAGAGTGGAGGCGAAGAACACGTTCGTCGCAGCCATGACGGAGTGTGATTGTCGCCCGGAATGCAGTTGAGAGAGAGATGGAGGAAGAAGAAGGCGATCAGTGATTACAAGTGCGGGTGTGCAAAGTGACGTAGCAAGAGCACTGGGATTGAGAGCTGATTTCTTTTATTTTATTATTACAGAGCGAAGCCCAAATTGGCCAAATTGCCAATTGGCTAAAATTGGTCCTACGAATACGATGAGCATCTATCAACAACAATATCATGGCATCACAAGATATCGCCTCATGTCCGAAACAAAAAAGGAAAAAAGAAAACAAAACAGAACAAGATATGCTAAGAGTTTGTTCAAATTAACGTTTATTTTTTTCTTTTTGGTGCGAAGAGGGGCAAAGTCCCGAAAAATATATAAATTAACTATTAATTAATCCGGGTCAAGAAGCACCTATATTATCCGTCAATAACAAGTTACTTAAAATGCTAGGAGTAATAAGATAATGAACTCCTAACTCCTTCGTAATTCCTATGTTGGCTAATTTGTTTGCCACTTTAACTTCCCAATCATCATGGTACATGAGCTCCTTGCATTGTTTCAATAGGGGCATAAACCGATTATAACCGCTTATAAACGCATATAACGACTCATAATTGCTCATAAACACTTATAATCGCTCATAACCACTATAACATCTCATAACAACTAGTTATAACCGCTATAACAATTATCCATTATAACAACTAATCACAAACTCGTATAATTATTTATCGTGATAATGATAATGATAACGATAACGATAACGATAACGATGATGATGATGATAATAATAATAATAATAATAATAATAATAATAATAATAATAATAATAATACTTCATTACGTCATGAAGTAATGGGAGCAATAATAATAATAATAATAATAATAATAATAATAATAATAATATCATTAGTAATAAGAAAAAATTATTAATATTATTATTACCATTATAACAATTCACAATCTCTATAACGACTTATAACCGGTATAGTAACTCATAACAGCTTATAACTACTAATCATAACATACTCGTAACATCTCATAATAGTTCATAACATCTCATAACAACTCGTAACCATTATAAACACTATAACCGCTATTTTTAACGAGATGAAACAAACATACCCTAAATGTAAATTGGGCAGTTAGATGATAAAATATTAATGATACTTGTTCCTTTTATTTTAAAATACTTGTCATTTTAAAGTTGTAAAGAAATATCAAGGAAACACAAATTTTTTGATAAAATTTGTGTTAAAAACCAAGTTGTCCCATAATTTCATTAGAATTGGAGTAAATCAATCTCAATTAATAAAGATAAATTGGTAAACTAAGCATTAATACGTCATTGAACTTGTAAAGCGACGGATAATGTGAAATGAAAAATATAGTTAAAGTGATATATATTTCGAGGTAAAGAAAGTACCTTTTTTGGTGCTTATCACGAAAATAAATGGTAATTATATATGTATCTAAAATTTGTAACCATCCAAGTTATTATATAATTTTTAGGCAACTAAGAGAGTATTTATTTAAGTGTTCTATGATAGTATTTATAACAATTATTTTCTAGTAACTTTAATAACTATAATACGTCAATTGTAATCACTAATAACTCGTTAGTCATAATTTTTGTTCTCGATGATAACTACTGGTAAACACTATAATTATTAATTATTAATTGTAATCGACCAAAATACTAGTAATAATTAATCGTAATCGTTGGTAATTATATTGTAAATTCGTATATTTTATGTCTCCTTTTTAATATGTGATGTAATGAATAATCATCCATAACATGCGTAAAGTTTGTTCAATTGTCCTAAGTACTTTACATCTATCACATTTGAGCACAATGGCTCCATTGAGCAACAAACAAATATCTTCTTAAGTTACTTAGTACAATATGAATGATATGTTATACGGTAATTCTAAATACACTTACAAAATTTACACAAAATTGACACTTATACTATATGGTCCAATCAAATGAAATATATTGTCATGAAACCAAGAGTTTAAATAATAAAAATTTTAAAATAAACTAATCATAATATATTGTTGTACATTTTATTACTGCAAATATACTTTTCCATTCTTTTATTATCACTATAGGGTTATACTCCTTACTATGAAAGGGCATTAATCAATTTTATTTTTATAATGGTCATTTTTATAATTTTTTATTTTGAGTTGATTTATAACAATTGAAACTAATAATAACTTAATTTATTAGAAAATAAGTGGATATATTTTTTTAAATAGTTAATATAAAAATATTTCTTTTAGTTTTTTCTAACTTATTATGATAACCTATTGTTATTATTTATATATTTAAATCATTATTTTTTTCTCCTTTTTATAACTTTAAACTTTATTTTTAAAAAAAAAGTCCAGAAAATAAATAAAATATTTTCTCTAAATTCACATTATTACACAGTATTAACTACAAAATTAAAATAAATTAGTTTTAGAAATATACACATCTAACATAATAAACATATGATATGTAATATTACAAAAAAAAAAAAAAGTAAACCTTTAAATTAATTATATGCACGAACCATCTAAACATCATAAAAGTTGGGGTAAAATTAATGTATGATTGATATTTAGGATGCATATGTGACATTACAATAATTATCTTATATTATCGCAATTCGCATCCTACATGTCAAGCATACATTGATTCTATATATATATAATCATTGCTCAATCATCGCTCAAGTAACAAACCTCAATATTATACATTTGGTATTCGACTATAATTATTTTTTTTTTATTTTTATAAAATCATTTTCTCATATATGATATGTCGTAGCCACACAAAAACTAGCGTTAAACAAAAATTTACATTAAGGTCATGTTCGGCAATAGCGTCTGGGTAGCTTTTAGTGTTTTGACTAGGTCAAAACACTACTTCTTTAATTTTTTTAGTGTTTGATTAATTAACTTATTTCAATAGCTTTTGGTGTTTTCACCGGACGATTATAAATGTTAGGAGGTTTAACGTTTCATAATTGAAAGCAGAGTTTTGACACTTTGATTCCGAAAATGTCCCTTGCCTTTACATGAATATTACCATCCATGTCATTAGTATAAAACCCGGGTTTCCAAGGTCCGGGAGTTGATGAGCACCGATGGTTCTCCAAATCTGGACCTGGGCTTGCCTTTGAAGGTCATGCGGTGCACTAATGGCGATTCAGGGGAAGGTATCTTGAGGTTAGGTTAACTTAGAGGAGATCTCATAAAGAGATGTGCAATAGTTACTTTGAGGATCGAGAGTGAATCCATTTTGGGGGATTGTTCAATTTTTGAGGATAATATAGAGATTGGGATTGCTACCTCTGTTTCTTGGTTTTTGTTGGCGTTGGCGGCCGAGCTATCATCAATTATCAATTCTCTCACAAAGCAAAGTTCTTTCCGTAAAGAAGAGAAAAAGGTTTTATGGGAAAAGAAGAAGACTAAAGAGAGGAGATAATGAAAAGGTGAGAATGAACAATTTATAATAATAATAATAATAACAATAATAATAATAATAACCAATTACTTTTTCGTCATTTTATAGTAATAATAATGATAATATCATGTTCTTTATCGTCATTTTATGTTCATCGCCTAATTTCAACTCGCTAATTTAATCAAACATATTGTTTACAAACAACTAGTTAAACAGATATCGCCTAATAGCTAAAATAGAACAACTATCACCTACTCAAATAGTTATCCGTTACCCAAACATGTAGCCGCTTATCCAAACAACTCATTTTGTCGAACATAGCCTAAGTCGAATCGGGTCGGACAAATTGATCAATTTTTAAAATCGGGACAATTTTTTTGTTTTAGTGTCTAATTTTTTTCGAAGCGGACAATTCACATAAATTACATTCAGATCAAAATTAAGTTTAAATAAGAGAAAAAAACTTATAACTAAATTTAAAATTTTAAAGAAAAATTTATAGAAAATTTAGTATTTTTCGAAGTAGAAAAATTTGAATGATCGATGGAACGAAATTTTATGAGCGCGAGCCAAAACTAAGCGCCTTGAGCCCTTGAGAGTGGTAGCTAAACGGGAAACCGTTTTATCTTTGGAAAGAAAATGGATTGTTGTTTGATGGTGGTGACGGCGACAAGAGTATATTCCATTCCAAGACACTGCAAATTGACCGCAAATTCTCTCTCCGCCCAAATAAATGCCAATGGACGCCGCTGTAATAAAAACCTGATGTTTGAGCACATACACAATCAAACAAACACGCCCCTAATTTTAGCGGGGCCCTCTCTCAAATCATCTCTCTCTTCTCTCTCTATGAAAGCATCTCCACGGCAGGCAGCTCGAGTTAAATTTTACTTTTTGAAAATTAAGGAAAAAAAAGAAGGGAAAGAGGGGAGAGAGAGAGAGAGAGAGAGAGAGAGAGAATCAGCTTACCATTTTTACTTTGTACGTTCTTTCTCTCTCTACGAACCCCTGTGTACTTACCATCCCTCCTTCTGTCCCTCGCGCGCGTTCTTCTCTCGATCGGTTAATGCTGGTACGTCCGTAATGAGCTTGGCTTTGATTTACCTCCGTTTTATTGAATTGTGTTTACGAGCGCTTCGGCTGGCCTAATTTCTTTTTTGGTTGATGAAAACCCTAATTTGCAGTTCAGTTAGGGTTTTGAATTTCGGGGAAGTGATTTGATTGGTTCTTTACTTGTTTCTGTTTGCCGAAGTAATGTAGAGTAGCTTAATCATGCGAATTCTGTACTATATTTCTTCCTTTACTGAGTATGCATTAATGGGCATAGCTTATTTTGGTGAATTTCGATTAGTGTTGTCCATGGAAAAGTATTTCACTCCTTAAAATTAATTGTTCCAGTGTGTTTTGCTGGTGAACTTTGTGTATATGTGGATTGTTGGCTCACTGTAATTATTGATTCGAATTAATTGGCTTCCTTTTTTTTTTTTTTTAGTATAGTATAGGTAAATATAGCTGCTTTGAGCAGAGCATTTGTTTCATTGTCTGTCTGAGGTGCTCTGGGTGCTTTTTCCGTGACAGGTTTTTGCTTATTTCTGCTGCAAGGTTATTGACTTGTCTGATCAAGGGTTTTGTCTGTGAGTTGGGTACTCAAGTGATCATGGGATTGTGGCAGATTGGTTATTTAGATAGTTAAGTAGTTAGTGGTGGAGGGTTTGTGGGACATGAGTTAATTATTTGAACTTGAGCTCATGGCTGGAAATGCAAAGTTTGAATCGAGTTCTGTCAGTCCTGAGGACTTGAGTTTATCAGGGAGCTATCCCAATGGGCAGCGGAGTAATTACGCAGGTCCCAATTTAGATAGATCTGGAAGCTTCCGCGAGGGAAGTGATGGAAGGAGTTTTAGTTCTGGAACCAGCACGTGCAAGCCGAATGCAATGGCTGTGGCAGACTTGCCTCCATTGTCCCAGTGTCTACTTTTGGAGCCATTTTCAACGGGGGATCCGAAATATACACGGGCAGGTGAACTGAGGAGGGCTTTAGGTTTTTCCCTTGGTAATGCCTCAGAAGATAACTCTTTTGTTGTTGCTTACTCGAAGCCGTCACCTACTTTGGCAACAGTTGAATTGAAACGATTCAGAGCAAGTGTTGAGGAAGGATGTCATAAGGCCAGGTAAGGACAAGTATTATGTCATAGATGATATTTTGCAATTGTAAATTATTCCTGAAGTTTCAGTATTATTGTTAATTTTGGGACTTATATCCAATGTCAGCCGAGGTGAAATATAATGTCGTTTTCAAATTGAAATACATACTCTCATGTTCTATTTTTTTCCCTCACTTTATTGATAGCATCATCTGATATTTACTCTGCTGTCCTCTCTGTCATTTTCAATGCAAATATTGACACCTGTGTGGACATTGGATTGCTGAATAGCAGTACTTCATTCTTAAATGCAGGATCAGGATGAAAAGATTGGATGAGTCTCTAAATAAATTAAACAAGTACTTGGAAGCCTTGATCTCAAAGAAGCAACAAATGAATGAAAGATCTGGTGGATCAAACTTGCTGAAGATAGGAACTCAGTCTCATCGAAGCTCACCAGACCTTGTGACACAAAAGTTAGAGGAGAGGAATAAGAATATTGGTTTGAATAAGCGTGCCCGCACACCGATGGGGGAGATGCGGGTTTGTATATGAACACCTTTCTGATAATGTCCATCCTAGTCAGTAGTCTCATTGCATAGCACCTCTTGTTTTTTTATTTTTTGTTCTTTAATAAAGAATGGACTTAAATTTTCTGGCTCGGGCGTGTTTCATCTGATGTATTTTGAATTGTTCATTTACCCTAGGACTTAATGAGGATAGACGGTGAATATGACATTGCTTGATTTTTAAATTCTTGCTGGTGCAGACACAGTAAAAATTGCAGCTCTCTTTATCCTGATCAGAAATTTAAAGGAGGCTCTTGTCATTTTTATGATCTTCTTGTTTCCTTTGTTGACTCTGTTTCTGTGCATAGTGTTGCTTCTGATGTTTGACACTGTCAACTAGCTAGTTTGCTATTCTTTAGTTTGGAGAAAATACATGCTTAGCATTTTGTAGGAAATAATAAAAGTAATGATATCCTAGTGCTTCAAGTCTTCTAATACACACTTACGAGAAAATCTTGATTTTAGTTTTGAGATATTGTCTGGTAGTCTTTTAATATGTCATGCAGTTTGTATTCAATATTGTTCGATATGTGTTTTGTAGGCAGAAGGGCGGAGCAATGGTGTCCAGAGGCAGCATCTGGCCTTGCCAAAGGATAAAGATGCTGCTAAAGATGGTAGCTCTGACATTGTTGAAGAGAAGATTCGCAGATTGCCTGCTGGTGGGGAAGGGTGGGACAAAAAATGAAAAGAAAACGCTCTGTGAGCACTGTTTTCCCAAGGCCAGTTGATGGTGATGGAGAGCTTAAGAGAGCTATGCATGGTAGGCTCGGAAATGACTCTGGAATTCAGAATTCTGATTCTGTTGGCTTCAGGTATTTTGTATTTCTGTCAAAAGTTCACTGTTTAAGAATGAGTTGAAACTTCAGGCTTCAAAAGCATTATTATACTGCTGTTGAATTAAATCTATTGAAACATTTTGAGCTTGCTAGGGCCTAGGAGTACTTACAAAAGAAATGAAATTTACAAGCTCAATTAAGCTTGAAAGTGGAAAGTTGAATATGAGAATTCCCATATGCTGGATTCAAGTTATTTGTTTGATTGGAGTTGGTACAGTTCCTTAAAGACTAGTAATGCATGCTCGAGCCTTCTGAAGTTGACTCTCTTATACCTGGGTTGGCCGATGCCTCACGAGCTTGCTTGATCCATTTTAAATGCTGATTATAATTATGCTTTCCTAGTTGTAGGTTAGACTGGATATAATCTCTTTGCCTCAATGAAATTAATTGTACCTTTTCCTTTATGAAATTCATTATCATTCTAGTTGTCTCACTGAACTATCCTCAAGGGGAGTGGGGTGGTGACACCTTTAAACCTAGGATTTAGTCAAGGAACCCGGATGCAGGGTGGTTGCAATTGTCACGTCATAGATATTATTTAGCAGGTATAATAGGATGTCGGAATGAAATTTAACAATACTTACTAAGGTCTTTTGTTGCTCTTGTAATTGCCAAAGTTTTGGATTAGTTATGAAACCGCTAATGTAATATAACCTAAATAAGCGCAATGAATGGTGCAAATAAATGAGAGTGTTAAAATTGGATAAAAATGCCTATATTACTAGGATTAGAGACACGGGTGTCAGACACAGCTGCCGATCCACGTATTCGACTCATCAAGTTTGAAAGCAAATTGGTTGCCCTACAGTCACTATAACTCCAAAAACCTTAATAATGTGGCTGTCCTGTCATGTCTTTATGGACTTGTTTCGATTCCGTGGATACAACGTAAACATCTTTGTAATTCAATTGTATGGGTAAATATGTATTTTGGACACATATACGGTCGTACATTGCGCCCTTGCAGGATTCAAGGGTATTAGTTTGATGCTATGATGAGAGGTCTCCCTTATCATCCTTACAAATTATTTGTATACATATAAACCCCCGACACTGTGCCCTAGGCAGGACTGAAGGCCATTGGTTTGATGCTATGATGGAGGTCATACATATAGACTGTTACTACAACCTTCACTTGTTATTGGAAAAGCTCAGATTTGATTTATGGTCCTGCAGCTGATTTTCCGACCTCATGAAGTCTATAGTGAATCTGCTTTGGCTATTTGAGGAGGATTCTCATTGCACATGGAGGGTGTTACACGTTAGTCAATCATTAAGTTAGTGCATTGGCTTGTTGCATTAGGTAGCCTAGACTTATCTTTTTTGGTTTAACTGCATTTTGCATGTTTATCTCCTGCAGAGCTGGGTCTTCCAATAGTGCTAATGGCATAAACAAGCTTGATGGAGCTCCATCAACTGCTAGCTTGAGTGCCCGTATGATGCCCAAGAATGAATCAGAAAAACCACATCTATCTAGGGAACTTACTGGAATGAACAAGGAAAGGCTACCACAGAAAGGAAATATGAAGTACGTTTAGCTCAGATTTTTTGATTCAAACTGCACTGCCCTTGAGTTTGCTTAATACATTCTTGTTCCAATTTCAATGGTTTGGTAGATGGTGTCTACTGATATTCATGTGATGTAGGTTAAATATGCGGGAAGACGCCCATTTGTTCAGCCCTAGTTCTGTGACAAAGGGAAAGGCCTCAAGGGCTCAAAGAACTGGTTCTTTAGCAGCAGGAAGCTCGTCTCCTAGTTTTCAACGGTTATCTGGAGCACCAGAAGACTGGGAACAGCCCTTGAATGTGAACAAAGTTCATACATTGGCTGGGGTTAATAATCGCAAACGTCCACTGCCCAGTGAGTCATCATCAGCCCCTATGGCTCAGTGGGTGGGTCAGAGACCGCAAAAATTTCCCGTAACAGGAGAACAAATATTGTATCTCCAACATCCAACCATGATGAGGCACAGATATCATCTGAAGGGTGTGATTTCAGTGTCAGAGTTTCTGGTGGGATGAATGGATCACTTCCTGGTAGAAATTCGACTAGTAGTTCCCAGCAGCTAAAGGTGAAACTTGAAAATGCCCAATCTCCGGCAAGATTATCTGAAAGTGAGGAAAACAGTGCTGTGGATCACAGATTGAAGGATAAAATCCTTTGTGGGTCTGAGGCAGATGAAAGAGGTATAAATGGTCATCAACATGTCAGCCCTTCTGGGTTGTTCACAAAGAAAAGCAAGTTGGTTGTCAAGGAAGAAATTGGAGAAGCTGTACAAAGGCAAGGTCGTACTGGGAGAGCTTCATCATTTTCAAAGGGAGGCATATCTCCTTTGAGGGAGAAGCTGGAGAATCCTGCTGCAGCAAAACCTGTTCGAAGTACAAGACCTGGGTCTGAGAAGAATGGCAGGTGTTCAAGATGAACATTGTCTCTTACTTATGATCAGGCCTTTCCCAGTATTTTTTACATATTTATTTGATGTGTTACTTTATTTACGTTTCAGTAAATCAGGCCGGCCTCCTCTTAAAAAGCAGTCTGATCGGAAGGGTTTTACTCGTCTTGGGATATTGCCAAACAGTTCTTCTTCGGATTTCACAGGTATTTTATTTATTTTCAGCACATGGGAAAATTAGAATCTCCAGTATATAGTATTTGCAGAGTACCCTTGTGGATAATTGGAAATGTATGGTCAGTTTACTGTTTAAAGTAGCATAATGACAATTGAGCATACTATCTCATCCTTAGAAAATGACTTGGTATGACTCAAAAAAAAAAAGAAGGAAAATGACTTGGCAGGATCTAATGGTTGAATTTAATTTTCTTTTTGGAGAGTTCTAGTTCAAATAAGCTACCTGTCAATGAGCACTTGAACTCTACATTTTACTTGAAATCACTTGTACCATATTGCTATTAGCAGTGGTCCTTAATAAAAAGAAGTGATATTTTGTGTCTATTTCGATGCTCAAGAAGCAGAGACTGTTTTTGCAAATTCCTTGGATGGCTAAGATGCTTTTGTTTTGGCATTTCAGGTGAATCAGATGATGACCATGAAGAACTCATGTCGGCAGCACAGTTTGCTTGCAAGGCTAGCTGTAAGTTTTCATATGAATTTTGTTATGCTATTTTTTTTTAGTTTTAATTTTTTGTGAATTTGGTGTTCTGTGTTGCTTATTTTGGGCAGATAATGGTTGTTCTTCTGTATTCTGGAAAAGAATGGAGCCTCTTTTCCACATCAGACTGGAGGATAAATCATTTTTGGACGAACAGGTGATAATGGCAATGATGCTTTTGAAATTTAACATTTTGTTTAGCGATTGAGCCTCATTGTATGAATGTGGCTAATGTATCAGCTGAAATCAGTAGGCGAGCGTCTGCCAAACTCGAGTGGGATGCCAGTTCTAGGTGATAATGCTGTGGTATGTACTTTACTGCATATCCAAACTTTGCTAATATTTAGTTGGCCAGCACTTCCATGTTTTGACTTACTTGTTTGCTTTGTTCTGCTTAAAATCATAGAAACAGATGTTCACTGGAAACTGTGGCATGATGATTTATAGTTGGCACTCTTTTTTTCCCCCTTCTTGTAAGCATATTCTAGTTTGGCTACAAGGTTTCCTTCTTTTGCAGAATGATGGTTTGCGACTTGAAGGTTCTCAACCTCAAAGTTTTGCTTCTGAAGATCGCAAGAAATGTGTCATTGATAATGGGTTAACCGAGTCGGTTAAGAATAGAGTTCAAGAAAATGATTCTTCATGCAGAGTGTTGGACACTGGAAAGGGGTGCAAAAGCCTCACTCCACTGTACCATAGAGTCCTTTCTGCTCTCATAATGGATGACGAATTTGAAGAAGTTGAAGAGGGTAGTTTTGGAAAATTTGCTGCTTCATTAGCTAATGGGTATGATCCATCAGCTGTGGCAGATAGAATTTCTTCTAATGGAATTACTACTCATAGTGGGTACTCAAGCATTCAGGTACCCCTGCAGGAGGAAATGGAGGAAGGTGATTATGGCTTTGCACATCCTGTTGGCAGGCCAGGCCACGGGGCTTTCCAAAATGATGCAAATGGGCCACTAGCCATTTCTTCAAATGCCTGTGGTGATTCTTCATTGGAATGTGAATATGATCAGATGTGTATGGATGAGAGGCTACTGCTTGAACTGCAGAGTTTTGGATTATGTCCAGATAGAGTGGTAAATGTTTTCCACGAATTTGTGCACTCCTTTTCTTCTTTCATTTTGTCACATTGTTGGGATTCCTTTATTTTTGGACTGTGTTGTGGTCTTTTTTTTTTTAGGGGGTTGTTGTTGTTGGGGTCTCTTCTTTCTATTTCTCTGCCTCTGTAAAGTCGATGCCTTGATAGCCTCCCTGTCAGAAAATGAAAGAAAGAAGTAAATTATATTTGACTTTTTCTTGTATGCTTATCCATTATTGTTATAAATTTATTAAATCTTTTTTCCCTTTTTTTTTTATTCCTAGCCTGATCTGGCTGAGGGAGAAGATGAATTGATTAACCAAGACATAGTCCAACTCAAGATGCAAGTAGGCCTGCAGGTTGATTTCTTAACCCTTTTTTTCTTTTATCAATTTTGTAACTTCCAGGTGCTTAAACTTTCAAATGCTGCATGTGATATAATGCTTTCATCTTAAGTGGAGTCATGTGGTGAACATTGAACGCTATATAACCTTTTTAGATTTTGTAGATATGATTATTCACTTGAGTTTGAGGGCATGATTATCGTTTGCCCCTTTTGTACTTGGGTGACATCCGTATTGTTTATTTATAGAAAAACATAATGCTTTGCTTCACTGAAACATTCTCAGCAGAAGTTTTAATACATTCCTCTGTACATTTCCTATAGGATGGATTGCAGTGTATGGTTTGCTTTCATATTTGAAGCTTTTATCTAGATTTTTATTTCTCCTTCTACGGTCCCAATCTGATCTATTCCCTTGTCCCATTTCATATGACTGCTGCTCTTTTGCAGTAACATTTAGTGTTTCTTCTAAAATAATTCCAACTTGCAGAGTAGATCTCCCAAATTGCCTTTAGAAAATTACAAAGATACATTGTAGAGCAAGAATTTCAACGCGAACATCACATATTTCCAAAAGGTTAATGTTGGAAATATATTATTTTTTCTAAAGACCTTTTGGTTTTTTACACAATTTAATATCATATGAATGGGGACATCTAATGAGTGGAAAGGATAGTTTTCTCGAAAATGTATTGTGGAATACTGAAATGGTCTGGGGATGTGCCAAAAGGAATAAATGGCTAGACTTCTGAGCTGTATGTGATGTTCACTTCTAATGCATCACGAAGTTGCAATTATTTCTTTCCTTCCAAGGTAGTTGTGCTATGCATTGTTCTTTCTGAAAGGGTCTGTAGCTGTTAAAGTTAAATGTGGTGATTTCAGAAACAGTCTCTCTATAACTAGTTGCAGAAATCTGATATGGCAGAACCATTTAGCATCCCTTCCCTTCCCCTGGACATTTTACCATGTTGTGAATGCGAAGAGAGTAAAAACCATGAGATGCTCTGTGCTAAGCTGCATCTGATGTTTCTGTGTGCATCCTACGATGTTAAGATTGATATACCCGGTGTGATGAGCTTGGTTTGTTACTTATGTGTTGGATCCTTTCTGCTCAAGGTTCGAATATTCGTCTGTGCCAAAACTCTTGAATTTTTGCAATCTCCTTCCCTTTTAATTCATAACTCAGAGAGCAGTGAAGTCTCGCTGAGGTCAGAGTTTCTAATTCTGCATGCTAATGCGTTTTGGCGTTTGCTAACTAAGTTTTTGTCTTTGATTTTTCAGGATGGAAAGAAGAAGGCATACTTGGACAGAATATATAAAGCTATAGAAGAGAAAAAAGAGTATGAAGGACGGTAAGATGATCAAATTTTTCTCACCAGCTACAACTGATTGTAGGCAGTTGCTCAAATTAACATAATATAATTACCTTGCAGGGAACTTGAGCAACTTGCAATGAATAGATTGACTGAGTTGGCTTTCAGAAAGCTTCTGGTATTTTTTCCCCTTCTCTTCATTTGTTTATGACGTAAGAATTATCCTGCTTGCTTTGTTCTTGCCAAGTTTATTGCCATGAAACTTAGGTTAATACTTGTCATAAAATTGCTTTTTCATGTAAAAGCCTCTGGGCAGTTGGGAATGATTCTTTGGAGGGACAAAGGGAAGAGCACATTCTTTTACTATTAGTTGACGCATTAAAAAAAAGTGCTACGAATAATAATTGAATAACTCCGTATTTCATTTTTGAGTGTTTTTTTTCCTTAATGAAAATTGATCTCTCCCTAGTGATATTGCCGGCATATGTCCTCTTTTTAGTTGAATCTGGGTTCCCTTCTTCCCAGTGCCAGCAAAAGGAATAAAGTGCTGTATGTTTTGTTAATGGCATTTGTGAGAAGCAGGGAAGCCTGGAAACTGAACCCTTGTGGATTTATTTTTGTTAATGCCATTTGTGGGAAACTTGGTGAAGCATGGTGATGGATCACTCCAAAACAAAAACACTTAATTTTATTACATAACCAACTGTAAATATAATATTGCCGCCGGGGGGTGGAATTATAGCCAAAAAACACCCAACTAGATAAGGAAAATTATTCTAGTTGCTGATATACCTAAAATACTATTTTATTAATCCTAATATGATTTGTATTGTAAAATATAGACAATTCAATCTTCTTGTGTCTATTTCTTGCCATCCGCATCACATGGAGGCTAGACCTTTTTCGTTGTTGTCATTACCATTTCATTTTAAGTAACTAAGTGCATTGTGTGAGCAATGTAAACTGGACGAGTGATTAACCATGTTGCACTTATGCATCCACCTCAGGCAACTCGTGGAAGCAGCGCTACTAGGATCGGTGTAAGTAAAGTCTCTAGACATGTGGCTTTTGCCTTTATCAGGAGAACCTTGGCTCGTTGTCGGAAATTTGAAGATGCAGGGAAAAGTTGTTTCAGTGAACCTGCATTGCGAGATTTACTATTTGCTGTGCCTAACAATAATGCAGGAGCTATTAATTGCATCAGTCAAGCAGAACAAAACATTCTGTTTGACGCTAGAACTTCAGGTAATAATTTGAGCAAAATATGGGAATTCTGTAATGGCCTCTTCATTCATCATCATGCTCTTCAGCGGAGATTTATTCTTGCAATCTGCATCATCTCATTCTCCCCTCCCCTCAAAAAAATAAAAGAAAAAAAGAAGGGGTTGGGAAGCTCTAATATTGGCTAAAATTATCAGGCATGACTAAGAACTGTATCAGTTTATCCTTCAAATTTCTACATTGGTACATTTGCTATTTGTCCCCTAACACCAACACTCCCCCTCTGAGTTGGGAGTGCTGGGCCAGAGGCCAATGTGCTAAACAAATCCAATTAGTTGATCAACTCCCCTTTACATGGAGAGAGAGGTCCCTGGAATTCAAACCATGGTGCCCTTATGGCAAGTTAACTACATTTCGAGCCAGTCTCCTAATCTTTAACTACTGGTCCATGGCGCTGTAATCGATGATACTGTGAGAGATGTGGAATTGTAAACCCCCTCCCCACCCCCGAAAAGAAGCTCTCATCTCCCTTTTGTTGTAATTCTTACAGTCTCTTCTGCTTTTACAGGATCCTATGCTGGTTCTGAGCAGCTTGATATCCAAAATGAGAAATCTGAAAGGGCTGCTTTTGATGCATATGAACCTTCTGACCAGGCTTTTGCTAAAAATGGTCCTATATTGAACAGAGGTAAGAAGAAGGAAGTCCTGCTTGATGATGTTGGTGGCAATGCTGCCATAAGATCAACATCAGGCCTTGGATCTAATCTCCTGGGTGGAGCTAAGGGAAAGAGGAGTGAGAGAGATTCTGGTGCCAAGGCTGGACGTCCATCAATAACCAACTTAAGGGGTGAAAGGAAAACTAAGTCCAAACCGAAGCAAAAGGCTGCCCAGTTATCTACACATCCAGTTCAACCTTCAGTTAATGTTCCCAAGAAACGTGAAGGGCTAATTTCCCCGGGTAACGTCCTCGATTCCTCCAAAGACAGCAAGGACTCTGTGGACCTTGGTAACTTGCCATTACATGAATTAGACTCGATCGAAGAGCTAAGTGTGGCGAATGAATTTGGTGAGCATCAAGATTTGAGTTCTTGGTTGAACTTTGATGAGGATGGTTTGCTAGATCACGATTCCATGGGGCTTGAGATTCCGATGGATGACCTCTCAGATTTGAACATGCTTATGTGAGGACAGGATACTGTACATTTTTCCGTTGACGATAGTTCAACCGCAGCTGTATAATTTATGCCGGAGGAAATCATCACTTGTAAATTATGCCCATTCTTTTTGTATACTTAGGCTTAGGTATCTTGATAAATTTGTTTATGTGATTTAAATAGTCTTCACCCTTGTAACAAATCACAATTTTCCCATTAATAGCAATCATTTCTATTAACCCTTTTCCTCCGATTTGAACTTGAGGCTTCGCTTTTTTCCTCCACTACACAGGAGATACAAAAATCTCGGGTACACTTCTAAGACCTGTTCTCATCTACATTCATGAATCCCTTGAATATATTCAGCATGCTTATTCCATAAGAAATGAAGTTTGACTAATATGATGTCTGAAAAATAACAGCAACTTTTTCTTATTCTTATTTTTCCAATGTCCAGATGATCACATCTGCACATTATGCACTAATAACATAAATGCATCTACAACAGAACTGGGTAAAATTTATGCTGCATTTCATTATTTACAGCTATGTCAACTTCACATCTTTTACCAGAAGAATGCACATGACTCGGACATGAATAAAGGATATGATACTGTTTCTCTTTTGTGGCTCATACAATATACGGACATTACAACCACAAGAAAACATCAAAAAGGAACCTCCTCATCGTTAGCTGAAGTAAAAGAACTGGCAAAAACGCAACAGTTTGTTTTTCTTAATCTAGCTGCGACCTTGTTTAGCAGCTTCTGCAGTGCTAGTTGTCATGAATGATTCTCCGCAACCACATTGACCTTTAGAGTTTGGATTGATAAAAATGAACTCAGACCTGAAATCACAGTTATATAGATACACACATTAGAAAGACCATGATTACTCCAAATTTGTTGACTAAAAACATTCAACAAAGAATATACATCCCCATCTTTCGGCACTGATATCGCTTGCTTGATGATGATAAAACTTATTAGACGGAAACTGACATTATTAGACCCAAAGTTGACCTTGACACAATCCAAAATCCCACATGCAAAAGCATAGATTAAAACCACAGCAACCTGTAACTGTTGCACAATCCTTTGAGGGGGACACTACTCCACATACCTTAGCTTGTCATCAAGAAAATCCATCTCGGTTCCAATAACATGCATCAGAGCTTTTGGGTCAATAAGGATTTTGACTTCCTTGTCTTCAACTAGCTCATCAAACTTCCCTTTCTCATCTGAAAATTCAGTCCATTTAAATCTATAGTCAAGATATTTCCAGAGTCTCAACTCTTTCTATTTCACAAGAATCATCTTCCAATTTCCATAAAATCAAACTGAATGTCTTACAACCAACTATTCAAGCAAATAAGCAATTGTAAATACAAGTGCTCCACTATTTGCTTTATATTGAATATATCCTACAAATTTGTCTTTGTGATGCCTCCTGACCTTCTCATTGAAGACATGGCCAAACCATTCAAGTCTGTTTTTGCACATTCTATCATCAAGAATGAATAGAACTTCACCCTTATCAAGATCACTCCAGTCCTGACCCTATTTCTTTTCCTCATAAGACTTTTAAATGTGAAGCATATGAATTCAATGATATGGCAAAAACACAGACAAATTGATGTTATGTAACAAATCAGTATGATTAAGGTTTCTATATTAATGACTCCATTGAAAGCAAATATCCAATTAATGACGATAAAATATTTGTCATTTTAACAATATGGTTCATGGTGCCAAAGCTCAAATTGCATTAATTGGTTACCTACTTAACTTCTTCTTATTGATACTTTTCTAGTGCTCTTCCAATTTACTTTAATATTCCCCTCAATTTTGGAAGTAAAACCCCATGTTCCTCAGTAAGATAAACTAAAATCCTAATATTTCATATCGCTTTTATGGTTCAAGGCAAGCTTCAGCTGAGCGTACCCTTATGCATTACCCTAAATTGGAGATGTCAAGCTACCGACACAATATTCAGCAGACTTCAAATGCCATCAACAGCAGGACCAAAACTAATCTCGACTCTGGTGATAACAGACACAAATAGAAGTAAAAAAGGGACCAGAATCACCAACGCAGGAATTAAAATTGAATTCAATCAGGAAAAGAACCCATAACCCAGAAGTTTATCGAACAGCCTTTAATTTAGGTAGGTCCAGATTCAGGAAACTCGAGTGACTCCATCCAGTAAAAAGGCCAAGGGTCGGCGCACTGGGAGCGGAGCAATAGGCCACACAGGGTACTCCTCACCGTACATAAATTAAGGAGAAGGCTCTCCAAGAGTCGAACCATTTTAACAACACACCAATCAAGCTACAAACTCCACGACATCCCAGCCTTCTTTTGCATCAAATCATAACCCTCATTGCCCACCAACAAAGGATAGAACTTTTCATTTTCTGTTCAATTAATTTAGGCAAGGACTCCATCTATAAAGAGTCTGCAAGGGATGAATTAAAACGCATATCTTTCCCATAGAATCTCAATTTCTCTATAAATCTCATATTCTACCAATTCATCTCTAAGCAAAATTTACCTCAGGAAGTCCTTCCATTTCCTCGTCTCTTGTAAATTCTAACCTTAATTTGCTAAAGATTGAGCAAACTTTACATAGAATTGCATCAATTTTCCATCATCTACATAAACAAGCTGGACCCAACAAAGGGTTCAAACAGAACCAAACCCAGAAAAGGTTTTTCAGACCATGTTCATCAATCATCCACAAAATTTGCTCATCCAAAAAGTTAGCTAACACCCAGAACAAAACAAACTCAAGGGTAACCCCCCTCCCACCCCGAAAAAAAAAAGTGGATGATCATCGAGTTAGAAGCAGATAAAAAGGGTACTAACCGGCGTAATTGAGGGTGTAAGATAAGCCATTGCAGCCACGAGCCTTAACACCTAGGCGGAGGTAAGAGCGTTGGCGCTGCTGGAGGAGCTGCCGTATGCGGCTGGCGGCGGCGTCGGTCAAACTCAGGGCCTGCCGCCGGATGCTCGGGCTCGCCCTTTCTGCGGCTTTTGCCAGAAATGATGCCCTTGCCGCCATTCTCCAACTCAACAGGAAAATCAGAGAGAGAGAGAGATAGAGATTGTGGTGGGCACAAGCACAAGCAGCGCTATTCGAACAATTTATTGTTGGCGATTTTCACCTTCTCTCCACCTTAGCGGTCGCTATGTCATCGGAAATTTATCTTGTTTTAAAGGCTGTGAAAATGGAATTAAATGCATAGTGAATTAAAATTTTTGGGATCTTGACGTTTAAGGGGTTAGGATATAATTTTTAAATTTTTTTAATCCTATTAAAGAAAATATTAAAATTAAAGTTTATTTTTTAAAAAAATATTTTATAAAAATATACTACTATTATATAAAAAAGTTGTTCAATCCTAATAAATTCATCATCAAATGATCGGTCATATATACTCAAATTTGATATAATTTTAAAATCATTTATCTATTATCAAAATATCATATCATGTATATTTTTTATATTTTTAATATTTATTTAGGATTAAATTACAAATAAAATTAACATCCATTAACTACACACCAACATATTTTACTATTATTTTCTTCTATAAACATAATACAAAAATTAACATAAATAAAATCCAAATAGAAATTTTAATAAAAATTCTACCATAGTTAAAAAAATCAACTATAATAAATCTCAACCATTAATTAAACAGAAAAACTTATAACGATCTGTCGTTATACGACAATCATCATAAATTAAATTAATCTACACCGTACATGTGTATCACAATAATCTCAACCGTTTATTTTTTTAATTAAGTTAAAAATAAATTTTAAAAAACTAATTAATTATCTAAATATTTTATGTTCTCTCTCTTAAATACGACCATTGTAAACTCAAAAAAACTACATCTAACTCAAGACAGTAGAACAAATTCTAAGATCGAGCATTACTTCGAAAGATCAATCGATCCGCATTAATGGCGGAGACCAAAGGATCTCTGCTTCTAACCCCCGATCCCAAATCCCATATTCTCTGTCCTTGCACCGATGGTTTCGAGTCATAGCGGAAAGCTTCGGTTGACGACCGATTCTTCCTCCATGGAGCGAGGGCCCGGATATACAGACTTATTCCCAACTCGGAGAATCCAAGCTCCGATCAAAGCGCCTCCAATTCGACGAAAATGAGAGAGAATCCAAGAAACCCAGATTGGATACGACCCCTGTGAGATCTCCGACGACATGGAAAGCGGTGTAGGAGGACGCGGAGGGCGGTGTGTCGGTGTCACCGAATCCGCGGAGGTCGGGAGCGACGGCGCGGTAGCCGGCGGAGGAGAGAGCGAGGAGCCGGTGGCGCAATGAGTACCGGAGCTCGGGAATCCGTGAAGGAAGAGAATGGTGCGCTTGGTGGGTTCTCCGATTTCTACTATGTGCATGTTGATGCCATTAGCGAAGACTGTTCAGTGCTTTATCTTCTCCATTCTCCTTCCTTCACGGATTAATTCGACGAAGATGGAATAGAATCCAAAATAGCCAAACATAACAATAATTAATTATTTTAATTTAATTTTTAAAATACTTAATTAAATTTTCAAAATTTATTTTTAATTTAATTAGAAGAAAAAATGAACGGTTGTAATTATTATAATACACATATACGGATGCATTAATACATCTTAGGGTGACCGTCGATGCAACGACGGTTAGGGGTGTGTAAAGTCGGTTAACCGGACCTTCGGTTAGTCGAAAATCGGTTAACCGAGATTTCGGTTCGTCAAAACATCAAACCGTAACCGAACCGAAATTTTCGGTTAACCGATTTTTCTGGTTCGACAAAAATTCGATCCAGTAACCGAACCGAAATAACCGCTTAACCGAATATTCGGTTCGGTTAACCGGATTTTCGGATCGGTTATCGGCTAACCGTTAAAAACGAGAAAGAAAGAAGGGCTAAACTAAATCCTCGAATGACAACCGTTTACAATTTTCCGATGCATGAATTGCGGGTATCACAAATCTGGACAAACTAAAGCAAAAAAAAAAAAAAAAACTAAATTACAAGCCAGTATTGAGAACCTTTTGTAGGTTGAAGAAGCAAGGGACTAAACCAAAATGTCCAATGAGAATCTCATCAAAGCTTCACCGCTAAATCTAGATCTCGTTGGGAAGGAAGCAACCACCGCGAACGCCGGACCGGGGATGGTCGGATTTGTTGCAAACACCGTAAACGCCGGCGCGGAGAGGATCCGTTTACGGGAGAGAGGATCTGTTTACGCGGGCGAGGAGAGGATCTGTCGCAAACACCGTAAACGTCTTAGTCGATGGGAGAGAGATAGATGGGAGGATCTAGATCGACTCGACGGGAGAGAGCAAGAGAGGAGATAGAGAGAGGTGGGAGAGGTCGTCGTCGACGGCAGAGAGTAAGAGAGAAGAGAGGGAGGTTGTCGACGGCGAGCAAGCGCAGAGCACGATAGAGGTTGTCGACGGCGAACAACGGCAAGCAAGCGAGAGCACTCGGAGAGGAGAGAGAGAGGGCCCGAGAGGGAGGGGGTCTCGGTAGAAATTGAAAGAGCGTAGCTAGGGTTAACATGATAAGAGACTATTTATACTCAACTTTTTTTTTTTCGATTCGATTAACCGACGGTTAACCGATTTTTCAATAATTTTGAACCGAAACCGAACCGTGAACCGAAAATATTTTTCGGTTCGATTAACCGAACTGATTTTTTGAAAAATATGTTCGGTTAACCGCTTTTTGATTCGATTTTTCGATTTTTCGGTTTTCGAGTGATTTTTTGGTTTCGGTTTTTCTCGCACACTCCTAGCGACAATCGTTATAAGTGCATCCTAATTAAACATAATAAATCTAAACCGTTAAATTTTTCTAACCATATAATTAATTTGATTATTTTCTCTCTCCTCTTTAATTGTTTCTCTCTCTGTGTATCACTCCTCAACTTCCGACCTCCCATGGTTAGCTTCATCGTTGTTGTCACCACCATCTCCCATGACCGCCACTGCAACTCCCGACCTCCCAAGGTTGCTGACCCTCTGCCCAACAAGAAGGGGAGAAACAGAAAAGCCGAAATCAAAAGCCCAGGTCGGAGAAGAAGAAATCCAAGGAAAAATCGAAGGGAAAGCAAACTAATACATCAAGTAATTTCGAAAAGGAAATGCAAGAAACACTAGAGAAACTAAAGATTGAGAAGGAGAAGAACAATGGCGATTATGTCAGATTATAAAGTAGAAGAAGAAGAAGAAGAACATAGCCACAATAACCACAACCGAGAGCCCCCAAATCGTTCAATTTTACTCTCGGCCCCCTTTTCAATTTCACTTCAGACCATCGCTGCTCCAAAGGGGAAAAGGCACCGCCCGTATCTGGATGAAAATCCGGCAGTGTTTGGTGTTCGACGCAGACCCATGTCGTCGGGTTCCGAAAACGATAGGAAGGTGAAACGCCTGGCTCAGCGCCTGCCGGAGAAAAGAGAGAAGACGGACAGAGAAGTTGGGTCAAAGCCGGAAAGCGGTGGCGCCGCCTTCGCCCAGAACGAAGTCGTCGACCGTCGGCGGGGCTGGAGACAGACGACGACGCGATTGATGGCTGAGAAGCTCGGAGAGTGGCTGCCAGGACGGAAATCTACCCACCGGAAAAAACGCTGGCTCCGGGACCGGAAGAAGCGGGCGGCGGCAGAGGAGAAGTGAATTGATAGTGAGTGTGAGGGAGGGGAGAGTGAAAGAGCGTGAGGAGAGATAGAGTGAATTAAAACAAAATAAATAAAAAATATAGTTAATGATAAAAAATCAAAGGTTGTAATTTAATTTAATTATGATAGTAATTTTTTTCAAAATTATCCAAATTTTTATTACAATTTTTAAACATTTTACCGATTATTAAAGTCGAGCATGTATGATTCTCCATCGCAAAATGTGTGCCCTACTGTCGTATATAATTTACCCGGGACGGAACCTTGATCAGCCACGTTAGGTGTTGCCTTCCCCACCTATTTCGCCATCTCAAGATTGATTCGCCCAAAAACTAGAACCATCTCTCTTCTGTTACAATCATTGAAACCCATATATATAGTTCCATTCTTTCATCCTCCCACACTATTCTTTGGGCTCTTTCTCGAACTCCAGCAAGGACCCCACAACCCGCTTTCGTCCAGAACTCTCTGTAAGTCTCCTGTTTTCTCTCACCTTATACCACTCCCTTTTCAGTTTGCCACTCCCAAAACTAGTTGAAATGCATCATCTTCCCCCTTTTAATGTCGATTTAATTTGTTCATCCTGGGTCCGTTTGTGATTTTGGGTCTTTGGAAAAATTGTTCTTTTATCCCCTCCTTGAATTGGGCATCTCTGTTTTGTTGTGGAATTGGTTGATCAATTTATTTACTCCAATTTTCTGCCCCATGTTCTTTGATTGGAGAAAGACCTGGTGGTTTCATGATCATTTTTTACAATTAACAGCGTCTTTGAAGTTAATTTAATGACGTTTGTTCATATGAGAAAGCATTGGAAATCGTCCAAATTTCAAAAGTTACATTTGACAAATTATATACTAAAATGAAGCACGAGTATTTGTAATTTTCTTCAAATATTGTCATTGATTGAACTGATATTGGCTTGGCTCTTAGTATAGCCACTACCTATCATAGGGATGGTTCAGTCGGAAAGTCTATCTTCCACAGGAACGGGTTGGGTTGAATCCTGCTGTAGGCAAAGGGAAATCCTGGCCTTCCCTACAGCTTCTCTCTTTCCTTATTTTCCCTATGCCTTCCCCTGCTAGTGAATTGTGGCACACCAGAAATTGTTGCTTGTGAGGTGTAAATCTTGTATTACTTGTTGTCAGTTAATCAAGTTATTTGTAGGAATTAGGGGTCAGATGTTAGGAAAATTTTTACCAGATACCACCAAATCAGTGGAATTATTCTGACGTATGAACAATGTTCCCAAAGAAAAGAAATAAGTTTGAAGATTGATATTGTTAAATAGATTCACCCAACCTTCTTCTTCTCTATGTTGCATCCAAGGGTTTGAACATGCAACACATTTCTTTTGCAAATCACTACTTTTCCCGAATGTGTTTCTAAATACAACTAGTGATGCATAGCGGAGTTCTGATGCATGTGGTGTATGTTGGATTCTAATGACTAGCCAACCCTGAGACAGCATACTTTCTTTCATTTCTCTTTAATAATAATTATCACAACCCCCCCAAAAGAAATACTGTTGGTTGCGTATATCAACTTATGCTTCACATCACATGTATCAAAGGACACTTAATCACCACTGAATGAGGTAGAGTATGTATATATGCACTTATGCAGTATACGATCGAGATTGAGCAACCCTTTTTGGTACTATGCCATTTAACTGCATCTAACCAAGAGATGGTTAAAAATAAGATGGGTGTATAGTTCAGCAGGCATTTCTTTTCATATTTGCTCATTTGGCTAAATGTTGTCAATTTATAAATGATTTTCATTTACATGTTTCATTCTCAGCTGAGCAAAAATGTCATCAGTGTGCTTTCCAACTGCCTGTTCGATCAAAATGCCACTTCCATCCAAACCGTGTGCTCTTATCAGAAACACAACCTCTCTGGGTTCAGTTAAGAACGTGTGCAAATCATTCCGGCTGAAATCCTGCCCATTCAAAACCTCTGCAATGGCAGTGTACAAAGTAAAGTTGATCGGACCAAATGGTGAAGAGAATGAGATTGATGCTCCAGATGATGCTTACATCTTGGACTCAGCTGAAAGTGCCGGAATAGAGCTGCCATACTCATGCAGGGCGGGGGCCTGCTCGACCTGTGCTGGGCAGCTGGTCTCAGGGGAAGTTGATCAGTCAGATGGATCATTTCTCGATGATAACCAAATCAAAAGGGCTATGTCCTGACATGCGTAGCATATCCTAAATCAGACTGCGTGATCTACACACACAAAGAAGGGGAGCTTTACTGAGCTCGTGCTGATTATTGGTCTGTGTACTCCTTGGTCTTTGTTCATAGTTTTGGATCTTGCCTTTTGTGTTAGTAAGTTGATTCTTTATCTTGCTTTGTCTATCCAAATCATGTAAGAAGAGCTCATGTTTGGTGACCAAGTTTGCTTGTCGAGATATTCTTAATGGAAATTTATGTATGTCCTGTTCAAATTAGAATGTTTTTTGTTGCAATGTCAGATTTTTTAAAGATAAATCTTTTTCTTAATAAATAAGCTGGAGGAGTATAGGGCGTAGTTTGTCAGTAAAAAACGCATTACATGGGAAAATGTTACGTATCATCAAGGTAAATTCATTCAACACCAATGGAAGATTGAAGCTCTTGTCCAACATATGCTTACTCATCTTTGTTATGTACACTCAACTTGTTATCAGCCGTATTTCGAGGTATGATAATCTTACAGTAAATTATGAGATTAATTTAGGAAGAAACCATTAGAGAATAATTGTTTAGAATGTACCTTGGTATGGGGTAATAAGGAGAACACAATAGATTGCTTCTATACAAATACGAGGCATGATAATCTTACAGTAAATTATGAGATTAATTTAGGAAGAAACCTTTAGAGAATAAGTGTTTAGAATGTACCTTGGTATGGGGTAACAAGGAGAACACAATAGATTGCTTCTATATAAGGAGTGCACCTTCTTGACGTCGGATAATTTTAATGATACGAGTAAGTTTAACCAAAAAAAAAAAAAAAAAACCAATTGATAACTTCAAGGGTGAATGACTGGAGGAAGAGTAATGACATATACTCCTTTTGAACAACCTAAAAAACAATTTCAAATTTCAAATTTTTGATGATATTTTAAATCCTAAACACAATTGAATGTACATATATTATTTGACCCTGAAAAATTGTTGTGGCAAATATATAGTTGATAATGAATAATCATTCTAATTGCGCTCATAAAATGATTATTAAATTTACACTTATATGATGTAGTGTAATCAAATGAAATATATCACTATAAAAATATGAGGGTTTTAAGAATAAAAATTATAATTAATTAATCATAATATATTAATCTATTTTTAATGTTCATTTTATTGATGCACTATGATTTTTATTAAAATTATTCCATAATACTTAGGGGTAATTTCTTTTAAGATATGAAAGATGAAACCATCTCAATTAAAATTTGTTCTTAAATAAAAACAATCTCACAATTTTTTTAAAAAATAAATAAACAGACGCGCGTCACTATGCAAAAAATCCCATTGCCTCCCACAGACAGAGTCAGTCCCCTTTTCCCACTCAACTCTATTGCTTCACTTTCTGGCGGGAACCCTGCGAGAGAGAGAGAGAGAGAGAGAGAGAGAGAGAGAGAGAGAGAATGGGATCAGACGGCGGACTACCCAAATGGGCGTCGGAGCCTTGTATGATGGGCATCGATGAAGCTGGAAGAGGCCCCGTTCTAGGTTTCTCTCTCTGCTTCTTTCAATTAATTGCCCTAAATTTCTCGCTTAATGTCCATTTTTCTTTCCCCATTTTCCCTCTATTATCGAAAATTTTCAGCAGCCAGCGATGATTTCTTCCAGCTTTTATTTTTTTTTGGGTTGTGTGTTCTTCACAGGGCCGATGGTCTATGGATGCTTGTACTGTGCTGTCTCCTTCCGGGAAACCCTTGCCAATTTGAACTTTGCAGGTTTGGACTCTCCTCCCCCTTTCGAAAATTTTTCTCTGATTATTTATGCTACTAATTTTTGTTTTCTGGTAAAATGCTTACACTTGGTAGCCACTGGTGAAAGATTTATACTGAAAAAACGTGAATCAGTTAGGGCTCAGGTCGGATTTAATTGCCATTAAAGGGAAAAAAGGATTAGAAGATAGGCTAGCTACACAAAATTCTAATCTAGCATGTTTTGTACATTCTTCAACCCTAACTAGTTGTATGTTTTCCTAGTATATAAAGCCTTTTATTTATGTCTTCACGCAAAAAAAAGTACTTTTAATTCAGGTAAAAAGATGTATGAATAATGCGATATGGGATGTACATAAGTAATAGAAGCTGGTATAGGGATTCGTGTTAAACAAAACTGCATTTATTGTTGAAATCATGGTACCGGTCATAAAGCTAAAGATATTTTGTGTTCCGATGCTCCATAGCAAGTTGTATTGTTGAAGCTTGTGTTATTTTACAAGGTTTAGTGTTTGTCTCCTAGATGTGACTTCATTGTACACATGGTCGATCGCCTTTTAACTAAATCATTTTCAGATTCAAAAACTCTTAAGGAAGAGAAAAGGGAGGAACTATTTGAATCGTTGAAGGCTAATGAATCCATTGGATGGGCTGTTGATGTAATAGACCCTCGAGAACTCTCAGCCAAAATGCTGAAAAAGTAAGAAAGACATGGCTTAATGGCTTCATCTGTTATTGTTGTGATTTTTCAGCAGTGAAATATGATTCTAATTGCCTTTGCTTGACATTTTCTCCCTGTTTTCTGACAGGAGTAAGATAAACCTTAACGAAATATCACATGACTCGGCAATTGGCCTTGTTACTAGTGTGCTCAACATGGGGGTGTTTCTCACAGAGGTATGCATGCTTGACAAATGTTCTCTTTGAAATTATGGAACATGCTGAAGCATGCCCAGAACCTTGTGGATATTGATATTGAAAACCATTAACAAGCAAAATGAAAGGATTTACTGCAAGTTGTTCAAGAAAGAATGTTGACAAGTTGGAAATTGTATTTAGCAGGAACACACTTCACATTAATGTACCGGCTATCCCTAATGAGTATTGTAATAGTCCTGGTTCAAGGGATTCTGAAATTCTTGGCTGTGTGGCTATTGTATCGTACGTATAGTTGGTGCACGTATCACAATGGTTGGCCTGCAGTCCCATTAAATAAGGGAACAAGGGGGTGGGAAGACATGGGGAGTGAAGTTCAATCAATTCTGTGAATTCAAGCATGGGACCCTGTATGTCTTCCTTTAGGGCACTATCCTATTCCCTGTACTCATCACTGGTTCAATTCTTGTCATGAATTTCCACATATTGTCAAACCTTCACCTGTACTCATATCTGATATCTTCCTTGAGTTTGATTGGCATAGCTGACAGGCATACCCGATTACAGGTGTATGTGGATACAGTTGGAGATGCAGACAAGTATACTGCCAAATTGTCTGACAGGTTTCCGTCCATTAAATTCGTGGTTGCTAAAAAAGCAGACAGCCTTTATCCTGTTGTCAGTGGAGCCAGCATAGCAGCAAAGGTAATCACAAATTCATATCTTTGTTCCTTAGCTGAATTTTGGTGGCATTTTTCTCACTGCTGTTTTAATTGGGGCATTAGGTTACCAGAGACCGAGCTTTACGTGATTGGAACTTTGATGAATCAACTGAAAACATGCACAGGAACTTTGGATCTGGATATCCTGGAGGTTTCCCACTGTAAACACCTCTATAGAAATTTGTATTGAGTATTGATCTGTCTTTGAGTAATCAGTATATACTTCATTGTCTAGATCCTGAGACAAAGGCCTGGTTGGAACACCACAAACATTCAGTTTTTGGATTCCCGACATTGGTGCGCTTCAGCTGGGGAACTTGCACTACTTACTTCAAAGACACTGTTGAAGTATTATGGTGAGACTGTTTCATCTGTCATCTCAAACTCTTTACATGTGGGTTGCTTATAATCTGTCATTTTCAGGATCTTACAATTTTTCTGTAGAGTATACATTTTGATGCTCATAAGATCGATGACGATCAGTTGTGGTCTGATCCACCATGAAGTGAGATGAGAAATTATCATGTTTGAAGTACATTGATTTTCTTTGTTGTTATGGGCTTATAGAAGTCAATTCTCCCTCGTCACTCCTGCAGTACCTTTTGAATGTTCTCTCTTAATGTGTGTGTTAATAGCTGCACCCAGATTTATCCTATGTCAATAGATATGTTAGAGATTAAAAACCGGACTCTGTTTGGGATGAAATTTGTTTTAAGCAGGGAGACCAATTGTATGCAGGAGTTAACTATTTCATGTTCTACTTACTGAGACCAAGTCCCCAGCGGAACACACAGATGTTCTGTGTTTGAAGTTTGAACTCACAAGTTGGAGTCATTTTTTGGACATTTCTTAATGTGTGTGTTAATAGCTGCACCCAGACTCATCCTATGTCAATAGATATGTTAGAGATTAAAAACCGGACTCTGTTTGGGATGAAATTTGTTTTAAGCATGGAGACCAATTGTATTCAGGAGTTAACTATTTCATTTTCTACTTACTGAGACCAAATCCCCAGTGGAACACACAGATGTTCTGTGTTTGAAGTTTGAACTCACAAGTTGGAGTCATTTTTTTGGACATTTGTGTATCTGCCATCACTGATCGAGTTCCTTGACTTCTTACTGGGAATGCCCATCCTAGAACTTGGATAGTATGTAGCAGAAGGCTTGTAGTTGGACTAAGTCACTATGTTTCAAAAACACATGAAATGATACGGTAAAAATAATAGGTAATTATGACATACAAATTCTGCATTCCACTACAAACAGTTTGCTGTCCTAGGTTTCCAAATTTTCCGTTGATCCGTAGTTGGCTTTTATACTGTTGTTTCTCTCTATCAAGAGTGCTGCCGTTAGAGATAAATTAATGTCATCAGCATAAAAAAATTTCTGTATTTTGTTTTTCTGGACCATCCCTTAGTTCTCTTAATCATGGAAAATAGGTAATGATGACATACAAATTCTACATTCCACTACAAACAGTTTTGCTGTCCTAGGTTTCCAAATTTTCCATTGATCTATAGTTGGCTTTTATACTGTTGTTTCTCTCTATCCGGAGTGCTGCCGTTGGAGATAAATTCATGTCATCAGCATAAAAAATTCTGTATTTTTCTTTTTCTGGACCATCCCTTAGCTCTCTTAATCATGGAAAATAATAGGTAATTATCACATACAAATTCTACATTCCACTACAAACAGTTTGCTGTCCTAGGTTTCCAAATTTCAGTTGATCTGTAGTTGGCTTTTATACTGTTGTTTCAATCTATCAGGAGTGCTGCCGTTAGAGATAAATTCATGTCATCAGCATAAAAAAATCTGTATTTTTTCTTTTACTGGACCATCCCTTAGCTCTCTTAATCATGGAAAATAATAGGTAATTATGACATACAAATTCTACATTCCGCTACAAACAGTTTGCTGTCCTAGGTTTCCAAATTTCAGTTGATCTGTAGTTGGCTTTTATACTGTTGTTTCTCTCTATCAAGAGTGCTGCCGTTACAGATAAATTAATGTCATCAGCATAAAAAAAAATTCTGTATTTTGCTTTTCTGGACCATCCCTTAGCTCTCTTAATCATGGAATACCAGTTCCGGACGCTATAGTATGATACTTTGTGAATGATGAGAAATTATACTATCTAAAATTTATGGGAAGATGTGATTGCCTGTCTGTGCTCGGTTTACAGAGCAGAAAAGCAGCATATGCCTCACCATTCTCCATGAAGCAAAATCTTTTTGTGGGCAATGATCTGATCTTGTGCCGTATTACATTACCATTTGATATGTGTTCCTAGAAGTAACTCATTTAGACAAGTCTCTGACTGAATGCATATTGTCATTACCCTTTACTCACAAGTTTACAACTGTTTTGCAGGGAATCTGATAGTGGTTTGGATGAGGATGGCTCAGCAAACAAAAATGGTAAACGGCAGCTCAAACTAAGCAGTCTTGGTTTCACCGGGTACAAGAGGAATAGCGAAGAAATCGAATCCAGTGGTAAAGGTCGCTGCAAATTTTTCCAGACTCGCAAACTTGAACAGCTCACACAATTCTAAGACATATAAGGTATAATATCTTATTTTGATAATGGTATTGGTAGTTTCGTGTATTGAGGAGCCAAAGTTGCTCAAGTTTGGAAAACTGTCACTAGAGTATACATTATACATAAATAGTGTACAACTACAACTGCTGAAAAATGCATCTTCTAGTTAGTTCCTGACTAGGACTGACTTGAGCATCCCTACGCAAAATCATGCTCTTCCTGACCTTCATATTGCTGTGTATATGAAAAAATGGTTATTACAGAGAAAGAGCACACATTGGCTATTTAGCTTTTGTAAAGAACATTCAAATATGCTCTGAAATTTGAACTTTAGAACTACTTGGAGGTTATAACGTGAAATTATCAAGAGCATCATACTCTGTAATTAGTCTATCCCTTGTCTCCTTTTTGACCTTCGTATCTCCGTGTATATGTAAAATCATGCTCTTCCTGACCTTCATATGCTGTGTATATGCTAGGCGAAGCACATGCAGAAACATACACTTGCATTACTACTGTGAATTTACACATGACTTACATTACATCTTATGATTGAAATTAGTACTGAAGATCATGAACAGGGGAAGCTAGTTGTACCTACTTGCCAAAACACTAACCGCATTGCATAGCCAAACTAGCAATACTTACAAAGCCCTACTAGTAAAGACAAGGTGCTGAGACACTGAAAATCCTACTGTCTTTGGAATTTCAGACTTTGAAGGAAAAGGAGAGAAAGATGACTGCAGCTAGCATGCTGAGATGGCTGCAGTTAGCTGTTGATGAGGATTCAAGATCATCATACCCATTAATGCCACCTCCTGCACGATGGGCAGAACCACGATGACCAGAACCACCACGACCATAACCACCATGGCCAGCAAGTTTGACATCTTGCACCACTGCATCTAGTTTAAGTTTCCTGTTGGTTACTATCTGCCCTTCTCTCCTTACTACACTTCCTCAACTTTGAGTTTCCTGTTAGTCACCATTGTGCCCTTGTTTGCACTTGCACGTTGGCAAACAATGAAAATTGTTTAGACTTTTGTCATGTCGGATTTTATTTGATATTTTCTTATGAAATATGGTTTTCATATTTTCTGTAAATGAATAAAGAAAACGGGTGAATTTTGAATTGCAGGCATGAGAGAGAGAGAGAGAGAGAGGATGAAGGTAGAAAAATACCAGAATTGGAGGTTGTGCCCAAGGAAGACGATGATGCTGTCATTGCTGTGAGTAGAATATTGAGAGAAGATGAAGATCAAAGCTGCTTGCTTGGCCTTTTCTTTTTCTTTTTCTTTTTCTTGGATATCTTTGAGTTGCCATGGTGTTATTATATAAAATCATTCTAAATAAACTTACAAAATCAACACTAAATTAACGCTTTTGGAATTAGATGGAAGATGTTTGCTTTTCCTATTATATTGCTGAACATAATTTTCAATTTTAGCTGCCACACCAGCCCCAAAAGAAAAACTCAAACCCGAATTTTCCGTTTAGTGCTGGTAGTTTTTGACGTGTAAAGTAATACAAATAGCGAAAAAAGGGGGAAAACTTGTCAATAGAAGTTACATCAGTCATGTTCGTAGAAATGAGTTGTTTGAGTAGTTGATAGATAGTTGTGTAGGCTGATAGTTGTTTATGTACCGGATAAGCTGTTAGATTTTAACTGTTAGTTGATAGCTTTTAATTGAGCGGTTTAACAAATGTGTTCGAGTAAATTTAGTGGTTGAGTTAGTTGATTATTATAAATTGACATAAAAGGATATAGATAATTTGTCAAATATAAATTAATGAAGGGATTTTTTTGTCAAAAAAATGAAACGCTACTTTTAAATGTGAAAAACTAATATTCTTAACTTTTTAAAAATGCTACTTAAAACGCTATAAGTTATTGCAAACGCTAATTGAAATATTACCTTACCGAACAATAATATTTAATTGGTTAGTGTTTTAATTTGTTCAAAACGTCTGTTAGCGAACAGGGCCATGGAAATTTTCTAAATAAAACCCTCTCAATTTCTGATCTACTAAAAAATTCCACGAAACAAAGAAAAGGAAGCATTGGTCTAATATTAATGGCAGTTCTAAAAGGTCTACTTTTAAATTTCATATAATTTAATAACAATAACAATTAATTTTGTTGATGCTAGTGTTTAATTTTTGAAAGAGTTTAGATAAAAATTTGAATTAGTTTTTTGGCATAACAGCTATCATAATCCTCATGTTTTAACCTGGATTTAATCCATGTATAAAATGTTCTCTTTCTCTCAAAAAGAATGTATCTCTCTTTTATGATATTTCAAAGGATTCTAATGCAATACTCATGTTTTAACCATCAATATTTATTGATATAATTTTATAAATTTTATAAATTTATACTCCTAATAAAAATAATTTTTTTATCCAAACTAAATAAAATATTTTATAAAACAATTCTAATAGTAATATTTTTTAAATAAAAATCCCATTGCCCTCTTCCAATCTAGAGTGAGTTCCCCCTTTTCCACTCAACTCTACTGCCCCACTTTCTGGCAGGAAACCTGTGCAGAGAGAGAGAGAGAGAGAGAGACAGAGAATGGGATCGGATGGTGCAGTACCCCAATGGGCGTCGGAGCCTTGTATGATGGGCTTCGATGAAGCCGGAAGAAGATGCCCTTTTCTAGGTTTCTCTCTCTGCTTCTTTCTTTCTATTACTCGCTCAATTTTCATCCTCATGTCCCCACTTTCCCCCTCTATTCTCGCTATTCTCCTCAATGTTCAACACCCATGGTTTTTTGGTGTCTTCATCACAGGGCCAATATGCTTATAATGTGCTGGAACTCTGCAGGCCAAGCCTCCCCCCCACCCCCTGCTGCCGGCCCTTTGATTTTTTTTCTCCTCTGATTGTATATGCCTCTTGATTTTGTTTTTGGCCAAAGTGGTTACATTTGATGGCTCTATTTCCCCCTTCTTTTCAGGTTTTGTTTTCTCTCTCTATACCCACGAGTAAAAGATTTATGCTTGGAATACATGAAGTGGTTAGGGCTTGAGTTGGGTTCAATTGCCATACCTCGGTGGAAGAAGAAGATTTATGCTAGGAAAGTTCTGTGTTGTATATTACTCCACCTAACTAGTTTCATGTCTTCCTTGTATATAAAGCTCTTAATTTGTGTCATGAGTGTCGCCTCCCCCCACCCCAAAAAGACTTTAAATCACTGGAGTCGGGGAGAGATGTATGAATGATGTGATATGGGATGTAAAGGAAGATGGTGTAGGAATTCATTTCCAAAAATTGCAGTTATTGTTCACATTGGACTTGAAACCACAGAAATGCTGTGTTCCAATGTTGAAAAATCAAAGAGTTCTGCTGCTGTGGTGTGAATCCCGTGTTGTTCATCAAGTCTTTATTGTGCTTATATTTAAGTGTTTTGATCCAAAGCCTATGAGTGGCATAAGGATAACCAAAAAACTCATAAATAGGAACTGTAAGTGATGAAATCATTAAATAAATAAATTAACAGTACATGTTAATTTATACACTGATGCATTTTGGTTGCTTGGACCCAGAAATTCAACACCGTTATATATATTGATAATTGGACAACACAGTTTTGCCAGTTCAAAATACGATGTGTCAACCAAATTTTGTGTACTAGCCGATATTTGGTATAGTCAGGATTTGGTAGTGATACAACAGGCTTTAAACTTAATGCCAATCCTATTGTTCATCACGAGAAAACTGGTTTACTTGAGATGGCTTACATAGAAGAGGCCCCCTACAGAAGATGTTGTAGGACTAGTGGGAGGATTTTATTGAAATATTTATCTTTGCGTGGTACAGCTTCTACCGTGCATGATCTCACCATAAACTGGAGGTTATTCATTTAGATCTCCAATGTCCACGCCATCTTGTGATGCATCAGTCATGACTGCTATTCTCAACCAATCTGGTTTACTTAGAATCTCGAGTATCTTGGATGGTCATTGAAGGATGTTGGTCGTGCTGAATTCTACATTCCACTGCAAGAGATAAGCTAGTGTCATTGGTATCTGAAATTCTTCATCTCGCTGTTTTTGGAGAATCAATTAGCTCTCTTAATTGTGGAACACCTGGTTTTAGACACTCGTATGATACTTGGCAAATGATAAGAATTGATGTCATCTAAATCTTATGGGAAAATATGATTGCCTGTCTAAACTCTTATTATGTTCACAGAACAGAACCGGCATATGCCTCACCATTCTGCATGAACAATCATTTCGGTGGGCAGTGATATGGTATTTGTGCAGTATCAAATTACCATTTGATATTGCATTCCAAGAAGCGACTTATTTCAGAAAAGTCTCCAACCAAGTGCATATTGTCATTCTCTTTACTCAAAAGTTTCAACTGTTTTGCAGGGAATCTGATAGTGTTTTGGATGAGGGTGGTTCAGCTTCAGCAAACAAAAATAGTGAACGGCAGCTCAAATTAAGCAGCCTTGCTTTCACCGGATACAAGAGCAACAGTGAAGAAATCGCGTCCAGTGGTAAAGATTGCTGCAAGTTTTTCTTGGCTTGCAAGTTTTCAACGCTTTTACGTAATTCTAAGGCATAAGGTGTAATACACTAAAATCTTTTATTTTTTGGAGGGGATGGGAAAGGGGTCAACGTTTGTAAAGAATATTTGGGGGTGATACGATTAATAAAACCTGAACAAGACCGTTGTAATTATTCACTTAGAAGCACATGCACAAAATACTTGCATTATTACTGTCAATTTACACACGAGTACACGATATATATGCTGGTTTGACGAAATTAAGAATGAAGATTTGACGTAATTTCGAGATGAACATGGGAAGCGATATGTACCAACTGCTGTATAGGCCAAACCAAACTAGCAATACTTGCAAACCCCAGCATAGTATTCCTTATTTGTTTAAAAAAACTCGCTTGAATTTCTCTAGAGCCCTACTGGTCTTCTTCACGAGTAAAGTCAAGGTGCTAAAATAAGACGCTGAAAACCCCTACTTTTCTTTGAAACAGGTAATATGAAGCTTCTGTTTCAGGTCTAGAAGTAGAGAGAGAGGATAGCTACACTTAGCATGCCGAAATTGCAGGTGTTACTGTGGGCTCCTCCACGGGCCTGGTGCTCTCGCCTTCTTCCACCAGCGGCTCCATATATAGGAATAACGTTAGCTGTCCCCGGTGTTGATTCACCATTCCCCTCTCCAACCCCACGAGCACCACCTTCTCCATGACTACTGGCACCGCCATGAGCACCGCTGCTTCCATGAGCCACACCGCCACCATGAGCACCAGCAGCAGCATGGCCAGCTGCAAATTTGACATTTGGCACCAGTTTATCTACTGTATGTTTCCTGCCAGTGCCTACTCTTCCCTTGCTTCCATCCTGCCCTTCAACTTCAAACAAGGAAAAGAAAAAAGAAAATACAGTCATATTTTGTGATCAATTTGACTATCTGAGTTACGTGATCAAATTTACTTAATTGTTGTGGTGAGCAGCCAGCTCTAATGTTGGCCAATGGATGTGGTTTTCATAAACTAGATTCAAGAGCCACAATAAAACCTTTTGCTAGGGTGTTCATACATCAATGTATAGTTTTAAAATTCGAAACTGGACCAATTTGTAAGCTGTTCAGATCAAAATTTAATGCACAAAAATAAATTATTTTATTTAATTTTTGTTTTTATTGATTGTATGACTATGTATCACTATATACAAAATCAAAAACATCTTGGCTAAACACAAAAAGACCCCCAATCAGAAACACCCTGAACATCTTCTGTAAGGAATCAGCAATGAAAGTAAAAGGTGTGAAGCTTCTAGTTTGCAAGTTTTCATCCTTCAACAGCATTTTTGCGGTGTAGGAATCTTCATACTTGTAAATTAAGCAATTAAACAAATGAGAGAGAGAGAGAGAGAGAGAGTTAGCTGGAAAAATACCAGAATTGGAGGTCCTGTGCAAGGAAGATGACGATGTGAATAGAATATTGAGAGAGAAGATGATGAAAATCAAAGCTGCTGTTTTCACCTCCATTTTTTTCCCAGACACTTTTTGTAGGCTATGGAATGGAATAATATGGATATCTTCAACTTCTTTACAGGGAGGCCACTGCTGTTATTTATTACTCCGGTATATAGCTGTAACGAGCTTTCCAATTTCCCCAAAAAAAAAAAAACTAAGTTTTTGAGTTATTTCTTGGAAGGTGATGAAATTGAAGAAAGGGGAAAAAAAAGTTAAGTTATTAGCTTCGACTACAAGTTGAACTTGTCATGGAATATAAGATTTCTCCTCTTGAAAGGCCAATGAAAAATGCTCTGTAATTTATTTTTGCTTCCATTAATAAGATTTGCATTATCTGTTGAAAAAAAAGTAAATTATTTTAAGTAGAAATTGGTAAAATAAATAAATAAAAAGGGGAATATGTAGGTGAATATTTTAGTACAATTGCTTGAGAGTTGGACACGTAGGTAGTAATACACGAGGAGGAATCTCTAATCCAAACCATAAACACTTCAACTTAAACTCTAATTCCAAATGTCAACTAAGCTTTAATTTATTCTACATTTTTCTTTAAAAAATGATACATTATAGTTTAATTGTTAATATATATATTTAAAAAACTGCCAAAAGAATAGGACTAAAGGAGTATCAACTCTTTAAACAAACGGTACACCTTAAAACATATGACAACTCTAAAAAGACGGTCTCGGATACAATCACTCTTCCCATGTATCAATAGCCAAAAACGTAGAGTTTCATCGATCAAAAATGCTTTTCACACTGTCTACTCAATTTTTTCTTTTTCTAAAATAAGGACATAATAATTAATTTCTTATTTTCATCTTCTACAAATTTGTGGATAGACTTGCAATTTAAAGGTATGCTTTTTTAGAGAGTTTTTTTTTTTTGGGTGCTGGCTTTTTTAAAGTTATAAGTAGGTACATACCTGGCAATTCCTTTTTCTTTTCTTTTTTTCTTTTTTAATGGGGGAACTTTATTTCGTCGGGAAAAACTAGTTATGTAGTCATGATGCAGGTCTTATTCTTTTCGTCTAGGAATTTCCTTCTGTTTTTTTTTTAAAAAAAAAAATCATTTGAGATCTCTATGAATGTATGGACATTTGTGAAGAGTGGAGAAATTTGGCTTGGATTCTAAATAAAACACAAAATTTACGATGGGTTTGAATTGAGGATATGATTTTATTTTTATAAAATAATAAGTAATACTTGGTATAATATTAAATGGTTTTTTCAAGGGTTCTATTTGTGTTACATTTAACGATATACTGAAGATTGGACGGAGAATTTGTAGAAAAATAAAAGGGCAAGTTCTGAAGGAATGTGTGGAACTTCGCTTTTTGTTGTAACCTATCTCTCTAAAGAGTCAGGAATAATATGGTTTTTTGAAGTCAACCTCTTGAATTGCAACAGTGTTATATCTTATTAAATCTAGGGTAGGATATTGGATTCATCCGTAAAAAATACCTTCGTTTATAACCCAACTGAGATTGCTCAATATTTCGACAACGTTCATATTTTGGGTTCTTAATGTATCATTTTATTGTATCTCTTCGGTCATAAATTATTCTGGCTTTTTTAATGATAAAAATATTATTTTTCAGCATTGATGGATAAATTTTTATATGAATTTTGACGTTTTATTTGGTCTCAATTTGCTCATAATTTTGGAGAACTTCATGGGCATCAAAACAAATGCAGCAGTATTGAACGCAATCATCGTTAGAGTACAACAAGAGGGAAACAATCGATCTTAATACATACACATTCACTTGGCCATCAAAGAAAATATGTACAAATAAACGCATTTTGATGTTCTACAAACCTAAAGAACCATACACTCCAATTCAACATTAAGTCTACAATTCTTCATCACATCAGAAGCGGAAACTCGTGCCAAGTTTGCTGCGCTTTTGGCATGCTCATCTTTCCATTTTGCCCGAAGAACTTACAATGAAACACAGGTGTCAGAGGCTGTCCAGACATTAAGCCTCAAAATAGGGCGTTCATGATGTCTATGATTTGCCATACTACAAGCCTCAACGACAAACCCAAACACTAGCTGTATATGGCAAAGCATATTCTCTGGCATCGTGTTGAAATGAATCAAATGATGTTGCTTGGGAACTTTGATGAGCACCACTTATGTTATTCTGACTGAGATTTAAGGCCGTTGTGAAGAATACCTCCTTTTTGATCTTTGTCGCTGAAAGCAGGGATAATGACTACGTTTAATAGAGTATCGCAATCATATTCATCATAGGTCATATTTCAGAATTCTGTGTGCAAAAAGGAATTTCGAAACCAGACCAAATTAATATGCTCTAGAAAAGGACCCCCAGAAAGTGTTTTTCGATAAAGATGGGTTTACCAACTGAAAAGATAGCTTAATCAATAAGTTTTAGCCAGATGAAAAGATATTGTTGCTCTAAAAGACAGCTTCATTGTAAAAGAGGGTCATAATCATTTAGCAGGTATTAAATTTCGAGTAAAAACTTACTCAACAAGTATGCGCAGTTTGGAGATTGCTTTTTCTTTGTTCATGCAGTTGATGAGCAAGTCTGCATACTCCAGAGCTTCATGAGGGAGTAATCCTTCAGTGAAGAATCGGAACAGGTGCGAATGAGTAGCTTGCATCACATCAATGCTCTGCTCCACCGCTTTCCTCTGTTGCTCCCTGGTTAGATCAGCCGCCTCCATCAATGGAAACAAATTTTTCTCTTCTTCATCAAAATGCTCTTTGCAGTTCTTCTGTCATGAGTTGGCAAAATATTAGCTCCCAGAAGCCAGAAGGCTTTGCTTCTGCAAAAACGGATCAGATAAATAAGTCTAACTCATTAATATTACCTGCAGTTTCTCTAGCCGAGCAGAAAGGTTATGCAATGCCTCTTGATGGTTAGGAGTACCAGCATCTAGAACACCAATGGCTTTGATATCTTCTTTGATTCCATTCATTACGGGTAAATCCCTTGCATGTTCCTCATTTACAGACGTACACACCCCTGCATCGTTTATTGATCATTCTTAGACACTAGCACTCACATTTTTAATTTGTGTCCAAGAAGCCTGATTTGGTATACAAATAGTAAATGCATCCATGTCAGTTAAAAAATGTAAATATGAAAGTCTTTCGTATTCATAACTTAAACATTTGAAATTAAGATGCAATTACCCTGTAGAGAAGAAGCAAAAGTAAATTAACCCAGAGAGAGTTTACAGTGCTCCATGTTATCAGCCATAGGATACAACAATATACAGACTCAAATTGCGAAGATGATGTCCAATCATTCCAAGAGAAAGCAACCTTTTTCTGCCAACCAACACCGAACAAGAAATTGGAAATGTTCATCAGAGTATATGAGTCATGCATAGTGTATTAACCTCAGCTACAGCTGGTCTTGTCTTAATCACTTCAGATAGAAGATAATTCAGCTTAATCTTCAGACATCGTCAACCAACAGCTTGTGACAAGCTTATCCACAAAAGGCTAAGACCCACAAAAGTGAAACTGAAGTAATAGGGTTAAATGAGATCATAAAGTCCACATCAAGAGAGACAAAATTATCCTAATGCTAATGACTACAATAGGAAATAAGCCATAGTACATTTCTGCCAGAAAAGGTATACATATCTAATTGCTTCAAGTCTAAATATAAATAAAACATTAAACTTTGATTGAGAGTTTGAACAATCTATCGAGTAAAAGACACAACATTTTCATCAAACAAGTATCCTGCCTACCTACCAGCACAAAAAAATGATGGATGTTTTCCCCTAGAAGTAATAAAATTTTGACTAGAAAGGACCATTGAAAAAGAGGCCAAAAGTTAACATGATGCAATTTTTTCCCTCTAACACTAAACAAAAATTTAAGGTGTCAATTGGCTCACATTGCTCCTCTCAACTCCGCCCTTGAGTATGGGTGTCAATTGGCTTGATTGGCAAAATTTCCTTGAGTTATTACAAGAGAATTGCTTCAAATCTACATTGACTTTTGCACTTTATTCAACACATAAAAAGGCTGTATCTTTCAGGGGAGCCCGTGCTATAGCCTATATAGCTGTTATTGTTTCTTGGCAGACAAGGGGAAGTCCATATAGCTAGTGATTCTTCCCACAAGACAACATATAATGCCACATATTCGAACTAAAAGGTCCAACTTCTATCAACAGTTGAAAATTGACTACTGAAAAATTCCACATTATGCAACTACTAAATCTTAAGCAAAGCCATCTAAATCAAAACTATTAAAGATTAATGATTTTGTTAATATTCATGGGCGTTTGGTCTAGTGGTATGATTCCTGCTTTGGGTGCAGGAGGTCCCGAGTTCAATTCTCGGAACGCCCCCTCTAATCCCAATTTTTCCCCCTCGATCCAATCCCAACAAATTATCATTCAAAATTTTCCCAATAAATTATCCTCACATTCTACAATCCAGAATATATAGAATGATAAATGAGTTCCGATTAGAGAAATTTGAATACCTCGATCAGCGGCGTGGAAGATTGGAAAGATGACTCTCTCCTCCATCTGAGCGTGCTCCAGCAACAACTCCAGAAGCTTCCCGTAGCTCTTCCCAAACTTCTTCAACTCCATCCTGGGCGTCCCCATGCTCGGATCACGGGCCGTAGCGCCGCCACGTCTCACCAGATCCTGACCCCACCTAGCCACCCTCTCCAGATGCCAGCTCATACTCCGGTGCTGAAGCTCAGCCATCCGCACCACCGGGAACGACGGCGTCTCGTCCCATTCGTTCTTCTCCGTCATCAGCAGCGGCGGCTGGGGGAGCTTCGACTCGACGTACTCGACAACCGTTTCGGAGGATCCAGAGACGGGATCGTCCTCCTCGAAACGGAGAGTGAAGAGAGAGAGGGGCATTTGGGAGGGGAAGAAACGGAGAGAGAGGGGTTTGTACTGGAGAGCGAAACGGACGTAGTAAGTCGCGGGGCTGGCCGGGTCTCCACAGAGTCTCACCTCCGGAGGAGGCGGAGACGGCGAGGGTTTCGGGTTGCCGGAAAAGTTATCCGCCGGCGCGATTTCCGACAAACTCTTCTTCTTAATTTTCAGCTGCGGCGGCGGCGGCGGCTGCTCATAATGATTCTGCTCATTTGGCTTCGTCAAGCAATTCCCCATTGTCGAACTGAGAGGATCAAGAAGATTGGAGGGGAAGGGAGAGAGCGAGAGAGAGAGAGAGAGAGAGAGAGAGATGGTGGGAATGAGGGGAGGCAATAAAGGAGGAAAGCTTAAACGTCAAGCGACTGAAGTTAATGACTGAAATACGAGAGAGAGAGAGAGAGAGCTTTCCGGAGGGAGAGGGGGTGGAGGGGGCCCAGGAGCGTGCCACGTAGGAAATTTGATGATATCTGGTTTGATTATGGTGGGAATAACAATGATTAGTAATTAAATTAGAGTGATTATCATGAGGAATTTAATGGTGATTATGGTATAACCAACTTGGCTAAGATAATCATAAATAATTTGAATAACGAACTCCATGGGATGGGATGGGACCCTCAACATAAACTCACATGCCCAAAAGAAAAGTTAATAAGGCTAGTTTAAATATTACTTATACAATATCGATAAATAATAAAAAATTATTTAAAGTATAATTTTTTTAATAGTTCAGTATTTTAAAATTTTAATAGGATAGTAAATTATTAAAAAATACAGTATATTTTAAGATATTAAATTTATTATTTATGAAACTTGAATCACTTTTTTTATCATTTGTCAATAATATAGAGAAATAAAGTGTCCTTCTTTAAAAAATTATACGATCATTTTTTTTGTGGACAAAGAGAATTTATGTCCTTTTTGTGAATTTGATAAATATGAATTTTTTTATTTAAAAAATCACAACATATTTATATACAGGTGATTCTCAATTAAAATTCAAGTGTTTCTCAATTTAAATTAAGTTTATTATCGTTCTCTTATTTTTGGCTCCAATGACGAATAATTAAGGAATTAAAAAGAAAGAAAAATTAGATAATTGACATGAATGATGCTGTAATTCATATTTATAAAAATAAAAATTCAGGTGAAATGTCAATTTCTCTACTTTCAACTTGTAAAAAAAAAAAAGAAAAAAGAAGCTTGTAATTAGCTATTTGTCGTTGACTCGCTGTAGACATAGCATAACGGTCACTTAGACTTGTACATGTTGAGTTGAGACATAAGAGGCTCCTTCGTTTGTCTAAACCTGCAAAAACTTTGCCAAATCCACCTACTTAACATCACCTTTTGCTATTCTCAACTTCTTCCTTTTTTAAAAAAAGTGTTATTTTTTATGGAAAATATTTTTTTTGGTCAATTCAATAAATTAGAATTGGCAGATAATAGAAATAAAGAAAAAAATTATTAGCCTATTCAAATATTTGAAACATGCAATAAATTTTAGATAAAGACTTTGAAGATATTACATTTCAAGTTTAAATTTGTATCTCATATGGACCCCAAAATACCAAAAAAAAGGAAGGTGTTTCAGTATTCAATCATGGTTGTGCAAATGAGAAGATTTAGGGCAAAAAAAAAGAAAAAAAAAACCATGGGGAAGCCTAGCATAATAAGAAGTAACAAAATTTAGTCATTTATGCATTGAAGTCTATACCATTACGAGCAAAACATAACAACATTTACAGTACCTGCAGAGTGAAAAGCTGATACAGAAGCAATACATTTCAGCACAATTCTCCATTTACAGAAAACGCAAATATATCCGTACCACTAACCACCTTTCTGTTTTTTAAGTTTTGTACAGAAAATTAAGTATTAAGTCACTGCATAGTCTGCTTCAGTCATCAAGTTTAGCATTTGAAACCTCCACAGGCTACTAGCCATACTATGATGATGAAGGCAAGGATCGAGCCTCCAACAATCAACTTCAGCTGAACATTCTGGAACCACATCTTCCGTCGTAAATGCCTACCTTGCCTCTGAAAGCTATCAGCCTGTTTTTCCAAGCAATGTGAAATTAGCAAATTCTCCGCTTAAGAAATTAATTAACATTACAAATCAGAGTCACAAAATTGTATGCCTAAATCCTATCGCGTACTTGAAACTGAAGGTTTTCTGTCTTATCCACAAGAAGTTCAATCTTCTCTCCACGATCCAGAACCTGTGAAGAAATGATTGATGAGGAATGAAACCAGATGCATGATGAAAGATGAGAAAAATGATGATAAAGGAGTGCAGGAAAGAGCAAAATCCCTTCTTAATTAGAAACTTCTGCACTTCTGAGCAGCAGTAAGCCCAGCGAGAAGTTAAAAAATAACATAGATGAGGAACAGGAAAAATAAAAAATTATGTGCAAATAATTGCCAATAGGTGCAGATTTCCAAAGCAACCGGATATAAGGATAACAGATTTGTAAGCCTTTTCACTCCCGTAAATCCATAATACAAGGCCAGTTTCCTGGAAATTGCTCCCAAGAAACGAGGAACAGACACCATAATTCTAATTAGAAAACAGGGTCTAATGAGGATTTCCATATAGATAAAAATATATAAGACATCCATTTGTCAGCAAGCAGTACATATCCCACATAAGCGCATGAGTTACCTCTTCCTTTCCCCTTCTCCCTTAATAGTTCTCTAATTTGTCCTCCCACAGATGCTTAATAGGGCAGAATTAGCAATCCACTCACTTAACTTACCTTCATCAAACAAGAGCAGATGGATCAAGTGTCTGCAAGATCATTCGGAAAGTTTGGTTTTTTAAGGCTGTTTTCCTCCCTGGATTATGGGGTTTGAATCTGGGTGCACTAACTTCTAAGCACTTCCTACAAGCTCTATTAGGAAGTACTTTCCAACATTTTCATGGTTCTTTTACAAGACAGAGCAGACTTTTTTAATATTTACCTAATCAAAATAGTGGGTCACAGAACTGTTCTCCAAGGAATGTTCTCCAAAGGAATCAACAAGTGATAAACTCAACAAATAAAGAGGTTAATGGAAGCCAGCACAGGATGTTCCAAAATCCAAATCCACATCTCAAGAGTCCCACCTGGGGCAGTACGTTTTTTTTTTTTGGGGGGCCGGGCATCGACATGGCAGTTTTACTCCTGCAGAGTAGTTGGTTCCATCAGACCCTAAATTAAAACTTTTAACTGTCCACTACTCAATTGGCAGTTAGTAGAGGACAGTGTAAAGAATAACGGAAGCATATTGATTTAGTCCGCTATTAATATTAAAATTCTGCCAAGTCGTTCAATAGCAATGTTATGCTCACTATTACGTTACTAAATCCACTTATATCCGGCATCCAACCTATTTTGAGTGCACAACCAACTCCAGTGCCACGGATGTTACAGAACTACAAGAAGCTGATGGGGCACAGAAAGTGCTGAATGTAATATAAATCATCTATATGATAGCTTGACAAGAATTTGTCCAATCAGCTAACCCAAAATTTTAAAAAATATTTAAAAAATCAAAACCATTAAGTAGGTCCATAGTTAGTAAGACACAAAACTAGCTTTAGCTAGCCCCATGAGAACTAGCACAAAATATTTCCTTCAAGCAATGATACCATGAAACAGATTGCATCAAATGGAAAAGCATGCATGAATTTGGTCCAGTACAACCTACATAGGAAATCAAAACTAACATCAATTAACCCAATTCTCACAAATCACCTGAAAACCTCGTTTCTACCCAAATAAAATAGTATAAACTTCTCTTCACCACCTTATTTGAAGTTTCCTGCATACTGAACTGTTGATAATATCTCTTTGCATGAGTAATAATGTTCAAAGCCAAACCCTTCTGAATGTCCATTGAAATATTTGCCGGCCTGGCCTGTACTTCCTCTTTGGGATAAAGCACAAAACTGAAGCAATAATACTGAAAGTCTGCCCCTTCAGAAACATCTGCCCAGTATGCTCGACAGCCAAAGCATCCTTCACCGTATCATTTGGCAATTTCTCAGCTCTGGATCACATCACACTGGACTAAAGTAATGTTCAACTAATTGTCCTTCTGAGCTTCTTTTGATGTGAAGTAGAACATGAATCTAACCGTTTCAAATCAAGGATCTAACAGCCATCATATTATCCTCACAAGCATTGACATCAGACTCACTATATACATCCACCACCAAGGCACTGACCCTCCACATATTTAGGAAGGAATCCAAACAGTAACATCTACGCACCGTGCCGGATATAGGAAGGAAGAAAGACAAATAGAGAAACACATAAAACAAAGATAAATGATAGAAAATGACCATATTGTGCACAAAAAGTTCAAAAGCCAAGTGAAATTAGCAAGATTAGAAATCAGCAATAAGCCTAATATTAGCTCATCCAGCATAGTCAGATGGCTTGATTTCAAGGGGAGAAAAAAGGCAATCATCTCAATTGAAATAGTCAACTATCATAAGTGGGAAAGGTCAGATTTCTAGTGCACTAAACTTCACACCAGACAAAACAGGATGTACTCCCTCCTATGTTCCAGACATGTTCAATATAATAGAGCAAGATCAATAAAAAAAGGGTAAGAGCATCCACCTTCTCAATGTTGTCCATCATTATTCCTTTAACCTCTGCAATTTGAGCCTTCACCTTGGCAAGCTTACTCATCTCCTCTGGATGGCTCATGCAATATTGCATGTGCTCCTTAAGCCTAGGTCTGTCCATAAAAGAAATCAATGAAGTGACAAAAACTAGGTTCTGTTACAAGACAATGCGAACCAGAAAAATTGATGAAGACGAGAAGGTTATACAAACCCGAATTCCCTGTCAAGATTGTAAGCAATGCTGAAACGATCTTCAAACAAATCATCATCAGAATCGTTTTCATCAGAAAGAGGATGACCATCACCACCTTTAATGCTTGCTCCATAGCGCTCTTTAAAATCATCCTTCACCCGTTCAAGGAACACATAAGGAAGACTCCTTCCAGCAGCCTCATCAGCAACAACAAGAAACACTACAATACATACCACATATCCAATCAATTTCTCCAAGGAAAACCCATATAGAATGAGAGGGGAAAATCCGAAATTGTCAACGAGTAAATACCAAAACCACTATCAATAAGAAAGTTGAATGTGTGCCCATCGCAAGTGTAGGTGTACTTGTTGCCACTCGAGGGCAACTTCTGCAAGCATTGCACAGCAATGGTGCTGAAGTTTCCGGAGTATGAAGTGTGTTCAGCAAGCACCACCGTGCCCTTTGCAACAAAGCTATAAATCAATCCTTTTGGGTTCATCTTTCAGAAATTCCACCCAATCTCGTTAGCAGCCACAATAATGTTCAGGATCCTCAGCTGAGAAATGCCCTAGAATATGATCCATCAATACTTTCATTTAGAATGTTCTCAGGATTAGCTGAAAGATCTATGAACAATCACTAAAACATGTGCTCACGAATTCATTAATGAGCCAAGTCAAATATTGAGGGAAATGGCACAGGTGTTAAAATATGGTGCCCAATCGATGAATTGGAATACCAATTGATCAAATCAGGCGCTAACTGCCGATAGAATTAAACCCATTTGCTATGATCAGCTAAAAACCCTAATCGACGCGAAAATTTGAAGCAAAACCCAGAATATCATGATCAGAAAGAGAACCCGTCGACATCTTCGAACTGATTGATATGCTAAGAGAGATTTGAAAGTCATACAATCCAAATTCAATCATGAAGAAGAGAAATCATCCAGGCAGTCGATGATAATAAGGAATGAGATTACCTCCCTGATGCGAGAAATGGCTCGCTTAAATGTGGAGGTTTCTGCAACTTTCAGCAAGGAGAGAGAGAGAGAGAGAGAGAGAGAACCTGAGAAGAAGTTAGAGAAGAGTGATTTCTGCGAAGACGGTAGCTTCGTCGGTACCCAGAACGACTGGTAGTTGAAGAAGACCTGGGGCTTGGCTTGGAGTACTAATCTTGATTTGATGGCCAAATTCTGGATCTATTTTTCGGTTTCAACTGCTCGTTCTAATTGTTTTTTTTTTTTTCATTTAACACGTTTTAGGTGTTTATTTTGAGGATAATTAAATTAAATACAATTAATTTTGTGTTCTTAAATTGTAATATTTCTTGAGCCGTAAGATAAACTAATGATTTACTTGTAACAATTTTTTTCAGATGTGAGAACGGATTGATATAAGCGAGGTTCGAAGAATTAGGAAAAAAAAGTCTATATCTATAGAGATATCTTGTTTACTACAGACCTACGGTATAAATTTACTTCTTTCATCTGGTTCACAGATTAACAGGTAATGAGTGAATATCACTTATACTCGTATAAGGTAAACTAAAAGCTATTATATAATTGGTATCCACGAACAGGTAAGATTTATATTTTAAATTTCAAAAGCTATTCACGAATAGGTAAACACAAATGACTAAAAGTTTAAAACTTTTTACCCAGGGTTGATTTATAACTTAAATTTCAAAAGCTATTCATGGACACCTTAAAGTTTAGGGATATGAGATCAAGGAGGTGTTCTATTTAGAACAGGAGCAGAGTTTATGCATAAAATAGCCTTCCGGATAAATATCAAAAAAATTTCCTTTCTATGATACAAATCTTTTTTTCATACAGGATTGTTGTCAAACTGCATGTGCCTTTGTCTTCAATCTTTCTATCTAAAAAATAACAAGCAAAGCATTTTTCTTTAAAACACATACTAGAAAAACAAAAAGAAAAAAAACTCAAAACAATCTTTTACTCGAATTTCAGCACCTGAAAATAATTGCATTTCCAACCACACCATAAACCAACTTATTTCGAGACTATATCATGCAAGCCATTTTTTTTTTTGATTGGTAAGTAGACCCATCCGTTTGGACCCCTGTCTCACGAAAATTCTAAAGGGCTTACTAGGTTGGATGGAGGGGATGCCAAGTATTTACTATAACCAGCACACAAATTCCTCAAAATGAGAAATTTGCACCCACCTAGAATTAAACCTGGGTGGGAAGTCTGGGAATAGGGTGGGTAAGCTTATCGTGCTAGCCAATGTGTACCTGGTGCTTCAAATAATTTCCTTGAATAGGAATTTGATGCCAAACTTCCAATCAGTTCTTATTGTCATATGGATATGAATTTGATATCCGTTTGGCACTTGGAAGCATAGCTATAAATTAACGGATTTTCAGATTAAAATAAACCGTACTTTAAAGATATTAGACGTTTATATATCAAACTATAAAATTAACTGATCATGTACCGTATTTGAAGGTGATTTTTCTTGGTTGGCTTGTTGGGTTAGTTGCAAATGAGAGGCATTCCAAGGTGCTTACCTGCCCAAGCAAGGAACCTGTGCAAGTCCTTTGCATATCAACACCACCACCAGTACATCCTAAAAAGTATGTTGAGAGAATATTTGCATGTGTTTCGACGGTTGAAACTAAAAACGCAGACAAAATAACATATGTAGAGAATTATAGAAAGGTATCAAATGGTTGAACAGGCCAGGTCAATTATGTTACAACTTCACCAAATCATACAAGATCAGGTTTCCTAAGGCAGTCCTAAAACTTAAATTGTACACAATTGCTTCCCCAAAATGAAAACTTCTGAAGAAGATCAGGTGACAAATGTTTACTTATTTTTCAGCTGAAGAAGAGTACATAGAGCATTCCTAAGAGATTAACAGCTTTGATAATCATAACACAAGCTGTTTAAGGTAACCTCTAGTTCCCAGGCTTGACCCCATTAATAGTGGGCACAGCGCCTCTGGTGTCAGTCACATAAGCAACGTAGTCGCTGTAATGCATTGTGAATTTGGTGCTCTGGTAACGAGTCAACCGAATGCGCTTCCGCACGGACTCCGTAATGACGCCATTGAAACCCGCTTTACGCATTAGAGAGTCGATGGCCTCAATCTTTGTCCAGCCTGGATGCGTAACAATGACAGAATAAAGAGCCGATAATGATAGAAGAATATTAGAAGCAGCCAAAGAACAAACTAGGATGCATAAACCTATATATTAAAACAAGCATACATCGCATGTGATTAGGAAAAAACTAGCGCTAGCGCAAGCAAGGGGCTTTATTTTTTTTTTTGAGGGGGGTGGGCACATAGAAGAACAGCAATTGGTAAAAATCATCGCAACTTCATATGCAAACACTAACACCAAACGTTGTCTTGTCCTCCAAAGTAACAAGTTCCCCTGATGGTTCAAAATGAGAAAAAATAGAAAACCTTCAATAGTGTAATCTTATACTAGACTGCAAGGCTTCAGCAGAACACCTTCTAGATTATATATCAACTTTCAAGTCATATATGCCTCATTGCAAAATGCAAGAAATAACAAAATCAGCTTATTAGCTAGACATAAAGTTGATACTTGATTGAGACAGTACAACAAGGTCGCTAGCAATTCTGACACTTGGAGAAACACACTCAATAGCCTAATGTCACGGAATGCTCTGGAACAACTTGGAATTCTCTATATTTCTCTACGTTGTTCCATGAGTTTCCACCATGTTCCAAAATTATAGATTTGTGTAGATTTGTAAATATCTGTATAGAGAATTATAGATGATAAATCTAGGCCCTTGGATTAAATCAATCCTTACCGTCCACTCCACCGGGGTTAGCCATGTATATATATACCCCAAGCGGCTCATTTGTAAACCATCAATTCACGCATCACAAAACATTCTCCCGAACTCTCTCTCTCTCTCCAGTATTCTCTTGCTTACTTAGCTTCTTCCAAGCTTAAGTCAAGCATCCTCTAGGCTTACTAGCAAGCTCAACAATGTTTTCGAGTGTAGTTTGCTAGCACCACATGGAAGTTAAGTTTGGGTGAATTATCGTATCAACAAGAACTATTACCAAGCACACTCGTAAAGAGAGAAATAAGTCCCTTTCTACTTTCTCTTTTGTTTTTTGGAAGCAACAAAGGATGTGACCAACCTTCATGCGCAGCAACTTCAGGTAAGTATGTGGCACTTCGCCTGGTATTGAAGTCAGGATCAGTAAATTCAATTATTATACCATGATTTCCCACCTGCCATAAGAAATCATTACTTAGTTACACAAAGTCAAAAGATTTGATAAAGAACTTCTACTCAACAAAATATCATTTAATAGAAGTTGTCATAAGCAGGGATAACACGAGTCTATGTAAAACACTTTGCATAAACCTCGTCATACCACCATTCGGACATATCTACAAAAGCACAAAAATTTAACGAGTGAACTGACAGCGCTATTTCATGCTCTCTAATAGCATCAGCCTGAAAATGAACAAGCCACTATCACCCCGGGGAGCCAGTAGCTAAAAGCTCATCTACACACACTGGTACTACACTCGGTACTAGTGTTAGAAGCTTTATACTTTCTTAATCTATTAAGAAAATCTGCTAATAAACTAGGAACTCATTTTTTCCATCATGCATAACAAATGCATACTATGTACACATATGCTCAATGAGGTAGGAGGCAGTACTATGTACACATATGCTCAATGAGGTAGGAGGCGTACTGCCTCAATGAACGATAGAGAATGCAAAAGGCTATATTGGAGAAGGTTAATTCAATTCAAGTTCTACTACAAAGTAGCTGGATAAACAAATCAAAAAATTGAGCAGGAGGTACCATCAGCCCAAACTAGTAACATGATTTCACCATTTATTAGCAAAGCAAAGCACATTCTTAAACACATCATATTTATTTTCAAATGACTAGGAACTTGAAGATCCAAACACCAATTGCACAAATGAATCTCAAACAATCATGCCTTCAAATTAGTAATGGTTCTTTTCCCATTAACAATCACGTGCTACTGATTCAACAGCGCAAAAGAGTTTTACACAAACACAATTGATCGGGCAAATCTTCCAAATATATTAATAAATAAAGGAATCCTAAAGAATTTGACCAATGATACATTCTTTGCTTGACACAAGATATGCGAATCAGAGTTGACAACAATTGATCACAATTATCCATTTTTAAGAAATACAAGACATACAACACTTGCTCATAAATTGTAGGATGAAATTACAAACCTCCCAATCAAGGTAATCGGTGGCTGTCTCATAATCGGTTAGAACTGAAACTGTACATTCCAATTGTGATAATTCTTTAGCTTGAATTGGGGGAACCGTCGATCTCTTAGTGCACTACGATACGAGTACACACAAAAGACACAAGTTGGTGGGATTAGCACAAAGCCAAAAGAGGGGAATTGTTGCATGAAAATTTACCAAGCAAAATACAGTGGAAGTATTTGTGACATGAACTAATAACTATTACTGAAAATGCAGCAAACCACAGAGAGAACTATGACAAATCAAATATGAAGGAACTATCATTTGACAGTACCTTTAAAATTACGGCTTAGATAATGCTAGTTTAGTACTTCTATAACTCTTAATTTTCATGAGTTTCCCAACACAGGTTTCACAGCTATATTAATCAAAATCAAAAAATTCAACACAGAACTGACATTAAAAACAGACAGAAAACCATATGACTACAAGCAGTCAAAATCAAACATTCTAGATTTCTCGGTAGCCATAGTAGTATTTTTACCACGCACCCATCTATAAGCCACACAAGAGGTGATGAAGAAAAAACAACTCCCTCAAAATGCATTGGAGAACGCTAATCCATTCAACTTATTTAGACTGTTGATACAATTCACAGCATTTATATGATCCACATAATAACCGAACATAACTTAAACTACAAGCGATCCAGTGATGCCATGTTTGTCCGCACATACAATAAAAAGAAATAGAACATTTATTTCCCACCTACCTATCAACAGTGAAATATTTATTCAATGATTTCAATTGTTGGAACTTTTTCAATGATTTCAATTGTTGGAACTTTTTCAAGAGCATAGGCGATCATGTTGAAGGATGCCAAATAAAGCACCATCCAAGTTCAACATATAGATTTAAGGGATGTGTGTAATTTCAAGTTGAAAATATTACTTGAAGAGACTGAATAACACCAAGCATAAGCCAGAAAATGAAGACTCGAGACCTGTAATATTGCAACCAGAAGCTCGAACTAATTAGTTTCCCATCCCAATCATGTGCATAACAGAGAATACCTAGTAAGAGCGTAATCTCTAAAACCACTAACTATGTCGCGCGGTTCAAGAGTCCCAATGCAGCCACGAAGACGAGGCTCCCCTCCATTCACCGCCTTCTTCCAGGTAACGAACAATGGGCTGCATTCAGCAACAACAACAAGCAGTGAGATCAGAACTCCTTGGCCATCATAATTGTTAAATATCCATGTACATTAAATGATACAAGAACATTAAAAAAGAGGTAACATGATTAATCTGGTAAATAGGAAAATGCATATACGGTTCATTAGTTTAGATATAACCCAAATTTAAATCAGTCTCTCGTTAGAACCATGTCATCACACGTCCGAGACGTTAAGATAGTGATCTCTTATATCCTCCCTCGGAAAACAAAAAAAAAAAAAAAAACTGTTTGAGGCTTGCAAAATTAAATCTAGAAGCTTCTCAACGCAACCTATTAACATGAGTCGATATCCTTTAATCTAGGATCAAAATCATTTAGAGGACCTGGAATCGCAATGTTTTTCAAGTCCCATTTCCCGACAAATACATTGCAAAAGCTTGTATGAGTAGGGCTCATGAAATATTCTACAAGATATTTGTAAAGTTGGATTTCATGGAGTCCATCTTTCTATTTCACATCTCGCCATAGAACTCATACAACAACACAAAGCAATAGGACTGAGGGATACAAGATTAGCATAGGCTGACAACAAACCATCATAAGGATGTGCTAGACAAAGACCACATGTGGTAAGTGTGTTTAAATCTTACTGAGGACAACTGGGGGGACGTTTGCCCCCTTATCTCCCATATTCAATCTCAAGACTTCCCCATGCCCATGAAGATGAACCCATCGCTCACCAATTCGGTCAGCAAAGTTGTTTATATACTAAGGTTTTATCAACATGCACATGTGCAATTCATACCCAACAGTCATTTGGAGTTCTTTGAAGCTGTCCCCAAATTAATAAACCATACCCAGAGTACAATGAAAGCACAATTTCATCAAAAAAGATCTCTTTGAGTAATTAGGGGAAAAATTGGGGAAAATCTAGACATATTACCAAAACAACCATTAATCCACAGGTCCTAGACAGGGAAGGGAGTACCATTAAGCTCTATTTGTCTCAAATTGTCAAATTATTAGGACGATCAAGGTATGAATATATATATATATATATATATAGGTATGAAGGAAACAAGAATCAGATAAGAGTAGGGAAAAGCAAAGAGAGGACAGAGAAGGAAGCGTACTGTTGACCCTCCTCGAAGGCAGGAGGCGGAGGTTGCTCGCTATTGTAGTGAGCAACGAGTGTGTCAAAGCAGTACACCGCCATCTCTTTGTTCGCCGACACCATTTTTCTCTTTCCAAAATCGCGAAAATTAAGATTACAAAGAACGCAAAGAATTAAAAGCAAATCCGATTACAACGTGGATATGATATCAGGCGAAATTAGGGTTTGAAGGAACCCCTAAAATGGATTCAGCTTCAACAATGGCGATGTGGAGAGGAAGCAGAGAAAAGCTTCCCCTTTCTCTCTCTTATATAAATAATAAAATTAAAAAACCAAACGGAGTCATAAAATAATGGATTTACGAGAATAATTGAGAGAGGAGAGAGAAGCTTTGGGTTCTTTCCTTGTTCCTTTCTCTCTCCTCCTGCCCTTGCTTTACTTTCTGTCTTTCTTCTCTCTGTCTCTGCAAGTTACAGAGATATTTTGGGGAGGGGTTGTTTTCCTAAAATGCCCCTCCCTTTCCAGTGAATTCCGAATTAACCTCTTAACACGTGAGGTACGTTGTCCTTTTTATTATTGATGATGATGATGTATAGCCAAGTGTTGAGAGCCCAGGCCAGTCTTCTTGTTGGTGGACTTGTACATTTCCATTTGGAATCGTCACCAGCTCCATCCACGGTTTTTATTATCTATTTCAACTTACGTATAAAACGCCATATAAATAAATATAAAAGAATAGAGACGAATATAAATGAATAGAAATTAATTATTAAATAACAAACACATGAACATGAAAGAATATAAACAAATATAAAATATAAATAAATTTTTATTTTTTATGTAAAGTCGAACAAGATTAATAGAGTTTTTTTATTTTGACATTTATAATTAATGGTTGGTCTCTTTAAGTGTTTATAATCAACAGTTAGTATGTAGAGGAAGTGCTATTATTGTTAGCGGTCGACGATTATCAATGCTTGCCTACGATGCCAGTATTACCAATATTATGATTAGTTATTATCGATGTTTATTGACTATCACGATTAGTTATTATCGGTATTTACCAACATTTGCGATTAACAATTACCAATGATTATAAACACTATCAAAAACTTTGAAACAAACCCTAAATTGTATAATAAAGTGGACACTAATAAAAATAATTGAAACTTGTAAATTTTAAAGAATCTTAGGTTAACATGCTTAGACAATTTTTAGGGTTCCATTATTGTGAATTTGTCTTTTGGTTTGCGAGTGTTGGTTATAACAACCACTATAATTTAAAAATTACTATTGAAGATTTGGACTATAATTTTCTCTATATTAACTTTTACCTTTCTTTTTATCGAGAAAAGAAACAAAAGTATGCCTTAAATATCATAGATTCAAATTTTGTTAATGATCCTTTATGTTAGACAATTTTAAACGCTTATTAAAGTGTCGTCTGGTTCAAATAATTTAGATCGAATGTAATAAGGAATGAAAGCAATAAATATAAGCATGTTAACTCATACCACTAAAACTTTGTTTATATCAACTTTGGAACAAGAAATTTTGACTCCAAACTTCTAAGATATAAACTAGTAAAGAGCCTTAAAGTTTAAGTGATACCTCGAAAATTCTAATTAAGAAATTATAAAGCAAACATCAATTTTATTTTCTTACCTATATTATTATTGTGCAAATTCTTAAGTGCTCCAAGATAGAGAGATTAGGTTCATAAAATTATTTTTTTTTGTTCATCTAATCATCTCGTTGACATATGACAAGGCATATACTTTCATATATACATAACACAGTTACATTATTATTGCATACAGATTCTGAGATCCTCAAAGGTAAGCCCAAAACCTGAGCCCAAAATTATTTTGTTTCTGGAAGCCACTCTGGGAGTTTTAGTGGGCCCAAAGTGGGCCCTGTCATCCACTTCATATAAGGCGAGGTAGGCCCATTAAGCACACTGGGAGGGAGTACTTACTACATAATAGTAGTAGGGCTCGGAGTAAGAACGTCGCCGAGGAGAGAGAAAGAAGAATTGGTCAATACGGAAGAAGGAAGGAAGTCGTTTGATTTGATTCTTGGGAACCAAGCCACGGATCATCTTCGTCACCAGCTCTGTCATCGTTAATGGCTATGAGATCTGCTGTTTCTCGCTCGTCGCTTCGTGGTATCATGGAAGGAGGCGTTTCTAGGTCTTCGCTCTTCCCTCGCTACTTCAGTGATGGCAAAGGCCGTGTTCTCAGCGAAGAGGAGCGCGCTAAGGAGACCGTCTACATCCAGGTATCTCTCTCTTTCTCTCTTCGATGATTTTTTTTTTTCGTTTTTGTCCTGTTTTCCGTTTGATTGAAGATTTATCGGAGATGATTTAGTTTTAGAATTGTGAAGAACGAGATTGAAGATTGATTGATTGTTGATTTCGGTTTAGAGATGCGAAGATGAGTCGGTCTCTGCATATTTTACTGTATGAAATGCCAGATTGTCGATCGTTGACAGTGAGTGTATGTGAAAGCGTGTGTTAGAGAGAGATAGACTGATCAAACTGATGTATGAATTAGACTTTTGTGCTTTATTTGTGATCATTGGTACGTGCTTTGATGAATTATGATATGGTTGGTCTGTAGAAAATGGAGAGGGAAAGGCAGGAGAAACTTAAAAAGAAGCTTGAGAAAGAGAAAGCTGAGAAAGGGGATGGAGCTGCTGATAAGGTACTCAGTAGATTGTAATTTTTCGCTTTATCTCCTTCCATTTTCGTGAAGTTTGATTGATTACGCGCCTTAGTGATGGTACTGATTAATGCTATTATTGATTTATTTTTACCAAATTGATGATTATCTGGAAATATGAGGAAGCAATACAAGAATTACCGATTAGATAGTATGCTGACAAATTTTGATTATCATGTTTACTCATGTAAAGCAATAGATGCTCTCAAAATTTTTTGTTTGACTAAGCCACATTCCTACTAGATGTTTGAAGTTTGAACTGAGTGGAACATTCGAAGTATGAGCATTTAGAACCTTTGCTCATGTTTGTGACATGCTGACATTAATGCTCTTTGGGACTTAGAGAACTAATTGCAGAAATTAGTTGTCACTCATCCATAATTCCAATTGCCGGGACTGATCATCAGAAAAAATACAGCAAATTTTCTCCCCCTTGTGTATGTGTTTGTGCTTTACTTTCCTGGTGGCTGAAAGAATTGTTGGCCTATTATTTTCAGTTTGGATAATATTGTATATTGAATTGTACTGTGCAACGATTTCAGTTTGGATAATAGTGTATATTGAATTGTCCCGGGCTTTTGTTGATGTGAAGTGGTAGATAATCGGTGCCTTCCAACTTGCGGTCCATTTTGATGTATAGCTCTAAGCTCGATACCAAATATGATGTATAGCTGCAGCAATAGGGAGAAGAGGACAAGGAAAGAGGATAAAGCACAAAGAAAGTCACCCGGACAGAATGGTGCTTCGCTGCGCAGTCTTGGGAAAAAGGGGAGATAGGGGTGTTTTTGGTGGAATTTGGACGTGATTTTGAGGGGGAACTCTTGGGGAAGTTACGAAGAAGTGGTAAAGAGGGGAATCATTCGAGGTCGGGATCACCTCGAACCGATGGCAAAAGACTGTCTCGCGTGTGCGGGAGTCCATGATGATATACTCGATGGTTTTGGAGGTGGGGGTCAGGAGAGAGCTTGGATTGAGCTGAAATTTGGAGGAGAACAACTCAACTTGTTCAAGTAATAGGTGGGTAAAATTTGGAGTGCAGGAGGTTAGGGGTTTGGGAGATATGGGATTCGGAAGTCAGGTAATCGGATAGGACCAAGGCCCTTAAGGATACGGAAACACCACCTTAGGGATCTTGGGGCACCAAAGGTTAAAGGCTCGGATACGGACACACCACCAGCTTTGAACCTAAGGACTTAATCGATCACCATCAAATATGCCACACTTGGATACAGCAATTAAAGATTTAAGGGGGACGAGCACAGAGCTCATTCAACTCTCATTCATAAACATAATCTTCAATATCCACTACAACCAAATACATGGAGTATTTATAACGCTCAAAATATTAAAGCTAAAAGATTAAGGCTAAGCATGATCTAAAGGCTATGAGTGTATGTACAAGATCAAAGGCCTAGATTACATTAGCCCCTTCTCCAAGTTAGAACATGTGGCCGGATTTGAAGATTGATTCTTAGCCAACTAGTTGCTTGCCCCTTGTTCAAGTTTGCTTTTGATTGGTCCAACACAAGATTCCTTCCACTCAAGACAGTGTTCATGGATTCTTCTAGAGACTTCTTTGAGCTAACAATGCACATTTCAACTTGATCACTCATTAGGATGGACCGAGCATGGACCTTTCGGTTATTGAAGTCTACTTGGACAGATTGCACCTAAAATACCCGGTTTGGGTATTTAGGCATTTTTGGACCGACTTTGTTGCTTGTTTTTGCCTTAGCTCCTCGAGCATGAATTATTTATGTACTAATTGTCATAAAATGATGTATAGTTCTACGCTCCGATACCAAAGTTGATGTATAGATGGGGTAGATGGCAAAAGAGGGTAGAAATTTTTTTGTTGTTTTTGGTTTTTTGTGGACGGATAGAGGTAACTCACCCAAGGAATCGGAACTTGCTCGATACCAAAGTTGATGTATAGTTCTACGCTCCGATACCAAAGTTGATGTATAACTCTACACTCGATTCCAAAATTGATGTATAGCTTGGGCAAGAGGGAGGAAGTGGTAAAGGTGCAAAGAAAAACAAGCTGGGCAAAATGGTGTTCTTCGATGCAGTATTGGGGAAATGGGTGAAAAGGGATGTTGAGGGGGAACTTTTGGGGAGGTTGGGAAGGGTTGGTAAAAGTGGGGAATTATTCAAGGTCGGGATCACCTCGAACAAGAGACGAAAAGATCAGTTGTCTTGGGTTGGGAGTACGGGATGGTGCAATCCGATGGTTTTGGATGAGGGGATCGGGATATGGTTTGGATGGAGCTGAAATTTGGAAGGGGAATTCTTGGGGCAGTTGGGAAGATACGGTAAAAATTAGGGGATCATTTGAGGTCGGGATCACCTCGAATTAAGGGTAAAAAGACTGTCGCTCTAAGAAGGAGTCCAGGTTGATAGACTTTGGTTGTTTTGGTGGAGGGGTTGGACGGGTGCTTGGATTGAGCTGAGATGTGAGGGGGATGACTCAACTCGTGTAGGAAGATGTGGGTGAAATTTGGGATGAAGGTGACTCTTGGTTTGGGAGATATGGATTTTTGAAGTTAAGTAACCGGATTGGCCAAGGTTCTCGAGGATACGTAAATCACCACCTTGAAAAGTCTTGGGGCACCCTAATCTTGGCTAGATACGTAAACACCATTAGCAAGCTTAAGGACTCAAAAGATCACCACCAAATATGCCACACTTAGATACGACATTTGAGGATTCAAAGGGGGAACGAGTGCGCAGCTCAAATTCTCATTTCATATTCATCAAAAGTTGTTTTTACAAAGCTGAATACATGCGTATTTATAATGGATAAAAGCTTGCTGAAAATAAACTAAAGCTTGAAGCAAAAAGATAATCAATGACCTAAATTATGCTTCTCCTTCTCCAAGCCAAGATGGATGGACAGATTTGAAAAACCAATCATCTTCTTTCCTCCTTCTCAAGCTAGTGTTGGAACATGTGGCTAAAATGAAGGATGCATTTCAGCCAAGTATTTTCTTTCCCCTTGTACAAGCTAACTCTTCATTGGTCTAACACATGCTTTCTTCCACTAATGATAATGCTTGGGAAATCTTCTAGAAGCTTCTTTGTGCTGTCCACGCATTCTTCCTTTGGTGGCTGATTTTGAAGGACCGAACATGGTCCTTTTCATCTCGGCGATTGAGCTCGGTTTAGTTGGGCCTTAAAACCGTGCGGGCTGATTTGTGTATTAATGTTTGGTTCGGACCCTTTGGTATATATGTTGCTCCAACTCCTTAAGTTGCAATTATTTATATACTAATTGTCATAAAATGACAATTTTCATGGCCCTTAAAATCTCTTCAAACCTTGGCTCGGTTTGCACTACTTTGGCCGGCATAGGAGTTTTTGGTGAAAAATTGATTTTCAAATTAGCTTGACGTGCCTTTGCTTGAGAACCCCTTGACTCTCGGACGTTTGACTTGGATAGAAATATCCATCATTCTCCCCTTGTTAAAAGAATTTGTCCTCAAATTCGCATGGACAATATCTTTTAAGTGAGGAAAATTCAAGATCAATGTAACACAACTCTTGTCATCATAGGGGTATTGCCTCTTATTTTTGGCCATTAGGGATATGCCTCATATAAGCATGAAATCGATTGCTCTCCATAAGACGCTAACAAGTGCTCTCCAAAGTCATGATCAACACCATGCAAGTACATTAGATGATCAAAATGGAAAACAAAATTTTCCAATGGAGTAAATAAGATATACCTCCTTGCCAACTCATTGGCTCTTGTGTCACACCTCTCGGTTTGGTTCATGGTTGGAAAAGGGGTTATCCATGGAAGTTCAACTTCTTTGTCATAATAAAAACTCCATAGTTGTTGGCCTTGGAAATTCATCAAATACAATAAAACCCTTTGATTCACAAAGTAGTGGCTCCAACATGTAAGTGTGAACAAGATAGTCAAAACTCCTTTTGGGCGCTTCACACATTCCGGATACAATCTTTTGAGGCTTCTTTCAACAATAAACGGCCATGTAAATTGCTCAAAAACAATTTCACAATCCTCCAAATACAAAGGAAAAGAACACCTCATAGAAAAAGCACCATTAACTTTTTGAGGCGCTCCTTTTCCTACTACTTGAATTATCAATTCAAGCTTCTCCTTAAGATAAAAATTATGTTCAGCTCTAGTCACCTTGGACAGTTTGCTTTCGGTAAGAATAGTATCAAGTACTCGGTTTGGAATTTTTGATGCAAAATGCTCAACTCCTTTGCTCCTAAAACACCTTCGGTTTGAGCTAGGGCATGACAATTGTCATTTTATGACAATTAGTATATAAATAATTGCGGCTTAAGGAGTTGGAGCAATATATATACCAAAGGGTCCGAATCAAACAAGTAATGCAAGTAATGCACAAATCAGCCCGCACGGTTTTAAGGCCCAACTAAACCGAGCTCAATCCGCCTCGATCAAAAGGACCATGTTCGGTCCTTCAAAATCAGCCACCAAAGGAAGAATGCGTGGACAACACAAAGAAGCTTCTAGAGGATTTCCCAAGCACTATCATTAGTGGAAGAAAGCATGTGTTAGACCAATGAGGAGCTAGCTTGTACAAGGGGAAAGAAAATACTTGGTTGAAAACGCATCCTTCATTTTAGCCACAAGTTCTAACACTAGCTTGAGAAGGAGGAAAGAAGATGATTGGCTTTTCAAATTTGTCCGTCCATCTTGGCTTGGAGAAGGGGAAGCATAATTTAGGCCATTGATTATCTTTTGCTTTAAGCTTTAGTTTATTTTCAGCAAGCTTTTATCCATTATAAATACGCATGTATTCGACTTTGTAAAAACAACTTTTGATGAATATGAAATGAGAATTTGAGCTTTGTGCTTGTTCCCCCTTTGAATCGTCATATCCAAGTGTGGCATACTTGGTGGTGATCTTTGAGTCCTTAAGCTTGCCGGTGGTGTTTACGTATCTAGCCAAGATTAGAGTGCCCCGAGAGTTTTCAAGGTGGTGATTTACGTATCCTTGAGAACCTTGGCCAATCCGGTTACTTCACTTCAAAAATCCATATCTCCCAAACCACAAGTCACCTCCATCCAAAATGTCACCCACACCTTCCTACATGAGTTGAGTCATCCCCCTCAAATCTCAGCTCAATCCAAGCACCCATCCAACCCCTCCACCAAAACAACCAAAGCCTATCAACTCTGGACTCCTGCCGAGAGCGACAGTCTTTTTACCCTTAGTTCGAGGTGATCCCGACCTCAAATGATCCCCTAATTTTTACCATATCTTCCCAACCGCCAAGAATTCCCCATCCAAATTTCAGCTCCATCCAAGCCATATCCTAATCCCCTCATCCAAAACCATCGGACCGCACCATCCCGTACCCCAACCCAGCGAGACAGTCTTTTCGTCTCTTGTTTGAGGTGATCCCCACTTTGAATAATTCCCCACTTTTTACCAACCTCCCCAAGAGTTTCCCCCTCAAATTTCACCTCCAAATTCCACAAGGAACATGCCTTTTCACCCATTTCCCCAAGACTAAAGAACACCATTTTGCCAGGTTGTTTTTCTTTGCTCCTTTACCACTTCCTCCAACCTTCCTCCCTCTTGCCCAAGCTATACATCAATTTTGGAATCGAGTGTAGAGCTATACATCATAAAAGGACAATTCTCAACTCTCCAAGTCACGGTTTAGCTTGCATTAATTCGGACCAAGATAATGGATTTTTGAGCCCAAAGTTGATCTTCAATCAAGCTTAGCTCCTTTTGTAATATTGTCAATAGTCCTTGGTCCTTGGTAGTGGTGGACTTTCCATCATTCTCCCCTTGTTGAAAAGAATTTGCCCTCAAATTCGTATGGACAATATCTTCTCAACGATGGGAAAAAAAGTCATGATCGATGTGGGGTGTAGCACCACTCTTGTTATCATAGGGGTGTTGTTTCTTATTCTCCGCTAGTAGAGAGATGTGCCTCGCATGGGCATGAAATCGATTGTCCTCCATAAGGTCCTAACAAGTACCTTCCATGTGATTCTTCACGTTGAGACATGCATGACCAATGGAACCTAGGATCATAGGGATGTTGACATTGCTTCTTTCTCTTCCCCTTGGCTGGATCACAATGCCCTTGGGGCAAATTCTCAACTTCACAATCTTTAGCACACAAGGACCACAAAGGTTCAAAGTCACTAAAACAATCCTTCAATGGGAAGAATAAGTCATACTCCTTTAATACCTTGATTGAAAGTGTTGTGTGGATGCAAGACATGAAAAACTCTTAGGGATTCAACCCTCTTGACTTGGCTATCCATACAACTCTTTATACACCTTCTTTTCTTGCTCACAAACGAGCATTCGATTCTCACCCATTGACAAAATGTAGTAGTAAGGGCACCAAGCAATCTCTCCATGATCAAACTCACAATTATAATGGCACAACGTTAATGATAAAAGTATGAGCTTGCTCTCGATATTCTTGGCATAAACACATAGAAATGTAAACACTCCAAATCAAATTCACAAGCTCCCAATGGAGAATAAAAGAAGTACTTCCTCTTGGAATCACACCATTCCAAGTGCTCACAAGTTGATTGCATGAGACCATCAATAATCTCAATTCCAAAGGCTTCGCAATCCGCCACAAAACTAGCTCCTTGGGCGGAATTGGTGTAGCTCAAAAATATGATCTCATGGCTGGAAAGAAGGCATTTTAGGAGGATAAGGATTTTCTCCTTGAGCTTCAACAAGACTTTTTGCTTCTTAAAACAAGTAGCAAGACAGCCATGGTGTGTGGATTGAAAGAACAACTCGCTATTTCCACCATTAGATGCACTAAATTGTGCTTCCTTGATCAAGTATTCCTTATGAACTACTAGCTCTCCAAAATCATGATCAACACCATATAAGCACATTAGGTGATCAAAGTGGAAAACACAATTTTCCAATGGAGTTAATGAGATATACCTCCTTGCCAACTCATTGGCTCATTGGTTGCACCTCTCGGTTTGGCACTTGGTTGGAAAAGAGGGTATCCATGGAAGTGCAACTCCCTTGCCATAGTGAGAGCTTAATAGTTGTTGGCCTTGGAAACTCATTAAATACAATAGGACCTTTTGAATCACAAAGTAGTGGTTCCAACATGTAAGTGAAAACAAGATAGCCAAACCTCCTTTTGGTCGCTTCACACATTCCGGATACAACCTTTGGAGGTCTCTTTCAACAACAAACGGCCATTTAAATTGCTCAAAAACAATTGCACACTCTTCCAAATACAAAGGAAAAGAATACCTCATAGCAAATGCACCATTCAATTCTAGAGGCTTTCCTTTTTCTACTACTTTGATTATCACCTCAAGTTTCTCGATGAGATAAAGCTTCTTTTCATGCTCAACTTTATCCACTTGGGGCAATTCACACTCGGCCGAATATCAACTCGGTTGGGAAGGTTCTTAAAACATCTTCGGGCCGAGTTCGGGACATGGCATATTTTGGGAGGGATTGGGATTTTTGTGGGGAATTAGGGGCCGGACAGATTGAGGACAAGGGTGAAACAAGGGCCGGGCGAGAATGTGTTTGGGGGTGAAATGGGTTTATGGTTTTGGCTTTTGGTTTGTGAATATGGGTCTTTTGGAGTAAGGTAAAGGTGGGAGAAGTTAAGGACAATTTGTGGGCGGTTTTGGGAGAGTTATGAGAGACTCTAAACCCATCATGGGCTAATCTCTTATCAAACAACAAGGGCCATTCCCAAAAGGCATAGTAAGCACTCATAAGCATAGCAACATTCCACATCTCAATAATGCTTAACTTCACAAAACCGAAAGAGATTAAGCTAGGATGAACAAAGTGGCTTATACCTTGATAAGGCCTTGGGATATAACATTGAGGGAAGTGGGTTGTGGCTTGAATCTCCAAACTCCCATTGCTAGTAGGCTCTTCTACCTCACTAGACAATGAATGGAAGGTGATACCTCCATACTCCTCAACTTCTAGAAATTCTTGGCCAAATGGGAAGTAGTTCATCTTGGCTTGGGTCTTCCTCATCGTTTGTAAGAGCTAGGCTTACAACTTGCTCCACTTGTGGTGGGTTGGACACACCCATGGTTTCTTGTTCAACCAAAACTTCACATGAATGAAAATGGACGTTGATTTCTTCCTCATTTGTAGATGAAAAGGTTTTCACCAAGACATCTTCATCAAACTTAGGAGGCAACTCTTGGTTGGCAAATATCGTCCAATCCACTTTCAACATACTCATCAACTTTGGAAGCAAACCAAAGTTGGGCTCATGTTCTTCTTGATTTGGACAAAAGGGAGAGGACATGGGTTTTGGTGAGGGAAGTGGGGGTTCTTTAGGTGAGTGGATGTGGGTTTTTGTGGAGGTAAAGAGGGCTGGCTAGTAGGTTTTGGTGGAGGAGAGAACGAGATGGCTTGGAAGGAAGAGAAGAATGACTTCCCTTGTTGATGGGTTTGGTCTTGGATGGAGGAGCATTGTAAATAAGTGGACCAAACTTTTTCAACAATTTTCCTCTCAACTTTCTCGCATGTGTTCACTTTTTCTTTGCCTTTCATCTTCCTTTTCATCTTGTAGGTTGTCCACCAAGTGAGGCTATGACTCCTCAACTTAGACTCAACAATTTCTATCTTCTCATGCTCTTTTAAACTCATATTTGCAAAGGCTTCTTCAACCTTGACAAACCAACTAGAAAATAGCTCTTGTTGGCCATAAAACTTGGGCACAAGTAGACTAATCAACTCAAAGTTAGAATAGGCCATTTCAGCTCTCACAACCAAATGCGAAAATGATGTTCAAGATGGTGAAATGAAAATGGGCGTAAACTGTTTTTGTTGTTTTGAATTTTTTTTTGTGGACTAATGTATTTGGGCTAAAAGGGTTGTGTTTGAGGGTTAAGGAAGCTCACCCAAGGATGGTAGTCGTGAGCTCGATACCACATATGATGTATAGCTCTAAGCTCGATACCAAATATGATGTATAGGCTGCAGTAATAGGGAGAAGAAGGCAAGGAAAGAGGATAAAACACAAAGAAAGTCACTCGGGTAGAATGGTGCTTCTCTCGCACGTCTTGGGGAAATGGGGAGATGGGGGTGTTTTCGGTGGAATTTGGACGTGATTTTTGAGGGGGAACTCTTGGGGAAGTTACGAAGAAGTGGTAAAAGGGGAATCATTCGAGGTCGGGATCACCTCGAATTAATGGCAAAAGACCGTCCCGCGTGCGCAGGAGTCCAGGATGATATACTCGATGGTTTTGGAGGAGGGGTTCGGGATAGAGCTTGGATTGAGCTGAAATTTGGAGGAGAACAACTTAACTCACTTAGGAATAGGTGGGTAAAATTTGGAGTGCAGGAGGTTAGGGGTTTGGGAGATATGGGATTTGGAAGTTAGGTAACCTGGATAGAACCAAGGCCCTTAAGGATACATAAACACCACCTTAGGGATCTTGGGGCACCAAAGGTTAAAGGCTGGATACAAACACAAAACCAACTTTGAACCCAAGGACTTAATCGATAACCACCAAGTATGTCACACTTGGATAGAGCAATTAAGGATTTAAGAGGGCCGAGCACGAGCTCATTTAACTCTCATTCATAAACATAATCTTCAATATCCAATACAACCAAATACATGGAGTATTTATAATGCTCAAAATAAATGATGGAAAGTCCACCACTACCAAGGACTAAGGATCGATGACAATATTACACGAGGAGCTAAGCTTGATTGAAGATCAACTTTGGGCTCCAAAATCCATTATCTTGGTCTCGGCTTGGAGAGTTGAGAATTGTCCTTTTATGACAATTACTACATAAATAATTCATGCTGAGTAGCTAAGGCAAAAATAAGCAACAAAGTCAGTCAAAAATGCCTAAAATCCCAAACCAAGTATTTTAGGTGCAATCTGTCCAAGTAGACTTCAATAACCGAAAGGTCCATGCTCGGTCCATCCTAATGAGTCATCAAGTTGAAATGTGCATTGCTAGCTCAAAGAAGGCTCTAGAAGAATCCATGAGCACTATCTTGAGTGGAAGGAATCTTTTGTTGGACAAATCAAAGCGAGCTTGAACAAGGGGCAAGTAACTACTTGGCTAAGAATAAATCTTTAAATCCGGCCACATGTTCTAACTTGGAGAAGGGGCTAATGTAATCTAGGCCTTTGATCTTGTACATACACTCATAGCCTTTAGATCATGCTTAGCCTTAATCTTTTAGCTTTAATATTTTGAGCATTATAAATACTCCATGTATTTGGTTGTATTGGATATTGAAGATTATGTTTATGAATGAGAGTTGAATGAGCTGTGTGCTCGTCCCCTTAAATCCTTAATTGTTGGATCCAAGTGTGGCATACTTGGTGGTGATCGATTAAGTCCTTAGGTTCAAAGCTAGTGGTGTGTCCGTATCCAACCTTCAACCTTTGGTGCCCCAAGATTCCTAAGGTGGTGTTTGTGTATCCTTAAGGGCCTTGGTTCTATCCGGTTACTCGACTTCGAATCCCATATCTCCCAAACCCCTAACCTCCTGCACTCCAATTTTACCCACCTATTCTGAGCGAGTTGAGTTGTTCTCCTTTCAATCCAAGCTCTATCCGACCTCACCTCCAAAACCATCGAGTATATCATCTCGGACTCCTGCACACGCGAGACAGTCTTTTTGCCATTAGTTCGAAGTAATCCCGACCTCGAATGATTCCCTCCTTTTACCACTTTTCGTAAGTTCCCCTCAAAATCACGTCCAAATTCCACCGGAAACACCCCTTTTTCCCAAGACTATAGCTCTAAGCTCGATACCAAATATGATGTATAGCTGTAGCAATAGGGAGAAGAGGATAAAGCATAAAGAAAGTCACCCAGGCAGAATGGTGCTTCGCTGCGTAGTCTTGGGGAAAAGGGGAGATGAGGGTGTTTCCGGTGGAATTTGGACGTGATTTTGAGGGGAGAACTCTTGGGGAAGTGGTAAAAGAGGGGAATCATTCGAGGTCGAGATCTCCTTGAACTAATGGCAAAAAGACTGCTCTCGCGGGTGCAGGAGTCCATGATGATATACTCGATGGTTTTGGAGGTGGGGGTCGAGATAGAGCTTGGATTGAGCTGAAATTTGGAGGAGAACAACTCAACTCGTTCAGGAATAGGTGGGTAAAATTTGGAGTGTAGGAGGTTATTGGTTTGGGAGATATGGGATTCGGAAGTCCGGATAGAACGAAGGCCCTTAAGGATACGTAAACACCACCTTAGGGATCTTGGGGCACCAAAGGTTAAAGGTCAGTATACGGACATACCACCGGCTTTGAACCTAAGGACTTAATTGATCACCACCAACTTGGATACAACAATTAAGGATTTAAGGGGGACGAGCACACAGCTCATTCAACTCTCATTCATAAACATAATCTTCAATATTCAATACAACCAAATACATGGAGTATTTATAATGCTCAAAATATTAAAGCTAAAAGATTAAGGCTAAGCATGATCTAAATGCTATGAGTGTATGTACAAGATCAAAGGCCTAGATTACATTAGCCCCTTTCCAAGCTATAACATGTGGCTGGATTTGAAGATTGATTCTTGGCCAAGTATTTGTTTGCCCCTTGTTCAAACTTGCTTTTGATTGGTCCAACACAAGATTCCTTCCACTCAAGATAGTGCTTATGGATTCTTCTAGAGCCTTTTTGAGCTAGCAATGCACATTTCAACTTGATGACTCATTAGGATGGACCTTTCGGTTATTGAAGTCTACTTGGACAGATTGCACCTAAAATACCCGGTTTGGGTTTTGAGGCATTTTTGGACCGACTTTGTTGCTTGTTTTTGCCTTAGCTCCTCAGCATGAATTATTTATGTAGTAATTGTCATAAAAGAACAATTCTCAACTCTCCAAGTCACGGTTTAGCTTGCATTAATTCGGACCAAGATAATGGATTTTTGAGCCCAAAGTTGATCTTTAATCAAGCTTAGCTCCTCTTGTAATATTGTCAATAGTCCTTGGTCCTTGGTAGTGGACTTTCCATCACATTTGAAACTACCTCTCTGAAATTTTGTTGAAGAATCAAGGTTATTTACTTTTGTGCCTCCACGGTTAACAGAATGTAATTTTGGTTGGACTTTAGGGTGATAATTTGATGTGGTATGTTTTGCGTGTGTTAGTGCTCTATTTTTTTTCTTTTTAATGTATTGCAAATGAGGAGGGGTTGGTGAGACTAGACGTGAGCTACATTGGGTTGGAGTACATTAAACCCTCAACCTTTCCTGATCCAGGTGCTTGGATTTCAAGGTTGTAAATATTCTCTTTGAGATTATGATCATCCCTTGAAGTCAGTCCTTAGTAGAAGTCTCTAAACAATTTTGTATAGTGTACTGAATAGCACCTTGAATAAGACTCGTGGCAGCTGCGCAAAGGATGTCGATCCCAAGTGATAATTCTTTTTCTAACAGGATCACCTATAGGCTTTACATGCTGACACCTGAAGTTTCCCATTAACTAACTAGCAACCATTACCTGCGACTTATGTGACTGGTAGCTCTGGTGAAGATATGCTATCGAATGCTTCTTTCAGTCTTGCTTCTGGGTAACATCTTGTGGCCGTCCCATAGGATTGCATTGCTTTTTTTGAATTTGTAAAATAGCTGGGTGTTCAGTATGTTATGAACCAAAATCGTTCTGACTGTGTCATCATTCATCACTGCTTCCGAAAATGTTTAATATTCTGGATGTTACGGGAACCATCACTGTAAGAATGAGATAACTCAATTTAGTTTTGACATTCCTCTAGTTTCATCTGTACCCATGCTCATTATCTTTTCTTTCTTCTCTAGTAGACATGGGCAATGGACTAGGAGTCCATTGGGCTTAAACGGTTGGGCTAAAAATTCAGTAAAGCCCGGTTACTTGCTTATTTGGATTGGGTATTTAACGGGCCGTCCGTTAACATCAGTAATCGGGCCGACAATCGGGCATAGAAACGGGCCGCCAATTACTCTGTCTCCCTCCTTTCGCTCCCTCTCTGCCCTCGCTCGTTCCTCTTGTTTTGTCGATCGCTCCTCGTGCTCTCTTTGGCCCTACTCTTGCTCACTGTCTCTCGCAGCTCTCGTTTTTCTCTTGCTCTCTCTCTCTTTCTCGAACGAACAAGAAGCCGTTCTACTCGTACACCTCTGCGGAACCTTTGTCTTCTACATTCAGGTACTTCAAGTCTCTTTCTCTCTCTCTCTCTACTTTTTGAATTTGCTGCATCTTCAGTCGGGGAGGGGGAATTGGGGGAAGTCCAAGGCTTGAACTCGCCCTAACCTTTCTTAGGTGGAGAGGGGCAGAGTGCTTTAGGAACAATTTGGGTTTTTGCTGATTTGTGAATGTAGGAGCTTAGGCACTAGAGTGTCAATGAGCATGTGGCTGTTTGTGTAAGTAGATACCTGTGGCTATGAAAATCAGACTATCATCATAGTATAGATTATAGAGAAATTGAACCTAAGTTGAAGGGGGGAAGAGAGAGAGTAAGTTGGTGATAAAAATATGTATGCAAGGTGTTTGATAAAATGCCAGAGAGATACGTTCTTTCTTGGATGTCTATCATTGATAATGGTAGGGATGTCAAAGCTGTTAGGTTGTTTCATGAGATGGGTAAAAGATAAAGAGATGGGATTTTCTTTTTGTTGTTGCAGTTTGTTGCACACACTCCACCAGTCCAACCCAGCAACCCTCCTAGTACTTCTATGGATGCTCTCTCTCTCTCTCCCCAAAATGACCCCTGGTTGAACAGCATCATCCTGATACAATTCAAGGCATTGCTCGAAGGTTGAAATAACTCGAACATACGGGAAGAATTCAAACCTGATGTTCTTGGGTCAGGTAAATTGGGTGGGTCTTGTGCGGTCAGGGTCATTTGACCCATGACCCGGCCCGACCCATTTAAAAAATTTCCTACCCAACCCGACCCATTAAGTAAGTGGGCGGGCCTGGACCAGCCCGTTGCCCAGCCTTATTCTCTAGTAGTCTGGGGAGAAACTTGTCAGTGTTCCCTGAAGAACAAGCTAACCCAAATCTGATATGAAATCTCTCAATTTTGCCCTGTTTCCATTCTTATGACCTCTCCTTTTTTTTTTGGCCAGAAATCTGAGGGAGAAACTCACAAGGGCTGAACCAGTGGCAGGATCTTGCTTTTCCTACAGCACCTTCCTTAAATAAGCAAACGGTGCCTATACTCAAGTGAATCACTGTACAGTTTGGCGGTACATTTGAGTATATCTTTGTGACAATGGAACTTATTCCTTGTTGTAAGGGTCGTTCCTAGCTTGTGAGCTTATCGTGTATGCAAATTTGGTTGATGTGCTCAATTGATGTTCAACTCAAGTATGAATATGATGCTTTAGTTAAGTTGAGTATTTTGAGAAAGTGTTATGTTTTCAAGTCATATATAACTTGGAGAGGTAGAGCTTGGTGCCTCTCTGCAAACTGCGACTCTAAAGGTGCTCTGTTTCTCTCATTCATGTTATGGAGATGAACGATGTAGAAATGAAGATGAACATTTCAATTCATATAATAGAAACAGTGTCCTAAATACCCAGTAAATCCTGGAGATGAATATATTTATTTCGCTAGTTAATATGAGAATTATTATTCAATCGATATAGAGACCATCTAGTGCTCTTCAATGGTCCATGGCTCTCCTTTCTTTCTCTCTCCCAATAGCCGTTGCATTCGTGGGAATCAATGGCAATGTCAATGATGACTCAGGCTGACTGGAATCCTCCAGGAACGAGCCGTGATCGTCATTGTTATTCGGAAGGGGAACCTGGTCTGACTCAATCAGAGCCACGTCATGGAGGACTTTGTTGTAGTGTTGTTGAACCTCCAATGCCCAAGTATGCTCAGCTTCAGTCGAGGAAAATTGTGTTTTTGTCATTTTAAACAACCTTTCAAGATGTAAAGTGGGCCAGTGCCCAGCCCACTTCAAAGAAAATTGGCTCTCACAAAGCCCAATTTCTCCCTTTCCAATTTATCTAAAATCGCATTACCTTTTATTTTAAATATATATATATATATATATATATATATATACACACTATGTTATTACTTAAAATAAAAATCATGAATTATCGATGGTCACTCCTTCAAATCACCTATCTCGATATAATTAAATTAAATACGAGACCTTTTATATAAAAAATATAAAAAATTAAATTTTGATAATCGAACTCGGGTGGCATGAATGATGATGGAGTGATAGCCGTAAAATTGACAGGAAACCGACGATAGTTTCGTGTTAAATTGGAGGTACCAATTTCATGGATTTGAATTTGGAATACGATTTTGAAACAAACTTGGATGAATCAAGAGCTATTTTATTATTTTATGGAATTAGGCATCATTTTCACGCAGGTGGCGGCTCGGCACTTATTGGAATGTTTTTGTTTGTACTTTAAAATTTATTATGGATCGTTACATAATTACCCAATTAAACTTCCTAACCAACTTTGACAAACTCACACTCAACTGCCTGCTCAGTGCTAATCGAAGCTTATATATTATCCTAATTAAGCAAAACAAACCAACCCCATCTTCCTCAAAAACTTTAATTAAACAAAACAAACCAAAATAATATTGCTCAAAAACTTATATTCAAGTCATCCACACCAACCTCGTTTCGTTATTTCTAGAAGTGGATTCATAAATTTTAATAATCGTTTTTTTTATATAAAAAAAACTAATATTTGGTTAGTGTTAGCACATTTTTATTTTCTGATTTGGCGAAGGGTGTATTTTTTCAACTTACAAGTGTTCAAGTTAAAAATTACACAAATATATACATTTTCGAGGTTTAAACTCGTGTTTACCTCAACTAACACCAATACCAACGCTTTGTTGGTGGCTAATACACTATTATCAGTACTCTTCTTTTGTGATAAAAAAAGAATGTCTTTCTTTTACAATTGTTCGTTCCAACTCCTTCAAGTTTTAAATTGTATTATACTTTATTCTGTTTTAATCTTTTTCATTTTTTTCGCTCCTCCTGAAACAAAAACAAAAAAAAAATCATCCAAGAAAAAAGAAAGCAGCCCTCATGCCAAGATTACTTGAATCCAAGTTCAAAGGCAATAATAATTAAATAATGACATATGATGAGAAGGGGGCATCAATGCAATGCATCATCATCATGATCATGAAATTGGAACCTTATCCAAAAACCAAAAATTTGTGTGAAAAGATCCCAAGTGGATTCCACGTGGCACTTGATGAGGTCAACACGTGGGAAAGCAATAATATATATTATATATTTAATTTGTGTTTTCCTAAAGTGAAGTATCCAAATCTTTTACGGGACTCTGGGGGAGTTTCTGGAGAGAGAAAACAAACAAAAATGTGGAAAGAAAAGCCGGCGGGTAGCTGACGTTGACACCTTAGCCTTAGGCGTAGGCGTCCACCTCCTACAGGCTGTTAATTGCCGACATTGAATTTGAAAGCCAAAGCAAATCTAAGCAAAGTTCAGGGCACCCAGTCTAAGTCAACCTTCTCCTCCTACCGCCATTTCCCCGTTCCCGGTTATTGGCCCTGCTTGGCTTCTACACTCCCTCTCTTCCTCTCTTTCCTTAAATGGATAATTGGCTTTTCTTTCCTTTTTCTTTTATTTATATTGTTCATCTAGATACATGGTACTCCTACTAGTATAGTTTGCACAAATGTCACCTTAGCTACACCACTCATATAGGCATGTTGAACAGAATACTGAAGTTATGGCCGAATGTCGAAGAGAAGATTGAGATTATGAGTATATTAATTGTTAGATACATTTGAATGACTTTCATCAACAAATAGAAAAAGATAAACGGAAACTAAATTGATCATGTTGTATTGACTTTTGGACAAATGTGTTATTTTCACAAACAGTTATTCTCAAAAGGCTAATAAGAAGAAATATTTGATAAAGAGTTGTTTGGGGTTAAACATCCGTTCTAAACAGACTATTTATCAAACATCCACTTAACTTGTTTAACTCTTTAAAACAACTAAACTATCCAAACAAATTTTTTTTTCAATCAAAAAGTTGTCAACCAAACAATGTCAAAGTATAAAAATACATCTACCTCTATAAATAAATGGTATTAAAAACTAATTTCATTTGTTTAATTCTCACATTCTTCCATAAAAAATCACTTTTCCCCTAACCCCTTCCCCCTCCCCCAAAAAAAAAAAAAACTAAAGCCTTAGTCTTTTTCTTATTGGATTTTCTAAGGTGACTTCTTTATTTAGATAGTTTGTAAATTGACTATGTATTTTGTGTATGTACTTAAAGAGGTAATATATATATATATATATATATATATATATATATATATATATATATATATATATATAATTCTTAACTCCAATTGTAAATTTGAAATATTTGGGTTAATTTTGTTATCTCATTTATTTTGCCTTCGTTTTCATTTCTAATGATAATTGAATTGAATTTTTTTATGCCATAAAACAATTATATAAAAGCAAATATTTGGAAGGAATATCATACATTTTTTAAACTTTTGTTCAAGACTTGTAATCTTTCCCTTGGCCCAATAGTCTATATATATATATATATATATATATATATATATAGGATAGTTAGTTAATATACACACACCCAATATTTTCTTTATCATTGTGAAAGAATTAAATTGAAAATTTCAAACCAAAGACGATTAAATTTATTGACCTTTTCAAATTACTTGTTCAATTTCTTCACTTCTCCTAATCTATGTGAAAATTATCCAATTAGATTGATTAATTCGAAAATCAACAATAAACCTATACGAAAATAACTTTATTGACAAATTACAACAACTCAACATTGGCACAAAATCATCTTGCTATGTTTTCCCACAAACAAAGACGATTTTTTTTTCGATAAACACAAATAGAGAGGATTAGTAGAACACTGGAAATTATTCCATTTGTTTCACAAGATCTTGTCATTTTAACTAATTTTTTTCATTCCTTAATATCTATCATTTTATAATCTCATTAAAATATTAATGAATGATTTACCAATTTTATTCTCATTAACTTTCTTCATTTCAATATATTATCGTAAATTATATTTTTTTAATATTTTTTCAAAATTAAAAAATGAAAACTGTTACAAGACACAAAATTTTAGACGACACACAACAAAGCACCTTGAAATTCTTACAAAAACCCAAATGTTATCCACCTCACTAGTGCTAATACAAGCAATTAAAAAATGAACAGGTAAAAAATCTAAAAAAACTAAAAACGTGTTGAAAATCCAAAAAGCCACCCCCAACTTCAAAACAGCTCAACACATAAAGAGTCTCTCTCCTCTTCATTGGTTTCTCTCTCTATCTCCACCAAAATCCCACAGAAAAGCTGCCTCCTTTCGTCCTCCTATAAATATAATTCAAAGAGAACGCCTTCCACCCCTAAATTATCCATTTTCGTTTAGCCGTTTCTCTCCGTTAATCATTAAACCCTGAATTCCCACCAACCCAGAAGCGCAAAAACCCCAGAGGGGAGGAGAGAGAGAGAGAGAGAGAGAGAGAGAGAAAGGAGGCAGAAAAGGGTGCGGTGGATGAGAGGCGAGCGGTGGACGCGGGCGGAGGACAAGCTGTTCGAGGAAGCTCTGGTGATATTCGGGGAAGAAGCAGACCCAGATCGCTGGCAGAAGATCGCAGGTCACGTGCCGGGGAGGTCGCCGGCAGAGGTCAGAGACCACTACGAGGCTCTCGTCCACGATGTGTCCCAGATCGATTCCGGCAGAGTAGACCCGCCGCTTTACTCCGATGACTCCGCCTGGTGGGGCGGTGACTCGCCCTCCACTCGGTCGAGTCAGATTTCCTTCGGATCCAATGGCGGTAAACCTAAGCATAGCGAGGTTGAGAGAAAGAAGGGCACTCCTTGGACCGAGGAAGAACACAGGTATGTTAACGTACTTCCTATAATTAATTTCATTTTAGTTGTATCGAACTGGGTTTCTTGGTGATTCTTGTATACCTTGTTATTCTGCTTTGATGAATTTCTTTTCAATAATTTTTAATTCTGTGGTACTGTTGAATTGGGTGATGGGGAGTTGCTTAAATTGGGATTTTCCCCTCATGATTGAAATTGGGTACTTAGAAATAAATTGTAGTAATCTATTGCAATTTTGCCCATTCCCCCTTGTGTATGAATTCTTGAGCATGAGAGATATGATTTTGATTCTTGATTATGTCCAGGTGCTACTCTGTTCGATTGTGGTCTGGTCTTATAATCCCAACTACAGTAGGGTTTCCGCCGCCCTGGCAAGGCCGCCTATGGGCTATAGGTCTAGTCTTGTGTACATCCCAGACGGACCCTAAGCCGAACCTGAAATAGCCCAACCTGATATGGGTTTACTCTGACCGAACTGAATAAAACAGTCCTAAAATTTGCTTGATCAATATTCCATCTATCCATTGACCAACATTCTAACTATTGATTTTGATTCAATCCGGATTAATCCGATCCAGCTGAGCTGCACCGCCTGTCAATAGGATATTGGTTGGATCCTGGGTATTATGTTGATGTGCGTTGGATGCTTGTTTTTAAATTCAGAGTTTCCAATAATGTTGTTGATTGTGATGAGGCGTGCTTGGGTTTTTAGAGCGGGATATTATAAGCTCCACTGTGGTGATAGTGATGGCAATTTCGTAGAAGTTTGGTTGGAAATGATTGATCTTAAATGATGGGGTTAGGTCTAAGAGTTGGAAAATGGCTTACTGTTTGTGTGAATAATGTTTGGGTGAGACATTGTCTTGGTTGCTTTCTTTGAATATGCGGAGGACCTAATATTGATTAGCTGGCTTTGTGGCATATACACCAAACTGCGTTGGGTTGGTGCCAGAAACAGATATCTGGGTATTCTTTGTTTGATTTAGAGGTCTGCTCTCATAAACCCTTAAGCCTTTATTTGATTATAAGAAAATAGGTTGGAAAGAAATTTAAATGAAAAAAAGTGATGAGGAAAAATATTTTTTTCTTGTGTTTGGTTCAAGGAAAAATAGAGGGAAAAAAATAATTTTTTCCAACATCTTACCCATCCACCACATTGTTATGGAGAGGAGAGAGAAAATATTTAATAGTATTGATTAATTGAAAGGAGAGAGAAAATTTTTAATGTTCTTTTTTAATAGAAGTGTCTTTCTCTATTTATCTCTCTTTGTGAGTTTTTTGTTCCATTTTTCTCTCAATTTTGGAAGGAAAATATCATTGACTAAATTGACAAAAGTTTTCATGAGTTTTTCCATTAAACTTTTTTTTCTCATTTTTCTTTAATTCAAACATGGAAAAAAATTCATTTTTCACATTTATATTAGTGATTATAAAAATTCGGGGCCAGTAGAGATGACATGCAGGTAAGAGGTGCATAAATAAGATATTCTTTTTCTCTCTTTTAGAGACAGAGAATGGAACTTCAAGGACCCACCTAGACATTGGCACTGGAGTACATTTGGTTGTCGTCCAAGGATTAATTCGTTTTCATATGAGGAAGCGTTGATTCGGGATCATTTGGTTCAATTTGTATAAATTACTGCCAGTTTCAAATTCAGAGTCAAGACGGCAAAGTTGGTGATATGGGTACTAATATATACCAGAAACTTCAAAGGCATATAAAGTTTAGAAGCTGAAGGGCAGATCAATAGCTGGCTTCATTGTCTCATCTTCCTGCATGTGAACAAAATAATAAGCTGGCTTAATGATTTTGATTCAATGTTTGGCATGATGATGTTTGCATGTCGCATAATATGTAATTTCAATATTTTAACATTTTGATCATACGATCTTTACGACAGGCTCTTCCTGATTGGACTTGAGAAATATGGCAAGGGTGATTGGAGGAGCATATCAAGGAATGTGGTGGTGACAAGAACGCCAACCCAAGTGGCCAGCCATGCCCAGAAGTATTACCTTCGCCAGAACTCGGGTAAGAAGGAGAGGAAGAGGTCAAGCATCCATGACATCACCACTGTCGATGACAAAACTGCTGCTAGGCCTGCAGTGGAGCAGAACTGGATTCCTCCTCCAGGCGGGAATTCAATCCCACAGCGCCCACCACCACTGCAGCCGCTCGGTAGCTCACCCCAGGCGCAGTTTAACACAACTCAAGGGAAGCCTCATTTGGGTATCAGAATTTCGGTTTTCCAATGTAAATTCGGATGAAGCGAGAAGGCTTGGAGGTCTTACCGAGTTTTACTTTGTACATATACAGAAACTAAGTATTGTGGTGAAGGTCTTTAATTTCATAATTTAATCTTACGAGAGTTGGGTACTTGGGTGAGATACTGATGTGGAGTACATATGGGGTGTGGGAAATTCTGTATAAGCTGTTTGTGATGTTGATGTAGTGAGTAGTGAGTAGGCTAGTGAAAGTGAACACATACTCGGAAATTAGATGGAGAAATATGTTAGATGCACTACTGATTTCAAACTTTTTCAAATGCGACCATATTTTCAGTCTGAATTCTCTGCTCTGTCTCTGTTTAAACCACCCCACATTCGTTCCTTGACCCATTAACTGTGAGTAAATGGTGGAAGACATCTTCAAGCTCCCAGGGGTTATGTCGCAAACACCTTACTTCGACTCTAAATTAGTACAAGAAGTGTTTTCTTGCTGTCTGACATTGCTCGTTCCATATGCTCATCAGTTTAACCTTCCTGGTTCAATACTGAACAAAATCTTGTACAATAGGATTAGGGGAAATGGAAGGTCGTATCAGACAGCTTATCAGAACTAAATAAAGCAACGTGTACCACGCTCTAATTGTTTCTCGTCAAATCCAATAGTATAGCCTAATAGGGTTGGTAATGGGCCAAGGAAGGGGATAACATAACCTCAAGTTGGGTTCTATATATAACTTCCTTAAACAAGGGGAAATCAATACCCATCGGAACAACTCCTAGGTGTGCGAAGGCAAAGAAGGTGGCACTCTGGCCTTCACTTTGACCACTAGGCAAAATCCTTTCCTCTATTTGTGAAACCACTTGATTTGATTACGGCAGTCAAATCCCCTTTACTATTCTCCGAACGACCAATCGTAGCATTTCAAATAATTCTCTCGCTCACTTCATTGCTTTGGGCTCGTTGAATGGGCTAAATGAAGAGGTACCCAAGCCAACCCCCAAAGAAAAGAAAAGGCAGGAAAAGTTTGATATTTTTGCAAAGAATAGTAATTTAGTTACTCGACAGCAGAAGCTAAGCGCGGGAGTGCCCAGAGGAGGAAAACATGGATATGTTTTCTCTCTCCTCCACCACTACCGCTGCCACAGCTACCCACTACTCTCTCTCCTCCCCATTCCCTTTCTCCGTCTTCGCCGGAAAACCTCGCTTCTCTCTCTCCCTCAATAACTCTGATACTCCCTCCTCTCCTCAGCTCCCCGCCAATCTCCGCCGCCCTAAAAACCTCAAAACCACAGCCCCCAAACCCTCAATTCCTCCTCCCCCTCCTCCTGCTATACGCCCCTCAAACCCTCTCAAGAGTCTCTTCGATACCCAGAGTGCCCCCATCAGTCACCCCGACCTCAACTCTAAGCTCCGCCTCACTAGCAAGATCTCCCCTCCTCCGCCGCCGCCTCCGCCTCCGCTCCCGCCCCCGCCGCCTGATGATGTTGTTGCAGAGAGTGTGACGAGTGATGAAGACGAGGGCTCTGAAGAGGTGGAGTTTCGACAGGTTGGGAAGATTTTTGTGGGGAATTTGCCGTTGTGGGTGAAGAAACCTGAGGTTGCTGAATTCTTCCGGCAATTCGGGCCGATTAAGAATGTCATTTTAATAAAAGGGCACGAAGATCCGGAGCGGAATTTGGGCTATGGGTTTGTGATCTATGATGGGCCTACGGCGGAGAAGTCGGCCATGAAGGCAGTGGAGTTTGATGGAGTGGAATTCCATGGGAGGGTACTGACTGTTAAATTGGACGATGGGAGAAGGTTAAAAATGCGGGCAGCCGAGAGGGAGAAGTGGGTGGAGGAAGGCTTGGATGGCAGGGAATACCGGACCGAGTGGCATGCCAAGAGGGAGGATTCCAGGAAGGAGTTCCGCAAGGTTTTGGATAGTCACCCGGAGAATTGGCAAGCTGTGGTTAGTGCATTTGAGAGGATTAAGAAGGTATGAAATTTTATTACCATATGCTCGCATTGAATGCTAATCGTTTGAAATGTGTTGAATTGATGTGTTCTTAGTTGGATTTGGTGGGTTTTTTTTTTTGGTGTTCATATTGACGTTATGAAGCATGGTTGTTGTTAATGCTTGTCTCTTTAATTAATATGAATTGTGACTTCTGAAATATGTCCAGCACTGGTATTTGCTGTTTTATTTTTGAGTAGTATATGCGTTAATGAAGCTATTATATTTGTATTAGTATAAACATGAGTTGATTCACTTTATTGGGTAAATGGGTGTTTGCACATGAATGACAATGTACTCATGTTAGAGTGTTGAACATTTCGTGTTTCATCAATTGGGTTATACCCGTGTACTTGCCTCATGCCGCGTACTGAGCTTGGCGTTATTAATTTTTGATTCAGAATTCTAACAGATCAAATGTCTTCATAGTGGCTGACCAGCCAAATTCGTAGCAGTATGAGTTACGAGCTCTGTCATTGCTTTGAATTTCCGAGTCACAAGACATTAGCACTCAAAATGGTGTAATCTGCTTTATGAATTTCATGTACTTTGCAAAAGTTAGGAGTGGTGGAAAATGGCAATTGTTGAGTGCCCATTCTTTATTGATACATGAGGAAAGTTAATTTTCAAAGGTTGATATAGGATAGCACAATAATTTTCTGTTGTCAGTATTATATAAGTGTGAATAATATGAAGTTGTTTACAGATCATAGAATTTTCTTGCTGCTGTTTTCCCTCTTTGTTATGATGTTCTCTGAATGAAGATTGAGAATCTTCTTTAAAATTTCACTTTTATTGTCTTAATTTGGTTCAGCTGCTTCCATGTTCCACAGTCATTGTTAGCGAACTGTATGCGTCTTTCCTATTTCCTTCTGACTCTTGTATAAAATCTAGCCGTCCAGGAAAGAGTTTGGCTTGCTAGTGAAATATTATGCCAGACGTGGAGACATGCATCGTGCACGTGAAACTTTTGAAAGAATGCGAGCAAGAGGAATAGAACCAACTTCACATGTTTTTACAAGGTATGCTGCATTTACATATCTTGTGTCGTTGGAATCTCTACTGTGTGATTGATATTTCTCAGAAGAAGTGAAAAGCTGAAAGCCTGAAACCTAACATTGCTGCCTCTGGGAGCAAGTATCTTTTGCAAGTTTTATCAAATCTGAAGGTTGCTACCTTTTGACAAAATTGAGAGATGCTTGTAAAGTATGGTCAAGATTTTTCCCTCCTTTTTTTTGGACGATTTATCAAAAAAATGTAATAATAAGATACCAAGGGGATGCCACCTGTTTACAAAACAGCAACTACAAAAAATATCATGCCCTTGAGCTTTCTTGAATAAGATTTTTGCCATGAATTAAACAACCTTCTTTGAGGTTGGAGGTTCTCTATGAATTATCGTTTGATTGATGGATTGTTTGAAAATTCAAACATAGTTATTAATGCACAATTTATTGCTTATGCAGCCTTATTAAGATATTCAAAGATATATATACTAATGCAGAATTTATTGGTTATACAGCCTTATTCATGCCTATGCCGTTGGCAGAGACATGGAAGAAGCACTGTCCTGTGCTAGAAAGATGAAAGAAGAAGGGATAGAAATGAGTCTGGTGACTTATAGTATTCTCGTTGGAGGGTTTGCTAGAGTTGGCAATGTTGAGTAAGTAAACTGATCTACTAGAAGTATATTTTACATTGTGCCAACCACTAGCAGTGGTTGCTTTGAAGCTTTTAGCTATTCTGTTCATCTATGTTATGGACCCTTGTGGCTCTTTCAGGCGTTAGCTTCCCATGTGATTTGAGCTTGTAGCCATGTGAGGCCTTTTCTCATCTGTTGGTGTGTGATAGTTGTGCCTCTGCTAGTGTTTTCCTATACTCAGCTGCAACTGACTTTGGATTGTGAATGGAGTCGTCTTTTTTTTTCTGTCTGTTTTCTTATGGCATAAGCTTGTTTAAACCATCTAATGCTTGCTTACATTTCTTGGAAGGGCTGCAGATCAATGGTTCAATGAGGCGAAAGAGCAGTGTACAACCCTGAACGCAATCATCTATGGGAATATAATATATGCTTACTGGTTAGTGCCCCCCCACCCCGGTCTTTTCCTGAGTGAATTATGTATTCATAGAAAAAACAAGGTTCCCTCAAAAAAAATTTCGTGTGATTATGTCATGATTGTTATTTGTAAATAGTGCTCATTGTTTAAGATTTATGTTTGGTATTTCTGCAGTTGTTGATATATTCTATTGCTTTAAATATCTATTGCTATTCACTGTAAATTGGTTCTATGAAGTTGCCTTTGAGCCTTTGGGTACAAGATTATTAGTCATTCACATGGGCTTCCTGAGGTTTTGTTTTCGTTTTTTTTTAAAAATTTTTTGACATGATATGGAGATTGGATCATGTTTTTTGTTCAATCAATGCAGTCAAACTTGTAATATGGACCGTGCTGAAGCTTTGGTTAAGGAGATGGAAGAACAAGGTATTGACGCCCCAATTGATATATACCACACTATGATGGATGGGTATACCATGGTTGGTGATGAAGGCAAGTGTTTGATTGTGTTTGAGAGACTGAAGGTACAACCACTTAAAGCATTTTAGCTATTGATATCTTTTACTTGCACATGTAGTCAATTATTGATGTTATTGCTGTCCTTGTAGTTTTGCTTCATGTTAAGAGATTCTTAATGTGGGATGAAGGGGAGGAATTCTGCTGTTTAAATGATAGTGTCTGTACCTGGGGCTAGATTGTCTACCTTAATTGCTAGGGTGTGATAACAATATAGTTGATATAGCAGGTCCTTATGTAGGAATGATAGTGAGTCCTAGTCTCAGCGTATATCCATTGGACTTGGTCCTTTTGGGTATGTGAATATACCAAAATCCGGACACACTGGAATTGCATCCATTTGGTTCAAGATCCAGATCTTTCAGTGCCATTTTATATCTGGACCTGACGCTGAGACACTTAGGGTTCTCCCCCTCCCTCCCTCCCTTCCAGACCTGCTTGATTTATAAAGATAAGTAAAAACATAAACTAATGAATGTTAGATCAATGGGACGACTCCCGTCCCCTCTAATCCCTTTTGCTGACTCCGTTTCTAACCTTCCCAGTTCCCATCCCCTTCCTGCTGAGACTTCTTCCAAACCCAGCCACATGTGAGGTTGCCAGTTTCTTATTCAGTGATCTTTTTGTGTGTTCTGGGGAAGAGAGAGGGAGGGGGGTCGATAACTATGGAAGTGGTACAAGGCCATTGTGTCGAAAGTGTCAGAAGATATGGGAAGAGTTTACAAGAGCGTTGAGGATGCAAAGGGAGGAGGGGTAAAAGATAGTATCATATATAGGGCCAATGACGGGTGCTGAGTACAATTATCGTGAAAGGTTTGTGGCCTTGATTATTATTATTATTTTTTGTGTTGTTACAGGTAGGGTTAGTTATTAATGTTGACTTTTCTGGTCTAAGGACTGCATTTTTAGAAACGTTGGTTGAAGATATTACACTACATGTCTCTTTACCAGGGTATTGTTTGGGCAAATTTAATATAAATATGCCCTTTTGACCTGGAAAGGATTGCTGATCCTTAGGCCTCAGATGTGGACATAATTGTCCATGGGTGAACTTTCTGTATTCTTTTTCAGATATTTTAGGTTCATTCTTAAGGGCTTTAATCTTTTATTGCTTAATATTAGGTATAATTTTTGTGCTTTCCTCGTTCAAAGTTTAATTTCTAGTATTTGCATAGCTAATGTTGTCTGACTGATTGTTGTTGATGTCATGTGCTTTCAGGAATGTGGCTTCGTACCTTCAGTCATCACATATGGATGCTTAATAAATCTTTACACTAAGGTATTTGTGAGCTACTATACACTTTAGTTGCTAGTTGATCCTATATTTCATTTACCCAGTTAATACTATGATAGTGTTTTCTTAGAGAGTGTCCATTGTACGATAACACTTACTAGTCACTGCACTTTATTAATTCTATTCTACTCCTTATCTCACATAAAATGTAGTTAGACCCTTGGGTGGGGCGGGGGAGGAGTTAATGCAATACAAAGACTTCATGGGTGGTCCCTCTAGGTATTACTGTTGCTGAACTTTGTGTCTTGTGATGGGTTCTGGACCTTATGGTGTTCTTGTGTTGCTAAATTGCACTTTCTTTTTAAGAATGATTCGACAAAGTTCTGTTCTGGCTTTTGACTACATAACACAACCTTTGCTCTCGTATCTGGGCTTGTGACTTATGCGAAATTGCAAACCTTAGGGGAGGATTTTAGAGTTTTTACACAATGCAGTTCATACGATTAAGGTTGGTTCGCTGTAATTGCGGCTTCGTTGCTTATGCAGTAAGGTGTTTTTTTTTTTTTTTGAAACCCTTCTCCCAAATCTGCACCGCCCACCCCAAAAAAAAAAAAAAAAAAAAAGAAAAAGAAAAAAGAAAAAGAAAGCACAAAGAAGCAGTTGTATCTCCTGATTTGATTAAAAGTTACTTTTTTGGCAGTTGGGAAAAGTTTCCAAAGCACTGGAGGTTAGCAAAATGATGAAATCTGCTGGTATCAGACATAACATGAAGACCTATTCCATGTTGATCAATGGGTTCTTGAGGTTAAAAGATTGGGCAAATTCATTTGCTATTTTTGAGGATGTTATGAGAGATGGTTTGAAACCAGATGTTGTACTCTACAATAATATGATTAGAGCATTTTGTGGGATGGGTAATATGGACCGTGCCATTCGTATGGTTGAGCAAATGAGGAAAGAACGGCATAGGCCCACCACTCGAACATTCATGCCCATCATTCATGGATTTGCACGAGCTGGGGATATGAGAAGAGCCCTCGAAGTTTTCAATATGATGCGGAGGAATGGATGCATACCGACTGTCCACACATTCAATTCTTTAGTACTTGGCCTTGTTGAGAAGCGCCAGGTAAAGATACTCTATAATTTAAGAAGATATTTGCTTCTAGTTAAACATAGATATGCGTTCTTGTCTTCCAGGCTTTATCGTTAGCAGTCTTAGTGCTTGCCTCATCATCTCTGGGGACTGGATGGATGACAGGCTCTCAGTTGAGTCAACAATGTGATAATCTGAGTAGAAAATATGTCTACTGTATAAGGGGTCAGTTGTTTTATGTGGCAGGGGAGCATAGGAGTGAAATTTTTGCATTAAATTTGGAAAGATACACCTTTTCCATGTCATATTTGATATTTATGGAAATGTGGGTGCACTTCTGACCTCTGATATCATTTCATAGCTTGAGGCACTGGCTCCTGATGTGGGTGTTCACCAACTACATTTCAAGATTTTCCTCTCTTTTGAATTCCTAGATTGCTATACCAATATTATTATTGTGAGCTCCACTTGATAAGGTACTTAGTTATAAAGGACCGTCCAATTAGCAAGGCTCTGGATAATCTCTGTCATTGTGTTTTGGCTATGCTCTGTATCTTTCCTCTTCTACTTCTCTCTCTCTCTCTCCCTTCTCTCTTTTGGTTGTGTGTGTGTGACATCCAGCTCATATTATTTAGTTTGTGTTGTTGCAGATGGAGAAGGCTGTTGAAATATTAGACGAGATGGCATTGGCAGGAGTTAGCCCAAATGTGCACACGTACACGACAATTATGCAAGGTTATGCAGCTTTGGGTGATACTGGAAAAGCTTTTGAATATTTCACTAAAGTCAAGGAAGAAGGACTTCAGCTTGATGTATATGCTTATGAGGCATTGCTCAAGGCCTGTTGCAAGGCCGGAAGGATGCAAAGTGCTCTAGCTGTCACAAGGGAGATGAGTATGCAGAAGATCCCCAGGAATACATTTGTTTATAACATATTAATTGATGGGTATGCATTTTGATTGGTTTTTTATGTGAGTGATCCAAACAACGTTCAATTTTACATTTTTAGCACTTATGATATTTCTCTACTATGTCGCTTTACTGCCGAATCCCTACTACACCCCCTTAAAAGCCGCCCGCAGGGGGGTGGGAATGGGAAAGTTCAAAGAAGGAAAGGAGAGAGCCTCCAATTTCCTTTTGGTGCTCTTCCTCTTATTTTTTTCTTCTGAATTTTTATTCTTCTATTATTGTTTATGTTGAGCTGTGTAGATGGGCTCGAAGAGGCGATGTTTGGGAGGCTGCTGACCTATTGCAACAAATGAGACAAGATGGTGTTCTACCTGATATTCATACTTACACATCTTTCATCAATGCTTGTTGCAAGGCTGGAGATATGATGGTATGTCCATCAAATTCTCCGATTTTCGTGATTGCTTTGGTGTCTGTTTTCCTTTCATCTAGCAGGCTCATGTGATATGTTAACTTGAATGGAAAAAATAGAGGAAGAAACCAAGTATAGCAAATCGTGTTGGTTTAATAGTAACATTTTTGTTAGCAGTTGCTTGAGCCTTTTTTTTTTGGGGGGGATGGGTGCGTTTTTCAAAGAAAATAAAAACCACCAAAATAAGCGGCAGGAAATGATTTTGACTCTTGTGAAAGCGTAGATCCTCTTGGAATTTTCACCATACAAGGATATAATTTTTTGAGCCTTATGGTTTCATGAAGTGAGCCACTTGCTGTAAGCAACTGTTTTCCTGTGTATGATATTGATAATAAATATTTAAGTGGACTTTTTATCTCGTTGGTTCTGTAATATCCCACTCTTTTTGTTGCTCTCAGAGAGCAACAAGGACAATCCAAGAAATGGAGGCGGTTGAGGTGAAGCCTAACGTCAAGACATACACAACACTAATACATGGTTGGGCACGCGCGTCTCTCCCAGAGAAGGCACTGAGATGCTTTGAAGAAATGAAATTGGCCGGACTGAAACCCGATAAAGCAGTTTACCATTGCCTGCTGACATCATTACTATCAAGAGCAACGGTGGCAGAAGAATACATATGCTCTGGAATTTTGAACATTTCTCGAGAAATGACCGAATCAGGGTTGACTGTTGATATGGGAACGGCAGTTCACTGGTCTCGGTGTTTGCGTAAGATTGAGAGCACAGGTGGGGAGCTCACGGAGGCACTGCAGAAAACGTTCCCTCCTGACTGGAATGCATTTAGTAATCTTCCGTCAGCATCTCAGTCTGACGTTAACGATTCAGATTTTGATGAGGAGGAGGACGATGTTGATGCCAGCTTTGAAGGTTTCACCGACAGCGATGATGATGATGATGGTGGCGGCAATGATGACGAAGTCGACAATGCAACTTGGTTGTAAATGCGAGAAGGCTGCTTGCTGATGTGTACTGACAGAAGCTGGTATTGAAGTTTAGGTTTCTTAGTTGTCACTGGCACTGGCATGCTAACATAGTCGCTAGTCAGTCTCTTGTTTCAAGTTGTATTTAATCAATGAATTATTCATGTATGTATTCGGTATTCACCATGTATTTATGGTTCAATAATGTTGAAAATCTGAAGTACCTAACAAAGTGGCTTGCTTGGTCCAAATCCCCTACCCTCAGTGAACTAAGACATTTGATGATATACTAGATGCGGAATGTTAATATGTATTAGAGATGAGAATTAGCACAAGAATTAGCACAAGAGTTGCAATTAGTCTCTCTCTCACTGATGGCTCAATATTTGGAGCAATTACAACGTAAGATCTTATGCTCCAATTTTGTTTATGTAAGCCAATCTATCTCGGTGGAACACATATTCCATTCAACTCGACGTCGATCCGCCTACATGATCGTTGTGTACTATATTTGCCTCGTGTTTTCATTTTGCATCATTTTTCGTTTAAATATGTATATTTGTAGGCTCCATAAGCGATATTTTATTTGACATTCAATTTGATGATTCAAGGATGTAGAGGTATTGGATTGAGTTTTAAAAAATTGGATTGTGAGATGATGTGGAGGGTGTAGCCCTCACATTCACAAATAATTTAAAATTTTAAATCATAAATGCAGATGCTCTTAAATCATGGATTCGGATCTATATTTATGGATTCGATAACATGTTATAATTCGAGTAAGAGAATTTAATATCTTTTGAAAAGGAGGACCATGAAAATAGAAAGTAATTTTAAAAATTAAAATAAATGTGATATATGTTAATTTGAATCTATAGATTTATATTTATGGTATAATTTGTATTGATGGGTGGATTGTGGTATCAGATAGAAAGAGCCTTTGGTATTAAAAACATAAAAAGAAAAGAAAAAAAAAAAAAAGACTAATGAGAGAGCCTACAATAAAAGGCAGCGAAAATGGGCTTCAAGTTTGGATTCAAATTCTGTACAAGTGAAAGCCCAGATAATGAGACGATGATCACGTGCTCATCATGCTTTTATTAGCCGGCCACACGGTAAGAAGAGTGGATCCTTGAACACAAGAAAAAGCCTAGCCCCCTTTGTAAAATCCTAATACGTGGATTTTAATATCTCGAACTTTATGCTATGTTGGCTTATAATATCCCGAATTATCAATTTACCCATTGTTGTGTCCGATGAGACATCTTCGATAGCCTCGGGAGTTTCGAACCCTTTTATCAAGGATACTATTTAGCATTACCTTGGTTATCTCATATCATTATTAGGCCAATAAAACATACATTAATAGCACCAATAATTTTGATGATTGTTTCATGCTTAAAAATCTTGTGCTATTTGTACAACTCAGACATACAAAAAATTGTACACCTACATAGGTCAATCATGCAAGACTATAGTCCGAAAATGAAATGTCTAAATGTCCTAAAACATATGTCTAAATCGAGTCCAGCAAGATGTATCAAATGAAGTAGCTAGATAGGTAGGCACATGAATTATTTGCCCACAAATTGGGACAAGAAGCAGATAATATGGCAATTGAAACTTCAATTCTAAGTTTGATGTTTAAATTTTATCATCACGGTCTAGGTTTCATCATATTGAGGAACCCTACTACCCTATCATCTCAGTCTTGGTAGGCTGGCAAATATGTATATGGAATGGAATGGAATGGAGGTGGTAGTGTGGTACTCCTATTAAATCTTGTTTTATTTTGCTAAACATATTTCAACCTCTCCTAGACATCAATTGCAAATAGCGGAATTTTAATTTTATCATATTATGTTATTAACGTTTGTTCTAAATCGAGACGGGTTTATTGTCAATAAGACCGATTTGTTTACTCGTCAATTAGATAATTTAGACAATGGCAAATGACTAGACCTATTATTAACATTTATACAATTATTATATTTTTATAACATTTTCACCAAGTAATTATAAAAAAGTAGTAAATATAATATCTTCCCCCCAAAAAAAAAAAAGAAAAAGAAAAAGCCCTAGTGTAGTATATGATGGAATGATTTGAAGTGTGATGTATGATATGGAGGGCTTTAGGATGGATAGGCATGGATGATATGGAGGCCTTTACTCTCTCGCCGTTGGGTATTTTCTTGAATGAGCTCACAGGAACTCTGCCTGCCTCTCTCTCTCTCTCTCTCTATCAATGACAATTCATGCTTTTCCCTGTATATCCACGCTCTCACCTCCATCCATATCATGGACCTCCATTAACATTCATCCTCCTATCCCATTTTAAATTTTAAATAAATTTCTGCAAAATATCCTTCAATACATGGTTATGAACAAAATATCTTCAATTTTGTCGTTAAAATTAACACTCTCTCTTAAATCTCGCTTAATTCCTCCTTTAATATATATATATATATATATATATATATATATATATATATATATATATATATATATATATATATATATATATAATAGTTGCATATGGGTAGAATCATTTAGTTTCGATCTTAGATAAACTAATTTTACGCTTACGTTGATGATTTTCATGCATATATAAATTAACAATCTAATAGATGATATAGATCGGGGTTAAATAGTGTGTTACTTATCATTAATAACGTTCTTTAATTTAAGATTAAAAGTTAGATTTTCATTGACTTTTATACTTATTTGACTAAACTAATATATAAAAATATTACAAAAATGTTATTACGTGAATACCATCTTACTCTTTCAAAGTCAACCCTTTATTCCCCCTTCCCCCTCAAAATGGTGGATTTAAGAAAAAAAGCAAATGGCCACCATTTGAATCTCGTCATATCCGTGGCAATTTTGTCAATAAGTATATGTAATTAAGATATGAAAATCTATTTTCTATTATAACTTTATGGGCACGTAGAAGTCGGATTAAATCTTCGGAAAACTATATAAAAATATATTTATAAGTTTAAGTTTAATACCAAGTAGAAAATAATTTAAAAGTTTTTTTCTTAAGTCCCGATTTTCTTTTTAAGAGTTAGTCATTTCACCCCTAAACTACTCTTAAATAAGTCAAAAAAATTTAAAAGTACGAGTCCTGTAAATTAGTTTGGTTGTTTGGTTGTTCCAAATAGGCAAGAAAGGTTAGTGGAATTACAAGGGGGTCGTGTTTTGGCCCCTCCCACTAACCAATGGCAAATTAAATTACATCACATAATTTTGACTCTCCCTATCAATGGAATTTTATTCAAATAAAAATGTTGATAATTTATAACTCCAAATCGAACTAGATAGTTGTTGCTTTATATAAAAGAAATCGCGGTAAATTTCATCCGATATAAAATCTTTTGTATTCGTAAGGTGTGTACAAACATAGTTCTTTTGTTTAAGGGGAATATATGTAAAGAACTACTTACTATAACTTTTAAAAAAGTTAACCTCTTTCTCTAAACCTACAAATCAGATTTATATTAAAGTATTTTTTTAGGGATTTTAAATTAGAATAAATTATATTTTTATAGATTTGAACAATTATATATTTCACTTTAAAGTTGGATGAGCGTAGCGTTATAATTAAGAAGTATTTATTTTTCTAAACCAACACCGAGTTAGAAAATGATGACCTTAGTTGCATGCTGACGTGACAAACAAAGTGTAAGAGAGAGGGAGAGCCAAAGGAAAAATAAAAATACAATAATAAACACGCATTACCCTCAAGCCTCAAATAACAATTCTGTCCGTCACGTTAACATGTAACCGAGTCTGCCGCCCCTTAATTTTATGTTGGTTTAGAAAGAATAAATACCCTCCAAATACAATACACGTCCATCAAACTCTAATTAGGGTATATTAATCATTCAAACTCTCTAAACTATGGTTTATTCTGATCGGACAATTCTTATTATCATGAAAGAATAAGTTTTAGTACAAAATATTCACAAAAAATGTACTAAAGAATGAGTTTTAATCCAAACTTAAATGATTGAAAATTTCAGTACAATGAATATATATATATCCTTAGGAAGCATGCATGCTCTGTGGTTGCACAAAATCACAATGGGATCATATCATATTTATCAAATAATTAAATTCCGCAAATTTATAAAAAAATAAATCATGATATCATCATGCATTAACCATATATATAATTAATTAAATATGGAAAATAAGATAAGTTGACAATTTTTTTGTATTTTTAATTTTATAACAGTATATATACGTTTTCATAAGTTGGAAACTGCATTTAATTTGCCCATATTAAATTCTGTCCCAAAATTCCCAATTAATTTAATACACTCACCTCTTTTTCCTTCTCTCTCTCTCTCCTCCCTCTATAACAGCTGGTGAACAGAGCTTCGTCATTAAAACGTACAAAAACAGAGCACCAACGAATGAAACAGACACAGAGAATGGGGATGAAGCTCAAGTTCCTCCCAATCTGCACTCAGCACCCCAGGACCACGTCGTTCGCCGTGAGGAAGCCCGACGAAATCTACAAGACCATCAACTCGGTCTACTTCGACCCGGACGACTCCGCCGAGACTCCGGACTCCTGGTTCACCAACTCGGCCGAGTCACTCTCAGGAACGTCCTCCTCGTCCGACTCCGTCCTGGGGGAGTCATCCGACGTGGAGGCCGTGATCCGGGGAGCCCAGCAGGCGGCGAATCAGCGGCTTTTCTTCGAGCCGGGGGAGATAGTAGCTCACTGCTGGGCGGGGCCGGAGGGCACGTGACGGTGGCGGTGGAGAGCCGAGACCCGCACGTGGACTTCAAGAGATCCATGGCGGAGATGGCGGAGAGCTTAGGAGTGAGATCGGATGATTTTGATGGGTTGAAGGAGCTTCTGGGGTGGTATTTGAAGGTCAATGAAGAAAGCAATCATGGGTATATTTTGGGTGCCTTTGTAGATTTCATTTCTGGGATCAATTTTAATCAAAATCAAAATGAGAATAATAATAATATTAACAAGAAAGATGATGATGATGATGATGATGATGATGAGTCGGGCACTTCGTTCTCCACGGCTGCAGCTGCTTCTCTCACCTCCTCTGCTTCTACCCGATTGTTGTTGGGCCAAGAGGTGGATTCAGATCCGATATGATCCATACCTTCTTTTAATTTCTTCATGGATTATTTTACTTTATTTAAGCACCTAGTATTTGTAAATATATATATATAGTTCCATTTTATATATAAACATGGATGTGCATACATAAAAATTTTGATTTACATATATGTTATTTTTAGGGTTACTATATGTAGATTTATTTTGTAATATTTTTGGAGAAATACAATTTGGTAGTTTTATCGATGAAAAATAATAGCTAAAGTGTTACCTCGGAGGTTATAAAATATTACCAGAGCATTCCTCTTGAACTGAAGGAATTGGGAAATACTGTAGTAATTTTAGACTCTGCTCGACAAGTGTGTTTAGAGTAGACTTTAATGTTTTGATCAAATCAAATCTCTAATCAACCAAATATTAATCTTTGGTAAGATACTCGTTTTAACTAACGTTTGCGATATCTTATAACGTTGCAAGTAGTGTTTATAAAAAGTTAAAGAATATTAACTTTTCACATTTAAAAGTAGTGTTATATATATATATATATATTTTACAAAAACATCCCTCCATAAATTTATATTTTGCAAATTATTTATATGCTTTTATGTCATTTTATAATAATGAACTAATCCAACATTTAAATTTACCAAATATATTTATTTAACTGTTCAATTGAACAATTATGAGCTACCTAAGCGGCTATTCATCACATAAACAATTATTCATTACTCAAATAAATTATTTTGCCGAACAGGACATTAGAAATTTTCTCAACAAAGTATATATATGGACATGCTATTAGTAACTTCAAAAGCACATAAAAAAATAGCTATGAACTACTGGCAATTGGGTAAGAATAAGGTAATTGACCCATATTTTCATAAGTACCAAACATATCTATCGGTGTTCGAAACGAGATGTTAAAATGAGTTGTTATAAGCTGAAATGCATTGAAATAATGTTATAACCGTTATAAGTTAAAATAATTGGTGATTATAAATGAAATAAACTTAAATAAGTTAGAATAAAATACTAATATAAATATTATTCTGAATATACTTTTAACTTAAAAAATTAAAACAGTCCATTCTCCTGTGGGGCTAAAATACATGCAAAGTCATCTTAGTATGCAAATTCTTAAATGCTCATGAAATATATACTTTCAGGTGACGCATAATTAATTTAGGCCTACAATACCCTCATTTTTCCGTTCGTTCAATCATCCGTCGACATATAACGAGTACGAGATACTCTGCCAGTGTATATAAGACGTTCCCATCTCAAGTACTGAACTTATACCAAACTAACATATGTGAATCACTTTGACATATGAGAAATGGGTGAAAGATAATAGGGGCAGAGCCATCGAGAAGTAGACTTGAAGTTGAAGCCCAAAGGGCTTGAGAATTGAAACAATATCAGAGTTTAGGCCCAAAATTAAAGTGGCATGGATGGGCCGATTTGGGTTCCTTTCTGACATAATGTTTGCTCTTTTCTTCTTTACTTTATTTCTTTATTCCCACTTCCAAGAAAAAAACCATTTTCATCTATTGATTGGAATTTATAGTAAAAAAATATATATTTTTGTAGAGGAGTTTTGGAGTATAAATATTAGGTCCTTCAACATTACTGGTAGAGGTGGCCAATTTTTGTTTTTTTTTTTTGGGTCGGAATAAATTTAAATAAGACAAATTAAATACTTTTTAAAATTTAAAATGAAATATTTTTGTATGATATTAAATTAAATAATTCAATGTTTAAACATATCTTCTCTAAAAAAATTTAAAAATTATAATATGGGTGATAAAGTATAAAATTTATCGAGACTTATTATTCGATTGATTTTCTCTCAGAATAGAAAATTTACAATATTTATTAGAGCATTGGAAATTGTTATGTTGAAGGCCACAATCACTCCAAACCCTTTAAAGTTAGCAAGCATGAGGGCTAATCCTACACAAAAGGAAGCGAAAAAACCATTTCATTACTCCCGAAATAGATACAATAATCTTCTAATACTTATATCATCGATTTAGATTTATGAATCCATTTATATGACATATTTTAATGAATAGATCTTTTTTTTTTGAAAAAAGAGGACCATAAAATATGAGGTGAATTTTTTAAAAATAATATAAAATATATAATCATAGTAACCTAAGTCTGTAGACCTGAATTTTTCGTATAATTTGTAATAATCTCAACCCAAAGTTCAAATATTAGAGGATTATTTTACTAAAACTCCATAGTCCCCCTACTAGACTTCTTTAACATATTTATTAAATGATCTGTTCGAAATGACTCGTTAAAATAAATTATTATAGTGGAAATGAGTTGAATGAGTTGAAACAAGCTAAAATAAATATTTCATCCGTTTTAAAATACATGTTGTTTTAAAGTTATGCGGAAATATCAAGGAAATCTAAAACTTATAACAAATTTTGTGTTAAAAGACCAAGTTACCTCCTATATTTCATTAGAAATGAAGAAAATTAAAGAAAAAAAGAAGAGAAACAAAACAATTAATAAAGACAAAATTGGTAAACTCCAATTAATATGTCATTTGAATTGTAAAGTGCCAAGAATTATAAAACGAAAAAATTAGTTAAAATGACATGTATATTAAACGGATGGAGTAGTTGTTATGAACCGAAATTGTTAGGTTTTATACCTATTATGGTTATTATAACTGAAAAAAGTTAAAAATTATTATAAATATTGATATAAATATCATTTTAAACTAATATTAAATGATTATTACCAAGATTAGGGTAGAACACAAGCAGTTTTAATTTACTAAGCCCAATGGAGGTATGTTTGTTGATGGGGTTACAAAGCTGGCATGAAAATTTCTAGTTTTATGATCCATAAAATTCTCCCCCGGCCCCCTCACACTTTAGTTTTACAGAGAATAACTGAAGCGCAGTTTCCAACCCCTTCAAACCCAGACAGACAGTCCAATCTGCTTTGCCACCTCGTTAATGCCGGAACTTTCTTCTTCTTCTTCTCTCTCTCCTCTTCCTTTTGCTTCTCCTTGGGCTTTCCCTTCCCCCTTTTCCCTTTATCTTTTCTTTTCTGAGTTTTTGATCATCTTCATCATTATCGTATCAATAACTTTCTCTTCAACCATCCACACAACTCCCCTCCCCCACTTTTTTTTTTTTTTAAAAAATTATAATAAAAAGACACCAAATATATCAATATCACACAAACAATTAAACAATCCAACCCGCCAATGAGCTCATATCTCAAATGGCAAGAATGTTATTTTTCTTTGTGTAGGTTATGGGATCAATTTTCATGACCTGCAATTCTCCTTATATGAAGAGGAACAAGGTTGTGAATCAGACACTAAAGCCTGAGTTTCTCCCTCCCCTTGGATCACTTAATCCTGTTGGTGTTCTCCTAAGACAAGAGACCGAATAAAAATGATACACACTTATTTTTAAAAAACAAAAAAAAAGTAAACAATCCAATAAGAATCAAGGTTTTTTTAATTTATTTTTTACTATGTACAAATCTTTTTTCTTTTAATGAGTGAGTGTAAATAAAAATTAAAATAATGAAAATAGATATTTATCCTGTCTAGTCTATAGTGTGTAATATATTATATGGTAGGAAATTAATTTATTCTTTTCGCATATCCAAACAAACATATATTTCGTATTTGTGTCATATCGCAGTATACGTTGCTTTTTGTTAGGGTCTGCATTCTATAAAGTGATTCACTCATTTGTATCGGCTAATCTTCAATTTTTTCTTTTTGAATACCAATTTTATATCATTAGTGCCCTTTTAATTAACATATTTTATATACTCCTTTAAAGTTTTAGAGAGAGAGAGCGAGAGAGCCCTTTATCCAACTACTACTACTCCTTCGAAAGCAGGAGAGAGAAAAACAACCACAAACACCTTCGCTTTGCTTCACATGCATTCCACTTTCACTCCTCACCTCACCATTTCTGTTTCCTCTTCCTGCACGAAAGGCACAAATACAATCCCCCCTCTTCTTATATACATATACTCCCTTTCCCCCTCTTCTTCTGCGCTCTCCTACGCAACTTCCACTCTCACTACTCCAACACTTATGACACTGATCATACTCTTCTCTTTATAACCTACACCATTCTCTCCCTCTCCCTCCTGACTTTACCTTCAAAATGCGAACTGCAGGTTGCAGCATTCACCAATCTCTAACCCCAGAAGCAGCAACCATAGTAAAGCAAGCCATAAGCTTAGCCAGACGACGAGGTCATGCCCAAGTCACCCCTATCCACGTCGCTACTGTGATGTTAGCCTCACCGGCTGGGCTTCTGAGATCGGCGTGCCTGAAGTCCAACTCGTACCCGTACCAATGCAAGGCCTTGGAGCTGTGCTTCAACGTGGCCTTGAACCGGCTTCCCTCGAGCTCACCCAGCCCCATACTCAGCCCACACCACCCTCACTACCCGGCCCTGGCAAACGCCCTCATGGCGGCCTTCAAGAGGGCCCAGGCCCATCAAAGACGCGGCTCCATTGAGGCCCAACAGCAGCCCATCCTCGCCCTGAAGATCGAGACCGACCAGCTCGTGATTTCTATCCTGGATGATCCTAGCGTTAGTAGGGTTATGAGAGAGGCTGGCTTCACCAGCACCCTCATTAAGTCTAACGTTGAGCAATCTATTTCCGAGCTCTCCTCTCAAACTAATAGTACCAGTGCTGCCACTAATAGTATTAGCAATGTCATAATCAGCTCTAATTTAAAGCCTACTAATAATTTGAATCCTTTCGAGCTTGGGTTCTCGAAGCAGGGCTTTGGGCAGGGTAGGAGCGAGGATGTGTCGAGTGTGATCGAGTCGTGGGTGAGGAGGAGGGACAAGAGCAGTGTGGTCCTTGTCGGGGAGTGCTTAGGCAGCTGTGAAGGGGTTGTTAGGGGAGTTAAGGAGAGAGTTGAGAGAGGAGATGTTCCCACGGAGCTAAGGTATCTGCAATTCCTAAACTGCCCTTTGGTGTCCATGAAGAACCTGTCGAGGGAGGAGATTGATATGAAGCTAGGAGAGATGAGATGCCTCCTGAAGGGGTGTGCAGGAAGAGGGGTAGTTTTGTCCTTGGGTGATCTTAAATGGGTGGCTGAGTATTGGGCATATTACAATACTACTTCTGAGCAGCAAAAGAGACAATATTATTACTATTGTCCAGTGGAGCACTTGGTTATGGGGCTTAGGAGGTTAGTCTTTGGAAATGTAGAAAATGGAAGGATATGGCTGATGGGTATTTCTACATTCAACTCTTTCAACAAGTGCAAAGCTGGGAATCCTTCCTTGGAGACACTCTTGGATCTTCATGCTCTTACCATTCCTTCTGCAACTTTGGACCTTAGCCTCAACCTTGATAGGTATACTTTACAGCATAAAATTTCAGTTAAATTTTCGTCTTATGTATTATGTACCTACTAATCAATTTCTTAAAAGTTAATTAGTGTTAATCCTGATGTTTTTTTCGGCTTCTTTATTACAGCAGCAAATGCAGTGCATCAGGAGTTGGAGTCATCAGCTGGCCAGTACTTGGAAACAAATGTGATATTCGACAGAGTGAGTCGATTACCACCATATCAACAAACACAAACTCGAGCTTGCCTTCCTGGCTTCAGAAGTGCAAGGAAGAGAGCAGAGAACTCAGCACTCATTATCAGGTCCATATTTGCCCATATTTTATGTGTGTTCTATTTTTCAATATATTTAATGAAAAAGAAAAGAAATGAAAAGTGGGAAATTGACATTGGTTTGTTGTATTATCGATCTATTATTGCAGGAGGAAAGTGTACAAATGAAGGAGCTTTGCAAGAAATGGGACTTAATCTGCACCAATAAATCAGACAAAACCTCCAACTTCCCTGAGAAAACAATCAACTTTTCCTCATGTTCTCCATCCTCTTCCCCTTCAATTTCTTCCCATGACAATTTTTCCAAGCCAATGAGTTCTTGGCCTACCATCTTTGAACCCAAATGGACGCCTAAACTGGAGCATCAATTTCTCAGCCCCAAAAACTACCCAAAACCAGAAATCCTATCCAACCCGAGCTCCATCCCAAACTCAGCCTCATCAAGCGAGACAACTGAGCCAGTAGAAGTAGTCGACAGATTCAGAGAGAACAACCCCGAGAATTTGGAAGCTTTGTGCTCTGCATTGGAGACCAAAATCCCATGGCAGAAGGACATCATCCCAGAAATTGCAACAGCAATCCTAAGATGCAGGTCAGGGCAATGCAAACTGAGGAGCCGCCTCAAGCAGGAGACTTGGTTGTCCTTCTTAGGAGCTGATGATGACGGCAAACTCAAAACAGCAAAAGAGTTATCGAAACTAGTTTTGGAACTCAACCCAGCAGCTTCAAATCCATAGGGTTGAGCTTCTTCTCATCATCAACCCGGGCAGATTCAACAGCGGATTGTTCCAAGACCAACAAGAGGGCAAGAGATGAGACCAGTCATGGTTACGTAGAAAGATTAGCACACGTGGTGAGGGAGAACCCCACCGTGTGTTCTATGTAGAGGATGTTGAGCAGCTCGATTTGGGGTCTCAGAAGGGCATCAAAAGGGCAATGGAGACCGGAGAATTCGTGCTTTCTAATGGAGATAAGGTCCCTCTCGAGGATGCCATTGTCATTTTCAGCTGCGATAGTTTCAGCTCTGCATCCCGAGCTTGCTCTCCCCGGTCAAGCAGAAGCTGGAGGAGGCTAATGCTGATGAAGAAAGGGATGAATCAGGCAATAAGTCGGATGATGTTGATGAGGCTAGCTCTTCTTTACCACTCGATTTGAACATCGCAGTTGATGGTAACGATGATAATAACGATCACACTATGGGTGACATTAGGATCCTCGAGGCGGTGGACAAGCAGATCTTCTTCAGAATTCAGGTGTTGTAGGGGAATTATAAGTTAGAGAGGAGATTGTCATTTCATTGCTGATCTTAATCGCCGTAGTTTCCTTTTGTATGTTTGGAAATTTTCAAGGGGGTGGGAGGTATACGATGACAGTAATTAGAATATTAATCCGGTGAAAGTCCGTTAATTAGATCATGTTTAGAGTTATTTAACATATATGCTTGGAGTTGCAGCAAGCTGCCATGGAAACTTTCTTGTATGTAATGTAATATAGATTGTAAAAACTAATCATCTTTTTCTAGCTAATTTTCTCTCCTGCATATTTGGGGTTCGTTCTGTGTATTTTCTTGGTCAATGAAAATATCACCATGTATTAGACAGGGGATCTCATATCCATGGCCAAGACCCCATGACTCCATGAGGCCTATACCCTGCTTATATTCTCTGATGCCACGTCTTTATGTTTGGCCCACAAAACTCCTATAATTTTTTTTTTCGTCCAACCATTAATTGACATATATCTCGACAATATAAACTCTCTTGGGCATATAATAGATGCGTTGGGTATCTGGCGTAGCATGTTCAATTAGGCTATCTTCAAATATCCCATTATTGTTTTCCTATCATAATAAGATAGCAATCTAATCTAGTCCTTATTCCACCACAAGCCACCAAGAAGTATAAGGGCTCTCTCGAGTGAAAACACACGCACTCCCTCCCCGTCCCCGTCCCCGTCCCCAAAGGATACGGAGGACAAATCTAATCCTATACGTAGTGAAGGGTTGGTTCATTTCTCCAATAACATACCACTTATCTCTAATTGTAGCTTATCAAACGATAAACTAAAAAGATGTTTTAAATCTAATATAGTTTCTTTAGTACCATTACTGCTAACAACTTACGCTACCATAACATTATTTCATTAATACGTTCAAAAACATATATATTTTAAATTTTTAAAAGAAAACCTACCAGAGCATTATTACTCTTGAACTTCTTTTAATCATAATTTTAAATTTTACAAATTTAATGACTTTGACTTTGACTCGATTCATAAGTTGTGATGGACATACATAATCAACAGAATTGAAATAATAAAATTAAAGCGATCCACTGTCTACTGCTGCTGAATTTCCAGTCCACCAATACAATTAGTTCGATCCCAAGAAAATAAAAATACAACAATAATTTGGATTGGCAGAATTATATTAATAATTAAAATAATAAACCAAAAATAATGAGGGGTGGTGCGGTGGAGCAATGATTAAGTGGTTAATGGGTGTCGAAGCTCGAGGGAGGAGGTCGTATCTTCATTAGACAGTTGCGTTGCATTATTAACTTAATTAATTAACTAAATTAAAATAATTAATTACATTTATTAGTAGTGCTATGCGTTCAGCTGGACGGCTGTATTAGAACAAGCATCTTCTGCTCTTTAGTGCCCATCACTATTTTATATGGATTGCATTTTTTTTCTTCCCTTAATTTGTTTTAAAAATAAAAATACAAAACTCCACATATATAGGGTAAATATATATGATTATTTTCTTCTTATTCAATTGAATTTTATGTGATAATGATAAATGTCAGTTTTTATTGTTGCTTTACAACGAACTTGTATTCAATCGCTAAGTTCCGTTGCTATGTGACGTTTTATTGCAGTGAGAAGGTAAACCGAGTTGAGAATGAAACGAATTACTCCATCCGTTTTATAACACATGTTATTTTAAATATATTTTTTCATTTCACAATAATTATTAATTTACAATCCCAATAACATATTAATGACTCGTAACTTTCAATTCCCAAGAATCGAAGTAAAAATTTAGCCACTTGCAAGTTTATGACAGCTCTAAAAAAAAAAGAAAAGAAAAGAAAAATTCTTTTGAGACGGAGATCTCTTTTGGTCTAAAGAGTATATAAGCTTCTTTTTGTCTTTATTCTTTACATCAAATCTAGTAGTAGCTAGTTTTACGGCTTTTAGTCCTTTCCCCGCCAGTACTTTGAAATCTTCCTCTGCCCTGTCATCTTTTCTTATTCTTTTATAAATTCAAACAATAAAAATAAATTTTGGTATCAAAAATCAAATTTCAAAAGTGAAATAAAAGGACATCGAAATATTTACACACAATTTTCTTTTAACCTCATCTCCAAATTACATTTACGTGAAACAATAATAATATCATATTTCTTCCTTTTCAAAATACTTATTGTCGCTTTTAAGGTTACGAGAGAGTATTAATGAAACACTAAATTTATGACAAAATTTGTGTTAAAAAACCAAATTGCTCTAAATTTTTATTGGAAAAGAAGAAAATCAATAAGAAAAGGAGAAAAATATATCAACTAATAAGGACAAAATTGGTAAATTAGTTATTATACGTTATTGGAATTGTGACAAATATTATGAAATGAAAAAATTAATTAAAATGATATTTATTTTGAAACGGAGGGAGTAATTTGTAAAAAAATAAAGAAAATAATTAAACGTAAAAGTTTGTGTTTATATTGTTGAATTCATTTGCCCTTTTTCTTTCTCTTTTGTCCCCCAAACGAACTCTTCTTTCTCAAAAAGGAAAAATAAAAGGAAAAAAAAATTCCCCTTTAGATACCAAAGCATAAGTGGTTCCTTTGCCCAACACCTACGTAATGCATCAATCGCTTTCCTCACATTTTGCGATCGAACTTGAATATTCACTAATTATTGTAATTAATTAAAGTTAATGGAATAATCAAAATTCTAATTGGACAAAAAGAAAAAATAATTTGTATGACTATTATTTTTTACATTTTTTAAGCGAAGGTTCTCTGTGCCTTAAAAATTTGAAATAGATGAATTGAAAGTATGCATGATTTGATTGTTATGTGGTACGTACTCAATAATTCAATATGAAATCATGTATCGAGATTGATTGGAAATAAAGCCATCGATATTGACAAAGGTATACCGTACTTTTGAAAATATGTATTTTTAGAAATCACTTATATATTTTTATTTCTGTTTTTATCATCTTAATTTTTTTAATCCATATGACTTTTTTTAATGTTATTAATTAGTTTATGAAAAAGAAATAATCAGTTTGAAAAAAAAAAAACATATACAGAAAATTTTTTTCCAAAGACATTGAATTTAGTGAAAATGATTTTTAAAAATTAAAAACTAAATACTTATATATCAGTTTTTGGGAAATTTTTAAAATGTTTTAATTTGTTTAAAAATAAATCCAAAAGTTTATTCATTCTTAGGTTCGATATCACATAGTACTTCCTAACAATTCACAGTGGAGGTGATTACCGAGAAAATGAGTAATTATTCTCCATTGCCAGAATTGATCGAAAATAGGCGAAGGAGTTTTTTTTTTTTTTTTTGATGTATGCAATTTAACGTAAAGTATTCATTTTTTTGACAAAACTTATTTGTAATTTATAAAAATGAGAGAATTAATGCATACTAGTTCAAGTTGTTTGATACTTGTTTTTTTTAAATAAGATCTCGGATCAGAAATTTTACGTTATGAATGGAGAAAGTTTGTTAGAAGAGAAACTGTAGCCCGACTCCACAAAATTAGAGAAGATCAAAGACTTAAGAGAGAGAGAGAGAGATTAAAGCACATGAATTAAGAGCATAAATTTACAAATTAAGATATGTTACATAGACGAAGCTAAGGCTCTAAACAACTACACTAATCAACTATTAGTGCATTTTTCATGCATCTAGTCATTGTATACCAACCCACCCAACTACTGGAAAATTCAAAACAAAAAAGCCCAATTTAATTATCTCAACGTACGTACACCTAATACGTAATTCCATCTTCTACAACAACTGAATTCTGAAGAAAACCTGCTTATCCACTGCCTCAATCATCCTAATCTCACCAACTGATTGATTATTATCATCATCATGATCACGATCATCAACTGCAATGTTCAAATCAAGAGGCAAAGAAGAGCTAGCCTCATTAGCATCATCCAACTTATTGCCTACTTCTCTCTCTTCATCCACCTTCTGCTTAGCCCGGGGAGAGCAAGCGCGGGATCCAGAGCTGAAACTATCGCAGCTGAAAATGACAATGGCGTCCTCAAGAGGCACCGTCTCCCCATTAGTGAGTACAAATTTTCCGGTCTTCATTGCCCTCTTGATTCCCTTCTGAGACCCCAGATCGAGCTGCTCCACATCCTCTACATAGAACACGCGGTGAGGGTTCTCCTTCACTGCGTGTGCTAATCTTTCTACGTACCCATGACTTGATTCATCTCTTACCCTCTTGTTGGTTTTGTAATTAGAATCTTGATCTGTTGAATCTGCCCGGGTTAGTGATGAGAAGCTGCTTGACCCTATGATTTTGAAACTGCTGGTCTGAGTCCCGAAAACTAGTTTGGCTAACTCTCTTGCAATTTTGTGTTTGCCATCATCATCAGCTCCTAGGAAGAAAAGCCAAGTCTCCTGCTTTACTCGGCCACCCGGTTTGCGTTCCCCTGATCTGCATCTTAGGATTGTTGTTGCAATTTCTGGGATGATGTCCTTCTGCCATGGGACTTTGGTCTCCAATGCAGAGCACAAGGCTTCTAAATTCTCGGGGTTGTTCTCTGTGAATCTGTCGACTACTTCTACTGGCTCAGTTGTCTCGCTTGATGATGCTGAGTTTGGGATGGAGTTTGGGTTGGATAGGATTTCTGGTTTCGGGTAGTTTTTGGTGCTGAGAAATTGATGCTCCAGTTTAGGTGTCCATTTGGGTTCAAAGATGGTAGGCCACGCACTTATTGGCTTGGAAAAATTGTCATGGGAAGAAATTGAAGGGGAAGAGGATGGAGAACATGAGGAAAAGTTGATTGTTTTCTCAGGGAAGTTGGAGGTTTTGTCTGATTTATTGGTGCAGATTAAGTCCCATTTCTTGCAAAGCTCCTTCATTTGTACACTTTCCTCCTGCATTAATACCCAAAGCCAATGTTAATAATTCCCACTTTAATTTCATTTCTTTTGTTTTTCATTGAAAGAAAAAGTCTAAAGATCTGTAGCTATGAACCTGATGATGTTGGATGCTGAATTCACTACTCTCTTCCTTGCACTTCAGAAGCCAGGAAGGCAAGCTCGAGTTTGTGTTTGTGGATGTGGTGGTGGTGGTGGACTCATTTTGTCGAAAATCGCTTTTGGTTTCAAGTAGTGGCCAGCTTATGACTCCATCTCCTGATGCACTGCTTTTACTGCTGTAGAAACAAGCAGAAAAAAACAGCAGGGTTAGCACTAATTACTTAATTAAGGAATTGATAAGTAGGTACATACATGTAAGAAAAAATTGTAAAACAAAAAAGTTTATGCATATATAGTATACCTATCAAGATTTAGGCTAAGGTCCAAAGTTGCAGAAGGAATGGTAAGAGCATGAAGATCCAAGAGTGTCTCCAAGGAAGGATTCCCAGCTTTGCACTTGTTGAAAGAGTTGAAGGTTGATATACCCATCAGCCATATTCTCCCATTTTCTACATTTCCAAATACCAACCTCCTAAGCCCCATAACCAAGTGCTCTCCTGGACAATAGTAATAATATTGTCTCTTTTGCTGCACAGAAGTAGTATTGTAATATGCCCAATACTCAGCCACCCATTTAAGATCACCCAAGTACAAAACTACCCCTCTTCCTGCACACCCCTTCAGGAGGCATCTCATCTCTCCTAGCTTCATATCAATCTCCTCCCTCGACAGGTTCTTCATGGACACCAAAGGGCAGTTTAGGAATTGCAGATACCTCAGCTCCGTGGGAACATCTCCTCTCTCAACTCTCTCCTTAACTCCCCTAACAACCCCTTCACAGCTGCCCAAGCACTCTCCCACAAGGACCACACTGCTCTTGTCCCTCCTCCTCACCCACGACTCGATCACACTCGACACATCCTCGCTCCTGCCCTGCCCAAAGCCCTGCTTCGAGAACCCGAGCTCAAAAGGATTCAAATTATTAGTAGGCTTTAAATTAGAGCTGATTATGACATTGCTAATACTATTAGTGGCGGCGCTGGTATTATTAGTTTGAGAGGAGAGCTCGGAAATAGATTGCTCAACGTTAGACTTAATGAGGGTGCTGGAGAAGCCAGCCTCTCTCATAACCCTACTAACACTTGGATCATCCAGGATAGAAATCACAAGCTGGTCGGTCTCGATCTTCAGAGCGAGGATGGGCTGCTGTTGGGCCTCAATGGAGCCGCGTCTTTGATGGGCCTGGGCCCTCTTGAAGGCCGCCATGAGGGCGTTGGCCAGGGCTGGGTAGTGAGGGTGGTGTGGGCTGAGTATGGGGCTGGGTGAGCTCGACGGAAGCCGGTTCAAGGCCACGTTGAAGCACAGCTCCAAGGCCTTGCATTGGTACGGGTACGAGTTCGACTTCAGGCATGCCGATCTTAGAAGACCAGCCGGTGAGGCTAACATCACAGTAGCCACATGGATGGGGGTCACTTGAGCATGCCCTCGTCGTCTGGCTAAGTTTATGGCTTGCTTTACTATGGTTGCTGCTCCTGGGGTTAGAGATTGGTGAACGCTGCAACCTGCAGTTCGCATTTTTGAGCGCTTGAGAGAGAGAGAGAGAGAGAGAGGGGGGTGTTGAAGAGTTAAGAGAAGAGTGTCATTTGTTGATGAGGAGTATACAGGTGTAAGTTAGAAGGGGAGGATATGAAGAGAGCGAGGAGGAAGAGTTCAGGATATATATTGGGTATGTGCCTTACTTGTTGGAAGGGCAAAATTTTTAGATTTTCTGTCTGCTGAAAGTAGAATGCATGTGAAGCAAAGTTAAGCTTTTGCCCTTGCTCCTTTTCTCTCTCTCTCTCTCTCTAACATATTTTCTCAAAAATAAATTTAGGTTATTTAAATATCCGTTATTACATTAAATTTAAAAATATCTAAAAATTAATGAATATTTACAAAAATAATTACAAAGATTTTACATGTTATCCGCCATACATGATATTAATTATACATATTAGATATAATATCGAAAATATAAATCATATGCAGTAATTCATATGAATTCTTTTACATTAATTTCTTCAATTTTGTATCGATAAAAATTTTATATTTATAAAAATAATTCTTTTTTCTCGAAGGATCAATATAATAAGCTTTTAATATATGTGTTGAGAAAAGAAGATTTTGAAACTTATTTTGAGGCAATAGTAGAGTGCTCTAACTCGCATGCCAATAAAAGGCTTCTCTTTCTCTCTCTAACTCGCATGATAATAGTGCTTTTCAATAATGACCTATCAATGATTGAAAGCCAATATCATTATCTGGTAAAAATTTCCTTAAAATCATTAAAAAATTAAAATAAATTAATTCCAATAAAAACATTCTTGGTAATTTTCATGCTCCTCTGCCTCTTCCCAGATTTCCCTTTTTGACTGAGTCATCGTCCAGATTTCTCTCTCTCTCTCCTCTCTGATATCTGCTGTATATGCATGCCTATGATTATATTACAGGACCTATATATATATTGGCCTTGGATCCCTGAAAAGCTCATCACACCCAAATCATATACTTGGATCCTTATTTAGATTCTGGTGTACGTTTATGTATTTATCTATTAGCATAAAAACAACTTATTTAACTTTTTTTTTTTATCACTCTTATGCCAACCTAATAATTAATTTAATGCTGTAATTTTCAGGTATTAATTTGTTTAATTAAGCAATTTTGAGCATGTATTTTCATTGTAATTTATATGATTGGCTTAATACAAAGATAATAATTTTAAAAATGTTACGAAGATAATAAGTTAAAAAACCATATACGAGATGAACCTTGTAACTTATACTTTATACGCTCGATCTTTAATTTATTGATGTTAAATACACTAATAAAACTGTAAAGTATATGAATATTATCATTTTTAATTTATTGATGTTAATTACACCAATAAAACTGTAAAGTATATGAATATTATCACCGTGAATTCACATTCCACCTACATTAGCTCTTACATCTTCCTTTGTATAAAAAATAAAAATAAAATAAAAAATTTGCTAAACCCCTGCACAGGAAAATCATGCATTAAGGTTTAGGTTTTACATTTAGACTTATTATTAGTTATTTATAAATTAGGATAACAGAAAGGAAAGATAAGTAGAAAAAATGGCTTTAGAAAAAGATACATATGAATTATGAATTTATTTTAGTATACTTGCAAAATTGGCTTTCCTTTTTCACAAAACTGAAACCTTATTATTATTGTTATTATTTTGCAGGTAAATAGGTGTTTTTATATATACAAAAAAACAAAAAGATATTTTAATAACAAAATATAATATACAGTTATTTACATATTAAAAAATAAACGCAAAATTTTACGTACACCAACATTATTTTTCTTATATGTATGATTTAATTTCTTTTATGCGCTATATATGACTAGTTGATATCTAAATTTTATTTTATTTTTGGTGTAAAAGAGGGGCTGAGCCCCAACATATTATTATTAGTTACTAACATATACGGGCTAAGAGACACCCACATTATTTGCAAATAACAAATCTCCTAACTTAGAAGGGGATTGAAAAGAAAAAATAACCTAAATCTATGTTAACTTTTAAGTTGACTAATTTATCCGCTACCCGATTAGCATCATATATAAAAACAATGATTAGTAACTTTTGAGTTTCAAATCACTTTGACCCCTAATATCCTTGCATTGCTTCAGAATTCGGGCTGAATTGATTCCCCCAGGATTAGCTGCCACCCATTACTAATATATATAGAATTCAATTTGACCTAATCTTTGTTAAATCCTAATCTCCTAGCTTAGTGAAGACCTTTCCAGACTGCTTTTAGTTAAATCATAACTGATAAACAAACTCCGTAACTTTTTGTATATCCATCGAGCCATTCACCTTGATCACCTCTAAGGACATTGCCTTCCGCTGTTATGCCCGAATTACTTTTTGATGTGGTATTCATATTTAGTAGAACCCAACCCATAGGTGGAGCTTCCCATCCAACCAATGCTTCCATTCTCACTGAATTACCAATATCTCATTTATGATAAGCCCTCCTTTCTTCACATTATGGATAATCCAAACCATTAAGACCTTGTTCGATATGATATTTATGTCAATATTTATAATAATTATTTTAGCTAATTTCACCCCGTAATGATTATAACAATTGATTTTAATAGTTATTTTAAATAGACTAGCAATTAGCACATCATATATAAGCAATCCCAACCCCTTATTCTCAAAATACTACCAAATAAAACATATTGTAAAGCACTTATGCAAGACATTTAAATTGTTATAATAATACAAATGCATGAAATTTTGTTACGAAAAAACCCTTTATATTAACCAAAAAAATTATGAATTTATTTATTTATTTTGCAACGTGAATTTATGCATTTCTTTTAGTTAAATGAAAAGGCAAAAAGATTCCATAAAAAAAAAAGAGAAAAAGAAAAAAGCAAAAAGAAAGGGCAAAGTAAAATGGACTAATAAATGAGAGAGACAGAACAAGCTTAAGGGCACAAGATCCAAGAAACTAACCTTGCTTTCATGAAGGAATTAAAAGGAATCAAATTTTTTTTAAAAAAAAATATATTAGTATTAGAAATTATATGGAGAAAAAAGGGAGAAAGTGTGGAAAAAGAATAGAAAAGTTGATGGGTGTGACCCCAACCAGCAACAAATTAAAAGACTAGCCGTTTCCCTCCCTCCACTCTTTTCATTCAAAGACTGCAAAAGTTTTTACTTGTGGAAACTTTGTCTCCACCACCTTTTTTTTTTTTTTTTCACTCATATCAAAATATTTTGTCTCTCATTAAAAATATGAAAATATTCGTATAAATTTCTAGCGAAAATTGTCATAATAACTTAACTTTTGATTATATGATCATATTCATCTATTAATAGAGTTAGTTATAAATTAGGGTATTTTTACTAACGAAATGTTGATTAAGGCAAGAGAACACATGTTCGAATCCCCGTAAGTGTATTTGTTGAGAAGTTTTTTTTCTCATTAAAAATATTGGTATTAGCATATTAGCATTAGAATATATCCACCGAGAATTAGGTCTTAAAGTGAGAATTAAAAACTTTAAATCCGACCCTTCATTTTTCATCTAATGATTACGAATATGCCACATCACTAATCTCTCCTTCCCAAACTTCCACCACGACTCCCTCTCTTCTCTCTCCACAACCATCTGTACCGCCGACCACACCCGAGATTATCGGTGGCCGTCGAACTCCGATCGGAGATCTCCAACCACCGCCGACCCGGTGGTGGCCATGGTCTTTGCTTCCCGACCAATTCGGGAAGAAAACTTCGAACATCAATCCCAACAACCCCACCCATTGTTGACGACCATGGTCAATCGGCTTCACAACGACCTCCATGAGCCTCGCCTCGAGGTGGTCGTGCTCGACCTGTGTTCGTCGGCCACCGGTGAGTTGATTTGTCTCTTTCTCCCTCCTCAATTTTTCGCTCGATTTGTGCCCAAATGTTGTTGAATTGAAGCAGAACCAATCTCCTCCTCAAATCAATCTCTCCTCGTGCCAAAGCATGGCTATTTCGCCGTCGGAATTTACTAAAAATCCAAGAACAGGCAGCATTAACCTCACACCGGAAAGCATGATTTTTCCGGCCAAACCTTGATGCTCGATCGGTTGTGGGCGGCGGTTCGGGCTATTTGTTGGTGGCAGCTGTGGGCGGCAGTGCTTGAGCAGCTACGGTTGTGCAGTTGGTGGCATAGGGGATTAGAGTTTTGGGTGGATGGTTAGAGGATATGATGATGTGGCAAGTTTTAGACCCTTAAATTAAATTTTAATGGCTCGGATTAATAGTTTTTAGTTCTTATTTTAAGCTGACAGTTATATATATATATATATATATATATATATATCTTTTAGTAGATGTGGGTACTTGTCCTTGTGGTGGGACATATTTATGCTACTAGCTAGCTACCAAATGAAAGCATAAAGAATGCATAGCCTTTTAAAAAAGTGTGTTTTATGATAATATGAACATATACTACCCTGCTCTAAATAATATTTATATATATTTTCAAAATTAAATTGTATTGGCGTGTAGTTTACTTTGTTGCAGATACATCACTAAAAGCTTCCAATCCAGCAGTTTCAGTTTCTATTCATGGAAAGCAAAGAATGATCAAAGGATATCATTAAGTTTGAACCTATTCAGACTTCAACACTGTTTCAAAGGAATATCGATTTCAGTGTCTATTGGAGTCGGGCTTTTTATTTGTAGAAATGACTGTATACGTTTGAATCTTTCTGAATTTCATACAAGCGAGATATACATATTATTGTTTTTATGATGAAAGGGAGATATATATGTATTTACACATGGTTCCATTTAATTGTAATAAAAGAGTTGTAAGATCGTAAATGATTGTAAGTCAAACCATACGTACGAAATAATATAAATTAAAAAGTATAAGTTCATTAGCTAATAAAAGTTTTGAAAATATCCCCGTCTCTTTTTATTTGGGGTTGTTTTAATAACATATTCATGACATTTTTAAAAACAAAGAAAAAAGAAAAAAAGGAAAAAGAAAGTTAGGGTTGCGTTTTATCTTTTGGCCTTTCTCTTTATTTATGGTACTGGATTAGTCGTCCTTATGCTTTTAAAGCAAAAATGTAATCATTACGCATATAATTAAGATTAATATGATGATAAAACTAGTTAATTATATTAGATCATATCTCTTTTATTATCAATGCTGCATTACATTTATATTTGATATTCATGTTATTCTATTTTCCCATAAAAGTTTATATTACCACGATGATTATATTTATGTCTAACATATAATACGGCTTATATATATTGCTCGATCAATTAAGAGTTAATAAAAATTGATATAAAGTTTGTAGACCTTGAGGAACTCCAACATGAATGCAAAAATAGAAGACAATTAAATTTAATTTTTTAATAGTAAGTCTAATGAAAAGTCAATATTATATGGCACCGATATTGAATTACATACTTTTGAATTAATTAATTCAGTTGATTAAGATATGGGTATTAATTAGTGCTTAATAATCTAGACAATATATTAAACGAGGGAAGGAAAGTGAGGTCCACGTACAACTTTTGACCACTAATTAAGATGAGAGGATAATTAATGTTGTAATTAGTTATTACTTACTGCCACTAATGACAATATGGACAAAGTTATGCAGTCATATAGTCATAGTCATAGTCATAGTCTCATTGAATTGTAATTTTAATGGTAATGATGATAATTGTCCTATCAAGACAAGACCTCCTCCCTCGAGCTTCGATCCCATTATTAAGCCCTTCCTACATTATTCTACCACGTGATTTTCTAGCTTATTCATTTATTATCGCCTCCCTATTTAACGGTATAGTGAAATATTGAAAAAATAAAAAATTTATGGTAGAATTTACGTATGTAAAGTTACTGTAAGATTTTACAGAAAATAAAGAAAATTAATGAAAAAAATAGGAAGAAAGTAATTATTAATAATGATAAAATGATAAACTAGTTATTAATAGTTTATTAGAATTAGAGGTGGGAAATAAGTTAGATCGGGTTAGGTTCGTGTTCGTGTTGAATTTAAACGGGTTGAAACTCTCCCGACCTATTTAATAAACGGGTTGAGAATCTCCAACCTAAACCCGACCTATTTAATAAACGGATTGACCCGATTTAACATGTTTACCTATTTAACATACTCTCTTTTAATTTAACTAATTAAACATACACCACATGCAATAACATAAAACGTTGCCTACACTGAAGCTAAGTTTTCAACAATTACAAATCAAAATACGAAACCACAAATCAAAGCCTAATTAAGTTCTTAAACATCCATGCCCCCACACATCAAATATTAAACAGAGTTAAATAGGTTATTTTTCGTGTAGAAAATCTCAACTTTAACCTAACTCCTATAATTTAACTATTTAATCGTGTCAAATCAATTAATTAGACGGGTTAAAAATCTCTAGCCGGACATGCTTATTTTCGTATTGGATTCTTGTCGATAATCGTGTCGAGTTAGCTTTTCTCAGCTCTAATTAGAATTGTGAAATGAAAGACATTTTAAAATGAAAAAAGTTAATAAAAATAACCTATATTGTAAAATAAATAGAGTCATTCGAAAGCTTTTATATTTAACCATCCAACAAGCACAGTTATTATTCATATGTATACTTAATAATTAGGGCATTTTTGTATAATTCAAAGATTACCTTCGTTACAATTTATTTATAGTTTTAATATTCTTTTTCTTTTATTTAACAATGTGTAATACTTTATAATTATAATGATATAATAATAATTATTTTATTAATTTTATTCTTATTAATTATTATTTTTTCTATTTATTTTTTTAATTTCAATGAAATTTTAGGGATATTTTAAAAGTTACCTGCCTTATGTTGAAAAAATATGATAATTAATGTTTCACTTAATTATATGAGTCGAAAATAAATTAGTGTACTATATATATATATATAGTTGAGAAAAATGAATTAACGATGTATATTTTGAAGCTTTGGTCATGCAATCCATCAAACCCACTTTTTATAATTTGATCAATCATCATATCGCGAATTAATGAAATGATTGTGGTGTTAATTAGCATCATAATCATGCTTACTTTTTTGCTAATTAATTAATCAACTCTTTCCACTCCATGACTGCCATCTAGCCGCAACCCCCATTAGGTGCGCCACGTGGTTAGTGCCATGCAATTCTTTTTTTTTTTTTTTGAATTATAATTTTTTAATGATTTTTAGACACTAACCATCTTAATTTTAAAGATCTTTTTAAATGTAAATTAAGTTAAAAAAGACGTGAAAATTAATGTAAAATAAGGTTTGGTATCATATTTTATTAAAATAATTTTTAAAAATCGAAACGGAGAATATAGGATTTACAAGAACAATGGCACAACTTTTTATTTATTTATTTTTATCACGGCACAACCTTTTATTGAAGTAGATAGATGCTAAATTAAAATTTTTGGGGTATAAGTTTTTTTTCTTTTTTGTAACGTTGTTTAAATAAGATGACATAATATAGATCAAAATTAGGTTACTAGAAAAAATATTGGTTGAAAGTAATATTCATGTTAAATTTTGAATTTTATTAAGCATTAATGTTCCTAATTAATTATAAAATGATACTTAAGAAGTTCTTATGACTACTCCATTACTTATATCACGGATTCAAGTGTATAAGCCCGTTGATATAGAGGAGGAAATCTAACCTTTTATAAAAAGGGTCATAAAAATAAGGAGTTTGTTTTAAAAAGTTGAAACAAAATACTATTTATAATAACTTGAATTTATATACCTGAATTCGTAATATAATAATTTGTATAACTGCTGTGGGGGTGCAATAAACTCTTAATTTTCACCTTCAAGTCTAGCCATCATATTATACACAGAGGATTAAGGATTCCATTTTCAGATTTTCTAATTATTTTCAAAATGAATAAGGTGATTTTAAATAAAGAGTACAAAAAAAAAAAGAATTTTGTACGGAAAAGGGAGATTCATTAAGAAAAAAAGTCACTCGTCAACTATAATGAAAATCATCTAAGAACAAGATTAGATTTGAAATATCAAAATAACTACTCATCTCCACCATATTAATGTAAATATATTGTCGGACGACTCTAAATTTGTAACATCGTTCTTACGACTAACCATGTTTTTAATTTTATTGCGTCTTTTCTAAATATCGACACATTATAGTATAATATCATGGAGAAGGAGTGTATTTGACATAATATGCTATACTAGAAAGAATATCGTCATGATAGAATACATTGTCGATTCATCTTTTGATAAGATTTAGCCATCATTTAAAATCGAGTAACTTTATATCTATGAAAACTTGGTGAATCTATGATTTCCCGTCTTGTTATAATTATGTGTAGGTTGAAATATGTTAATTTTACCATTCAAAAAATCTGAAAGTGGTTGGTAAAAAATATACTTTGCTTGTAAAATGGGCTAATAACATGCTTTACACAGCCCAAAAATGAACCCAGAAAAGCACTTTAAAAAAAGAGATAAAGGCATCATCCCATCCCATCCCATCCCCTGTTTCAAAAATGATCTTAGTTTGAACATAATCTTGATTATATTTGTAATCATTACATTCTGTGTGAAAAGAAGGAAAAAGGCAAAAAGATAATAAATACAATAATATAATAATATTCTTTTCCTTTCTTGTCTTGCTGAAAATTTTAGATAATATTTTCTTACATTAGGCTTATATATCTATTTATAATCTCAAAATGTACTTCTTTTTTTTGTTAATATTGGCTTATTTAGGACACTTTTTTTTTGGGGTGCAAGCTTATTTAGAATACATAAAATGTACATAATTAAGTGAATGAAAATTTTTAGTTGTTTCGAAATTTCACAATCATGAATAAATTATTCAGGTCGTTTTTAACTTATAAATAAAAATCATCCACGAATTAAATATATACCATTAAAATAATTAAAAATTTTCAAAAGTAATTCTTCGATCCAGCTAAATGTTTGTCTTACCATATCTTCGGATAATTAAAATAATTTTATTTAAACTTGTGGATGCATATATTGCATTAAATAACCATTAACAATCTTAATTAAAATACTCGAGAGTTATTATAATCGTGCTCAAAATTAAAAAAATATTATTTTAAAATAACCCATTAAATGATTTGATATTGTATCCATGAACCAACTCTTGACAAATTATTCACTAATAATTTGATCTTTCTATCATTATTTACTTTCTATTTAGGTAGGAAAACTAAGGCTACTATATATACTCGAAAGCCCCCTAGTGATCTAGCAACTAAAACTCAAAAACTTTAAATTATTTTATTTTTCTAAATCCATCATAATTCATACCAAATAATGTATATATATATATATAATGATGAAGAAAAAAACATTCTTTTAAAAAGGCAATGCATCTTTACACTTTCATTGAATATGTCCCACCACAAAGGACAAGCTTAGCTTCCACACCTCGAGCTTTTTAGAGGGAAAAAATAAATAAATAAATTTAAAGAAAAAAATAAATTAGTAAAGATGAAGAAAATGGAGACAAAGTTTCCACAGCTTAAACTTTTGCAGTCTTTGAATGAAAGAGAGAGTATGTGTTTTAAATTTGTTGCTGGTTGGTGTTGGTGTTGGGGTCACCCCATCACCTTTTCTATTCTTTTTGCACATTTTCCCCTCTTTCCATATCATATATTTATCTTTAAAGACTTTTTTTTAAAAAATAAAATTATAAATTGTGATAAAATTATTTTTGCTCCCTTTTTCTTCATGAAAGCAAGGTGTAGTTTCTTGGATCTTGTGCCCTTAAGCTTGTTAATTTCTGTCTCTTTCTCATTTTCATTTGATTTTCTTTACCTTAGCTTTTTTTTTTTTTTTTTGCTTTTTCATGTAAATTAAAAGAAAAATCATAGAATAAATTGTGGATAATCTAGTGTTATTATGGCAGGGAATTTGTAACATCTCTTTATTTGTTAAGGTAAGATTAATCTCGAGAATCCTCGCTATACCCGGCAATCGGGTCATTCGTTTCGGGTTAGTTCGGTTCGGTTAACTTCGGGTCGATCTTGTTCGAGTCCGGTTCGGTTTCGGGTTCGGGTTAACTTCGGTTCCGGTAAACTTCGGGTCGATCTCGTTCGGGTTCGTTCGGTTTCGGTTCAGGTCAACTCGTTCGATTCAACTTCGGGTCAATCTCGTTCGGGTTCGATTCGGGTTAATTTCGGATCTAGTCGTAATCGGGTCACTTTTTGGGTCAAAATCGATTCAAAATTGTACCACTATAGGCACAAAAGTCCATCCCGAGAGACCCAACAAAAAAAATGTGGGTTGGGTCACTTTTATTGGGGTTAAATCGATTCGGATCCGATTCGGTTCGGGTCATTTTGGGTTCGGTTTGATTTCGATTCGGGTCATTTTGCATTCGGGTCGATTTCGGTTCGGGTCATTTCAGGTCGGTTCGGTTCGGATTTTTCATTTCGGTTTTGGGGTCAAAATCGGTTCAAGCTGTTTCGGATGTCGGTTCGGTTTGGGTTTCGGGTCGTTCGGGTTGACCCGTTCGGTTCGGATCAATTTTGTCAGGTCTAATCCTCACCCTTGTCGTTGATAATTAACTCAAATATGTTGTAGTTATCACTATGTATTTAGTAAGAATATTCTTGATTATTACTCATAAAAATAACTACATTTGGAAATTATTTTCCAAAAATATCATGTTTCCATGCGTAATTTTTGTTGAAGTATTATTTGTATACGAGTCGTCACCACAAGAAATGTTGATAATATATATGTTATAGATCCATGTGAAATTTTTACAAAAATGTAACTTTTTTTTTTTTTTTTTGTCTTGATTGTATCTAGAATCTAGATAAATATGCATGCATGAGTTAGATAATTTAAATTACTAAATTATCAATATATATTTATAGCTAGTTACAAATTATTAGATTGTTGGTAAACTAAGCTCGTCACATCTAGTTTTGTAATTAAAGGAGGTGATATACATGATTTATAATTACTTTCTTACATTATCTAGTGTCTTATCTACTACATATCATATTAATTTTAAAGTTAAATAAATTATTAAGAAAAAAAAGCTAAAATGGGTGTATGAAAACATCTAATAATTGGGCATGATGTTACATCATAATGTTAATAATTAGTCAATTAAGTAATTTAGTTTTTTAGCACCAAAAAACACTTAGGTTTGTCTTTACATGTTTTTTTCCTTTTTATCCCATAATTCCCAACATCCTAAAAATTCCATTAGAGTGTAAATCTAACTAAATTTTGGATCTTGAATCTTGATTTCTTTCATGCTATATATAAGTTCTTATTTTTTGAATTTGAATAATCGAAAAAATTAAATATTACTTGTCTAACTTTTGAAAAAAAAACGTCAGATTGTAAAGGATCAAAGTTTGATTCGGGTGTGATGAGCTTTTGAGCGATCCGAGGCCATTATAGATTCTTTTATCTTGCTTTATGTATGCGATGGTCCGATCCTAATCATCAGCATGCATAGCGAGAGAGGGAGGGAGAGAGAGAGAGGAACAGTCAAAAGTAAAGGAGGAGGCAGGGAGACACGAAAGTTACAGAGAATGTTTATGGGAGTTTCTTTTTTGTATGATTTTTAGGGACTTACTTTTGTGAGAGAATAATGTTTGCTTTTAATCATTGATGGGTCGTTGTCCAGAACCACTATTATTCACCAGCACCACCTCTGCACCAGTACAGTACTATGCTGGACTGTATGCATCCATACATGGTGATCAGTAGTAATCTAGAGAGAGAGAGAGAGAGAGAGAGAGAAAGATATGGTGGCATGCATGTCATTGCATATGAGTGAGGGCACTGCGATCATAATCAGATGATCAGATGATGATGGATGACTTTGGATAAAAATGAGATCAGATTCATTGAGTAGCTGTGTGATGCTATAAAGGGAAACGATTCTGATGACATTTTTGCACAATAGTTTTCACTGCCATCCCATGCACGCTTCGTCCTGTGTCTCCTTCTCGCTCTACACTTTTATTTTCTCACTCATGCATTATGTTTTCTTCTCCATTAATCTCTCTCTCTCTCTCTCTCTCTCTCTATACCACATATCACATAGACCACATGTATATATGTACCTAGCTCACACATTATTGTGTTTTATCATTCATTTTTAGGGTAAGAATGTTCATCTCTCTTAATTAAGCTCTATTTAGGGTTACATACTTAAGTGCGTTAATGATGAAGAATATATCATGTGTCGTAGTGTCGAATTGTTGATGTATTAGCTCTGATCTTTATAACATAAACGTTCATATACATGATATGCATATCCTTCTAATTAGGATTATTAATGTCCAATACTCTCAAAATTAGAAGTATCGACATCTAAAAATCCTAATGATTAATATGACAAAACTAACAAATCGTGGTTATATTCAATAATCGATTGCCAAGATGGAGAATTTATCTTCTATGAAAAAAGGGAAAATATCATCTACAAAGACAAAGTTTGTATTTATTTATCAACTTTAAATATAGAAAATACTTTATCCGTTTCGAAATACGTGTCGTTTTAACATTATAAGTGAGTACAAACGAAACACTAAATTGATGATAAAATTTATGTTAAAAGATCAAGTTGCACTTAGATTACATTGGAAATAAAGAAAATCAATGAGAAAAAGAGATAAAGAAAGCAATTAATAAGGATAAAATTGGTAAATTAGTTATTAATACCTCATTGAAATTGTAAAGTGATAAGTATTATAAAACGAAAAAGTTAGTTAAAGTGACATATATTTTAAAATAGAGGGAGTAAGGATTAGTTAAGAATAGTAACTACAAATTTATAACATTTAAAATGACTTCAAATATATGAGATAGAAATGTGACATTTAATATTTCTTTGTTTTTATCAATATATGAGATAATGTATTTATTTATATGTCAAATAGAAGTTTTTAAAAAATTCCTGAACCGAAAGCCTTCGTTTATTGTATTCAAATATAAATATGTTGGAAGAAATTAAGGTTCACATTTTTGGTGGTGTTGTTTGGTTCAATTTCCAACTCTCAAGCTCACACGTAATCCATCCGTTTCATAATATTTGACATTTTGAGTTACGAGAGAATATTTAGGAAAAATAAAATTTATGACAAAATTTGTGCTAAAAGCTAAGTCGCCTCGAAGTTTCATTTCCAACAAAAAAGGAGCGAAAAAATAATTAATAAGGACAAAATTAGAAAAGTAGTTATTATATGTCATTGGGGTTGTAAAATGACACATTAAGAAACGAAAAAGTTAGTTAAAGTGACATACTCCCTCCGTTTCAAAATACATGTCACTTCTTCTCATTTCATTATACTTATCACTTTACAATTCAATGATATATTAATTATTAATTTTCCAATTTTGTCCTTATTAGTTGCTTTGTTTCTCTTCGTTTTTCATGATTTTTTCATTTCCAATAAAAATATAGGGGTAACTTAATCTTTTGACATAAAATTTGTCATAAATTTTGTGTTTCCTTGATATTTCCGAATAACCTTAAAACGACGTGTATTTTGAAACAGAGAGAGTTATATTGTAAAACTGAGAGAATACTTGCCAAAATGCTGAGGATCGGATATATCACATCCTTGTTTTGGTGTTTAACTTTGATTTTGATATGAAACACATTTTTTTTTCAATTCACTAATCTCAAAAGCATCAATATTACATTACATATGTGTATACACACTGATAACTTAAGAGACAATTACAGTAGAGTAAAATATGAATCTCTAATTCATATATAATGATTTATATTACACGTATACACAATGTGCGCGATGTACAAGATACCATCTGATCGCCTCTTCAATAGGATTAGGCCATGTAACAGGCCAACAAAAAGGGTCGATCTCTCGAAAACAATTTATGAAATTGTCTCATTCACATTCACATATCCAATGTAGGACACAGAGTTGGTTCAGCATTCCCTGTCTCCACTAGACCAAGTCCGAATTTAAGGCGACGGATCTTTCCCAAAACCCATGAGAGCATGAGTTGCGAGCATTGAACCTCTCCGAGCCACCTCTATGAGTCGGCCAACCAAGGGCACATGTACTGTTTCCCTATTCAGAAGAGCTTTCTTGTTCCATCTGTGCATTGCATTTCATTCAAGAATGTAATCAGCAAGAATTTCGATTTAAATTCCAAACTGCAACTTCCAATATTTAACAAGAACAAGTAATCATCATCCAAGAGAAACACGGCGATGAGAAAAACATCCCAGAAAGGATCTCGTGGAAGCGGGGAGGTTCAAATACATGCATGATGCAGTTTCACCCATGATAAGGGATCGAAGAAAACTATATGTGAAATTTGAGGAATGAGATGTAATACGGCTTTGCCAAAACATATGAGTATTGCAAACTTATAGGGAGGGTTACTCGTTAATCAGGCATGACACAAGACATGAACAAACAGCTACAAATTAAACTTCATTGAGATAATTACGTAGCTGCTCAGCGAAAAGGACTGTGCGAAACACAACCACAACAATTACTGACCTGTCTTCATGACGAACAACTTTCCCATCTTCGAGAAAAAGTACAATCAGTGATATCATATCTATATCTCTTCCCAAGAACTTGTAGTGTTGCTTGTTGTCAATGAGAATCTGTAACATTTAATGGTGGAATAAGTTGTGGAAGAAATTAACCAGAAGAGTAAATGAGTGTCTAATGAGAGGAAGGGGGCCTGGAGTGAATAAGTGGTATTAACTGAAAGCATACGGTACTATTAGCTTATCACAATTATGTTGTTTAATATTAAATTTAGAAATTTTCATACAGAAGGTGATGATTATAGTTGATAACTTACTATTTATGCATGTTTATGAGTTAAATCTGACAGACTCCCTAGACACCCAATTTGGGCTGTAAGAAAAGTTACAGAAGTGGATTGAGTAGTTATAAGACATAGTTCCTTCCTCTTAACGAAATTTACCAAAAAACCACAATGGCAATAGGTACTCTTAATTACTCCTTTGAACTGTCCCTTCCCATATGGACCCTTAAAAACGCACACTCCACCCAGTCCACTATAGTTATTTTACTAATAACGGTGGTTGAAAAATGAGCGAAGTAACAGAAAGATGAAGGAACAGCATCCACACACTAACGGATGAAAAAAAACACATGATGATAAGCCCATGCCCAAGGAGAGAGATGAGAGTAATGAGGGCACTGAAACAGAGGTCTAAGTCATGTCAAGTAGATGGATCTCCAACCTGATTATTTCCAGGGGAAGTTTCTTTTTCATCAATGGTGTACTCGACAATGCATGATTCACTGAAGACCTGAAAGAAATGGACGATATATGCATTTGTTAGGTTATATTGTGTGCACTTACTCCATTAAATACAGCCAACAGTCAAATACAGACGATAAGCCAACTACAGTCGTAAGTATCCTGTAAACACATGAAATAGAAGAGAAGTCTTGTGTAGCACGTACCCCATTGCCCTTAGCAATGGAAATGCAATTGCATGACCAATGCATATTTTCAGTCACCAATGAGCTATTTAGACCAGGGAAAAAATAAACCCAAATAATGGGGAAATATCTACTGAAATGCCAAAAGAGGAGCCTACTAATCAAAGGGGTTATTGATATTAAGGGGGAAAAAGTTTAATGCAGGCAATGCATCTCGAGCTAAGACATAGAAGTTATCCCAGGAGATTTTCATGCCACAAGATCATCTCATTTTCCAAAATCAAACCCCACCCAAAACATGCTGATGAAAGTGTTAATAGGACCTTAGAAAGTGAATAGAAGGCTGACTTGATCTGCTTCACCCTGTGAAACATTGCAAAAGCAACATAAGAAAATCTTGCAAAGCCCAAATTAGGACATAATTGTTGACATTCTTTAACCAGTTGCACATGCATAATTTAAAAGGATCAGAGGGATTGCATCTACAAGAAACACAAGAGAAAGAAGCACAACATGAAATGATTGTTTATGAATATAACTGTTAACCTGCAAATAAGCTGACCGAGACTAGTTAATTTCAGGTCAGATCATGTTGGGTCAACCAAATTTGGGTTCTCATCTCATCCCCGGTCTGGGGAAGGGAGTGGCGTTTTTGTTGATCAACTTGATACCTATTATCAATTGGTCCAATAAGTCTGGCAGAAAATCTCAGGTTGTGATCCCAGTCCAGTCAAAATGGATTATCCCATTATGGGTCTAAAGTCAGGTGCGTCCTACACCATTCAGACTGGAAAAGTAGATACGGGTCACTTTTAGCCAAGTCAACTAGTAGTAACTTATAAGCTGACTTCTAAGAAAAGAGTGATCACTATTACTATTGAAGATATTTGGGATGTTAATCACTGTTCCCTAACAATCACAATGAAGAAAGTTATATACCCATGAGCACACATAAGTGGGTCTTCAAATGTGGCATGTGGAGCATAGATTTCAAAGTCTTTTGCTTTGGCACAGGCTCCATATCTGTGATGAATCACCATAAACTTTCTGATGAGAAGTATATTATTGGAAACAGGTTAGACCAACTAGGGAAAAAAGCCTACACCAAAGGTCACATATTCAGTTTAACTCAATTACTTTGCAATTCACATTCACATCACTGTCAGAATTCCAGTAATTCACAGTGAATCTCAAAATATTTACATGTAACTCTTTTTTGTGACCTATGCTCAGGGGAGAGGGAAAAACAAACCTTCTCTTCCCTACTCAATAGCTACAAGAATTGATATCAAATATACAAAATGACAGATGCTCAGAAGTACAGTACTATGTTAAAAGATTGTCCCACCCCATGCATAGGTGTTCATGGAAATCCCGTTTCACCTATGAGTCACAGCTCAGACCATGCCTCTTGCAGGAGGATGACCTGAATCCCGTAATGAACTAGGATGTGCACCAGAAATGCAAGAACAACACAACACAATAATGTTAAGACAAATATGAGTTACAATTATATTGTCTTGCACATTTCTTGATCTATTCCAACCCTAAAATTTGACAAACACCTAGCCAAGCTTCTCAAGATTATCTGCGCATGAACGCCTCAAAAGAATCAGCTGTTTCTGAGCATTGCTTTCTATCTTAGAATGTCCTAAGTGACACCAAAATCTCATGCATCTGCCGCAGCGATGAAACTTGAAACGACACCTATGAGTATTGCTTTCTATCTTAGAACGACCTAAATGCCTCAGAACTCCCAGGCCTGGTTAGCTGCATATAAGCACAGCAACACTGTTCATGTCCTAATCATTTTCACAAATATAAATTGTATCTTGATTAGGGAAAAATCAACAAAGAAAGGAAGAAAACAGCACAAATATATCATCTAAAGGGAAGAGGGGAGGGACACCTCAAAATCAAACAAATTAAACAAGAGAGCACTTACAGGTTAAGAATGTGGGGCATTATTTGGTCAGAATATAGCTTAGAACCCTTGGAAGCATCATTCTCCCACCTCTGTTTGCAGCTGTTTTCGCTTGCTGGGTCCATTTCTACTACAAATCAACATACCCAATTCTTAAGCAACGAAATTACCCACTAAATTATGCAACAACAACTAAATTTCAGGGGATCAAAACTCAAAACAACAGAATATATTAACACAAAGCTGCAAACTTGATGATGCTCTTCACAGTTTTATCAGTACATGGACTCAAAAGACCCCCAGAAAATTACAGAACTGACTAATCCAAAGATAAATTTGGGGTAGATTTCCGTACCTCTAGGATGTTCCGGGGCCGCGGAGTGAGAGAGAAGAGTCGTGGGCACAGCGTTGATGATGCGAGATTGAGGAAGCAGAGAGAGAGTTCTTACTGCTTTCATTAGTCAAAATCAGCGAGAGTAGAAAGGTCAAGTAAAACAAAATAAGCGACTGGGGGTCTGAGAGAGAGCGAGTTTTGTTTGTTCATGGCGGAGGGAAGAGAAACGTGGCAATACTTTCTCCATTTGGTGTTTCGCGCTTCTCTTTCCAACTCATGTTTTTCGATTTTCTTCTATTTCGAAAATCGTTGGGTACAGGCCTGGCATTGTCTTCAAATCGGGTCATATTTTTATCAAGATTTAAATTACTTAATAAGCTTATTTTGTGAAAAAAAAAAAAGTTGGTTTGAGTTACGTCAATTGCGGTTTTAGAGTAGTTGTTTTCAGCGTTGGCTAGGGTATAAATCTAATCTAATTTCAGGTCAGGGTCTAACTGAATATTTGTGCTTCGAAAGTATACACTTTTTTTAACATGTAACTATTATATTTTTTTAATATTAAATTTGTTTACGTGTCTCCTACTCTTACTGTTATAAGACTCAGAGTCTGATTTCAGAAGGAAATTTCCCAAAAGAAAAGGGAAAACATGAGCATAGTTTGTTGTTTGTCTCTGTTTCTGATTCTTGTTTTATATTTTGGTATTTTTACTTGGCAAACGGTAGGCAAAGAGGGATGAAACTGAGAAAAAGAAAAGAACACAACATGATCAGAAACTACACCATTATACTATTTTACAGATGTGAATAGAGAATATATACTTGACAATTTGTTGTGAATCATAATCATCATAGGAGACTTCACAAAAAGGGTATTACATCGGGAATAAGACTATGGACAAAGTCGTCCTCCTCCAGCTCCAGAGTGAAACTATAATGGGTTACCACAATCACGGACCGATTATACAGCTACACTGACGTTAGAATCATCTCCAATCCTCCCCTGGGTTAAAACAATCACGGATTGATTATACAGCTACATTGACGTTAGAATCATCTCCAATACTCCACCGTGGGAAACTGCACTTGAATAAATGGAACTGGTATAAGATATGTGCTTAGTTTAGTCATTCCACAACAAAGCAAATTGGCAACCACTATCCTGGAAAAACCAAACCCAAAATCATGGAGTACTACTTAGGTTGGGTTGGAGGAGAGAATCAAATATGTGCAACCTCAACCCTAAATCAGATGTTTTTGTTAGACCTAGATTTAAAAGTCACAGCCAAAAAAACAGGGGGAGGTAGTTTATTGAAGCAATTTGCTTCGGTCGATTATACTCTAAGGCTGAAGAAACAATACTCTAAAGCCTGCAACATCAAAATCTGAAGCAGAGATTACCCGGGAAATGGCAAGTCGTCACTAAACCAAGATAGCTACAAAGAACAGCCATGCAAAGGCCCCTGCATGCTTGCTGTGCACTCCTGTACATATGTCTCTGACAGAAGGATCATGAAATCACTCGGATATTCCCCAAAAATATGCTACATTGTAGCCCGTGTTTGGGACAAAAGGGTGACCTCATAGACATCAGAATAAGGTGGACAAGGAATTTATATTTCTAGCCTCATTCCAACACAATTCCCCCATCTTCACAAATTTTGGACAAGGGGAGGACAGGTATCCTATAAAGTTTAGGCAATTGCAATGTCTGATGACCAAAACTCCCAAAGTACGATAACATGGGCACAATTATAGCTGCTTGGGCCATGTGATCCACTTTGATGTCACTGTGACAGTAAATTCAGATGTAAATTGCAGCCAAACCAACAAAAATAAAAAAAATAACAAAAATCACACAACACATGGATGGAAAATAAAAAGGTAGGAGAAAGGAAAAGATGCTCTCCCTTATCATGAAGCAAGTTCTAGGTCAAGAGCATCTATTCATGACAACTATCTGAAGCAGATCCCTCAGCCTACTTCAGAAGGTTCCCTAGATCCAGGAACTACTTTGTTAGTGCATTCTATGTATAATGGTTATTGAGGGACTAAAGCTATATTCGGCAACGGGCTTTAGGAAACTTAAAGATGAACATGACAAAGGAAACTACAGGAAGAAAACGATGGCTCAGTGACACTAGCAGATGAGCTGGTGAGATCTAAATATGAAATTGACCTAGATAACAAATGTCCAGCAAGGACGGTAAACAAGACTTTGAGGAACCAAATAGATATATATCATAAGGCATATCAGATAGAACTAGAGAGAGGAGCAGTTAAAAGTGAAAGCTCGCACTTATATTTCACAAGAGTAAACAGGGATCTCAAGACTTCAGCCAGTGGCAGGATATGCCATAATTTTTCTTCCCTTTGTTGCTTTCTTTCTTCTTCTTTTTGTTGGGGCCCGGGTTGTGACTGTAGACACTAGACATAAACAACTTCCCTCACGTAAATTGCAGAAAGCCTATTTTGGTGTTTCCATTGAACCTTCTAATTAACAAGGACAGATTCTGCAGCTACCTTGCAGCAAATTACAAATAAAGAGCACAATCTAATTAAAAAGTTGATCTAGTCCAGTAAATCCAACTCCAAAAGCAGAAAAGTTGTACAATAGTGACATTTTCAGCTCCATTAAGTTGAGGTTTCTGCCAACTCAGGCACAATGTCAACAGAATTGAGGTTAACCATGAAAAAATAAAGGCTTCTTGAGTTATTCAATAATGTTAACAGTGCAGATGAAAGTTCTTCCTACTCTATGTCTAGCAGATACACCTTCCTCTGCTCCTGTTGCAGATTCATGATCTTCAGAACCCTTTTTGTACTAAATATAGCAACCTAATTGTGTTCTCTGTTATTTTTTGGGTTAGGAGGGGGTTTGAACTTTGAAACCCACACTTCTTTCTACTAATCTCCTTTTTCTTCAATTCTTAGCTGGCGAAAGGAAGGCGGAAAGCTGCTTGCAATGCGTATGTGTGTATTGAGAGAGACAGAAAGAGAGATACCTGTTCAAAGTGCCATCTCTGCTTGCAATGCAGCAAGTTCATCTTCTTCAGCAGTGGCCTTCCGAGGCGCAGGGCGTACTGGTTGTTTTCCAGCTGGAACATGCATTGGTGCAGCAGGGGTCGTCGTAGCTGGCTGTAGAAGCTGCTCCTCCAATTCAGCACCTTCTAACTCCTCAAGCTCTGCTTCCAGTTCATCCTTGGGTAAAAGGGGAAGAAAATGAACAAAAAGCTTAAATTCATTCTGTTAAATTAGTAATCTACCGCAAAACATATGAAAGAAGGATAACAAATAGCTCATACCTCATCAAAATCAGCTGCGGCACCAATAGGTGCAGAGAGTGCTTCTTGGATCTGCTTCAAATTCTCAGTCTGCTCATTGATCTCATCCATCGTTTTATCGACATTGTCAATGTTTCTGTTACGTGCAAGTCATAAGGAGAATAGAAGGCCTTCAATAAGATTTTTTTTTTTTCCATCATTACTCTATGAAATGGAACAACTTATTAGGCACTTCAGATCAAACACGTGGGGAATTTATGCCTCCAAACTCCAAACACATTATATTTATTTCACTAGAGGAAAGAATCAACTTTTATACCTCAATAGGCACCAAAATCTCCCTCCCGCCTCAAAAAGGACAACGGTAGTCATTGTTGTGTTTAAAGAGTAGGCAGGGAGGCACAAATAGATTCCGTTTCTTTCTCCCAAGGTTTAATTTATATTGGCATTCATCTCAAACGCAAAAACAGATATTTAATTGTATAAGTAGACAGGATAAATAACCACAAATGTTAAAAGTAGACCTACAAGATCTCATCAAATATGGTGAGACACTTACGTTGCCTTTTGCATGGCCTTCATAGCTGATGCACCGGACCTTAATGCATCAACAGTCTCCGTTGTTGCTTTTGCCCCTTCGAGTAATATCATCTGCATGGGAAACACAAGCAAAATGAAGGGAAAAAGAATGAAACAACAAAATATCTATCTTACAAATCTGAATGGAGAAATTAACTCAATAAGCAGGATCACCCACAGACAAAGTAAAAGAGAATAACCAAAATAATAAAAAAAGAAGATAATGCCATGAATAAGAAAAGTCATTAGGTCAACCTGATCATGAACTCGCAGCTGCATGTTGCCAAGCTGTTCTATTTGCTGTTCAAGCACCCTCTTCCTCTTTAAACATTGTATGGCAGCTTCAGACAAAAACAGCAACTTCATCAATAAAGACGTTAGAGCATGATAGAAACCAAAACAATATCTTATCTTACTAATTTAAAAAAGCAATATGGCACTTGACTATTCATGGAATTTTGGTAATTTTAGTGGTATTGTATTATTTAAAGACAAAAAACAACTCTCCAAATGAATAGCAAAATAAGGATATTTTCATCAGATATTGTTGAGGAACAGTGATCACACCTCGAATCAGCTTTCTAATGACATTGTAATTCTGGGTACCTTCCATTAGATACTGATTCTTTTTCCTTTCTAACATGAATAAAGCCATTAGCATTTTGTCCCTTCCAACAAAATTGAAAGCGTTATGATTTTTCATCTTTAGATCAGTCGCCAGTCTAGCATTTTTGTAAAAGTGAGCCCAACTTTTTAGCTAATTAAAATTTGATAAGTTCTATTTAATTTTATGGACATCCACTTCAAACATTTCTAAGGATCTTTTGACCAATTCTTTTATTTAATACTTTGCAGGGACACCAAAACTAATCAAACAAGTCTCCTCTAATTTAGACTATAATGGAGAAAATTAAAATTTCTCTTCATCGTCTCAGCTTCTTTGTTGTGGTGCATAAGCTACAAGGTATCTCTTCAATCAAAAATTAATAAATACAACCTTAATGCATGTGGGAATGATGGTTTGATCCCTAACTTTGGGGAGGGAGCGTTTAGGCAAAAGCCTTGTGGCCGATAGTAGATTGATGGTTTGACCTGACTATTGTTCATCCCATTTTGACTGTTATTTTTTCTGTACAAATACAGTTAAAAAGGTAAATTTTGATATATACTCAACCATGAACATACCACGCTTATTTTTTGCTCTAGTAAACTCCTTAGCCTTCTCAACCTCTGCAGCAGCTTTTTTCAAAAGAAGATTCTCCCTTTTTTCCAACGTTTCAAGTGTCTGCATAACATAGTTGACTATAAACAATCAAATACTAACATTAGCTGTGTAAGATATCCAAAGCAACTGCCGCCTCCGCCCCCCACCAACCCAAAACACACACACACACGACAAAAAAAGGAAAAACAGAAAAACCATGCTGTGGATTACTATAAAAAAGATCTTTAAGAGCAAAGGCTTATGAACTCAGGCGACTAAAAAGCTTGTCTGGAGTTCTTCGATGTCAAAAATTTCCTTCAAGCGCTGATGACAACAAAAGGTTAAGGAATTCTGCATCGCCCTGATTGGATAAGGACTGCATGTGGATGTTTCTTAAGTTTTTTTGTTAAGACTGATGTGCAGGGGTCTGTTTTTCACTAACTCATTCCATGAATCAAGTACCTACAAAGGAATCACGCTCTAAGTGGGCTCCCTCAAAATTCCAAAGAAAATTTAAGCAGATCTCACAAATCAACAGTCCATACCAGCTAAAAATTCCAAAAGAAGAGCACTCATGACAGACATTGTTTGCTTTGCGGTTTTTATTTATTGACAGACACAACTGATTCTAAGGGTTTGTTTTACTACTTGATCGACGTCTAGTTGGATGGTAATGTAATGCACTCATGACTACATCGTTTATGGTGATCACATACAAGGTAGTTTTTTATTGCAATACTCTCGTACAATCAAACAAGGTAATGGAAACAGAATTACAAACTTGTTTAGATTACAAGGTCAATTTAATCTTACCCTAACTCCTCAATCACGGGTTTTTTTCCAATAATTGTTTTGAACTTTATTAGCAACAAGTTTTTCCCCTTCCTATAGCATAATACTAGTAACTCCAACTCCTGAGTGAAAACGATGAGAACCATTAACATACAGAACAATGGAAACAGGTTTTTACATGCCAAACATAAGAATGAATACAACACTTTTCCGCTATATGCAAGCTAAACTGCAAATTAAAAGCTACATAAACACTCCTCACCATACATCTCAATAAATACTTGCTGCATCAAATCAGTAGTATGTATCTAGATAGAATCGAAAAGGACATCCCTTCCAATCGAATTTTCCCCACAATATAAGATTTAATTCAAAAGGATGCCAACATAAGCATACTGAATTTAGCCTTGATTCTTGTCTTTTTCAGTAACAATGTTTTGTTAGTTAATTCACTACATTCAGTAAACACCAATTCGACCCATGCATAAGGAAAGAGCAAAAACAAAGAGATAAAAGGTTCTTCCAATCACCGAAACCTACTAAATTTAGTCCTAACGAAACCCATAAAACAAATTAAAATTGATCTCAGAGGACAAACCTCATTCAATTTATCCACCGTTGCCACAGCACCGATGGTTGGCTCCTCAGGTCTTCCGAAAATCCTCGTAAACATCTTCTCTTGCCTGAGAAACTTCGATCACTGCAAATAAGAATTAAAAAAGACACAAAATTAGCCACCATAAACGCGATCTTGAACTCGGAAACCCTAAATCAGGATAAGTTTGAAACTTGAAAGAACTTAGAGAAATTCAAAAGGAACAAACCAGGAAAGGCGTGGCAAACAGTAACGGAGTGAGAAAGGGAGAGAACTGAGACGACTGTGAGTAGACGACGGAGAGAGAGAGAGAGAGAGAGGATGGAAGGTCGTTCAGAGAGGATGGAAATGGCGGCCAAGTTCGACTGAAAAGCAAGGAATATGAAAAGTTCACTGTTTTCGCGCCTACACACAAAACCAGGAAATAAAACAAGAGCACCGTTGATTCTACACTGCCTTTTTTAAATTTTTTATTTTAGATACATATAAATAAACAGGATTTTTACCTAGATTTTTGGCAATATTAAAATATTTTTCTCTCATCCAAAAAAATTTACCACTTATATTTATGTCTGACTATATATATATATATAATGAGATCGGGATGGTAATCAATTGACATATGTCATTTCGTCGTATTAGATTCATATACTCGTTGTAAGATTTGAACAAGAATTGTTTTTCAAAGTAAAATATATTTCATCATTTGATAGGATTTACATTTTATATAACGACGTGGTTATTTTATAACTAATTATATTAAAGTTGTGATGCAATATACATTTATACAACGACGTAAGATGTTACATAACAAAAGATGTTACTTGCTAAGAGAGAAGGGTTAAGTATTTTCTTTTAAGTGGTAAGATTTAAACCTCTGACTTTTCATTTTAAAGGTAAGTACTCTACCGTTTATTCAATAATTTTTTATTTATTTATAATGTCTATTATATAATGGACCAAATCTAAATCTAGTGAAGCTCGGATTAGACTCAATTTGACTTGATTCGATTGGACCCCTACTGCTGCATGACCCCTGGTGGTGGTGGCCGTCCTGATGCGATCGTTACTAAAGTTGTAGAAACTTGACTAATTAACCTCAAACAGAAACATAAACCACCCACCGAACAGCCGTGCAAGACAGGGCAATAGCCAGACTTACCCATCCCTTTTTTTCTTTCTTCAATTTGCGTGTCCTTGCATCAATCATGTTGGTTCTTATTCATCGTTTTCTCTCTCCTCTCTACCCCTCAGCAATCTCTTTCTCCCCATTTTCATCATTGGCTCCCAATAATTTAATGTCATCTTCATAATACATCACTTTGCACGCACCTATTTATCCTATCAGCGACATTGCCCATTAGCATCCACCTCTATTGTCATCAATTTCCAGCCAATGATGGGTCTTCTACCCTTCTCCGACCACTCTGCTAATGTAAGTACTCTCTGTTTAAGTGTTTTCGCCAATCTTAATCATGTCCATCATTCATAATTTGGAGGTAATTTCTGAATTTGACTTGAAGTTGGCAGAGTCTGCTAAATTAATGGTTTCTGGAGTTTATATTCTCACTTGAATGTGTATTTGTTGAGTGATGATCGTGGGTTGAGTGTATACTAGTAGCTGAGTTTGATTGTAATTGTCCCTGAGATGACACGAATGTTCATCTATGTTACTCAGACTCGGGTACGGCGGTACTAGTGTTCGTTATGGATACATGTCCAAGTGTCAGACTCGACTGTTTTTTAATTTTTTTGTAGATTTTCATTGTAATTTGAAGTGTCAATGGCGCATCCTTTTCAAGTATTAAGGGTCTGACATAGATATATAGGGTAAAATGTAGAGCTGGAGTAGCTATACATACTCAAGGTTGTCAGTGTTGAAAGAACTCCCAAACTCTGTCCTTTTCTTTTTGGTGGTTTTGAAAGAGCCATAGACCCTCAAACAAGAACAAACTAGCTCGGGTCCCTAACCATTCTAGGTCAGGCTACACCTATAAAATTTGCAATGCCCGCTCCTCAAGCACCATACACCAAGAATACCCCAAACAAATTAGAGGAGAGAAGGAGGGGGTGGGTGGGGATTTCGTACTGTGTGCTGCAAATCTTCTTCATTGGCACCGCACAAGTTGAAAAACTGGAACCTAATGATCAGTCCTTTCCCGAACAAAATTGGAAGATGCAAGGCTTTTTCCCGCACTGGACTCAAATTATCATTCAGAATATGCTCGATTGGCAGTCAGATCCATATTAAATACTCTTGTTGACTTTTCTGGGGGATGTGCTGTTGTTCGAGGCAAGATAGACAGCCATCTTAAGAGCCGGCACAAAAATCTGTAGAATTTTTAAATTGGAGATCTATAAAGTTGTTTAGATTATAGTAATCTGAAATATGGGATTCCATTCGACCAAGTCTTTGGAAGAGCCCATCCAAAATCTAGCTTGAAGGTCAGGAGAACCCAAAGTCTATAAACTCCACATCAACCGATGCGTGACTCAAGTTTCATACTTTACAATTGGACCATATCAATCCACCACGCTCCGTAATCGTCATCCCTAACAGCTTCACTCTAGCTATCTTCACTCAGGCGCGATTAGGTAGCCCTTTTCTCTTTTTCGAGACGGCCCTTTCTGTTGACTAAGAATGCGTAGACACGATGGTGACCCTTTGAGACCAACTGATTTAGAACTTTGTGAAGCATTTCGTTGGGGTAGGATATATAAGCACCTAGTGCAGAATATGCATAAAGTTTAGTTCAAAACAAATAAGATCTCGGGTTCAATTTTCCTCCTACCAGATTTTATATATCGTATTAGGGTGTAAACAGAGATTGAGCCTAATCCAGTGCAATGCAAGCGAAGCCATGATATGATACTGATGATAATTGAGTTTTGCATTAAAATATTGGCATTGGAAAATACTGACAAGTAACCACCTACCGAACAAACAAACAGCCGTCAGGACTAAATTCTTGCTTCGTCTTTCATTTATTTCAATTTGTAATAATGCGACTTCTTCTTCTTCTTCTTCTTCTTCTGCACCTCGTCATTTTCTCTCTCCTCCCAGTCCCCACTCTTCTGCAAACTCTCTCTCCATACTATCACCATTGCATCTACGCATCCGCCAACTGTTCATTTTGCTGGTTAGCGTTAATTATACTGTCATAACTTTTCTGCAAATGATAGTTCTTCCACGCTTTCCTTACTCTGCTAAGGTAAGTTCTTCAATCGAGCGCTTTTGTTATTCTGAATCATGATTGAGTTTGTTTAATTTGAAGTAGTTGATACTGAATTGCGCTTGAAATTCATAGATTAGGCAAAATTAGTGGTTTTCTGGTGTTTGTTGTATATGATTGGATTCACTTAAGTATCTGTTTGTTCAGTGATGGTTGTGGATTTGAGTGTGTAGTAATGATTTGAATTTTATTATAATTGTTCTAATATGAGATCATGCATATCTTGACCTCTTAATTTGTGAGATTCATTGATAGATAGTGTTGTGGAGCCTTTTTTTCTTTTGGCTGGGGGGAGGTTCACTTGAAGCCCATATATCGTGGGGTATATGGGGATACCTTAGCGGGGGAAGACGTGGTAGATTGAGAGGTTGAGATTTTTTCATGCCTTTAACGAGATCTGAACCCCACAATTCCTTTAGGGAGGGTGGGACAAATCCTACTAAGGGGGTGTGGGCCAATGTGGGTGAGAGTCGAACTGAACTCTTTGATATTAGCTCCTAGAAAGCGAGTAATTGATGCCTACACTAGACAATCTCTCTCGTTTGAGTTATAAGGATTTAATCTGCCATATTCCATTCATCAAATTGAAAAATTAGAGGTTATTATTCAATCTAAATATCGCTGTTAGTAATTAGTACATTGTTAAGGCAGGAATTATTATTCAATCTAAATTGAAAAATTAGAGTTATAAGGCCTCGTTAGTAATTAGTACATTGTTAAGGCAGGAGCTAATCTAGATACATTTTATTCGCTAAACCAGATCATGTGCCTTTTTAAACATGTCTAATTGTACACTCTTGACAGGGACATAAAGCCAAATGACTACATTGTGCTGGATTGTTGTCACATGAAGCTTCCTGGCTTTGGTCTTTGCTATGCCTTTGACTAGAGGAATATCACGCTGTAAAATGGTTCCTATTTACATACTTACCCTCTACTCTTCCTTGGTGTTGCACATAGTTGCTGCTGCCATAACCTCTACTGTACTGATCAAAGACCCTGGAACTATAGTATCGGGAAATGGTCATTTCAAGCTAGGATTCTTTAGCCCCTCAAACTTAAAAAATCGGTATCTTGGGATCTGGTATAATAACGTTTCAGTCATGGATTATGTATGGGTAGCCAACCGGAATAACCCACTCAATGATTCTTCAGGTGTCCTGAGATTATCTGAAGATGGGAATCTCCAAATCTTGAATGGTGGAAAAGATGTCATTTGGTCCTCAAATGTGTCACAACCCATGCCTAATACTTCTCGAACTGCCAAACTTTCAGACTCTGGGAACCTCTGCCTCCTAGAATTGGACATGGAACTAGCTAGTGGTGCCAACGGTACTGTCATATGGCAGACTTTCGATCATCCTACAGACTCAATCTTGCCTAGCATGAAACTTAGGATGACGAGTTCAAATATGAAACATGCATTACAATCTTGGAAGAACCCTTCGGATCCATCGCATGGCAGGTTCTCATTAGGCACTGATTCTCTTACTCATCCTCAAATCTTTATATGGGATGGGGATCGCCCATATTGGCGAACTGGCCCATGGAACGGTAATATTTTTCTGGGGTTGCTCTATACTGGTGTATCGAATGACTATGCTAATACTCACATGCAGCAAAATGGAGAAGGGGAAACTGACTTAGCATATACTGGTGTGAGTAAATTGGCCTTCTCACACTATTCATTCAGCTATGATGGGGCTATAAATGAGATATGGTGGGATGGGGGTAAGAGGGCATGGGAAACAGTGTATCGAGCACCGGAAGACAAGTGTGATTTTTACAACAAATGTGGGGCATTTGCGACCTGTAACTCCTTAAGATCTTCCATCTGTCAATGTTTGAGGGGATTCAGACCGAAGAATGCAGAGGAATGGAGCAGAGGAAACTGGTCTAGTGGTTGTGTTCGACACACGCCATTGCAATGTGGGACTGGAGGGAGCCAAAAGAGGGCTTTTCTGTAGTAAGGAGGGTTAAACCACCAGACCTTACAGAGTGGTTGGCGGGATTAAGTCAAACTGATTGCAAAACCCAGTGCTCGGATAATTGTTCTTGTGTGGCTTATGCCTATGATGTGGGTGCAGGATGCATGTACTGGAGTAGAGACTTGATAGACATTCAAGAGCTTCCAAGTGACGGGGTAGATCTATACATTCGATTGCCGGAATCAGAGTTAGGTAAAAATGGATTATGAGCAAATTTCAAAACATTCTGGCTCGCTTTGTTCAGCATAAACTGATGTAAAATCCTTGGAATTTTATCATGCGTATTTTTGCATTAATATGCAGGTGACAAGCATAAATCGAAAGCATTTATTGCAGTAGTAGTAATTCTTGGTGCAGCTTCCATCTTTATCATTCTTTGCTTCCTCTGGCGGTGCAAGGCTCGACAAAAAAGTAAGATGGTTTCTTGACTTTAAAATGGATTTGATTGAGACCTAACAACTTAAAGGGCTAATCTCTACCAGAAGTGGGATATTATCTTCCCTGTTCCTGATGTATTTTCTTATGCTGTCCATGTGGCATGTAAATTAGGAAAAGAAGTTATGAGAAAGGCAATGATGTTGGAAAACCTTGAGAGAGATGGGAGGAGCCAAGGTCACGTTGAAGAGCTACCACTGTTTAAATTTGAAAACCTGGCAGTCGCTACAGACAATTTCCACGAAAGTCACAGGCTTGGAAAAGGTGGTTTTGGTCAGGTGTACAAGGTAATGTTAACTGAATGGAGTAGTATATTTAATAACCAAAAGGCTTTTAAGTAAAAATTGGATGACTTGCCAGGGAAGATTGAAAGATGGACAAGTAATAGCGGTAAAAAGACTTTCAGCAACCTCTGGACAAGGGTTACAAGAGTTTACGAATGAAGTAGTGGTTATTTCTAGACTTCAGCATCGGAATCTAGTTAGACTTCTTGGTTTCTGCGCAGAAGGAGAAGAGAAAATGCTAGTCTATGAATACATGCCTAATAAGAGCTTGGACCTGTTTTTGTTTGGTATGTACTATCTGTTGCATCTTTATTTTATTTTATTTTTTTAATGAAATAATAAAGTATGACAGACTACTATGGCTTGCTGACTATTTTTCAGATCCTCCCGAGGGAGGGCTTTTAGACTGGGAGAAACGCTTCAACATTATAGAAGGAATATGCCGAGGCCTCATTTATCTTCACAGAGATTCTAGGTTAAGGATTATTCATAGAGATCTTAAAGCAAGCAACATTTTGTTGGACGAAGAATTAAATCCAAAGATCTCAGACTTTGGCATGGCAAGGATCTTCATGCAAAACCAGGATCAAGATGAAACGAGAAGGGTCGTTGGGACATAGTAAGTATTCTAAAATCCATTCCTCAAAAATCAAGGAGAACTTGATTATTATCTTCTAAGATATCTTAAATATAACTCGAGTTATCAACAATGCAGTGGTTATATGTCTCCCGAGTATGCAATGGGGGCCACTTCTCTGAAAAGTCAGATGTTTACAGTTTTGGTGTACTGGTGCTGGAAATTGTAACTGGGTGCAGGAATAGCACTTTCTGGATTGAGGATCAGTCACTAACACTTCTTGGATATGTGAGTGAAAAATATCAAGTACATTCGTCCTTATTCAAGTCGGTTGAGTCATTTTGAGTTCAGTTCATCCAATAGAAGTTATGGAAAAATTCTAATAGGTTGGTCCGAGTTAGGTCAATTCATGTTTGTAGTCAAGTCAGTTTTTGCATTTTATTTTAGTTACACAATTCCTAGCCTTGTAACTTTGTATTCCTTAATGCTAATTGTTTGTCAAATGTTGTCAGGTGTGGCAATTGTGGGCCGAGAACAGCATTGCATCGATAATCGATCCAGCAATTTCTGATCCGGTTTTCAGGAAGGACATCGAAAGGTGCATACAAGTTGGTCTACTGTGTGTACAGGAATTTGTGAGAGACAGACCCAGCATTGCTAGTGTTCTATCAATGCTTACAAGCGAAGTTGTGGATCTTCCATGTCCTAAACAACCAGGGTTTAGTAGGCGGCTGACGGATTCCGACACTTCAAGCTCTCAACTGCTACAGAGTTCCTCAACAAGCAATATTTCAATTACCTATTTGATTGGCCGATAATTGGCATTACTAGGGAATTCTTTTATCATGGTGAAGAGTTGATTGTATAAATGATCTATTATTCTGTACTCTTCAATAATCCTACTTAGAACAACAAAAACAGAGCAAGAAAGAAATAGATTAGTAGAGGCTTCACATATTTTATTTTTTTGAGGGAAAGTCTATTATTGATACTAAATTTTCCCAAAAATTGAGGCTCGTAATAATTGGCTTGCTTTTGGAAAACCAAAAAATACTACATTGGTTGCAATTTTTTTATTTGTTTTATTTAGATAACTTTGCAATTTTTTATAAATAAATCAAATACATTGGTTGCATTTTGAAAAAGAAAAATGCTTTCTAGTGTCCGCGCGTGAAATATCCAATACTCACTCAGCTAGCCCTCCGCCTCTCCGCCTCCGCCAACCCCCACCTCTCCCTCTCTCTCTCTCCTCCCCCTCTGAAATTCCCCGCCCCCTAGAAGTTCCGGCCGGCTATCTCGCGCCGCTGGCGTTGCTCTCTCCCTCTCTCCCTCTCTCTCTCGCGCGCGCTCTCTCCTGTAGATCCCGGGTGGACAGCCGGCCCCAGCACGACTTCACTTTATTCCTCTCCACGGTCGCCGTCGCCCGTCTGCTCCGAGGTATACTTCCCCCCCGCTCTCTCTCTCTCTCTCTCTCTCTCTCTCTCTCTCTTCGCTCTCTTTATCTAAAGGTGAGTACTTCAATTATCGTAGTGCCATTCTCCATGTATTCTACTTGGCTGCGTATATTCTTGTTGGGGTTTTGTTTTGTTTCAAGGGTTTTTCATAATTTCAATGAAATATAGGTCTTTGAAGAGTTTTTGGGGATTTAGCACATTGCTAGGTTTGATGTTTTACAACCGTTCGGAATTTTTGAAGGGTTCGTTCGTTCAATCATGGCTTCAACTGGGCAACCTCCGTCGTCGCTGAAGAGACGGGATTCTCCGGCGGCAAGAGAAGGGGACCAGCTTATAATAACCCCTTTAGGTGCTGGAAGTGAAGTGGGTCGATCTTGTGTTTACATGTCTTACAAGGGTAAAACTGTATTGGTATAGAAATCCTCACCCCTTGTACTATACTCCTTTGATTTGATTTGGTTGAATGAATTTATTTTGCCGTTTTCCCTGTTGCTCACTTCTGTAATTCAATTTTCATTCTTGTTTCAGTTTGACTGTGGAATCCACCCTGCTTATTCTGGCATGGCTGCTTTGCCGTACTTCGATGAGATTGATCCTTCGACTATAGATGTTCTTCTGGTCACTCAGTATGTCCCTTCGTTGTCTTTAAAAAATAGTAGATTTTAGTTTTAGGGTTTATGCTTGATGGGGAAATTCATGCAATTGTTTTATGTGGAATGTGTTCAAGAAGGTGTTTGCATATTAAGTATTGTAACTATTGCAATCAGGCTCAGCTATTAGTGGCACTTAGATTTTAGGTGTCTTTCGCATAAACATAGTGTTGGCTACTGTCACTCACCGTTCACTTATAAACCTTAGAACGGATAAATTCGTTCTGTTTAGTGGCTGTTTCTCAGTCTGTTTTAAGTGACAAAATTGCTTAATTGTTTAGAAACTTCCATTCACTTTGATAGTGCTTTGTGCGTGCAGCTTTCACTTGGATCATGCGGCATCCCTTCCATATTTTTTGGAAAAGGTTTGTGTTTGTATGACCTCGGATGTCATTTAATACTTTGTTAGCTTTATGCTTGTGGTGACTTGTATTCTTTGATCCTTCGTCAGACAACTTTCAGAGGCAGAGTTTTCATGACTCATGCAACTAAAGCAATCTATAGATTGCTTTTGACTGACTATGTCAAAGTGAGTAAAGTTTCAGTTGAAGACATGTTGTTTGATGAGCAAGATATTCTTCGTTCCATGGATAAAATTGAGGTTGGTTTTCTTTTGGACTTATGGGGTGTGATCTCCTTTCACTCCTGATTTGTATTTGCAATTTAGTTCAGCACTCAAATTGTTTCTGTGAAGGAGAAGAATAATAATATTGCCGTTTGCTTTTAAGTTAGTTTTAGAAATACATTCCTGAGGTGGGCCTAGGTGCAAGACTTTAAGGTGTGTCAACATGCCCCAGGGTGCTCACTTCCTGAAGCACATGCCTCAAGTGCACCATGGGTGAGCATATGAGGAGGCAGCTGCTGTGGATTTCTTGAGCTACTAAGCTTTTGTAGACCTGTGATGTGATTAGGTCAAAGCTGTTTCTGGGCGTTGACTATTATTCTGAGTTGATTTCCTTCTCCTCTGTATGGAGATGGTCTAGGTTGGTGGGGCATTTTTAAATTGAATTTGCAGACAAGCCATATTTTGCTACGTGAAATGTACTGTGTGGAACTGAAATCACATTTAAGTTGAGTTTGTGGAATTATTATCCATATTTCCACTTCTTTTATGCATCATTAGCTCCTCCCTATGCAGGCTATTTAATCCTTTCTGCAGCTGCAGGCTGACTTGTATATATGTCCTTTCATTTCAGGTTATTGATTTTCATCAAACTCTAGAAGTAAATGGCATTAGATTCTGGTGCTATACTGCAGGACATGTCCTTGGTGCAGCCATGTTCATGGTAGACATTGCGGGGGTAAGAGTTCTTTATACTGGAGACTATTCTCGTGAAGAAGATAGACACTTACGAGCTGCTGAGATTCCTCAGTTTTCTCCTGATATATGCATTATCGAATCCACATATGGTGTCCAACACCATCAGCCTAGACACATTAGAGAGAAAAGGTTTACTGATGTTATCCACTCAACCGTTGCACAAGGGGGTCGTGTTCTTATTCCTGCATTTGCCCTTGGTCGTGCGCAGGAACTACTATTAATTCTTGATGAATATTGGTCAAATCACCCTGAGCTTCACAACATCCCCATATATTATGCGTCTCCTCTAGCTAAAAGATGCATGGCTGTCTACCAGACCTACATAAATGCCATGAATGATAGGATCCGCAGCCAATATGCAAACTCAAACCCTTTTGACTTCAAGCACATATCTCCACTAAAGAGCATCGATAATTTCGATGATGTGGGTCCCTCAGTGGTGATGGCGAGCCCAGGTGGACTTCAGAGTGGGCTCTCTAGACAGCTTTTTGATAAATGGTGTTCTGACAAGAAGAATGCATGTGTTATTCCTGGGTATGTTGTTGAAGGGACACCAGCCAAGACCATTATAAGTGAACCAAAGGAGGTCACGCTCATGAATGGTCTCAGTGCTCCTCTCAACATGCAAGTGCATTACATTTCCTTCTCAGCTCACGCAGATTTTGCTCAGACAAGTGGTTTCTTGAAAGAACTTATGCCTCCCAACATAATACTTGTCCATGGAGAGGCCAACGAGATGGGAAGGCTTAAGCAAAATCTGATCAACATGTTCTCTGACCGGAACATCAAAATCATGTCTCCTAAGAACTGCCAGTCTGTTGAGATGTATTTTAGTTCAGAGAAGATGGCAAAAACCATTGGAAAGCTAGCTGAGAAGACCCCAGAAGTTGGTGAGACTGTCAGCGGGTTACTGGTAAAGAAGGGTTTTACTTATCAGATAATGGCACCAGAGGATCTTCATGTGTTCTCTCAACTTTGCACAGCAAACATCAACCAACGAATTACCATTCCATACTCTGGTGCCTTTGGTGTTCTGAAGCACCGACTAAAGCAAATATATGAAAGTGTGGAATCCGGCGTTGATGAAGATTCTGACATTGCAACTTTAAGGGTGCATGATCGTGTGACTATAAAGCAGGAGTCCGAAAAACATGTCTCCCTTCATTGGACAGCTGATCCAATTAGTGACATGGTCTCGGACTCCATAGTGGCCCTAGTTTTGAACATGACCCGGGAAATGCCCCAGGCAGTCGTTGAATCAGAGGCTGTAAAAACCGAAGAAGAAAGCCAGAAGAAGATGGAGAAGGTCGCTCATGCACTTTTGGTATCCCTCTTTGGAGATGTGAAGTTTGGTGAAGATGGCAAGTTGGTGATTACAGTTGACAGCAATGTGGCTTATCTCGATAAACAGAGTGGTGATGTTGAGAGTGAGAATGAAGGACTCAAGGAAAGAGTGAGGACAGCTTTTCGGCGTATTCAGAGTGCTGTTAAGCCAATTCCTCTCTCTGCTGCTTAGTGACTTATTAGTGCACTCATTTCGTCTTGGTTTTGTTAACTGTAGCAGAAACTGAGGTCAGAGCTTTATGTAAGATGGCACTACACCTGTTATTTACTCCAGCTTTTTTGGGACATTTTTTATAATGTCATTTCATCAATGTAGCTTATTGTATACTTTCTGGGCTTGCTTTTCTCTCCCCAAACCAAAACTTAGGATTCTGTTCACCGTCAAGAGCATCTGCTCATGTGGTGAAAAGGCGCCCTTCTGAGGCAATTTGTCATTTCTCTGCTTTTCTGATGCTTCCTCCTCCTTCACTGCTAGGCTGATATGCTGAATAGTTTCTGTTGATGTTTTATTTGTATTTTTGTGTGAAGTATTCAATTATCAGTTTTTGGGGTTTCTAAGTTGTGGATTCATTTTCTGCTTGGCTTTTGTGGACAATCTACTTCAACTATGTCTCTTTCCTCCCTCCAAATAAACTGTTTTGGATCTATGGATATGTCATATATGGACCGCCAAGGCCTTTGGGGGTCACATAGAGACACCTTAATTGCAAAAGCCACGTGTAAGGTAAGTCTCTTTGAAATGAAACTCGAACCTATTTTTTTCCTATAGACGAGCCTACTCTTCTATTAAAAAAAAGAAAAGAAAAAAGGTGATACTCGTCCCATTACATTCATCCCAATTTTTATGGACAAGATATTTAATCACTAATAAAGAAATACTATAATTATAAGTAATTTGTTATTTATGTTATGAAGTTTGATTTGTGGATGACGCAGAAGAAAAGGCAACCCTAATGAAACGGGGATGAAAGAAAAGAAGAAACAAGTAGAATTTTCCTAATTTGTTTTTATTGGCCTCAGTTCATTTTTATGATTGATGCTCTTCTTGTTTTGTTGCTCTCTGTGTCTCTCTCTCCTCCATAGTAGTATCATCAGTTCAGATTCAGATGATAGATTCTCACTCTTTCTCTTCTCCTTCACCCAGCTAACCCCCGCCTCTTCTCTCTCCTCCCCCCGGTCTTCCCAGTTTGCAGATTGTCTCTGGGTTCTGCCACCTTCGACCGCAGTGCTGATTGGAGAGGTGAGATGCGATCACGTATACGTTTTCTATATTATTCATGAATTTCTCAATTGAAGTTGTCTTATTTTGTTAAAAATTTCAGCTTTTATGAGCTCCAAAGCTCTCCACTCATGGCGGCGGAGCTGAAAGAGCCCCTCCTTTCGAGGAAACCCGCCTCAATCGGAAACCTGAGAGAGATTAATTTTCATGCCTCGGGTTCTGGGCGCCCGCCATTTCAGGGGTGGATGTTCTGGGGTTGAAGAAACGTGGACAAAGCATTCGATCATGGATCCGGGTCGATACATCGGGAAACTCAGGCGTAATCGAAGTCGATAAATTCACGATGATGCGGCGCTGTGATCTCCCTGCCCGTGATTTGCGATTGCTTGATCCTCTATTCGTTTACCCATCAACAATCCTGGGGAGAGAGAAAGCCATCGTTGTGAATCTGGAGCAAATTCGATGCATTATCACAGCTGATGAAGTTCTTCTGTTGAATTCCCTTGATAGCTATGTGTTGCAGTATGTGGTGGAGCTTCAGAGACGATTAAGGACTACTGGGGTTAATGATGAATGGCAATCAGAAGATGCTATGAGCAGAAGAAGAGGGAATAGGAACTTTGATAGTACTTCCCCTGATTATTTGCCGTTCGAGTTCAAGGCTTTGGAAGTTGCTTTGGAGGCTGCTTGTACATTTCTTGACTCTCAGGTGCTTCCCTTCCCCTTCCCCTTCCGTGCACAATTATCCATTCCATTCTCTCACTCCGACCATGTTTATTAGTTTTTAATTATGTATGTGATTACTTATTTACCATCCATGCTGCTAAAATTGCCAGATGTTTTGCATCAAATATCTTAATGTGATCGTGATTTGGATCTTGTCGTAGCGGGTGGGAGATCCGACTTTAGGCAAGAATACCCCTTCAAGCAAGCGGAGAGGTGTTTTTTATGGTCTCGCAAGAAACCTTTAAAATTTTTTGGAAATGACACACATAATAGCATTGGAAAAAGTCAACTGCAACCCTGAAATGGCATTGTAATAGGCATGGGATGACACATAAGGGAACTAATATAAAATGAGCAGGGATTCTGACAACAATAATGAGGATGGAATTATGGAATATATGCATGCAGACCTAATACTAAAACAAGCTTATTTGCTTAAAAGTTCGAGTGAGGACTAAATACCTACTAATGAAAGGCTATTATGGTGAATGTGATTGGATGATGCAGTTTCTTTCATGGGGGTGGATGATTGCAAAGGGTTTTTCTCCCCAGAAAGAAAGGAACTAGGTATTAGGTGTTGATTTGGAGAAAGAAATTTGTGATTCTAGGTAGTAGGTTTTTATGAAATTTGACTTTAGACTACTAAGATGAACAAGAGAGCAGGTGATCAGGAATCTGGAGAAAAGGACAGATAATGAATGGCAACAGCGATAAGAACTACTACCACCCCCCCAAAAAAAAAAAATTCTCCTCCCTCTCCAATGGAAAAGATTCGGAAAATTTATATTTTGTTTGTCCACACAGATTATGGTGTTACATTATTTTATAATGCTTCATCAATTCATTCAGTTTACCAGCAGGATTGTGTGGACTAATGAAAAACATGTCTAACCTTCTTTAAATTGTCTACTACACTTTTTTTTTTTTTTTTTTTAAAAAAACTACTATCTTCAAGATGACAAAGGTGTGTCTGCTATATAGAAAATGAGGTCAATTCCTAGAAGCTATTTTGCCATCTAATCCAAGAATTTAAGAAATATTTCAAATTCTTGTGAGATTAATGTTACATTTATCCATTGTGGTTGGGGTGATGCTCTGTATAAGATTCCTGTTTCATCTGGTTCCTTTTTCTTGTGTTATATCTAGGGAGCCATAGCCTGCAATTGGATCAAGTAGAGGTTTATGCATTGCATATATGTTGCACAATTTGTTGTCTTTGGGTGTAAATTAGTTCATAGTTACAATGACACTCAAAACACTAGAAGCTTTTGTTATCTGCATTCTCATTCTAAGCGGTTTACATGCCACAATTAGCCTGCTGTAGCTGTGTGCCTGTAATGTAACCCACTATCCAGGCAATCCACGGTAGTTATATGTTGTTTGAAGCTGGCATTATATTGGTGAAAGAAAGTGTGATCCTTCCATAATCCACAGTGAAATTGGTGGTGAATTGTTATGCTCTCGACCTTGTTGGCTGATTTACACTGGCTTATGTAGTAATCATCCTTTAATGTGCTACAAACCCTTAGAACTTAGCAGGCAGAATCTAATCATACCAATTGTTCTACACTTATATGGAAATGGTGGTGCTTGGATTAGGTTTAAGTTGACCTCATAGTCATACATGGACACTGATGTGATAGTATGAGAAAAGGCTAGTGGTGCATATTTTGCACGTGCTTCTTATGCAAATAATCTTGTGGACTGCTAAATATGTTGTTTGATTGATGTCCCTTGATGGAGTGAGTACTTCGGGTTTAGATTCCTTGCAAAGATACTCATTCCTATTTCCCAAAGTTAGGCTACCAAATATTGTGCATGGCATACAAAAACTCATGATTTCTACGGACTTGGGTGGCCGCTGGAATCATTATATTATACTTTGTGCTGCCGTTGCCAACTGTCCCAAGCCTTAGTTCCTATAAAGCGGCCGGATGCTTTAGTTGGCCAATAATGAAATCGCTGATCCTTGTTAATAAATAAAAATTACTATAAGGAAAAAATTGTACTACAGTTTGTTGGGATGCATGTTTGGAAAATTGCTGAGTCTGTTTGGTTGCCTGCTATTTTGGTAAACATTTTTTCAGGTGTGATTTATTTTTACATTGAAATTGCTGAATTGTTCAGGCATCCGAATTAGAGATTGAAGCATATCCACTGCTTGATGAACTAACGTCAAAAATCAGTACTTTAAACTTGGAAAGGGTGCGACGGTTGAAAAGCAGACTCGTTGCTTTGACTCGAAGAGTCCAGAAGGTACTTTGCATTTAGATCTGAAACTCATTATGTTGCGAAACTGAAGATTGTTGCCTTGACCTTCATTTCTTGTGTAATAATCTTCCTGTTCTTTCCAATTATCGGTACTCTGCCTTGTTTATAGGTCAGGGATGAAATAGAGCAGCTGATGGATGATGATGGAGATATGGCAGAGATGTATCTGACAGAAAAGAAGAGGCGAATGGAAATGTCATTCTATGGTGAACAGTCTCTCTTAGGGTTTAGGTCGAATGATGCAGCATCCATTTCTGCTCCTGTTTCCCCTGTTTCCTCTCCTCTAGGCTCGAGAAAACTTGAGAAAGCCTTCAGCATTTCAAGAAGCCGGCATGAAAGCATGAGAAGCTCTGATAGTGCTACTGAGAGTATAGAAGAGCTGGAGATGTTGCTGGAAGCTTACTTTGTGGTCATCGATAGCACCCTCAACAAACTTACATCAGTATGTTGAACTGACTAGTCTATTGCAATTGTATTATTTCTAGAACATTTAGTTACATGCTCTTCTCTTATTCATTGCAGCTAAAAGAGTACATTGAGGACACAGAAGATTTCATTAATATTCAGCTGGTATGTGTCAATTGCTGATTATTGCTTATGCAAAATAAAGGCTTGATTACCTAATGAATTTGAGTTGACTGAGAAATAGAGTTGATGGTTGTACGGACACGAGACTGTTAAAATGAACCGAACTCTAAATCTGAATTCATCGCTGTATGTTTTTGAGCCTCATACTTGTCAGTTCTTGTTAGCACATACCGCAGAATAAGTCCACATTTTGTTTTTCAATTCCAAGGCTCTGCTCCATAAATTATTATACAGGTCTGAAGTATTAAAGAAAAGTGGTACTAGGATGGAGTAGCATAGAGTTGGAAACTATGATGACAGGCAGAGCATTTAACATCTTTGGTGGCCTGTGTGCATTGTGAACTCCCTTTTCGTTGTTTCCTTGTGCAGGACAATGTCCGAAACCAACTGATCCAGTTTGAGCTGTTACTGACAACCGCAACTTTTGTCGTTGCCATCTTTGGAGTGGTGGCTGGAATCTTTGGCATGAACTTTGAAATATCATTTTTGACGTCCCAAATGCGTTCCAGTGGGTCCTTATCGTAACAGGTGTATCCGGGCTCATCATATTTGGCGCGTTTGTGTGGTTCTTTAAGTATAAAAGACTGATGCCCTTGTAAATGCCAATCATCGAGAGAAGACAGAACCAATTTCCTCCCTTTGATTGCTTTGGCAAGTCAGCATCAGCATCAGCAATTCATGACAAACAGTTTTATTGTCTTTCATTCTGGGGCTACACAAGTGATTCTTGTTGGATCTTGGCAGTTATAATTTTTGTTCATCATTGAGTATTTACTATTTATGATGCTGATATTTTTGTTGTATATATACATAATGACTTGAATCTGCGTGATTCTCCTTAGCGTTCCTGGAACATTGCTTATTTTCCACTACAGGGAACGCTGAACTTTCATTTGTTGCAATGAGCCGTCGTGATGATAATATTGTATAGGTCTGATTCAGTAGCTCTGTTGCCAATGCCTTTCAATCTCCATTGGAACCCGAAATTGTTTCAGTGCTTCAGCAAAAGCATTTAATTGGTTCTTTAGCTGGAAATAGAAGGATTAACAATGAAGGGTTTATCCTTTTTAATTTATTTTAAGTGCTTGTTGTTGATCAATGCTGACCGGTGGATTAATACGGATGAACGTTGATGAGTACTTTATAAATAGGAAATTAAAACTAGCTAAAGCTTGTAATTGTAGGGCTTATTAGGTTGAGATATGATAGAAGATTAAGCATGATTTTCTTATCACGACAAACTTAAAGTGTTTCTACATCTACTTGAGACTTGATGTGTTCGGACTAATTTTCTTTTCATGTAGATATCTACATCTACTTGAGACTTGATGTGTTTGGATTAATTTTCTTTTCATGGATTTATCTACAATGGGCATCATAAATTACCGTTATCTTATGTAGCAAAGTCATAAGATTTACTTACTAGTTGTACGATATGTTTAGAAAAACATATTATGACACGTTTTAAGAGTCATATCTATTAAATTTTTAAAATGAATGGTTTATCGTCTATAAATACTAAATACTTGTTGCATTAGATTAGCACAACTCGAACCTTGTAATTCTTACATCTTACTATAAAATTGAGTCTCTTTCTTTTCATGCTTTTAATAGGTTGATTAGTCTATCAAAAAAAAAAAAAAGGTTGATTATTAGTATTTACACTCGTTAACGGAAAAAATGAGAGTCCAAGAGAGTATAATCATCCTCCATTTTAGTATAGGACAAGGACATCGCATAAATAATTTGGAAGCATGGAACAGTTTTTATAGGAGATCGAGGGAATTGAAGACCCACAGCGTGGAATGGCTTTGTGCCGATTCCTCTTCTTCAACACTCCATTGCATTTGCATCGCCGCCCTCAATTTCACTTTCAGGCTCCAGCAAACCCCACATCTTCTCTCTCTTCTTACCCTTCTCGTGCCTCGTCTGGGAATCTCTCACTCCTCCTCCATAGCCGCCCTAGCAGATTGCAGTGCTCCATTTCCTCATCCTTGTCTTCCATGGAGGCACCTCCTGAGGGATATCGGAGAAATGTCGGCATTTGTCTCATCAATCCCTCTAAAAAGGTTGAATCTTTTGCTAAATGGTTGAATTTTAGCTTTTCTTTTGCTTCGGCATTGCAATTTGTTGATGGGTCTTTTGTGTGTTGGGCAGATATTTGCTGCTTCAAGGCTTGATATTCCCGATGCCTGGCAAATGCCTCAGGTAATTTCCATTGATATTGCGAATAAGTTTTTGCAAATTTGGATTTTCATTTTGAATGTGAGGAATGTTTTGACTCATTCTGGATATGCAATGAATTGTGTATAATCTTCTCTTGCTTATGGAGTTAATGATAAGAGTCTGCAAAAATTCCATTAAGGCTGAGTAATTAAACAAGCCAAACTAAACAGTAAAACAAAAGAGTTGTTGGATTGATGGGCGTTTTTATGGCATGACCCCTTAGGTGAAAATTCAGAGTAACTTGTATTCCCATGATTAGATTTTTCTGTAGCTTGTTAAAACACAAAAACCTTTTCTGTGGGTTACACATTTGGCATCACGATGATGAATACTTTGGGAACAAATTATCCATAAACTAGGAAAGAAACAAAATTGAGAAAGGCATTCAAAATAGTTCCATAAGAAATCAAGTTACACACTCTAAGATGGTGTATCTATGGATTTGCATCCATGCAGCAGTAGCAGTTAATGAAAGAATGTATAGAAGGAACTAATCATGCATACCTAGGCTTAAAACTATACCAATTCATTTGTTTTTAACAACATGAAGGTTTAAAAAAATGGAAAACATGACCTGACATCAAACCGAGTGAAGGTTTCTCTTTGGGGCTGGCACCAATTAAATCTTACTTATTGATTTGGTTGAGGGTTGATAACTCTAATATTGAAGCCAGAAAGATTCCCTTCATTCTCTCCTATTAGAATCTTTATTGGTCTATTGTTGCAGTAGTATAGAAAGTATGTCTTAGAATTTGAATCTGAAACCAAGACCTCCTGTAAAGTAAGCTAAATTGATGGTTTTATTGTCCTTTTAAGCTCTTCATCTTTGCTTAATCCAAATGCATTAATGCCCAATTTAGATTTATTTCCTAGAACAAATGATCAATGAAGAAATTCCATGAAGGATATTGAGCACCCTATTATTGATTTTGGAGCAGTTATGGGCTGTGGTTGTTTGGGGAACGTCAGGTATCTGATTCATGCACTCCCTAACAGGTGTATAATTATATCCTATGCATGGGTCATGTGGAAAGTCTCTTTTTGATATTATAAGGCATTGTATATCACTTTTTTTCCAGTTAACATGGAGCTATCAACTAAAAATGAAACTGCTCATCTTATTGTGTTTACAGGGTGGCATAGATGAAGGTGAAGATCCTCGAAGTGCGGCTATTAGAGAACTCAGAGAAGAGACTGGAGTTAGTTCAGTAGAAGTTCTTGCAGAGGTTTGAATTTTAATAGAATCATGTGATATCCCTTGGTGTCTTCTTAATACAACTCTTGATTACTTATCCAAAAATAAGTAAAAAAGAAATCACCTCAATTAATGCTTCTTAGTAGGCTTTTGGGTAGCCAAGAATTATCTTTGACTATTGTTGTATTATCTAAATATGTCAAATAAAAAAAAATTATGTATCTTTGACCAGAATTTCTTCAAATGTATGTGGAGAAAAAGGGGCAAATGGATACATATGCCTAATTACTTGAGCCTTAATCTAGATATAGTGCAGGACCTAACAATTTTAAGTCCATTGCATTTATGGAGTTTATATATGCTTGGAGAAGTACCCAAAAATTACTGTGGGAACTGGAAAACTATTGCCCTATGGGGCTAGCTTGCTAGAAATTTTACAGTTAGGCTGAATAATATGCTCCCCTGTTCATTGCTAACAAGGAAAGAATATAACTATCTCCTTAGTGTCCTTCTACATCATTCTCATTCGATGGTATCAAAAGCTTTTCTTCTAGTGGTTAATTGTCTTGATCGAGTATGCGTGATTTTTTATTTGCTCTTTGCCTCTTTGTTTAAGCAGGTGCCCTATTGGCTGACTTATGACTTCCCACCAGAGGTAAGAGAGAAACTTAGGCATCAATGGGGATCAGACTGGAAAGGTCAAGCCCAAAAGTGGTGAGCTCAGATTACTTATGTTTCTGGATAATTTTTGAGTTCTATATAGTTCAATTTACCTATAGATTGGTGACTTTGGTTGGGAGGGATCTGGAAATAGTGATAACTGCTGGAGTTATTCCATGAGTAGATGCTTGGTTTGATGCCGTGATCCAAAGAAACAGAAGAATGCCTGTCCTGTTCTTGTTTTATCTTTGCAGTTCTTACTTCCCCCATATTGCTCCGTTCTGTTCCTGAGGAATTGGTTTGATTTCGTTACCCCAAAAGTATTATTTCAATTGAACAAATAGAAGAAAATTAAGCAATTGGTGCAATGTCTTTTAAAGAGAAAAGTTCCAAAATGGGATACATTTGGTTACTGTCATGGAATGAAACACCAATCGAAAGGCAATCATATCTGTATCTCTTTCTCCTCCAGTCTTTGTGCATTAATTTTGGTTCTCCCCATATTCCTCAGGATGTGTTCTTTGATGTGTGTGTATCTTTGACTGAATGTACATGCATTTTTTATTTTGTTCTATGATTAATGCAGTTTATTGATACACCTCAATGCATTTTATTCTATTATTAATGACATTTGCTTAAATTTTATTGAGGCAAATGGTGGGAAGCTCGTCTGAAATAGTTTATTTTTCTTGTTCGTCAATTCAGATGGCCTGACCAGTGAGGTGTTTCAAGCAACTTTTAAAAGCAATGTCACTGCTATTACATGAGAAATTTCCCATATGATTTTCTTTCCTGGTCTGAATTGCGATTTTTCATTCTGTCTAGGTTTCTTCTTAAGTTTTTGGGTGATGAGAATGAAATAAATCTCTTGGGTGATGGCACGGAGAAGGCTGAGTTCGGAAAGTGGCAATGGATGTCACCTGAAGAAGTTGTGCAGCGTGTGAGTTTTCCTAAAAACATCAACTCCCTATTATAATGCACCCTTGTATTGCCTCCCCGTCCTCACCCCCTAATTGAACTGGCTAGTGTCAGGATTGGAAGAAGATTGCTCTAGCAGCCTAGCCACTTGACAACCCCATGGTTCTTAATATATCTTGTTTTTCTGTTATGAATGTCTTACGTTTTCACCATGCAGGCGGTAGATTTTAAGAGGCCCGTTTATGAAGAAGTTCTGAAAGTCTTTGCTCCTTATCTTCAATAAGCATTTTTGAGGTGCTATCATTGCAGCTTTGGTGACAGATTCAACAGTATAATCGACTGAATCACTTCTACTGTATTTGCAAACCATATCTGATGTACCAATTTCAGCATTCTAATAGTGGTTATTATTGTGAGAGCCTGATGAAAATGGAAATTGATCGCTGTATGATTATTAGTTATACACTCATGTTTTAATTAGTTGTATTAATGATCATCCTTTGCCTATTTGATTAAATTATGCTGGTGAGATTTGGACTTACAGTCACCAATTTGGTGATGTTTGATCATGTTCATATCTGCCTTTTCAATCCATTTCTTCGTGTGAAACTAACTGGCATCTAGAAGAAGATGGGCTTTGAAGATGAATTTTGTATTTTTATTTTGAAATAAAAGATGAATTTTATAGAATGAAGATCATGAGTTAAGCCATCCCATGAATTACACAATCATTATAATTAATCACATATAAGGGGATGGCGGTGAGGCAAAAAAATTCTCTAGTCGTATCATATTATTGTGGGTCCCTTCATTTGAAAATGTGTTAGTAATATGTCCAATATACTTTATAAGAAAATGTAAGAAATAATAATTGGACACTTCGAGTATGTTTATTTTCTATCACATTAGCAGTACCCTAGTTCATGTTTAAAATTGCAAAATGACTAAAACGAGAAGCGACGCCAGTGAACCTTAAACTGTCTCATGATTCAAGGCTGAGAATGCAGCAAAAAAATTGCACTCTTGGTGATTGCATCTGTTCTCGAAACTTTTGTTCAATTATATATGGGTAAAACCCAAGATATATGCCAATGGCAAAATACAAGGGACCTGCTATAGCAACTGAAAAAACACCTAACTTGCATCAAACAGTCAATACATGACACTACCAACTGATATAGGTCACTCCATGTTAGGCTTTGACGAACTTAGATGAATGCAAATCTTTGTGTCTGAAAGGTATACGATTAATACTTATGACGGCTATCACTCGTCATACTTCCAATTTCATCTTTCAGGTCAAGCAACTTCCATGAAATAGAAATTCATGTCACATAGTTCCATGAAAGTTATGTCTAATAACAATATTTTCTTCTCCGGAATAGAATCCTGGAAATGCCACTGGATGATCAATGTTGCTTCTAGAAGTGTCATGAGGCACAGAACATGAAAGCTGATCAGAAGTGAGAACCATCATCCTCATCCGCCCCAGCATTCTGGGGTTTCAACTTGAGTTCACCCAGTGACCGAGAAGCTAAGTACAATCTTCTCAACAAATTGCAGCAACAATCAAGTTCTTTCATTAGCGATTGTGCTTATTAGATTACTAACCATTTCAGCAACATTCTTGGGGGAGTATCTACTTATCATGTCTTCCCTTGCTCGCATTCCTTTAGCTCTAGCTTCTGCAGTATTAGTCATAACATGTCTCATTAAACCCCTTAGCTTATCAACTGAAGGTTCTGCCCACAAATGTCCCTTAAAAGGCCCTTCTGTTACCTCACTCATTTTGTCCACTGTTAAAGGGTAGCCATTCTCCTCTGCCAAATACTCGGTAGGTCCTGACCAATTTGTAGCTATCACAGGCAATGACATTGACATAGCTTCCACTATTGGGCGACCCCATCCTTCCCCTCTTGAAGGAAGAACAAATACATCAGCTGACTTATACAATCTTGGCAAATCTACCTGAGGAATGTGGTTATCAATGACATACACTCGAGGCCAGCCATTGATGGGTCTTTCAATGCCGGAATCCTCCACAAACTCCACTATCTTATTACTAAAATTGTTATCTGTATGAAATGGATTTGTCAAAAGGTATAGGGCCACAGCATCAACCCCAGAAAACTCCTCCAAATATGCCCTCAACAACACATCCCAACCTTTCCTGTACTCCCATTTGAATATACTCAAGAAAACAAACTCCTTTTCTGAACCTGTAGCCTTATGTGGCTTCCCTAAAACTAATTCCCTCATAGGAACAAGATCTAAAGGTTGATACTTGGATGGATCAAAGAACTCCACATCAACTGATTGAACAACCTTGACAACCTTGGATGCTTCAACTCCACTATTCACAAAAGTAGATACATGGAATTCAGTAGGAACCCAAACATAATCCATCTTGTTACACCTCTTCACATGCTCATGATTCACCCTGTCAGTCTCGAACATGGTCCGGCCAATCACGGCCAAGAAGTCGCCATAGTTGGCAGAGGGTGGACAAGGTAACGTATCAAAAGAGGGGGTACCATGCCCCCGGCTCACTATGGCAAATCACAACAGTCTCATTCATTTTGCATTGTGTTTCATGAAGCTCAAAAGCCATTTTTCTCATATATTCAGGCAATCCCTCCCAAAATGCTATGGATACTAGATCCCCATGTTGCTCAATCGCCGTTCTGAATAAAGGGTTCTTGACATTCTCTCTAATGGCAGTGATATAAGACCATGCTTCTGAACTATACCCTCCACCGGATAGGAAAGGGGCCATCCATAGCACACAAACATGGGGCTTTGGAGAAGAAAGAGATTTCTGGGCATCTCTATTTTCATCATAATTAGGCCTTGTAAAGAGATTAAAGAGAAGCTTGCCGAAGAAATTGGTGTTTTGGGGAGAGAAATTAGATCTCAAGTACTGGGTTTTATAGAAGTCTGATTTGATGAGACTAAACGAGACAGCAACTAGAACAACCAAAATGGGTAATGCATATATAATGAAGGATTTATGCAAAGAATATGAAGTTCTTGGCCGAGGTTGGCTTGCCTGGGGAGAATTCTCATGGGGTTCCATTTGCTGATAAAATAAAGGCGAACAAGAATGTAGATAAGCAGTAGCTAACTCACATTTTCAGAGGTGAACTGATAGGAGAGAGAATGAGATCAGGGATGAAATGAGGGCATCCACAGCGCTCAGCATCAATTATTGACGAAGCTCCTACTGTTCTTCTTTTGATTCATATAGCTGATTCCCAGAAGGGCTTGAAACCATTTGAAGGAGAAGATTAAGATGGGATTGGTGGACTTCTCCCCAGTCCCCCACCCTTTTTCCCAGGAAAGTGTTTCGAAGTCAGTCTCTAAACCTTGATATAAAGTAGTGGATAGTATCCGCAGGATGTTGGTCAAAGATGGTAGCGATTTTACGCCAGTAAGAAAGAAAATATAAATTTAAATTTTAGAATTGTACTTGTTAGAATGATTTTTACAACACTCACGGTATAGGATTATATGTTTTTTAACTCGAAAAAAGTAGTAGATTTAAGATTTATGAGGAGAAATGACCTTCTCGCAATTACTAAGTTTAAAGATAAATCACATTGGCAGAAGTGGGGCTCTTAATGTATGAATTTGGATTTGAGAGAAGTTTTATTTGGGATTTTTTTAAAATATGAAATTTGAACTCTCTAGAGCTCAAAGAAAAGATATTGTAATTTTATTAGTTTTTTTTTCTAATAGTTGATATTTTTTTAGTATTCTTTATTATGGTGGTAGAATAATTTTATCACTAATGGTAAATTTATAAGAAGGATTTTTAACTGTTAAATGGACAAACAGTAACATTATTAGGGTTCCATATAAAGATCTATAAATTAATTTCTCTATTTTCTAAAATAATTGTACTATCTTTGGGATATAATCAAATAATAAAATTTATTTATTTCTAGCAAAATTTTATTATTTTTTAGATATTTATCTTTTTTTATATATTTATCAATATTTTGAGATAAACAATAATTATAATTATAATATTTTAATTATTTTAATTGTAGGGCTCAGTCCAATTCAGAAACAACACCTGTCATTCTGCACCTCTTGTCATTATGCACCAACTCACTAAAAACACCGACACGTATAACCAAAGAAATTTTATAAGGGATGTCTACATTATTATGTTTACCCTACAATGTACATATAACATATGTATACCTTACAGTTCTCATAATTTAGAGGAGACTTGGCCTTTATGCCCCTCTTTCTTTCAGGTCTGACCATGGAATACGAAGAGTACATATTCAAGGCACCACAGGTGGTACTTCTTGGTACTTGCAAAAAGAAAAGGAAAAGAGTTTTAGAGCTGGTTTGCCCTTTTTGTTTTACCTTTTGTTTTTTGGAGTGAGGGGAATGGTAAGTTTGTTTTTCCCACTGGAATGCTATATAGGGATAGTCTAATGGTGTTGGGTAGTCTGGCGAGGAACACACATTCCGAATTCAATGGAGGCCTCAAGCATTTCTCATTCACGAGGGCGAATATTTCCACCAGGATTCAAAGGTGGCTGTATTGGGTGTAATGACACTTACACCACTTGAGAGCTAAAACTCATGGCACTTGTGTTGTAGTCTGTAGATAATGAATTTGAAAGCAGAACAGTGCCAGAAAGAAACTTTGCCCAGTAATCAAATTACAAACCCCATCTTTAGCATTTGAAACTTTGGGGGGGACACAACAGTCTACATCCTTGAGTGGATGCGGCTCAAGCTTGCTTCGATTGATCCATGTGGCTCATCTGTAGGAAGATATACATCATCTGCGAACTGCAAAATAGCGCCATTTTGTCAGTCTGTGGATACATCAGCAACAGGGGATACTCCATGAATACTAATTGTAAGCATGCCCCTCCCATCAAGAACTTCCGAGCTTCAACTAACACCCCCGTCTCCAACCACCAGTCCCCGTCAGTTCTCTGCCCTTAGTGAGGGAGAAATATGTATGAAACTTTGTTTCCATTTTCATTCTTGAATTTTATATCAAACCGCAATAAATTAGGAATTTGGTATAGAGTAATGAGACAGAATCTATAGTAGTTGAACTAGGGTCTAGCTAAACCCCAGCCTCCCTGCCAACCCCCAACTGTAAGCCTGAAAAGAAAAGGAAAGAAAAAGAGATCATAAAAAAATCCAAAATCTTTTTGATAGCGAGGCTTTACCTTGACCACATGTGGATTCTGTGCATTTGGCAGATTGACAGGAAGGAAATGCAGATTTGGCATTTTCAGGTGGATTGATGATACATCATGAAACCTGCAAATTTTGGGAAGTTCAAAAACAAAGGGCTCAAGTTAGATCCCCCAAAACAAAACACTTCTACAAAGGGAAGAAACATCATTCTCCAATACTTCAAGTGTACAGAAGAATGCAACAGAGAGAAAAGAGGAGACTAACCTATTGAGAACAGCTTTTGCCATTTGATAAAGAGTGCTCTGTACAGATGGGCTATAAACACCCGCATTGGGGGGACCGAAGAAAGTATCAAGTAAAACTTTTGTTACATCTGAGTATCTTTGAGTGAAGTACATTGAATTTGATGGAACTCTGTGAAGAGATTCAAAGGAATACCTGCATATATGAAGAATGTAGATGAGTATCATTGTGTCACTGTAAGTGTGATAGTGTCTCTTCAAACTACTACATAAGCCAGAGACAATTTTTGATATGACATAAATAGTTTCACAGGAATTTGGTTTTGCTAATAAGTAATAATGCAGTATCTAGTTCGTTTACAAGAACAAGATGCTAAGGTGTCTAAATCAGGTTCGGCAAATTTCCCTTCAGAATTTTAGTTACTGCTGATTACTTGTGTACTGACCACTTCAATATCAGCTTTTAGATTATTTCTCGAGTCAAGACTCGTAAAGCATTTTGGGACTCCTAATAACTGTTATCATGACCATATATGGTGTACTGCTAGCAGAAGATTTTTAGCAACTACAAAATCAAGTAAAAGAAAAATTACCAACATGCATGAATCAATTAAACAAAACTAAACTATTCATCCAGAGTCCTCTACTGCATGAAAATACCTCCATGTTGCAGTGACTGTTGTGGCAAGCATCCTCTCTTTAGTTTCTGGAAGAAGTGTGTACATGTCTCTGATAAATCCTTCAAAACCAGACTGTGGATAATGCAAAAGAAGAAAACTGAGAAACCAAATTTACATCTCTGGTTTCCAATGTTCATGGAAAATTCCCCAACCCCCCCAATCCCCCAAAAAAACAAAAACGAGGAATGTCACAATGGTTGGTGTTACAAGCTAGGAGTAAAAGTTCACTTATTTAGTGTTCATTTTTCCAACTTCTCAGAGCAAATAGTGTCACTCAATCCATGAGACGTTGAGCAGTTTCAGTCACATGCATGCCATATTTGCCAGAAAAATGGTTGACTAAGCAAGAATGTTACATTATTAAAAGCATTGTTCCTGGATATATCTCTTTCAGCACCATCACAAGTTCCCTTTTTTGGTTCTGAGATGTTAGTATGTTACGACTGTGATAATGAGCTCAAGTTCGGACTCACTTTCGGAAGTGCCTTAAAGTATGGAAGCTGGCCACCAGAACTTAGAAGCCGAAACCCAGTTTTAAGGAATCTTGGTCTTAGCTTTGACAAGAAATTGAAAGTGGAAAAACTAAGACTCACAAAGACCCCAAGTCAACCCCTGGATATGAGCTTTCAGCTTCTAACATTATTGCCTATCACGAATCAGGAAAATTACCAGTACCCAAAATTGCTAATTATCTCCAAGGCTTTTCTGCCTTCCTACTGTTAAAAATGTAATGTTGCACATTACCTTTCATAGCAGCTCCTGGCTAGAGAAGGAAATCACTAATTCCATTTATGCTAACAGAAGAGGCAATTACCTTCGTGGTCTTCAGTACAGACAGTCCTTCAATTCCCGAAGAGACTTTCAGCTCACCTGATTTACTCAAGATTACTTCTGTGAAATGCTTTCCAGATCCAAGTTCAAAACCTTCAGCAGAATACCAACCAGAAGATGATTAATTTGTAAGCAATATCTTGTTTAAACTCCTAACCTACTGATAAAGCAACTTGCCTCTAATGTCACAGCAAAGTAATTTAAATAGAACAGATTATATGCAGCCTAAAAAGTGGAAAATCAAGACTACAACCATGCCTGTGTGGCTGGCCGTCAACATTTATACGCTTCCATGGCTTCTCCTCTATTTTGATTATGGCAGTAGTAACCTGGAAATAAACAAAAACAAAAAAAGGTGGAAGAAAGGGAGAAGAAACAAGATAAGTTCTCGGACGTCTAAGAACTTTAACAACGAACCAAGGTTTCATTTGCAGCAATATACACAGAATAATGACACCTAACAGGAGGACATGCCAATACAAATAGTTTCCATAAAATCTCCTTGAAACTGATAGATGCTGCCAGAGTATACACCTCTTGTCAAATTTCTTGAAAAAGATCCACTCAGACACTGTTCTGGTTATCATCTATTCATCTACGTGCATAAGATCCACAAAACACACACCCCTCACACATCTCCTCATCCAAAAATCACTTCTCAAATTTATCAAACTAACTCATTATAATAACTCAAAATATGCAGCTAGGTGGCACTATCCATTTTCTTGTATTACAAAGACCACATTATATTTCCACTAATCAGCATCCTTTTCAAGAAAGAGATTTTTTTGGTGGGGGGGATAAGAAAAGGGGAATCAATTTGTTAAAGCACTTCTGAAAAGTAAATGCGAGCAAACTAGCGCACTAACATTCATGGCTCCTACAATTCCACGAGTATATTTCTTTCAATTAATGCCAGAGGATCTTGCATATCCACATACAGAACCACAGGAGATGAGGGTTCACAAGTGTTCTAGAAATTATAGGCAACAGAGCTTGGGCAAAGGAGATCTCAATTTACTGCAAATCTACACGTGAGGTGGTTGTCACATTAAACAGCCAATCTACCTGCTCATAGAAAGATATGAAATGCTTAGCAAGGAGAATAGCAAATCCTTCAGCAGTGAGAGGCTCCACGCATTCCTTTGCTTTTGCATAAACCTGTATGACACACCATCATTCAAGTATATCACATCAAATACATTCCAGAAAGTGCAGGAAAGAAACTACTCATGATGGGAAAATACAGCAAAAATTTTCACAATACATGTATTTTCTTCATAATATATTTTTTCATAATTTGTAAATCAATAGATTACTTTATATATGATATTTCCATTCTCTTTGTTATTCTTTAAATTTTATGACTGATTTTTCTTGTATGTTCGATTTTGCCATATATTCATAAAAGTTATTCTCTATTGTTTAGGGAAAAAACATATAAATGCCATAGCAAAATCTAAAGTCTACTTTCACGATTAAATGCCATTCAAAATACAACTTCCTTAGCACAGGATCAAACGGGTTTTTAATATTTCACAATAACCAAATAATTGTGCATTAAGAAATCAGAGAGCAAAGTCAGTTCATATAATTGATTAGAAGAAAAACTTGTCAAAAAACAAAAGAATTATGATCAAAACATTATGCAAAAAATTAAATTTCTGAGATCAGGATTGTTCAAAGCTGCTGAGATCATGACCATCTTATGTATCTAGATCTGGGTGTAGTACAATAAACTATGCTGATCAACAAAAATAGACAGAGAATGGTTCAATCACACCAAACCAAGCCAAAAGCTAATATCAAAAAATGAAAATAATTAAAAAAACGATGATGATTGAAAAGGGGTGAAAATCAAAATCCAAAAGCTTACAGTGTTCTTCATGGTATCAGTGGCGACGATGTCAGAATTGTCATCACGGACATAAGAGTCGATACAATCTGAGAGAAGGCTGATGCCCACATTCCATTCGACGAAATGATGGAATCCATTTGATGGGTCTTTCCAAACCCTCCCTACTCTGACTCTCTGCTTGCCGTGCCTCTGGTCAAACTTGAACCCTTCTACAATCTCCGCCGCCATTGATGATGATGATACTCTGCTTCAATCAAAATCCCAGATTCATAAAGAGAGAGAAAGAGAGAGACAGAGAATGAGAGAGACGGAGAAGAAATCTAGTGGGCACCGCGTAGTGATTGATTTCAGCGATGGGTGGACAACTTTTGATGGGAAAGTGTCAGAATCAAATTCTGCATCAACGTCTTCCTGACGCAAGCTAAATTGCTGGTTATTAGAGAGAATATTTATGATTTTATTAGTCAATCAATTCAATTAAATATTAGCTAGTAGCTTATTCAATTAGTTATTTATATTAATTATTGTTATAAGACAAATTTGATAAATTAATTATTTATAAAAAGATATAAAATAAAAAACTAATTTATAAAAAATCTATCATAAAAATTTATTGAAATTAATTCGAAATGATTTTTTGAGATAAAAACTACTCCCTACGCTTTTAAAATACATGTCGCTTAACTAACTTTTTCTCGTTTCATAACACTTTTCACTTTACAATTCTAATGATATATTAATTATTACTTTATCAACTTTATTCTTATTAATTGCTTTATTTCTTTTTTTATTTTTTTCCATTTCCAATAAAATATAGGGATAAATTAGTCTTTTATTATAAAATTTGCCATAAATTTTATTTTTCCTTAATATTCCCGCATAATCTTAAAACGTTATGTGTTTTAAAACGTAAAGAGTATTACAAAAAGTTACTTTATCAAAGTATCTTTAAAAATTTTTTACCAAATAAAAAAGCCAAACTTACTTCAAAAAGCTTGACTCATAGAAAATTGAAGCTGAACTTGAGCTTTTAGGATGAAGTGAGTTGAACCGAGCCATGGGAAGCTCTGCTTGCGAAGTCAGTAAAGTAATTTATATGGACCGAGCCATAAGTCGAGTTGAGCACACGATCCATAGCAAGCCGGGCTCGAGCCAAACATATTCAAGTTTGGCAAGCCATGAGACAAACTCGATCTCAACCAAAGAGGGCGGGCGCATTTCCAAACCCCAGTCTAGAAAAAGTGACTTTCTTTTGTTTGGTTTGGGTGGGTAGTGAGAAAGCAGCCATGCGTACGTCCAACTTAAGTTTTCATACAACGAAGATTTGATCATTTGAACATTGGATTTGGAGGTGATTGAGAGAGAGTGTACATCCCAATCCCAATTCCCAAACGAAACAAGTGCTAAATTTAGGCAAAGGGCACGATTGGATTCCAACTCAATGGCGTTGTGCGGCTTCTCCTTCTCTTTCCCAGATGGGATTCCATTATCGTTCTTCAGCTTTCTTCTTCATCGTCATCTTCCTCATCAAACCTCTCCGTATCCTCTTTCCCTTCTCCATTTATTCCTTCCAGCTCTCTCTCTCTCTCTCCTCCCTATCGAGGGAAGAACCCCCATTTCTTTACTTTGATCGGTGCCCCCATCGCTTACAATCGGCGTTGATTCTTCAGTTCTGTAAATGTCGGGAAGAGAGCCAAAGGCTGGGGGAAAAACGTGGTAATTGTGGGAGGAGGAATTGCCGGTGCCCTTCTTGCTAAGCTTATTCAGAATCATGCCCAAGTCACCCTCATCGATCCGTATGTCTTTCTCTCTTTCTCCACCTTGTCTTGTACGTTAATTATTTGGTTTTCAACACTCAATGACATTTGCGGTAATAGGCCAAATATGGTATAAAGCACCTAAATTTGCCCACAATTTTTTTGAAACAAGAGATACCCAGAAAAATTACAGGTGGGTCTAACAAAACATAGTCTAATCATTCCCAGTCGATACTCATGCAATGAAAAATTGCTACTTTTATTGAGTTAGTTGTTTTTATTGCTATTTGGATTTGGATGTGACCTGTGTTCGTATTGTATTTCTGCCAATGTGTGCATTTGTTAACGTATATGATATTTGTGGAGCGTTTCGGGTTCAGATTGATTATTGATCTGTTATTCTTCTAATCTAACTATGAATAAGGATATCAACTCAGCTGTGAATGGGAATATGTGGTATAACATTGATGTTCAAGGAGTCTAACATAATTGTTACATGTGAGAGAAGATGTTAAAATAGATCATATTTTTCATGTGAAATGTGAATAATGTCAGGTGTATTGCTGGCTGCAGAGTGAATGCAAATTAATTGTTAAATGAAGAACAATAAAAGATGTCACATAGTATTGATGTTAAAAACAGAATCTCGTTTCTGGCTTGTAGGACTTACTGTGATCATGTTCATTGTGTTTAGAAACTAAAATATTTTGTTGCTTCCTGAAAGCAGATTATATGAGAGGTAGTGAATAAGAACCCCGGATTTATCAGAGAATTTTGTTTGATATTACATGACTGAACTAGGATCATGTACTGACATCTGATGTTTCGCTTACTTGATCGTACTAGGCCATAGCTCTTCATGGTCCTTAAGCGTATTATATAGTTGACATCTTGGACCGACTGATATTTGAAGAGTTTAGGCATCCAGCTTGGTTTAAACCTTTTACTTTAGTTGAACAGCACGTGTCAATTGGACAAAGCTAGAAATGTTCATCAAAGGTATGGCCTAGGTGCCAGATTCCGACCCTTTTTGAAAGTTTCTATGTTTTCTAAAATGAAGGTTCAATTGTTGCCTGCCATATTGGGGGCACTGCAAATATATTGCCCTTGAACTTTCGGATATATCCCGTAACCTTTGTTATAGTCTTCATCCATCTCGTATCAATTGATAACATTGCTTATTAGAAATGTACCAAATGGATCTCTCTTGTCTTATGATGCACATGGTTCGGCAGACGTATAGTCCTGGTTTAGGACGCAAGAAGTTGCATAGTTTGTGTTGTATTGCTCCTTTTTTTTTAAGAAAAAAAAATTGTGTTCTGATATTGGGACTGCAAATATATATCAACAGGAAGGAGTTCTTTGACATTACTTGGGCCGGCTTGAGATCAATGGTGGATCCATCTTTTGCTGAAAGGCAATTGATAGACTACAATGAGTTTCTACCAGAAGTGAAATTAGTTATTTCTTGGGCCACAAACATCACAGAGACTGAAGTATTGACTGCACACGGTGATCAAATTCCGTATGATTATCTAGTAGTTGCCACCGGTCATGTACGTTCTGAATCTGATCCTGTGACGAGAGATGAGAGTCTCCTTTATTACAAAGAAGGTCAGTGACCTATACTTTAGCTCATATATTCTGTGTGAAACTTCTTTATGAAAAACAACATATGCTGTCACAAAATTAAGATGCTGTCACAAAATTAAGGAGCCTCACCCAGAGGGGTTGTGTTCTAGGAGCTTTACTTATGCATCTGAAGAAATGAAGAATGTAGGGCACTGTACAAAAGCAGATCTTAACTTTATTTGTTTGGTTCTCACAGAATATGATAAGATAAAATCTTCCAATTCGGTATTGATCATCGGAGGTGGCCCAACGGGAGTGGAGTTTGCAGCTGAAGTTGCAGATCACTTTCCTGATAAGAAAATTACTCTGGTTCACCGTGGATCTAGACTGCTGGAGTTTATTGGGTCGAAGGCATCACAAAAGGCTATGGATTGGTTGTCCTCAAAGAAAATTGATGTAATCCTTGGTCAGTCGGTCAATCTGAAGCCAGACGAAGAAGGTGTATATGAAATCTCCAACGGGGATACTATTGTTGCTGAATACTTTTTCGACAGCACAGGAAGGCCCATCGGGACTTCATGGCTTCAGAACACTATTTTGAAGGGCAGTTTGGATATTCAGTGCAGAGTGGCAGTTGACAAGAACCTCTTGGTCAAAGGTCATAAAAGCATCTTTGCAATTGGAGATCTTACCAATCTTCCGGTAAGTAAAAACTACCCTTAACATTACATACAAAAATCAGACTGCCTTGTGTATTTTCATGATCGGATTGGATTGGATTAGATTGGGCTTAGGGTCATTTGAATTGGGTAATTAGTTCTACTCCTAGTATAATGTTTGCCGGTGCACATTGCGAGTGTGTTAAAGGTTACCCTTGTTTCGATACAGGAACTGAAACAAGGGTTTGCAGCAATGAGACATGCACAAATAGTTGCTAAGAACTTGAAGTCGCTTCTTGGAGGAGGATCAGTGGAAAAACTGTCTTCTTACAAGCCCGGGCGGCCAATGGCATTCGTTTCACTTGGAAGGAAAGAAGCCTTGGCACAAGTCAGTTGCTTTACCATGAGTGGAATTCTTCCTGGCATGTATAAATCAGGAGATTTGTTTGTTGGAACTACAAGGAAGACCTACGGACTTAGACCTGGAGATGATGGGAGTTCCTGTTGTAGCTTGTAAATGTAGGGGAAGGGGGGCAGGTTTTTCAAAAAGTTAGCTATTGGTATACATCCTTGATCTTTCTTTTCCTTACATTTATGTATACACAATTAATCAATATGTATATTACTCACAAATAATATTACAAATGGTTAATTCAGTAAATATCATATAGACACGCTTACCCAACTGAGATACGAGGCATAGAGTATCAAACGCCTAATCTGCATTGCATATATACAACCAACTCAAAATGAACTTACTAATTTGGGTTCGAGAAATTTTATGCAAGTTTGCCTAATTTTTAAATAGTTTAAAAGCAGGTCAGCCAGAGATCGATAATCCAACTCACTTTATAATAGGTTGCCATGACACGTTCCGAAACCCGACCCACTCTGTCAATGGGTCGACCCTGACACTACCCAACCCGGCCCGGTGCTCAACCCTGCTGGCTTTCTCTGCGGTTTTACACTGTCTTCAAATTAAAATAGCAAGAGAACGTAAAAATTAGAATCGAGCAACTCAGCGACAGACTGCCAGTAGCAGCAGCGAGGAGAGAGAGAGAGAAGGAGCAACAATGCAGCGAATATTCGGCGTGAAGAAACAAAAAGATCCTCCTCCTTCAATTCAAGATGCCTCCGATCGGGTATGCTAAGCTTCCATATCTATCTCTATCTTGAAATGTGTCCAATTTTTAGAAGCTTATGAAAGCATCTTTCCGTCCGTGAATTTTCCGGCCTGATTGAATTAGGGTTCCAAATCTTACGAGTTTCGTTTATTTTAGTGAACCAATTCGATTAGGATTTGGGACTACCATACAGCACCTATGTATCTGTTGGGGCTCCCGCATTTGTGAATTTGCGTTTCCCTGTGAAAAATGGGAATTTTTGAAGGAGGGTAGGGTTTTCTCTCTCCGACTCTTCTTCTGTTCGAGTGTGAGAGACATCTGGTTTGAGTGGGGCCGCGCCAAAATAAACCTCTGAATTTGAGAATTATGAGCAATTGTGAAGCCGTATCTACTTACTATCACAGCAGCATCAATTTTCGGTGGAGCATGCGGCTTCTGTTATTTTTGAGCGAAAGATTGGGTTTTTAGTAAATTGCTGGGGTAGTTTAACCCATAAATAATAGTCAGAAAAACCTGATTTCGTATCCAGTTCGTGCCATTTTAATGTCAGATTTTTTTTTTTTTGGGGGGTTGATTTGTTTTCTGTAACTTTTTCAGTCGTTAGGTGGCTTCTAATAGTTTTGTTCACGGATTTACTTCTTCCTCCTTTGGTACTATTGTCCTTGACATTTTTGTCTGTAGCTTTTGTATTACTACCTCTGTTTTTGTATGACATTATACTTAACTTTGCGCTTAGATCAACAAAAGAGGAGAAAATGTGGATGAAAAGATCAAAAAGCTTGATGCTGAATTGGCTCGATACAGAGAACAAATTAAAAAGACACGACCTGGTCCTGCTCAGGAAGCTGTGAAGGCTCGGGCAATGAGGGTCCTTAAACAGAAACGAATGTATGCCCCTTTCTTCTGCTTCTTTTTTTTTTTTTTCTCGTGTTTCTTGAATTCTGATGCAATTTTCTCTTTATCCTTCGTAGTTTCTTAGTGCAGTCACCTTCCAATATAACTTACCTAGTTTATGTGCTGTGCTGAGCGGATTTGTACTCGTACTAGTCCTAAGTTCCTCCGTGTTGTAGAGTCATAAATATTATGAAGGTGACGAGATGTGTAATCTTTTATTGACCATGCTTGCTTCTCAGGGTGAACTCCAGGGTGTACATTTTCGCTGGTATTATTGGCTGGATAAATAATTCATGGAAAAGTTTGATGTGACTAGTGCTTGGTCATTTCTTTTCGTGATTGTTACTTAAAATCAAACAAGAGGTAGTTGGTTCAAATGCAAATGTTAATTAAAAAAAGGAATAGTGAGTTTATATGTAATAGTTTGCACATAATATAAATAACAAAGATTAAACATTCATGATTGTTGGTAACTAGGCCATGATGGGTAGGCGACAGGCTGTAGCAAGTTGTGGATTTTAATCAGTTATCAGCTCATGTGACTGACACTTCTCTGTGTTGACCATTTTAGTTCCATTGAAAGCTTGTTTTTCCACTCGTAAATTACCTGGTCAAGTGATAAAGCCAAAAGAGCTTTTGTGGCTTTTGTTGAAATGCCTCATGTGTGTCATGAAAGCTTTGAGCTTAGTTGTTTGGTGAGCTATAACATATTTTGTGCAGTTTGTAATCACTAGATGTATTAATGATAGACTTATTTTGTGTTTAGTCAGTTTGTATTGATTTTTGTTTATCAAGGTTGCTTTCATTCAGGCTATATGTGATTGGTCACTCTGTGTAGCCAATCATGACTTCAAAAGTACCTGTTATGGATCACCAAGTGAGAGTTATTGCCTGTATTTTGTTTCGCATAAAGAGTTTCTCAACTTTCTTGCTTAGTTAAGCTGTATCATTCATATCTGTTATGAACAGTGGTCATCACATAAACAACCTTTCTTGTTCTGATCTATTCTATTCATCCTTTCTATTGATTGCTGAATGGTGATTGCCAAATTTATTCCAAAAATTTTGCTTCTGAAATCTTTATAAGCTAGTAGTAGGACTTTTCGGGTGTTAGTACGTGGTGCTAATTCAGATATTTGACAGCTTAATCTGGTGTACTCATGTGCACATAGGTCACCATCCACTGAGGGGGTTTTTCGCTGACCATCAACTGAGGGCTTTTTTATTATTTTTTTACTGGTGTGTTTCTTACATGTGTTTAGTAACTTCTGTTACTATGGTATTATATGTCTTCTCGACCTCGAGTTTCTGGGTTCTTGCAGGTATGAAGGGCAGCGTGATATGCTGTACAACCAGACCTTCAATCTTGACCAGGTTGCATTTGCTGCAGAGGGTGTTAAGGATGCTCAGCAAACTGTAAGTATAAGAACTGGAGATTCTTAATATGTTAATGGCCCCACGTTTGTATCCAGTCTGTTGCTAGCTTGGATTTCTCTCCTGCTGTTGTTCTGTTCACCAAGCACCTGCTCCCCTTATGAAGCTATGGAAGGGGCACTTGTGGAAGTTGCACTTTACATAACCACTGAACATGATAATGTTTGCATAAACCAAACTGGTCCTGCTTTCGATGTGAAGCTTACGACTGATCCCTTTTTGGATATGGCAACATGCAAATGCGAAAGCTTATGAGTCCTAAGTAGAATCTATCTTTGAGCTTGAGTTGTCTTGTTAATGTGTTTAATTAAAGTACCTACCCTGTACTTACTACTTATGCAGCACTACTTCTGCCCTTGTGCATGATCTGAACTAGGCCTAGCTATACTGTTCTAGACTCGATTATGGAACCACCCAAGAACCAGTCTCTCACTTGCGACCTGAAACAGGGCACCCTATTTTCATCCAAATACAAATTGATCTGTTGCACACTGACCTGACCTGAACAAGACCCCTCCCTGATTTCCATTGGCTGAAGTGGATCCCCTACTCAAAATTAACGGACGAAATGCTGACAGAAGGACCCCTTTCTCAGGTCTAGTCGAGTGTGAATCTTTAGTGAATCTTGATGTTGGGATGGAATTAAAAGAAATGCATCTTCTGCTCACATTTAGTGCATTAAAATTTTCAGTAGCATGGAACTGGGTTTAATACCATGAAAATATTTTCTTCTGTTGGTAGAATTTCACAGGGCGTGGTTCAAGTCAGTTGAAGTGCTGCTTTATGTGTACTATGGTTGGAACATTTTGCCTACCTCATGAGAGGTAGGAGTCTTCTATTGCTGATAAAACCATTTACTTCCCTGTCTGATGTGGTCTGTGTCTTTGCCCGTGGGACATTGTACAGAATGTGTTGGACCAGATTGGGATTTGTCTCAACTGTAATTAAATCTGGTGCTCTGATATTTTCTTATCTCTACAGATGTCGGCACTGAAAGCTGCAAACCAAGACTTGAAAGGAATGATGAAGACTGTAAAAGTTCAAGAGATAGATGTCAGTTGGCTACTATTTTCTTTTTTTTAATGCCTGAAGTGTCATCTAAACTTCTGATACAAAACCATTTAATCATCATATGCAGAACCTGCAAGATGAGATGCTGGACCTGGTGGATATGAGTAATGAGATTCAGGAGACACTTGGAAGAAGCTATAATGTCCCCGAGGACATTGACGAGGAAGACTTGATGGGAGGTGAGCTCTAAACTATAAAATAGGCACCTATTTACGAATGTTAATGCTAAAACTTCTCATGTATGCTGATTATGTTATTCTTTGCAATGTCAACACACGTAATTCGCAGAGCTTGATGCTCTGGAGCTAGATATGGAGTCTGAGAGTCAGGGGTTCCTTCTTATCTTCAGCCTGACAAGGAACCCGATGTTGAGGAAGAGCTTAACTTGCCATCAGCACCTATTGTGCCAGCTGGAAGAGCCAATGCACAGGTGAATATTCAATGACCTACTACTTATTTTCACAATGCACTGTTGTAGCCTTGGTGACTGCTTCAGAGTTGTATGGTTATAGTTTGCCCACTTGCTCATATTGAAAGCTAAGATAGATCTGATTAATGTCTGTTCCATTTGCCATGACAGCATGAGGATGAAATGGGCTTGCCTGCTGTACCCCGAGCATCCCTTCGCGGTTAGGAGGAACATTATTTACCCATATGTCATTATTGGCTTCAACGAGCGGTGGCTCGACCCCGTCTTTTGTAGTCTAATTTGTTCGACTGTTATGTCCAACTCAACTCCGATTCTTTGGGTTCCTTATGCAGAATGGGCAATCAGGCCAGTTGATGTGTATTAGCAGTTTGTCTAGTATTATGTAGAACTGGATATTTGAAGCAAAATATATGAAGCGGAAAGAGAAAGATGTTTCACGGTCCTTTTTATTCTAAAATGACTACGCCTGGTCTTTTATTCCAAGAGAAGAGACTACAACGAAGTGTTTTACCCGCAAAGCCACGTTTGATCAGCTAAAGTACATAATTCCCTTTTTATTTGATCTCGAATAATCGATCAACAAAAATAGACAAGCATTTAGCAGTGGGAATACTAATATCAACTATGAATCAAGGAGAACAATGCGTGAACTTTACAAATGAAGCTTATTCCAACCCACTTTCTGTAAATACATTTCTGAATCATCAATATCACAGGAACCAGCATATCTATGGAGCTTTCTACTTGATGAACTAGCCAACCCGAGCTTAAGCCTCTCAGATTCTTTTTTAAGGTCTGATATTCACCTGTCGAAGCAATAATATCAAATTTACATTCAACCTGAACTGCAAAATGGATTGATGGCAATCCGAGCGTCTTTTGATCCAAGATAACAGAGAAAGTTACCATCCACAATCAGCTTTTGTTGCTGTAGCCTAGCCATCTGCTGCTTTAACTTGCTGTTCTCCACGGACAAAGCCACTCTTTCTTGAAGCAAGGTTGAATACTTCATCACCAACTCTGATTCTAAAGCCTGTATCACGAAACAGTTGTTCAAAATGTCAGCCTAGTCAGCACGAGAATCAGTGAGCAAAGGGATGGATGGTAAAGATATGAAGATCGATACATATGGCAAAGGAATGATGTCCCGAAGTAAGATTAGCATGATGAGTAGCAAGCAGATCGCGGAAAGTTTAACTGGACAAAATGATGAACCAAGCATTGAACATGAATAAGGCGCAGAGGATAGAGGTTGTACATGAAAGTCACCGCAAGTAAATATAGCTCTAGATGTTTATCTCGAGAAAATATAGATGGAAAATAACTTATCACCGGGAAAGAGGAATTAGAAAAAGACAGAGATACTAAAAGAGATGATATGCACAAACTGACTGAGGCGCATTATCTTCTTACTTGTTTGTGTTTTCCTCCGACTAGTTCCATATTGTTAGGATAATTTCTCAAGATAGAAATCAGTGAGTGATGAATTTGTGATCCCAAAATATTTACCTGGAAAGAATTTACAGTTTTTTCTAGCTCAGCAATATACTGAAGTTTACGAGCTCTTGAACGTTGTCCTGGATGCCTGAAAAAATGACAGATCACTCCAATACATGAAACACATGATAATCTCGATTTTTGACTTCTGAAGATGTAGTATGTGTTGTAACATGTCAATGCAGGAAGTAACCGAAGAATGAAGAACACACAGCTGTTAAACAAGGTAAATACCTTTTCCCTGTCTTCGATTCACCATTGAGCTCACTGGATGAACAGTAATAATTATCCTTTGTGTCAAAATCAGAAGTTCTTGAGTTCTGGGAAATTTCCTCGATGAACTGCATAGGGCTGTGACTTACATACTCCGACAACGCCAAAAGCACAGAGGTCTCTGAAAACTCTGCATTACATTTTCCGCGAGGAGAATTGGGGCCATATATGCAATCAGACTCCAACAGATTGCAACCCTCCTCAGCACATAACTTGTCATCATCACCACTTGGCAAGAGCACCATTTTCGGGACAAGCCCAGGAAACAATGTTAAATCAATGGCTGACTGAAACTGGTATGTTTCTTTTGGACTTGAGTCTGAGTCACTCAGCAGGTCATCAAGCCATTCTGGTTGGTCCTCCAAAGAGGACCTCCGGGAGAATGATTTATGTTGCCTAGTGCCTAATTCATTAACTTTGGGGGGCTAAATGGGTTCGGTTCAGGAGTTGGATGGACAGAAGCTTTCTTTTGAAATGGGTAGCGAGGTGGAAGATGCGATGATCGCGACATTCTTGACAGTTTATCTGTGGTTTAGCACCAGAGGGGCACACCTGTTCAGAATGTGTACAGAACATAGTATTGTTAATATATTGTACAGAAGATGAATTTCTAACTAGGCTCATTTTGTTGTGAACGAACTAGAATATAATGTTCGGAAAAATAAGGAAAAATTCACTATACCACCTGCCAACCACTCAATGCTCTATACGAGCAACTGAAAAAGCCATTATTGAGCAAAATTTTCAGCTTAAGTTTATTGCAAACTAAAAAGCCTTTTTATATTGTGGAGTAGTACTCGATCAATGTTAATTCAGCTTGACACGAACACGATGTAAATACAAAGTTACTAGTAATTAATTCAAATTAGAAGCCACAAGGATAGTTACTAGGAATAAGCCTAATGAGCATTCCCTGTAACTACTGTCAGAGCATAACCCATCGGAACTGCCACAGACATGAAACTGTCTTTGCAGTTGCAATGGCACAGTTCATGTGACACAATTTCACAGTATAGCTTGAAATTATGAAGCCCAACAAATAACAAAATGAAGAAGAAACTACATTTATCAATTAAAGGCTATGTTAATTGGACTCTGTCATAACCACGTAGCAGAGTGGAGTGTCCTGACACTGTTATTTTTTGAAAAAATGGTACATTTTTGTCTAAAATGAAGGATTGAGTGTCCATATTCATGTCCAAGTGACGTAGGGGATCAAGACAACCATGACAATGGAACAGTAAACCTGAACTCAGGGGAGGGGGTGCTTTAGCGTCAAACTGCAGAAAGCCATGTTAACACAGAAAAACCAGAATAAGCAAAGCCCAGTTGATTAATATCCAATCCCAATTCCCAAAGTTTCAAGCATTAGAAACCAAAGACATGAAATCAGTCAAGAAGCCATTAGAATTTTCTGCTTCACAGAAACACCATATCATAATAACCATTAAACACTAAAAGGAAAAGGGTAGTCCAAATAAGTATACAGATGAAGGAATATGGAAAGAAAAGAACCACATTTTCTGTTGCATCAGAGAACTTCTTACCTTTCCTAGTTTGATTTCTTCTCACTGAATTGCCTTTTTCATGCCTGTATCAACCAACAGATAGAGAGAGAGAGAGAGAGAGAGAGAAGAGTGAGAATTTAGAAGAAGAAAGCAGCAAGTGAAGAGGGAGAGGAAGAGGAAGGAAGGTTAAGAAGAAGGTGTACGGACAGCATGGGATGGGGGAGGGGAATAACACAGCACAACTTGCATTTTTCTGGATGCCAAAACCAAAGACAGCTCTAGTTATGGGCTTTGTGGGGATCTTTTTGGGGACCCATCTAACTGTTTGTTTATTTGGATCTTTTTATTATACAAACTTTTTTCACTCAGATATTTGAGGTTTCGTGTAATTTTCAACAAGATATGTTAACTTGCACATTCTTAAGATATTTCACCTCTTTGTCTTGATTCGATTACAACACTATCTGCTTTAACAATTATTTCTTGAATGAGAAGGTTAAAGTTATTTTCTTTTTTATATTTCTTTCTTTATATTTCATTAAACATCTCAAATATCGTAATTGTCGAAGCATAAATGAGACATATCTTCCGTGTCATGATCACCCAAAATACATGTTTAATCGATGTTTGATTTATACTTATGTGCTCCTTTAACAGGAAGCCCTTGATGCATTAATAGCCGGAAAATATATGTATACCTTGGCGAATTGTTTCTACACCAAATATATATATGCCTAAAGTTTTCTTCCTTTTTTATTTCAGGTCATGTTATCTATTTTATATGTGTTTTAAACTAATACAGATCATAAAATTCTAATAGTATGTTTGATCTTAAAAAGCTTTGTCCACTTTTAACAAACATATAGTCTTAAAATTCTCCTTTATAAATAGTTGTTATGAGTTCGCCTTAACCATTATTATCTATTTTCTATACCAAATGTTATATATGTATGACTTTATCCTAAAATTCTTACAAAAATATCGATATAATATAGTACAATAATAATTAAAAAAGCATCGTAATAATTTATAATTAATTATAATATTTTTAAAATATTTTATTTAAAAAGGAAGTGAAAATTCAACATGGCTAGGTGAAACTTAATCCCAATTTTATGTCAATCCACAACACAAGTAAATTTTGTCTTGATATTGTTTGTCCATAACCACAACACAACTTGCCATTTAATTTAAAAATAGAGGCCACAACATGACAAATATAAGAAATATCAAGTGGGTCTAATTTCTAAAGTTGTTTATTGTTGTAAGTATGTTCATTGTTTCTGTTAGTGGAGGTTGGACTAGAGCTTCTGTTATGCAACTTGCCATCTTTTATATTTTTCATAAGTGATATATGTATTGGACACACAAAAATTAATACTTGATGTATTAGATAGAAACATATTATAGAATTAGATACTCTAAGATTCTAGTATTTATAGAGCATAGATCATATAACAGAATCATATAATCTTTACATTATTTTATTTTCGTTAGACATACAATCTTTTTTTCATCGGTATAACCGGCATAACAGAACTCCTTTCATATTTGTTAGCACAACCAGCAAATTCTCCTACTCTAGTCCGACGAGAGGATATAATTCGTTTTCAGGCCGTGAGCATTTGAGGTAAAAGCCCTTTCTACAAATACATTTTCGAGAATTCAAACTTGTAATATCTTATTTACCGAAATGAGGCTATTACACCTCAATTAAGACCATGAGCAAATATATGATAGAGAATACTTTATCCAAAAATTACAAGTAGAGAATAATATAGTCCAAAATTGGCAAGTTGTTGATTTGGTAGGTTTCCATAATGCTCATGAATTTCCTTTTATAAGTACTACTTGGGCAACCAATAAGAGGAGACAAAGAGAAGTGATAGTATGTTATCCAATAATCCCTTTTTTCTTGTCATTTCATGATCCCATCAATTATATGTATTTCCAAAGTAGTTTTCCTTCCTTTAAGGCAAAGTAGGAGACTTACTGAGAAACATTAATTATTCAAAATTAAGGAGAATGTTTGGACACACATAGTTTATAACACAACTTGTTGTTTGGCAGTCCATCAAAGTCTAAGCTTCATCACCAAATCTATGTCTCTAGACATCATCTTTTTTGTTTTTTTTTTTTTAAAGGGCCTCTAATACAAGTGACATAGCCAGACTAGAATCAATGAACCTCCCAAAAGTTATGTATACTTAATTAGCACATTGCATATGGGCCCTAGCTAGCCCCTAGTTTTACACCAAAGGGAAAAAAACAGCACATTGCATATGCTTTGTTGAAAATAAATTATTGTATGTAATAAGAATGGTGTACACAAAACAAATCCAATTCAATTGGTGAGATTGTTGATCTTTTTACCCTAAAAATTGTTTGAATACGAATAGAACCCATCATCTCGAAGATGAATAAAGGGATGATCGATTCGTGTACTTCGCATAGATTGTTAGGTTTGTTATCTTCGTTCTCTTTTTAAATTTAGTCTTATTAATGTGTCGAAATTCAAAAGAGAAATATAGTTGAAGACAATCTTACAAGCAAGGGAAAAAAAAAAGAAAAAAGATAAGATACTTAGTAAATGTATGATGATATCAATACTAGTATATTTCAAACAAGACACGTACAAACAATAGTAAATTAACAACTAATAAGAAATCGTTGAAGAAATTATTAAATTATTGAAGCTATTAAAAAGCTTACTAAGTTAATACTAAATTTTATTACAGTAAACTATATGAAATACAAAATGAAGAAAAAACAAGAAGAAAAAGAGGACAATATATTCAATTGCTTTCTCAAAAAAAAACGTATTGATAAAAACTCAAATGTTACAAGAAACGATATTGGATTTGGTAGTAATATATGATATGCATGTGTTAAGCTTTAGCGAAAGATCGCCGTTTTTTCGAAAAAAAAAAAACTTGCCATTAATTAATGACTCAATTCGAGAGGTGTAGGTTAATATAACATGATCCTAAATTTATAGACCTAGAATAAAGAAGGTGAAGGGTAAAACCAACCATAGAGAGTCTGTAGACCTAAAACTATGGTATACAACTATGGCATAGTTTACAATTATCGTTGGTGACCGACATGCTACGTTTAACTGTATTATCACAAAAGAATAGTGAGCAGAAAAACATGCATATTCAGATTACATCTGCAAATGAACAAGGGCATTCAGCTGGACAAGAATGGATGCACCCTCTCTAAGTTCTAAGTTACATTCTTTATTTCAGCAACAAATTCTAATTCCACAAAGTTGAATAATCCAGGACCTAATTTCACACTTCAACAAGACCTGGTAATGCTGCCAAGATATGTCTCATTACAAACCCACACTGAAGTAGCATATGAAAACCCAAATACAAGAACAAGTTCACAATCAAAGCCCTAATACAGGTACAAATCAGAGTTTAGCGTGCAATCAAGTGCCAGGTTATCGCTGCAACTGTGAATCTATCATGCATTACCTAATAAACAAACCCGAGTTTATACCAAAGTTTCTTAGTACGAAACAAGAAGACCTCTTGTTACTGCAACCACTCGAGAAGCCAACAGCAGCTTCTGAGTTCGAACTGAGCAACAATGAATGCCTTCAAATAGCCAGAGGATGACTTGCCATTTGATAACACAATCAAATGGTGAGAGAGGGAAGCCACGATTTGGTGGCTCAGAGGATGGGATGATAGCTAATCCAGAAACGATCCTGAGATTAGAACAATCAATCCCTTTTCATCTCTTTTTCTCTCTCAAACTTTGAAGAAATCACAACAGCCATCAGCTGCTGTGACCCAGTTGCTGCCCTGCCTACTACCTTCCATATTCGACAGAGGATGGAAAGCAAATGGACGGGCAGAGCTGATTCTAAAGCAATCAAATTCTTTGCTGTAGTACATGCTGGTCACTTCAGAGCCAGAAAGGGTTGAGCTTTTGGAGTCAGAGACTTTGTTCGGCGAGTTAAAGTTCACACTTTCTGACTGGAGTACTTCAGAGCTGGAGGAATGTGCCTGTGAAGAAGGAAAACCCTGTTGATCAGATATCTTCGCCGTCTCATTCTTGGAGTTTTCATTGTCGAGGCTTTTGGTGTTGAGGAAGCGTCCACCAGCACCCCTTGGTCGACGGCATGCATGGCGATGCCTCGATTCATGTAGATATGGCTGTGAGTGCAACGCACAAGAATCCATGCTGAGTAAATAATGACTTGATATGAAGACAAATAGACAACTAATTTTAAGTTTGATTTATTTGTCTTTAGACCTAAATTGAAAATTCACCATTTCCCCATTTATCGTGAATAAGGATAAAACCAAATGGCTTTAGTGACACCTCCCAAAGGGCCAACTATATGCATCAGCAAACTATACAAGGGAAATAATTTTCAGACTTGATAGCCCATCCAAAATCTCAAGATGAAAAATGCCCCGCCCACAAGTTATATTTCAACTTTGCTGAAAGGGCCAAAAGTGGGGAAGCATACCGTCACAAATGCCTTAACATCGGACCTTGGATAAACAAATAAAACACACAACTTGGTCATTCCACAGTAGAACAAAGACGTATGAGCTTCAAAAAGACAGGAAAAATTGAACCTATTTACAGTGTAGAAAAATAAGGATAAAGTGTTCTGGGAGACAGGTCCAAGTAACATAGTTTGAATCACTGTCAGGTATGCATGGGCACAGAATCATGAGCCTTGCCCAACCCCATGAATCATGACTTCATTGGATCCCAATGAATCAACACCATTGTTTTAACCTTTTCATAATCCATTACGACATTTGGCAGCGGAGAAAGATATGTGCAAGTCAGAATAAATACAATGAGCAGCACACTCTAAGAAACTGCTTCATCAGAGAATTGACTTCGTGCAGTACAAAAACATGCAAGGTGAAGTTGTAATTATCTAGGTAGGTTCTTCATGTGATATAACCTATCTAAAATGGCATTGATAGATAGAAATCAAGTCGAACAATTTCTACCATACTCTTTAACTATATTTCTTCTGAATCCAAAGCAAGGGAGTACCTTCTCTTTAGTCAGCCTCTTCTGCAGCCCTTCTTTAGCTCTAATCTTTCGACGACGCAGAATTCCATTATACTGTTTTGGGTTTACGTAAATGGGTCCATCTTCAGTTGCCAAACTAAATGGTAGCATCATGCGCCCCTGCATTCACAGAATGTTCACAACAGAGGCAGCTGTAAGATGTAACAGCATTGAACCATACCCTTTCAAGCAAGTATAACAGCAGAGCAAATATTAGCAGAAATTATCAGTTAAAAGAACCTAACTGATTAGCTGAAAGAAGCATGCTTATCAACATCCACAAGTGACAATGATCATATGTTAACAACCATGTAGCCACAACCAAAATAAGATAAGGGACTGCAATCCCAGGCCTAAAACCTCGTGGCAGTAAGGGCATGTAGAACAACACCAGAAAGAAATGAAACCAATAATACAACAGTAACATTATGGGCTGTGTAATCACTATAAATCTATGGGTCCTGAAGGTGCTTCTAAATTTCCTCAGTTACATGTCTGAATTACAAAATCCATTCAACTCCCCTGAGCCCAGTTGCTCCTTATACAAGGCAAAATCAACGGGTATAACCTGTTACTCTCAAGAAGATCTCACATTCAGGAACCAACATGTGGTGCACACTGAAGAATCTCAACATCAAGAAAGGATATAATTATATTTGCAACCTGTGTGAGCCTATGTCAAGTAAGTCAATCTTCTAGGATGTGCAGAGCTGAGTCAGTCTCTTGCTCTGAAACATATGAGAAGAAATCAGGTATTCATTGGAACAAAGGGAAGACAATCTTTTACTTTTTCTTCCTTTTTTTCATTTTGCGGGCAGGAGGAAGAGGTGTGAAGGGAGGCCCAAATACTGTTGTAAGCGAGATTTGAGACTCATATCTTTTGTAGCAACCCCCAAAGACTCAGCTGGCACCCTCTAGAAGAAAAGACAATGTTACACCTTAGTCCAATTAGCTTTTACCCCAACCATATTGTACAATCGTTCATTAAAGTTTAAAAAGATCAGACAATTAGTGCATGATAAGGTAATTACAGCATCAACATTATCATTAAAGCCACCTGACTTTTGTAAAGCAGTCAACCAAAATTAAAAAGCCCACTTGTAAAACGAATGCCAATAAAGAAATAACCCTTGAAAAAGGAGATGAACAAGTGGACAAAGAAACATGATAAGAGGGTAATTTCACATTTTAGGTATTACAACATCCCCCCCAAAAAAAAAAAAACAACACACACACACACACAAACAGGTCCACATGTGATCCTATCAAAGAAGAATGCATTCCACCACTGGAAGAAATATGCCTCATTAACTAACAGAAACTGCTAGAGAGTGGATCAAAATGGAAAATGACAGTTATCATGTGACGGGGAGTATATAACTTAATATTTTGGAGATGGAAAATCTGAAAGTTGAGGGAAAACTGGAAATAAGCTTACAAACATCACAGCTACTATCACTCTGGCGGCTATGACACTTACTGTACTTAAATGTAGCACTATGCATGTATTGATGGGGACAATACCGCGTTTCAATGAAGGTTATAACAGTGAAAAATTCAGACTGCTAAAAATCCCCAGGCAATAACAATCAGTAACCAAACTCAGATTCCATTAAGAAAAGCTGTCATTCTCAAAGTTGTTTTCTTTTAAAGAAAGATAAACATACACACTGCGTTTGTCAATCACTCTGACAACAGAGCATCACTTTTTCATTGCATTACAAGCGAGTGAAGAAGGGTGTTCAAAAGATCAAGAATGAGATGGCAATGGATTCAGATCTGATTCCTTAGGAAAGTTGGAAACACATGGGGCAGGAAAGCATTACATAACTTACTAGGTGATTTAGAAAAATTCCCACATGTACTGAGATGCAATACAAGTGGAAACTCAGCACATACTCTTGTTCTACAAGAACAAAGGAGATATTGAATGCTGCAGGAACAGAAATCAAGATACCTTAGTCCCGCCAAAAGTTACAGGGGCCAGGGTGATCGAAAGCAGGATGAGGGTCAGGGCCATCCCAGATAACCAAGTCTTATACAAGCAAGATCTCCTAAAAATGATGTCTTTTAAGATGATTGATAGAAGATACAGACAGACAGAAGAATTGCATACAGTTTTTACTGACTTAGAGAGAGCCTACAGAATGTCAAGAAGTCTTTTCACAGGTACTTGGAGACAAAGACAGCCTGATCCCTGTGTCCCAAGGCCATGATATTAGAAATATGTATACAAACGTTGAGAAAGAAGAACAACGTCAGGATGCCTCAAGAAGGGCCATAATACTCTCCCTTCAACATCGACTAGCAATATGGCACAGCTTTAAGCTTGTTCCTCTTGACATTTTTTTTATTTTTTGGGAATCGATCTCATAGTAGTTGTGCATGCGCTTGTTTAAAAGATTAAAGATGATTTGACCTGCATATGAGACTTGTGGATAAAAAATTCTTGGTAAAAGGAACTAGAGAAGAGCTATAGCATTAGACATCACCTAAACATATACAAATATACGATAAATATCGAATACACTTCCAACAAAGCGCAAGGACAGATTTTTTCCTTCTTTTTTTTGGGGGGCAGGGGTAGGAAATTGACCATAAGCATCCTTAAGCATCTCCCATTCTAAGCAATCTTCATGGACAACAATGCAAGTATATGTCTTGATTTTGCTATTTTACGATCTCTATGTAAAATAGAAAATGACAACTCCCTGAGTTTACCATACAGAAAAGAGAGACTATGCCAAGCTTTTCAACGAGAGTTTATAAAAAAACTTGAACAAACCGTTGGCTGAGTCCCATAAGCTGCAAATAAGCCCTGGCATTGATCTACCGGAGGATAGTTTCCACAGACCTGAAAGTTTATTATAAAGTAAGAGCTCCTTATTCACATAATAATGTCATTGATAAATAAATAAAATGTTGCCAAAGATTACCATAGATTGACCGATCCCGAGCTCAAAACAGCCCTTCTGCTGAGAAGGAGAGAACTGCTGAAAAATGTTGGTACACATGTTGTTCCCCTTCAAAGAGCTCTTGTCATCACCTGAGTACAAGATCTTTCAGCCAACTATTGAATTGCGAAAATAAAGTCGAATTTTCGAAGCATACACCTACAGAACATAGGCAACGGAAGGAATAGAGGAATTATCAATAAATGCACCCCACATGAATCCTTTATTCCATATGTGAAGACACGTATTTCTTTGCAAATCATCAGAGAAATTGTGAGGTCAGTTACTATTTTTTATTTTCTTTTTTAAAAAAGAAAGAAAATATAGCAGAATCTCAAGGGGAAGACAAACGGCAATAGCAGTCAACCCCTAACCTTATGCTTAGAGCTAATACCTCAACTACTAAACCATCTCTGAATTCCCGAGTCAGTCTCAACTATTAAAGAAGTTTAGCCATATTTTTTAAAAAAGGATATAAGCAGGCTGCAGAGCCATGACCCTCTGGTCACACAAATTAATCTTGTGAGGGCATTTGGACTCAAAATATGCCCGTAAAAATGTAAACCCACTGCCCAGGACATTCAGTAAATTGCCTACTCATCTATGCTGCATTCTACCCAGAAAGATTTCACCTTCATGATGATTGATGATAGGGTGATGAAACATCTGGCAGGTTAGATGCAGACTCCGTAAGCATCAATGGAATTGACCACGAGTTAGCATGTAAAGGGACAAAAACCACACATTAAGGCATGTTCTGTATACAAGAGGACCATATTCTCTAATGAGCTAAGAGCCATAAAAAGAAGCACTTCACAAAAGCACACCAATTTGATAACAAGGGTAAGTAATAACTGTGCACCACAGCCAAGCCATGATCGAGCCTTTTCCACCGACATTTTGGTTTTGAGCAGTTAGCATAGAGGGGCAGATTCAGCTCCGTTATTCCTTATAAGTTGCAACGCCGAAAGTATAACAAAATTAGATATATTATGAATGTTGAGGCGAAAAGTATTATGTACAGGAGTACAATTTCAGGGACAGGGATCAAACAGTATTTTGATGACTCACTCTTGATAATATTAGCACATACCCTAGAGCCTATGCCAAACATTTTATTTTATTTTTTGGTTTTACAGCACTGACACAATGATACCAACATTCATGGAGAGTCCCTAATCTGATTCCAAAAGTTATATCATGCACTAAAAGACATTACAGGGACAAAGGGTATGAATCTATCTGTGCTGGGAGAGAGCATGCACTTGACTGGTGACTAGAGAAAAGTTTCTCTAGTCTGTCAAACACCCTTTGGGAATACAACCAAAAATATGCAGCATTTATCCCAAGATATAGACAAAATTGAGAAAATTACCAGCAGAGAAATCAAATTGGATTACAGATTCTTTTTCTTTATCTGGTGCTTGGCCCATGATGGGCTGAGATTTAAGCATGCTTCCTGACTTTTGATGCTGCTCAACCCCATTCAACTGGTTGAGATGCGATGAATTCACATGCTCAACTTGTGATCCCACGCCAACCCACCATGCAAGAGATGCAATTGGTGATGATTGGCTACAAAATGCAGTCTTCTGCATTCCTTTATATACTTAAAATTGTTCACCTAAGTATGCCTTTTACACCTGATTTGTTAAGAAACTTCATCAGAATCCCACATTTTGAGTTGGAATATCCCAAAATCCAAAAGAACACACGTGAAAAACAAAAGGGCAAACTACAAAAATAACAATAAGCAATTCAGTGAGAATCCAGCCTAAAGTTACGAAGGTCAAGATGCACACAAGCTTCTTGCTAAAACTCAAGGCAAATTTGCAAAGACGATCAAACGAACAAGAAGAAAGGAACAGTTGAATATAATATTATAGAACCACTTTTCTTCCCTAACTACTCCTTATCCTCCCACCCCAAGGGGAGATAAAGAAATTAAAAAAGGACTACAGTGAAACAACTTGTCTGCTATTGCCAAATCAACCCAGATTAATCACATCCCAATATCAAACAAGCTACAGGTTCTTTTCTTGAGCAATGAAAACTAACATCAAAATCCCTTCTCAAAGTATCAAGGGGGCTATCGGAAATCCAATGAAATCCATTTTAGACAACTCCAGCAGGAACCCCAAAAGATCAACATGAAATTTCACCAAATATAACAACACCTAGCATCACAGATACAAGCAACAAATACTTTTCCTCATAGATTGCATCTATTCTTCCCCTCCCTCCCCTCCCCAAGTACAAAACAGTAAGAATAGCATATACCCAACTCAAATCAAGAAAAGGAGAATTAGATTCAGCAGCCCTAGAAGTCACACACCCAGAAAGAGAGAGAAAGAGAAAGGGGGTTAAGTTGAGTAATCCGTACCGTTGAAGATGATTGAAGAATCTAAAGGAAGAGCAGGGAGGTTGGAAGGCGACCCATAAGGAGAAAATCTCGTCTCAAGGTAGGAGACAGAGGAGAGAGAGGAGAAGATGAGAGGGAAACATATGTAGGGAGAGAGAGAGAACAAAGAGCGGCTGGCCTCGTTGCTTATATATGGGAGATGATATCATCAACCCCCAAATGGGTTCTGACCAATAGGATGACGCTTTCATGCATTTCTTTCCATTTTTTTATTTTTTCTGGAAAAAGAAATTCCAACCTCCACTCTTGAGCAGCAGTAACATAAATAAATACTATAAAAAAAACACATAATAAAACTTTAGTTACCAAATTTTTGGATTCATATTCCATGTCTGCTCAACTGTTGATTTTCATGCCTCTCCCACATTAAATAAAAAAAAAAAAACTATCTAAGCCATAAAAATACATCAATAGTTATCCATCTCTATAAACATCTGCATGAATTCAAAATATTAAATTTTTACATTATACTTGTTTTTACCTTCTCAACGCATTTGTTGATTAAAGTTATCGGGAGAAGAAATTATTATACCTATAGATGTATGGGAAGAAGGTATAACAAATGACAAGTACATAACTAATGCTACAATAATAATAATAATATAATCAGAGTTTTTATTGTCTGTCTGTAAAAAGGTATAATTTAAATAAAATAATAATAAAAATATTGTATAAGGTCACTTGAATCATGTTGATATTTCTCATAATAAATCAAAACTTTATCTAATATAATCAGCAACTCTTGTTAAAAAAATAAAAAATAATTATACTCAAAACAGATTCCTATCAAGTATTATCAAAGAAAAATAACAATATCAACAATCCAAAGACATACATTATAAAAGCAATAATAAATCATAAAACTAAAAAAAAAAAATATGCATATATCTTTGAAATTATGAGATAAAGGTAGATAAAATTATAAAAAGCAATGGGTAAAAGCAAAAGGATGGACCACTAATTTAAAAGTTAGTGATAGACCCAAAATTTTTGAGTGGCTGAAGGCTTTTAAAGAGGAACATAACAGCTAGTGTTTTTGGACTGGTAACCCTCTCCCTTAAGGATCCCATTTTTGGTAGGATTCTTTTTTTTTTTTTCACTTTGTTTTACTTTAAACTTCAACTTTTCTTTCTTTCTTTTTTTTTTTGCCAGCTCTTTTATTTTTATTTTTATTACTTTTAAAAATATTAACAAGCATCCATCAGGACAAGTTCACCTTCATTTAAAACATTAAAAAATGTTCAAAGGTAGACGAGTACTCTTTCAATTGATCTTGTCAATTGCATACTTTTGCGTAAAAATGGGTTTATTAATATTTAAGAACCAACTCATCCAAAAATTTAAACTAATAGGTAAATACCTACTAAACATGCCCTCTCGCGCAACCGTCCGTTGGGCTTAAAGTGTGGATGTAACAAAGGCGCATTCTATTACCTCGTGCAGTAATTAATATGGGGACTATTGAGATTCAAACTCCGGATCTCTCATTCAAAAAATTTTAACATATTTAAGAATCAACTCAATCAAAAGTTTAAACTAATAATTAAAAGTCGAGAAATACTAGCCTAATAATTAGATATCTAAATGATAAAAATGAGTAAATTGTGGTGGGAAATGGAATATGAAGGAGGAGATGTAACTTGATAAAAATTGCATAGCTGGTCCCTACAGTACTTGCTTGCGTATTAGACTTGGGATGGAAGGGGGAAATTGGACCACCCCCAACCAGCGACCACACTGACTTGACATGCGTTTTAGTTTAACAATTGTGGGCTCCTTGTGTAAATACCAACACCTAGTAATAGACAACAAACCACCACCAATAATGCCTACTACATCACTCAATTATAATAACCATTAATATGGCCCCATCACCGGTCATACAGTACATTATATTTGATGAATGGGTCGTTTGAATCGAATAAGAATCATATTGATTATGTGTGGGATGGTATACGAGTCGAATACGATTGGAAGAAAACTTATAGAATAATTCGTACCGAGTTCGACTCAAGTTGAGTTAATTAAATATGTATTAAAATAAAGTCGCAATCTTAAGTCATTCACATTGTACAAGTGAGTGTGATACTATGAGTAATTACATATCAATTCAAAGTAACTTTATTTTTTTTTTGGTAATTATTATAGATGGATAAAATAAAATATTACAATTTATGAATAATGAACATCCCCATGCATTTTCACGTTCAATATTGCCCAAAAAAAAAAAGGTACGACTTTAATTAGTTGGAAAATTTAATGGATGTATCTAGCTCCACGTTAACTGCAATTATGTGGTACAAATTTTACACTTTTTTGTTTTTTTTTTTTGGGGGGGAGGGGGTTGGAATAGTAAGCAAACCCCATTATTTTGGCTTAATTTTGGACTAATTCAGATAAAAATAATGCAATTTGAATCAAAGTGATGCATAATTTAATTTTAAAAAGGGAGGATAAATAGCGTCACTTTCCGAAACAAATAATGTCGTGTTACCTTAGGTAAAGTCACCATAAATTATGTGACGAGAAATATACATCACAAGTCAAATGGTTAATGGTGACTTGATCCCGTTAATACACGAAATTATGTTAGTGTTCGTACTTATGAAAGTTCAAATCTCGAAAACATATGTCAAAATTTTGAAAATAAAACTTATTGTAACATGTGTTATCTTAATTATTTTTCATAATGTATATACCCTGTTCTCGCTGTTTTAAGTATTGTAATTTCGTGATGATAACACTACGTTAAAATTTGAGTGTACATCCAACAAAACCGAGAACGCACACCTGTAAAATAACACTTGGAGTAATTTTTCTTTTCTTACTGATGTTGATTGAGGTTGAAGGCACACTTTTTTTGATGAGTCATTGTTAAATCATGATGGTTTTAGACCATGATGAAGTTTATGAGAACATAATGGTCAAAAGCGGACAGTAACTCAAGGTTTAAGCATGTATAAATTTATCTTTGGTGAGTACATTCTAATTAATAGACAAGGTTAAAAAAAAATTAAAAACAAAAATATTTTACATGGGTAAAACAATACTTAAAAAATGGGTTTAAATCATTTATAACAACAAATTACGAATAAGCCCTATATTTTAATTACTATATTATTAGGCCCTGTTTTCCTTAATTTATTTATTGCATAGCAAGTTCACATAAGCTCAATTCAAAATAAGTTTAGTAAATACGTTTAAAATCAATTTAATTTACATTAGGTACATAATAAATTTTCGCAGGTCAAGATTACAGTAAGTTTATTTTTAAAATAAATTAAAAAGATAAGCCTAAAATAAAATTCTTATATATGAAAACGATTGTCGGATGCCTTATCACTCATCACTTATTTTTTAAAAACAAAACTTCCATTTAGAGTGATCTCAATTTTTGTAGGACGTGCAATATTTTTTTTTTCACTATTCAATTATTTTGATATTTACCATTATTATAAAATACGATAATAAGTATATATATGAAATTAAATTTCTGGAAACAAACCACATCAAGAAACATAGTGTTTTTTATTATTTATTTATTTTATCAAACAAAGATGCTATAAATAAAGTGGAGAAAAAAGTTTGTGAAGAAAAACAATGAAACCTACCATTTTTTTTTAAAGCATTTGGATTAACATGCATTTTTCATTAGTGCCACATAGATCATAGTGGAGATAAATTAATGCATTTAAAAATCTTAAATAATGCTAAAAAATTATTTTAACTTTTGACAACTAAACTATACAGTAATTAGTTTTTAATTGGCCTGATTAATAAAATCTAAAGTAATATAATGGGAACAATTATTATTATTTTTATTTTTATGGATGATGTGACTAAAACAAGCAAGTGGAGTGGCTCCTTTCATGGAAAAAAAAAAATTAGTCACAATAATGATTAATTTGCATAATTGGTTATCTTAAGGGGGAAAATAAAATGTGGGAATGACACATTCCATTATCGGGTTTGCCACTTTTTACTGATTTTTTTTTATATATTTTTTTCAAGTAAATAAATAGTAAACTGCAATATGTAGAGGGAGGGTGCTCCTTCCAATAAGGAGAGGCACACACCCTTTTAAAAGTTAAAGATCTTTATAATGTGGATAAGAAGAGGTATGTTTGGTTGGAAAAAAAAAAATGGTTCTACATGGAATACCACGTTTTAAGTACGATGAGTACCTGCTTTTCAAGTACTCCTTAAAAGTTTACCTACTTATGAGGTGTAACGCTCTTAAAATTTGGTTGAATTTGATTATTTAAAATTGTCCGATTTAAAAAATATAACAGTGCCATGAACTTTTTGTTTGAATTTTAAATTCAGACATAGGGTTTTCATGGCTATATTATTTGAAATTGATTTTAATTTGAATTTAGGATTATTCAAATTGTTTGACTCAAACAAAAAATTGGATATCGAGACAAAAAAATCGTCCCGATTTTGAACATTGATTGATTTATCAAACGTAATTTTGATCCAAATATGAATTTTTGTCGGTAGATGAAAAATTTTTTAAAAAGAAGAAAAGGGAGTAAAGAGCATGGCATTGGCTAATTTAATTAGTATCAATACTTTTTACAACTAATTATGTAGATATTATGATTTTTTTGTTATATATATAAACACATTAAAAGTTGTAATAAATAAGAAGATTAGTTTAAATCATACAAAAATTACTTGGAACTTTTTCACATAAAAAGTCCTTTGAATATTTGCATAATTGAACTAATAATGCATTAGCAATTTAGCATATAGAAGAGATAGCTTTTTTGCCTTTTTTTTTGGGGTATTGTTGAACAATAGTAAGTGGACTTGTCCCTTTTTCTTATACACTATTCAGGATAATCATATTAAATAATTAAAGTTTTGAAATTCGATATTTATAATAAAAAAATAATGGGAAACTTAAACTAATTGATATCCTTATAGTGCCATGTTCTTTTAAATTTTGCACTTGGACAAGTGATGCCTAATTTGGCCCAGGATGTGCAACTCTGGGCCTTGGCCCAACATGCCCTTTTTTAATTTTTTTGTTGTTGTGTAGTTTAATAGTTCGTCCCACAATCCCATCTCAAAATTGTAGATGCATTTCATAAAAAATAAAAATAAAAACTATAGATTAAATTCTTATTTATCCATTTATTTCCCAAAGTCCTCCATTTAAGTGCTGATCGAGGAATATATATCCTTTGAGAAGTAAATCTAAAACGAGAATTGAGAATTTTAAATCTTAACCTTTAATTTTTCATTAAGGGTTTTGATTTTGCCACATCATCACACACTCAATTCTAACATGCGCACGCTCTCTAAATCCTAATGTAAATGCCAACTACCACCAACTTTTCCGGCGTCGACAACCGGCAGCAGGCGGCCAGCAACCAGCGGCCGAGCAACCGAGCAACCGGCGACCGACAACTAGCAATCGGCTATCAACCCTAAGAAAATGGGTGAAATTCGAGGTATAGCGTAAGGAGAGAGAAAGGAGAGTGATTGCCTAGCCATAGCCGCAGGCGACATTAATAGTCGGAGGATAGTAAAGGAGGGTATGGTGGTTAGGGTTTGTGGGATAAAATTGTAATTAAATCTAAACCATTAGATTAGAATTTAAGGAATAGGCTAAAATTGTATTTTTCATTATTGTTTTTACTTACATTATTGGCATACATAAAGTGTCACCATATCACCTACGTACATTTAGACAAGTATATATATATATATATATATAATGTTATTACTATTTTTTACATTTTTTATCAGGACTAATTAATTTATTTTTAAAATAAAAATTAATTACTCCTTAATTAGTGAAAACCATACGGCCCATTTATCCAAGATTAAAACTTGTGAGATTTGATAATCGCTACATTAATAAACCCTAAACAAAAAGGCGCCACTTCCCGCCACTCACATCATATAAAATTCAAAAAATTAAACACAAAAATAAAATTCCAAACCCTAAACATACATTACATACATTGAACCATAAATATTTTCCAAATTCAACCAAAGTTCCCCACCCACATCCCTCTTCCTCCCACCACTTCCCTCATTCGCCGAGAACTTCTCAACCATACCCAATCTCTCTCTCTCTCTCTCTCCACCATGATGATGATGCTGAATGCTAGGGTTCAACCAGCAAAGAGGCTGAAAAGAATAGTTGCGGCGATCTCGGGTGTGGAAAGATACAGTCGGATGACAATAAGAGAAGATTGCTTGTACTTGGAAGTGATGAACCCTAATCACCGAGTTCCGGTTTCACTATTTCTGACTTCTGCTTGGTTTGATTCGTATAATCTTATGTCTTTCATGGGAAACCCTGGTTCATCAACGTCGTCATGGACTACCCTTCTGGATTTAAGCATGTTTAATTACTTGCTTAGTCTCGCTAATGATCATGATCGAGTTGAGATCCATGCTTTGTCGGATTCCGACTTCAATCGGTTTTACGTCTTGTTTGATCATCAAGGTCAGTATCTATTCAACCAATGAAAGAGCTGTTTTCTTTTTTCCTTTTTTTTTTGGTGGGGGAGGTTGTTAATGAAGGCAAGAAAATGGAGGGGAGGGATCAATGTACCTTTGGGTGGTATGATTAATTATGATAAATGAAGTGTAGTTAATCCTTTTTTTAACCGAAGAAGGGGTATATATCACCCGAAGACGCTGTAGATATAATCCTTTCCGGAATGTCATTGATCCAAAAAGTAGTTAATCTTGTGTTCCAAAGATGTGTTTGTCTCGTAGTAGATTCAAAAATTATGAATGTAAGAGTTGTCCTTCTTTGATTGTCCAACGATGAATTAATGTTGATACTCATTTACTAGGATTTTTAATTAAGCCTATAATATATAATACCATCTTTTTTTGAGAAGAAAAAAGAAATTAATTTTTCATTCTTACCACACTCGCTCTCTTACTTAAGTCACCTTTTTAGCTACTATGATAAGATCTCATCATTTGCTAGCTAAGCAAAAATCTTTTCATTTTTCCGTATCGTTAATTCTTGATATTACTTTGCAGAGTTAGGGCTTCGATGCCATGAGATGTTATTTTGGAGAACAGTTAATGTAGACATAACTCGTTTACGAGACATGGAAAATGCTTATGGTCATGGCTTCAGAGTGGCAATGTCTCCTCACCATTTCGCCCATGTCCTCCGTCGCTCCATGGCTTCTCACTCACCTGGTAAAATTAGGCCCATCTCCTCAGCCCTTCTTTCTTTCAATGGATATTTTCCCCGGCTAATTTTATGCTAAATATGTTCGTATAATCTTATACTTGGCTTATAAAATGATGGGAGATTCTGGGTACTCTTGAAAATCGCAAGACAAGAGGCTAAATCACCAATGAACTTTACAATACTTTTAACTCAGATATACCCGAGTTTTACAAAAATCACCAATGAACACTTCACCCCGTTCCCCCTCATTTGCTCAGTTATTCTTCTAACGTACTTTAGTTTGTTTTCCCTGAATAAAGTCGAGGTCGATATAACAAGTTCAATGATCATTCTCTCGTCCGGACAAGCTATACGTTTCCTTGAGGAGGTACGTACGTACGTAAAAACATTAATCATCGACGATACAATATATTATATCAGAATTTCTGGTCTTTACTGAATGAAATAACACTGTAATTACTGGCCCTAGGGATTGCAATGTGGAATGCAGAATTTTCCAGAAGGCGAATTCGTGTCTCTCCAACTCTCTCTCTACATGGCGGACTATTTCCTTGAAGCTGCTCGTATGGCGAAATCCATTGTCATCAAAGTAGCAAACCCAGCAGTAACTCCTAAGCTGCCACCCTCGATCTGCGTCGCAATTGAAAAGTTTGCTACGCTGCATTTCTTCTTGGCCTCGAATTCTAAAGTCGAACCTCAGATCAAGCATCGGTCGTGCTTGGAAGAATGAACCATGGCGATGGAATAGTGCTAGACTAGACTACACACATTGAGTCAAAAGTCATTGAAGATTTCGTTAGTTGAAGATTATATCAGTTTGTCATGTGTTGTACTTTTACCCTCGCTTACAGTGACCTAAAAATACAATATACTAGTGTTTATTTGCACAAATCTCTGTTCCACTTAATTTTAATTTACAATTACTTACAGTTTTTGTAATTAATTTTACAATTATCTTACGACTCCTTACAATTTTGTTGACGTTTTCTCATATTTACATTTTCTTACAGTTAAATGAAACAAGGCCTAGTACATTTTTTCCTTTGATGTCTTCTCCTGTTTACATCAAATACTCTATTTAATAGGGATATAGAGGGGGGAACCTAACGAAATGTGTATTGAAATTTATACCTTAGACCCTCTCTCTCTCTTTTGCTTTTAAACTTGGGCTTTGGTTTGTGATAGGAATGAGCCCCAAGTTCCCTAAGCCATAAGGCATTTGGTTCATTTGGTTTTTGAAATTAAATCTTATATAATGTTTTTTCACTAGCTACTATCTTACTTGGCATTAAAAAATTAACAAAAAGATTAATTAAAATGATGATGATAATAGATTGTAGTGTTCTATTTAACTTTATCTTATAACCTTATAGTTTCTTACCGTTTTTACAACTCTTTGTAACTTCTTATAACTCCTTACAGTTGATTACAACTCCTTAAATTTTTTTATGACTAACTTTACAACTATTTTATAGTTACTTATAATTCCTTATAATTTTCCTTACAACTCCTTATAACTTTACCGTTTCTTACCATTAAATAAAACAAAACCTGATAGTGATGAAATGCAATCGAGTGATATTATTATAAGAGTAATTCATGTGATTACTGACTATTATAGGCGGATCGAAAATGTTAATCTAATCATGAGTTAGGTGGCACTTGTCACTATTATTATTATTATTATTATTATTATTATTATTATTATTATTATTGCTGCTGCTGCTATTGTGTGTTTTTTCTAATATAGGGCTAGTAGTATTTTGGATGTTTTGTAGTATTTGCTTATATGGTGTTAAGAAAAAAAGAAAAGAAAAGCTTTTTAAGGTTCGTGAATAGGAAAAGGTGGACTGCTAGTTTGATGGGAGGCATAGCAAGAGGTGGGCAATCTTCAAACCTCTCTCTCTGTCTCTCTCCCTCTCTGGTCATCAAAAGGTGGAAACCAAAGGCATCCCATGACATGAGCTACCATCGCCTCCACTCCATTACTACTAGTACTACTACTTCCACTGTTCGCTTCACTGGCTTCAATCTCCTCAACTATCCCTTCAATTCTAGGTAAACCCACTTCCTCAAATCTCCTTTTCTTTCTTCAATTCATAAATATATTTTCTTGTACTTGTAAACATCCCCTATTCCTTCTCTTTGAATTATGCCTCTAAATATATATGAATGTATTACATGGGCTGTTTGGTTTCTTTGGTTTAGTAATTTGAAGCATCTCTATCTCTCTTTCTTTCATGCATCTGGGCATGGTTTGTATAGGGTTCTGTTTTGCGCCAAAAGGAGTACATCAATGGAGGGTATTGATAGCGGGGAAGTGGTGGTGGGTGACACCACGTCACTTCAGAATAAGATTGCCGCCATTCGTGCCGCGGGTCCGTCCAAGCTTCAGGTTTTGTTCTGCATTTTGTTGGCTTCAATTATCTGGTATTTTTATTTAGAATTGATTGACTGTATAATCTTTTAAGTTTGGTGTTTAGTTGTTGATGATAGCTGTTAGTCGTAAGAGAATATGTGCTTTACAGCCCTTCTTGCGAAATGAGATTGACCCATTATTTGCTAGTTTTGTGGTACTTATTGAACATCAGTTGCAGTTTTGTGGTAAGGAACATACATCAGCCTTTTTGGTGTCTGGGATTGGAACAAGGTATGAGTGAGGAAGGAATGAGAGTGCAACCGGAGGCAGGAGTAGGAGTAAAATGCCCCAGACACCAATGTCATACTCCCTGAGGAAGGCGAGTTGGGTGCTAAGGATGCTTGGTTTTTAAAATAGAAGGTGTGGGATCAACTACTTAAGTTCCTTTAAGCTGTTCAACTTTTGTTAGTACACCAAATCAGTGCCACCAGGCATCTTTGGAGTCAATTAGCCCCCACAGGTTATCTTTTAGATGCCTTCAATTATGTCTCAGAGAACTATGAGCAACTGATCTTTAGTTCAGTCCTGGGAGCAAAGCAAGTGGAACTTGGTCTCTCATTTCCTTTCTCACCTGTTTTTACCCAATTTTCTCTCCGTTTATTGAAGGTTCCAAAGGGACAAGATGGCTCCTTGGTGAAGGTTCAAGAAAATGTTGTCTAATTATATGGCTTTAGAAAGACGGATACCGCAGAATTTCAACTTGAATTTTTCAGAGGAGGCCTCATATTAAATTATAGTGCCTATAAGAATTCTTTTATAGAAGCTTAATGTAGTCTATTTGCTAGGTAATTGCTGATTTTGATGGTACATTGACGAAGTACAATATTAATGGTCAAAGGGGCCACAGTAAGTCAGCATTAACTTATAAGTTGTAATAATTTCGGTTTATCCATTTCAAACAATGATTTGATTTTAATGTTCTCTAATCACATGTGTAGCCAGTCATGCACTGCTACAACAAGGAAATCCAGAGTATGATATCAAGAGGCAGAAACTGTATGACCATTATCGCCCGCTAGAAATTTGCCCCATGATCCCGGTTGAAGAGAAAACAATACTCATGGAGGAATGGTAGGTGTCTATTATCATTGTACTTTGCCTATTTGCAATTGCACATAACTGGATCCTACTGGGCAGTTTGACTGTCATGAACTGATTAGAGCTTCATGATGGGTTGGAGGATTGGAGCCAAAATCTGACCCTTCATCTATCTAACAAACTTGTGTTACTTGTATTCTCGTGAGTCATGGCTTACATGCATTCTTAGGATGGGTGTGCGTCCTTCAATACTATTTTGTCATTAGAATGGCTTAGGCAAGTGTTATGGTCCGCCCTCCTTTTGTTACCCTCTAAAGCATCCTATTTGGAAACGGGATTCATTAATTACAGAATGGTGTTTGATTTTCCCTCCAGGGCCTGATTATTAAATTGATGCTGCTCAATGGAAACAGGTGGGAGAAGACACATGCTCTTCTAGTTGAGGGAGGTCTGACTTATGATGATATAAGGAAGTCTGTCTCCAATTCCAGAATCGCATTTAGAGAGGGTGTAGTTGAGCTGTTTGAACTCTTAGAGGTGATTTTCAACATGTTTTGAGATTTCTCAGTTTCTTTTGGATTGTCTGATTTTATGTATATAAAACATTTCTTTTGCTCTTTCTTTGTTCGTTTCAGTTACCTAATAAAGAATGCTTGTAGTTTAGTTCCTGATGAACAATTTGAGAATCATTTTGATTGAAAGATGATTTTATTCAGTGAGGTCATCATCTTTCAATAGTCTTTTTCTGAGCATAACTTATCTCTACTGAAAAAGCTAATAGCTCATTAGAGCTAACTATGTAAACCCATTGTAGGTGATAGCTTTGATCCATTAGCTGAATCCTTCCAGTTCAGATGTATTCTTCAAAAATGTAACTTAGCAATCCCGTTTCATCTGCTTTTAGTAACCTACAAAAAGAGCTTCTTGAAGAAGGCTTAAACTACCATTTTTAATTTTTTTTCTTTTTTTTTTTGGGAGGGGGGATGGGGGTGTGTTGGGGAGCAGTAATTCTGTTGTGGAAGATTGTGTTTTAGATCTTAAATAGCTATCACTGATGCTCTTTCTTGCTACTTTTTCAGGAAAAAGGTGTTCCTGTTCTCATTTTTTCTGCAGGCCTTGCAGATATTATAGAGGAGGTAGATCAGATCAATTCTTTTCAACCTTATTGGGTACTGTGTCCCTTTTGTTCAATATCAATTTTTTCTTTTGTCACATGGAAGGTCCTCAGGCAGAAAATTCACAGATCTTTTAAGAATATTGAGATTGTATCAAACCGGATGGTCTTCGATGACAACGGCCACCTTTTAGGCTTCAAAGGTATTACTATTATGCAGCTAAGAAATGTGAACTCATCTACATTTTTGCTACTATTTCCAACTAAATGCATATTGTAGTAGGGAACACACTCTAACTTGATTAAGCAAATGCTTTGGAAGATTTTACAGCTTTAAAAAATGAATGTGTTTGGCTTCCTCATTGAGGTGGAGATTGATGTGCAGTCTTCATGCATTTTTCCAATGACTATTAAGAGCTCAGCATCGTGTTACTTCTATTAGTAAGTTTCTTCTGTTTTCTACCACATGTCATCATTATTTAACCTTGTCTTGTCCTTTCCCAGGGAAAACAATTCATGTCTTGAATAAGAATGAGCATGCCCTTGATATGGCAGCACCTCTACATGATACCATGGGAGTTGTGGATGGGCCTGTCATTGATTTTGCTGCAATGAAAAAGAGGACTAATGTCGTACTTCTTGGTGACCATACTGGAGACTTGGGAATGTCTGATGGTCTGAATTATGAAACACGAATATCAATAGGATTTCTGTAAGTTGGTTGATCTTGTTCTATCTTCCGTTAAAGCATCTCATTTGTCCACCCTGGAAAAATCTTGTCACTTTTCTCACCTTTGGCTTATTTACTTACTTGAGGAATATTTTTCCTAGCTCAAAGATGTTAACTTCAATAATTATCACTAGATTTATACAAAACAGGAGAAAATTTTTTTCCATCATTAAACATAAATCATAAGCCTGTCATCTTTTCCTAGATAAAAATCTATATAGTTTTCATACAACTAAATGATTATTAATGCACACTAACCACAAGTTTTTAGAACTAACAATACAAAATTATATTACTGCTCAACTAATTTGTAAAAGCTAATAACATCACTACTGAATATAAATATAAAACTCTTTCTTCTAGTGTAACCGAGCTCGCCCTCATCACAAACTCGGTTTGGCAAGCCTTAGAGTGAGCCAACTCGGCTCACCTACACCCCTAATTCTGGTTATCTTCTTTTTTGTTGGGGGTGGGGGGAGGATCTGATTTTGTAGGATGAGACTGTTTAGTGTGTTAAGTAAATGTCACATGCAATGTAACATTTGTGCCTTTGGTGCATAATATGTAATTGATTTCACTATGAATCTTGCAGGAACGACAAAATCGAAGAATCTCTGGACAGTTATTGCAAAGCCTTTGATGTTGTTTATTTGGTAAGTCCCTGGGTTATGTTTGCGTTGCTGTATTTTTCTAATTCCAATCATTTTTAGTGAATTCAGCCAAGTAGAAGCCATGAACTGCCTGGATTCTTTTGCATTGAAGTCTCTTTTTTTGTGGGTTTTGCTGTAAAAATGCGTACGCGTTGATCAGCTGCTATATTTGTTTTGGCAGAATGATTCACCCATGTCAGGAGTGGTGAAGCTCGTTTCACAGTTGATTCGAGATGAATAAAATGAAGAATCACCTTTATGGCTTCGATTCGATTATCAATTCCTTCCACCAGTTTTTCAGTAGATTAACGCCATAACGGTACCAAGCATCATTGAAAATATTATCAGCCTGGGAATGGGGATTCTCATTTGCGAGGGCAGTGTGTGTAGTGGCCTCTTTGAAGCAGGCGTCTATGATCAAATGCTGATTTTGCCCAGAACTTCATTCTGGCTATTTTAAAGATAGATATTAGTGTATCCTCCTTGACCCCAAAGTACCAGATTGCACCTATGTTACATTCTATTCCTAGGGATGCCCTATCATTGAATTAAATTTTAGTTTTGTTTCGATTGAGATGAATACGAGATTGTTTACTAGAGCAAAATCATTGTGAGTTGTAATTGTCGAAACATGTTGGAATACAGTGAAGAAAGCATGAAGACAGATAACAAAATGACTGAGGGCCTTTCTCATTCAACCAAGGCAGGTCTGGGGTGACATTAATTCACCGAACGCTTGCTATGAAACGAGAAGCAAAAACACTAGGCTGCGCTTAGTCAAACATGTGCAAATAGATTGTCTCAACTCTCAAAGACACAGGGAAACCATCCTGTATGAATCCTTGCGTTTCCTTCTCCATCAGAGTAACTTCGCCTTGAGTTGAGTTATTCATTTCAATTTTAGGTTGGGTTAATTTCATATTGATGAGTTTGATTTTAGGTTGGGTTAATTTCATATTGATGATTGGATCATTTTAAGTATAGGTCAAATTTTAGCTTGTCCTTGATTGATACAATAGTCAATTGATATTTAATAGCAGACCTGGTAAAATAGACAGAAACCGAACCAAAATCACCTGACTCCAGATAAGAAATGTCATCAACCTGAAACATGAGCTGAGTCAAACGGATTTTGTCCTATTCTGAGTGTCAGATTGAGCTTCTTCCAGACAATTCACATTGGGGCATGTAATTGTCAGCTGACAAAAAGGAAAGAAAATAAAAAGGGCAAAAAGGTGTGCAAATGGTAAAACAGGGCAAGGCAAATCCGCTGACTCTTGAAGTGCAACGTGTGGAGATGAGAAATTTGTGGTCTGACGTTCACACAAATTGCTGTGCTGTGAAGCAATTCATTTCAGACAAACACATCACAATCACAGCAGGACCAGACCACATCAGATCAGCGATGTGTATATTTTAGTAAGTGGCAGACAAAGTCTCGTTGCTTTCCAACGTGCAATTCCTCCTCCCTCCTCATTTTGGGGTATACCGCTTTTCATAGTTGTCACTTGACAAAACTCATACTTGATTTGGAACTCTAAAATTAAACATTGCTTATGCTAAATTGCAAGGAAATCCAAAGTGGGCCTTGATTTGGGGAGGAGTTATACTCTGGTGGAACGTGGTAGTGGTACTATGTGTTCCACTCATGATTTCGAGGACCCATGTAAAAAACTCAAGATTCGGAAGTCACTGCAGTTTAGTGCTTATCACGCTACGGTGGCGATTGGAGAAGTCAAGATGTACACATCCCATCACTACCAAGTAGACTTGACTGTGTAAATACAAGGTTGTCCTGGTAGGGACAGTGTAGCCATCAGAATTTGTATCCTGATTGTGTAAATACAAGATTGTCGCGTTTGTCTTGAAAATGGCCACCTAAACTTGCAATATATTTAGCATAGGCAACATCAATATCCTTGAAATCTCAAGACTCCAATGTTCTGATGATGTTTGCAGTTCAGTTTTGCTTCATAACAGTATTAGTCAGAGGTGATGCAAAATCTTACATCAAGGTTATAAGATGCGCATAACACTTGCCTGTATTAGGCTGTATAGACTTCCAAAAGATCACCCTTCACTTTACAGGGCGAAAACGCTCATAGAAGGTGTTTCAGAATACAACCCCTCCTCATCTCAGTTATAACAGTAAGTAATTACATAAAAATAATTACTATCCCCAACCCAACATCTCTGTAAGAGCGTTGAGATAGGGAAACAAAAAGGGGAAGAAAAGGAGATAGTTAGAATGGACAATATGTATAAGCCTTCGTCAAGTTTATGTTATCTATGAAACAGCCAGTGCCACCATTGCTGCTGGTGCATTAGCCACATTCAGCACAGACATTTCAGCAGCCACTGGAACCGCTACTTCTGCTGCCACCAGTTCTGCCATGCCATCAACCATGGGAGCTGCAATGTCTGCAGCTACAGATTCCATGGCATCAACATCTGATGGTGCTGGGAAATCAGCTACGATTTCTGGAGCCACATACTCACTGGGGGCTGGCAAGAACTGGGCAGTGTAGTTAAACTCTATCTGCAGCCGGTGGTGAAGAGGGGTTGAAGCCATCAACCCTTTCTTCATGTCAGCCTGCAATTCCCTTATTGGAATAGCAGCCAAGAAACTCTTTATGTACTCTTTACACGACTCTTTTCCTTTACACACCACCATCTCCCCTCCTCCTTCCCATCCTGTGAACCTTGATTGGGTGAACCAGATTCTGACTTCACTGCCTGAGAATTGCTGTTATCTGCCTTTTCCTTGGTGGGTTTTTCATTTTCTGAGGCTGGTGGGGTAGGGATCCTCTCAATGGTGCTATTTCGGTCAAATTTCATAACATAAGCCTGCTGGCAACCCTCAAAAAGCCTCTCTCCCAATGTGTCGATGATATAGTAGGCATCCCAATCGACCCTGAGGAGAAAGAAATGGTCATTCCAGCTAACAATATACACCAAAGGCTCGCTATCAGGGTTCTGTTCTGATGCTGCCCAGGAAATCTCATCCCAGATATTGTCAAAAGACATGGCACCATGAAGGAAGCCAAAACACTCCTCTTCCAATCCTTCAGGGTGGAAGAAGCCAATGAAGGATTTCTCAGGAACAACAGCGAGAGGCCGGATTTTGGCCTGGAGGACTGTCTCAAGATCAAAGTGCTTGTCCGGGAATCTCTCCCTGTAGACATCATTGTTACACATATTCCTCCATTGAAGGGAACCTTCTCTGATGAGGTGGTCAAATTCAGATTTTATAGGCATTTCCCTTTGGTTGGAGTGAAGCCAGTCGGCAATGACGGCAACCAATGCCGTGCAGGCACTCTCCCCTGCTGCCCTTTCACTCCTTTGATCAATTGAGGCAAAGAACACTTGGGTCTGGAGATTCATGCCTCCATCACGACTTAGTATATCTTTTTGCTCCCAACTACCAATGGCAAAGTTGTCATCCCCAAATTCAGATGTGAACATTCCACTCCCTGCTGATCCTTCAATTTGCTGCAACATTTATACTCATTTATTAGGATTCTTCTGAAAAGAATTTTATAATGCTGTAATGATGGTTATATAAATGCCATAATAATCAAGAACCAAGGAGCTTAAGCCAGACAAGTGCTTCAAAATAACTCTTGAAAATACTCCTCAAAGTGTAAATGTTTTTTCTTTTCCCAATATCCTTTTTCTGCATTCAGGTTAGAGGAGGGTGGGCACCGGGATCTAATAGCAGCATGAGTTTAATTAGTAGCATGAGACATAAGAATTTTCTAATGAATTACCAGAGAAGTTGGAATGAAGAACCCATCTCTCTTCTGAAAAAGGGGGAAGAAGAAGAGAGGGGGGCTGCATAATGACTTTGAGCCTATAAAGATGAACTGAAAATTTTTTAAGAAAAGGAATATACTTATGCAGAAAATACTTAGAATTCACTGGCAACCAAAGTAAACCTATAAAGCACACAGCAAAGAAGCAAATTGAAACAGAATGGAGGACAAGTGCATCATACTGCCATAGATTCGTCAGAGGATGAAAGCTGCCGGCGATCAAAATCGATATCATCTCCACCTTCTTCAGCATAGTCTTTCTTCAGCAATGGTTCTCCTTTGACCTTAGGGGATTTGAAACTCAGTTTCCTCTTCCTCCATGCTAAAATCCGAAATCTTGGACTTTGCCTCATCCCCTGCTCAGATGCTTCAGCACTAAAATCCTTAGCAGGTGAGCTGTCCATGTCTCGACTGTTGTTGCTGTAATACACCAAATCTTCATCCTCGCAAGTGACTCTTAAATCAAGGGCTCCCCCAGCAAAGTTGGCATCCACCAGAGTTCCATAACTGACAGACTTTTGAACATCAGTATCCTCTTTAGTTTCACCAGATTCATCCTCATCAGTATCATCAAAGGAGTCAGTATCAAAAGGGTAATTGGATTCAGAATCCTCACTTCCTGTTGAGAACTTACTGTCACTACTGGCCTCCCCATTATCTGTACTTTTTGTCCTTTTTGATGAAACATAATCTGTCAAGCTTTTGACCTTTCTTAGACTTGATTTTATGCTAGAACCCTCATCTTTCTTGGTTGGCAGGGAAGTACCAAAACAAGGAGACAATGGAGCAAACATCACCGGTCTCTGTACTTCGTCTGAGAGTTCTTGGTTCATCCTCAGTTCCATTAGGCTGAGTGAAATCTATTTGATGCAAGGAATACGATGAGAAACCAAAACCAGCATGCTTAATAGAGCATAAAGCAAAAGGAAAAGATATAAAAGAAGAACATAGCTATGAAGAACTTACACAAAGTGAGGGGCTGCAATTGAAACAGCTGCGAAGGATAGTCAGAGGAACAATGATCTGAAGCTCTCTTGCATCTTCCACAGAAGCAAATTCAGCAAGATTCAATAATGCCGGTGCCGAGAGAGGCACCCTCTTTTTGATCGCTTTCCGATGCCTAATTTACAATCAGCAGATCAGGCTATGCATTGAAAGAGAAAACAACCTAATGAAGCCAAAATGTCCCAAAAAGAAATTGAACAGCAAGGTATAACAACTGCAATGACGTTAAAAGGGGGAAAAAAACAATTTTAAGTTCAAGAAGAAGCAAATTCATTGGCCCAATTACTGACAATGAAAATCACATTTTTGACTACCTGAACAAAGATAACCAAACAAATCCCAAAACTTTAACCTGATTTAGTGGTCTAATACAACCCCACAGCCATTGAACCAACAAAAGCTACAATGGCCAATCCAGAAAGAATGAGTCACAATATTTGGCCAAAACCTACAAATGCAATACCATATTCTATAAAGAATACAAGCGTAACAGAGAGTAAGATGCATTTCAATTGACAATCAGAAACAAAAGAAATTATGCACAACGGTCAAAGTGAAGTGAGCGACCTCTAGTTATGCATTTCAATCCCATGTCAAATTCATGGATAAAATGACCGACTAGAAGACAAATAAATGAAATTCATGATGCCAAACGATAAAAGAAAAAAACAAAGGGATACCCTTAAAAGCTAGCAGAAAAATGCGCATATAAAACAACCGAAGTCAATAAATATAAAGTAAAACAAAAACCCAGAAAGTCTATTGTCAGAAATCATAGGAGCTATCAAAGCAATTGAAACTTCCAAAAAGATAGACAAGTTTCAGAAACCCAGAATTTAATACTCATCTTTGGGATTCTGAATTCTGGCAATGAAAGAACACGTTGTTCACACCATGAATGATAAGTATTTCAAAGAAACAGAGAAAAACGCAACTTGATCATCATATCCAAAAACGTCAAAACTTTCAAGAAACAGAAAAACACCATTAAATTTAAAAGAAAAGGACATGATCAGGCAAAATATACTGGTAAAAACACACAAACATCCATTTATCACACAATCGAAAAGTCAACTTAAACAGAAGATCAATCCAATCGAAATTCTGCAAAAATTCCCAATTTGATAAAGTTCAACAACAATTTTGTTCCCAGAAATTAAACAAATAAACCATTTTTTTTATAAGAAAAATTATAAATAAAAGCCCTAAAATCAAGAACTCACATTGAAGACCAGAAATGCCACTTCCCACGGATTGAAAACGCCATCTGCCTTATCCTTGGACCCACAAAACCCACAAACAGTCTTGAACTCCTCATCCCACTGGACGACGCCGTTTCCTCCCAATTTTTCTTCCCTTGTCGAAACCCTCTTCACACTCCTCTTCCTCAGAGAACGAAACCCATTCGTCCTCGAACCCTTCCACTTAATCTCCACCGTGAATTTGCCCAAGCCATCATCATCACCGTCGATTGGTTGAAGCCCAGTTAGGCACCGAACCAGAATTTTGGCCTCAAACTTCTTGGATTGCGATGGAGGCCATGGCCTCCACTTGATCATGTTCACAACCATGTGTTACCACTCAAGACTCGATTTTTGCCTGATTGAGTGGGTGCCCAGAAAGTAAAACTCTCTCTCTCTCCAAAAGGGGTTTGAGAATTTGGGGAATTGAGGTCAAAAAAGGGGGATGAAGCAAAGAAATTTAAGGAGGATTAGAGTGGGTTTCTTGAGAGGAGTGTGGGTTGACTTTTGGGGCAATTTAAGGGGTTAGGAGTGGCTATATAGCACAATCAATTCCAAGATTTTGTCTTTCAGAGAGAGAGAGAGAGAGAGAGAGAGAGAGAGAGAGATGGTGATGTTATACAAGAATGTCCGGCAGTTTACTGATTATAAACAAGGGAAACAAATACCAAGTCAGGCAGGACGAGGGAGAGGGAGAGGGAGAGAGGGAGAGAGGGAGAGAGATAGAGAGTGCGCGCGTGTGTTTATGTGGAGAAGAGATTGGAGATGGCCGGCAATAGAAAATTACAGGAGCAGAGAAGAGAAGAGAAGAGAGCCAAACGTCTCTTTTTCTCAAGAAAGGATATACATTCATTCTTATTCCTAAAAGAATTATCTCCATGCCTTTCCTCATCACATTTTAATATCCTAATCTTTATTTTCCTTTAAAAACTCTATAAAGTGCTGTCCTTTTTTTCGTTTTTTGAACATCAAGTCTCATTTTGGGAATCTTGAATGAGAGCTTGAATTTGATAACGTGTAAATTTATTTGACGCGTATTGATAATATGTTTTCTCTACGATAATTTAAGTGTCATAAATTATCCCCTTATCACTTTGCAAGTTTCGAGTTATTTAATTGATTGTATTATAATTGAATATATTTTTACTTGTCAATTTGACCTGTGATAATATATTTATCATGTATAGATAGTGTATGGTGGTTCACTTTTCCAATGATAAGTAAGTTATTATATAATCAAATTTAGCAGTCAAAGAATTGCTAACGTGAAACCAGGATATTGTTTATAACAACCAAAAAAATTGGCATACTAAGCGTTAATTTTAAATAACGAATCGTTATGGTAAAAAAACCCTCAAATGGAAGATTATCAAAATAAAATCCCACTTTTTTTTTTTCCTGATTAGAAGGCATGTTTCTTCCATTGATTTAAGATAGATGATTCATGTAAGCATTTTATATTTTATGAGACATATATTAACTTTGGCATTGAAACATTTCTTCTTCTTTTTTAAAATGCACATTCCTTTGTGAAAAAAATATTTTTTTAAAAAAGGAAGTGGGGCATAGATGATATAATGTTGAAAGTCACAAGATGGGTGATATATAATTGATTAGTAAAAATAAAAAATAAAGTTGTTTCCTTAGTGGTTTAGGTATGGCAAATGCCATGTTTGCTAGCAATAGCATTCTCGTTTCTACACAAAAAGCATCCAATTTAGAGAAGCAAATAATTTTTTTAGGGATAATTGAAAAATTGATTGGCTATAAAAAAAAAAATCTAGGAAGTGAATAAACCGACCAAAATATATAAAATAGAAATTGGGTAAATGACAATGAATTTCTTTGGGTTTGGGAGCTATATAGAATGACACATGTGTACTTTAACTAAATAAATTGGATAATGACTTGTGCAATGTGCGCTATACTATCACGTATGAAATGTGTAATCACAACTAAATATAAGAAAAAATATTTATAAATGAAAAATTGATACGAATTTAAAGTCCAACTAATTATTTTTTCGATAATTAATAAAGATATTTTTTTGATTTAGATGAACCAAAAAGACAAGTATAATATAATGGGAGAGGAGAATGAAACCTGAGATTTAATGTAGTTAGTACTTCAATCGATAAATAATTGGTATAGATAGATAAAATTCCTTTTGTTTTGCTCAGGCATAAATGTTAATATATATAACTAAGAAGTTTTTTTATCAAAAAAAAACTAAGAAATTTTATGATTTGGATATTATATAATTTATATTCATTTGTATATCTTTTATTTTTAAAAAGTAGTTTTAGATACCATATATAACTATAATTTCATAAACTATTCTATCTATTTATATGTATTTTATTTTTAAAATTGGTTTTAGATACCATACGTAACTATGATTTATAAAATTTATGGGATGAATGAATGAAATTAGTTATTATATATATCATTCTTGATTTTTTGCTGAATTAGCCACATTTAAATATTTATTTAGCTATGGAATATAGTAATTACTATACATGATATTGTTCTATATAAAAAAATATGATACTAGTATTAAGAGTAAATAGAGATCGTGGATATAAAATTTGATATGACTAGTTTACTCCACCGATATCGTATATATTTACATACATGTACAAACTAAAAGTCATATATGTAAATAATATATATATTTTTTTAAAAAAGACTTATGCACAACAATAGAAAGTTCACTTTTATACGTCAAAATGATCCGTTACTGAAATAGAAACAACCATTGTAATTTATCTTTAGTGACTAGTTATGTTTAGATAATGTATTATCTATATATACTAAATTGTATGTGTTGCAATTACGGTGGAAAAAACTTAGGATACCCTAAATGTAGAAATAGTAGATAATGACATGTTACAATATGGAGCTAACTAAAGGCAATATGATTGAAGAGAGGAGAAAATAGATAACACAATGACAATGATATGGTATAGTAATAAGAAAAGGGAGGAGCAAACATAGCCACTTAAAGTGGACATTTTAGATGAGAAAAATGTGCATACAATAATATATATTCATAGATGGTGACAATATAATGAGACCAAGAATCTTTCAAGAATATGTGAACATTGAAACAAACTTAGCCACAAATTGGGACTCAAAGCACCCAAATAAAGTTGGTTATTGAAAATGGATTATGCCTTTTCTACAATGAATAATGAATGTAAAATAATAATAATAATAATAAATAAACAAAATTAATTCTTGAATGACACATGCCAAACCACTAATCATTTAGTATTATTAATTATTTAATACTATAAAGAAATATTTAATATCTATCATATCATGTGGTTTGATTTTTTTGGGTCCAAATATATTGAAGACCCCTTTGGTCTTCTTTTTTTCCTTTCTAAAAAGAGTGTGTTTTTATCCTCACATATTGGTTCCTTTTGGCAATTAAAAAATTACAGACGACATGATATAAAGTAAGACTTTTAAGATCTGTAATGTTTAATAGTTATTAAGGGTGTATTTGACAGTAACTTTTGAGGTAATAATTAGTGTTTTAGAGGAGGTAAAATATTAGTTATCTAAAAATACAAATATTTGACAACGTAGTGTTTGACATAATGATTAGAGTTTTAGGTAGTGTTTTCACATAATTTCCGAAATTTTTCTTTTTATTTTCTAAAAGCTTTTGTCAATTATGTTCTTTTAAGTTATTTTATACAAATATGTTACTTAAACAACTACTATTACCAAACACGCATATTAGTAATAATTATTTTATCACATAAAATTAAAAGATAAATTAGATAGAGGGCGTACATAATTGTTATTGAACATTATAGACCATTTTTTAAAAAAGTATAACAATAGTATTTCTAAGTTAATAATATTTGAATAAATAATTATCAAAATGAGCTGTTTTTACTTTCATATCGTTTTAAAAAAATAAATAAATACATGTATCAATCCGTAAATAAAGTAAGGTTTTTCTTCTTTTTTTTTTTTATAAAAAAGCACCTAAATTTTGTAGTTATTTTTTAGCCACTAACACAAAACATACGTAATCTTAGCATCTCATTTTGGTCATAATAAGTGCTTAATCAATTTCAACCAAATAATTAACACATAAAATTAAGGGGTTTGACTTTTGTTTTCCCTTAATTTGTCCAATGAATCTATCATTGGCCCCTCTTTATGAAAGCAACATATTTCATAATCTCAATCTTATAAATTAATTAAAAATTATTGTTTGGCCATTGCAGTCTCAGAAAGACATAAATCATGTTACAACCTTATTAATTATAGTATTTCATAATTTCTCATTCATTGTTTTTCCATCCATTGCGATTTCAATAAAATTATTTTATTTGTTTCTCTAATTAAAAATATCAGTAATTCTTGATACAAAAGTCAATAATTAATATTTTAAAGTTATTATTTTTTTAATTTGTAGAATTTACTTTTTTAGTTTAAAATTAAAACATATGATGGAAAGAATAAATCTAACCAACTATAGATTCTTAGAAAAGAGAGGACGGGAAATTAGAAGTTTTAATGGGACACACCGATCGTTTTAATGATATGAGATTAATAATAATTAACATTTTGTAATTACAAAAGTTAGCTAAGGAAAATTAGAAATCATTAAGAAAAATAATTTATAAAAATAAATCATATATTAACGGTTATAAAATACACATAAATAAAAAATAAATTATTAAATAATAAACAATAAATATAAACAAAGATAAAATATAAATAATTTTTTTAAATTTTTTATGTAAAGTCGACGGAGCTAGTCTCAAAGGTGGCAAACATCCCGATCAGTTGGGCAATTAATTTGCATTTTTCCATACAAAAAACGACGCCGTTGTGGTTGCCCTCAGCTACCCCAAGAATCAGGCGTACTGAATAACCAACCCCCCGGGGTGGATGTCTGGAGTCTGGAGAAGGAGAGGGGGAGAAAAGAGAGAGAGAGGGGGCGAAGCAGACACTTTTACAGGAGACACTCTCACTTCTCTAGTGTAGCGTCTAGGGTTTTGACCTTGATTCCAATTAACTCTTGGCTCGCAGCTCTGCTTGAATCCAATTCAATCTGAAAACCCTAATTCCAAGGTACTAGCAATTTCGACTGGCTTACACAAAGTAATATTTTTGCATGCTATTGCTTGGTTTGAATGCATTTCCATTTTCTCCCCAACAGCCAATAATATGGTAGATTTGCGATTGTAATTTTATGCGTTCCAATGGTTGCCATGTTCATCAATTTTTTAGGGTTCTTGTGTTGATACTGATTTATGCATTAAACATTGTTCATTATGTAGTGTAGCTCAGACTTGTTAGTTATAACCACCTGCTGCATTTCACTAAGGTTTTCGTCTTGCCAACTAACGGTTATGAACTAGTTGAAATTTATCATGGGCATAGATTATTTGAACGAGTTTTGAAGTACCCTTTAACCTTTTCAACTTTGGTACAGGTTTGTAGCTGGACGTTGTTACTTGTTACCAATTAGTGCGAAGATGAAACGAGGACCAGCTTATGGGGATGCAAATCCAAACCCATATGGTGCATCTCAAATGCCACACATGTCTGCTCAGAGGATTCAACAAAACTCTATGGCTAGCAATTTCTCAGGACGGCCTGATTCGTATCCTGCTGAGGAAGACCAACAATATGCTTCAGCAAAAGAAGAAGGCCAATGGCAATGGGATAGAGATGCTCAGCAGATGTCACCTCATCTCTATAGTGATGGTAAAAATATTGTTTTATATTCGTTGTTGCTGTTGTGAGCATTTAAGATAATCCATCTCTTATGTCCGCATCGTTGAATCTCTCTTACTCCCTATTTGAATGTATTTAGATTTTTGGAGTACTTGTATCGGATATGTGTTGGCGTACATTAATTTGATGGTTGAGACATTTTAGGCCAGTAAAGAGAATCATTATGATCTTTGTTTTCATCATGGGAAGTGACATGAACGTTTTTTTTTTTTTTTTTGGGATTTAGAATGATGTAATGTAGTCATTTTACTGTCTATCAAACATTTAATAGTCCAAAACCATCTATGAGAATATAAGGATGCTCCTCACTAAGTTGGGTTTTGAACTTTTAGTTTGGAGTGCTATTTGAGCTAAAATGGATTGGGAAACTTAAAGTTGAGGGAATGCTTTGGTAATCAATTGTTATCGATTCTTCTTGGTTGAGGTCTCAGGGGAAAATAAAATTGCCAAAAATCTATAAGATAATGTTTCCATTTATGCATCAGAAGAATGTTCCAGGTAGGCAAGTAGCCTTACGTGTTTTGTTGAGTGAAACTAATATGATTAGAAATTAGAAGTTTATATAGTAATCTCCTACCATGCAGGTGAATTTTCGTGGGATCCTAAAATTTATAGATATACTTGTCATACGGAGTTTGTATTTATTCTTTCATGATTTAGTAATTAGAAATTTATTCCATATCGAAATAAAATATTTAGCAATTTTCCAGCTTTTCCCCGCTCTTTCTCTTATTACCATCTTAATTTCTTCTCATGCATCTCTGTGATCCCCTCTATTCTTCTTCCACTCTTCCCTAACTTGTCCTATGTCATGTAGACTTCAACTGTAGTAGTAAAACAGAAATTCTCTGGTTGGTATACCTCTTCTGGCTTCCCAGTCCCCTTTAGTTTTTTAATCATAGACTCATAGTAATTTCTCCACATCTGCAATATCATCACTGGTGTTATTGATTATGCAGTTTCTTGTTGGATTTGTGTTCTAGTTGTTTATCTATATCTCTATTTCCATTCTGTCAGAAGGTCAAGGAGGCAATGCCAGCAGATCATTTTATCCAAGTCAGATGCCAGACACAAAATTAGGGTCAAACCAAGAACCTAGAGGTCATCCTCAGGAACAAGATATGGAAATTGGGTACGAAGACAATCCAGCGCTGCCATCTTTGGATGGACTTGAGCAGAAGTTCCACAATGATATTATGAAATTAGCCAAGGAACAGGTTGATGCTGAGGGTGCAGAAAATGCTAGACATAAGGAGGTTAGTTGACTTCAAATTACGGGTCTTATAATAGTGGCGCATGTTTTTGTAGACAAGCATCCACATAAACTTAGACTGTAGTAATATATACTGAATCAGTGATTCTTTATGACTACATATTTCATATTAATTGGTTGAAGAGTATCCCAGACTTTTAATCAATTATTTGATTTGTCACGAAAAGATGAATGCTGGACAGTCTATTTTCCATTCTTTATTTAAGTTTAATGAAATGGTTGAAGCCCTCCTTTCCTTTAGATGATACAATTACATTTAATGTATCTGTCAAGTATCAATGTTCATTTATACTGGGCTGTCACAGAAGGTCTAGAACTCCCGAGCTTTAGTTCATGTCCGCATTGTGGCTATTTCTCTTTATCTTGAGTTGCCTTCGTCTTTAGTCTCTTCTAATTTGCCTAATAAGAATCAGTACAACCCATTGTAGCATGCTGGTCGATACCATGCTTGATTATAATTGCTGTTGAGTGCACATATTAGGTATGCTAACTTACTCTTGCCTCGCCCAACTAGGGAGGAAAATGATGGCTATGTGGTTCATTGACCTTTTTTTTGTTTTTTTTTTGGGGGGGGATGTTAGGCTTTTGGCCTTAGTGTAATTTATTTAGATTAGCTATGTAGTTAAAACTGGAATGTCTTTGACAATATGCTCTTGCTTTTTCCCCTTTTGTGAGTCACCAAATTATATTTGCTTTTTGGATGATGTTATATCTGTTTGGTTGCTTTTTGGGTGAGGGGGACGGTTTACCCTTTAACCAAAAATGCTGAAGACAGCACTTAATTGTCATCCTTCATCTGTGAGTTTAAATATAGCTAGATATAATTCTTTTTGGTGCCGAACAGAAAATGAAAATGGATTCGTGAGCTTATTATGCGCCTATGTTCCATGCCAGAGAGCCTGGTTTAACTTTTGTCCTCTAGTTTCACTCTCTGATTCTGTACTTGTCAGACATTTATTTGCTGTTGTTTGTCAGACAGGGATACAATTTCTTTGAATCCCGCCCCCCAAAAAAAAAAAAACAAAGCTGCTAAGAAAGGTTTCTCAATTGGCCTGCAATGTCTGGCTGAAGAAAATGTAGGGACTTTACCTGGCAAACCTGCTCATTGTTCACTTACCACTTTCCGTCTCCGGACCTATCATCATCTTAATCCTGAAGTACTAAGGCCATATTGATTTTTTGCAGAAAATCATTGAGATCAACAATCAATATCAGGAAAAGTTGGCTGCACTACGAGCTCGACACGCTACACGGAGAGAAGAGATTCTTCACAAAGAATCACAAGCACGATTACACCAGTACCAACTTGCGGGAAGGAGCCACTATCAAAACAACAGCGGACCCAGTGACATGGGTCAGGGTCATCATGGATATGGAGGAGCTCCAGGTCCAGTCCCTGGTGAAGCCCAGCGGCAGTATAGTGGTGGTCAGTTTGATTCTTACAGACAGCACCCTGAATCATTTGGACGTGGGAGAATGCAAGGACCAGACACTAGGGTTCCAAATCCTGGAGGTCGAGTTTATAGTACAGGTCCCCGCTATTACTGATAAGTTTCCTATGTCCATTTTATTTAGATAGAATGTGAGGCGTCTTTTCTCAATCCTTGTGCTCTTGTCAATTTGACAAAATCAGCTTCCTGCTATGCTCGTACTTACGGAGATGTATGTACATGTCTGAGGGCCGGTTTCTGTGGTTTTAATATAATTTTGCTACCTGAGTTCTAGATTCTCGTTTGCATCTATGGATTTCTGCTTCATGCATTAGTCAAACCAGGGTGTGCTTATGCATCTGTATCTACTACCTAATGCATTCTCGGTACTATTTGATTCATCGGAAGAGTACCCGAGCAGCTTGGCTCAGGTCAGTTTTCGTCTGAAATGATTCTCAGCATGGCCAAAATTAACTATTGGTGAATCAAGCTTAGGTCGAATTTGTGATTTTTCGTGTGGATGCTGTCCTAATACTGCACTTAGTTGGCATTCCTGTCTGCCGGTTCTTTTGATTTGGGCATTAATCTAGTAGTAGGGTATGCATAATTGGATTTTGCTCACTTTTCACTCAGTTTATCAAAACCCAAACCTCCTTATAGTTGGACGTGGATCAAGTCCAATAAAAAGATGTTTTGGTGGGGTTTCCCCCCATGATGATTCATAACTAAACTTGGCTAAAATAACCCATATTTTCAACTGATCTGACAAGCTAAAGACATGAGAATCACCTTAAACCCTAGTATCACTTAACATTTTGCCTTCCCCTTCAACCGACCTACTAATTAAAAAAAAATTAATAAAATGGAAATGACTCGATTGAGACCAATATTAAAAGTTTGCAGCTTAACAAAAAAAGTTAAAGTTTGTGCGTAAATTACAAAATACTAAAACTAAGTATTAGTTGGAGTCGTAAGCAATGTCATTATTCAACGTTTTATATCTTGACTTGATTAACCTAACTCCCTGCTTTAGAGTAGGACAGTTAGGTTCAGACTCCAAAATGCTTGTCTACTTAACGATGCACTCCAATTAAAATATAATGTACTTTTCTTCTTCATATTCGAAAAATATAATGTACTGATATAAAGTTATTTTTTTGCCAGGATATATTGAAAAATATTAGTTTAAATATATGAATACAATATACAGAAAAATTTCGAGCAAGAACAATGAAGCATTGTTCATCACCTGGGTGTACATTGCGTGGTTCGAACAAAAAATGAAGCAAAGAATACATAATAATAGCCATACATTTTTAACTTTTCGATCCCTCCGCTTGTATTTGGGTAACAATCATTTTGGTCCCAGAAATGAAACTACATTTGCAGCTTAGACTAAAATGAGACCACCTTTCTCACTATACAATCTCACCTTTCACAATGAAACAATAGATTACACAGACAAAAAGATAATTACTAGCTCAACTAAGTGAAGGGGATTGACGAGAAAAATTGGAGCTGAACTAGGACGTGATCCTCATCACTGACGGACACAACTACATTTTCAGGGCTTCTCTTAATCCGAACTCTTGCCCTTTCTTGCCTGGAGCTGTGGCCGGATTCCCTTTTGCATCATCGCCACAAACTCGTTGTAGTCAATACGTCCATCCTGCAAGATTGAAGGATGAATGTCAGTGTCACAGCACAGTGCCGCTGACAAGAAGAGTTGTTTTTTGGCATATCTCTAATGTATTCAAGATCTAGCTGAGATTATCTTGGGGCTTTTAGAACATGCAATTTAAAATTGGAGTAAACGTCTGAACAAGCAGCGCATCTCTAATCAGAGATTCAGATAGTGCATTTGATGGGCAGATAATTCAGCATTTGCTTCTCGAAACCACCCACCCCTGCTAAGTATGGATCCTCCCACAAGGGGATCTCGAAGTTTCAGATGTACGCAACCTTAACCTAGAAATCCTTACCCTAGAAACCAGGAGGGACCATTTCGGACATTTAAGAACCCAATGAAATGCTCAATTTCATGTTATCTAGGATTCAAGTAATTGTTTAGCTAATATGGGAATAACCAAAACAGCAAGTTACTTACATTATCTTGATCAGCTTCTCGAATAATTTCTTCTAACTGAGTATCTTGGATTCCAAACTCCTCACAAGCTTGCTGAAGCTCGTCGACAGTAATGTATCCACTCCCATCCTTATCAAAGTAGTTAAATGCCGCAAACAAGTTATCCTCTTTTTCAACTTTGCTTAGATTCATTGTTGCCGCTATGAACTCTCCGTAGTCAATTGTTCCGCTGTTATCAACATCAGCCTGCAATTTGAGATCATACAAAATTAGAGACACCGTGAAAATGGTTCATATACTACATAATATAGAAGCCTATAGGGTAATTTCGTACTGAAGATCTTTTAGTTTGCAATACTCGAATAACACAGAATAGATTTACTTATGACCGAGTATAGCTTAGCCAAGCAGACATGCTGTTAAACAAGTTGTAGGCACGAGTCAAGGATATGACTCTCATTGGAAAACCGACCACCAATGACTCACTCATTGCCATCCTTGCCATTGCTCTTCGAGGTGCAGTAGAGCTGCCCTCCCATGATGCTTTGGAAGGTCACTCATCAAACAAAAAACAGTACTACAAACGGCAAGTGCATTGGAAAAGATTTAATGAATATACGAAGAACACCATGGCAGAATTTACATTTAACAAATTAATGCAGGAAACATTGACATGTCAAGAAATGAAGCTGCCTCCTTTATGCCATCTATTAAGGTAAAAAACTGGTACTTGAATTTTGAATTCATACTTACAGCTTGCATAAGGTCGTAAATCTCAGAATCCTTGAGGTTAGCACCAGCTTTTTCAAGTCCGACCTTGAGTTCTTCATAAGTGATTTGGCCACTGTTATCTGCGTCTAGCATTTTGAACATTTCTTTAAGGCCCGCAATTTCTTCTTCAGATAGGCAATCAGCAATCACCTGCAATAAACAAATTATTTATTTTATCAAACAAATGTGTCAGTTTCCACAAAAGAATGTGGTTGTTAAGATTATTAGCATGCAGCCACAAACGAACTTTTCAACACAACTACAGCTACGGTTCATATTATTCATCTAATAGATACTTTTACTGCATTAGAGACTTACTCTAACAGCCATTTTCTTCAATCTGTTCATGGCCCTGAATTGCTTCAGACGACTCAAGACAGCAGAATCAAGAGGTTTGTCAGGGGCTACACCATCAACCTGTACCCATGGGTGGCCTGCAAAGGAAATAATTTCATGCATAAGCAACCAAAGAACCAGAAAACAATCCACGTTGAAGCAAATTCTCCGAGTTCCATTACTCAGAACCAGCTATTAGAAAACATGAATACGACTCAGTTTGAGTAAGACGGCTGGACATTCTGTTAATAGAGTAACATTAATCAATAGGTCGATAGCTTGAGCCTTTTCTGTTCTAATAAAATCTGTTTCTGAAATAAATGAAAGAAGACAAACACTACTCCCCTGAAGAACTAAAATGCATGAGTTCAACAAACTGAAATCTGCTGGTTGGGCAAACAGAATGAACCATCATCCCATATTAAAAAGGACGACACTAAAAACAAAAGGGAAGGATTAAATTATAGTTTTTGGTTGACATTTAGGATCGAATTTCAGAACTAAGTTATATTTCTATCCACATTATCGCCTCATTACTGAGATGATGTAAAGGAAAAATATCAGCATGAACTTCATCACTAGTTCCACAGTTGTAAGACAAAGTATTAATTCCCAAATGTAAATATTTACAAAGCAAAAAGGCACTCAGAAGAACTCACATAGAACTTCATGCGCAGTAAGTCGCTTTCTCGGGTCACGAACAAGCATTCCTCTCACCAGATCTTTTGCTTCTTCTGAGATACTGGGCCATGGATCTGGAGAAAAGTCAAGATCACCATGGAGGACTTGTTCGAATATCCCCTGCTCGGTTTCTACACATTTGAACCCCAGAAAAGTGTTAAGTGATCAGAAGCAGGGAATATCAAACTCGGAGAACATCTCAGTGAAGATGACCACCAAATGTCAGCAAAAGGTTCGAATTCTCACCACCCCAGAAAGGAGGTACTCCACTTAGCAGAATGTAGACTATCACTCCAGCACTCCAAACATCCGCTTCCTGACCATAATGTTTCCGTAGGACTTCAGGTGCAACATAGTATGGGCTTCCAACCACATCAGTAAACTTCTCACCTAGAAGCACAAGCAAATGTTAAAAATTTTTCAGTTTACAAACAACAGAGAAATCCAAGATAGAACAGGGAAACAATGAACAAGAGACATGTCATCATTAATCTACAAAAGAAGGCACACCTCCGAATTCCCAGACTTTGCACTATAAATCAATTGAGATTGGTCATTTCAAAAAATAGTCCAAGTCAACAGGTTTGAGATAAGCCATGAAAACATATGGAATCATATAATCTGAAAACATATGAAAAAACCAACGTTAAATTCCTCTTTCCTAGCTTTATGCGCACACAATGTTGTTCTCAATGTGGAGCCATCTGGAGGACACAAATGCAAGCATCTGCTGTCCCCCTAGGGTTAAGGTTGATTTACAGATTTAAAACGCTTTAACCAAGGCATGCACCCATGGCATCAAAAAAACAGAAAATGCTCATTTACAGACACAAGATTAGTGCATTGAATAACTAAGAATTCACTACAAATTCTACTGCTAAACAGACCCTGCAATAATTGATCAACTTAATACTCATAAAAAAATACGAGATCAACATAATAAGAGTCGTAAAAGTTTCAACTTTCTCCTCACAATGAAATAACCTATGCCAAATTTCCACATCAAGAATCAAGCAAATATTTTCAGACAGGAAACACCTAGTCCCTCATCCTTTTAATTGAAGGAACCACAAAAATTATTACATCAAAGCAACTTTGTGAATTCCAAATGGCAAAAGAAAAAAAGTGCAGAGAAAGGCATTAAACCTGGCTTGAAAAATATTGATAGTCCAAAGTCAATAGTTTTGAGGAGTGAATCCTCCTCTTGACCAACAAAGAGGAAATTTTCTGGCTTCAGATCTCGGTGCATAACCCCCAAGGAATGGCAGGCTTCCACAACACCAACTATTGTACGAGTGAGTTCAGCTGCCTGTCTTTCTGTATAGTGCCCGCGCTGAATAATCCTATCAAAAAGCTCACCCCCTTTGCAGAGTTCCATCACAAGATGAACTGCCACTGCATCTTCATAAGCCCCTTTTATTGAAATAACATTAGGATGCCCAGCAAGATGGTGCATTATCTGAATTTCTCTCCTTACATCCTCCACATCCTCATCAGTCAGTAACTTTCTTTTAGCAATCGATTTACAAGCATACTCCTTCCCAGTGTCTTTGTCTATACATAGAAATGTAGTTCCAAACTGCCCTTGTCCTAATTTCCTCCCTAAAGTGTAAAACTCCTTAATATTGCCCGTCCTCTTCTGTAAAACAGATTCCACCCGAAGTCCAGCACTCAGTGCTCTCTTGAATTGAATAGGCCTCTTAGGTTTTGCTTGTTCAACTGGTTCAGCTTCTGCTTTTGGTATTACCATCTGCTCAACTTCAGGTTTTGGTATCGGGGTTTGCTCAGTTTCTGGTTTTGGGATTGTAATTTGTTGAGGGGGTTTGCTTTGGGTGGGCAGAGGCAAGTCTGGCTCTTTAGTAGCAGGAGATACAGAATGTGATTCCTGGCCACTCCCTCCATTGGAAACAGAATTAGCATCGTCCGGTGAGCGGCTCCGCCATACTACAGCAGAAACCGTTTGCAAGAAACCATCCCTGGAAACACTAGGTCCTACACAAGTATTTCCCATCTGTTTTCGCTCCCAACTCAACTGCTTCTCACTACAACCTCCTTTCTCAACATCAAGATTCAGTGCTACCAAACTTGTAAGGAATAAGATCTTAGATCAAGATCAGAAATTCAAGCACCAAAAGTCAAACCCTTCAAATCAAATCCAAGCTTAAAAACAAGCTGATTCGATCACTATAGTCCTATTGATTTAAAATCAACAACAACGACAAAAAATGTGAGCAAATGTGAATCAACTCAAGCTTACACCAGTTCACACAAATGCAATTCCTCACACTCCGGATGAAGATGCAGCAAAAACCACAAGGATCAAAACAATAAGCTAGGCAGCTACCCACAAATCATGAAAGAATCTCTCTTCAAGAATTAAAATCAAGTTCTATGCTTGAGGAAACAAGCATTTAGCAGAGCATTGCAATTATCGAGAGAAAGTTGGAGGGAAAATCTCAAACCTTGAAAGCAGAACTCCAAAAGAAACAAACCCGGAAAAGGAACCTTTTCAGATCAAAGACAGGATCAAGTAAACAAGCAAGTAGCTTCACCCAACAAAGCTTATGGGAGAAAAAAGAAGAATCAAAGTTAGAAGGCCAGACTCAGTTCAAGGAAAATCAAAGCAGTCAACGGGTAGAAATGAACCAATGAGGAAATGTGATTATAGTGATTAGTGAATCAAGCAAATAGGAGAAAGACTATTAATGGGTCCAGGGCATCACAAGAAATGCACATATGGGTCAAGGAAGTATGCCCATGTCTGAGAAGATGGAGAGCGAGAGAGAGAGAGAGAGAGTAAGCTTTGTGGGGCAGTTTACCATGTACTCATCTCATGAAGGGCGAGATTTGAGGCGCTTTTGTCTACTACTGCTTAGATTTATTTGGGGTTTCGTAATTAATTATGGTCTAAATTAAATGCGTATGTAAATATACCTTAAACGCGTAAAAGTGGGATTCCTTTTCCTGCGCTCCCTTTCTCTTTCTATGCTTACGCAGACGTTAATCACATCACTATTGGCAATGGCATTTCTTGTGCTCAACTCCTTCAAGTGGTTGGTAGTGTAGTATAGTAGGATGTTTTATTTTACTTGTGAAAAAAAAAGGTTTGATGCTCTACAAGTTGTATCATTGCATAAAGAAACCAATTATTATTAAGAAAGCAAACAATTAAAAAGTAAGTCGGAGGTTTAGATAAACCGACAAATGTGATCGATAAAGAATCTATGCCTACATTTGATCGGGTATCCGAAACAGACTTACTCGAAATTGACTCGAAACTAAAATAAACCCCACTCAACTTATACATTTTTCTCCAAACTTTTTTTTTTCCATAAGAAAAGCTTATCAAACCAAAAATCGATCGATCCGCAAATGACTTAACCCGAAACCGAACCGAATCTTCTTGACTTGATCCATAACCGAACCGAACGGCTCGTTTATCAGTGTCTGGATCTATCTTCCCCATCTCGAGTACGACTCGGTAAGGTATTAAAAATATTAAAAGTCAAATTCTCATCTTTCACAAAAATAAAAAATTCAGCTATTTTAAAGTTGACTTTTCTCTTTTTAAAACATAGTGAGGCCTCATCTCCAAAAACCTCAATTTAGACTGTGCTCTTATTTCTTCAAAACAATACATTGATGTAAAATGGACACCGATTTTTTTATTGAGCAGCTTATGATAGATAGGGAAGAATACTTGTCAAATATCTTATGTTACCTTTACAAATCTTATTAGATAAGTTGTCTTCAACGATATTTTATTGTACATTTGGTTTAATTGTCATTTAATTGTAATCTCTCGCACTTAACTTCTCAAATTAGCTCATAATTTTTTATGTATTTGTCTTTAATTGGGTCAATAACCAACTACAATATGGGGGAAGGAGGGTAAAAGTCACGGATGGCGATAGTTGGTTTATAATTCTGATTGATAAAAATGGTCTTTAAATATGATATTCTTCATCGTAATATAACTCAATTGCAAACTTAAAAACTTGATAAAGCTCAAGTTACTAGGGTATAAGTATCTTAAGATTTTATTTTTTTTATTCGTTAAGCTAATCCATCATCTTGAATCCCCTGCGTTATAAAAATCCAAAGGGCTACCTGAAATAGGAAAACATGTCAAGTCCAAGTATCTTCATCCCACAAATCCTCACATATGAGAAATTTGTGCCTTAAATAGAGTGAGTGGCCAGGCTACCTGAAATAGAGGAACATGTCAAGTCCAAGTATTTTCATCCCACAAATCCTCACACATGATAAATTTGTGCCCTAGATAGAGTGAGTGGCCAACTGCTCGATAAGTATCTAAGGATATGCTTACATGTCATGTGATGCTAACTATGAATTTCTCCAAGGGCCTGTTCATTTCAATAGCATAAACACTAGAAATAAGCAAGAAGCTGCAATGGCGAGCATGTGGAGCGCTAGAGACTCGAGACCGGCATATATTATGCTAATGGTTGAAAGAATACACTGAAAATTAATTATGATTAGAGACCTAAAATCACAAATCTAAATAAAGACAGAAAAATAATCTCGAATTAAGCTCAGACTTAGCTCAAGAGCAAGCCAAGCCTGCTCATCTTTCCTGCAACCCTCTCTTCCAAACTTCCTATGTCAATCTTGCAATAGACCTAGTTACCTTATCTTGCATTTTTCAAGAAATGACATCACATCTAGGAGAAGCGCATCCAATGACTCTTTAACCAACCTAAAAGCATATACTCATATAAACCACAAATTAGCATCGTACATAGTTTTTCGGTTTCGTAGCATTCTTACATCAGAGTTTGTTCCACTTGAGTAGAGGTCACCCTCAAGCATAAATACACATCACAAATCTAGTCCCCACTAATAGTATTACACTATGGCAATGTGGTCAATGAAAGCTCCTAATGATTTACAAATGGCAAAAAGAGTGGTCAAAAAGAATGGAAAGGAGATGAAATGCCGGGCTGTGAAAACACGCCAAAGTTCCTCAGGAGTTCATATCAGTTGCTTGATCAGGTGGCTTGCTTGAGCTGTCTTGCTCCATTTTCACGCAAGTTTCTGGTTGATCTGAACCAATGTTTGGAGCCTGCAAGAGAACAAAGAAATGCTCAATATTGGTACTGAATAAACAACCCTCGGCATGGGTGTCAGATTTCCTCCAGCATCCTCTCATTACCTTCAAAGCCGTGTTCCCTGCACCGTATGAGACATCCATGTCTCGTGCATGATGCACAGCTTCTTTAACATCCTCCTGCAAATGTACAATAGAGGCAAATTTTGTATTAGCTAGTCTGAAGTTGGAAGTTCCAACCATAAGTAAAAAGAGATCTCTATGACAAAGCAGGATATTCTAAATTCAGGAAAGTAGATTACATGATTCAAACCACCAAGGGTTGACGATGAGATTAGATTTTCTTTTTGTTGGGGGAGGTGGGAAGGGCTTTCTCGCATAGTTTAAGATTTTGGAAAGGCAATACTATTTGGAAATTGGCGTATTATAATAAGAAAAGGATGTCCCCATTCAGATGATCTGCAAAATGACTTAGCAACAAACGCCATCAAGGCAGAAAGTGCACAAAACCATGCAGGTACAACAAATAGTCACTCAAATGGGGCACACCCATCCAACTTTTCACGAATGGAAGGGGAGGGGACGAGGGTCTGGCACTCTGATGATATATCATTTGAACAATCAATTAGCGTATATTCAGAATGCACAAATCTGCATTTCTTTAAAACTGCAAAAGGCTGATCTAGTGGAGGTTTGAGAATGAATCCATCAACCCCAACCTCCCCCCAACTGGATGGGTATCAAGTGTTATGTTCCCACCTACGACATCAGCCCCGACAATGCAAAACGCCTAATCTTACCATCAATTTTCTATTGCCAACTGAACCACCTCCCAAACAGAGCAAATAAACCTTGGTTCCACAACCTGCCATGATGAATTAATGTATGCAAATCCCAGTGCATCAACATTTAACAGCCTTCCTAACATAACCAAAGGTCAGACCAGCCAATCTTCGCCAAGCCTTGTCAACATTAAGTTGCAAAATATAACCACAGTTGTTTTTTAATAAATAATACTGATTGCTGCCCACTGTGTTCTCTCTGCCTCTGCTAGTTTGTAAGATATCATGGGGCCCAACACATACTTCCACTAGCATGGTGAATGATTGATTTGTAGGTATGCCCTTGATGAGCGCTGATAGTTCTTGAGAACGTGCACTACAGCTCGGCAGTTTCTAATAGAAATGATTTGCAATCCTCACATGGACATTCCATGCATGGATGTCATTTTCCACCTATATCTAAGGCTTAGATGTTTGCATTGTCCAACTGATGAATCCTTGAGTAAACTTCGGGTATAGCAGAGGGACAAGGCTCTTGGTTCTCTCTTCTCTAAAACTTGTGGTTGAGTTTTTCTAGAAGAACATACTTTTAGGGGCATTTCGTGAGTTGCAGAAATCAAGATATTAATCATTATAAAGGTTAAAGAAGTGATAGATTAGTTATATAAAAAGTTAGGGCACTGATTTCTTATTCTACGAGTAGTTTGCATCAGTGTCCAAACTAATGTTTTCATAACTTTTGACATTGAATTGAATAAGAATTTCTACTTGTTGTACATAGCCTGTACCAAACAGGAGACAAGGAAGTATATATCATGTTAGATTAAACCATAAAGTAGAACCATCACAACAAAGCAACAGAATTTAGGCAGAGCCGAAAACATACAGGATCTTTAGGGTCAGTGTCCATAATTTCTCTCTTCACTCTGCTTCGATGCGAAATAGGGCTGCATCAAGCCACACAAAAATCAGTCAGCCACATAAAGGTCAAACTGACAAATAGAGTTAAAAGTGAATTCAGAAAAGACCAGAATATGTACACACCGATCATCATCAGCCTCCATATCAGAATCTGGATCCCATCTTTCATCTGGGTCCTGCTGGTCTTCATCTTCCTGAATATTGCCAGCACCAATACAGAGAAACTTCAATCAGTACATGGACCTCCAAATAAATATTAGTGGAACCTACAAGCCTCAAGGAAAGTGACCACACAAGTTGCTTATAGTAAGAAAAGAACCAAATACAGACACCAGAACTCTCAATTACTAGAAGTAGAGGCATTTCCCCTCTTCTACAAACTCATTAAACTAGTCAAGCTCAACAAGGCTCCACGTCTGAGCACCAGACTAGTAATAGAATTGGCTAACACTGCTGATCAATCTGCCAAATGATTGGACTGGGCAGATTGGGTTGAACCATAGACCAAAATATCTAAATTGAGGTTTCGAAATCAAAACACAATAGCAAATGGAAGAAAAGGCTAAAATAGAGTGGCATAGAGATCATTGAACTCCGCATTTTCTAGCAAAAAGCAAGTTAAATCGGCTAAGCTGCAATTGACTTCCACAAGTATTTTATTTTTCATCAATATCTTTCATATTTTAGTCTCTAAAACACTTTGTCGAAAGAAATGGATTAAGATAAGATCAATCAAATCTAGGCTATCCCATCAAAATACTTGGTCCAAACGGGTAAGTTCTAAAACTTAGTCAATCCCATTGTATTTTAATTTTAAAAAGTTATAACCATCTATCCTGCCGGCTAATGACTCTGAAAAGCCATTACAGTCGGTGTCAATTTCCTAGGCATAATTGTCATGCTTTAAAAGTAGGACTTATGCTACCTAAAAGGGACAAAACTTTGAGTTCACGCATTTGTTTATCACCTTCTGACCATAAATCCTAATAATTTATTGAATACAATTCTAAGAGGGAAAAATACTAAGGCCCTGTTTGGCATTAGCTCTTGGCTGTTTGTATTAGCTGTTTGACTTAGTTTTGTTTACATTAGCTGTTTGAGGAAAAGATGTTTGGTAAAATTAGTTGTTTCTAACAACGTTGTTTGGTGAAATTCCATTTATGCCGATAACTTAATTTCAGTAACTGTTTTATACATTATAATTATTTTTATTCCATATTCATATTTCTTCTAACATTAATTAAGAATTATGTGATATACAAAATTACATTTATATCTTCTACATAATTTTACTTATATATATCTTTTTGAAGTTTATTTTTAATAATATATTTGACATTCATGTGACAAAATTATTTATTTATTATGATAGACTAAATTAATTTTTAAAATATAAAAAATATTAAAGTAAAAAATATTAACTTAAATATTCATAATCATTCTTTACTATTGTTTCAGAAGTAGAAAAATATGAATTAAAAAAATCTTATACATAAGCGTAATTTCAATGGCAATTAGCATAATTTCACCAAAATGTGAAGGGTAATATAGTAACTTCAAATATTAATCACAATAAGCTCTTCCACAAAGCTATTTCAAAGAGCTTTTTGTAAAAGAGCTTGGATCGAAAAATTTATTCCGAAAAACTCTTTACCAAAGAGTCCAATTAGCTTTTGACCAATCAAAAAACTAAAAAGAGCTTTTTGGAGGCAAAAACTCTTCGCCAAACACCCCGTAAGTGAGCAGGTCGATACCTAAAGTGATGTATACACAAGGACTTGTGCTACAATTTGCTGACTGGTTTTGATTCTTGCAATGACATTTTCTAAGAGTCTTTTTTATTGTTTACCACTGTTGTAACCTGTATCATGTTCAGCTCTTTTTAGTTTCTTATCATTTCAAAAAGACACTGCTATGCTCAAACTATACCCCATGGCTAGCTTGATGCAAATTACATACACAGACTAGATCAAGGGAGCACATATATAGTAAAGATTTGGGGGATGGGGGAGGCTACTCTACTCAAAATGCTACTACTACAATATATATGATTTTAGGTGTAAAATAAGCAGCAAAAACATAAATAATTATTCTCTTTTTCCCTCCTATGTCATGAGACAGGTTTCACAACAAGCATGAAGAAATGGAGAGGTTAGAAAAATCTTTTACTTAAGAAAGAAAATAGATATAATCAAGAGAGTCAATGTTGTCTAATGAAAGTGAGAAGTAGAAGAATGAGCAAAATATTCACTTTTTTACGTTTAATTTAGATAGTAAATATAATGATCTGAGGTACAAAATTGCGGGAAAGTTGACTATAAGTAACTAATAAAACAACATAGTAATATACCTCTAGATTTTTTATTATTTAGTTGACAATTCAGATTATTTCATTTATCTATGTTCCTAATAGTCTTAGTAATATGAGTACAAATTCATCCAACGTAGTGGTAATCTATATGCCAGAAGGCTTTGGTGGGACAAAGGAAGAGCTTCTGCATCCATGTAACTTGAAGATTTGAAGAACATAGAATACAGGTGCACAAAAGCTTACCTCGGGAGTTCAGCTTCTGGTGGACGCTCCTGGAATTGAACACTTGGAGCATGCTGTAGTCTTGAGAGGTTGTCGAGAAGCTTTGATCTAATTTCATCAATCATGGGCCTTGAGTTCTTGTTTTCCATGTTACTTGGAGCAACATGGAGAGTGTAATCAGGACCAAAATACTCATAGTACTCATGCTGCGGCATCTTATCATCAAGTTCAATCCCAAGCGCAACCCCAGTCTGTAAATACATTGGCACATTATCGGTTAATGGAAGACTTCCTAGGAAAGACAAGAGAATAGCCTTCAAGTTTTTCTAATTTCTTAAATCTTTATTTGGGTTCATGCCACAAAATTGCTGCAAGTTCCACTTAGTGACCTTGTTATGATTTCTAGGTGAGCCACAGGCAAACTCCAGAGGCACTCTTGTTACCACTCTGGCTTCTTTTAGTGGCTTAGCTTAACAGGAACTTCATTATAATTAAATTCTTTAGATTTGACACAACAAATCCTTTCTGGGAAGTTAAAATGGTGAATGCATGCCAGTAATTTCGCAGATCAGGTCTTATCCAACTCAACTCTGAAGATATACTCCGAGAAATAGAAGCCTAGACAACTTCCCTAGGATGCTCATAGTTATGCAGCCCATAGCCGATCTCAGTCTCAAAAATTGATAGAAATAGCGATTAAACATCAAATATATCCCATCTCACACTGTACAAATAGATCGTATATTATACGTGTGAAAAACTGAGACGGGAGAACTTCGGATCAGGAGAGTTCCACCAATATATTAAAATGAAACTGTACAATAAGTAGGCAACCAAAAAGACATGAAGGCACCGCAATCATAAATTTTGTCACGAACTCATAAAATTTGGCACCAAAGGCAGGTAAAAAAACAAATTATCTATCAATGAACTTGAATAATTTGATAGAATGCTGATCAAATAAGCCTTCAAATATGTTATTGCAGCAAATCTCAATGGACAATCCATCAATTGAGGTATTTTCCAAAATGCTTGGGTGTGTGTTCCTTGTGTCACCACCAAGGTTATTTATCTCCACATCCCTGGTGGTGTTTTATATCCACAGTCCCTGAACTAATTCTTAGTGGAGTATCTGTACATAGCCTTCCAAATCATTGATTTGTCTTCCAGAACTATGGATCCTAAATTATCCATTTAATCCCCACCATATTTCCATAGATAGTCATACTCCTCAGATGAAAAATGTTTAATTTCTTTTTCCTTGAAAAATTCTGCAACTTCTAAGATTTCCACAATACAGCTTCTTAGTAAATCGAAATCTTCCTCCAGCTACTTTAAGAAAAGGGGAAAGAAAAGAAACCTTCCACCAGCTAATAAACACGTAAAAGGGAATTGAAATACTGATTTTACAAGATAACAAGAACACTAAAGCATCAACAGAAGCAGCATAATTTGAATGTAGCCACTCTCTATGCCATGATAAAATTTTATGCCTATGCACTGTTTTGCTCTTTTCATTCCTAACAATCTCAGACATCAATTAAGAATGCAACTTCTAAATCAGATAAAGAACTCAAATCTCGATAGAACTTAAAATGACATACTCTCTAGCCGTAGACTTTGCAGGGAATAATGAACAATGATAGTTTACAAGGAACTAAAGTCACCCATTGCAAGCGTGTAGTTTAAAGCAAAAACCATACCTCATAACACCAGCAACGAGCCACATTTCTAATAGTGTAGCCACCTCCACCCAGTAACAGCAGTGGGACATTAAAAGATCTCATATATTTTACGCACTCTGCATGACCTCTAATGGAGAGGTTAAAGCAGCCCAATCTGTCACCAGACAAAGAGTCAGCTCCGCATTGCAAGACAACAGCCCCAGGCTTAAAGATCTCCATAACTTTTCCCATAATGGGCTTAAACAAGGACATATAGCTCTCATCATCAATGCCATCATCCAGGGGCACATTTAATGAATAATATTTCCCCTTTCCATATCCAATATCGCGAATGTCCCCTGTACCAGGAAAATAATCCCCAAACTTGTGAAAAGAGACCGTCATAACCCTATCAGTTGTATAAAAGGCCTCTTCCACACCATCACCATGATGGATATCAATGTCCACGTACAAAACACGCTGCAATACAAATGTCGAAGTTCATCAATGTGGAGTAAGAAGACAGAACACTACAAGCAGTAGTGCATCCAGATGAGGATGTATAGCGCAGAAAACAACTTGCCTAAAACCATGAAAATATTCTTATCAAGTAGCCAATATTCTCCACACAAACCAAATATTTGTTACACAACCTAATTGTATGTTTAATGCTGGAAAGGATATCAATATGTTGATGGAGAAACAGGCCAACTAAATAACCAAGATTACGCCTGGATATATCAGGTATGCTGCATGATGCGGATATCCACATTATAAATTCACAAGGATGCATATGAGAGACCTTTAGGCATGCAATGATACGAAATCCAAATCTGAATTTGTCCAATGATAGTTTCCACACTCCAACATGTAAAAACCATATTCATGATTAACATTTGATTAAAATAGCCCCCCTGTCCCAAAAAAAAAAAAAAAAAATTCTAGGCTCAGTGGTGGGTTAACTCAGCGAGGGATATGTGCATGGCATCCAGAAAAGGCATATCACAGACACCAGCCAAGGAGAAACAGAGACCAAGGCCTGTTGGTGCCCAACAATGTTCCCTACTACAAGGAACATTGCTCCAGATATGATTAGAACCCAGGAGGTGGCAGACACATAGCACCCACTGAACCAAAGGCACTTTTGTTGCATAAATAACTACTACGTATGAGTAATAAAAAACTATGTTATGTGAAGATCCTTTCAGTCAAAAACAATATGCAGAAATATTAGGCAGCAAAAAGGTTATGTCTTTAACTAAGATATAAATGAAGCAAGATGTATAGTCCATTTCACTCCACTGGGAACTAGCCAATAAGCAAATTGCCTCACTGAACAACAAAGGACGGTATTTAAACAATATTAGACAATGCACCTGCAGCTTCTCTTCTGCTATTTCAGGGAACATATAGAAGCAAGACAATTGTGTAGGAGGAGAAAATTCAAGTAGGTGTTCAAGTTCAAAGTTAAAACTTTCTCACCTCGTGCATTTTGAGAAGTTCCAAAATTGCCAATACAATATCATTCACATAGCAGAATCCAGAAGCCTCACACTTTTTGCATGATGCAAACCACCTGCCCAGTTAATCGCTATATCACAAAGTCCATGGTTTAATTTTACAGCACCACCAACTGAACCTCCAGCATAAGTCTGACAAAAGGAGTAAAGTCCATCAAATACTGGGCAATCTTCTCCAACATTGAATCTCTTTAATTGCCTCAACTGATCCTGTTGCGTCTCTGGGGTAATGCTCCTGAGGAAAGACACATAATCATCAGCATGGAATCTGCAAAGGTCCCTGTCTCTTGCCGGGACTGGCTTCAGCACTTGCATATGTTGAAGCAGGCCATAGTGCGCGAGGAGAGCATGTGTCATCCGAATCCTATGCGGCTTCATAGGGTGACCCTGTCCATAGTAATAGTTTCCAACTTCTGGGTCGTAGAAATATGACACTTTTCGCTTCACCCCATCTGGCCCGGAAGGAAGCGAGTTACCTCCGGTGTCCATCACCTAATAAATTCATAGATATAAGTGTGAAGTTCTAGAAATGACTTTTTACTTGAAGAAAAAGTCTTGACTTTGCCTAAATGAGCTCCAGCCAAAAGAAGAAATATTGCTCTACACCCTCTTCTTAACGAACTCAACCCAACCTCACTCCATCGATTCAGAAACCCAAAATCAAACTCTAAACCTAATACGTACAAAAAACACATCAAAAGTATACGAAACTTAAAGATCGACGCAAAAATTAAAGAACCAGCCCTAATTCAACACGCAAATTTCAGATAATAAATTCAACAAATTCACGCATATAACAACAAATTCGTAGATTAACAAGCCCAATAAATCCTAGAAAATCATACCCATGCCACGATGAACTTTCAAAACAAACCCAAATCCTAGATAAGAAATATCTTTAACATTAAGCTTACTCCATGCAATTTTCAGCATGAAAATTCAAAAAAATCACACCCATGACAATAATCTGCACGTTTGAAACCTAATTCGACTCCAAGTACATAAATTTAACTCCAGGAAATATGAAAAGGGAAAAGAGATCGAATCAGACCTCAGGAGTAGAGATTAGATCGACAATGTGCAAACAAATGAGATCTCTTCCAATAGCGCAGAACGAGAGAGAGATAGAGAGACAGGACACAGTAGCTGGAGGTCACCGGCGTCAGAGGATGCAGAGGAAAGAGGGGAGGCGCAGGCGCGAGGAGCAGCGAGAGAGAAGGTCGTCACTCAAGGAGGGAACTTCAGCTTAGGATTTCTAGAAGTATACGCTTAAAATCCTCAAGTTGAATTTATATGAGACATGACCCCTAAAAAAAAAAAACAATTCTAGCGAGTTCTTGCAACTCGAGGAATTGGATTATATTAGTCAAATGATGGGACATTTTAAATGTCAATGGGTAGGAAATAATAACAAAAATACAAATTAGATTTTTTTATCGTAAATTTGAGGTTTTCTTAAATAAGAATTTAGATTATCAAAAATCATATTAAAATGTGATGTTAAAATTCGTATAATTTTTAGTTACAAATGTTAGAAATAAAACATCTATGATAATATTTATGTAAAAATATATATAATATTGTAACAATTAGGTGCATCAAGTTAAAAACAATTTGTTGTAACTTGGATGCTTACCAAGTTAGTTTGGTTAATTCTACTAAACTTTTTTTTACCCGACCTTTTGTTGGGTAAAAATGATTGTTATATTAGACGAGATGTTTCCGTCATGGTAATAGCCTTTATATATCTTACGTGTTGTTTCTTAATATTAATTGTTAAATATTTTTTAATAACAAACATTAATTATTAATCTAAAGAGCTTTTGTTACAGTTTTGTGCTAGATGATTAGTTTTAAATTTATTAATTGTTTTAAGTTAGTCAAATTTTATTTTGTTTTTTAGTATTTGATCATTCATTTCAATATAATTGAACTATAGTAGACCATATAAGGGTATAACTCTTCTATGAATTTTTCTTTATCCATTCATAAATTTATAACCTGATCTCACTTTGAAAAAATAAATGTCAAAATACTTTTACCAACTTGTATTTATTGCATTATAGGCAAATCATGAGCCACTTTGAGCGAACAAAAGGTCAACATGCATATGACATTGTAGGTTCATTGATATTCTTCGATATATTCTTTTAATATTTTTTGTTTTGATTATTTATGCCGTTTCAAATCTCATTATGATGTCTCTTTCCCACTAATAATCAAACAAAATGGTTGGCCATTTCTGCAAAAAGAAAAGAAAGGAAAAAAATGGTTGGCCATTTCTGCAAAAAGAAAAGAAAGGAAAAATAAAAGAGAAAATTGCACCAGCCGGGAATCGAACCCGGGTCTGTACCGTGGCAGGGTACTATTCTACCACTAGACCACTGGTGCTTCTTGTTTTCTGTTCAAAATTTTAAAACTTTGATATATTTGTGATGATGGTACAAGTTAATACACTATTCTCTCTCTTCCGGGAAGATGTGGAGAGTATCAGCTATGGCGCAGTGTTGCTTGCCCAAGCCAGCGGCGCCTCTATCTCTCTCCTCGCAAAACTCCCCGAACACGTCGCCGACTTTGACCATATTTATGCTTCCCTCCATCGTTTCTTCTTCTACCAAATTCCCTTCCCTCTCTCTCCTCAACCCCCACTCTCGCTGCCCCCGCCGCTGGAGGCCCGTCGCCGCCGGAACCGCCGCCTTAGACTCGCCCTCCTCGACTTCCGACCGAGAAGACGGAAAAATCTTCTCTTGGAAGTCAAGGATCTCACCGCCGTTATCGCCGAGTCTCAGCAGAAGATTCTTAATGGCGTTAACCTCACCGTCTATGAAGGAGAGGTCTGTAAACTATTTTCCCTCTCTATGAAGAAGATTCAGGCTTATTGAATATTGTATGGTTTGTTCTTATTGTAGTATTGAAGTTGACGGCGAAAATATGAAGAGATTCCATTTATGCTTTGTAGAAGTTTGTGTATTTTGAAATCATCTTCTCGTTGGTGCCGATTTTATTGCAGTCAATCTCGATTTAATTAATAAATTAGGAAGATGTGTGCTTTAGTGAAAGCCGTTGAATTTTGTGGGTGTTACTTCAGGGCTTGTGTTGAAAACCTATTTCTGTTGGCTTCTTCCATGAACCTGGAAAGAGCGGAAATTTCCATTTGAATTGATTTTTTTTTTTTTTTGGGGGGAGATGTATAAAAATGAATGGGAGGGGGAAGAGAAGCGTTTGTACTACATAATTACTTTAGTTTACAAATGCGTTCGATATCATAGAAAAAGGGGGGTAGGCGAATGTAAGCTTTCATGCTACACTAGAGCTTACTTCTTACGTTCCTACATGTATGTTCTTGTTTCGGGGCAGTATCTGTCCAAAATTATTTGGTTGGTAATGAGAAGTATGCTTCTGATTTATAGATGTTGAAGGGAAAAATGAGGTAGCGTTAGTTTCGAATTACTATGAGTTAATTTTCTCCATTTCTAAGCTTGCTTTCAATGTCGGTGTTGTATACTTGTATCGTTGTTAGGAAAACAAGCATGAGATGCACACTATTCCAAAAATGTCTAATGGAGCTGTGAGATGGTTGATATGATGTCTAATATTGTGGAACTTTATTATTGTAAACAGGTGCACGCAATCATGGGGAAGAATGGTTCTGGGAAAAGTACATTTGCAAAGGTAGTGTATCTTGATGGAAGCACCTATTTGGTTATGATAAAATTTCGAACAATAGTGGGCTTTTATTGCTGTTGTCGTTTTCCAGCTTCCCTCTCCAAGCAACTTCTTACTTTCCTTGCCTAAAGGAGGGAAATATTTTTAAAAAATTCAATGCTGATGCAATTAGAACTTACTAAATTTGCATCTGTGAATGCATAAGCAGATGTTTCCTTTTCTAATCTTTTTGTGGCTCGAAGTTAATGAAAATAACTTGACACTGAGCTTTCTTTGCTTGCTGCTTATGATTACAAATAGGTTTTACTTGATTTGTCAGTGCGTTTGCCCTTTGGAGATTCTATACCTGATTGATGGGGTTACATTTAATGGTTGTGTTTTATTTGTTCTGATTTGTTTGCTTGAAAGTCTTTTTTGTTTGTGTTTTGATTTGTTTGGCCTTGTAGGTTCTTGTTGGTCACCCAGATTATGAAGTTACAGGAGGAACTGTGACTTTTAAAGGTCAAGATCTCCTTGAGATGGAACCAGAGGGAAGGTCTCTTGCAGGGATGTTTATGAGTTTCCAGTCACCTGTTGAGATTCCAGGTGTGAGCAATGCTGATTTTCTGAATATGGCATATAATGCACGCCAAAGAAAACTTGGCCTTCCAGAACTTGGTCCAATAGAGGTATAGTTATGTGGGATTCTAAATTTTTGTATCTTATTATGTATGTATATGTTATCACAAGACATTTACAGGATTTAGATGTACTCTGGTTTCTATGGAGTATTATTTATTGCTTTTCTTGTTGATCTTTCCGTAATCTTTATATGACATTGATTTGTTCTTTAATATCTATTCCCGTACCTTGTATATCAACAATACCACCAGTGTGGATCCTTCCTTAAGGGTCTAGGGAGATGTATACCTTTGAATCATTCCCTTACCATGTGATAATCACATTTAATCTTCTTATATGTGAAGGTGGAAACTATGTTGCATATGTGGGATTCTTTTGAGCACCTTTTCAGTGGTGATGGTGGTTGTTTTAAGCCCCCCTCCTACTGTATGAGTGTTGGGACTCTTCCTTGTTCAAATTACCAATGTTATAATAAAGAGGAATGAAAGGGCGAATATGCTTGTATGTTGGAAACATGGTATCATAAGCCCCCAAAAGCACAATTTGCCTGGAAGTTTCAAATCCTTGATTTCCTAATACTGAGAGGCAAAGAATATTGATTCTATCTTAAGACGAAAAATAGTGTCTAGACTTGCAAACCAGTGGAGCAGTGAAGGGAAGAGAGATGAATTCTTTGATTAGGGCAGGTTATCTATCTCATGTTATTCTCCGTGATTGTGTTCTCCCTCTCCCTATTAGTTCTAGTAAGGATGGATTCCCAATTGAATTGCGTCCTGTTCTATATCACTTTTAGCATCATTGTGGATTTACTACTAATATTGAGAAGGATAAAGATATGAGAAGATGTGATTGTGGTAAGCAGTTGGAGCTGAAGGGTTTAAAAATTCCCTCTTTTACATGTTCATCTTGACAATGGATTGTTTTTGCCAGATTTTTGGTGGTTTTGAATTGAACAAGCTTGTTCTGTGAATGTTTGATATTGATTACTTTATATCCATTATGTGCTGCTGCCTGTTATTGGTTGGAAAAAGATTGATTGAAGCACCGAGCTACTATTTGCATTGTACGCTCATATTGCTGTCTTTGAGACACTTATTATGGGGCAAATGTCTGATGTTAATATATATGCAAAGCATTACTTATGGTTATTGTATTTTGATTTCCTTTCTCCCGTAGAAACCAGAGGGAGATTAATATTTATAGTCTCGTGTATGTCGTATTTCGTGGTCATTATTTCTTTAACTCTTTTTTTTATTTTTAAATTTTATTTATTTATTTTATAGATCTTTGATACCTTTCTATCTGTTGCAGTTCTTTAGCCATGTATACAGCAAGCTTGATCTAGTGAACATGAAAATGGATTTTCTAAACAGAAATGTGAACGAAGGATTTAGTGGTGGAGAAAGGAAGCGCAATGAGATTTTGCAACTTGCGGTATGTCCAGCTTCCATTTATAAGTGAATGTAGTGACCGAGGGAGCGGGAGTGTGTTCCCATTCTTACTAATGTTTCTCAAGGACACTTTTTGATGCACAATCTCTTTGGTGTTTTGCTTTTCTTTCATATTTTAGTACTTTGCTAAATACATTCTTCCTTTAATATTCAAACTTGAAGAAGATCGTTAGCAATCACTCTGTTGAATGCTAGTATTAAACACATTTTGTGAATCCTTTGCTGTCTCAGAGAGCTAGTTTCTTGGTAGCAGGGAACATCTATAGTTTGTGCCTTTCTATTTTTTATTTTTTATGGCATAATATGCAACTATGTAACACAAGCTTTTCCTAATTAAAAAGAAAGGCTTTTTTTAATCTGAAGCAATTGTAAATATTGAAGCTCCCTTCTAGCATTCCATTCAATTGTTTGATTTTTGCATGTAAAGGGTGTTTCTATATACGCAGGTTTTGGGGGCAGACTTGGCTATTTTGGATGAGATTGACTCTGGTTTAGATGTTGATGCACTTCAAGATGTAGCAAAAGCAGTGAATGGCCTTTTGACACCAAAGAATTCCGTGTTGATGATCACTCATTATATGCGTCTACTAGAATACATAAAACCTGCACATATCCATATTATGGTAACTCACAACTTAGGGTGTCTTTCTTCTTCATCTTCTTATCATTCTTTTCTTTTGTTCTCCTTTTGGTGTAGCTGTGATTTGTGAATAGGAACTTAAGTTTAGTTGTTGGTAAATAAAATCAATAATTTGAACTTGAGGAGCTTTTTCCGTTATTTATATGCCTTTCGCAAAGTGTATTTATGATTTATCGATGTGTCGCGTCTGACATTATGGTGTTATCTTTCGGGGCTAGCTAGCAGTGTTATGCAATATACACCCCAAAAGCACAGAACTTTTAGCGGAACGGTGTAGGACGAACTCATGAACCTGTGATCCCATTGTCTCTCCTTTTTCCTATACAGTAAAGTACAAAACCGAACCAAACCTAACCGATCGTCTGCCCACCTGGTATTTCGGCTACTTTTAACTTCTGATTAACGTTGCATTTCGTATTAGTAGCTTCAAGATGCCTACTTTGTTCCTTGTGCGTTTCAGGAAAATGGAAGAATTGTGAAGACTGGAGATATTTCTCTGGCTATAGAGGTTGAGAAGGAAGGCTACAAGGCAATATAAGCCGCATGAGCGTCAATCGCATAGTTGGTATTGTTTGTTTGTTTTTGACTACTCTCTTCCACCAAGGAAGTTCAGAAAGGACATTTTACAAACTGTATTAGAGTTTCGAAAAGTCTATAAATTTTGTTTTCTTGCATTCGCTATTCCCTTTTAGAAAGGGAGACCACTTTTTATTTGAGTTTTATGGAGCATCTCCCGTATCTTTTCCATTCGTACAATTATATAACAGTAGTTGTAAGGTTAGTTGTAAAAATTCGGAAGGAATTATACTAGTAGTTGTAAGATTAATTGTAAACACTTGTAAGGAATTACAAGACTGAAAAGTATATGGGGGACGGAGAAGAGAGAAAGAGAAGGATAGGGAGCGTTTTTTTTATTTTTTATCTTGATTAGTGAAGTCAGATATAAATTCTCTCTCATGCTCTGACTTGATTGATGGATTATATATGTGTGTGCCACCGCAAATGGTTAGATTTGAGAAACATGTGGTGAGCATGAGCAACAATGTCAAATAACAAGCATAGATTATGTGGGTAAGGGCCTAAATGAGATTAATTTTAAGAGGTTAATTACAACTAAAACAACCAATTTTAATAACTAATTAAAATACAGTTTTGCCAAACATCGCCTTAGGGCGATGGATAAGAACTATCATAGTTTGTTGTTTATAGAATCTTTCTTATTTTTATTTGTATTTTTATATATAAGATATGGATGTTATTACTTTCCAAAACTAAAGAATATGAATAATATTTAGAAAAAAATTTAATAATTTATTCAATTTTCTAATGCAATTTAACTTCCTAAATACGCACTCATCATCATAGTAGTCTCGAATGAATTACGCGTTCATCTTCCCACAAAGTCGTACTCGTGCAACAAATAATAAATCTATTTGATAAGATTTATGGATCTCCTCGTTAGACGTTATATGATGAAAAAACAATATTGATTGGAAGATGAGCGTTCGGAAAAGTTCTAATTAATTATCTCAGTTGAACGATTTATTTTGTTGTTTTAATTATGAATTTATTTGAGTTTAATTTTTGTTGTAAATGCCGTATGAAATTCATCTATTATTTTTTAAAAAAAGGTGCTTTACAATGATGCAAAGTGAAATTTTGTGGTTTTTTTTCACCTAATAGTGTCTTTAACTGTCAAAATAAATTTCAATGCATATTTTAATAGCTTACATCTCCAAGAAGGTCAATTCCATTAATATTTATAGACTTGGGATATATGTTGCCTTTACATTATTTCACTTATAATTTTTTTAAATTATAATCCAAGAAACAAATCTAAATGTTATATAGGATGTTGTATTAGCTCTTGTGAAAACAAATCGAAAATATTTGGGGACGCATATCTATTAATTTTGGAAAGCAATAACATTCATATCTTTTATATATATATATATAGGAAAGATTTTATAAACAACAAGTTATAATAGTTCTTATCCATCGCCATAAGGGCGACGTTTATAAAACCGATTAAAATATAAGATAAATCTAATAACTAAATTAAAGAACAAAGCGATTTGAAGAAGCACATAAACTTATTAATTAAACTCAAACATGAAAATAAACAACTAATTTATTTATAATTAACATCTAAAATTATAAAAAATAAATCTTTAAACTAAATTGAACATTCAAAACAATAAACTTGAAATAAAGAGGAAGAAAAAAAGAGAAAAACTCATGATTGAATTAAAGTTAAAGTTTAAATCTAAAATCTTGTACAAATTATACACTTATCTTCCGTTTAATGGGATTTTATTTTGATTAAGTAAGAACCCTAATATTAATCCTAAAATCCCTACAAATTATACAACTTGATTAATTGGCTTTCTATAAACCGTCAAAATAGAGTAGAAATGAAACTGACTCGTTGATCGTGCGAAACTTGCATGGGTGTACTATGAGTCTGCACTACCGTGCACTGCACACTGGTGCTTGTGTAAATTTTTGGTCAGCTTGCACAACCGTGCTAATCTGCAGAGCTGCCTTTGTACATCGTTATCTTCCTTTTTTGCTCAAATTTTTGCTATTAGTTCGGTTTGACTTATTACTTTAAAAAGTAAATAAAATAAATAAAAATTATTTTACGATTTAAAAACTAAGTAAATAGGAATATAAATAACATAATATTTGGACCAAACGAACTTCAACAAGCTTCAAGTGGATATCCTAGACGTGGCATGCAAAATGCTAAAGCAATCCTTGATTTTCTTAATTATTGCATTATCATAATTAATCATTGACTTCAATCAAAAAAATAATTAATCATAGTCCTTATCACTAAACATTGTCAATTTCTTCAATTTTTTTTATAAAAAACACTGTGCTTTGCATTCCTTTATTGTGACCTATTTTCAAGATTTTTTTTTCATGACATATTTTCAAGATTTTGATTTTGAATTAAAACAATATAAAATAAAGTCATTGTTATTCATCTGTGAAAGATGTATATTGATTAGATTATCAAACAAATCTCACAATTTTAATTTATCAATTAAAATAATTGTGATAACACAAAAATGACGGGGTTGTTCTGAATTTGAATACTACATAATTATAAAATATATATGTATGAGTACGATGCCGAAAATAATTGCACTATAATAATTTTGATAAGAAATTTATCAATAAATTACATAAAATGTGGATGTGGATTTCAAATTTTAAATGCAAAATCATAGTTCTTGATTGATTAATCCGGCTGATAAATTCAAAATCATTGAAATTATCACTAAAAAATGCTAATTAGTTTTCTATCAACAAAAAAAAATGTTACTTTAAATTAAAAAATGAAATTATTCCTTGCATTGTTTTCATTGATCCACAGCGCACGTTTCACGATTTTGATTTTGAATTAAATAATATAAAAATGAGATTATTACTATGTATGTTGTAGACCAAAATGAGATTAAAATAACAAAAACCCACAAAATAGATGACTATTTTAGTGATATATTCATTATTCTTTCAATTTATTTGTTAAAATTTTATTTTTTTTAAAAGAAATTGTTCACATTGCTAATTACCTAATTTTAATTAAATAAATTCAACTTTTGTCAAATCAACCTTGATTTTATTCCGTCACTAATTCCAATTTCTTGGATTTGCATTGGAGACACAAAAAGACATGAAAGTATTTCTATTTGGACAAATTGAATTCCAAACAAAGTTGATTCGGCCATTAAGGTCCTTGTATCAAGTGATGGTGCGTGTTTGGTAAAATTCGGTATTTTAGCGAGTGGTTAGTCTGCTGTACTAGTTGTTAGTCTGTTTTATTAGCGATTAACCGTTATTAACTAGTGGTTAGTGGTTAGACGTTTAACTAGTGATTTGAGATAAGTGTGTTCGGTAATAGTAGTTGTTTAAGTAACAGATTTGTATAAAATGACTTAAAATGGCATAATTGATAAAAGATTTTAGAAAATAAAAAGGAGAATTTTCGAAATTATGTGCAAACACTAGGTAGTGTTTTTGAAAACGTTACTTTGAGTAACTTTTCAAAAACACTACCTAAAACTCTACTCACTATGTCAAACATTACTTTGCCGAACACTTATATTTTTAGATAAGTAGTTTTATATCCTTCAAAACACTAATCACTACCTCAAACGTTCATCGCCGAACACACCCATGAAATACTCCCTCGATCCCGTATATTTGGGCGTGTTCAACACTACTTTTAAGTAGTGGTTTGTGTTTTAGAGGACTTAAAACTTATTCAAAAATGTTAGTGTTTGACAAAATAGTGTTTGATATAGTGATTAGAGATTTGTGTAGTGTTTTCGAAAAGTTGTTCAAAATAACGTTTTCAAAACCACTACCTATTGTTTCCATACATATTTCCAAAAATCTCTTTATTTTGTAAAAACTTCTATTTATCGTGTCCTTTTAAGTCATTTTATATAAATCTGCTACTTAAATAATTACTATTATCAAGCACACTTATCTTAAACCACTAATTAAACATCTAATTACTAACCGAGTAGTCAATGACAACTAATGGTTACTCGTTAGCTACTAAAACAGCTTAACAACCTCCAAAACGAGTTACTTTTACCAAACACACCCTTTATCTTTCTAAATATTAAAAGCCAATAAAAAATAATTTGATAAAAACGATGAAAAATTATTGGCCAATACTGACCAATTAGAAATATCATTTTAGATAGAAATTATTATTAAAAAGGATGATTTTTAAGGGATAGATGAAGTAAATTTGATTGGTAATGTAAATTTCTTAAAAAATATATTATGAATATTATGTATTGATCAATATAATTTTTATCTTTTTTTTTTTTTTTGATAGAAACAACTTTTATCTTTTATAATGTCGAAAGAGTAATGTTTGGTTAATAATTTTTGTATTCAAAAGAGTAAGAAAATAAGAAGCATCAGGTCAAACAATTTTGATAGTGTGTTGTTTATAAGATCTAATGTGCCTGAATGTAAGCAGTTTATTGGAACTAATCAATTGTTACAAAGAAGCATCAGGTCAAAGAATCAACAAGGAGAAATCTGAAGTTGTCTTGCAGATGACAGAGGTGGACTACCATGCGAAATACTTGGGTCTCCCTACCATTTCCGGTCGGTCTAAAAAGTAGTGTTTGCTGGGATTAAGGAAAGAACATGGAAGAAGGATACAAAGAGAAATTACTTTTAAGCCCCGGGAAAGAGATTCTCCTCAAAGCTGTTGTGCAAGCTATCCCAACATACACAACGAGTATTTTCAGATTACCTGATACTTTGGTTGAAGAGATTCATGCTATCATGGCCAAATTCTAGTGGGGATCTTCTCATCAAAAGAAAAAGATCCACTGAAGAGATGGGAAGACTTGTGCTTGCTAAAGTCAATGGGGGTATGGGGTTTAGAGACCTTCGTATGTTTAACGAGACTCTTCTGGCCAAGCAATGTTGGAGATTATTAAAAGAGGAAGGTTCACTTATGCATAAGGTTATCAAAGCAAAATATTTTCCAAAAGGGACAATCCTCGAGGCTTTCAGAGGAGCAAATGTTAGTTATACGTGGAGGAGTATATGGGGAGCCAAAAGCCTTTTCAAAGAGGGCTTGAGATGGAGGATTGGAAATGGAGCCAAAGTTCGAGCTTGGGAGGATGACTGGGTGCCCATAGAGGAATGTATTGCTAGGCCAAGCACGGATGAGGAGTTTAGCCCCGATCTCCTTGTTTATGACCTCATTGATCATGATCCAGGTACATGGAAAGAAGACAAGGTTCGTAATCTCTTTGTTGGTAAAGCAGCTGATGAAATTCTTAATATCCCCCTGAGTACTCGATTGCTAGTAGACTCAATTTAGTGGTGGCCTTATAAAGATGGGATTTTCTCCGTTAAATCGGCTTATTGGCTGGGTATGTTGGGGGTTCTTCAAACTAAGTATGAGGCAGAGGTTCGTGGAAATGGCCAGTGGTGGAAGACTCTTTGAAATATGGATATTCCACCTAAGCTAAAGCATTTCTCTTAGCGAGCAAGCATGAATTTCATGGCAACTGGAAATATGCTGAGGAGAAGACATATCATTGATGATGATACATGCCGTATTTGCAAAAAGGAGGTGGAAACTGTAAGTCAAAGGAGATTGGTATACCATCTTTTGAACAGTGGACTCCCTCCTCCAAGTTGGATTAAGATCAATTCAGATGCTGCCATTATGAATGGTATAGGCACAGGTTTAGGTTGGGTTGCAAGAGACAGTGAAGGGAAAATCCTAGAGGTTGAGGTGCAAAGATTGTCCATCAAAAGACCACCTGATGTTGCGGAGTGTGAGGCAGCAAGATGAGCTCTTCAAGTTGCAGTTATAAGGAAGTGGAAACAGGTCATCATAGAACTTCAAGTTGCAGTTATAAAGAAGTGGAAACTGGTCATCATAGAGTCGGACGCTAAAGGGCTTATATCCAAACTTCAATCAGTGGTAAGGAGCCAAGCATATATTGACTTGGTGTTAGATGACATTAAGTATCTTGTTTCTGGCTTTGTATCCCTTATTTCAAGCCATGTAAAACGAGGAGGAAACATTATGGCTCATTTTGTAGCTAGGCTAAGACCCGATGATAATAGGTGTCAATTTTTTGGTGATGCATTACCGTCCGACGTAATCGCGCTAGTAGAATTTGATAAGATGAATTTATAATGGGAGTGTCAAAAAAAGACACTATGTGGCAGGGAATAAATTTGATGATCTGCATTGAAAAAAGAAAAAAATCACAAATTAATGATTAAGATGTATATTTTCGATAAATCACCTAGTTTTAGACAACTTTTTTAGTTTATATTTTGAATAAAGAGATTTGATGTTTAAATACTTATGGTTGTATAGATATACGTCGGTTTAAGTGATTTAACACTTATTTCTTTTAAATAATAATATCTCATATTTAAATTTTACGAACCAAAAAATTTATTGTAAAAGAACTTAGTTTTTATATCCGAAAACAAAAACAAATGCTGATGATTGCGGACCCTAATTTGTATTGTCCTGAATCCAGTGGTTCCTTAATTAATTAAAGTCAACTTCTTGGATAAACATGATCTTGTGATATTTCTAATTATTCTTTTTAATTTTATGATAATGACACCGGCAAGGTTATAAATTATACTATGAATATTTTATTTTAATTTTTAAAAATGTATCTCCTATTTTTATATTTTTTTGTTTTTAAAAAGTTACATATCCTCCATCACGTTATTTCATTAAATATATAAACCTAAATCTATAATATAACTCACGTCACTCTGTCTCTTGTCTCTCATGGAATAATATGAGTATATGACCTAGCCTTAGCCCCCTTAAAAAAAAAAAAAAAAAACCCCATATGCCTCAAGAAGGGGATATTGAACTTTTTCCCCCTTTTTCTGCTGTGATAATCATGATTAAACTAAGTTGGTCAATGTATCTAATCTTAATACTAAATTGCATTGCCCCTCTTCCTCACCACCAAAAAAAAAAAAAAAAAAAACCCTCATGGTTCTCTCTCTCTCGTGGAAACCATGATTAAACTAAGTTGGTGAATATATCTGAAGATAATGCTAAATTACTAACAGAAGGAGCCTAAGGATAATACTAGGCATGGTCAACCTTAGCCAAAATTAAAGGTTGTAATTTAAATAGCAACTTGCGTTAATTATGTTATCAGTTAGTTCAATTAGTAATATTTTAAATATTTGATATAGATTTATCGAGCCATTATCTTTATAACACCTTTCACATATATAAATAAGAGAGAATGTACATTTAGCATCTTCGTAATTGATGGAGTCATCATAAGCATATATAAATCAAATTTTACGTTTGACCAATCTAATATTATAATTGAAATGTTTTTTTAAAAAATTGCTTCTTACATCATATTAAATCCCATCTAAATAACTCATCTGAAATTGCTTCCCTCCCTTTTTATATCCTTTTTGAAATTCAAAATAAATTACTTCTTTTTGTCAAAGATATCAATCACATCAACGTCATTTATGGAAAGAAGATATATATATATATATATATATATATATATATATATATATATATATATATATATATATATATATATAATCCTAACCATTTATTTACTAAACTTCCCTAATTATTATAAAATGAAAAAAATACTGCACCAAAAAAAACATTCAAAATATTATATAACTAGCAATATTAATTCAATTTTTAAAATTTTTTTAAATATATACCATATTCAAAATTATCATTCAAATAAAAAGAAAATCTACATTACCATATTCAAAATGATGACTTCTATATTAAAAAAAAAAAAAAACACTTCACTTTCAAATATATGACATGACAACGATTGCTTCAATTAGGCTCTTCAATCTTATATTACAATTTAAATATTTTTTCAAACACTTACTTGCATGATATTAAATCCCTTCTCAAAGTAAATCATCAAAATAATTTCTCTCCCGTTTGCAAAATAATAATAATAATAATAATAATAATAATAATAATAATAATAATAATAATACTTGTCTAAATTACACATGATCCTTTAGTATTTAATTAGCTATATTCATTAGCACTCATTTAACATTAGCATTTGCATTCCTTACATCTCTAAACTCTCCACCTCGGCTTCCTTTATATATCATATAAGTATGACATTTTTTGTTTTGTTAATAATAAGTAAATGATACTCTTATATGACTTGATAGCACCAATCATGATAATTATATAACAAATATTTTAATTTACAACGATGACAAACGCGAAGATAATTGGTGACAATAGATAGTTTGATCAAGTTGAGCAAATTACTAAATAAGAAGGAAAACAAACAACCATTTCGGAGTGGGGTGTCTATTTGAGTGAAGAAATTATAATAAATAAATGAAATAATTATTCAAATATATAATTATTTCTTGCCAAACTATTCTTATATAAAAATGATAAGTGATTAATCATTTATGATGGTTTGGTTATAAATTAGGGCACATAATATAATTTATAATTTTAGGGTGAATGTCAAAAAATAAAAAATATTGTTCTTAATCTAAAATATGTGTATAGATAATTTGATCATTCTAAGAACTTAGGTAGTTATTATTTTTTCTGCTTATAATTTACAAGCTCAAACAATAATTTTTACTTTTGTAAAATAAAAGGAATCCTTATAAAATATTATAGTTGGACTTTGTATATGTCATATCAATTTTTTTTTTTTCTGAGGATGATTTCAAGGGAAAAAATGATACAAACTATCAAATATTTGAAATTATAAATTAAAAGGATTGGATGAAAAATAATACAAACCTTTGGTCTATTAAAATAAACAATACGAACTTTTTATTTGATACCAAGAAGCATGAACTTTAAGCTTATTTAATACCAACATAATATACTTGTCAAGTTAAGGGATTGTGATTTAGTGAAGCGATGACGTGCTAAGTAATGTTGCTTATGTAGGTGGCAAGTCACTTAATTTATTTACCATGATTTTTTAACAATTTTTAAACGTATTGATACAAATAAAACGAATCAATGTTAAATATATATTTAACTCTGTTGTCGACGTGACCGACTTTACTTACCATGCTATCGCAACACCCTTCTTAATTCGGTGGTATTCTAATGGCACTAAATGGGGCTAAGTTTTACGTGCTGACATTCAATAAAATAATTTGTATTATTTTCAATCAATAGCCATAGAGTAGGTGTTATTTTTCTCCAAGAATCTAAATTAAAATGGTTAAGAAAAATATTATTTGTGGTATTTTGTTTTCAAATCGTATTACCTCTTGATAATTTTTTATTGTATTAATTTGTTTCAATTTGAATTAATTATTTATAAAGCAATTCTTAATTTGACTTTAAATTGTATCTTTTATCGTTTTTCCTTCGGTATTATATATATATATTTTTTCTCCACTTTAGGAGTAACCCCTTTATATTCCACTTTAGGAATATTAAATTATTTTTTTAATATGTGTTATATTGTGTATAAATTATTTTTTAAATTTAGAATATTTATGTCAGAATAAAAATACAAACTGACTTTACTTATATGGTGTAGTTCTAACTATATATTAACTAATTAAAATTTTTACATTTCTATAGATAACTTTTTAAATAATAAATACCCGTACTTTTGTACGGATATAAACTAGTATGACTAAGGTGAATGAATTCACTCAACTAATAAAGTTTTTGAAAAGAATTGCCACAGATATAAATTCAAATCCTTCTTACATTGACTTTTACTCCTCATTTTATACCATAAAAAAACCCCACTAGTATTACTAAATATTATGTGTGTCCCTCTTAAAAATATTAAAATGATTTACACAAAATATAAATACGCATTCTTGCCGTCCACAATGTTTGAATGCATCATTCCTTCAAATAATGAATGCATCAACTTATAAAGTATTAGTTAAGTGGTAGCGGCCTCAACCCGATAATAAGGAAAATACAAATTCAAATTTTCGAAAATATACTTATTGAAAGAGCTTTTACCTTAAACACTTACGACCTGGAAATGATCGCATCCTTTATCAAACCAAAAACAATGTCTGACTTTTTTTCTCTCTTTTTCTTCTGGGGTGTGGGGGTGTTTACCAGTCATTTTGGATGCAACTTGTCTACTGACTATTGTAAATTATGTAAATAAAATAGAGAAAGTTGTGTAATGACTGTATTTTAATTAGTTTCTGAGGTTTTTCAACAAAATACTGAAATAATATTTATAAGCCACTTCTTCTTATAAAGAGAGACCTCTCCTATTTTGCAATGAGCAATAAACAGAGAACCCCAGAACATCATTTCTCTCCAAGAAAAGGAAAAAAAAAAAACCAAATCTTTATATATATTTTTTTGTATTCCACAACCTTATTGAAGGGCACAAGGAAGCCATGGACAATGACATAGTGAAAAGAAAAGTGCTGATATTTGGAGCAACGGGATATCTAGGCAAGTACATGGTGAAAGCTAGTGTAGAAGCAGGTCACATAACCTATGCATATACTCGTCCCTTCGGATCGAACTCTGGTGGTCAGGATTCGGACCCTGTTAAGAGCGAAACGCTCCAAGTGTTCAAAGCCATGGGAGTAACTCTCATCGAAGTAATTTCCCTTCCCCTTGTTTCCCTTTTCCTCCCTAAACAAGAAGTATTTAATTGGTCATCATTTGAAATGTGTAGGGTGAATTGGATGATCATGAGAAGCTTGTATCGGCCCTTGAACAAGTCAATACTGTGATTTCAACATTGCCTGTTCCCCAGCATCTCGATCAACTCAAGATAATAGCCGCCATTAAAGGAGCAGGAGGCAACATAGAGGTATATAAGATCGTATATATTATCAATCAGCCTCATAAGACTGAATCAAAATTTCTCGTTTAACTGTCATGCATATGTTTTCTTTTGATAAACTGTCATGCAATGATCAGAGATATACTTATGTATATAAATGTCAGAGATTTGTGCCATCAGAATATGGAAACGACGTAGATAGGGTAACAGACGCTCTACCACCTTTCCAAGCACTCCTTGACAACAAGAGGAAGATCAGAAGGGCCATTGAAGCAGCGGGAATCCCTTTTACTTATGTTGCAGCTAATTCCTTGTCTGCATATTTTATTGATCTCATGCTTCATCCTCATGACCGCCAAAACTCTCGAGAGGTTACAGTTTATGGAACTGGGATGACTAAGAGTAAGTTATATAATTGATATTAAAAGTATGCAAGTTTTGTTTTGTGCATATTTTTAGATGAATTATTAACATTTTAGTAATTTATACTATCAATATAAATGATAAAAAAATTTCCTCAAATATCATAAATAATAAATTAATATTGTGAGACCTGAGATGTATGTTATATTATCGTATAGTTGTAGAAATTCACTTTTTGAGAGTTAAATGATGACATTAACCTTAATTTTTTTATACTTTAGTAAGAATATATTATAGAAATATATATATATATATATATATTTAAAAAATAAATAAGTTTCTTGGATAAAAATCCAAGGGTCTTAATTTAATTATTTTTAAAAATATATATGAATTGTGTGGTTTAATTTTTTTGTTAGAATAAATGAATGGTGGTTGATTTGATTGTTGAATAAAATTTATTTATATATAGAGCCACAACTTAGAAATAATGTTTAATATTTATTATAAATTCAATTTACTTTTCAAAAATACCTTTACTCTTAATAAAAATAAACAATTAGCTAACATTTATTAGCAATAAAAATTAAAATCTTCCAACAATAAAAACTAAAATTTAAAATGGACTAAGGGTATTTTTGGAATAATCAGCTTGAAAGTTGCTCCAAATTAGCCGCTATTTATTTTCTACAAACTATTAGTAAGTTATTAAACATATAATAGCTCAGGATAGTACTTTATTATTTACGATATTAGAAGAACCTTTTATCATTTGTCGATAACAAAGGATAGTAAAATGTCAAAAACTCTTTTTAGATATATTGTCTTATAATATAATATAAATTATTGTAAGATAGTTTACCGAGCAAGCCCGGTGTGGCATTGATGACTTACAATAAGTTTTCATGCGACGATGTCACCCGAGACTAACTAATCATATTTTTTGTTTCGTACTTGTACCTTTGACACAAGAGTAAGTTATTGCGTACAACGAGAGAGTGTACACACACAGAGGTCAAACCAAAATGCCTCATCGGTGAGTATTTCTCATGATCATGTATTAATTTGAAATGTGTGAACCTGTGACAGCGGTGTGGAACTATGAAGGGGATGTAGCAGCGTACACCATGAAAGCAGCAACTGATTCAAGGACCCTCAATAAGGTCATCATCCTAAGGCCCACCAGAAACATTGCCTCTCAACTCGATGTCATTTCCTCTTGGGAGCAGAAGACTCGCCGGATCCTCCCCAAAACTCATCTTCCTGAGGATCAACTCATCAAACTTAGCCAGAGTAAGACCTACTCCTCCTTACACATAGTTTTACTGACGTCGTATACCTTCAATCGATCTTGTTTTTCTCTGAATACATATACATTGAGTTCCTTAACAGCACTGCCGCATCCAATGAACATTCCTGTGGCGATACTCCATAACATATTCATCAAGGGTGACCAAATGAACTTCGATCTCGAGGAAGATGATCTGGAGGCGTCTGCATTGTACCCTGATTACAATTACACTTCCATTGACAGCTTCCTCGACATATGCCTTGTCAATCCACCAACGGTCAAGCTATCATCATTTACATGATCATATATATATGATTAGCTTAATTATGTTATCTTCGAGAAGTCTCCCTCCTCGTTGTATTGCTACCTTTTCTTATGTTTGTGTTTTTTTTTTTTTTTTTTTGTAACATACATAAGAGCACTTCTGTTAATTTTTGTTCTTGTATGTTTTTCTCTCGATTGAAAGATCTCCAATATGCTTTATGTCTAGGCTTAAATTCTCAAAAATATTTGATGTTCTATGACTTCGTATATGTATATTAACATACTTTATGTCCCATTTATATTTTATGACCGAGTTTTGTATTTTCAGTTTGTTCATGCAGTTTCCTTGTGATTTGCATATAATTTTTAGCCATATTTTTGGACTAAGTGTTTTTTGAGTCTATGTTTATGAATTCCTTATTAAAGAATTTCTAATGACATTATGAGCTCATTTATGATAAGAAATAGAAAATATATGAGCCAGAAAGTAAGAATGTGCAGTAATGGAGACTCTTCACTCTTTGACTTATAAATTTATCCACATTTATGTAACATGCATAATATCAAATGTATTAGAAACTATAGACCCAATAATTTTTCCAACAAATCAGGAATCACATCATTTGGATATCGGACGAAGAGGTTATGACCATAACAAATTGGCCAAGCAGCAAGTAACACCGCTCGGTTGCTATGATTTTTTCCTATTTTATTCTATATAAGACGTGTTTCTGCGGTCATCTAGTATCTAGCCAACACCATATCCACCATCTAGTTGGGGTTAGACTAGATTATAAAGAGTTGCAAACAAGGACAAGTGAGAGATTTTGCACGAATTTCGGATAGGGTTTGCAATGACGGTTCAATCACGCCTTCGGATGTGCAAATCGTTTCCCTTTTCTTCTATATTCTCACTTTACATTATGAATTAGTGAACAGTGAAATTTGATATTGGAATGTCAAGATTTGACTTGCTTTTGTAAGTGCTTGAGAAAGAATCACCAATCAAAAAACCAAATTTGATAATTGTATGCTTAATAAATTTAAGAGCCTTGACATGCTTTATTAGCCCTTTATTAACCTTTTGTTAATCCAAATATATGTGTTAACCCTTTGTTAGTCCCCTTGAGCCTACGAGTCTATTTCAATGGTTGTCAACCTTCCTAATAAACTCTTGATTACATAATCTTATACTTAAGCAATAGAGTTTCATATTGATGATGATGGGGTTGTTTGTTGGGTTTTGATGTTGTTGTGGTTGATTTTAGATCTTTTATTGAATTGAGGGGTCGATTTGAATTGAATACGAGAGAATAACCTATGTTGGTCATAATGATAAGTATTTTGCGGAAATTGAGTTGTAAAATTTGTTTGATATTCCTAATCCCAAGTCTTTGTCAATATTATTAGTTGAAAAAGAAAAAAAAGTGGGAAAAAATTGAAAAAAAAGAAGAAAAACAATCGAATAAAATGTTTGGTAGGGTTGAGCAAAAATTCCGCGTATTCGGTTCCGGACCCGGCAGGTCCGGACCGGTCCCGATTCCGGTTTTATTATATATATATATATATATATATATAAATTTTTTTAATTACAAGCAAACCGGTTACCCGGTTTTTTTATTATTGGGTAAAACTTTACCCAAAAAAAAACAGTAAAAATTATAAAAAGTAAAATGATATTTGAAAAACTAAAAAAAAAAAAGATAAACCGGGTACCTGGTATCGGACCCGGTTCCCCGAGTCCGGGACTGGTACAGATTTTTGGACCGGTCGGAACCCTGGACCGGGACTGGATCCAAAAATATGAACCCGGTTTCAATCGGGACCGGGATCGGGTCCGGCCAAAATGACCGGGTACCTCGTCCCACTCACCCTTCATGTTTGGCATGTGAATTTCAGTTAGATTCCAGGGGGTCTTATCTCTCATTTTCTATGCAACTTGTCTATTGACTTTTCCAAGTAATACCTCATACGTGCTGAAATTCTTCACGTTATAAATGAGAATCAAGTAAGATCGTGCCCTACACCCCCTTTTCGGATGACCACAAAAGGTCGAAATTAACAATTTTGTTTTAGTTAAATTATAACGGACTAAAGCAAAATATCTGTTTATATTGTCTTATACTATCCTTTGCTTTCTTTCTATGAAATAGTATGTTGTTCATGATTTTAAACTTCACAATCTAATATTAACTAATCTCTCTACAATTACCAAATTCAAAGTTAAGGTGGCTACAACAGACTCGATCATAACCGACATAGACGGGCCTCTTACAATATGTATAAATTTGGATCTAAGTAAGATTAAGCTTATCCTCGTGAAATGATTTTCAACCACCCAATCTTGTTTTCCAGTTGGATGGTCAGATCAAGCAAACTTTCTTAGCCTCTTCATTCATATATACATACTTCTAAACAAAGGAATTTATTAATAACACCTGAACACTTCCTAGCCATAGAGAAGAGATATTTCTATATAGTGATACAAGTCATAATAGGGGTTTCTTTATATTTCTTGCTTCACAACCTAATTCATGAAGGGTTGTTTCTTAGTCCTTGAGGAGAGTCATGGACAATGCCACACTGAAGAGAAAAGTGTTGATATTTGGAGCAACAGGATATCTAGGTAAGCATATGGTGAAAGCTAGTGTAGAAGCTGGTCTCATAACTTATGCATACACTCGTCCCTTTGGATCAAACTCAGGTGGCCAGGATTCGGACCCTGTTAAGAGCGAAACGCTCCAAGAATTCAAAGCCATGGGCGTAACTCTCGTTCAAGTAACTATTTAACCCTCTATTCTTAATTCTCTTGTTTGTTTCGATCTACATCTATATTATAGTATCACATGTACGTAAACTCGAAAATTTGTCTAAGATTTGTTATTGTCGTTTACTGTGCGTTGATGGAAAATTAATATGCTAAGTCTTTTACATGACAACATGATTCCGATTAAATGAATCAAGCTACCTACATTTAAATCTTCTGAGACTCAGCTGGAGTGGCACCCACACTAGCCTTATGCTTCACTGGGGAAGGGACCAACCCCAAGCTTATGACGAAGAACAACCCTTGTATAAAAACAATGCTTGAATATAACATGTCATTCTGGGTATTTACAAGTACAGAATAGGTAATCGTCATTTGAAATGTGTAGGGTGAATTGGATGATTATGAGAAGCTTGTATCCACCCTTAAACAAGTCAGTATTGTGATTTCGACATTGGCGGTTCCTCAACATCTTGATCAACTCAGGATAATTACTGCCATGGAAGGAGCAGGAGGAAACATTGAGGTATAAGATTTTATATATATTATCAGCACGGTTAGGTTATGTTATTAAGGTTCTGTTTGACAATCAATTATTACTCCGTTAGTTGAGCTGCGTATTTTCTACATTTAGTTGTAATATTGATTATAGATTTCGCAAAAGGATAACAGGGAGTCAAGATTATATTTGTTTGATCAAACAAAGCCTCTTTGCTTCTGGTCTTATGTTGAAATTTCCAAAAGCTTATTGATTGAGTCAAACCGTTAAAAAACCCTTCAAAAGCTTATTTTCGGTGAAATCAAAAACACCATTCAAAAAGTTATTTGTCAAACACGACTTAAACTGTCATATACTTCTGTTCAATAGACCAGTATATATGTGCAGTTAACGACTTTTATACATCAGTTACAGTAAACAAAACCGACCTCTCTATGATATGTACGGATAAATTTGAAAATTTATGTGCTGTATGTAATTGTTGTTTTTAATATCTGGAGCCTCTACTTAAGTATATATAAATGTCAGAGATTTGTGCCATCAGAATATGGAAACGATGTAGATAGGGTAACAGACGCTCTACCACCTTTCCAAGCACTCCTTGACAACAAGAGGAAAATCAGAAGGGCCATTGAAGCTGCGGGAATTCCTTTTACTTATGTTTCAGCTAATTCTTTGGCTGCATATTTTGTTGGTCTCATGCTTCATCCTAATGGTGGCCAAAACTCTCGAGAGGTTACAGTTTATGGAACTGGGACGGCTCAAAGTAAGTTTTATAATCTGTACTCAAAATAAATGTTTCATTTTAGGCACATTTTTAGACGGATTTTCTCAATCTCTTACTACATAAATTATTATAAGAGCGTTATAATGGAGAGTGTCACAAGCAAGATGCGAGGTGTGTTTGGCACTAGCTTTTGAAGTACTCGGCTAGTGTTTTGGAGGATAAACACTATTTATTTAAAAATAATATAAGTATTTGGTAAAGTAGTGTTTGGCATAGTGATTAGAGGTTTGCGGCTCCGTTCGACAACGACGTTTGAAGTAGCTTTTAACGTTTTGACCAAGTCAAAACACTAATCAACCAAATATTAGCGTTCGGTAAGGTAGTGTTTTAACTAGCTTTTGCAGTAGCTTTTAGCGTTTCAAGTAGTGTTTATGAAAAGCTAATAATATTAGTTTTTACATTTGAAAGTAGCGTTTCATATTTTTTGATAAAAAAACTCTTCATTCATTTATATTTGACAAATTATTTATATACTTTTACGTCAATTTACAATAATCGCCTAACTCAACCGCTAAATTTACCGAACACATTTATTCAACCGCTCCATAGAACAGACTATCTCGCTAACGACTAAAATCTAACGAGTTATCGACTACCTAAACATTATCAGCTACACAAACAGACTATCTCGCTACTCAAACAGACTCATTTTGCCGAACGAGCCTACTAGCTTTTCAAAAACACTACCTAAAACTCGTACTCATTATGTCAAACACTACTTTGCCGAACACTTACATTTTTAGATAAGTAGTGTTTTACATCCTACAAAACACTAATCACTACCTCAAACGCTACTACCGAACATGCCCAAAGTAACGTTTTGGCGTGTTCGGTAAACTTAGTTATTTTAACGAGTGGCTAACTGTTTTAGTAATTATTAGTTGTTTTATTATCGATTAGTTGTTTTTTACTACTTTCTCCGTTTTAAAATATCTATCATTTTAAGAGGACTAGGAAATTAAGATGGACAAAAAGAAAGTTAGTTACATAATAAAATATCTAATATACACTTCTTATTTCCATGAGAATTACAACTCTTTTTTCTCTCTCCTCCCTAATTTTCTCTATCTTATCACTATATCCTCTCTCTCTCTATCGGGATATTATGTACTGAAAACGATAAAATTTTAAAAATACAAAAATAATTAAGATGGGTAAAATTGAAAAACTAGTAATTAATATACTATTATTAATGTAAAGTGATAACTATTATGAAATAAGAAAAATTAATTAATTAGTGATTTAAGATAAGTGTGTTTGGTAATAATACCTGTTTAAGTAGCAAATTTATATAAAATGATGTAAAAGGACGCGATGTATAGAAGCTTGTAGAAAATAAAAAGGAAAATTTCGAAAATATATGTGCAAACACTAGACAGTGGTTTTGAAAACGTTACCGAGTGTGTTTGATAAAATTAGGTGTTTTAGTAGCGGTTACTTGTTTTAGTAATCGTTAACTGTTTTATTAGTGATTAATTTTTGTTGACTAGTGGTTAATGGTTAGATGTTCAATTAGTAATTTAAGATAAGTGTGTTTGGTAATAATAGTTATTTAAGTAGTAGATTTATATAAAATGAGTTAAAATGACATAATTAATAAAAAATTTTAGAAAATAAAAAGGAGAATTTTAAACATATACGTGCAAACATTTAATGTGACGTTGATGACTTACAATAAGGAGAATTTCGGTAATAGTAGCTATTTCATGAGATAATTTCGGTGAAATGGAACTATTTTTTTCTTCACGTACTATTATGGTACCTTTTTATTTTAATTACTGTGATTTGACAATTGATTACGAACAAAAAAAAAAAAAACAAAAGCTCCCTTGCCTTAGAAAAAAAACCACAAAAAACAAAAAGGCTCATTGAACTAACAAATTAATTAAAAAAATTGAGGTTTATTATTGGAAAAACTTATACATAAAAATTATTACATGATTCCGAATTTATGAATTTTAGATCAGTAAAAACGAAAACAATTATTTTTTCTTAACCTTATAAAAACCCTCCATTTCCTATTTTTCTCCTACCATTTAATTATATGTGTCGCCCAGGTCCATTAGACCCAAAATTACTATATAACCATTGTCGTATACGAAGAGGAATTTTTATGATTGATACAACTTGGTATTTTAGAAGTAGATATATATTTCTGATTCATTCCATTGTCGAGCGCTCACCCAATATGAAAGCATTTAATGAGGCAAGGGCTAAAAAAGGCAAAGGTATTAAATGTAACTGAAGCATAGGCTTAAATACAGTCGGTGAACAGTGTGGTAATTTGTTATGCAATATTGTTTTTTTCGACATCTATTGTATGATCTTTAATCTCTCGGTTTATTACTAACTGAAAAAAATAGCGGTGTGGAACTATGAAGGAGATGTAGCAGCCTACACCATAAAAGCAGCAACTGATCCGAGGACCCTCAATAAACTCATCATCCTAAGGCCCCCTAGAAACATTGCCTCTCAACTCGATGTCATTTCCTCTTGGGAGCAGAAGACTCGCCGGATCCTCCCCAAAACTCATCTTCCTGAGGATCAACTCATCAAACTTAGCCAGAGTAAGACCCACTCCAGATCGTCCCGACGTATGCCTTTGAATTAATTTTGTTTTTCTCTGAATACATAGACACTGAATTACTTGACAGCACTGCCGCATCCTATGAACATTCCTGTGGCGATACTCCATAACATATTCATCAAGGGTGACCAAATGAGCTTCGACCTCGAGGAAGACGATCTGGAGGCGTCTGCACTGTACCCTGATTACAATTACACTTGCATTGACAGCTTCCTCGACATATGCCTTGTCAATCCTCCCAGGGTCAAGCTATCATCATTTGCATGACGTGAATTCCTGTTGTAATATTTTGCATCGTGTGCTTTTATTGAGGGCAGAACTTTTCTCAATGTAAGCTTTCTTTATCTACCACATTTAAACTTGACTTTTTTTTTTTTTTTTTTTGTTTTTGAAATGAGTGGTCTTTGTTCATTAATAAAACGTCCAAATGTATATAGTGGAGAATTGGAGTTGGACAAGTACCATCCCAAATTTTTCTGACTCTGGTGATAATACTTTGGTTATATAGTGGGCTGCTGTACTGCCGTCTCGTTTCACGTGAGACCACTTACGTAACAAAAATTGCTAGAAAAAAATAGACATCATATAAAACAAGATTACACTCACTAAGAAAAGACTTAGGCTTGGTACCTTGACTTTGCTCAAATGGAACAAATATTGAACCACCAGAATCAGTGTATAATGGTCATTTTTTGGACATCACGTTTTATCAACAAGATTCGAACACGATACAATAATTAATCGAACAAGTTATAATCAAATTTTATATTTTCTATGATGGTAGTTTCTAGAGTATGACTAACTATGTTCATACGCCACATATCAATAAATGGTTGGATGAATATGGATCCACTATAAATGACATGGTAATATCTTTAAATATATTTCTCCTTACCTATCAGTTATTTATCACTGTCAATATGGGTCCACTGCACTTCCCCTACATTCACGCACTGAAGATCCCGGTGAGGTTTTCCCAGGATTCAAATTCACAGCAGAACTGCAGAAGAGAAAGGAGGAGAGAAAAATACAGAGAGAGAGAGAGAGAGAGATGGTGGGCATCGATGCGTTACAGAGGTTCGTTTTCCCACCGCCGCCATCAATCTTTGTGACGGGCATGACTTTGATTGGTTTTGGGCTCCTGATTAATGCTGGGTTCTTGGAATTGAAGGGTAAGAATATGAAATATTCCAAATTTTTCAATAAATCCCAGAAAAACCCAACACCCACAAAACAGATCGCAGTTCCCAGCAAGGTTGGGATGTTTATGTTGTATGCTCCTGCGTTTCTATTTGGTGCTGCTTCTTTCTTTATTTTCCCAGATGAAGGGCTCAGGTTTTTCATGCTCAGATTGGCTATTACCATCCATTTCCTCAAGAGGGTTCTCGAGGTGATTCATCCCTCTCTCCAGATTCTGTGTTGTTATATGCTATCAATGATGGGTAACCTTCTATTTTTTGTCGATAATCGTGGGTTTTATTTTCGCAACTGATAAAGTACGATATAGTTATGCCTATATTGATCCTAAGCCAGCTAATGTTAAATCACATGTCGACATGAATGGAAAATGATGGGACTAGTAGTAGATCCAACATGACGTCACATCAAACACAAGTGATCCAAGAATCAACTGCCTTAAAATTTTGCCAATTTAAATATGACTCGATCTAAAATTAATTCGAGAGTCTATAACAATTTTACAATCTTCAGATTGACACTAGGCCATACTTCTTTCATTTCAAATTACATGTCATTTAAATATGGTGGAAGAAAATCAAAGTTAACTAAAAATTTAAGTAGTTAAAAGGTAAATTGTCTAATATATTCCCACTATCTTTTTTGTCATTTTCTAGTAAACAATTAATGGGGGAAAAATTGATAAACTAATAATTAATATGTGGTTGAAATTGTAAAGTGATAAATATTGTAAAACGATAAAAATTAGAGTTAAATGATATGTATTTTAAAACGAATGGAGTAGCTTTTAGGTAGAGACATACATATTAAACAGTAGCTCCCATTGGCTTGATTTAAGATTAACCAATCATCTGTTTGCCTTCCTGAAAATTGAAATCACAACATGACACAATATTATTTGGATCCTATAAGATTGATCTTAAAAGGCTTGAATAATCCTTCATTTTGCGCCAAAATTGAGGTAGCTCACTGTTCATACCAATCAGGAAGAAAGTGAACTTCAATAAGGCCATTTTCATGAAATTTGGATCTTGAGAACTTGTGTGAATTTCCATTAGACTTCTTCCGGCATTATTTGAGCTTCTATGATCTCTATCTAGAACATCCAAGGTTTTTAGTATATGGTGCAGTATAGCATGAATTACCTTGCATTCAACTGTGCTTTTTCAAACTTGCAAAACTATTTCAAACATCCATGTCCAACTCTATGAACACATTTTGGGATCTAAAAATGAACACTTATGTGTTTGTCTAGTACATACATATTGACACTCCTTTTGCCTTTTGGGAGTAGTTTTCCATTGCTATCAAATGGTGATTTTGTCTTGTTTGACCTTGATTTGTGAAGTCAGAGATCGATTCTATGTCATGCTCTGAGTTCGACTTCACTGGAGACTCTAGATTTAGGGGGAAGGATATGAAACTCTGCATTGGTCAATGGTTACACTACACTCATGTACACATGCTCACACACACGCACACACACTGGTAATGTTATCTTCCGTTTCTTGATCATTTAACTGGACACACTTATAAGCTCAAACTTTGTTTCTAAGACTTATATTGAAGGTTGTGCTAGACATGCACTTTCCTCACAGCTGAAACAGCCCATATTAAGCAAACTTTTTAGTGTTGGATTGTGAGGGACTAAAACAAAATATTCCATTGGATGAGTCCTCTGCTGCTCCTGTTGTGAAAGTAGGTAATCTGCGTCTTTCACATCTAGGGTTCGATGAATGCGATCTCTCCGCAAATCTGTTCAGGGTTATGGTTTGCATTATTTGAACACCTCCCCCCCAATTTTTCTTTGTCCTTTTCTCTCTTCCCCATTCTTTCAACTTTTGCTGATCTATGTCGCTTGGTAGGTGTTGTTAATTCACAAATATGGTAATGGTAAGATGGCTCTTGAAGATACAATTCTGATCACTCTCAGCTATTCCCTTTCAACTGTAACCATGATTTATGCACAGCATCTGTCATCAGAGTTCCCAGAGCCATCTATTGATTTGAAATATGCCGGAGTTGGGTTGTTTTTGTTGGGAATTGTCGGGAATTTCTGCCACCACTACATCCTTTCTACCCTAAGGAAAAAGGGGGAGAAAGAGTACAAGATTCCAAGGGGTGGTTTATTCAACCAGGTCATTTGCCCACATTATCTCTTTGAAGTGCTGATATTTATAGGTGTTTCTTGCATAGCCCAAACATTATACTCTATTTCTTTTGCTATCGGGACAGCCTGGTACTTGTCGGGTAGGAGTTATGCCACGAGGAAATGGTACTCGACCAAGTTTGAGGATTTCCCCAAGAATGTCTTGGCTATGGTTCCGTTTATCTTCTAATTACAGTACCCATGGAAAAGGGTCAAGAAGATAAAAGAGTTGTGCTGAGAAATCATCGAGCTGGTGTGAATGATGTCTGATGCGAAGGATGTTGATGACGGAGCCTACATTGGGTGGTGTTTCCTTGTGTTGCTTGATACCTAAGTAATGACTGAGAACTCTTGGTTTCCCTTCAATTTCTGCTGTATCTAGTAATGGTTTCTTGTTTGTTTAGTTTGCATAACAAGTCATGGATATGTATTCATTGTGGATTGCTAAACTCAGGGGCACATTCCTGAATTTGTAACATTGTTTGTCATTGAACATGAGTTCAAATTAAATTCACAATATGGAGTTTGTGAAAAAATCCCCCCGGGCGTTCTCTAGTTAATCCCGGCAAATTTAGTTGCATTTTGTCATAATTTATTTGAATATGAGACCTTATTTAAGGAGAATAAATGTCAAATTATTTGATGTATCTTAAAATGTTATGTTTGTTATGTAATAGTGAAGGTTTTGTGAGTTATAAATGTCTAGGGGAAGTATACCAGTTAGAAAAATAATTACTATACCTTTGTCCCAAAAAATTGTGCATGGTATTCAATATATCACTTTGACGTTATAGAATATAGTAGCAAATATTAGAAGATTATTTTATTATATATGAAAATAATTCCCAAGATAAATTTAATGGTAGTTATCCCATGTTTTTTATTGGTTATATTTGGTTAATGATTTTTTTTTTTGGTAAAAAATGACTTTTTATGAAGTTTTGGCCTTTTGATTTTTTCAAAAAATTATTGAAGGTGATTGGTAGCAGGTTGGTTTTTTGTAATAATTTTTTATCCTCATAAAGGCATTTTCAAAGAGCTAATTTCATTAGTATTTTGTGATTGGTTTTGTATAAATTAATTTTTTGTTTCACATCTTTTTGAGAAACAATTAATTTTACCAAATGCTTTTACAAACAGTTATTCTGCTCAACGAATAGCTAACAATTAACAGTTAATTGTCAAACAGTCCAATGTATATTTTGTCAAATTGTTGGTTAAAATTTATAAACTTTAACTTTAAACATTCTTTTCTAGGGTTGAAGGGGTATAAATAGAATAATAAAATAATAAAATTTCTATGATATTCTTTAATACTGGGTACTCCAACATTCTCGTTATTTTTTTCCCATGTCGTTGAAGGCATCTATCGGCCATAATGAGACTTATCAATTATATGAGGACTGAGGCTACTGTCGTTATGAATATGGGTCCCTTCACTGTGCATCCTCAATATCTTTTCCCAGGCTTCAAGCTCTGGCCTTTCAATTCAATCCCAGACGAGAAAGAGAGAGAAGATGGTGGGCATAGATGTGTTACAGAAGCTCCTTTTCCCACCGCCCCCATCAGTCTTTGTGACGGCCATGTGTTTCGTCGGTTTTGGGTCAATGGCTAGTGGGTTCTCGGAATTCAAGGGTAAACATATGAGATACTCCAAATTCTTCAGTGTATCCCAGGAAAACTCAACACCCAGAAAACAAATCGCAATTGCCAGCAGAATTGGGATGCTTATGGCGTATACTCCTGCCCTTCTCTTTTGGTGCTGCCTCTTTCTTTATTTTCCCAGATGAAGGAGTCAGGTTTTTCTTGGTCAGATTGGCTCTTACCATCCATTTCCTCAAGAGGGTTCTTGAGGTAATTCCCTTTCTAGATATGGACACTATGTCTTGTTATGCCCAATAACTCTTACCATCCATTTCCTCAAGAGGGTTCTTGATGGAGCATGTGGTTGTGCTTTACAAAAATGCAACGTCGGTTGGATGTAAGAAATCGTAGAATAGAAAGAAGTTTATAATTGTGTGTTCAACATTTTGTTTGATTGTATGAGAGTATTACAATCAAACACTTGTCATATAAGTATGGATTACCATAAACAATGTATTCACAAAACCTTTATAAGATTGATTGCATTATAATACGTCAAACTAAACGCCAACATTGTCAATAATTAGACTTTACAAAACAGATACAACTTGATAACCTATGCATATCCTACTGACACTTATCAAGAATCTGAATCCACCCAAGTCTGAACTCATCCTTAACTCTGAACAAGCTGAATTTTGAGTTGAGCCTTCTAAAATTCTTTGTATTTTTTAACATGATGGTACTAGATCAACTATAGTGATAGATTTGAAGTTGGCCTAAATTCGAATAGTGCTAAATCCGACCTCAAGTCTCATCAACTGGAACACGAATGATCCAAAATTCAGCATGACTTATGAGCAAACAAAAGTACTAGTTAAACGACCCGTTTGTGGTACCCACGGTAGGTAGGAACAGACCTACCTATTAGTCTAGCAGCTATTTCTTTCTTCCCCATTCTTTCAAGTTTTGCTGATCTATGTTGCTTGGTAGGTACTGTTCGTTCACAAATACGGCAATGGTGGGATGGCTCTTGGAGATGCAATTGTGATCTTTCTTTCCTATTTACTCTCCACTGTAACCTGGATTTATGCACAGCACCTGTCATCGGAGTTCCCCGAGCCGTCTATCGATTTGAAATATGCAGGAGTTGGGTTGTTTTTGTTGGGGATCGGGGGCAATTTCTACCACCACTACATCCTTTCTAGGCTAAGGGAAAAGGGCGAGAAAGAGTATAAGATTCCAAAGGGAGGTTTGTTCAACCAAGTCATTTGCCCACACTATCTCTTTGAAGTGTTGGGGTTTGTGGGTGTTTCCTGCATTTCCCAAACATTGTACTCGGTTTCCTTTACCGCAGGGTCAGCCTTGTACTTGATGGGTAGGAGTTATGCCACAAGGAAATGGTATCTGTCCAAGTTTGAAGATTTCCCCGAGAAAGTCAAGGCTATGATTCCATTCATCTTCTAACTGCAGTGTCCATGGAAAAAGGGTCATGAAGATAGGCAGAATTGTGCTGAGAAATCATAGAGCTGGTGTGAATAAATCATGATCGTGTGGTGTATTCGAATTGTATTTCTTCTACTTAGGTGTTGTGCATTTTAATCAAACGGATCATCTGAGATGGTTTTCTATTCCCTCTTATTCTTTTATTTTCATTTTAATGGAGGACAACTTAGGTAGAACCTCATGCGAGAAGGGCTACCTATTAGTTATTGTACTTACCCATTCAAAAAAAAAAAAAATTATGATTGTGTGGTGTGAATAAGCGCATCTGTATATGCTTTAAAGGATAAATCTAGTCTACATTGGATGCTGTTTTCTTGTATTGCTTGATACCTCATTAAGGACCACTTGGGCTTTCCTTCAAATTTTGTTCTACCAGAGCAAAATGAACGTAAGGGAAATGCCTAGTTGTAGTACTAACAGTGTAAAATCACTAAAAGCATGTGTTCAAAGTTCTAAAGTTTATTCTTTTTTTGTTTTTGGAAAATCAGGGACTAGTTTATAGATATAGAATCCATCAGTAATACCTGATAACATACATCAGACATACTACGAGTCAAACATGCTCTATCCTAAAAGGTAAAACTCTAGTTATTAGATGATGAGCCACTGTATTGTTTTTTTTTTTTTTTATCATTAATAAGGCAAAATAAATCATGACGATGAGTTACAAAAGACGATACACTAAAAACCCAACATGTGAAGGCTATCAAAACATCGAACAATCTGAGTTGGGTTATAAAGAAAGATATATTTCCACATATGAATCCAACTTCTTACCTTGAATTTAATAAAGAATAACACTTGTTGTGCTTCGAGGGGTTGATCACAAAAATAAAATCATTCCTAACTTTGCAAACAGAATACACTACAACAAAATAAAATTAAAAAAAAAACGGAGATACACACCTTCCTCAAAAGTTTTCCATAGAGTTAGTGTATTCTCATCTCTTAACATGTATCCAATTTTTAAATTAAAGAGAAGCTGCATTGATTAACATGACATTTATATTTTAAAATTGTATTAAATGATGCAAATGTAATTTGCTCAAGTGACAAATTAAATGTATGAATACATTTTACACAAACTCAATGGAAAATATGCATAGGAAGAGTAAAAGAAAAAATGAATTTCATTTTAAAATACATGTTATTTTAATAAAATTTTTCGTTTCACACTTATCACTTTATAATTTTAATAACATATTAATGACTAATTTATCAATTTGATCATTATTAATTGTTTTATTTCTCTCTTTTTTCACTAATTTTCTTCATTTTTAAAAGAATTTTAGAAAAACTTGATCTTTTAACACAATTTTTGTCATAAATTTAATATTTCTTTACTACTCCTTTCGTTTCAAAATACATGTCGTTTTAAGGTTATGCGGAAATATCAATACAACACAAAATTCATGATAAATTTTATATTAAAAGACTAACTTATCCTATATTTTATTGAAAATTAAAAAATCAATAAAAAAGGAAGAAAAATAAAGTAATTAATAAAGATAAGCTGATAAACTGATAATTAATATGTGACGTATTTATTCTCTACTAGTAGAGGAAGCAAGCATCAGGTTCCAAAGGGATTAATTGGGGGCACCCCAGGTAATATCTTAACGATAATTACTTGCAATTTTCTGCATTTTTTCGCATTTGTTTCATTCGTGAATGAATTCGATCACCCACGTATTTGCATTGGTGATTGACAACTGGGTTTGGAAATCCAAGGAAGAGAGAGATTTAAAGAGCCATTAATTACCTGGTAAGCATCTTCTTTTTAATTCAATTTAGAAATTCGACAATCATAATATTTTTCTGGGTTCGAGATCTTGTTGGTTTGGTGATTTGGTATGATAATGGGGTTTGACTTCATTGTTTTCGTCCGGCTGGTGAATTGAATTGAAAAGCATTCAACTTGAGCTGATGCTATACTACTCTTCAGCATTTTCGTCAATTCTGCGGATTGTTTTTGTAATTGATGCCACTTTTTTGGTCAATATATAGAGTTTTCTGACTGATCCATTCAGTAATTAGGTCAGAAGGATGAAGGCAGCCATATATTATTTGACACTTTGATATTATGATTTTGTATTCATCATTAATTTTCTGCTGAAAGATGATGGGTGAGTCCGCAGATTAGCCCTTTTTATTCTAAATGTCACTAGAATTGGACAATTTATGTTTTACATCTTGATGATATGATCTGTTGTATACCCATGATTTTACATGGAAAATGTGGAAATTTTATCTTTAAAAGCCCGTGATTGTTGAGTATGAAGGTTACCCATTTGTTGCAAAGCTCCTAGTTTGGAAATTGGGAACTTATCTGTTTTGCATTTGGCTTTGGGAGGTCATAGACAGCAAAGAGAAGCTGACTATTCCCTTGTCAACTTGCTGTGTGTACTTATATCAGTCTGTTCTAGAGAACTGCTTGCATAAATAACAAGTTGATTATTTAGTCTAGGGTTCACCACTAAATCACTAATATACTATCACTTAGCAAGAGCAAACAGGAGTTGCAAAGAGCAACCATTTCAGCTTCCCTTTTTCCCTTGTTGTTTTCTTTAGATAATCTCTTATTCCCTTTATATCTGGCTGTTACCGTCTTCTTCTTCTGCTCTGTGTGTGTGTGTTGGGGGTCGGGAGGGGGGTTGTTACTCATTTGAGACCTGGAAGAGGGGAAAGGATCAGGCAATAGATCTAACTGGTGAGTTTTTATACTGTTTAGGTGACAACATGGATCGGCTTGACTGTCCTGCATGTATCATGGTAGTTTCAGATCTCGACTACACAATGGTAATTTTTGTCTCTCTTCTCGCTGCAGGTTGCAAACTATTACAGTTACATTTGCTGAGCAGTGGCACTATTGGCAGGTTGACCATGATGATCCTGATAATCAAGGTCTCCTTAGGTTCAATTCACTATGGGAAGCATTTTATCGTCATAATTCCTTGCTGGTCTTCTCAACTGGACGATCACCAACAATATACAAAGACTTGAGGAATGAAAAACCCCTCCTAACTCCAGATATAGTTGTTCTGTCTGTGGGAACTGAGATTGCTTATGGTGATTCACTGGTGCCTGATCTTTACTGGGAGCAATACCTCAATCATAAGTGGGATAGAAAGATTGTGACGGAGGAAACTTCAAAGTTCTCTGAACTTGTTCTTCAGGTTTTCCTTCTGTCCTAGTAGTCAGTATATCAAAAAGGTGCAAGATGACCATTCGCGCAATTTGATGGAACAGTTATGCTTGTAAATCTTACTTGAAGATGTTTTGTGCAGTCTGAAACGGAGCAGCGTCCTCACAAGGTTAGTTTTTTTGTGGACAAAGCTAAGGCCTCTCAAATAATCAAGGATCTTCAAGATCGTCTGGAAGAACATGAGGTGAGATTCTCAACATTGTCAGATATCAGTCGGCATAATACGTCCTCTATCTCATTGTGATTGTCATAAATTCATAATTCACTCCTCAGAGGAGCCAAATCTATAAATCTTTTACTATAATATTCTTATAAAATATAGCAAATTTGAGAACTTCAAAAATTGTAACCCAAAAGTTGAAGGACAAGTTTTGGTTATAATTTCTAAAATTTTAAGCCGAATATGTATCTTGGAGACTATGAAAATGTTCAGTGTGTCAATCACAATGGGAAAGGAGGAAGTATCACTAATCATGTATGATGAAATGAGTTTGGGTGGCACCTCTATTATAAAGGAGCTAGTCAAGGTTTACTTCTGTTTGCCTCTAATATATAGTACTTTACAGTCTCTGTCCTCCTATATTGTTATGTCCTTTGATGAGAAATATGTTATTTGTCAGTTAGATATTAAAATTATTTACAGTGGTGGGGTTGCCCTGGATGTATTACCACGAAGAGCTGGTAAAGGACAGGCTCTGGCATACCTTATGAAGAAATTTGAAGCTGATGGTAAAATACCTCTCAACACCCTTGTTTGTGGTGATTCTGGAAATGATACTGAGTTGTTCACTGTTCAGGGCGTATATGGTGTCATGGTTAGTGCTTTGCTTATTAGAACTTCACCTGGTCTACAGCTATTAGGCTTCAGGCTTCAGTGGACAGATTTTGGTGTATCACCCCATTCTATTCAAATGCAGGTCAGTAATGCACAGGAAGAATTGCTGGAATGGCATGCACAGAATGCAAAGAACAACCACAAGATACTTCATGCCTCTGAAAGATGTGCCTCTGGTATCATACAAGCAATTGGCCATTTTGGTCTTGGACCCTGTGTTTCACCGAGAGATGAATCGGTCTCATCAAAGTACATGAAAGAACAAATGCACCCGGGACTTGAAGTCGTGAAATTTTACTTGTCTTGTGAGAGATGGCTCCATGCAGGCATTGGAAAGTCTGAGCAATTCATGCAGAATTTGAAGTCAAACTTTGTACGTCCCATACAAACCATTCTTGCTACAGCTGCTAGTCCTCTGTAATTTAAATGTAGAGTTCATTGTCCTAATGCAGAGGCACATGTAGAGATCTCAGTCTTAACTTCGACAATTTACCAAAGGCCTCTGGACTAGTCATTTCCTAGAACTGATTAACGACCAGTGCATCAGGTAGAGAAGTCACTTGCACAAGTTGGACTAAGACTATCACATGTCCACTCTTCAGACAGCTGAAAAGGTCATTTGTGGACATTTTTCAGTTTGGATAGTAGTGGATGAAAGCAAAACGCTTTATGGAAGGTCGTTTACGTCTGTTGTATGGAAAAATAGGCAGTCAATGTTTTTAATCTGGGGGCCAATGCAAACAATCACCCTGCAATCCAGGGGGTAAGATTCCTCCCCTTCCGAGCACCCTGCTTAAGCGGATTTCTAGGGTACATAGTTGGGTTTGGATTAGGATTTAGGACCTATCATCAGCAATTGTTAATTTCACGATTAATGCATTCTGATATGCACAATCTCTTTTCGGTCTGCTCTGTTTCCTAATTTTACTTCACACTAAAGAGATGCCACAGTTGCTCACTTGCGTTTCTTTCTATCGTTGGCTAATTAGCATCCATCAGGTATCTTTGTCCATCCTTCTGGAGTGGAGAAACGTCTTCATGAATGTTTAGATGTGCTAGATAAGTCCTATGGACAGAAGAAAGATTGTAGATTTTGGGTGGATCGAATTTCCTCTGCACAGATTGGTACCGATATATGGCTAGTGAAATTTGACAAGTGGGAATTATCAGGTGATTGCTTTAGTTTTGCTATTTATGCTTCTGTAGTGAATTTTCTCATTGTTTTCTTTATCTCCTCCCCCAACACCTGCTGCAATTGATTTTGGATGAGCTTATTAGATTACACTGAAATTCTTTATTTACTGTTTGTTCAGACCTATGTTACTTTGACTCGCCCATACCCATGTTAAAGCATCAGGTGTCTGACTTGGTGTCATGCTGGACTCGGCAATTTTTTGAAATATTTTGTGCATCTATTGTCTGAAATGAAAGGTTTAGTGTCCATATACATGCATGAGTCTTGAGTATATGACACAGGTACTTGAGGCAAAATAGAGAGTCCAAGTAACATAGGTCCAGACCACTTATCTCTTCGAACTTTTCATTGATGGAACTCAACTTTTCTGGCACAATCTGGCTTTGCGAGACTAAAACTGATACATATATATATATATATATATATGTATGTATGTATATGAAATTTAAGCTATTCCAAATGCGAACAATAAAACAGAGTTTTCATCATCTAACGTTTTTTTGTCAAAAAACAAAAGATCTTAAAAAGAAAAGTTTTGATTAAGAAGTTCAGTGCAGAGATTCTTCTCATTTGATCTTTCAGATGGCAAATATCTATCACTCTCTCTGTTGATTAGATTTCATTGTTGTGTCTACTGCATTTGTCTATGGTTCCAATGAGCCCAAACAAGTTTTTTCATCGTCCTGGAATGTATACTGTCCTGATAAAAGTTCGGCTGGTGTGTCCAGGTGGGGAGCGTCATTGCTGTTTAACTACTGTTTTACTCAACTCAAAGGTATATGATTGCTTATTCATAGCTTTGATATCTTGCAACATCATTATTTCCATCCCTTGGAACCGAATTCTGAAAATCGGGTTTGTTTATTTGTTTTCAGCCGGAGGGATTTACATGGATACACATTCACCAGACTCGGGTAAATGCAACAACCTCAGTAGAACCTGCAAGTGCTTGGCTCTTTTAGTTCTAAAGCTGGGATAAATGGGGCTGGATCATGTCTAACTAAAGCGATCACATCAGTTTTCCGGTTTGATGCTTGTTCATGATGGGGGAATGCTGATTAGTGCAGCAAATAGCACATCCATGTATCTCGTGCAGACAGGATTTGCATCTCAGGAAGCTGCCTGAAAGGACTATCGAGAATTCATATGCTTGTCTTCGAGATTGTTTCTTGTCAATTATACCCTTAGGGCTTGTTTGGTTGAATGTAATCAAAGTGGTAATGCAATCAAATTGGTAATAACTATTACATTACCATGTTTGGTTACAACTTTGTAATGTGTAACACCCTTAATTACCGTTACTTAATAATTCTCTAATTAGAGAATATTAGGTATAGTCGCAGTGGAAGTTAACGATCGAAGGCGTTGCCGCCGCCCTAACAAAAGGACAAGGCTGAAATAAAGTACCATAATAACATGTGTCTATTAGTTATGCCTCCGTAAGTTAGGGGAAATATTAAATGCTACGTCGCAGTCTGTCCCGACGACAACTTAAATAAACCAATTCCAAAGTACAGCTTCTACTATATATTTACGGATATTAACGGCAAAACAATACACAATATTTAATTACGAGTCTACGGTCAACCCAAACTTAACGAGGAGGAGAATCACCGTGAGCATCTAACCCATCATAGAGTAATGATAATGAAGTATCCAGCTAAGTCTTGCTCCCGTCGAGCTTCTTAGGCAAAGGGTCGTTGACGGATGCTTTTCCTAAAAACAAAAACATTAAAATAATTCGAAAAATGAGTCGAAACTCGGCACGAACATTCCTGCACGATTAAATAATTTTGAAACATATTGATTGAGCGCACGCATTTCAATTCATTTTAGTTTGAAATCGGGGAGAGAATATGAGTAAAACTTGCTTGCCGGTTATTATCCGAAAGTGGAACCCTTGATAATTGATACGATCTTAGTAAGGTGCACACCTCCCGGGCCGACCGCGAACTCGAGTTGAAGCCGCGCGGTGGAATTGAAGGGCATAAGCCCCGATAATTGATAATTGAGCGGGGACCACTTAATTAGGTGACAAAACTTGATTTGCAAATGATTCATTATTAGTTATATATATGAGAAATGTTGAGATTTGATGAAACATGTGAGTTTTCAAAGGGTACAGGCAATGAACGTACTCGAACCGAGAATATTTGTTTCTCTCCTTTTATAAAAATTGAGTCACCGACTATTCGGTAACTGAAGTGGCCTCAATTCTGTTTCCATAGATTTTTATTGTTAATAATGTTTCTCTTGAGTTTCAATAATTGAATTTGTATAAGCATTGACAATTTATTTCCTTTCTTATACTTATACAAAAATCGATTAAACTAGCATTTGTATTACTTAACTTTATCGCGTTAATTCCGTTGCAAATATTGACTACAACGCATATTAATTAAAGAAGCCGATTAGGCTAATCGGATGATCAATGATTTTTATGTAATTCAATTCATTAGTTGACTTGGATTGAAAATGGTATATATATATATATATATATATATATATATATATATATATATATATATATATATATATATATATATATATTACCAAATTGCCTAAGGTTCATACATACACTACTTTAAGGTCATGAGCATTATTCTCTCTACAAAAATTCACATTCACAACCACAATCGGATATACTTAGTGCTCAAATTTTCCCCACGCCTCTACACTTGCTCATTATCTAATTTTAATATTTGCGTACAATTTCCTTTCGTTTGCTCAATACATCCATTTTCAAAATGTAATGAAATCCGTCAACTTACTCAATTCTATAACTAACATCCCCAATTTAATTCACTAAATCATAATTTCCCAAAATAAATCACATTCATCCACATTTCATATACAATCTCTACACCAAAATGTCAAACCTTAATCATCCATGTCAATTCGAATTTTCCCAAATCAATATTTAAATTCACTCCTCAAACATATTTCTAAATCGGATAATTCAATTTACAATTATAATTGCTTAAATAAATAATGAACTTGGTAATTTAGGGTTTAGCGTTTTACCTTCAAATTTAGAGAGGAGGTTGAGGAGGACGAGCAGGGGGTGGTGGTGGACGGCGGCTGCACCGGCAACCACTTGGCGAGGCGGCGACGAACTCCGGCGGCCGCCGCGGCTGGGGTTGGTTGCCAAGCGAACTGCGGCGAGAGGAACCGGGAGGCGGGGAGCAGACGCGATAAGAGAGGGAGAAGGAGGCGAGCGCGGCAGAGAGAGAAGGGAGGGAGAGCGAAGGCCGGCGCCGGTCCTTTGGCCGGCGTCGGTCACGCCGGTGGTCGGAGGAGGCGCCCGCGAGAAGGGAGAAGCGAGGAAGGATGGGGAAGGCAGAGGAACGGGAGGAGCAGAGGAAGGAAGCAAGTGAGGAAATTGAAATTAAACTTGCCCGATTATTTTGATCTTAACGACCTCTCTTTCTTTTTTTTTCTTTTTTTTCGATTTCGTATAATTCAATTCTAGATTTTTCTCTTGAAAAATCTGATTATTTATTATTATTATTATTATTATTTTGTTATTATTTTTTATGCTTATTTTTATGTATTTATTTATTTATTTATTATTTTTGTTACTTTTTAATTTTATTTAATTTTATTGATGATGTTTACAAATTATAAATATAATTGTTCGCTTGAAATGTAATATTAATGACCTTGCAATCATATACCATCTCTTGTAAAATTTAAATTTTTCTCTTTTAAACATATGCGTGATTTATAATTATTATTATGAGATTTTTATCGGGGCCACTTCATCGCCGTAGCTGCATAACGCATGTATAAAAATAATTTAAATATAGAACATCGAATTGAAGTGCGTGCGCTCGATCATATAAATCTTGTAATTAATAAGATAAACAATTTGGTTTAGGGTCGGGTTGTTAAATAATGCAATCAAAATTACATTGTAATCACATTAACCTCTACCTATGCAATTACAATTACTTGAACATTTACTAAACAATCATGATTACATCCATCATTATGATCAAATTTTAACATACTTCCAATAATTCTCCCCCTCCCTCTCAATTCCATATGCATTTTCTCTCTCCTCCTTGGTAAGTAAAAAATTTATCTATTTGATAAGAAACTTAATTTTTTTTCTTCTATTATCTTAATATATGATATGATCGTTAAGTCATTAAGAGAAAATTTCAACTTTAATATTTTGGATTTAAAATTTAAGTATTCAATTAAAAAGGTAAAAGAAGTTTAAATTAAATTTTTTAGATCAAAATTTTTTACTTGTTAACACTTATCTTTAATTCAATAAATATTTATCATAAATAAAATAATTTTAGTTTGTATTTTTTGTCCATGAAAAAAATTCAAAACTTAATTATATGATAGAAGAGATTGAAAAAAGCTCAAATATAAATTATAATATAGTTGATATTTACAACAAAACTTGATTATTTGATAGAAAATATTTTTAAAAGCTCAAATCTAAATGTGTAACTCAAATTTTTATTTAAATAGCATTTATCTCCACTACAATAATTTAATTACTAACTTTTATCCTTAAAATAATCTATTACCATTGTGATTGCATTACACTTTTTATATAACCAAACATGGTAATGTAATTGTTGTCCCATTACATTGCATATCTAATTACATTACATAATTGATTACATTACACCCCTATTTCATTACATCCAACCAAACGCTACATTAGAGTTTTGTTCACGCGATATGATTTCTTTTGTTTCACTTTTGAGGTAGTGAATAAGATCCAATCAAAAGGCATGTTTGGGAGGAATCTTATTTTTCCAACTTATTATTAAAAAAATTCTAAAAATGCGATAGCAATTTGGTTATATTGTTTCAAATCTATGTCAACCTTGAAAATAATAATATACAATCGTGGTCTAATATGTCAATAGTTCGAAAATTAATAGGAAAGTAGCCCAAGGGTCGTAGAGCCGTAGGTTTCCGAGTCGGTAACAAGGCTCAACAAGTAAGGAAGGGACCTCAAAGCGGGATTTGGTTCTAGCTGGCACACTTGCTGGATAGCTGGAGACAAATTGACTTACCCGTGACGATTGAATTTCTGATTCTTCTTCTTGGATTCGTCGTTTAGTTGTAAGAAACTCTTTGGTGGAGAGGTGACTAACCAGTAGGAAGATTTCTTTCCATCACTTTTTAAGAAAATTTTTCTATTTTTGTCCCTTGATAATCCATTTTTCTTGTTAAAAATGTGAAAAAGCGGGTGGAAAATAACATAGGAAGAGGAATTATAGAAGATTTAAAACAGAAAATTACATTAGAAGCAAAATAAAATAACGCCGTTGCCGGGGATCGAACCCGGGTCGCCCGCGTGACAGGCGGGAATACTCACCACTATACTACAACGACATTTGTTGCTTTTCCATTGATCAAAAATTAATTCGTAAATAACAAATGAAGCTTCCAGAAAGTTCGTTTCGGACCAGAGCATTACGGATAAACCCCTTCCCCAATCAGCTTTGCAAGTGCGCTGCGCTTCTCTCTCTCTCTTGGGCAGTCTCATCTCATTGATACTACTCCTTCAACTCACTAATTCACCGGTTAGTTTTTTCTCTCTCTCTCTCGCTCTCTCTTCGTTTCCTTGAATTGATTGATTACTGTAAGTCGCATTGCATTCTGTTTCTTGACTTATTCTTCCCAGTAATTCAAGTTTTTTGTTTTTTAATATCCCTTTTCCCCCAAATGGTCGTTTCCTTTAATGGGTTTTTTTTCATTCATGTAATATTGCAAGATTCCTGCTAAATCTGTCCAATATTTCAGGGATTTTCAGAGCTTGTTGTTAATTCAATTATTGTCCAGTCCACCCATGACCCTTAACAATGGCTTCTTGTGTCTTTGATTTATAGAATTCTTGTCTTTTTTTGTTTGAAAGGAAGTATGTCAGGGATTTTTTATGAAGGTGAAGAAAATGTATTGCGCAAATTCTGTCAAAAGTGTTCAAATACAATGCAGCTGAATTGTATGTTGTTAAATAGCCCACCTTTTGCCTTTTCAATTATGGGAGTCATTGAGTTAATGAAGTGAATGTATGCCTTGAAATGGTGTGGTTTTCAGGGTAAAGAGTGAGTTTAGTTTGTTTGCTTTCTTATTTTGAAGGCTGCATGTGACGACAACTTGTCATTTCTCTATAGAACCAATGCTGTATATCTGTTTTCTGTTCCGAGTTCTGTAAAATCACATGATTTGTTGTTTGCTATATACATGACTTCTGTGGATCTAAATTTGAATTGTGTCAAGTCATGGAAAAGAATTTCGTCATACTAGTTAATGAAATTATTGTATCCATGTCTATGTATCTGTAAAATTCTAGGAGGCAACGATACATGATACTTCTAAGCAACATGGGGAGCTGTCGCTGGAAAATAAAAATGAAACAATAGCAAGAAAATTAATAGAAACAATGACAACTGAGGCAAGAACAGGCCATGGTTAGGGGAAGTTGTATGATAAGGGATTAAAGCAGTTCTATGTGTTGTTTTCTGCTTCATATAGAATAAAATTTGCATCTGAACTTTCCCCTGTTTTTCATATACACAGCAAAAATGGCAGCTGCTCAGCTTACTAGTACTTCAACTCTGACAGTTAAAAGTTTACCTTCATTTGAAGGCCTGTGGTCTGCTCAAGGAATATCGAATGTCAATGTATCCTTGGCATACCCTGGCTTACCAACAAGATCATTCCGTGGCTTGGTCGTTAAAGCTGCCTCAGTATCTGCAGCTAAGGTTAGTGCATATGGTAGATGTATTTTATTTATATTCTGGATGCCATGATGAAAAGGATTATCAACATTGAGGAAAATATTTTCTTCCTAGACCGTGCTTGCTTTATAACTGTAAGCCAATGGCATAAATGGGATGTTCTTAGGAGGTTTTAAGTCGCATTAAATGGTTCTTTATGTTACTCAATTTGTCCCTTTCTTTCTGACAGTACACATCAATTAAACCATTGGGTGATAGAGTGTTGATAAAGACAAAGATTCAGGAGGAGAAAACTGTTAGTGGAATTTTCCTCCCCACAACAGCACAAACAAAACCACAATCAGGTGAAGTTGTTGCTGTCGGTGCAGGGAAGAAAGTTGGTGGCAGCAAAGTACCTGTTGCCGTCCAGGTCAATGCCTGCGGTTCTTAACTGTATAGTTTCTATTTTGGCTGATTTGTAAATCTGGCGATTTAACAGTAAACTTATCAAATGTGTCTCTCTCTGCAGACTGGTAGTGAAGTTTTGTATTCCAAGTATTCAGGCACTGAAGTAGAGGTAGATGGATCTACCCATCTAATTTTGAAAGAAGACGACATAATTGGTATTCTGGAGACTGATGATGTGAAGGACCTCAAGCCTTTGAACGACCGAGTTTTGATCAAGGTTTGTTAATTGGAAAATATCCTTATTTTCATATATTTCTCACATATTTAAGAAATTGTGATGAGGCTGGTTTAGTAATTTCCATGTCCTGGCCTCCACCGAGAATGACTTTGACCCTAGATTGACACTTTTTATTCTCTTGCTCAAATATATTTCTGTGGATAATTTTAAATTGTTTTGAGGCTAACCCCAAAATGATCAGATTGTTCCATGTTTCACCATGATTCAGCCCAATTGCAGCCCTTTAGCTTGTTTAACAGCATAATACAGGTTACAGCGGCAAACATTTCATAGTTTTCTGTTTTGTGAGCACAGGTTGCTGAGGCCGAGGATAAGACTGCAGGGGGATTGTTGCTGACTGAGGGAGCCAAAGAGAGGCCTTCCTTTGGCACGGTAAGCATCCAACTGAAGCCCTTCTAAATGATACGGTATACAAGGGGGAAAGCAAGACAATAGATGAACAGAATGCTCTCTTGTTTATAGAGCTAGAACCGCTCGATTGTATTAAGTTTCAAAATCTCCACTTATTCATTGTGTTTGCTCCTGCTTTTGATCGATGCATAGGTAGTTGCAACGGGGCCTGGCCTTTTGGACGAAGAGGGTAACAGGAAACCATTACCAGTTTCTCCTGGAAACACAGTTCTGTACTCCAAGTATGCCGGAAATGATTTGAAGGGTAGCGATGGCTCTGATTATATTGCCTTGAGGGTTTCAGATGTGATGGCCGTGCTTTCTTAAAACCTGCAGTTTTGAATCTCTCAGTTTGTAGCTTCTTAGAGTTGGTACCTGCGGCTCATCATCCGTGTTGCCTAGAGATTTTGCGGTTTGCAATGTAATGCCTTAGTGTTTTGTAGTTAACCTTTTCCAGCTATTTGCAAAAACGTTCATAAAAGGTCATAAATGGTTAAGATATTCTCTTGGTTTTACATCACAATGGTTTTATGTTCTCCATGTAGCCAGATTTATCAGTTTCAATTGTGCTCACTGCATTAGGTGTAAATTGGGGTCAGGTTATTTCGGTATTAATATTTTGGTTTCGGACATTCAACTCGTGTTGTAAATTTGTTAATAAATTCTACCTCGGACAATTTATGAGTCAAGTTGATAATAGATAGAGGTCACGCAAAAACTTAGTCATTTGTACTTTGATTTCACCAATACATTTTAGCATTGCAAATCTGTCCATAATCAAAAGAAGTACCGAGTCTGGTTATCGCCCCGGTATTTTTTTTTTTTTTTGGGGGGAGGGGGGCGCTACTGACCTCTGATGTCTAGGAATAAGGTAGCTAATTAAAAAAATAACTGAGGAATAAAGAATCTAGAATGTTCCCATCTTTGCAGCTAATCGATTCCCTCTATGTAATGTCTAAGTTAATCTCATGAGTATCAAATTTAAACCGATAAATATAGAAATTGTAATCAGAAGACTTTGCGGCTTTTTGTCCCCAGCCACTGATATGGATCTGCATGCGATTCAACAAATGTCTTAGTGATCACAAATTGCAAGGCAGGTAAGGAAATGATGCAAGATGAGACCTGGCAAACAAGTAGTTTATAGGATTGTATCTGGCTAATTTTTGATTGGTCGTAACTCGACAGCATTTTAGGTAGTGACATCCTTTCGAGTTTGGAAGCACTACTATTGGTTGGTCAAATAACTATTAGAAATACAAGCTACATTGGTTGAGAATATCTTGAGAAGGTTCTATTTAGGTTGCATCAAATGCAAGGGAAATCTAGTTGCCTGCTTCAGGACCCGGGTTGAGTGCAGTTCCAAGCAATTTGGGTCAAATGTAGGGTAAATCCCCCTCCAAAAAATCTCCAACAAAAAACCTTACAAAAGGTTTTTCATTGATCAAACAATTATCTATATAAAATCTTTTTGTGGGTCTCTTAGAATTAGTCTTTCTAATTGTAGATATAAGGCTGCTTACATTTGAACTTCATACTCCAACAAAGTGGGACCATTGGAGTAGTTGTGCACTTGTGCTCAGGTATGCCCCAACTAGGATGACAATGCTTAAATAAGTTGCGTTACCTGGTCAAGACCGATGTTTTGGTGGTGAGCCCATAGTTGAAGGGGAAAAGAGGATCATAATTTTGATCTCCAAAATTCATAGGAAGCTGATCAACGGTTCTGAACCATGTCCTGGGCAGCTTCCCAGTGAAGTCATAATCGCCAAACAAGACATCAGCAACTCCCTGACCTTCTGTCCCAGGCAACCATGCAGCAACCAGGGCGTCAATTGTGGCAATGTAGGGTTCAATGACAAGAGGCCTGCCAGATATGATGATAACAACACACTTGATGGCTCCACAGACATTATTAATGACAGTTGGGCCGGGATCTGCCAATGTCAGGTTGTTACTGTCTCCAGCAGTCTCTGCATAAGGTGGCTCACCAACAACAACAATGGCGTACGAGAAGCTGTTTGAGTTGATAAAGCCGACTTCAGGATTCTCCTGGTAGATGACTTCAGTGCTTGGATCCACAGCAGATTTTACAGCAGCAAGGATAGTTGTTCCTGTTCCATTGCAAGAACAGCTTTTGTCAACTAAACACTTTATTCGATAGTACTATTAGCCCTTGTGCTTATGCGAGTTCATTGATGTCATAATTGGAAGTTTAAACTTTAAATGAAGGATACTAATACTATACAGAATACTGACAGTGATAGCTAAAATACCAATGCTTCTAAGGGTGATTGAAAGGTGTGTAACAGAAAAGGAATGAAACTGTAGGGTTATATACGTCATCAAGGAACCAAAAAGAAAAGCTAGCCAAAAGTTCTGTCCCCACAAATTGCAGATTTTAGGCATCTGTATCTTTTCTCTCGTACAAATGTAAGCAACCAAAATGTCCATCAGGGTAGCAATATAGTTACCTGTTGTGGACTTGTTGTCAGTAAATCCTTGCCATTTAATTGTCCATCCTCCACATTGATAACCCAAATTATCAGCATAGCTACCAGCAACTAGAATTTTTGGTGCTGTTTTGGGAAGAGGCAGCAATTGAGCTGCTTCAGGTTTGCCATTTTTCAGTAGTACAAGTGACTTTCTAACAGCTTCTCGGGCCAAATGTCTGTGAGCCTGCCCAAGTATGAGCATTCAGTAATGGAATATGTATTATAAACTAGAAGTGAAGACAGGAAACAAAAATTGTAATCAACAGAACACTTCAAGCCTCTTCCGGTATTTCCAAGTCCCACATACATACAATCAATGGGAAGAGGGCATAGAAGCAAATATGAAATGAAATGTTTGGCTGACCTGACTTCCGAGCTCATTCACTAGACTAGGATCGCCAAAAGGATTCTCAAAAAGGCCCATCGAAAACTTGACTAGCAAAATCCTTGAGACAGCGTCATCAATGCGTTCCATTGGTATATAGTTGTTATTAACAAGGAGCGTTAAATCGTTAATGAAATCAGTGTATTTGTCAGGAACCATGATCTGTAACAAGCATACTTCATTTATGAAATACCAGTTTACATGGCTATGAAAACATTCGAAGGGTAAGTTACAAAGTAATGAAAGGAAAAAGAAAAACCAGGCTAACATAAGTTTTTTATATGCAGAGATGCAAACCATGTCTATGCCAGCTTGAATTCCGGCAAGGACAGAGTACGTATAGTTGGCATCGGGCGGTGTAGTTATCCTGTCAATTCCTTCCCAGTCTGAGATAACAAAACCCTGCATAGGAGAAAACTAGCTTTAATTCCTACATGCTAATGAAGCTCGTGCATTTGTCCTCTATAATCAACAACTCTCGATGTGGGTCCCGCGTTATTTGGGTCTAGAAAGATCGAGACATGTGCAGCCTAATCTCTACAAACAAGGAAACCGATTACAAGAGAACCACAAAAGCATTTGCCCTCAATTACCCAAGTCAAAATAATTTGGAATAAAAGAGAGTTTTTGAGCTTTCTGGAAAGTGGACACCATGTACACCCCCACGCCCAAAACAAAGAAAAAAAAAAAAGAAACATCCACCCGAGGTAGAAGCCTTGTGAGAGGTACTTGAGCAATGTTACATATGGTCACATCCAGCATAAAACTCTAGAAATCAGGAACCTGGATTTGATTTCTGATTGTGTTTAGCTAACATGCATCATGTAGTTGATCCTTGACAGTAGTTAGCAAAATAGACTAAGGTGTTCACAAGGTCCCTGAAGATGAATAGGTGTCAACCACAATTTACCTTGAATTTGAGTGAGTTCTTGAGATATCCAGTGATTAACTCACGATTTGCATGCATCTTTACTCCATTCCAGCTGGAGTATGAAACCATAACTGTAGAGACACCTTTATTGATCGAGTCCAAGTACGCAGGCATGTGAATGCTAAGCAGCCCATTCGTGTCAATTACAGTGTTGTTTTCATTGATGCCTTTAGTTGTCCCACCGTCTCCAACAAAATGCTTTGCACAAGCAGCAACTTTGTCCCTGACAGCAGCCAATGTTGTCAAAATCACAGTGAACTGCAGATTCGGTGAAAAAGGGGCAAGAAAAGAGAACCAAACAAACACAAAATCACCAATTTTTCAAATGAGGGGAATCACGATCTCATCTGATAACATGCTAAAGCACAGGTTCACAACCGACCTTTTTTCTCCTCCCTCTCTATTTTGGTTTAGAAAACAACCAACCATTAAGGCTCAATAAGTTTCTGCAGTATCTCACAACGAGTACCATGCCATGTCTTAAAGTTCTGTTTCTTATCAACTACATTATCACCTATTCTGATCTTTATCCTTCTTATACAGGTTTCTTCATCATAGCCATTTAACTTCGATCCTCAAAATAAGCTTTGTCTCAACTTCTGGAGCACAAAAACGTTTGATTCTTTTCTCTCTTACTTTTTATAATTAACAAATAGCGTAATTGATGGGCACTAAGGAGCAGACACAATTCTGGCCTCAGTGCTCATAAGTCACAAAACCTGAAGTATTAGAGCTAGCTCGTACTTTCCAGCAACAAAAGGAATGCCCTTCTGAGGCCCTTCTCCTTGTAGACCATTGATGATATCTGTCATTGCCTGTACAATCCTGTGATCCTCACTGTAACTTTCATAGCACCGACCCCATCTCGGGTCTCTACATACCTGAGGGAGCGTAATAACCATAGTCGACTGAGTATATCAATGGAAGAACTTACAAGGATTGCTCGAGTTCAATCTCCAACATTTGCTTTCTAGAGGAACTTACCGCGATGCAAGGAGCAAAAGCATATGGAATCCCAGTGGCTCTAACTTCAAGAGCAGTTGCTGCACCAATCCTCTTCACAAGGTCTGGATCCCTATGTACAACAGGTTCATGCAATTTAGAAGTTGAAATAAAGCAATGCCCAGTTCTGACAATATTAAGAGTCACATTTTGAATCCGCATGTTGAAGGACCTACAAACTGAACCTATCAGCTCAGCAATCAACAAGCTCCTTTCATATTTGATTCATTCTTTCTCGTTTCAAGAACACAAAAGTGGTTAGAAAAAAATGCAACAAACTTGCCTAGTTGCACCAAGACCGACATTATGGGGAAATATTGTTGCGTTGTAGACATTATTGTGCCCATGCACAGCATCAATTCCATAAATCATTGGAATTCCCAGACGACTAGACAGTGCAGCTTTCTGAATTTCATCGACCATATTCATCCAATCTTGAGCTGTTGCTTCTGGTAAAGGTGCACTGCCGCCACCACTTAAGACACTCCCTGTAGGATTCCAACTACAGGTCAATTTTTCAAAGGAGACCTCAATAATGGAGATAATGTTAAATCCATCTATTAGTGCTTTTCATCAACAAAAGAAAACACCATAGCCAAATTTTCTGACTTAGTCAAAGAAAGCTAGATGAGTCGAGCTCAATCTCACAATCCCAAGAGTCATAATTATCATATATAAACTCATTGTAAAAGGACACACAATAGTGTTACAGATCTTGTTGTCAGCAACCTAATTTTGCAGAACTCGGGCAGGAAACTAATAAAATTAAGATTTTGCTCTTCATTCATCAATAAATATAAACTTTAGCATCTTGTATAGGCAAACAAAGTTGGAGTACAGAAAAAAAAATTCCCAAATTTGACTATTGACGTCTACATAAATTCTCCCTACCCCATAAGTAATCACAGCAATTATACAATGGACCCAATGGCCCCAGAAGAAGTGGGGGCGGGGAAGGACCTGGGCCACATGCCAGCAAGCTTATAAAAAATTTGAGATTTCAATCTTCATTCATCTGTAAATGGAAACTTCGTCGTATTATGCAAGCAAACTATGTTGGACTGTAGAAAAAATTCCTGTATTTGAAAATTAACATCTACATAAATTTGCCCCACCCCATAAGAATCACAGCAACTATATCAAGGCCCCAACGCACCAAAAGGAGGGGAGGGGGCGCATGGACTCGGGCAACAAAGTGCATTCTAGAGGGAGGAAGCCACAGTTTCTGGTGGGGACCAGGTGAAACTAAGACAGTACTTGAAATATTTTTAAAAATTTCTAGTTATGGTAGCCCAAGTGCATAGACATGGGACTACTTTATAATTTGCGCAGGCCATCATAAGATGACTTCCTGTCATTTGCATTGACAGATTCTGACAACTCATTTCTTTCTTCCATTTTACAATGAAAGACTAATCCTTGATTTCATTGCCTACATCCCTTATATGATAAGAGAAGAATGAAAAACAAATCCTCACATCAACAACAGCACATCATTACCAATGGAGTAAGTCTTCATTACTTCAGCCGTGGCTATTGATCGATCAATCTGAGTCATCTGACCAATCTTCTCCGCCAAAGTCATCCTGCCTAGGAGGTCCTTTACGCGAGCTTCAGCAGGTTGAGTTGGGTCCTTGTATAATACAAACTCAGTTTGTGCATTTGCCCCCAAAATGCATATCAGCATGATATTGACCCATAACCAATCTCCCCACCTTGACATGTTAAATTTGAACCCCTTATCCCTTCTTCCTCCAGAACTGAAAATGCCAAATCAAAATCAGTTTCATTACACTTGAAATCAGCAGTCTATCAATCGGAAGGAATTTGTAGTCAAAGAATGGCATCTCTTGGCAAGTGGTTAATTTTGTATCCTTAGATGAATACAAAGACAAACAGTTAAGACAAGGAATAAATGAAAAATGAAAGAGCAAAATTCCTACCAATACTAATCTCTTTTCCCACCCAATTTGGTAGATTTGGAAGGAAAGCAAAAGGAACCATTTCCAAGTTGTTCTGACCTGCAACATCTCACTAACACTTATTCTTTTCCCACCTATTAGCTAGCCAACCAAATGAAATGTCCTTTGCATTTTATATATTCTTTCTCATTAAACCACACAAAGGAAAGACAAAAGATCTGTTTTTTCTTTTTCCCTAGTCATATTTCTCACCTTTCCCTTTCATCCTTCTAATCCAAACACAGCAAGAAAAGCACATCAAACACCCGAGTACTGTTGCAAATAGACCCACCCCCTTCCCCTTCTCTCTCTCCCCCTCTTCTCTCTTTGATTTTTAATGGTATTAATTAACCAATGTTGATTGAGACCCACATACTTTTCCCCATTTTCTGTAAAACAAAAGGCAGAAGCAAAATCGATAACGGAAATCTTGAAAAGGAATGCAAAGTCTAATTACCTTTTAGAAAGTGGAACTAGAGAGAACCCAGAATAATTGAATGGAGAATAAATGAATCACCAAAGCAAATCGGGGGTAACTAGCAGCACTGGAGCAAAACAATAGCTGGGATCTTCTGGGTAGGTATCCAATGCAAATATATGTGCAAAACTGATAAGCAAGCAAATTTCAACTCCACCCAAATGACATATACGGAGAAAGAGAGAGAGGGGTGGCAGGGATACGTGGGGGAGTGAGAGGGGGCAGAAGTTTCGGTGATGGGGAGAGAGAAATGCGGAAATGAACGTTGAGGGGAGGGGGAGAGAGAGGGGTATTTCTCTCTCTCTCTCTCCACTTTCCTTGCGCTTATAGCATCAAATTAAACAGCACATGCACGATGAACACTATCAAATTGAAGCGTCAGTAGTCAGTAGTTTACCAGGGTGGCGAATAGTAATGGGGGATACTGGAGAGAGAGAGTACTGCAAACTAAGCTAGCCCCCTACCAAATTGTATCAAAACATGCACCAAAATGTTAATACATACAGAAATATAGTGTAATAGTACCAGAAAGTGCAGTGCAGTGTATCCTCCTCTCTTCAACTTTAGGGTGTTTGGCGAGTAGCCATCGCTCTTCTTTTATTGTCACAATACTTGCACCACTAGCCAAGCCTAGTGATTCAGTTCTCAGGGCCAGCAATTTTACTTGTATATATGTAGTGTGCTTGGAACGAGCTTTCTTTAAATCGAGTGACTTTATATGGGACCGAAATTCTATATTGAAAATTATATTATCCGCTTCTTTGTTTTTCCCTTTTACTAGACCTATTCAAGTTTAGACAAATAAGGAAGACGATTATCAAACAATTGTTCAGATAATTAATTTAATTTAATACGTATATCATTAAATGAACTGTATTAAAAACAAATAATGAAGTTATATTCTCATACAACAGTTAAAGTTTATTCATTTTAATTTTTTTAAAAAAACCCATATTGGACAACTTTTTAGAAATTAATTTCCAGAAACGCTTTTACTGTAAGATTCGCGTAAACACTAATGTTTTAAAACCAAGTGACCTTTTTGCCGGTGGCTTTAATAAAATAAAAATCTGGGCCATTGGGATGCTACTCACGTGCCAACGCATATCTTAATCATATTATTGATGTGCCCCCTCTTTCTTTCAAAATATTATCTTACTGTTTTTTTTTAACTGGAGAAGTAACCACTTGCTCATCTTCAAATTAAGAAAAATAATGAGAGAAGAGATATTTTAAATCCAGCGGCATATGAGGGAAAAAAACCTACCTCCGAAAGATCTACGGTTATTTGCGGATAAATTATTGATTCGGGCGATGTTCGAACTTACATATAAAACATACATAAAACGAAACGAACATAAATGAGTTATTAAATACGAAACGAACGAATATAAACGAATATAAAAGAACATTAACGAATATAAAACATAAATAAATTCTATTTTCCATATAAAATCCAACGGACCTAAGTACTGAAAACGTGTATTTATCAAATGATAAAAGTAATCATAGATGCGGGAGCAACAAACAAGACCTGATGGGTTGAATACTAATATAGGAAATCTGACAAGCACATTATTTAAACATACATGGAATTAGTGTTAATCACATAACTCGTCTAATTAATTAGTACTGAAATTCTGCTGAACAAAATTAAATTAGTAAAACCCAAGAAAAACTAAGTAAAATAAAACAGCAAAAGATGTTCTTGACATAATCCGCGGGGATGGTCGGTGACGGTGATCGCAGGTGCCGCTAACATCCTCAAATAATTGGGAAAGGACACTAATAGTCATGGTTTATTCTATACCAACAATAATAACTTTCGTGACTCCTGTTAATGTAGGGTTTTAAAATATCTAAATAATTTACTTAAATAACAATAAATAAATAAAATGTTGGTTAATTTATATTGGAAACTTATATTGCCCAAAAAACTACAGATTTAATGATCACTCACTCACTCTCAGGTTTATTTTTTGTATAATTTACAATATCACATTCAAAAACCCAATTAACTAAATATTTAAGTTGATAATTGAAAGTCTCGGAATGAGTTTGACATTCTTGACATAATTCGTGGAGTTTAGGAAGATGCTTGAAATATTGCCAAACCAAAGAACAAAATACAGAGTTAGAACCCATGGGTTTGGAAATTGCTGGCAGAAATTTCATGTGCAATGTTCCTCTATACTTTAGCCAGTATTTGAAATCTCCACACTCCAGCCCAAGTGAGTCACTGTGATGGTCCTTTGGTTTGGTACCAAAGAAAGCTAAGCAAGCATCAAAACAAGTTACTCCAGTTCCCAATCATGAGGATTTCTATGGAAGGTTTTTCTCCGCCTTCCAGTGCAAAATACGAAAAGAAAACACCAAGGCCGCTGTAGAGCGATCCAAATCCAGATCTCTAGGGCGTGTTTTCACTAGGGTTTCTCGTACATTTTGAGATTTTGACAATACTGAACTTGCAGAAAGATAGACTGATATGCTGTATAAGAAGACACAAGTTCCTCGTTTTCTTTATTGGTTTCCACTTTCCAGGGTGGGAGAAAGACAGCACGGTGAAATTCCAGAAGATTTCACAACATTGTTCCAGTTTCATTTCCAGCAATTCAAACATCGGACAGAACTAAGCTCAAAATATGTCCAAGCAAGGGTACACACCTTGACAACGTTACCGATAGTGCAATTATTGTGTCGATAACAGCTTAACTGGTTCTCCTCCTCCGAGCTCTATTGCTCTCATGCCATAGCTGTGCACATCGGTTTCTTTAAGACATCCACATGCAAGCTAATCTGAAAGAACACTAGGAAGACATCAAAAAGAAGAAAGAAATGAGAAGAAACCTGCACTCCTCATGTTCTGCTCGTGATGATGGCCTCTCGCTAAAAAGCTTCAAGTTACATATCACTATCTGGGGTGGGTATAGAACACACCCCAGCGTAATGTCAAAACAAAAATTGATACTGTATTCAATCAAAACTAATTGCACAACCAAATCCCCAAGTTGAACTTCAAGGGCTCATCTAAAGCCGTTGCAAAAGGAACCAAAAGGTTAGCGAGGATATATTACAAATTACAACGAAATGTAACCGGAAGAAATAATATTATTAAACAATCTCCCTCTAGAGTGAAATCAAAGGTAATCCCATAGGTCAAAAAGAAAAATATAGGGGAAAACACAGAGATCTACTGAAACTGCCCAGACTCTTTCAAGTCAGCATCTACTAACTACTACCAACAATGAAATACAAAGAAACATGCAGCACACTCCCGTGGGCATGTAAGATGACAGGGAATCCCCAGGAAAAATGAGGTCAAAAACAGTATCTAGTAGGACACATCTTGATTGGCTAAACTATCTCATTTCTGGTCTCTTGCTACCACTATTTCCAAAGGTTTCAGTTGACATTAGACTAATCTTGAGATATTCCGATGCCACAAAACCTTGGGCTTCCATTATCTTCTTTATTCTCTGTGCCTCCTGCATAAACCCGCCTTTTAGAAGTCCCTGTATAATTCTCTCAAAATCCTCTTGTGCTAAAGTCTCCTTCTTGGCTTCAAGAACCCCCAGAGCTTGAAGTGCTTTCTTCTCAATACCAGCCCTTGAATACATGTCACAAAGGCTCACTTGAATCTTAAGAGGAGGGGCCTCACCTAGTTGAGCAATTTTTCCTAGCATTTGTTCAACTTCATCAACTAACTGCAACTTACCCAGCCAATCCACTAAAGCACTGTACGTAGCAACTCCAGGTTCAAACCCGTCCTTCTCTAGCTGCAACATAAGATGCAATGCCTTGTCGAGCTCGTTTTTCTTCTCATATGCAGAAATCATGATTGCAGTGCACCTGTCATCAGGCTCATACCCAAGCCTCATCATGGAGTCAAAATGCCTTCTTGCGTCATTAGGATTACCAGATTTCCCACATGCCTCCACAAGCAAAATACAAGATTCTTGTGTTTGTTCAAACCCTGCGAATTGCATAGTGGTCGCAATTCTTTGTGCTCCATAAATATCACCATGTTGGGCAAATGCCCGCAGCAGTGCCATATGGATCTCCTCTGACGGTTTAATATCCCTAGTCTCCATCTCTCTCATAAGCCCCTCACCCAATTTCGGTTGACCGGCATTTATGTATGCCATTATCATGCAGCTGTAGATCTCCATGTCTGGTTTGAATCCTAGACTCCTCAGTGATTCAAAAGCTTCTTTTGCTTGCTCAAGGTTACCAGTCTTGCTATACATGCGGACCAGAGTTGTTAAGGTTAACATATCTGGTGCCATGCCCCTTTCACTTATCTTCTTAAGAATTCTCTCAGCATCCTCCAACCGGTTCTCTTTAGCATAAATATCAATCAGCTTGGAGTAATCCCGAATGTCAGCTCGGAAGGAAGGCTCATCCAGGACATGCTCTGCTACCTACCAAATGGAATAGTTTGACATCAAATGAGTTAAAAATATACAAAATTCACTAATGCTGTCCAGTAGAGATCACATTAAAGCTGTGATTTTGAATAATAAATAAATAAATAAAATTAATGAGAAAAGAACATTTGGGACAAAGATGAGAACAAACATGCTGCAATGAATAATCTAGTGATGGACAGAAAAACTAAGGGCAAAAAACAATGAACACTAATTGCATCCTCCCATCTCTAAGTTGCATACTCAAGAACTTGGCTTAGAACAAAAATATTGACTAGAAAACATCAACTAGCAAAAGGATTACGAGCACACACTTCTAGAAGCCAAAGATGTATTTCCTTGAGAAGAATATCAAACTACAAACTACAAGTTTTTTATTAATAGGGCGACCAAGAATGATAACCACTACCTATTTACAAAAATCAATTTAACCAATCTAGTTCCGAAATCGATCTCAAACATGAAACCACAAAGCAGCAGGATAACAAATAACAAAAAGACAGCAACGCATAAAGGAGAATTCCACTTCCCACATCAATAGCTACAAATTTCTCCATTTCTAAATCAACACAACATAAGAGAAACCTACAAATTTTCGATACAACAAATAGATTTAGGCGAATACCATGGTATTAGTGAGATAATTGACATTCTAAACTGCCACTAAGGTGTGAAAGATTTTACCTTCAAGTAAAGAGAGCTATCCCGTTCCTTCAATTTCTCAAGCAAGTTAACCCAATCAACCCTATTAGGCACCAATAGCTCCACCCACTCAGCCAATAGTGATGAAGGCTCATCATCCTTCCCCATTGCAAGGATCTTCTCAGTCACCAATTTGCATTTTCCAGTAATGGGTTTGGCCTCTTGGGGGAATAACACTTCCCCAGCCTCATGAATTTTATCAGCCACTTCTTTCCATTGGGCACCTGACAAATCAAGCCCGTATAACTTATACTTGATCTTCCCATGCCTCTTTGGCAAACCACCAACACCACCACCACTTGCTCCTCCCTCTTCGCCGCGCTCCTCCGCCGCTTTCTCTCTCATACTGTCCCCACCCTCTTCTCCCTCCCCAGCCTCAACCACCGCCTCCTTCTCCTTCTCCTCCTCCTCCTCCTCCTCGCGGTACTTCTCCAAACCCTCGTAAAACTCGCTCTCCTCCATAGTCTCTCGTGCCCATTTGAACCGAAGCTCGTGGAGCATATCCCCACGAACACCCACCTCACTGGCGAACCGTGTCAGCGCCTTAACCTTCTCGGATTGAAGAAATTTCTTCATCTTCTCCTTCTTCTTCTCTCTCTCCATGTCCGAATACACCGCATTGCTAACCTCCCACACCGTCCGCCATAAATCCTCGCTCAGATCCTCCTTCGACATGACCATCTGCTCCAAGCTCGCCCCTTTCTCCATCTGACCCACCAACTTATCCACGATCACCAACAACATAGCGTCGATTGCACTCTTATCGCTTTGTGGGTACGCCTCGTTCAGTGTCCCCCGCATTCTGTGCACGAACCGTGAGAGGAAATCGTTCATCGCCGCCTCGTCCTCCTCGTCGGAATCCTGCTCTTCGGAGTGCGTGGCGGCGGGTTCGAGGGTGGAGAGAGAAAGTTTGAGGTGCGAGGAAGAGTGGAAGGATCTTCGAGGGGCGTCTGAGGGGGATTGAAATGGTGGGGTTGGGAAATTTCCGCCATTGAAGGAGGCAAGAATGGCGGAAGCTGGAGCTGCTGCTGCTCTTGGATTGAGGCGAGAGAGATTAGAGAGTGTTTGCTTGGAGAGTAAGTGCTTCACCCTGAGATTCATGTCGATCGATAGAGAGAGAGAGAGAGAGAGAGAGGGAGAGAGCTAAAACCCTACCGACTACAGGGGCTGAGATGGGCTGCGAAAAATCTCAGGAAGCAAAAGGCGTACAAGCGAACCAGTGGAAGCCGGCCCGGTTCGACCGGAAACCAGCCCATAATGATTTTTTTTTTTGATCCAACAGAATGATATTATTATATGTTCGTTTCAATGGCAAAAATTTGAAATTAATTCTTACCACAAGTTATAAGCTTATGATTAGCGATTAGTGAATAATAGCAGTTGGGAGTCGTTATAATTAACAGCTGCTAGCAATGATTAGAGGAGAACGAACAGTAGTTAGGTCGGTAAAATTGTAAGTTGTAAAAATTATAAAATAATTATAAAGTTAATTATAAAAGGTTATAAACAATTGTATGGAACTTTAAATAACTGTAAGAATTGGTAAGGAACTGTAAAACCGTTGGTAATGTGATAGTTTTGATCTACCTTGTAAAATACACCTAAAATAATTTTAAAAAATGAATGAAAATAGAGCGATTTTGAGATTATTAAAAAACAAATGAAAAAATAATTATACCTTTTGACCTACCTTATCTGATAGACCGAATGTATTACAGTAAAACTTAATCTTCTGTATAACAATTGCTCAAAATGGTTCTCCGATCTAATAGGCATTAAACATTTACTCCTTTACATCCATGTAGATGTTAGCCAATTTTGTTGATAAAGATTCTGATGTTTGTTACAAAGGATTTAAACTCAAATTCCAAATTGACTAGTTTATATGCACTCGCTCACAATTCACGATAAAAATATAATGAATGTTTTATGTGTTAAAAGTATAAATCTTGGTGAACTAAAGGAAGAAACCAAAAATAAGTTTTTTTTTTTTTATCAAACCAAAAATAAGTTTATTTGAACTCAATTGAAGTTTATATTTTATTAAAAATCGATAGATTTTAGATTATAAAAGAAAAAGATAAAATCAAACCGTAACTTTGGGTTTACTTAAATTTTAACAATTTGATTGACAAGTTTTGCCCTTTTAATATTAGGAATGACAATAGGCCAGATCTACATTGGGTCCACCTTAATCCAAATTCATTTATTCTTTTTAATGGATCTAGCCTAAACTAGATTTAGATCCATTGAGTTTGCGAAATTTGAACCTCAACATTAACCCGCTGGTCCTGCAGGTCACGGATCCCGAATGGATCCGAGCTATTTCAGCTTTTCCTTTTCTTTAATATTAGTTTATATTTGCAAGTAATTTGGCAACATATAACCCCTTAAACATGACCAAGACTTTATATTCTAAGATACAAATCACGAGTACTAAGAGGAGTCGGTGAGTGAAAGAGAGAGGCAGAGAAGAATGAGCAAGACTGGCATATGAGGGTGAAAGAAAAAGCCATAGAAAGTTCAGCAAGAATGAGAGGTAACAAGTTGTAGAAATAATATTAGGGTTCATTTTTTACAAATTTTACTCGGTTATTATATTTATTGGTTATTAGTTATTAGCATTTACCAATGATTACAGCTTAACAATTAACAATTTTTACCAGTCGGTGTTTATAAATAATGTCATAAGCACTAAAACAAATAGACTAAATGATAATCCAATAAAATCGTTTATTATTTTAAACCTATTTATTTGTGATAAGTTTACTAATAAAACAAACATACCCTTCAAAGGAACATATTCTTTACTTATATAACGAACATACCCTTCAAAAAGCAACGTTGTATCTTTCCCTTCCCCAAAAATCATGTACAATTCTTGTAATGTTAGACATCAACAATTTATTATTTATGACGTTATTTAGATTGTGAGTGATGGTTTGTCTCACTTATTAATATCTTTGTGTCTTCTTTTGAGTCTCTTTTTAAGAATGAGTCCACTATTTTTATGTAGACAGTGATTTGTGAGCGATGACTGTCTCATTTATTAATATGATTAGATGATGAAATTTAATATCGTATATATATATTTTTCACTCTTTTTAACAGAATGAGTCCCGTAATGAATATGATTTAGAGTTGGCTGAGGATGATTTATGCGCCTTCTTTAGAATCCTTCGAAGTGTGTCTCTTCCTTGAGAATGTGAGGTTATTCAACTTCATGATATCGACTTTAAGCTTAATTATATACTTTATATTGAATCATCTTTTGAATGTCCATTTATAAATATTCAACTATACGAGATAGTTCACTAGACCAACTTCTATCAGTCATATGCCCTAACTTAAATTAAAACCTTTTTACTAATTTAAGTTATGAAGTAACCTGAAAAATAAAACCAACTAATTATATTACCCACAAACTTTTTAAATTATATTCTTCAACCACTTTTCTTCAATAATGAATAACTATTAATACTCCTTGTTCTAAAAATAATTTTAAATAGTTGTGAAGATTTAACTCATAAAGGCTTAAATTTTTTTGTATTATCTATAAAATACAAGCTATCGATAATTTAATAATTTTAAACCATATAATGAATTGATTTATAACTCAAATAAGCTGATAGTTTAATAGTGGAGATTTACGTTAAATGTCACATTCGATTCTCTTTCTCTTTTTTTTTTTTTTTGAGATAATCAATTCTCTCTCTTAGCGATGTGTGATATTGATTTTTATCGCCTTTTTAGATTAAAAAAATAAAAATAAAAAAATAGGGGAATAAACCAAAAATTAAAAAAATTTACCTTCATTCACTAAATAATTACATGAAAGGGAAAAAAATGGAAAATTTAATTATCGTTTTCTTTTCTTCGAATCCCACCCATACCATATAGCTTTGGGGGCTGTGCATTATTCTACCCGTGAGCTACCAAAAATGTTCGTTACGTTGCCGCCAAAAGAGCAAAACAGAGAATAGATATGAGAAAATGACCCCTTTGTTTTGGTGCTTTGTTAATCCACCATTCCACATTTCCACCCAATAAAATACACCAAATCCGATCACATTAAAAGTTAATTAACAAATATAAATTACATAATTATGAATGTATTATTACCAGCTTTGGATTCACAGGACTCAGTTTCCAATCTGTTAGCTGAAAAAAGCTCAGTATATCTGACACGTACTCTCACACATGCCTCATCCCTTCATTTCTCTTGCATTCCTGCCATTTTTGTCTTCACCCTTTGCTAATTTTTATCTCTCATCTTGTTTTCTTCATAATTTCTCACCCTCTCCAGCTGTTCTGGGTTCTGTGGAGAGAGAGAGATTCAATGCAAGTTCTTTAGGTTTTTAAGGGGCCTCAAAGACTGCCCATTTCTTTGGGACTTGCCATTTTGATTGGGGGAGGAGCTCAAATGGCAAACAGATTGTTCCCAACTTCACTCTCTCTCCTATTTTTCATGGTTCTGGTGCAAACCCATATCTCAAATCAGTTGGAGGAATCACAAGCGCAGGCCTTCTTGACCATCCAGCAGATTCTGAACTTCCCACCAAGCCTAAGTAGCTTAGAGCAAAGAACTGATTTTTGCAACATTGAGCCAAGCCTGTACCTCACCATTGTGTGCTATGAAGAAAATATTACCCAAATTCATACTCGTTGGCTTGATGGGTCTGACCCTGTTCCAGGTAATTTCTCCATGGAAGCTCTCTTTGAAGCTCTTTCAGCTCTGCCCAACTTAAAGGTCCTATCTTTGGTGTCCCAGGGTTTGTGGGGTCCTATCCCTTCAGCAATTGGTAACTTAACCTCCCTAGAAATACTTAATCTAAGCTCAAATTACTTGAATGGGACCATCCCATCTGAACTTTTGGCACTTAAAAACCTCCATACTATCATATTGGACCATAATAAGTTATCTGGGCATCTGCCTTCTTGGATAGGGTCAGTTTCTGGGTTAACTGTGGTTAGTTTGAAGAACAATTCACTAAATGGATCATTGCCCAGTTCATTATCAAGGCTGGAAAACCTCAGGATTCTTCAGCTTTCAATGAATCACTTATCTGGTGAAATGCCTGATCTCAGCAACTTGAGTAACCTTCAAGTTCTTGATGTGGGGATCAATTCTTTAGGGCCAAATTTTCCTGCTTTGCACAACAAATTGGTCACTTTGGTGCTGAGGAAAAATAAGTTCAGATTTGGATTGACTGATAACTTAACCTCTTTTTATCAGCTCCAAAAGCTGGATGTTTATGCCAATGAGTTTGTTGGGCCTTTCCCAATATCCCTGCTTTCATTACCATTGATTGGTTATCTCAACATCGCTGGGAACAAGTTCCATGGAATGCTCCTTGAGAACATGACTTGTGGTGCCCATCTGAGTTTTGTGGATTTATCATCTAACTACATGACTGGGGATTTGCCTCGTTGTTTAAAACCGGGCAATAAGGATCAAATAGTCCGGTACAGAGGCAACTGTTTGACAAATGGGGATCAAAGGCAGCACCCTTATCGGTTTTGCCACAATGAGGCATTGGCTGTGAAGATCGTGCCTCATAAACGAAAGGGAAAGGGGTCCGGTTCTAAGGTTGTAGTTGCCATGAGCATTGTTGGAGGAACTTCACTTGCAGGTCTGATGGTGCTAGGCATTGGATTGTTATTCTCCAGACATGCCTTTAAGAAACCTCGAACAAGAGTCATACTGGAGAAGGCAATAGCTACAAATCCATCACGACTCTTTGCAGATGCGAGTAAGGAATTCCTGTTCAGCGATTTTACTGATTTATTCTGTTATTGATTTATTATTGAAAGAAGCAAACGTACATAGGAATTGGCTTCTCTTTGAGTTTTTAACTGGAACAACTGCCAAGTGAAATGTACTGGATAAAATATGAAACTGTTGGTGACTTAAGAATTCATACATTATACTAAACAGATCATTACCAATAAATCGCATAATGAAGTTGAAATATGCATGAATGCCAACATTGGAAGTTTTGTTTATGAAAACTGAAGGTTAGTTTTTCACTTTTTACAGGGGAAATATGTCAAATGGTGAAGTTGGGACCCCTTGGTCTCCCTGCTTATCGCAACTTCCTTTTGGACGAGATTAAGGAGGCAACAGCGAATTTCAGTACAGCAAATTTGATAGGGGAAGGATCTTATGGCCCGGTATGTCTTGGACACCATCAAATGGTTCTAGTGTCTGGAGAGGAGAAACAAAAAGGAAAATGACTTCCAAGGGGACCCTTTCTTGTTTTTTTTTCTTCTAAGGTCCAACCTGAACCCTTCTCCTCAGAAACAGGTGGGGGATGGGGGTGAGAAAAGAAACATGGGGAAAAAGACAGAAAAGGAAAATAAAAAATCCTTATTGCAAACAACAAGAAGCAACCCCCTCCAAAATGAGGCAAATTTTGACCCAAACTTGAGCTGACTGATGATAAGCAGTGTCACTGAAAAGTTCTAGAAACAAGATTGATCACATTTTCTTGATAAGCTTATACGACATACCAACAGGAAACCTGATTATGACCTGATGAGCGATGAACTGACCTGAATCCTGTCCGACCTGAGTATGCCATCAATCTGTTCTGAGTGATCAGATATTCACTCAACCACACCTCCCTTATTCTGACTGATTAGATATTCAATCAACCAAAACCCAACAAAATTGACCCATTTGCTAGGTCTAAAAATGAGAAACTATAACTTGCATTCAGATTTCAGTGAACTGATACGGTATATGGCTTCAATGTCGGTTAGGTGTATAAAGGCAGATTTTCCAATGATAGTCTTGTCGCCATTCGAAGTTTGAAAATGAGAAGACGGCGTGGAAGACAAGCCTATACTCAGCACGTAGAGCTCCTGTCAAAACTTAGGCATACCCATCTGGTCAGTGCTTTGGGGCATTGCTTCGAGTATAATCCAGATGATTCAACAGTGAGCAGAATATATCTTGTCTTCGAGTATGTATCAAGTGGGACACTCAGAGATTTTATCTCAGGTAAGGATCTCAATACTAATTAACTCCTTGATTTCATTCCCTTCATTATGCAAGTAGAGGCTACATAATTTCATAATGACACTCAAGACAAGGAAAGATATATTTTTAAGCGGAAAGTTTTTACATAGCAAAACTTTCTCATAGGAAAACTATGATCATAGTTAACAGGGACACTTGTTACACAGAGTGATTAGGAGCCTAAGTCAGGTTTGTTTAAGTAGTGAACCCCATTCCTACCTGAGCTATATCAAAGGAGTTTCATGTGAACCATGATCCACTACTGATGACTCAATGATCATATCAAGGAATAAGTTGCAAACCTTTTAGGGGATGCATAGTTATGAATCTCTAGGCCCCAAAACCAATTTTTGACACTTCTTCCAGACACACACGTCCTTATCTCATGAATTTAGGCATAGTTTGTTCTTTGTAAACCTTGCTCAATATTCCAACTCTTTTTAGATCAGGAATCCTAGATTTTGATGCTTGATAAGAGCTGTTATAATTTTTGATCCAGGCGCCGTCCATTTACTTCCTAAGTTTCTAATTGATCTCATTCTCACTATTGTTTTTACGGCCAATTCGAAATGCCCATGTTTAGGCTGCTAAGTTAGTTTAACCATTTCACTTGTGGTGTATAGGGCAAAGGCCCCCTGGTCACAGAGAATGACAACTGCAATTGAAGTTGCAAAGGGACTACAGTTTCTGCAAACGGGGATATTGCCGGGTTTATATTCAAACAATATCAAGATAACAGATGTCTTACTGGATAGTAGCCTTCATGTGAAGCTAAACAATTTTAATCTGCCTTTGCTAGCAGAAAACAAGGAAATGGTATCTAACATTGTTTATGTGTTTTATATGTGATTTGGCCAAATTTTGTTGAAAAGAATGCTTAGAGCTGATGCCTTACACTTTTGTTCTCCCAGGGTGATGCAGATGTTCCATCCTCTGGATCCAAAGAAAGTGGCAAAGCAATGTAAGTACATAGATTTGTTCCCCATTTTTGTTATGTCAATCCCTGACATACAAAAAGAACTGATCTCATAATATGTCCCGCACAGCTCCAGAGTCAACGAAGGAGAAAAGAGCGATGTGTATGATTTTGGAGTGATTCTCATGGAAATTGTATCAGGACGAGCAATTACATCACAGAATGATGTTTCTGTCGTAAAAGATCTGGTAAGTGGAGCCCTATAAAGTCTAAGCTGTCTGATAGAATATTTGGCTCATTTGGGTTTATTGGATTACTTTTGGGTATGCTATTGGTTAGTCCAATAAGCTTATGATGAAAATATTTCAATATTAGTTAGATTGAGTCGGTTGCATTTGGCTCTCATCAACCGGGATTTGGAATTCAAAATTATGTTGCACAGCCGTTCAAATCAAATTTACCAAGTCTGATACCCTCCAAACACTTACTCCTTGCAGGAGCCCCCCCTTCAAAACAAACAAAATTATCTGCTCTTTCCTGAGCTAATTCTGTACTTGACTGAAAGACAGATAGCTAATTTTGCATTGTTTGCTGAGCTCGGTTTCCTAAATGCAGTTTCAAGTGAGCATAAAGGCAGATAGGAAAGCCCGAAAGCAGATTCTGGATCCACCAGCATGCAAGGAGTGTTCAGACAACTCAGTAAAGATAGTAATGGAGCTGTGTTTAAGGTCACTCTCGAGCGAGCCAAATGAGAGGCCATCCATCGAAGACCTGCTCTGGAACTTACAGTTTGCAGCTCAGGTTCAAGATTCGTGGCAAGGCGACACTCCTAGTGACAGAGCATCCCCTGTATTCACTTCTCAGTGAGAGAAATCTCAGCCCTCTCTAATGAATATCAATTTTTTTTTACCCCTTTTGGGATAACCTGTGAGGTGTATACAATGTAGACAGAACTTCCATTAGTTATCAAGGTAATTATGGCAATAATATAGTGCCAGTTTGTCCTGACAGGAACATCTAAGAGCTGATCCTGAAGAGGATGTGGGGATTTTGTAGTAGTAGTATGTTCAGCAAAGTTGACAATTCAGGTTCTAGAAGAGACATCAACTTTAGGTATGTGGAAAATGCGTCCAACCTAACCAAATCAAGATGGAACCATTGCGCAGGCTATTAGGGCTGAGTTACAACTTATCACAGTTGCATAGTTTATATCGATTTGATGCTTCATTTACATTAGGTCGAGTATAATGTAATGTAATATAATTAACTGAAGAAAACTAACCATGATAGTAATATATCCATTTCATTTACGTTACAGTCCATTTCATTAATGAGATGTTTATTTATTTTTCCTATTGATTTAAATTTAAATTTCACGTGTTATGCATTTTTTAAAATTTCATTTTAGGTTTATCTATCCAATTATATCTATCACCTCATTGCAAAATCTGCTCGTATGGAATTTACAATTTCATTACTCATAATTTTAATAGTGTTATTAAATTAATTGATAAAATCTTTATGAAATTGTATCAAAAACTTCGGTTTGGGTTCTGCCCATCTCCCCTTTTATATAAGTCTTGGTTAGTACACCACCTATCTTCCAAGAAAAACAAATTATAATTTTTCAAATACAACGCCACGGGTGATTTAGATTTTAGCGAGCTTTTTTTTTTTGGGGTAAGTTCACAACGTGATAACCTTGACCAGCAATTTAGTATTTTACAAACCATTATTGAGACTATGGGTTATACCTATTACTATACAAGGTCATTAATTAAGTTTATTTTTATAATATTATTATTTTTAATAATAATAACTAATTATAAGCTAAGAAATAATATTTTTTTTCAAATAATAATAATAAATTAATATATTAAATTTATTATAAACAGTAAGTAGATATGTTTTTGTAATTTTTTTTATTTTAATTAATATACTTTTCATTCTTAATGTCCAGTGTATTTAATAATTTTTTAAGAATAAATGTAATTATTAATATTTTATGAGACATGTGAATAATTCTAACATTAAATTAAACTAAAATATGATATATATGATAGATATGATATGTTCTATATGATGATATGATATATGATATATGTGATTGTGACCGACAACTCAATTTTTTTTAATCTGGCTCAAACCCACCATCAAAAAATGGATTTGTGGTTAACTTGCGCCCACAGATTTATCGAATTCAAACAAGCCCTAGGTTAGGGAGACGTCCAAATTTTGGGTTCCGGCAAATCTGCTAAATCATGTCCATTCATGGCCTTTGCTGGCTTCATAATTCAACAGAAAAGTTGTTATCAGAGCAAATTTTGCACCTGCAACTCCATTCAAGACATAGGTAGCTTATACATCCATTGGACGATCGCATCTCAGAGTACCTTGGCTGCAACATTTCGTTACATGCTCAATGATGAATTGTGCATGGAATCACACATGAAACGACTCGACAAAATCCATGTAATTATGTCAATTGTGTACATATTTTCTTACATACAACAACCCTCCACAGTTCACTATGATAAGTGGCATAGTAAAAAAATAATAATAATAACAATAATAATACAAATGTGACAAAAATTGTCAGCAGAGCAATTTGATTCAAGGAATTTGAGTTCTGCAATATCTGCAGATTATAATTTCGAGTCAGATGAAGTACCTAACTAACCTGGTTTGACAGAATGTTCTTTATACAGTCCCGCAAGGCAGAGAGATTGCGGTACCTCATTTCTACGTGCTTTCTTGGAATGCATTTGACCGTGAAAGAGCAGCTGGGTTTGCTTGCAATGCTCTGTCTGATTCCGATTTTTCCGCATTTGCTTCAGTTTGGGATTGGAATGCTTTGAACATACCCCCTTTTGAAATGGGTTCGTTTTTGCCGGGTTTGATCCCTAATGTACTCCATATCGAACTTTTTGCTGCTGCCTCGGGGTCATCTATTCTCAGTGTCTTTGGTATCCAAAGGTTTTTCTCATTTCTCTCTTCATCCTGTGTATTTAAATCCCTTGAATGTTTCCCCAGGGGAGATGAATTTCCAGAAGAGTTACTATTTCCAGAGGAGGATGCAGGGTTCCCTGGACTGCCATCCCAACGCCAACTCATGGGAGGCACAAATGGAAAGGTAATGTTTGGCATGCAAAATCCAGGAGGCATCATCATTGTCGGGAATTCCAAGGGACTAGAAAGGCATTTCTAGGAGCTCCTCCGTATGCCATCCCGTTCCAACCAAAATTCCAAGGATATTGAGGAGGGCCAGGAAAACCCAGCAAAGGAGTGAGGCCACCATCAGATGAAGCCACTTTTTGGTTTTGTATCACCTCATGTGAAACTTCCTTCTCTCTGTTGGAAGAGCAACCTGGAGAAGGTAACCCTCCTCTTGACCCACAAGCAACTTTAGAAGCTTCTACAATATTTTCTGGCTCTTTGAGACTAAGCTTATTTGCCACTGACCTATAGAGTGGGCTATCAGGGTTAATCCTTAGCAACTCCCCACTTTCACTTGAAGTTCTGCAATGAAGATCAGTGGAGTTGATGAGGTTGGCTGGGGTAATGTATCCTCCATCGGAGGGTATCACTACAGGTTGAAGCTGTGAAGATGCATGCTTACTCTTGCGACGACCAGCCCCAACAGGAACATTTCTTATTGCTCCCCAGCTGTCCAATATCTCTGGCAACTCCTGCAAAAGTGCCTTGGCTGGTTGACATTGTAATTATTAAAATAGCAGAATTTTGTATCCATGCTGTTGCAACGTGGGCAAGGTAGGATTTTATCAGGTTTCTTGAAAGCAGCAGCTTTGCTTGCCTCAGAGTTTTTGTCCCCACCTTCTGAATTTCCCTGAGTAGGGGACACGGTTTCAGGATCTTCTGAGGTGGGAGCTTCATCTTCATCATCAGAATCTTCTATGGTGCAGGGCTCTTCTTGTGGTTTTATTGCTCCACGAGATGTATCCTGACATTCAAGAATACACCAGCTCAGCAGGAATTTTAAAAAAACACCCAACGAGCCTACACAGTACTGTATTGACCTATACTTGTAAATATACTGTAATCTTCAGGAAGAAGCAGATCTCCAAAGAAATAAGCAAATGCCTCAATCCTACATCATAGACTAAATTCTGGAAAACACCAACTGATTAGTTCATGAATTAGCAGAGAACCAAAGCAGTTCAATAGCTAATTTCACTTCATCTAACTTGTTTGGAAATTTGTAAAGGAGCCCTGATTTACTCAGTAGAATATCCTGAAATTACAAAACCCTGAAAATTTAAGAAGGCCTAAATTTCTAGAATAGCTTCAAAACTTATGGAATGAGCTCTGAACTTTTTCCTACAGCTAAAATTTCTAGCAGAGGTATGAACTTTAGTAAGCTTCTGAATCTTTAGTAAAAGTCATCGACTTTTTTTGAAAATCTATAGATGTCATAGAAGATTATATGAACATAACCAATAAAGGAAACAAACCACACCAACCAACATACAAAGGATGCTACAAACAACGTTTTAATAAACATATTGGTCACATGGAATAGCACCTCACTTGTATTCAGTGCAACATATATATAATGATATGTAAGGATTACATTGGCAGCAATACAAAGAGAGGGGCATATAATACGTAAAGGGCAATATAATACGATCAATACAAAGAGAGGGGAGGAATAAAACTTGGAACCTACTATTACTAGAGGGCCTTGTTGTTAACCATTAAGGGAAGACCTCATTGGCTAATAGTCTAATACCTTGCTATAGAGTAAAATATTGTTACAAGATGTATAACTCAGACCACAGGTCATAGAGTCATACTACATTGAATTTTGTTGACAGAAATATTTTCCACGTGTAGGCAGAAATGACACTTAAAAGTCTGTTAGCAGGTCATACGCTTCCTTTTTATATCTTTTGTGTGAAGTATTCAGTATTCACAATAAGGTTGAAAAACTTCAACGGCAAAGGTGCCCTCAGATCAATTTTATTTTTAAGCAAGCTCCCAGCAGGAGATACTATGCTAGAATATGTATAATAGAAGGGAAAACGTTCTTGAGAATCTGTACAGAGATCTCATCATGCACACACTAGCAAAAGGCTATCCTTCCACATAGTCAATGTTTCCAATAACCAGTCTCTCAGTTGAAACTTGAAAATCCAGCACACAAAAACATTTAGGCCAAATAGAAAGTTCATATTGGAAAGTCCTGAGTTGAAACTTACACTACCATATATGTAGGTCAAGTTTAGCAATCAGATGCACTCCCATGGTAAGTATCACATAATTTACACAGTAAATGCAGTGCACAGGCATGATAATGATAAGAGACATCTCATCATAGATACAGTATGTCAATGACTGGCTCAAAGTCTCAAACCAACCATTAAAGGCACTGAAAGAGACACATCCCTATTACAATCTAGTACACACACAACCTAGACTTTCTCAAACGTAGGATATTGTTTTAGATGTCTTAGATGGTAAATTTATATACAATAAAGTAGTGTCAGTCGATAGGTACTATTCATTTTATTTGTTAACTATCATGGATGGCATGCAATAGAAGTGTAAAAGGCGACGACAGCAATTACCAACTCCAACACATTCCCTAATGAAAACATTATTTTCTTATTTTCTTTATCCTTGTGCTACCCAGCAAGTTTGGCAACTTTCTGAAGAGCTAGTCAGAAATCAGTAGCGAGCTCACTATTTTCTCCATAACAAGTCAAAACAACAACGCTCAACACTGATCCACAACAAGGAGTTCAGTGACCTGAACTGAGGACATGCCATGGGCCTCATGGCTGACCTTCACCTGGGTGTGGGCTGCCCTAGACTGGCTCGTTGGCTACCACTAATTTCATAAATCCATATGATGACTTAAATACAGCTAAATAATGTCAAAATCAATTCTGAACAAATTTAACCTAAAATTATCCCAACCCCTCCCCCAAAAGAAAAGGGGCGAAAAATCAGCAACTTTTGATCCATATCGCTATCTTTTTTCACAATTACTCAATCACTGCCCCCGAAAACAAGAATTAGAAAATACTTCTGAAAAACTTTTTCCACATTTGTTATTCTCTTTACAAACAATAAAAAAAGAGAAACATATCAAATACCACAAACAACTGCAAAAGTGAGTATTCATAGTCGGTTCATTCAATCATTCATAGCAAGCAAATTTGTCAGCCGCAGAAACAAAAAATAAAACCACAAGAATCACAAACTTAAACTTCACCAAGAAAATTCACCTATTTATCAATTTTTATCCAAAACATTCAAAATACTAAAAATCAACATATGCTACTGCTCCAAAAATACATTGACACAGCAGCTCCATTACCACGATCAGTAAACCGGTAGAGACAGAGAGGAAAGAGAGAGAGAGAGAGAGAGAGATACCGGTGAATCAGAAGCAGGTGGCGGCGGCAAGTGAGTCTCAGGTGTATCGAAATCGTCATCCTCTGGCGGGGGTTGAGATTCCAGGAAAGAGATGCTGGTACCAAAGAGCTTAATAGCCGGATCACTTACTTCCGGCGTATCATTCCGGCGAGGCATCAATCTCCGGCGGCCGGCGTTCTCTTCCCTATACAACAGTGGCTTGACTGTAAAGATTGGGGGAAAAATTAAAGCACTAAAAAGAAAGAAAGAATAAAAAGCACCCAAAAAAAGTTGAAGGAAATGAACAAAAAGAGTTTATGCAAAGTTTCAACTTTCAACCAGGTGTCCCGGCCCCTCCCTTTATTTTTTTACCAACCTTCTTCTTTTAATTTCTCACCTCCCTAATTTCACTCTTTTTATTCCTTTCAAATCTCAAATATATTTTTTTATAAATATAAAATAAAATAAATTTAACTGTATAATAAACATTTTATTCGACTTACATACATTAATTTAAAACATTAATGATATAAAAAAATTGAATAGATAAAACAATCAATAATATATATTAACTCTAATTACGTTTTTAGCTGTGAGTGAAGTTTTTATGTGTCTAATTCGTTAGTTACTTTATATTCTTTTGCCGAATATTGTTTTATGCAAATTAAATTTAAAAAATTTGTTTTTTTTGACATTAAAATAAATGTATGGGATTTTGGAAGCTTATTTTTGGGATTTTAAGGAAAGGAAACGGGAAAAACAGTGAATAAAGGCTAAAAGAAAAGGAAAGGGTGAAATAAAAATAAAATAAATATAAAAAATGGTGAGATGTGTGGGCATGTGGGTTGGGAAAGGGGGAAGGGGACGAAAAGAAATAGGAGAGAGGAAACGTGGAAAGGTGAGTGAATTAAAAAAAAAAAAGGGAAAAAAAGGAAGAAGAGGTAGCCGGTAAAAGGGGGCCAGCTGGGAAAGTGAGTCAGCATAAAGGGGTGAAGCTGAGCCACATGTTTCTTCGTGGCTGCGAACTGCGAATCCAGCTGGCTGACGTCAATCTATGGTATGGTGTCTCTCCTTTTCCCATTTTTCTTTTTTAGGAACCTGCAATCCTCTTGGATAATTAGGCTATTATTCTAAGTACAATATTAACATAGTATTTTTTTTTATATATATTTGTTAATAGTCCATTTTCAAAAGTAAATTCTAAATCTCCAAAAAAAAAGCCTAATAAATTTAAAAATATATGAAAAGTAGACCGTAGTGTTGTCTGTCAACAGCAGCACAAAACAATGCAGAGAAAGCTCAAAATGAAGTAACCTGTTTGTCAGTTGGGTCATTTTCAACATTTTTGAAGCACTAGTCGTAACACGCTGAAGATAATGTTGAAGATTATATGTTTTAGAAGTAAAATTTGTTAATTGTGTTAGTTATTGACTTTTTCAATGAAACTGAAGACAATGAGAATAGAGGAAACAAAACTTTCTTGTAATGGAAAAATTGATGGCAAGTTTTCTGTACAAAACTTTCTTGTGCAAAATGAGAGAAATATGTCCCGATTTGTCATCTTGTCCAGTCTCCAACTTGACACCAGAAAATTTAAGCCCATACATACAAGGACATCAAATTTGTTGAAAGTAAGCTACCCTGAAAATTTAATATAAAGTTACTTATACATACTGGTTAGAGCATAGTAAAATCTAACAAAAGGATATTTTCAACATACACACAATTCCTTCAATCTCCTGAAAAAAAAAATGCAAAATCATCTTCCTTCTCCTAGTCTGTGATTTCTCCCTCTTCCTGACAGCCTCCATTATCACCGTCACTGTCATTGTCGCTGCCATCGGAAGAATTGAGACCCTCGGCAATGCTTGCGAGTTTTCCCTTGGAAGAGGAAGGTTTTTCTTCGGTCTCAGTATCCCTGACAATAACCTTGGGGAAGTTCAGAGGCTTCTCGGGCCAATCTTTGAAGAAAGAGTTATTTACCATGAACCGAAGAGCCTGCAATAGACGGCTCCTATCTCTCTTTATATCGGTGCTCAAGAGCTTTTCAAGGAGTGTGGGCTTCTTGATGGTCGTGGGAGCCTTTGATGAATCATCACCCTCAACTCTTTGTCTTTTTGGAAACCGCTCGTTTCTTCTGAATGAATCGCTGCCTTCTGGTCCTCTTCTCCTATCAAAGCGGTTATTTTGGTCAAATCTTCCCCTTTTATCGAATCTTTTCTGGAATCGTCCCTTATTCAATGGTTTTCTATTCCTCTCCCTTCCATGGAACTGTTGTTCAGAATCCAGTAGATAGTGTGATGGGATTTCTGGGACTTCAAAACCCAACTCCACTTGTTTGGCTAATACTTCTTTGAGTTGCTGCATAACACACCAAAGCAGTTAACAAATCAAAACTATGTTGAAAAAACTGGACATGTAGGGCAGTGTTATATTAAGACTGCATTTAGCAAGTAAGCATATAAACAAGTAACCGTACGGTATTCTGAGGTATACCATAATATTCCCGTCCTAATTGACTCATAGTAGTAAAAAGCTCAGTATGCCCCCTATCACAGCCATCCAACAGATTTGAAGAATTAGAGGGAGAATATAATAGAAATTAGAATGTAAACATGGGTTACCAATGTTGCAGTAGTAAGTTTAGATGACTATAGATACTTCCATATAGGTGCAATGAAAACCAGCAAGGAAATAGATGAAAGAGAACAACTCATCATAAAGAATACCCTACTTGGCTGCTCTTATGTTCAAAGAAATTGGTTGGAATATCCGGCAGGTATGCTTAGGAAGGGGCATCAATTGCCCTTTTGAGGCTATGCTTGAAAATGGGTCAATGTCACAGCTTAATGTCAAAACAGCAAGCTTAGCAGTTTTTTGAAAAATTACCATGTTTTTGGTCTAAGGTCAAGTGTCAAGTCTCTATAACATGTCAAAAGAATCAGCAACAAGTAAGGTTTTTGAGCTAAAAGAAGGCGTTCGGTAGCACAGCTTCACTCAGGCATAGAATTTTTGTTCATAAGTACCAAAATAAAGAAGCCTCTGACAGAACTAGGGTTGTAAGGGTGTAAATGCGTCAAACTGGTGGGGCAAGCCAGTAGGGATGACGTGTTGATCGACCACAGCAGTTTGGATCCCCCTCCTAAAACACAGAGAGAGAGAGAGAGAGAGAAGAGAGAGACAGAGGCTGTGCCTTATTGTAAGACTTTGATTCTGTGTTGATTTGGATATCCAATGTTCCACAAGCATATCTATGATTTTGGGGGGGATCGGAAGTGACCGGGTAGGGGAATCAAAGAGTTTCTAATAAGGTTCAGACTAAGCCACATAGGACTCAAAATTGCACAGGAAACGAGGAGAGTGTACAAGCTCTGCTCATGGTAAGCTTCAATGAGCTACACCTATTTCAGGCCAATGCCAAATGAAGCTAAAGCTCCACTTGGTTCCGTTCCATTATACACACTGATCTATAAATGCAGCATATTTGCAGCATATAACGTGTACCAACAAAAACAACAAAGCGGAAGTGTCAGTTTTTGCATGTCTTCGACCTCAACTCAGTAGATATTTGCAGCATATAACGTGAAATGCAGACAAAAAAATGAATAGATATGTGCACATTACGCGCAAAATTGTAATAAACATACACTCATCCCTTATTGTTAAGGTTTGCATATACAAATGAACAAACCTGGCGCCGTAAATTGGCCTCTTCAGCAACAGCATCAGCATTTGCTTGCTTGTCTGCCAGTTTCTGCAGAAGACCAACCCAATCACTACAGAAACACAGTAAAGCCTTGGAACTATTTTTAAATTACATATTTAAACCAACCTTTTCCACATTGGCTTTTGATGGGTAATTCTTCTTGCGTTCTTCACGCCACTGTTGAATTTCTTTCTCAGTGTAGAGTGTAGCAAGTGACCTATAGTCGAAAAAGGAGAAGACGATGCAATGAAAATGTTGTCAGAAACTGCCTTAGAGAATCGACAGATGCACTGTCTGAAGAAGTGAAAAATAGGAAGCACTGTTTGATATAAATCTTTTAGATTCAATGAGTCAAAGCACCAACAGTATAAATTAGCAATCTGTTACAATAGCAGCAAAGACACTACAAAAGAAGGTAAGCTGGTTCACCACCATACCTTCGCTTTTTACCCTTCGATTGATTTTTAAAATTATCAGGACCAGAACTTTCGACACCTGCTTCACAAAATCAAAACAGGAAATTATTCTATAAGAATGTCCAAGATTACCACTGAGATCATAACATTATGCTATAACAATAAATCAATTTGTTGCAAGGAATGTACGTAAACTTTATCCAAATTCTTCTAGAAAAAAACTCAGGTCACAAGTGATGATTCACTTCCACATTTGACCAAGAAAATGCAAGGCTGTCTCAAAATACAATAATTTGTCTAACGGCCCACTTGATTAGAATGGACTCAATATAAACATCTCATAGTCAAGCAGTGCCATTTGAAAGCTTCATGTCTGACTAGTTGTGCATAAACATAATACTTTCATGTCGGTCCTGGTTATATCCTGCCACTTCAATGCAAGTGCAGGCTAAACAAAGGTATCAAAGTTACAGCTACAGAGATGCACTATGTGTATAGATGTAAGGAAAGAAGAACAGATAAGGAATGAGGCAATTTTTCAAAGGGGTAGGAATGAACTCAATAAAAGAGAATGCCCATGACATGACTATAAGTAGTTAGGACACCTAAAGAAAAGGCGTCATAACACTCTAGAGCTCCCCTAACAAATACAACTCTCCCCACTTCTTTCCTTACACCCCCTCCGCGGGGCAGGCGTGGGAGCCCAATCTCATAAAACCTTGCAGGAAAGTCAGCTTCTCCACTCATGAATAGTCTCCCTCTGTAGAAGATTTCCATTTGGACTGTTATTGCTAATACTCGAATAAGCCACTCAGAATGTGATAGCTGATTTCAGTAACCGTATAGACAAAGAAACCCAATACCTGATGTGATGGCAAATTCTGGTGGTCAAATCTTTCGATCATGAAATTCGGGACTGTCTATGCAAATGGTACTGTTGGAGATATTGTCTAAAGATGCGTTCAGGTAGGACTCTTGTTAGGAAGTACCTAAACTGCCTTTTCTTAACATAGTAAAACAAATAGTAAAAACTAGTCCACATCAGCTATTTTGGTTTATGAAATCCTCCAACACCCGCAGCACACGCACACACATAAATGTACATATGAGTTCATTTGGTTCATGAAATCTTCCACTGCACATCCCTATAGAGTACAAAGATAAGATATTGACTTACACTTTCATACAAGAACAATTAATGTATTGAAAACCCTCCCTACCAATTATGCACTAACTCATAGACTTGTTACAAAAAAAAAATTCCAACATGAATTAAAGAAGATTGTCCACACAGCATTGGACAAGTTTTGCCAAAGGTTGAGCCCAAAACCAAGGTAATATAGCTGCCTAGCCATTCAATTTAGCAAGCAACAGTAAAACTAAGAGTCCCCTACAGGTATAGCACTGGCCACAGCCACTCACCCACCATTCATGCTGCTACTTGTCTAGAATAGATGAGTGTCTTGTGGTGAAACAAAGGGTTTGGGGTACACCAAACTCAACTAAAAGACCAACTCACTAGGTGCAGCTAGGAAACTAAGCAAAGTCCACATAGATTATACTACTACCTGACCAAAAACATGACTCCATGAAAGCTTATCAATAAAATTATAATAAAAAGAATGACAAAACAATAAATAGAACAGAGACAACACAACAACACTGTTAACAATGACAACAGAACCAAGTAACAACAATGAAATTGACAACAATGACATGTATCTTTCATCAAGGATAAAATCACACCTTTTCCTCCATTTTCTTTAGAGAAATTATAATTTGCTTTCATGTTAGGCCTATGATGATCCTGAGACTTATGGAACCTGAAGAAAATATCCGGGATTAAAAAACCAATTGTGAAGCTATGCAGTGCAAAAATATATCATGGGCACTGGGCATAACATACCTCCCGCTGGATGCCTCTCTTTGGGGGTTCCTTATGAAATTCTTATTTTGATAATTATTTGAATTGGACATCTGCCCTGCGTGCCTTTTACCACGATTCCCCTGCGTATCAATTAAAGTATTTACCCAGTTAAGGTGCTTAAAGAATACTTTATGATCCATTTGTAAATGAATTCCTACTACTACTACAGTTCTATTGCTACCAATTTCTTTATCTCATATAAGCATGCATCTTTTCTCATAATGAGGCAGTAAATGTTGGTGAAAAAGCAGAAGGCCATTCACCAAATACATCAGAAGTGAAAAAGCATATATTCCCAGTTTTCCGCCACATCTTATAATCAATGTGAGAACATTGTACTCAATTTAATGCTCAAGGTCATAGAATGAACATTCATACCAGACAACAATAAACATTTTATAAGAAGCCACCTTATCCGACAAATGGGAACAGCCATTAATATACTGGCACTTGTACCTCTCATGATTTCCATCATGATGACACATGAATGGCTGAAACCCCTCCCCACCCCCCACCCCCCAAAAAAAGGGTTATGGCCTAGTTGATGCACATAACTGAATGTGACCGCACGCTTTTCCAAGTTACTTCATTGAGAATGACAAACGAAGGGTATGAGGGCCCCCTTCATTGGCTTGGCACACATCTTTGCAATTTTTCCCTCCATTAAAATATTCTACCATAAGTGAATCAACAACACAGCTTATGTGAAGGAGCTTTGTATCATTCAAGAAACTATCACTATCCTAAGCAGCTACATCCTTTGGAAGTTGTCCAACAGCCAAAATATTTTCTCAGTTTTAAGGGATGCTATCCTCCATCACCCATCATTCAACTCCACATTTGCATAACGATGTACAACTAAACGCTAGACCCATCATTCAACTCCACATTTGCATAACGATGTACAACTAAACGCTAGAATGATACCGTACATTGTGATAGGCGATTCATAGGATCAATTCATATTAATAGTTACTGATAATGAATTAACGGCTCAGCTTCACATGGGAACAATCAACACAAAAAGATAATTCGAAGTTGAAAACGTATACACAAAGGATGTACCTGCCAGTTTGGGCCCTGATTACTTTGTGGATGAGAAGAAGGGGCGTTAGATGGTGTGAGAGAACCATTCTGCATTTGCTGGGGAGCAACAGGCCGCTTTTGACCAAAATTAGCCTGCTGCACGGCCCCATTAGATTGGAGAACACTGAGCTGTGGCTGGTTCCCCATAAAGGCAGTATTTTGGGGGATCACGGACTGAGCTACTTGGTTAGCACAACCCATTAACTGAGCCAAGGCAGCAACTTGAGACGGATTCAACAAGGCCAAGTTCCCAAATTGGTTCATATTCTGCACTTGATTCTGCCACCCAAACTGCCCATTCTGAAAATTAGAAGAACCTGGATTCAAATTCCGGGGAATGTTCATGAGGTTTGGCCCCAAGAACTGAGCCGGGTTGCCTTGACCCAAATTGCCCAACTGCGCATTAATTGGGATAGCTGAAGCATTCAAGTTCTGCATGAAATTTTGGGGAATAAATCCTCCGAGTGATTGAGCCTGAGGAGCCGAACCCAAAATGGAATTACCCACTTGACCATTCATTAAAGGATTGAAGTTGGGAACATTCATGGGACCTGGGGGTCTACTGCCATGGCCTAAATTTGTGTTATAGGGCACTGATGATTGTGGGTTAACAAAACCCATTTGAGATTGAATTTGCAAAAGGTTTTGTAACAAATCAGTGGGTACCTGCAGTGTACACAAAAAGGGAATACAGCAAATTAAACCCTGAACCTTCATCAGAGCAAACATGAGCCCAGGGTTTGGGGGGAAGAGAGAGAGAGGGAGAGACATACCTGTTGAGAAGCAGAGGCGACCGGAGCAGCAGAACTGGACTGATTAGGGGTTGCTGAGCGAAAGGAAGCATTATTTTTTAAGAAACACGACTCAGAGAAGAATAGGAGGAGGGGCAAAGGAGAGAGAACCCTGGGGTTTTGGAGGGATGCTATGTAGGGTTTTAGACAGAAAGAAAGCTTTTTTTCTGAAACGCAGGCTTTGTTGTTAATGGCGACTACAACACAATGAACCAACGAAGGATGTGGTGACCCTAAAAATAATAGTAACTTCAAAAGTTTTATTTCATCAGAAAATTTTTTTAAAAACCTTCGAAGGTTTAAAATTTTTCACTTTTTGTTTATTAAGAGATACTTAATTTATATTGCTCGAAATAATGGTACAATTTTCAAGTAAGACTCAAATAATTATAGTGAGCATAATATATATATACATGTAAGATAATCTTATACCCAAAATTGTTAGTCAAATGAGTAGGTTGGTTTAATGTTAACGATCGTATATATAATATTAATCAATTAATTCAAACAACAAAGGTGACCAAATTAAATATAGATTTTTGTTATTTTCTTTCATGTGTGTCATACTAAATAATTCAACATTAATAGACACGAGTAAAGTTTTATATAGATGTATTGTGCAAGGTTAATTTTAACATATTAATATTTTTTCGACGTTTAAAATATACCATATGTAATTTTGGAAAATAATAGAAGCTTTGGATATGCAAAATTATAGCGTTCTTGCAAAATACATTTTGCCTGCATTTGACATCCAAAACAAAATAGCAAATACTTGAAACAAAAAGGCAAAGTTATCTCTTCTCCTCATTTAAAAATTTAGAGCTTGTTGGTCTTTAAATTTATGGTTAAATATTAATAATTGTAAGATGTTAGGATTAGTAGTTTCAAATGGGCAAAGGTTATGCGATCAATATGAATTTGACCAATCAAATTTAAATATAATTTCGATCTATATTTTCTATTTTAATTTGTATGAATCGAATTGAAAATCAAAACAGACTAAATTTTGGATTCAAGTTCAATCTTATACATAATTTTGGTCAAATTTCCTAAAAAATAAAATATAAAACTCGAACATTTGTATTTAAGTTTGATTAGGAAGTCTAAATTTATAAATGAAGCAATATTATAATTTAATATTCTTATCTCGAATGTTCAATTTATTCAAACTCAAATTGACTCTAATTTAAATTTTTTCAAAGATAAATAAACATTTACTTTATAATTTGTTATGTTTCTATATAATTTATCAGTATGAACTTTTAATTGTAGAAGGAAAAAAAAAGAAGAAAGATTACTACTATTATACAATGAATATTATCATTCCTCTTTCAAAAAAATTGTAAATATATACAAAAGCCAGAGAAAAAGAGACAGGTCAAAGCCATAGTTGACCACCTCAATTCTCAACTCGACCCCGAAAGATTTTTCACGACCCGATCACTAACGTAAAAGTCCCATCCCCTCTCTCCGTCACTCCATCTCCGGCGACCCAATGGCCGGAAAATGGCTTCCGCCGGCGGAGCTGACCTCGAGCGGCCGTCCGGTTCTCCGTCCCGGCGAGGTCGAATGCTTCCTCCTCTCGGCCGTCGACTTCGAACCCGACACCGAAAAGCACCCCTCTCTCACTATCTACAAAGCGGGCATCCTCACTCTGACCACCCATCGCCTCATTTGGATATCCTCCATCACCGCTAATGACGCCGCTTTCATCCCTCTCTCTCTCATCACCCACATCTTCACCCCCAAGAAGTCCCTCAAGGCTATGTTCGCCAGCCCTAGGATCCGATTCGAGCTCTCCCTCTCTGATTCGGGTCGTGTTGATCCGGAGAATCCCGGTCATGGGTCGAGGTCGATGGTAGCGACTCTGGTGATGAGGGGGAAGTCTGATAATCACGAGTTGTTTTACACGAAGCTTTGGGAGGCGTGGAGGGCCCGGGCATGGGAGAATTCCGATCCAGGTCCGGGTCCGGGTTCGAGCGGGTCCGTGGCGGCGAATAGTGTGGCGATTAAGGTGCCGGTGGTGGGTGTGGCGGGGATACTAAGGAAAGAGCAGGAGATGTGGGAGAGTACTGATAAGAGCTTACAAGATGCTTTCCAGGACTTGAATGCCCTCATGGTATTTTAAATTTTGATATTTTGTTATCTATTTTTGTTGTTGTGAAGTAAATGTGGTACTTTTGTTTAACAAAAATAATGGTATGTGTTTATGTAATTATGTGGACTATGTGTTCTGGTTATATATTGGAATGGGCAGTTGGAATTTTGGAAATTTAGAATGAAAACAGGCAAAGTTCTTTGAAGTTGGCTTATTATGAGACCTAGAAATGTTTCAATGCTCCGTATTTGCTTTCAATTTTGTGTGTTGTGGCGGTTTATAGAACTGAATGTCTTCAAAACTTTCAAACTGCAGAGAAATTTCTGGCGAGTTTGATGGTGATGGAAGTTTTTGGCTTTGGAAGTGTGTTTTTGGGGTATCATTTGCTTGCATTTGGGTTATGTTGGAAAATGTGCTCTAATCGTGCAAGAATTTTACAGTGTTTCTGGGATCCTCTTGATTTTGTCGAGCACTTAAGTTGAAATTGGCTAATTATTTTTACTTGCTTTTATGGTTCTGAATTTCTGTGGCATGGTGTTCCTTAGATTTTTTTCTCAACTGGCTTAACTCATCAAGGATGGCCATTAAGCTGTAATTCCTAAACCTTTTTGCTATATACCTCTTTTTTGCGATGGTGGTAGAATTTGGTGCCAGCCTGCTAGGTGAGGGATTTTATTTGCACACACATCTCTGAAATTCCTATGTTTGGAGCACGGGCCTCTAGCAGTGTGGCAGTTTGCATGACTCTTAACTTCGTGGAATTGCAGAGTAAAGCCAAGGAGATGGTGATGTTAGCAGAGAAGATGAGACAAAAACTCTTGGCAGGGCCAAACAGTCACACCAGTACCGCAGGCGATGAGGAGATGGGCTCCAAAGAAGAGATTCAAGATTGGTTACTTAGTGTTGGTATTATATCACCTGTCACAAAAGAATCTGCTGGTGCCTTGTATCATCAACAATTGTCTCGCCAGGTTGTCATCTTTGATTTTCAGATCAATTCATGAGAAGTTATTATGTATGCTTTAAGTGCTTAACTGCAGAGAAAATGGGCCTGTTCCTGTAGGACTGTGGTCCTCCAATGTCCATTATGTGCCTTTGTTCCATTTGAGTTTGGTTTATGTCTTAACATGCTTTCTGGTGCATCTTGAGATAGGTGCTGAATATGGCTTCCATTTGTTAATATATGTTCCACTGACAGTGACATGCAAATTCACCAGGTGGAAGCTAGGAGTATCAGGCCTAAATTTCATCATGGACAAGCTTATGCCTTTGATGTCTTATTAGATAACACATCTTGGCATGTTTCATTCAATATATGGCTAGAAATAGAATAGTTCCATTCATACTGCTCAGTTGATGAACTTAAGGTCATAAGTTTTTAAGAAATTTCCAGAAACACAAGTTTTTAATCCTTTGATATGGTAACAGCTTTGCCTTATCTGATGTTTGTTTTCTTGTAGTTAGCAGATTTTGTCAAAGTTCCACTGGAGAGAGCTGGAGGAATGATAAATCTTATTGATGTTTATTGCCTGTTCAATCGTGCTTGTGGAACAGGTTATTCTCGTAGCTATCCTTAGTCTCTTTGCATTGCCTGAAGCTTCTGCTTCTGGTAGTCTGACAAGTTGACACATTCAGTATATATTTTTGTGAGCTTTTTTTGATGAACTATCTAATATGCACTTTTACAGAATTGATTTCTCCCGATGATTTATTGCAAGCATGCACTGTCTGGGAAAAGCTCGACGTGTAAGAGTGATATCATGCTACAACCTAATTTTATCAGTAATTTGCTCATATGAGATTTTGAGATTGGATGACTTTCTTCTGTTACAGTCCTGTGATGCTGAGGAAGTTTGATAGTGGTGTTATGGTTGTTCAAAGCAAGTCCCACCGTGATGAGGAGGTGCTGTGTGATCTCACTAATATTTATCACAGTTCTGGGATAAGATGCAGTTGTTTAATAGGCAATTCCTTCATGTCTTTTAGTGGATTGATTAATATCATCCAACGGAATTCAATAATGCTTCATCTGATCCAGTATAGTTTTCTAGCATATTGATTCCACTGTTTTATGAATTTCTCGTGGCAAATATTTTAGCCAGCTGGAGAACTCAAAATTCTTTGCTTCAGGTTTTTGGTAGGATCAAAGCTCTTGTGTTGAAGCCTGAAGTATTGAGGAGTGGTATAAGTGCGAGCGATGCTGCCATGACACTAGGGATTGCTCCAGCCATGGCTAAAGAACATCTTTTGGCCGCTGAGAGCAAAGGTGTGCCTTTGGATTATTTTCTGTCGAACCTTCTAATATCTTCTGGGACTCAAATCGTTAAATGCTACATGCAGGTTTGCTTTGCAGGGATATCAGTCCTGATGGCTTTAGGTTTTTCATAAATTTGTTTCCAGAAATCACCTTGGATGATATTTACCTGTAAGGAGCTCTTCCATTTACATTTCAGTTTTGGTTGCTTTCAGTGCAATTCAATGCATATCTTGTCGGTTCTGGCTTCTGAGTATAAATTTTTACAGATCTTGTATTCTTGCTTCCATTAAAGCTTATTTATTCAGCCTTGAACCTGCTCATGAATTCCCTGGAAATATTATCGGACCTATAATTTTCATTTTTACTGGGGGAAAATTGTTTCCTTGTGATAAGACCCTGTTTTGATTGAAACAATGTCAGAAATTCTTAGATGGTTTCCTCCTTGCAACTAGGACAGATGTTTCTTACTCCATCTAACTGAAATAATCCCCGTCACTTATTTTCCCGTCAACTTTTTCGTAGGGTGAAAATATGATAGTCAGCCCACAGGCCTCTTTCCTGGAGAAAGAATATTACATTTCCAACTTCTAAGTGTTGGCAAGGCACTGCATTTCCTCTGGTTTTGTTTTCCATGTAGGGTCCACATAAGAGCCTTCTTGAAATAATATGGAACTCATTTAGAGGATGGGGTATATATATTTTTATAGGAAGAAGACATATACTACAAGACACACAAGAGATATGTGGAAGAATTGGAGTGGATTATAGATTAGAAGATGGTAGAGCTAGAACTGATTAGTAGGTTGATTAGGTACTTTGGATGTCAGCGTCAACTCCTATCCTGCATGCAAGATCTTAAATTATTTATTTTCCTCTTTGAAGTCTCATCTGCCTTCATCTTTTATTGCATCTCTCCCTCTCCCTGTGAAATAAATATTAACATCATTTCTATGCTGCAGAACACTGGATAAATTGTTTCAAGTAACCAGTTTTCAGAGCTTGTTGTAAATGATATGTGGTGTAACTCTTGTGGAACCTCTCACATTTTGAGATCTCTGATTCAAATTTTAATGCCTAGCACACCCTGCTTGATTTGAATTTCCAACTCTCCATCCGGTCATCTCCTACCTACCCTGATTCACTTTTCTGTTATCTCTGCATCTTTTCTGCTTGATTGAATTTTTCTGTTTGATTCACTTTTCTGGTTACAAAAACAAAGGGAAGGTAAAAGGAAAAGGAAACTTGAATTAGAAAAACCATTTTCTATGAGTCCCCGCAGATCATCTGCTGTGATTCTGTAGAATAGAGGCAGCTCGAAAGCTATCCTGTTTACATGTGCATAAGTGTGAGGGGGGTAGGCGGTATATGGTGTATTTTTTTTTAACTCAGCAGCAATAAACCTAAGATGATCAACAGAAAAATGTAGAAGTTAGTAAAAGAAAACTTGTGACAACACTCAAGTATGGGATATGTTGAATCTATAGCTTTTGGATAATGATAGTGTTTCTTGTTGATATGATTCCTTTTTCTTTTGAAAAATTAAATTTTGAGGGTGTGGATCCACTATTCCTAGGAAATTCTTGTGGGAGCAGGCAATTTGATGTTGCCTGAGACTCAGAGTATGCAGTTTGCCATTAGAAGGTGGAGGCTTTTGCGTGCATTTTAAATTGAAGTATACTTCTGGATTTCGACAAACCTTGTTTGGGCAGGATCCACAGCCTAAGTTCCAATATGTCTTCTCTTATTGATACAGTTGAGTCTTTGCTTATTTGCAGACTGAAAGATGGAGTATATGCTGCTTGGGTTGCTGCTGTTACATCGTAGTAAGCTTATCGTCTTTTACTTCTACTGTACCACTAATGGATTGTTAAACATGCAGGGTGTGGTGGGATGTTTATGAGCACTATGGTTTCAGAAAAGTGGCGTCTTTAACGTGTGAAATATTGATTACTGATTAATTTGATTATGCATTAATCGTTGTGCAAATCTCTCATGACTCAGAACAATACAACTGGGAAGGTTCAAGGCGATGTTTCTTTGTATTTCTCTTATAATGTATGTTTTATTGTTAATTCAAGCTCATGGAAGGATAGGAATGATTTACATCAAACCAAGATCAGTACAGGAATGTGTCTATGAGTTCTGACTGTACGCTTTTCCCCCTTTTTTTTTTTTTGTGGATAAGACTGATTGTACACTGTCCAGATTTAAGGTTCATATTCTTCCATACTTGTTTAGGATTTAAATTTTAGGTATTAGGTTACCAACATGATTTTTTGGTCCCAAGTTTATCAACATAATAACATAGTCATCTTTTATATTTTATATTTATTTAATCTTACATAGTATTGATCCCAAGTTTATCAACTGGCTATCTATTACTACGACATTAAAAAAAAAAAAAAAAAAAGGCAAGATAAACATTTACATAGAAAAAAAGGGCTATTTACAATTTTCTCTGGTTATCTGGTTGACATCATTAATGGATTAAAGTCCGTGAAAATTATTACGTCTATAAATTTGTGTTTGAATTCGATTTGAAATAAGTCTTGATTCCTTCTTGAACACTAGAAAGGAATACATTTAGGCCCGTTTGGTTGTGTAAAATTGGAATGAAATTTAATTCCTCCGGTTTCAAGTTCCTTTTTCAATTGTTTGGTTAGTTATTTTGAAGGTGGAACTTGAAATTTACAGGTTTCAAGTTCCCTCAAAATAAGGGAATTTGAATCCCCAAATAGGAAGGGAATCAATTCTCAATCCCTCGAGATTCGGTTTATAATTATTAAAAAAAGAAAAATTAGTCTATTTGCTATATTATTATTATTATTATTATTATTATTATTATTATTATTATTTTGGTTATTGTTATTATTTTTGGTATTAGGTTGGGGTATTTTTTTGTTATTGTTTTTTATTATTTATATATTATATATAATTTTTTTCATATTGTTTGATAGAACATTACAGTTTGAAAATAGGTTTACTAAAAATTATAAATAAAATTTGTTAATTATTGAAAAAATTACAAGATTGTTAATTAAAAAATAAATAAATATAAGACTCAATATTAGCAAATATGCTAACGAGCTTCTTCAACTTTTATTGAATCAAACGATAATAATAATAATAATAATAATAATAATAATAATAATAATAATAATAATATTTAATAACAATAATAATAATAATAATAATAATAATAATAATAATTTACAATGATATAAAACAATTTAAAAAATAAAATAATTTTAATTTTATTCCATGATTAATAACCAAACAACAAGAACTGAAACTTAATTCCATTCCTATTCTTTACCAAACACTTGAAGAGAATATTCAAGTTTCATACCTAACCCCTCGGTATCATTCCTTAATTTTATTCCATTCCAATTTTACATACCAAACGGGCCTTACAGGTGAAGAAGTAGCCTTGAAAGACAATCGATATAGAAAAAGAAGTAATAAATACACTCCATCATGGATCATTTTACATTGATTGCTGTTGAACTGTTAGCTAATAACAAAAAAACTCTGTTTATATATGTTTAATTTTTGGAAGGACTTTTGACCTAATTTAGTGAAAATCTCAAAAAGGTGACTCACGCTCATATTATTGTCATATATATTTTTATTTAAAAATAAAGATTAAAAAAAAGAATGAATGGATCCAACCCCCTCTCTCCCAAGCAAATTGCAGGCCGATAATATGAGAAAGCCAAGCCCACGAGTATATGAAACCCAAAACCCAGAAACCCCCGAAACCCTATTTTTGCAACCCCAGCCTTCATATAAAACTCCCAATTTTCCTCTGCAATAAATCTCTCTCTTGGGTCGCCCCTCTCATTTCCTCCTCTGATCTTCACTCCCTTAAAAACCCTAATTCCCTTCCCCCCACTGCCCCCTCCCCACTCCTCAAAAATGTCCGCCGCCGCCGCAGCTCGCCCTCTGGTGACGGTCCAAGCGGTGGATTCCGACATGGCCACCGACGCTACCCCGACGGCTCCTCTCCCCGACGTCATGAAAGCCCCCTCCGCCCCGACATCGTCACCTACGTCCACTCCAACATCTCTAGGAACGCCCGCCAACCCTACGCCGTCTCCAAGAAAGCCGGTCACCAGACCTCCGCTGAGTCCTGGGGTACAGGCCGTGCCGTGTCTCGTATCCCCCGTGTTCCTGGTGGTGGTACTCACCGCGCTGGCCAGGGAGCCTTCGGAAACATGTGTCGTGGTGGTCGCATGTTCGCTCCCACCAAGATCTGGCGCAGGTGGCACCGCAAGATCAATGTTAACCAGAAGAGGTACGCCGTGGTTTCCGCCATCGCCGCCACCTCCATTCCGTCGCTCGTCATGGCTCGCGGCCACAAGATCGAGACCGTGCCGGAGCTCCCTCTCGTCGTCTCCGACAATGTCGAGAGCGTCGAGAAGACCTCGGCCGCTTTGAAGGTTCTGAAGCAGATCGGAGCTCTTCCCGATGTCGAGAAGGCAAAGGACAGCGTCTCGATTCGTCCTGGAAAAGGTAAGATGAGGAACCGCAGGTACATTTCCAGGAAGGGTCCTCTGATTGTGTACGCTACTGAGGGTGCCAAGCTTGTGAAGGCCTTCAGGAACATCACCGGTATTGATATCTGCCATGTCGATAGGTTGAATTTGCTCAAGCTGGCCCCTGGTGGTCATTTGGGCAGGTTTGTTATCTGGACCAAGAGTGCTTTCGAGAAGCTCGACACCATTTACGGGTCTTTCGACAAGCCCTCAGAGAAGAAGAGGAACTACCTCCTCCCGAGGCCGAAGATGCATAATGGAGACCTTGCTAGGATCATCAACTCTGATGAGATCCAGTCTGTGGTTAGACCCACCAAAAAGGAGGTCAAGAGGGCTGTTCTTAAGAAGAACCCATTGAAGAACTTGAATGCTATGCTGAAGCTCAACCCATATGCTAAGGCCGCCCGCAGGATGTCCTTGTTGGCTGAGAAGCAGAGGTCTGCTGCAAAGGAGAACAAGCTAGCCAAGAAGAGGAAGGAACTCTCCAAGGTAAGGGAAAGCCAACGTCAATCTATCCTTCAATGCTTATTTTTGCATCTGTTGATTAATAGATTATGTTAGTTACTCTGATTTTGATCTACTTTAATGTTAATATTACTCTTCAGATTCATTTGTTTGTGTAATGTGTGTTATGGGAATTGAATTCTTGATGATCATGCTAATTGACTGAGGTATTATATGTTTCCCATATGCATGAGTCTGGTCCTTATGGACACCGTCATTTCTGGTTTTGTGCATGGTAGGGTAGGGCTGTTGGCTTTATTATGTTAATTTTATGGTGTTTTAGGTTTGAGATTGTTCGGTTCATGGTTATTGCATCGTCTCTTGTTGTCGTCATGGGAAAATGATAGCAACTACATAAATGGGTTTGAGATTGTAAATTGGAACTTTCCATTGTGCTTTCGCAATGGCAGTTGTGGTTTTGGTCGGGTATTCTAGTTTCCCAAGCAGCCCTACCTACTGGTGGTTTTGTAATTATTGTTGAAGGTCTGAGCTAATGCTTTTGGAGGCTGACATGCTTACATTGCCAAGTTTTTCTTATCATTTTACATTATTCTTGTGTTTATGAAGTTAGGTTATGATCTTTTTAAGTCATTGTTGGTTCCTTTGTGTTCGGTAGGACAAGTTGGGATGATTTTTGCCGCATCTCTGTCCCTAACTGTTCCTTTTGGCTGCCTGATTTTGATTGTTTATCAGGAGGAGCTTGCTGCCATCAAGGCTTCAGGAAGAGCCTTCTACAAGACAATGATCTCAGATTCTGACTACACAGAGTTTGAGAATTTCACAAAGTGGCTCGGTGCCTCTCAGTAATTTTTGCATTTGAGTTTCGAAGTTTAAGTTTTGATAGACAAATTTTACAAGTGTTGTGTTTGACTGAGTCTGCCCATGAATTTTGGTTTTCTGGAAAATGTTTGAGACTAGAATCATGTCCCTCCCCTTGTTAGTTAAGTTTATAGTTGGGAAGCTGGAAGACTATTTTTCCAATTTTAATGTCTTATTATGGTATTATCCCTGGATATCTTAAAGGCATTCGACTTAATTATCCCAGTGGTTCGTCATTTGTTGTTTCTTGCTCTTTATTGTCTGTTTCTTTATGTGACTCGTCTATTTACTTTGCTGACCATCATAGAATAACTGAACACTGAATCCTTTTCTCATCTGAAATCTTGTGTTGCCTGTGACGAAACCTGTTGTTATTCACTAATTCGTGTTTGGCTTCTGATTCTCTAATGAGTTGGTTTATTCATAGAAAGGAAGCTCCGGGTGCACTCTGTTTGGTCGGGCCTCTTGTGTGTCTAATTGCTCTGTTTATTGTATTTTTCTTAAGGTTGTTTAGTTGAGTTGATTTGATTCAAGGCAAGCTCTTTTCAGCTTACATAGTTTGCCAAAGCATTTTCAGGTGATTGCTTCCGTTCTCCATTTGAGAGATTGGGTTGACCATGCAGGCACTGTCTTTTTTTTTTTTTTGGGGGGAGTGATGTTTGGAAGTTTGTTCTCTAGAAGAATGCAAGAACATGTATGGATGATAATGGGGCGGAATGGGGGATGTTCTCTACTTCTTTTTCCCTGCCCCTTCCCCCACCCCATTCTTTCCCTGCCAGCCAGTCATTGACGTGGTAGCAGTAGCACCCACTTTCTGGAAACTAATTACAACCATATGGAACCCAAGTTCAGCAATCATAAAAGCAATGTATCAATTGGTCGGCGACCCAAAAGCTGAAAACCCTCGCAGGGGTCCCAGCAATGGAGGGAGATTGGCTTATTAAGGTCATGAACATCGTTGTGTTAGAGGAAAAAGAGAGGCCGTCTTCATTTACGGGACGGACAACCCTTGAAGTTTTCAGGAGTGTTCAACGGACTAGGCATAAGATTCATTCCTTGGCCCATGGAAGTCTATGATTAGGTCCCAGGATATCTCATGCATAATTGATAGGTCTGTTGGCCACATATCTAGGCATAACAACTTGTGAAGTGAACTCGTTAAATTTAGAATACTTGCATAGAAGTAGGTATAATAATTAAACAATAAAGTTTTGGCTGAGATAATAACAACAGTATCCAAGGTGGAAAATATAAGTTTAAATGTTTAGACACAGAAAAACGTAATGTATTTGTTGGGAGGACATTTAAATTTAAATGTTCGTAGTTGAAAAGAGATTACATCATTTTTTAAATTGAAAAAATAGATACAAAATCCATTATAAATTTAAATGCCATCCATAACTCAGGAAAGTGTGGAAAACATTGTAACTAAAATCACTGCATTGATTCACTCATACAAATCTAAGCCCATACCCCATGAGTCCGAGCAAGATGAGGATAGTGGTTGGCGGCTAAGTTATCAACTTGATATTTGAATTATAATGAATCCATTTTTTTAGATCCCATAATAAGCAAAAAGAAAAGTTTCGAAATGCATTTTTAGATCTTACTTCAATTGGCTATGGTACTCGTTAACTCATTATTCAACAAAAATTATAGTAAACTTATTCGAACTTACATATAAGCGCACATAAATAGAAACATAAATACAAACGAACATAAAAGAAGCATAAACAAACCTAAGCGATACGTAAACAAACATAAACGAACGAAATGAGTTGTTAAATAAGAAACGAATATAAACAAACAAATATAAACAAACATAAACGAACATAAACGAATATAAAACATAAATAAATTACTGTTTTTCATGTAAAGTTAAACAATAGTTCTTTTTGTTACTAAGAAAATTCATGGACTCAACCTTTAGTTCAAATTGGCTATGCTACTCTTGACAAAACCCATCCCCGTCAAGACTTATTCTTCGCGAGTCCATTCTAGTTAGGGCCCGATAGTTTAGAGATTATGATAATATTTATAGCGGTTAATCGTTAATCGTAATTGTTGCTAATCGTTAATAACTAGTAATCGGTGACTGTAATAATTAAAACGAACAAACCCTTATATTAGTAGCACATATAGAGATTGGACATGTCATGTATTTAGGATTAATCTTGATTAGTCCATACAATTTAGTCTTTTTAGGTTTTTACACATTACCTACAATTAAGTGCTTGATAGTCCTCCTCTCTCCTCCCCTTATGCGTAGAAAACTTATCTCCTTTTCTTATGAACAGTCATCGATTTTTTGCCAATAATGAGTTCACCTCCCAACTATCTTACACATTCAATCAAGGTTGTCACTGCGAAACTGTAGTAAAGATGCACGAGGATATTAGCCCGGCATAAAGAAAACTATTAATTTCAAACTCAACCACCTTTGTAGAATGAAGCACACAACACATGGATAAGGATAGTGATTATTAAGTGATGAAATGCAAGCATTAAGGTTGATCCTATCTACTAAGCTCTGCTACTTCTTGTGCGTATGGACCCACTCAAGTATCTCTTCGAAAAACCGAAAGTTTCAAGCTAAAATGCTTTCAATATTTCTTTCTGTTGTGTTTTATCTAGTTTTTTTTTCTACAAATAATTATTTTCTCTTAATATGTGAGAGTCAATACATACTATCTTTTAACTAATAGTATTGTCTTTTATTTTTGAAGCGATTCTATCAATTTTTTTTTTTTTTATAGTATTATGCTTGTATGTGTTGAATTGTTGATTAATTTTCATATCAGCTTAAAGGCTGAAGGAGGTGACGTAAGTCAATAATTTATACTTTTGTTTTTAATGTATAAAATACATATGTATTTCAATCAAAAAAAAAAAAATATGCATCATTGTGAATTCAAAAGGCTAATAATTTTAAATTGATTATTATAGTTAGGGTTAGGGGTGTGAAAAAACCGAAACCGAAAAACCGATCCGAAAATCGATCCAAAAATCGGTTAACCGAATAAATTTTTAAAGAAAATCGGTTCGGTTAACCGAACCGTATTTTTTCCGGTTCATGGATCGGTTACGGATCGGAACTTGAAAAATTCGGTTAACCGGCGGTTAACCGAACCGATTTTTTTAAAAAATCATATGTATATAATCTAAAAGTTGTTTTATAGGATTGAAAAAATATGTTTTGCTAGTCAAAAACTTCTCTTTTGTTGTATTTTACTTTTGTTAGGTAGAAACTTGTATTTTGTTGTATTTAATTCCGTTTTATTTCATAAGTTATGTTTCAAATAACGGTTAACCGCTAAACCGAACCAAAAATCGGTTAACCGAACCTTTCGGTTCGGTTACGATCGAGATTTTGTCGATCCGATTTTTTGGTTAACCGAACTTCAGTTAACCGAAAAATCGGATCGATTACGGATCGAATTTTTAATTATCTGAAAGTTCGGTTAACTAAATTACGGTTAACTGGTTTTACACACCCCTAGTTAGGATGTGTTTTATGTGATTAATTAGAGAGAGAAACATCTCCGTTGAGTTTGACCGACAGCAAAAACACGGGCACCGCACAAAAGCAAAGAATTTTGGAGCGAAAGACAAATTCATCATCTTTCTCCTTTTTACACAATCATTGTCATTCTTCCCCACCAACTTTCCACCCAAAATCATTCATTCATTCTACTTTCAATTTAGCAAAATTCAAACAATCATATGCTTTCCCCCGTCTAAATCTCAAACCCCACTTCCTTCACCCGCCCAATATCCAAAATGGCGACTTCGGCGTTCAAATCGACGTCCAGAAGAACTACCTCATCGGACACTAAGCCAGTCCAATCCAGCTCAACCCAGAAAGCCCCCATTCGGAGATCGAGGAGTGTGAGCGCGTTTTCGAGGACCCAATTGGATGTAACCTTGGATTTCCAGAACAAGAGGGACAATCCCCTCTTCTGGGTTGACGCTTCGCCGCGTTCTGAGGGAGAAGGAGACGTTAAGTTATTGAAATTCGATGAGATCTCTAAGAAATCATCTGTCCCATCTAGTGTTAAGAGTTCGAATGCACCGGAGAGTGGGAGGGGAAGGACAGCGACGAGGAGTTATGGAGGAGGAGAGAGAAGATTTTCTGTGGTCGGAAATGGTGGTAGAAATAATTTGGGTCGGAGCTTGTCGAGGGTCGATACCGGGTGCCGGAGGCGGTCGCCGTCCAGGGGGCGATATGGGAACTTTGCGGTAATGATTTAGTTATTGGTTGTATTGATTGATGATTTCTTGCTTAATTTTGTAGTTCAGTTAAACCAAGGACTTTTTAGTGACTGCAAAACTGGTGGAATGATGGGTTTTGCCAAAAATGTTATTTTGGGTGCTGCTTCATACTTCATAGTATTGGAGAACTAGATGGTTCAATGAAGGAGTAATTCATGTCTTGTTTCTAGGTGTGCATTTGGAATTATGCATAACATAGTAATTACCTGTTGTCGAAATCTTAGTGGGGATTTATTGATATTAATTGTATCTTTTATGCAATGATAGAATGGCTATTTGGATGAAAGGCGATGCACATATTGTCTGTTGCATATTATTTGGTTAGGAAGTGTGTGCTTGCATGTGTGTTCGGACACAGTCAACAAATAGGAATTTTGAAAATCACCCGGACACAAATTGGCTTATTCATGGAGTTGATACTAGACCTTTGTTCATTAGTCTTGCATTGCCCATTTTTTTGTGTGCAATTGCCTAAGTGGGTTGATTGTGATGATTATCTTGGTACCTCAAAGGATGGGAGATATGAAGCTTGATGGAAAATACCATAGTTTTTCTAACTCTACTGAGCAATTTAAGTAACTTAAACTTACCACTCAGTATAGAGCTCTGCTTTTAAGTAGCATCGACTCTTCTTCCTTTCTATTGTCTTCTATTGTCCTATTATCCTTCCCCAGTTCCATCATGGACAACCTTGACGTTTCATCAGCTTGTTGATAGTGTAACTGCCATCTTGTGTACTTGTTCTCTGCCTTCATCCTGGTTCACTTTCCTCTGCTATCTTTGTTGGAATATGTAATGTAATTTGTTTATTATTTCAGAGGGAAAGGGAGAAGGAGAGTGGGTTCTCATCAGAAGTGAGAAGCAAAAATAAATTAAGTTCAAATTCAAATCGCAGTATATCACGTGACAAGAACAAATTGGTTAGAAGTGGTTCTGATCTGTCAGAGGTACTGCAAAGTTGGAATACATGGTCAAACCAAAGTCGTACATTTCCTGCAGATGATTCTCCCACAAGTCTGGTATTGTTTGTTGCAACGTTCTTATTTTTTGGGTGGAGATATACTATGAAGTTGATGATAATATCCAATGAGCTTTTTTTCCCCCTTATAGTCGGGTTCACGGGTACCACGCTGGGATGATGGTGGATCAACTGGTTCCTTTTCAGAAGCTGAAGAAAAACTGTCATACCAGTTTCAGAGGTTAAGAAGGTTGGTCGTTCATTTATGATTTTGTTTGATCACCACAATATGTCAAAGCATGGATCTTTACTCTGATTTTGCCTCTTTTAGACAATTAGTTTGATATATTATACTACCACTGAAATGTTTTGTTGAATCCTTTCTTGCACCACATTTAATCCATTGTAAAACAATCCTTTCAAATGCGTTCCTGCCTTTTTAATATTTTTTAAATTTCAAATACAACAATTTGTTCTAATATAATCAAGTGAAATTCAACAATATCAGGTCAGCTATGCCCTACTAAAGTTTACTGGATAGCTATTGTTCTGGGATCTAGAAAGTTCCTTGGAGTTGGGAAGAGCAAGAGGGGCTTCATTTCTTGTGCATCTCATGTCATATGTCAATATTCCTAAATAATGTATATGAGGCTGCTTTAGAGCCTAAGGCTTAGAAAGGAGGGGTATGATTAAGGCTGTTTGTCATTTTTTCGCTGCCTGACAGGTTTAGAGCTGAGTTGAATATTGTTTGTTGGGCATTTTTAGTGACGGATAGCCATGCATCTTGCTCTATATAGTCTAGATCATCAGGGCCCTTGTTTTGGAAGGAGCAATCTTGTGACACAAGCTGCCCAGTGCATACTGAGTCATGCTAACTAGATCTATAGTGATCTAGTGATCTATGGACTTTTGGAATACTTAAATTGCACTTATAGCGAGCATAATACAGAACCATCAAAAAATTATTGGATCCTTGGAAGTGAGGTTTATGGAGATCTGGGCGAACATAACACTACCCTCATGAGCATGAAGATTCTGAGGGATCTATGACCTTTAGTCAGATGTGTTGGAAGTTCTACGCACTCTTTTTAATGCTGAGTTAGTTTGTTGCTTTCACAGTTAAACGGAGCTATGAAGGTCTGAAGGAAAGGGTTGAAGTGTAGAATGAGGGAGTGCTTCAATGTTTGAAGTTGAATTAAGGATTTAGAGAGGGGCAGGGGAAAGAAGCCTTCAACCGTGGATATTATAGGAAAGGTGGGCATTGAGTGAACAATACCCTTATGTGTCAAAAATGTCATAAAGAAAGGATACTGCTCTTAAATTTGCTGCTAACCTTAGAAGGGGAAGGGGACATCATTTAATATTTACTCTAGAATTTTAGATGACCGCATTATTGACTAATTTAAATCAAAATGTGTCTACAACCCCTGATGGAACTTCGTTAGAAGTAATTCCACTAATGTCATTTCAAGTTTCAGTTGATAGGCGTTGGTAAACTACAGTTTGGGGAAGTACAGAATAGTTGGCTTACTCATGGATAAGTTAGCTGCTTTAGATCTCTTGCAGGTGTTAGAGAATCTTACTGAATTTATTCAGGAACCTGTCTTTTTTTTTTCTTTTTTTTTAGTCTTTCTGTCCCCTTTTGGGTAAGTATTAATTTGGCAATTATAACTATGATAATATCTGTGTGATGCTGTGGAGCTATTCATCAATATAACACTGATGCTTAAATCTAGATTGAAGCGCGGATTGGTGTCATAGAAGCCTAGCTGCTAGCTAGCGGGAGACCAAAGAACTAAATTTGCAAATAGGGGAATATTAGAAAATTAAAAAGAGTGACTACCCTTCCATTTCTTAAAGGGGATCTACCCCCCACCGGCGGCAAAAATAAATAAATAAATAAAGCAACGTGTCTTCGGTGAATTTTCATACATAAAATCACCGCTGGAAACTTGTTAGAAGGCATATCTTTCTGTACATGGCCAAATAATCATCCAATTGGTGATCCATACTATTCTTCAAAAGTCGATAACCTACACAAGTAAACCTATTTTTGGAAAGCTTGACATGGTAAATACTTTTTCTACGCCTGTAATTACCAAAAGGAGAATCAGCATTTGTTAGTATAGCAAGTAAATTGGTGAAGAGCAATATGCTTCTTTGTCTCGAGAAGCTTCAGTAAATAATTTGTTTGCTCCTATTTTGAACTCTCTCTTCCCTTTCCATGTCAGCAACAAAAACCTCAAATTTAAACATGGGATTTGAGTCAACATTTTAAAACTCAACAAGGTAAAACGCAACTAGTCTAAGGAATTTGCTTGTCAGAATGAGGAAACGAATCAGTAATCAAGCCAAACTGCTAATTCCATGTTTACCTCATTGATTTGATTATCTCTTGGAATGGTGATAAAAGGGTTCTTATAAGTATTTTAATGTAAAGATGATGCAGATTTTGTGTTTTGCTAGGAGCTAATCTTTTATCTACATTAGGGAGGAGCATATGGGTAATTCATATTGGGATCTTTGCCTTTTTTGCCACATGAAAAATCCATCATCTCTCATCCTCTGTGGTTGTTCCTTTGTCAAAAAACCAACTGACATGAGATGAACAGGATCACAATCTTCTCTTTCCAAAGCAGGGTTTAAGTCATCTATGTATCCAAGCAGAGTTATCATCAAGTGTGCCATGAGAATAAAGTCCACCAATTAAACAGAGTAGTTTGAGCTTTCACAGTACTTCAATTGTGAAGAACTCCTGTCTGCTGCTGGCCATCTCCAGTAAATTTTACACGATGTTAAGAGAGAAAATTCAAGTGTTTATAATGCGTAATATCACTAGCCTTCGTCAAGACAAGGTCTAGGTTAACATAAATTAAAGCTATAGATAGTATACAAAGAAGTACTAGGGTTGCATGATGAGGACCTTGAGCTTGAGTTTGTGATAGCCAATGGCCTATGCTGTACTGGAGATACGTGAGGCAAGAACAAATGAGAGGGAGGGTGGAGAATTTGGGGGGGAGATGAGCAATCAGAGACTGTTTTTGAGAAAGTAAAAGGCCGAAACAAAATCCAGAGTTTGAATTTGGACATTTGCGCTTCACGCATTTGATGATGGCTTCCCTGTTCCCCTTAAATGATAAAACGAATTCGTAAATCAAAACGCAAGCAGGAAAGGAGCTATGACTTAGGACCGTGGGAGGGCAACAAGCAACACTTACATTTCTTTGACTGCTCTATGCTTGGGCCTTAGTTGAAGAAATGTAATTAGCTAATCACCAACAAAATTAGACAATGAAAGAGAGAGAGACAGATAGCAAATTACATGTTTTTTAGGAGACCTATGAGCACATGCAATTGGTCCCTGTCAAAAACTTAATGAGCTTTGATAAGATACAGCAGTTAGGACTACGTAGCCCTATAAAAATACAGCTGTCTAGACCAAAGATTCAATTGGTTTAATATAGACAAGCTTTGACCTGTTAATTTTGTTTTCTCTGTTTCTGGATTTTATATAAATAAATTGCACTAGCTTTTATAATGAGACAAAGAGAAGCATTAAAAGGCACTAAACTGCTGCTGTTACATTTGATTACATGATTTGATCATGTTGCTTCTTTGAACTAGAATTTGCGAGCAATCTTGATCCTGTCAATCTCTTTTCATGGTGGTGAATTTGTCATGCATTCTAAACTATTTGGTGCTACTGCAGACTATGTTGGAGAGCAATCCTGAAATGATTACTAGTAGGAACCTTTCTGATATTGCTCCTGAACCGGAAAATCCAAGTACTGAAGAGTTATTGAGGGACTTCAGAGGGGATTTTGCTAGAGAGCTGGAAGAGGTATATCTGTTTCTTTTATTAGTACAGATTCAAATGTCTTATTTACTCCAGATTGTACATTTTTTTTTTTTTGGGTAGAAAGAGGGGAGGGGTGGTTATATCAGATTTGAATCAACATATGCAAGCATATCTTCCGATGCCCGGGATACAATCACATCTGGGAGATCCACAATCCACACCCTATTACCAATTTGTGATTCTATAATTTAGGCATTCAAAGTTGAATTTGTTTCAATTTTCTAGCTCTTCCATGTGTTCCCTAGTGGTATCCATCCTCATGTTCCATTTTGCTTTTTGCATTTCTCTTCTTTTTCTCTATTATTTCCTCCTGTTCTCAATCTTCCAACATGTCATGTAAGGATGCATACAGACTAGTCCAAATCTTGGGGCTCTTTTACATTCAAACCCTGATGGTTAAGTAAAGGCATCGTTTGGTGAGGAACTCCTTGAAGGACAAATTTCTTTGGGACAAAAAAGAAATAAAAATGAAAAATCCAATACAACAGCATGCTTTTCAAGTCTTGGGTACATAAAATGGTATGTGACAGAATTTTTTTCTCCAATAAATATAAGAAATGATCCTTATTTTTTACACCATCATCCTGTTGGCGATCATGTCAAAAGATTTTGGTACATGAAATGGTGACAGAATGTTTCTCCTATAATGTTTTCTGTCATCATTCCCATATTATTTTCGTTGCACTGTTGGTGATCATGTCACTAATTGTGGTACATGAAATGGTGACACAATGTTTTCTCCTATAATATTTTCTGTTTTTGTGCCCATATTATTTTTGTTACACAGAATGCTTTTTGTGTGCAGTGCGAGGAACGTGCTCGAAAACTTCGAGCAGAACTGGCAGTTGAGGAGCACCGTGAGCTGGAACTAAATAAAATCCTCAATGATATTATTCCAGAGCCAAAGACCCCTCAAGTGCAAAAACCTCGTGCAGTTAGAAAGGTAAGTTTTAAGATTTCTTTTTTAATTATATTAGAGTTAATTTATACTGGAAACTGTTGTCATTTGGCTGATATATATATATATATATATATATGTTGCCTTGAAGTAAATTGCCAGGGTGTGGGAAGGCCTTCCTGTTCTTTTTCAACTTAAAGCTTCTCCTATTGATTGCTTTGTATTTGTCAAAGATGACTTGACTTGGTTATGTAATACTTGTAGCTTTTGTAAGATTGCTGTAGGTTTACTTATACTGTCATGATGATCAACACAACTCACTTAAATTTCTTAGTTTATAGCCCCCACCCCCTCCTTCGGTGTGGTGTGCTGTTTCAGGATGCATGTTGGTAAATAAGCAATATCTTGCATCATTTTTGTGATGTTTAAACTGAAATCTCACATAAGAATACTGTCGTTAGAGATCGAGAATGTTGATAAACATCCTAGAAGAATCTTTGCTAATGTCATGCCATCTTCATATTCTTTTCTATGTTTCTGTAGATTTGCATTTGAACTATCTGGTAATTAAATATATTCTTCTTTGTTGTCTTCTAACTGGAGGCTGATTCCTTTCATACCTTGATCTGCCTTTGATTTGTGTTCCTTTGGCATTCCAATTTGATGAAATCAATGCTGTGTGCAGGCAAGTATGGAGAGGAGGAAAGTGTCAAAGCGACTTGAAGAAGAAGCCATGGCATATTTTGATGAATGTGTTTCAATATCAACTTTTGGTGATTCTGACTTTTCCTCTCTGGAGGATCCACCGTCCAATGTAACTAGATCTGATGTTGCATGCCCTTCTCAGAGCCAGGTCTGTATTCTTATTAACCTAGTATCTTTATCTTTGCATTTCTTCATCTGAGATTTTCCTGTTGCCTTTTTCTCGTCATGAAAATTATAGCATCTGTTGGCTATCGAGATCCAGCACCCCTAACCCCTGGAGTGACTTTATTTGGTAAAATGGAATTGAGAGTGTTCAATTATGCTCTAAGGAAGCATCCCTATTGCACATCGTGTCTGCATATTCAGAATAGGAATGTATTCACCCTGCCTTAGTTGTTACTGATCATGGTGCATGAATAGCTTCATCATTTATTGCCTACCAATTAAACTGCTATATGTGCTTTGTTTATGCATGACAATCACCTTTTTAGGGGTCTTTTGGAAATTGCTTTGTTGTTTGTTAGCCGGGAAGATTGCGTGCGTATGGACCTCTCCAGACTTCATCATTTATTACTGATCATGGTGCATGAATAGCTCCATCATTTATTGCCTACCAATTAAACTGCTATATGTGCTCTGTTTATGCATTACAATCACCTTTTAGGGGTCTTTTGGAAATTGATTCGTTGTTTGTTAGCAGTTAGGGGAAGATTGCATGCATATGGACCTCTCCAGATCTAGCTTAAGGGGAAACATTGTTACAATGTGGTGGTTATTCTTGTTGTTGACAGTGCCAATCGTGATGCTATCATAGTGCTCTTTGGGTTATGCACTGCCGTAAATTACCAAAAATAATTGATGCTCACTATGCTGGCTTAGATTAGCCAAAATTCCAACTAGACTGTCAGCATATAAAATTAGTGATGATCATTGATGCTCGCTATGCTGGCTTAGATTAGCCTAAATTCCAACTAGGTTCTTCAGAGACTACTGTTGTGTGAAGCTAAATGGCAAATACTGGAACTGGAAGGAGTCCAAGGCTTTACAGTTTCTTTATTTTTAATTTTTTTATACTTCATTGGTTAACCAAAAATATATGATGGGAGGTCCAGGATGTTTGCAAATTCTGTAAGTTTGTGCTGCTGTATTTTTGGTATCCATTGTATTTGGGACTATTTCTGTTTTAGGATGGTTCCCTTACTCAGATTACCAACGTGAAATTGCTACTTATGTGCCTCATATCTTTGAAAATAAAATGATATTTGACTTGCTGATGTGGCATGCCAATACATAATGGTTGAGCAGATGCCATCCTAGCATGGCATGCTTTTTCCTATGACACTGCTTTTATGCCAAAAGAAAGGAAAGTGAATACTCATAAACTGAAATCCTGAATTATCCCATGTTCATATGTCACTCCTTCATAAAGTATGCACGTAAGCAACTGAAATGGGTTGACTTCTGGCTGTGACTCACTTTGAGATTTTAGACTAGCATTTGCAATATGTTGCTCTGTGTCCAGTGGTTGGACTCATTTACTTTTTCAAAAATCATACATGTTTCTGCTAAAAAATGGAACGTCAAGTGCTCTTACCCTATGTTAGAGTTTTAAGTGTGTGAACACAGGTATCAGAGGTGAAATAAAGAGTCATTGCCCGATACTCCACCATAGAAAAATTGCTTGCTGGATATCTTCTCATGCCAACTGTTGATACCTGTAGGACTTGAGGCAAAGTCGGCTATTGCAACATAAAGAGGATTCTGGTTTGCCATCAAACACCAGTTGCAATGATTCACCAACTAGAAGCAGTTTGAGCGATTCAAAGATGAAACCTCCGTCTCGTGTTACACCCAACCCATCAGTTACCATTTCACTCGAACAAGACATCAAAAATTATGTAAAAAATTTCCCCAAGGAGCGAAAAAGAGAATTCAACAATTCTATGGTAGCTCGCACAGTCCGTAAAAGCTCAGAGGAGCGCACATCCCAAGTGCCAGTAGAAGAATTTTTGCTCGATAGGGTGATCTTTAGGACCAGGATAGAGTCGGGTTGTATGCTTCTATGTGGTGGTACTTTCGGACTTCCTGGGGCCCCCTTCGCTTCAGTTTTATAATGAATAGTTTGTTGCAAATATACCTTTTTGTGTATGCATAGCAACAAGTTCTTATGTTGAAACCTGGGATACTCTGTAATTTGTAAGTATAGTAAATGGAAAATTATTTACATCAGGGCACAGTTCCAAAGTCGATTACTGATATTGAATGTCTGGTGAAAGCTTCTCTGGCTTTCGGTCTATTATTTTGAATCATCCCATATGCTGCTGCCTTTTTGTCCTCTGTTTCGCGATCTGTGAAGTCAAACAAAAGGAAAACTGTCATCTGAATTCTTATGATGACATTTTTCAACTGAGAAATTAGGGTTCTTAAGCCCATGGGCCATGACTAATAATTGCAGTGATGGCAGAAACATCCAATGTAGACATTGCTACAGATGGAATTTGAAGTCAAGATCTTGATAGTCAATCAGGGCATTTTTGAAACTGGAATAAAGTGAAATGTCCTGCTGAATTGTCCTCTGACTTTATCAGTTATCTGAGCTACTAAGAAATCACAGAAACAAAGTTGCATAAATCTTAACTATTACATTCCATGCTAAAGCTGATTTTGCAATAATGATTTGCCTCAACTCACTGAGATTAAGATGTTCATGTACAAGGCAAGTTCAACAATCATCTGGGAATCTAACAGGGGGAACATTAGGGCTGAAAATGGGAGTCCAAAAGAGCATAAAACCAACCCAAAAGAGCATAAAACCAACCCAAAAGAGATGAAGAAAGAATCAAAAAGCCTTTATTAGTTGGCCTTTTGCATTTGCATGCCTGCAAATCTGGGTTTGTTTTCTTGTCAGATGGGGCCAATTCAGAGGGGCATCTGCATAACCCTTGCTGGCAATTTAATCCCCAAGTCATTAGCAAATTGCCAAAACCCTCTTCACTCTTCAGATTTCCTCTGACACGTGTGCCCTCTCTCCCCTCTTTTTTTTTTTCCCACAATTTTCTCTCTAATTCAATAAATAAACCCACAAAGTAACTGACATATACCGAGCCAAAGCTTTTAAAAATTAGGTCCCTTTTTTTTATAACAAAAATTACACTTTTAAGTGTGGGTCTTATTTTACTATAATTTGATATTCGAATGTAGGTAATTATATATATATATATATATATATATAAAGAAAATCGAAAATCTCTTTCTCTTTTATTTTATTTTGTTAATTAAAAAAATCTCATTTTTCCTTTTTATTTGGGGATAGGGATTCCAAGAAATTGCACACTGTATAAAGCAAAGGCTGATTGGCAGCATGTCTGGGAAGGCTTAAACCCTTAAGCCAAGTGTTTGGCTGCCACCATCTACTTTAACCCTACTCCCAACTCCTCTAAGGTTAAAAAGGGAGAGAGAGGAGAGAGAAAAAAACTGAAAAGGCCTTAAACCCCAGAAACCCAGAAGAACCCTGAGCTTCAGCCTTCAGTTCAGGGGCTGCACTTTCACAAAATATTCCACTTTTGCCCTCATTTCTTGAGCCCTCATCTCTCTGCCCCTCTCACTCTCTCTCTCTCTGTTTTGGTAAACCACTCTCCCTTTGGTGTACCAGAAATCAGATTGAATTGAAATTCATTGATTTTGCACTCACATCTTGGAGAGAGAAATACAGTACAAACCTACCCATCAATCCCTTTCATCATATATATATAAATTTCTCTCTATTCATCCATCCATCCATCCATCCATCTAACCCCTCATTGAGAATTCAGGAGAGAGAAAGGAATGAAGAAGAGGTCACCCCCTCCTGCTGCTGATTCTTCTTCTGCTTCATCCTCCCCTCATTGTCATCCTCATCATCATCATGTGTTGTTGATTACCATGATCATGAAGAGGATAAGCCCTCCAAGCCTAAAAGGGGTAGAAGAACCAGAGCAATTAACCCTAAGTCTGAAGATAAATGTCCCAATGCTACAACCCCCACCACTAATCGAAGGAGTTCTATTTACAGAGGGGTCACCAGGTATTCATCTCATTTTTATTGGTTTCTTTTCTTTTTAACATGGTATCAGAACCTGTTAACCTAACCAGTGCCAGTCTCGGATGGCATCCCGAGACCGGTAACAACTCTCAATGTGGGTCCCGCATAAAACTGAGAGTCCGAGCCTCGACATTAGATTAAAAAATAAGGGGAAAACAGAATTAAGAGCTCTAAATTGCAATTCAAGATTGAATTTTGATTTTGATTGGTTGCATGCTGGGCATTTGGCGTTGCCTGGGATGAAATCAGGCACAGATGGACAGGAAGATTTGAGGCGCATTTGTGGGATAAAAGTTGTTGGAATAGCATTCAAAACAAAAAAGGAAGACAAGGTGATTTGCAATTTGCATTCCCCATTTTTTTATTTATTTTCTATTTTTCCTTTAAAAGTCAGAACTGATATGATGCACTAGTCATGGAGATCCGTAATCTAGGTTAGTTTATGTAGATTAGTGATAATGATAGTTATTAATTAATTAATTAATTTTAATTATTCTGTATATTTATATTTATTTTTTTTTTTAAAACGCAAATCGGAGTTTGTTCTGTTCCGCCAAGGTGCTGACTATGTGCGTTTTTTGTTTTGTCTCCGTAACGTTCCTTTGCCGGCCTCTGCTCCTTAATATAGTTTATTTGGGTAAGTACAAATCTTAATCTCTGCTTTATTCAAATTTTTAATATTTTTGACAATATTTCGGCCGCAAAAAATACAATAATGATGGAAAAGGGGAAAAATCAAAGTCGAAAATGACAGATTCTTTTGATTGTGGGCTCACGAGTTTTCAATTTTCATTCTATAAATTTTTGTTGTCTTTTGGTAAATTTTTCTTTTCTGTCTCCTAATTGTAGGAGCGTATGACAGTGAAGTTGATGCAGCACGGACTTATGATCTGGCCGCACTTAAGTATTGGGGACCAGAAACCACATTAAATTTCCCTGTGAGTACCAATTTTTATATATGACTTCACTTCAGCCGGTGGTAATTAATTCCTCATTCTTATTTCCGGTCGAGATGGTTTCACTGGTTAGTCATGCTATGGAGGAGGAGTTGATAAACAAAATTGATTAACCCGAACGACTTTGAAATTAAAATTGGGTCTTTGTTTTCTATTGTATGAATATTGCTGAATTTGTATATTGGTTTCGAGTTTTTGCTCAAAAATATGTAAACAACATCATGTACTACTGTTTTTGGTTTTGAATGAGTTGATGAGTAGTGGGACACTAGGTAACATTGTCCTTGTTGGCCTTCAGAGGCTATGGTGGGTGGTTGATGGCAAAGCAGGTAGCGAGTACATTTACCTCACAAACAATGTGCTTTGTCCCAACTAGATTCCAACTGAGGAGGGAGGTTTAGGAGTTGGATCTTTTTTTCGTTCATTAGGATTTTCGAGTGATAAAATCCATATTTTAGAGAGAAAGACTTCTAATTAATTAGAATCGAAGGGAATTTATAGATTTCTTTGAGGGTGCATTCTCTATAATTTTCCAACATTTTCAGGGTTGAAAGTGTGGAGTGTGGAGCTTTAACTCTGCCTGTTAGATGGTAGTTCAACTCTATTGCAGGTCTTTCTCAAAAACGGGGTGGGGGAAAGGGAGACAGCCCTCAGATGCACTTATCCTATCTAATTCCTTTATATGTAGATAGAAAATTATGCGAAAGAGCTCGAGGAAATGCAAAATGTGTCCAAGGAGGAGTACTTGGCATCGTTGAGACGGAGAAGCAGTGGATTCTCTAGGGGCGTCTCTAAATATCGTGGCGTTGCTAGGTACATGTACATTCCTAAACAAAATCACTAATTTGCTGGTCATTCATGGTCATGGATCCGCCCCCTTTTCCTGATTTCTATTTTTGGCAATTGTAGGCATCACCATAATGGGCGATGGGAGGCACGGATTGGGCGGGTCTTCGGGAACAAATACCTCTACTTGGGCACTTTCAGTAATCTCCTCTCTCTCTCCCTCCCCTTTTACTTGATGATGCTTGGACTGATGGATATACATATACTCACTCTAAGGTGATACGAGAGACAAAGATACTTTAAGTTTGCACCCTTTTTGGTACGGTCCCTTTCTGTGATCCTGTATTGGATCTGCCATCATTCGTGATGGAATCACGTGGTATCACGTGAGTCAAAGATTGTTAAACCCTTCCGGGAGGGGGTGGTCTGATTTAGCATTTGGTGAAGATTATGACCTACTCAGATTCCTGCTTTTTGCTTTATTAAAATAAACTCTGGGTTAAAGTTTTTTAAAGTTGAGAGGCAGACTGAGATTTGAGATTAGTGGTTGGGTTTATAAATAATGATTTTCTATTTAGGGATAATAACCTGATTAGGTTAGACAGACACTTCATTAGCATCTATTGACTGTTGAGATGTAGCTGAAGTTTTTTCTATAAAAAACAGAAAAGAAAAGAGAGATGACTTTATTAGAAATATGAAGTGCCTAATTAAGCGCCACCTTGTGTGGTGCATCATGCTATTACAGGCCCTCGCATGTCCCATCACATCTCTCGTTGCTCCACTCACTTAAAGTACTTGTTCCGTCCAGATTGTTTGAACAAACCACATCAGATAAACATGTATAATTGCAACCGACCACCATTTTTTCGGCCAGTGAGGTTTTTAGTCTAGTGGTTAAGGTGGTACCAATACCGTAGTTACCCAGATCGTGGAATCTTCCAGGATTAGTCTAATTCAGGCTTATAGATTTGAAATCACGGTATGCCAGATCATCCATAACGGGAACATAGTACCTGGGGTTTATGTTGATTGATATTTGTTAATGGTGATTGATACTACCTTGGTTGTCATAATCAAACTCAGTAATATTTTTGGATTGGGGGCTTTTAAAACAGGAATGCAGATGCCGGAATTTTCCTTTTTTGGGTGGGTTGAGGGCCACAGCCCACATTATGATTTGTATGTTAGTATAGTTTCTCCAATGTCCCATCCCATCTCCAATTCTGCCACTTTCCTTGGGCACATGTTCCGTCCTAATTCCCCAACAAATCACACCAGATAAACATGTATAATTGAAACAAGCTACAATTATTTCGTCCAACAAGGTCTTAATCTAGGCACCAAGGTCAATATCATCGTTATCAGGATCGGGGATCACCCGGGTACATGAATGCAGTGGGCGATGTAATTATACTAGTTTGAAGTGTTACATTCAAGGCTGTTGTACACCAATTGTCCAAAATAAGAACAGTGACACTGGGAGTTCATAGAACCGGAATTCTTGGGGGTAGTAAGCCTGCTTTTTTAAAAAAATTAATAAAAGAAATACATAATTAAGGTGGGGCTATAAGATCCTATTTCCCAACTATGTTAGGGCTCTGTAGTAGCTTGTTGGTCCCCCACCATGTTTTATTCGAGTTGGCGAAATCCAGCAATCTGCCCCGTATGTGGCAAGATGTCTTGAGGGGGATCACCTATTCTAGATTTTATTAAAAAGAACAACCCATCTCCGCTGAGTCCCCACAAAAAATGGTTTGGATATTGATAGGGATTCTCTTGCCCTAAATTTTGATAAAAGAAGGCATTAAAAATTCATTTCTTTCCCTTTTCGAAATTTTTTAATGCGCTTTTATTTAGAAAAACAAACGACTACGGGGAAGGATGAGTAATGGTCAACTGACTCAACCCAATTGGACGTGTCACATGTGGACTGGTTTCATGCACATCTTATCTCAGTCCCCCTGCTGACTAGATCTTGTCTAGCCCACCGAACCAATAATTAATTTGGTTCTGATCTCGGATTAACTTAAGTCCCTTGCTGGTTTGATTTTATCACTCAAAAGGCTTTGTTTTGTGTCTTGTAATGTTTCTTTCAAGTCGAAAGATTCCCATTGTTGAGTCCTTCATGTAACCCTCTCTTTTACGGAATGATTGCTTATGTGCTTGAAATTCGACAACTAATTCATCATCTGCCACAAATTTTCATGGTTTTCATGTGTCCTTGTATGTATTATTGATTAAAATTATCAATGTGACATTGACTGAAAGGGTAGCAGAGTAGTTTAAACTCCACAAAGAGCTCCATTATGTCGGGTCACACTCAGGATAAGGTCAATCGGTTTATAGTATATCCGGTTTGGATTGAGTTCTGGTGGGATCATTTCAGGCTCATGTTGAATTTTGTGGTCTCTTTGTTTGTTTGATAACCTTATCAACAAAATGAAAGAGAGACCAAAGCAGTATTAGAGTGCAAGGAACTGTATCGATGTAGGTTGGAATTAGATTTAGATCAGCTGCTAAGGCAATTCAATCCGTTATTATACTCTTGACTGATTAATTTTTGTTCATTATAATAGATTTGTGTCTGTGTATTAGAAAAGTAATAAATAAACAGGATAGAGTCTTCACTTCCTATTTCAATGTTGAATTATTTGTTATTCAGTTTTTAACTTGGAAATTCATGTTTTGGTTTTAAGGTTCACAAGAAGAGGCAGCTGCAGCTTATGATCTGGCAGCAATTGAGTACAGGGGTCCTAATGCTGTGACCAACTTCGACATTAGCAATTACATTGGTCGTGTGAAGAATCTCATGCCAACAGGTGCCCAATCTCAACAGCCAAAACCCAACATAACCAAACCTGTCCAACAACAACAAATGAAACCACAGAAAGAGGAAGACGGGCAAGACGATCAACCAGAAGTACAAGAGCAGCATGATTTGCAAGAAGTCCGAAAACAAGAGGAGATGGCAATGCCGTCTCAGTTTGAGTCTAAGCACGATATTAGCTCCAATGACCACTCACCCATGCTCGTGATGGGCTCACATGAGGATGACGAGGATAGAGAAAACAACCCTTGGAGTTTTTGCTTGGACACAGGGGACTATGATCCCCTCCTTGTCCCCGATATCCCCCTCGAAGAAGATGGAAGAGTGCTCGATCTATTCGATCAAACAGGCTTTGAAGATAACATCGATTTCATCTTCGAGGGGAGGGGAATTCATTCACTATGGATGACACCTACTTTGGTGGCAACAAGGGTGTCAAACCCTCCGAAGACTTGAACAAGAAAGTGGTAATCTCATCAAAGACAGAAAACTCGATATCGTGTTCGTCATCCTCTCCTTCATCTCCTTCTTCAACTACTAGCTTAGTATTATCATGTCAACTGTGATGCTCGAAGAGCACTTTTTTCTTTTAAATTCCCATGTACCCTTTTTCTTAGAATTCCCCCTCCCCCCCTTCCCTTCTCTTGTTGTTGTTCCTTGAGCTTTAGTTTTTTTCAGTTAGGAGGAAACTTGAGGATGTGTGTGTGTGTGTGTGTTCTTTTCTAGGAAGAAGAAAAAAACATAAAAATTTTGTTTCTTGAAACTAAAAGTTTTGCTGTCAAACGAGGGACAAAAATGCATAAGTTATGATGAATTGAGTGTCCTTGAGTAGTTTCAGCTCTCTGTCTCTGTCTCTGTCTCTGTCTTTCTGTCTCTCATTTTCAGGAGGGTCAAACAAGTTTAGGGTTTGGTATGGAAATGGGGAAGCTGTCTTGGTTGTGTGGGATGTATGGATAAGGCAGGTGAAACTGCATACTGTTTGCCTCATCCTCGGATTTTAGCTTTTTGGATAGAAATAAATAACACCACCCAATGGTTGCTCTTCAATTGGATCAACTGTGGTCCTAATCTTTTTTATTATTATTATTATTATTTTATCTTTTTGGATAAAAAAACTTAAATAAAAATGAAATAGGGACTCGTAAAGTGAACGATACTTACGTCTGTAATTCACTAAATCTCTACTCGAGATTCATATTGAAATACTCTTGTAGTTGATCTTGTGGAAGAGATCGCCCTCAATTGCGTATTTCTGTTCGCTTTTCGTAGATTCATATTATTGTGATATCTTTAGAAGGAGATATTGATTGTTCCAATTAACTCTTTAAAAATAATTATAAGTTTAAAAGTAAGGGTACAACTATAAAAATATATGACTCTGTCTGCCACGTTGTCATCAAGTCGAGTCTGTCACCTCCTAACTCGGCGTTGGTTTAAAATAAATAATTACTTTCCAAATACCGTACACACTCATTCAACTTTAAAATATGGTATATAAATGTCTAAACTCTAGAGTATAATTTATTTAAATATAAAAACCCTTAAATTAAAATATGTTAATCAGAGATGGAATTTGGAATGGATTATGATTGGAGTCCAAAAGTATAAAATATGTAACTTCCAATTTTGAAGGGTAGTCCTAACACTTAGTAAGCCCAACATTCAAGCTCAAATGTAATCCATGGTGCATTCGATGGGCTGGGCTTTGTAAGATCCAAAACGTTGTTTCCAAGATTCATTTCTGTAGGGACCCAATGCATCCCTCTCTCTCTCTCTCCCTCCCTCCCTCCCTCTCTCTCTCTCTCTCACACACACACAAATAGCGAAATGGCGAAGGGATAGTCACCTAAACCAAAACATAAACTAGATGAAAAACGAACCCCTTGAGCTCAATATTAAGAATCTTATAACCGAACTCAAATGGAGAAATGTACATCTTGACATTATAGTAGATAGGGAAGTAAGTCAGCCCAGCCAGCTCGACGAACCCTCTAAATCTGCTCAATGGATGCTCCATCAATGCCCGGTTTGATCAATGTTTGGCTCAATTAGCCCCATCTACATTGGTCATTGAGGATTCTTAGCAGTGAACTATGGAATTATACTGTGTGAGACTCGCGGCCGGAACAAACATCGTGCATGTCACTTTTTATACGTCCAGTAAACTAGATGATCCATGTGATAAGCTAAAATGGAATGTTGAGTTATCAAAATTTTACTTCATCCTTAATGTCGCTCTGGAGGAAGTTCAATTGGATCCGAGCCCTAAATTTAGATTACACATATATCAATCTTAATTATGTCATTTCGCACCCAATATTTTTTTTTCCGGCAGGGAAGGTGGAAGCTAGAGGGATAGGCAATGTGGATCAGCTGTGCAATTAAGTCAGGGCAACAAATCTATACAACACCACCACTTCACGTGGATGAGCGGTTTTCGGGACGTGAGGAGATCTAAATATAAATGTAAATGTAACGTGACGACACTTCTATATCGAGCAACTTCCTATATATATACGGAAGCTAACCTAAATGACATAAACTTAAAATAATTTGAGGGTGGGGGGTAATCTACTACTATAATGACAAGACAAGAGAGGTGGGGGAGAGAGAGAGAGAGAGAGAGAGAGGGGTAGGGGTGAGCATATGACAGATACTCGTGCCAGCCAGCCAGCCTTTGCCTAACTTTGACTAAACTTGCTCCAAACTACCACTGGGAAACTTCAAAACACTAATCAAATAAATATAACAAAAAAGAACCCAAAAATCCCATTGGACCTCAAAATGACCTGCTTTTACTAAACCAAGCAAAGGAGGGGGATGGGGAGGGGCCACCCCCAAAACAAAAAGACTTGACATGATCACCAAAGAGACAAGAGACATTGAATGAGTCAGGTTTGCACTTGCCCACTTGCTCAGAATAGGATGGGGCATGGGCATGCTCTTAAAGGAGTAGAGTACCCCCATTCTTATCCACAAAGAGGAAACCTTACCCACACACACTTCATATGCTGCTTTCCCCACTATTCAGGAGTTTCCCAAATTGGGTGCCCGCACCCCACCCACCTGCCATAACTATGAACCGAGACACTCTCTTCAAAGACATCCAATAAAACTCCAACAAGCTAGATATAATCAAAGACCGGATCGGATCGGATCTTGAACACCTTATTTCCTTCAAGACACTGGACAGGATCTAAGGAGATTCAAATTAAGCAACCTTACTTGTACAATCAAAGAGGGTACGCATTTCCCAGAGACCAAACAAATGGGGAAACATATCATACCCAACAAAACAATACACAAACATCTCTATCATGCCGAGACAAGGTTATAATCTATTTCAGCCTGGCAATCCGCAACTCCAACCAAGGCTATTAAAACAAGCTTAATAGCAGCAATAATGAAAGTAACATCCATAGCAGAGAGAATGAGGTAATATAATGCAAAAGAAAGTTATTGATCAAACCATATTTATACTATTTACTGTGGGTTTTTAAGCATAGCTACATCACAATATATATAGTTTCAAAACAAGAAAACTTGTCCAAATAAGGGGCCTTTTCCCATCCTTGTGTGGCCCAACTTCAACTACTGCTGGATGGGAAACTGTCTATGAAATCCTAAATTAACTATGGTGCAGCAATAAAATGCAAAGCTAATGAGGGTCCTCGGATAACTCTAAAAGGAAATTTAAAAGACAGGACAACTAAAATTCAGGAGGTGAAGCTTTCACCTTTTGACTGAAGAGATCTTAAAGCAATCACCTTCTCAGAATATACAGCTGGGTTGACCTTGATTGACGATGCTGATGCCATCCTCGATCGCTCAAAGGTTCCAAATGGGAGCGTCTTGCCTCGAGAGCTGGTCAAAGTCAAGGTTGAAAGGAACGCCAAATCCAAAGTCCGCCATGTTGTCATTCAGAGTCATCGCAAATGGAGAATCAAATGCCCTGCATTGATCCAACTGGTTTTCACCCGATGGCAGAACAGAACTGCTCATGTTGCTGGTCCCCTGGGACACGTTGCTTCCAAATGAGGTTCTCTGGCCGCAAAAACCATTGTCCATAGCGAGCTGCACCTTTGGTTCAGGCCGGTTAGCTTCCACATTTGCACTTTGAAACCCAGCGCCACCTAAGGCAGCCTTCGGGGTGGAGAAGCCATTGTCCATCTGAAATTGTAGCTTCTGTTGTGTTTGCTGGCTGTTCTTCATGTTCATGGTCATTACCTGCGAAACATTGCCTCCAAGCATAGCACCCTGGCCAAAAATACCATTATCGAACTGAAACTGACCCTTTGGTTGTCCTTGATTGTTGCTAATGTTCATTCCATGCGAAGCATTATTTCCAAACATAACACCCTGGCCACCAAGGTTGCCATCCATCGGAAGCTGAGTGTTTTGCCGGGGTCGATCACTACCTTCCATAGCATTCGCACCTGAATTCACATTCTTGTTTGGGTGAAGGGCATTATCGTAAACTGACATGAGGTTGGATATCATCTTTTGGCCGTCTTCAGGAAGTCCAAGTCCAGAAACATTGAAAGAGGCTGGTGCCTGAGTCACAGATTGCAAGGACAGCTTCTCTTGTTGCGCAAAGGATGTCGGGAAGTGCTTAGGATCAAATGAATGGAGATTTTGATTGTTGTCCTGAAGGTTAGTCACCCCAATCCCATGAGCTTGATTAAACTTGAATGGACAGTTCAATTGATGATTATTTCGGGAATTCCTATCAAGGAATCCAAGGCGTCCATCGCTGTAAGGGCACTGAGGGTACTCACAGACAAAGACTTTATGATCCATAGCCATCTGTGACCCAGATGAAGGCTGCTTCCTCTTGTCAGCAAAATCCATGTTTGTATCCATAATCTCTCCCTTGATTGCAGGAGCCATCATGGGTGCCACGAATTTCTCTCTTTCAGCTCCGACCCCAAAATTGAAGAGATTGATATGCTGGGGCTTGCATTCGTCTACTTCACCTTGGGGATCAGTGTCAACCCCTTCAACGTCATAGTCACTAGTATCACTAATGACCAAAGACCCACTTCCACCAGCTGAAGGAGGCGGGCACCTATCAGGATACAATTTCCGAGCCAAGGTCTCCTCCTGATTTATGATAGCCAGCCATGTGGCACTTTCCTTGGCTGTCATCTTATCCTGCAAGCACTTTGACTGGCGAACAAGCTTTCGGATCTTCGCTATATCGGGTGACATATGCTTGATGACGGCTGTGAGAACACTCACCTTCCAGGCCTTCTTGAGATCATGAGGTTTCTTGTATGGAGGTGGCCCCTGATCCTTGGGGAGACCGAGCTGAGGCCACCATTCTTCATTGCCTGTGGGCCACCATGGAGGGGGAACGCCCTTCTCTAAGGGGAACCGCCTCTGGGGTGGGTCACAGTGCTGCATCAGAGCCGACAATAGGGAACCAAGTGTGGTGTCCTGGAGCTCTTGTAAGGTGTGAGGGGTTGATGCCACCACACTGCAGTCCTCATTACACCCGGGAATTGAATTCTCTGCCTGGTACTTGGCAATGGCAGCAGGGCCATTCCTGTCAAATCTCACCTTCTCTTTCCACCAAGCCCGGAGATTGTCAGAGGCTCCACTAACAGGTTTTCCCTTCTCAGGGATTATCCCATAAACAAAACCCTGAGCCTTGCACACTTCCATCATCTTCAACATGTACTTGAGAATTCCATCCTGGGCCCTTGACATCTTCTTTCTTCGGGCTTGCTCCTGGGACTGGCGCTGCTTGGCACTATCAGCTCCTTCCTTACTCTTATCTTTGTTCTGTTCCTTGAGCTTCTTGAGAAGCATTCTATCTCTCCACATCCTACGCTCAAGCTCATCAACATCAACCTCTTCATCAGAGTAATCCTCCTCAACATTTGTCTCAGTCTCACCCTCACGAATGGCTTCTCCCTCCCCAGGGACAGATGAGGGAGGAGCATAGAAACCAAAGTTAGCACAGTAACCCATTTCTTCAAGGATGCCCATTTTGCAGCAGAAATCAAATCAACCTCAGGTCGGTCAATCACAAACTACGTACTCGTCTCGTCCTTTCTCAAAGGAAATATTTGATTACTAGCTGTTCAAGTCTTTGATTGAGATAATTGAGTCAACAACTTCCCATTCCAGGAAGAAATCCACCCAATTTGATAATCCCCTTGGATGCTTCTCACCTACAAAGCGCAAAAAGGGCATAAATACAAGAACATACCAAGTTCCAAGCCTTATTACCAAATCAAGAGAGATCGGATTCAAAGAACACAGTAGTCCTGAATTTAATGTCACAGATAGGATTCACACTTATCATTAAACATCGCATTGAGAAATTTCGGCATGTAAAACACGTATACACCACAAAAGAGTAACTCTCACATTACATTTATGATTTAACTACCAAAATTACCATTCTAAAAGAAAATTAAGCATTAAAACAAACAAAATCGGAGAAGCTAACATTTCGATTCGATTTCCTTATCCTTTTCCTTTCCTTACCCGTCCTCTTTTTCTCTAGTTCCCCGTGATTAACGGGATAGCAAACGTAACCAAGAAGCTTAAGTTTTGGAAAACAGCTCAAATACGAGAACCACCCAAAAACAAACCCATCCCCAATGCAATATTTCAATTGCATCGCCAAAAGACAAGCACCTGATAAGGAAACAATCAAGATTCAAGAACCTAATGCACACAGTTTTACCACTAACAACCCTCTCCCCCTCCACCAAAAGGAAAAAGGGGGAGGGATTCGGTTCTGAAATCATCCATGCTCACCAAGGGCTAAATCAGGTCCTCGGATAAACTGAACCTCGCACAAAACCACTACAAATGGTACAACACAAAGGGAAGAAAAAGGGACTAAATTTTTTAAGAGAAGCAAAAATAATTAGATATGGACCATCAGATCTACCTGTCTATATGTATAAATTTATATATAACCCTATACACACAAATCTTTTGGATCCTTTTGCAATTATTCCCAGCTAAATATAATCTAAATCAATTGATCAAATTTCAACCCACTTTGTCATCTACAAGCGATTCAAGTCAGCCAAGCAAACAATTTCAATCCCCATATATACACAATGAAATAAAATGAGAACAAAATATCGAAATATGTGATTTACTGACGAGTACACCCAAAAACAAATAAAAAATTTACTTAAATCCCAAAAAAAATGGTGGCGGATAAACAGAAAACAGAAATGCGAGGAGAGGGAGAGATACCCCCACCCACAAACCAAAAAAAAAGCACACATCTTTCATCGTGAAAATACGAATGGGCATCGATTAAATATACAAACCTCGAATTAGTCATAGCAATAATTTCCACAAGGCTCGAAATTAAATGAAAACCCCTCAACCTCGAATCATCCCAAGCCCCCTCCCCCAAAAAAAAATTAGCATAAAATTCAGCAATCAAACCCAGCAAACAAGAAATCAAAGATCATCAATACAAACCAGGAACTGAAATGAAAGCGAGGAAAGCCATAAAAACAGCATATTTCAGCAGAAGACAAGCTCAGAAGATGCATAAATAAAGGCACAAATCTAATGAAGTTAACATACATCGATCAAAAGGGCTAGTTTGTTGCGCTTACCTCTTTGAATATATGAAATGGAGAAAAATACCCAGCCTCTATCTATGCGTTGGGTTCAGCCATGAACGACCCCCAGCAACGTCTAAGCTGAGAATGAGAAAGAGAAAGAGAGGGGGAGGGAAGGGAGAAAGAGAGAGACTTTTGGCGTTTGCTACTTTGCTTTGCTTTTTCTCTATTGGAAGACAAATGGTGATGGGGTAGAGAGAAAGAGAGAGAAAAGGGAGGGAGAAGAGAGGGAGAGAGAGAGATGGTCTGCCGGGGGGTTGGTCTTGGGGTGTACAGTAAAATTTTGTTTTAGAGCAATGCTAACCGTAGTTAGGTTATATAACCCTAGTTAACAACAACTGGGTTTTCTCTTTTTCCTTTTTTTTGTGGTTTTTGGGAGCGTAACGTGAGGGTTGGTTATTGGGTGTGTAGAGCTTCACCAGACATCTCCTGTCCTTCTTGATCATCTGCCCTACACGTTTCACTGTCACTAGGGCTTATGATTAGGATTTAGTGACAAAATATAAATAAAATTGTAGACATTTTGTGATACTTAAATTTGCGGCTTAAAATGTTGCTAAGTCGAGCTATGGTAGTACTTCTTGTCCGGAAAAAAAAAAAAAATTGCTGTATTTAAGCCTAAGTCGATCTTTTTCTGCTATTATTTGGATTATGTGAAACTTTATATTATTTTCATTTAATGAAATTTCAAATTTATTATACAATTTTTGCGTATATATTCCACAGTTTTTTTAAAACAATTATAATTATATATGAAACCGTGCAAGTAACTAGTACATCTATTTTCCGCATCGTGGCTTTCAACTTAAGTAGAATAACGTACAAGCTTTGGTACAATAAATACCCTTAGATCTTAATCGTCTTAATTTTGTTACCTCATTATGATGGATTTAGCTTGTAAATTAAAATGTAGTAGTGTGTTCCTTATCATTAACGTCAATAGGAAGATTGATAAAATTTGACGTACAAGGGATCTAAATAGATTATTCTAACTTAATTACCGTCTACTAAATTTATATCAATCATATGATAACATCATTACCTTTATTATATATTTCTATATACGTGTTTTGATGTAAGTATTTTTAAAAATTGTTACGTAATAATATTTAATACATATTATTGTGTTCAAAACACAAGTTGGGTTAAATTAGTTCGGTACTTTATTGTAAATAAAGTCCCATATATATATATATATATATATATTAATATAGGTTAATTTAAGTGATTTGATGTATTTTTTTCCTCTTCCATTTCTTAGATCAGGATCACAAAATGGTCCTTGATACATGTGATAATTTCTCATAGTTGAAATATTTTACAAGAGCAAATATATCAAGAACACAGATACGCTTTACATACAGAAATGGGAATACAAGAAAATCCATAAGGCTTCTGATTCTGATTTCTGTCTTTTTTAAGCCAATTTTTGTCTGTAAGATAATATCCTAAATTTGATTAAAATCTACCTGCCCAAGGCTACCAAAAACTAGGTTTAAAAAACTCAAGTAAATCTCCGTGTTACGAATGTTAACGTTGAACAAAATAGTCAGATTGAATTGTACTATGATCCACCGTTTATTTTGTGTTCTTTTTTTAAGATAATAATAACGTGATTTAGTTTCGTTTGATGTATAATTAATAAAAGTATATTTTTAAAGGGATAAGAAGACCCCGCGATTTACCCAAAGGGATAAGAAGTTTTTAAATACGGGACTAAAAGTAATGTTAGAAACCAACAAAAATGGTTGTGAATATGCCATGGAAATTCATTTCCTAAAATAAATTCACCTCATTCACTAACTATAAAAATTTCAATATGATATTTAAGAAATAATAAATTGAAAATCCTTGCTCATTAATTAAATGCACAAGTATACTTTAAACACATGCAATATCATTAGTAATTGATGAAGGTTACATGTGATATAAATCTATTATAGTATCTTTCACTGTCATAACGAATAACTTTTAAACCAATAAAATGTTGGCTAAAATAGTAGCATCTTGCTCTGATATAACAGAAAAATATAAGTTTAAATTCTCAAAATACACTTATTGAAAATACTTTTTCGCAACTCAAAAGGGATTACACATTATTTTTTTTAAAGGATTGATTTATTTTGTGATATATTATAGCATGCCTAACACGCTAATTATATAAAAATTCCGTTAACCCATATAAAAGTAGAAAATATTTTTTCAAATTTAAGAAGGTATGGTCTATTTTTTAGATTTTAGATTACCAAAAGATTCTATTACTTTCATATTTTAAATTCATGATGCATCAAAAAAATTAATTCATTTTATTGAAATTTGTACAAACCTTAGCTTTAGGATCGATTCAAAAGATAAAACTTTAGGCATTGTATATCAAAATAAAACAACAATAATGTGTTTCAATCACATGTAAATTTTATTACACATTAACATGTATATTAAATATATAAAAACATAACATAAAATTCTTATATATATATATATATATATATATATGAAAATTTGTAGAAATTCGTAAATGTCTAAAGATATATATTTATTTTATTTTTATTTTTGTTATGGACGAGTAAATAAAAATATAATTGTAGAAAAGTTGGGGACATCTTTCGAACTTGGGACGTGCGGTGGTGACCGGGGGCAAAAGCGGGCACTGACTCCAAAAAGGCCCTCACTCCAAAGCCTACCTTCGCGGAAGGAGTCATTACTTTAATAAACTACCGAAAATCGCCCCAACTAAAATAAGTTTTTTTTTCTCCTGATGGAAAGTAGAATTTACTTTTTATGAATTTTCTTATTTCTAGTTGGTTATAAAAAATTCTCTTATTTCTAGTAATTATTCTAGAAAAAAAAGGGAAAAAGAAAGGGAGGAGGGGGAGAAGTCGCGTAGAATTTGACCCTTCACCCTTTTCCAAATGGCCACGTATTGGTATTGACCCACGTGCGTTAATGACGGATTTCAATGGGTGGTTAATAAAGTTACGATGGTCTTAATGTAAGCTCTTTAGTTAATTATGGCAGAAAACAGAGTTAAGGTTGCTTAACCATATTAAATAGGGTCTTTGGACAATATTAGTTCAATTTTCAGCATATTAGACTCCACTAATCTAATTTTTAGGGCTTGTTTAGTTGGATGTAATCAAAGTGGTAAAGCAATCAAATTGGTAATAGTAATTACATTACCATGTTTGGTTACAACTTTGTAATGCAATCAAAATTACACTGTAATCACATTAACCTCTACCTATGCAATTACAATTATTTGAACATTTACTAAACAATCATGATTACATCCATCTTTGTAATCAAATTTTAACATACTTCCAATAATTCTCTCCACCCCCTCCCTCTCAATTCCATATGCATTTTCTCTCTCCTCCTTGACAAGTAAAAAATTTATCTATTTGATAAGAAAATTAATTTTTCTTCTTCTATTATCTTAATATATGATATGATCGTTAAGTCATTAAGAAAAAATTTCAACTTTAATATTTTGGATTTAAAATTTAAGTATTCAATTAAAAAGGTAAAAAAGCTTAAATTAAATTTTTTACATCAAAATTTTTTTACTTGTTAACACTTATCTTTAATTCAATAAATATTTATCATAAATAAAATAATTTTAGTTTGTATTTTTTATCCATGAAAAAAATTCAAAACTAGAAGAGATTGAAAAAGCTCAAATATAAATTTAGAGTTTAAAATTTTGTTATATGAATAACATTTATCTTCACCACGACAAACATTTATTACCATTAGAATAATCCAATTGATCTTTTTGCCACCAAAAAATTTAAAATTAGGAAATATGATATAAAAGATTAAAAAATTTTCAAATATGATTTTGAATTTAAAATATTTTCGTGTGGATAATATTTATCTTTATTACTATATTTATTGTTATTAGAATAATATAATTGATATTTACAATAAAACTTGATTATTTGATAGAAAATATTTTAAAAAGCTCAAATCTAAATACGTAACTCAAATTTTTATTTAGATAGCATTTATCTCCACTACGATAATTTAATTACTAACTTTTGTCATTAAAATAATCCATTATCATTGTGATTACATTATACTTTTTATATAACCAAACATGGTAATGTAATTGTTGTCTCATTACATTACATATCTAATTACATTACATAATTGATTACATTACATCCCTATTTCATTACACCCAACCAAACGCCACATAAAAATTAATCGTTAACCTTTAAAATTAGCCTTTAATGATCTAATCTTTCGCCTTATTTATTATTTTTAGTACGCCGTCAATTTATAATGACTATAAAAGCACTTTAAAATTAGGAAAAATATAAAAAGAGGTTTGACTTTAATTTCAAAAATTTGTGACGTCATTGTGTTATTGAGTTATAATCACCCTAACTCGGTGACATATTAAAAATAATAAATAAAATGAACAGTTTTAATTATTAAAAACTACTTTAAAATATTAAATAAGGGTTTTTGGATGAGAATAATACGAATTTTTGGGATATTGGCCAAAAAATAATATGATTTTTTTATTAGTTGTGAACGTAATGAACCGTATCATTATTTAATGATATTAGAAAACAACGAGTTTTGGGGGATGAGATTCGTGTAAAAACTAACATGTCAAGTGAACCTAATGCGTGTATGGCGAGTAAAAAATTTGACCCTGAATTTTGACTTAGTTTAATTGTTTAATGTTCACATAAGTAACCTATGAAAGTTTGACTTAATCTCTACCTCTTTTTGTAGCCATTAAACAATTAATTTAAGTCAAAATTCAAGGTCAAAATTTAAACTCCATTGTACTTTTATTAGTTCCACTTGACACGTTAACTTTTAGACAAGTCCTAACCCTCAAAACTCGCTCGTATTCCGATATCGTTATTATTGTGTTCATAACCAAAAAAATTCGTATTATTTTTTATTAATACCTCAAAAACTCATTTTATTTGCGTCCAAAATCCTTAAATTAATTAATGGTATAAGGTTAGACTTTTATCGTATTGTAATTTTATTTTATTTTATTTTTTTGGAAAGGGGTAAGAAAACCAACTAGTAGGTAGCTCTTTTCTCAAGGGTTCTACCCAAGTTGTCCTCCATAAGAATCGAGAGTAGGGAGGGGAGGAAGGAAGAGTATCCCAAGTACAAGTTGTCCTCCATAAGAAACATGTCTGTATATTAGGAACTGTTGTAATGTGCTTATCGGACATCGGTTCGGAGGGAAATAGAGCTGCGGATTGGGTCGCAAGATTAGGTCTTTCCATTACTTCATTCACTTGGTTATATTCCGCACTTAGATCCTATCCTCAAATTCATAAATTAAGACACGCTAAATATGTAATATCTAATTCATATTAATGAAAAAAATGAAGAAATTTTGAAATTATATCGTGAATTACATAGTGATATCTACCTGATTATCCTTCTAGATTCATAAAATATCCTAAATTTAAATTTAAAATACAAACGTATATGACTAAGCCAAATTCAATTGACATATATACACACACGTTCTACCATCAAAAGAAAATAAAAAGGGAAAATTATAATATACAAATAAATTAAAATAAATATCTTTAAAGTGTCAAGAGAGTTTATTTGAATGATATTTATATCAACATTTATAACAACTTTTAACTTATTTCAACTTATTTAAATTATAATAATTATAACAGCTAATTATTTGAATTAATTTCAACTTACAATAGCTATAATATAACAACTTATTTTTTCAGATATAATAACTTATCTTAACATTGATTTGGGACAAAATTGAGAATAACTATTCCAATTTCGCTACGTTATTTCTTTTAGCTTAATTAATATGATTGAACCTTTTCCTTCTCTTTTCTCACTTTACCTATTTTTTTTATAAATTATTGGGGTTATTATTGGGCTAATAACAACTAATGGTAAGTCTTTTTTACTTTAAATTTTTCAATTGAATAAAGATATAAAGTTAATTATTATTTTTCTCTAATAATTTTTTTCCTTCTTGTTAGAATTTGAGTTTCTCTCATTATTGTAAGAGTTTGAGTTTTTCTCTTTTTTTTGTGAGAGTTAGAGTTTCTTACCTTTATGCGAGAGTCTCGTTCTCACTTTTTGCGAGTTATTTCTCTTATCGATACGTGCAAGTTTTATTAGGATTATTTATTCAATTGAGGTATATTTTTGATATTTTTGTGAATTAATTTCATTGATTTTGAATGAAAGTGATTCAACAATACAATTTCATTTGATTCGATCAAAGTGATGTATGTTTATTTAGATAGAATCTATTATATCACACGAAATCTATTATATGAAGTTATATTTTAAGTCGCCGATATTTGAAAAAAACATATTAAAGTCGAAAAATATAATTTATGGTCATATTGATGTTCCAAGCATAAAGTTGAATAGAAGTACAATATTAATTTTATCGAAATAAAGATCAGTTTTAATATTTTAAATTTCTTTTTATTACAAAATTATCTTTTTAAATACAGTATGAGTTTTTATTAATAAAATTTTTCGTTCTATTAAAAGAAATAATTGAAACACACTTTAACAACTTAAGAGTTGACATTTGAAAAAATAAGGGTTTGATTTTCCTCTGAAAAACAGTTATATTTTTGTATGATTTTGACATAAAATATGACAATAATCCTGTTTTGACACATTGATTAGACATAATTTTAATTCATATAATATAATGGGTCAATTTTTTGATAAAAAATTCTCATATAGTAACTTTTCAACGCATTCCTCAATTTTATTTTTATTATACTAATAAATAAACGTTTTTTTTAAATTTGTTTGGGAATCGGCAGGTGGCGTTGAATACAAAAAAAAAAGAAAAAGAAAAGGGGAGCCGCCAGCCAAGCAGAGAGTTGAAGGGTGTGGCTATGGCCTGGCATCCCACGTGCTGTCTCCCTCCATTAACCAATCATATCTCTCCACGTATCGGAAGCCTCAAAGAGTGATCCCGACCCCACTCGTTTCGTCGTTTCTTGGGCTACGTGTCATTTCTCACGTTGAGGGCCATTCCCCCTCATACTCCCCTGTCCCACTCCCCTTTGCCTTATCTCTTAATTCGTCCGAAATTACTAAATTAACCTCATACCTTACACTTTCCTCTCTTTTTTTTTTTTAACTCTTTTTATTTACTTGGATCTTGTTTTTGCGCAGTCAAATTAGTTTACTCTTGTAAATTAAAAAAATAAAAAAATAAATAATTATTATTAAAATAATAAATATTATAAAAAATTAATTAAAAGTAAAATAAATTATGAAACGACAGAAATAGCTTAAATTTATGGCAAAAATACTGATGTCAAATCACGACAATGCGTCTATCTCAAAACCAATCAAATCATAGACTACAAAATGTGAAATTTTCTTCCAGATAAGATTCATAGTTTCATACGACTACTATTTTGATCTTATTATTAATTGTCTTATTTAAGTTAATTAACTATGAGAAAGACATGCATGGAAAATAAATAACTAATTTTTCTTTTTAGTGAAATACTCCATGTTATTTTTCACCAAAACATGAGAGGATATATGTTCCTAGCTCATATGTTAACAAGGTGATTGAATGAAAGGAAAAATATATGAGATTTTGTTACAAATTCTTATATTAAACCCCATTTAATTGGGTATGGGTTTAATAAATTTAGATTCAATGGGTTTAAAACCCATACTCTACCCGAGACCCGTTTAAAACTCGGACACATTTTATGTTTTTTTGAAAATCCAAACCGCAACAGGCAATAATAACATATTGTAATTTGAAATTTGTAAACCCTACCCAAAGTCGGTATCTCACTTCCTTCTCCCTCATTCACACAGACCCTCGGATTATTTTATTTTTTTCCAATTAGTGTGTTTCACTTGTGAAAAGTATTAATGGATTTGGTATATTTGGTTTGTACAATAGGTTGGTTGAAAGATAAGTTAGTATGATGGTAAAGAGGTTATATGCAACAACATTGCTTGCATTTACAATAATATTAAACAGGGCAAAAAATACTAATTTTTAAAACTTATTTATGATAAAAATATATTAGATCCCTTTAAGACCCGTTGACCCACCGGGTCCGAGTCCTCGTCTCGGTTCGGGTCGGGTATAGGTCCAAAAAGTTAAATGGGTTTGGGTCCCGTTGGACCCGACCCGGTTCGAGCCATTGCCATCTCTATCCGGATGACATGTCATGAAGTTAGGCTCACAAAATGCTTCTATTTTTACTCTCATCCAACCATTTGGTGACGTATATCGTAGGAACATATATTCCCAAGTGCATAATTAACGTTTTAAGATTTTATGGGATTAATATAATGATGTGTCATCCTAGGAGTATATGCTCTCGGATAGATATAAGAATTTATAATTTTTCTTGTGTTATAATATATGTCACTTTATAGTCACAATGATATATCAATAACCAGTTTATCAATTTGTCTTTAGTAATTGCTTTTTCTCTTATTTTTTCATTAACTTTCTTCACTTTTAAATAAACCTTAAAAAATTTGATCATTTAATATAAATTTTATCTTAAATTTTATATTTTATCGGTATTACCTCAAAACTTAAAAAGAAAAAGTATTTAAAATGGATAGAATAAGTAAATAGATTTTGTATCTCCTTTGTGGTGACAATCATGCGAGAAACTGCCCAAAAAGCCTCAAAATTTCCACCATTAATTAGGATATTTTAATTAATTAATATTTTTATAATCCATGTTTTGATTCATTCTTTTCTGTGGCGGCCTCATGTGATTAGATGAGAAGCTAACTGCCAAAACTCTAAACTTTTCCCTCATTAATTATTATAAAATAAAATAAAATAATCATAATATTTTAATTCCTGTCAAAATATGTTTTTTAAATGGTATGTTCGTACATATTATCGTAAGTACTCCGTATTTGTCTACGCTATGCAAAATTTTTGGGTTAAATAAAAAAAAAATAAGAGTCAATTATTTTAATTTGGGGGATTGTATTTCGTCATTTTTACAAACAATGGCCAAACATAACAGCTCATATGCTTGTAAGAAGACCACATTTTCATTTTATTGTTTTTGTGGCTGATTTAATCAGAATTTTAATAGTAATAGCAATAAAATATATCAACGCTGACTTTCTTTAGAAATTCAATTATTTTTTATATTTATTATTATATGCACGTAATTAGTGTAACAATGTCGATAATAATATAAATTGTGAATTAATGTTTATACATATAACAATACTTTTAAAAAATGGGATTTTTACGAGTTTTCTAATAAAATTGTTGAATGGGTTTATGATAAAATAACTGTATGTATTTGTTAGTATATGTTATTAATAAAATCATCATATTGATTTAGAGATAATTATATTAGGATATTTTGTTAAATTTAAGAATAACGGAAGTGCCCTATGAAAGCCCTTGATGTAAACGAAGGAAAAATGGGAACCCTGGTTGGTTAAACCAGCTGAGAATTTGGGTCCAAGCCCAGGAAGAAATGCAAGGGCTGGAAAAGAATGGCCTACTTCGCTGGACCACAAAGCCCACCATCTTGACTAAGCGAAGGAATAGATTATGAACATGGGTCAGGGAGGCTCGGCTAAAAATAAGATGGGCCAGATTTTATTGGACCATACATAGGGCTCACCAGACTAAAGCTCATAGCCCATTAAGTTGTCGGACGAGGAAGGTAACTGCAAAAAGTGGTGGTGGTGGTGGTGGTGGTGGAAGGGTGTAGTGAATCATATAATTGGCAATGAATGGACACAACCTTGCGAGACTGTATTGGTGAATGATATGTGAGACTCTGGTACGCCCTCATTGAGGGCGGGGTGACATGAGTTGACCCCGATATGGTGACCGATGTTCAATCTACTCTAATTTTTCAAAAAGAAAATGACTTTTATTCCTTTTTTTGGGGGGGAGGGTTTTCTAATGTGCCAGTGAAGTCTTCCTGTCTTAGGCCCTGTTCAGCAACAACGTTTTGAGTAGCTTTTAGCGTTTTGACCAAGTCAAAACACTAATCAACCAAATATTAACGTTCGGTAAGGTAGTGTTTTAATTAGCGTTTGCGGTAGCTTTTAGCGTTTCAAGTAGTGTTTCGAAAAGTTAAGAATATTAGCTTTTCACATTTAAAAGTAGCGTTTTATATTTTTTTGACAAAAAATCCCTTCATTAATTTATATTTAACAAATTATTTATATCCTTTTACGTCAATTTACAATAATCAGCTAACTCAACAGACTAAATTTACCGAACACATTTATTCAACCGCTCAATTGAACAGCTATCCGCTAACAGCTAAAATCTAACAGACTATCGACTACCTAAACAAACTATCACCTACACAAACAGATTATCCGCTACTCAAACAAATTCATTTTGCCGAACGGGGCCTTAGCCTGGTGTTAATGATAAGATTGAGACGCAAGCTATATTTAGCATATATCAATGTTTGCACCTCTTTTTCTATGATCAATGAGGGAGGTTTGATCAAATACACTGGCACATTCACCTTTTATTTTTTCCCTTCACAAAGTGCTTGAATAGATGTATATATCAAACACCTTTCTTTTTTTTTTTTTTTTTTTAAGGGGACCGGGGGAGGGAGGGAGAGGACCACCGGCCATATAGTTGTTTTGTAGTATTGACAGAAAAGAGGGGAAAAGGGAACCCCAAAAAAAAAAAAATTCAATGATCCTTTACTATGTACAATTGGGAAACCAAATGGAAGAACGGCTTAACAAGAAAAGAAGATAACATTTGGCAACAGGCTACAACTTTTAACTTCTGAGTTCTGATACTGATATATGTCAGGTGCAAAAATTGGGGCATTCTTTAGGCTTCAGCCGCAGTAGTCAGTATGTAAGTACCTGCCTGTTGAAAATGAATCAGATTAGCAGGTCCTCAGTCCCTTATCGGTGACCATAATGGCGCCCTTGAGCATGCTTCGATGTCCTCCCATCGACTAGACAAACAAGTGATTTGGATTGGAATTCGGTCTGGTCATCTAGGCTCGATTTCAGTATGCTATTGGCTTGTCTAATGATTTTCCAAGAAATATATGCAATCAAGAGAAGCTTGGATTAGGCAGGTCAATTCGGGTAATGGGTAATAATCATCTTCATTTTTTAGAAGTTTAATTTCGGGTTGGGTATTTGGGTATGGTTTAAACTTTGACATGCCTATACCCTGCTATGCATTTCAACACACTTGACACAAAACATTATGTCAGAGCAAATGCCGACCTGATTAAGTATTATGTACTTTTTTGTGAAGGTAAGAGCTCTTCAACTTCAATTTTGATGGAGTCGGGATTAGATGTTCCCCTGACTGAAACTTTCGCAGAAAAGGTTGCATAGACAGGGCGGTGATCGGAAAACTGATACTTGTTAGAGTCCTTCCGCTCATACGACAGCTGATGAATACCATCTCCCTTCCACAGTATCCTATCACACCTGCAGTTGACATATCTCAAGATTTACATGAGTTTTTGTGAAACATATATAGATGTTGTTCAGACTCAGCTTTTAAGTGTTGGATTTGTCTATTGTTTGAATTCTTTTTGGAATTCTATCTTGGCTACTTAAGGTGATACGAAGAGTGTGAATAACATAGCTTGAAAAAGAAAAATCATATGATTATGTGCTAGAGCCAAAAGCTATGTGGTTACCAAGCAGGTGTTCGTCGTTTGTTTGGTGGGATGTTGGCTTCTCCAAGATAAGTGTCTGAGTTGAAAGAGTACTTGTAAGTAGGCGCGAATTTGATAAGTCCTTCTCGCCATCCTCTGAATACTCGCCCTGCATCCATCTCGATTTTCAACTATCAAAAACCCAACAAAACCTCTAAACGTGAGTGCTGAGTGGCCACAAAAAAAAAACAACAAAAATACACTGTTTAATGTCACACCTTACCTGATCTTTGCTCAGAAGGGTTTCCCACTCTTGCTTCTTCACAAGCTTCATAGCATCGGTTTGGCTCAAAGCAATCCGGTAGTTCAAGTCCCCTAACCATATGATTTGGCTTTTTTTCCGGTTTTTTTTAAGGGGGCAGGGGGTTGTAAATAGGTCAATTATTACCAGGAAAACTGAAAATCAGATATCAGTTTCACAAATAGTAATATACAGCCTGCTTACTCATGTTCTAGTATTCTTTCAGGGACTCTGGTATTTGGAACTTTGCATCTCCTTGGGAATTGAGTGTTCCTAAGAATCTCTATAACATCGGAATTTCTTCGAATCTCATCCCCTTCTTTCTCACCGGAAGCCAGGTGGCTGCAAATGAAGCAAAAGCTCGTCTGGTACAAAAGCATACTCACAGAAATACACCCCTGCAATCAAGTTTTATAGTGGGTCAAAAATCAGGATTATGGACGAATGGATGCAACTTCTATGAGATCTGACTTAAAGTACAAAAACTATAAGAAGAACATAACAAAGTGAATACCTTGTTGCCAAGACCCAAAATCCCACGACTAATGCAGGTAGTTCTCAAGTGGCTAACATGCTGAACAAGGTCTCTCCTGACCCATATGGTGAGGAAAATCCCAACCATCTGCTTGCTCACTATTAGACTATACTTTTGTCTATGGCCTGTATAATTAGTAACTTCTGAGAAAACTGCCCCATCCGGTCCATCCTCTTCTTCTGATGACAAATCGCCCTCACTAACATAGCTCGGTTGGCACCAAAAGCAAGAATCACGGCTATACCTCCTTTCCATGTCTGAGACACAGGTGCACATCTTGAGCTTCCTTTTGCTTTCCGTCCTGAGCTGCTTGCTCATGGCTTTGAGCGAATACTTCGGACACGCGGCTTTTCTTAGTGCTTGGACACCATAGGATCCATTCAGGCTCTGATTTATCAGAGCCAGCCACCTTGCTGCTGGCTCACTGTCTTCAATAACAAGTACATTCCCAGCATTCAGAGGGACTATCTCCTGAAAACTGATTGTGGGGAAGTGAATAAGAACTCTTTTCCAGCTTGACAAACTGGTTTGCTATAATCTGTCAACTTCGTGTCAATCTTGAAAATACTTAAACTATTCTGCACAAACTGACTCGATTGATCCATTTGCTAAGTAGGTGATCATCAGTGATTACATCTGAAATACAAAGTACTAAAGAATAGACTGAGGAAAAGACTTACCCCAAGACATAAATGTCTGAAGGAGAATGAAGCTGGAGGAAATCATCAAGAACAAGGCCATTTTCAGGATACTTTCCTCCAACATTCCAAGTCCCCACAAAAACCCTGAATTTTGAAGAAATAACACATGGAAACAACCCCCCAAAAAAAATATCAATAAATCAGCCAAAATTACCAATAAACACAAGAAAAATTAAAAACAAAAAATCAACAAGGAGGGGTGATTTCCAGGTACTTTAAGGTCTTGACATTTTCAGGTGTGACCAATTTGGTGGCAAATCGAGTACAGGAAGCCATATCTGCTTCTGCATAACCAAAACAGAGAAGCAAAAATAAAATCAAACAGATTATTTCCAGGAAATGATCTTATCTAATCTATATATAAAGCAAGGGAACATAGGAACAGAAAATATGGCAAAAAGAAGAAATGCAATATATATGAGGAATCTAATCTAACTATTTGATTGGATTTGCTTTAGAAAAGATAGGATAGGATGGTGATGCCACCCTATAAATATTACATTCTTCATCTCTTATACACTCCCTTTTTCTGAAAATTCTGTCTTGCGTTCAGTAGTGTTTTTTTTTTTTTTTTTTTTTTGTGGGGGGGTAGTGGAATATGAATCTTATGCTTTGTATGATTGTATCTATATCTATCTCAGAAAAGCCTAATTTCTTAGACTACTTTCTATCCACCCCTCCATAAAAAGGGATCAATGTTAATCTCGTCTTCTTTAAGACTATTGAATAAATTACCGATAGATTCAAATATGTCCTTTAACTTTTTAAATTTGAATTATGGTCGACCTATAATAACCACTTTAAGATTAAGCTGATTTGAATCCAACTCGAATCACTGTTTATTGTTCCATGAGTATGATTAAAAGATACGTAATTTTATGATCGAAACCATTACATGTGGGAATTAAATTTTGTGCCAAATATATTCGTTTATGCTTCAGGAATAAAAGTTGAAAGGAAGATTGTGGTAGGAACTCACCAGAAGGATACTTGAGAGCTCTTGGACTCCGCTCTTTAGCTGCAAGCATTTTCTGGATGAATGACTGCAAATCACAGAATTTCACCAGACATGATAAATAAAAAAGATTTATATATTGACATATTGGACAAAAAGAAAATACTTATGAATAATAAATATAAATAATCATTGAAGCAATAATGCCATTATTTATGGAATCTAATAGAGTCATACTAAAATATTTATAAGTCAAAAATAAGACTGTTACATATGATTTTCGTATTCGACATAGGTGATATACTCTCGAATCTTCGGGTTTTTTTCTTTGGGAGGGGGAGGAGAGATTAGAATACCTTGTTTTTCTTGTCTTCAATTCTTAGAGCCATCTTGAAACCATCCAATATTTTACCAAAAAAAAAAAAAAAAAAACCCATAAATTTATATCATGATCAAATAGAAGAGCTCTTCAAACTTCAGATATTCACTCTCATCATCTGCACCAGTCTTCCACTTTTCTGAATTACAAACATTGTTGTGAAAAAACCCAGTGATAATTCAGAAAATATACAAAAAAAGTAAAAAGGAAGGCACTGAAAATAAACAAGGAGAGAGACGAGGATGGATGATGAAGAAGAAAACTTTTATGCAATCTAAGAAACAGGGGATTTTATATGAAATCAAAAGGTGGGAAACCCAGTAAATGATTTCCTTTTTTTTTTTTAAATGGGGGTTTTTCCCCTGTAGAAAGTCAACCTACCCGCCATTTTCTGGAATTGTACATTAGGAGTTTCTCTCTCTCTAGAACTCTGCACTGCGAGTATAAGTCGACATGAAAGATGTCTTGTAAAATCGAAAGAGGTATTTAAAAAATGAGAAGGGAAAAAAAAAGAAAAGAAAGGGTGATTTGTTCACATGAAAATAGGGTCAACTCTTTAGTCTTGGGTAACCCAAATCAAATGGTCAATGACGTTACCTTTTTCCCATAAAACACGTTCTATTTTCTGATTGGATGTGTAATTTTGGGATAATTTTTACATAAATCTTTGTCATCTCTTCTTTTGTGTCTGATTTTTTTTTTTTTAGATTTTGAAAATATTTTTCCCATCAGTAAGTGGGTTGATTCATTGAACTCCTATTTCAAGCCAATCCAATAGACTGATAGGGTTAGAGGACAGTGTTAAAGCCCACAGATTAATCTCACACAGGTAATTGTCCTCCCATATTCGAACCTAGGGGAGGAAGGAATTAGAGTTAGTGGCTATTGTTTACTTAGCCATTGACCGCTTGAACAAGAGATGTTTCAATTTATGTAATAAGGTAGTCCTGCTCTCCTATTTTGAATTTTTTTTTATTGTTGTTACGGAGAATGGAGAGATCGACAAGATGTAATTAGATAAGAAAAATACACTATAAAATAGAAAATTAAGAATTAAAATTAAAATCAATAAATTAGAATGAGTTTGTATACTTTTGATAATATTATGATGTAAATGTAATTTCTCTTTTACCATACATGATATTTTTAGATTGTGATGGTTTAATTTGTCAAACAACTTGCAATCGAGATTTTATAAAATTTATAGATCATCCATCATTAATTGATACATGAATTTGGTTCATCTTAGATAGAAATTAATATATATATATACAATATACGAATTTAAAAGTACATAGAGCAAACCATCATCTTATGAAATTTAAAGGCTAAATCGTAGTAGTACTAATACTTGTGAACTTATTGTTCATTTCGGGGATATTAGCGATAAAATGACTAATTTTTAAAAAAATAAAATTAAAGTTTAATTTTCCATAAGTTATGTGTATGTGTAAAATTTATCTATCTAAAAAATAAAACTTATAAAAATTATTATCGTAAATTTATATTTATTTATTTTCAGAATGAAGTGAGAACTGTTGACCTTTTTGAACATGAATTTATGAACATCACATGATGCAAAGAATTATGTGGCAATGAAATGGCAGAAGTTGAGAAAAAAACTTGACCCACCAACGTTGGAATTCATAGATAATACTACTCTAATTAAACTTATACCTAAAAATGCAAACCCAATTAAGCTAATTAGGAAAGTCAAGAGTGGTTAATTTTCCTCAAGTATTTTTGGTGGAAAACCTCCACTATATTAGGTAAACAATCCTTTGACTCAATAACCATATACTCATTTGTCTTTGTAATGTTTGCGTATTAATTTATTAGAAGTTTAAACTGATAATTAATTGTTCATATTGTTGTAAGTTGTAATCAGTTCTTTCTAAAAATGTTCGCAAACTGAAAGTCAAGCATCAATATGAAATCGAGTAGAAAGTGAATATGTTTTAGTTTTATTTTAATAGAGACATTTTTTAGCTATGTCGATGTGATTTAACAGTATTTTTAATTATTGAAGTAGTTATGACATTTATATTGAGTTTGAGCCATTTATTTATCGAAAAAATAAACATAAATGTCCACTAAGCTTAAAGCATTAATTTTATATAGGCTCTTTCTCAAATTACGTGATTGTAATATGTTAATACTTGAAATTTTACACTTAAAAATGAAAAAATAAATCACACTTTAATTCAGAAATATATTGCATTACTATGTAATCAATTTTGATTGAATTTACATACCGTTTCATAATTTTTTAAAAGAAATTATAAATAAATAACATTTGAGTATAATTTTTTTTTTTTTTTGATAAAGTCTCGTATGGCATAAGAAAAAATACCACTTTGAGAAGTAATAAGCCAATAGCGTAAATAATATGGAAAATCCATGAATTCAATTAGATAAATGTATGAAATGCGACGTCAGATTGAATTGGATACATGGATGACTTTTTCTTCCTGCATTTGTACCTTCTTGTTAATGCTTGCATAAATTCAAGTTTTTTCATTTTTTTAAATAATCGACCGCTTCGAGAAGCGATAAAATAATATGAGAAGCGATAAAATAATACATAAACAAAACGACATTTAAGTCTTATCTTTTTTCTAAAAAAACCCCTTTATGAGCTAAAAAAGAAAATACCATTCTCTTGATAAAATATCCATTAGCCCTTAAAAATAATCCACCCTAAATTTGAAAGACCAAAAAATCCAACACACACGATTTAGAATAAAGAAGATTCAAAAGCATCGTACACCCACATATGTATGATTTTCAAAAATAAAAATTCAGACCAATTAGAATATAATAATTGAATAGGTCGTATAATTTTTTTTATAAAAAATAAATTTAGACCAATTAAAATAAATAAATTTAGACGAATTAAATTATAAAATTGAATAGGTTGTCGTAGGTGGCACAACAACAAATCTTCTAGTGTTGTGAGAGAAGGTTCTGGAGATATCATGATCTCGTGATAGCCTTTAAGAGGCAAAACCATGAAAGTTTCTCTCAAGACTTAGGAATTACTCAACTAATGATCTTCATTACCCCAAAAAAATTCCCATAAAATTTAGCCTAATAATTAATATTGATATTTAGAATATACTCATAATTTTTCCTTCCTTCTAATATCAAAAAATTCCGATTTATTATGATTAATTGATTTAAAAATTTTAATTTTAATTTTATTTATTTTTATAGTAATATTTTTAAATTATATTGCGCCAAGTTATGTTAGTAAAAATTTTGTATTTATTTAGTTAATATATGTAGAATGTGGTGTATATATGATCATGAAGAACATATCTAGGACAAACAATGTCATCTATTGAAAGAAGACAAAATTTAGTGCTTTCATTAAAGATACTTGTAATTACTCCATGAAAATTTAGTACTAATATATTTCATCACGCCTAACACCAACTTGATAATAAATTAGACCTCCTAATCTATGAAAAATTCAAAATTTAACATCTTACCTTAAAAAAAAAAAAAAAAGAAAACCCTCAACAACTATATGTTTGATGTGGATTGCATCTAGTTGAAATAGAGTATGGAGAAATTAAAATGTAAGTATATCACCCAACAAACATTATTCATAAATCCACTAATGTTCGATGCCGATTGAATCCAATTGAAATAGAGTATGGAAAAATTAGAATGCAACCCGACAAGTTTTATTTACAAAATATCCACATTTCTTCAAATTCAAAATGTAACACCTTGTTTAAAAAAATTACAACAAGTATATGTCGACGTAGACTGAATCCAGTTGAAATAGAATACGGAGAAATTAAAATTAGTGGAACCTATGAATATTATTTACGAAGTATTCAGAATTTTTTAAAAAAAAATCCAAACTCAACACCTTAGCTTACCTTAATACCCCTCCCCTTCAAGAAAATGATGGAATGTCAGAATTAAACACTTGGTGGTTGTACAAGTTTGAAAATGCATAGAGGCTACAGCAAACCCTATTAGTGGGGATGGTTTTCTATTTACTGAAATAGGGCAGGCAACCCCAACCCAGGAGGAACTGGAATCAATTAATGCGACCAAAAAAGGCCACGAAAAAATGAAAAGCATGTGGATGTGGATGTGGATGTGACTGTGACTGATCCATGTTTTAAAGTTTTCCGATTTGCCTCCTCAATTTGTTCATTAATTTCTGCTTTTCAGACCTTGTGTTGTAATATATATTGGATGCAAATAATGCAATGCAATATATTTTAGGGTTAAAAGAGGAGCATAAAGATGGGTATAATCAAGATTCGAGCAATCCCTACTGTAACTCCTAGGAAACATAGATAAAATTATAGTAAAAAGTAGATGGTTCTCACACAAGATTAGAATTATAACGCCTCAAGTTGAATATATTCTTTAAAAAAGAAATTTTACATAGTGATCTAAGTACTATTCATAAATTTTCATTTGTGTTTTCGCTTGTTTAATATTATAATATCAAAATATTATAGAAAACATAATGAAAATATTTTTAACGATCCACTAGGTCAAGCTGGTCTAACCCGAGTTAATGGTAGTAAATTTTCATTTGGATTTCCACATGTTTAATATTATAATATCAAATATTACATGAAATATATTGAAAATATTTTAAGGGGCCACAGGTTCAAGCCGGTCCAACCCAGATCAACAGTAAACCGAATCAGCACATTCAACTCTGGGCCGAAGGATCCAACCGGCTGATCCATTAACCTTCTCTTCAACCGGGATCAGGTCAGTTCTCTTAAACTAAATTTGAATCCAACTTTTCCCCTCATCCAAGGAGAAATATTTCCCACAAAAAGTATTGAGAATTTTGTTTTCTATTGACGCATCTTCCCAATAAACAAAATGAGAATCAACGAAGAAAATAGCAATTGCTTGGACATGGATATTGGATACAAACACCATTCTGATAGATAAATCTACCTGATGCTTGAATTTCAAGACTAGAGGAGCTCGGCATTTCCTCCACATCTAACCAGGCTCGAATATCCAACCAGAAACAGTAAGAAATCACAAATTACGCGAGCTCGGCATTTCCTCCACATCTAACCAGGCTCGAATATCCAACCAGAAACAGTAAGAAATCACAAATTACGCCTAGTTCCTAAAGATCTACAAGTACAATTGACCCACCAAACAACTTACATGAAGTGATGAAACTAAGCACTGAAAAATAGATTGGGGGAAGAGGTGACAAGTGATAACAATTACAAACACAAGAAAGGCACGTGATCCGTTCCATGGCAGCAATTAAGAATCAGAACTGATCATTGGGACTGACTTGGGTTCGTGCCCGTGCACCCTCAAACGATATATGCAGGTATGAGTTGCGCTTCCATAGTTGGAGCTGAAGTCAAATCTTACAGTGTCTATAACAGCAGATCTGGCAGATTCGAACACTTCATAGGTCTGGGCATTGCTCTTCGCAAGATCGTATGTAAACTCTGTCAGGAGATGCATCTTTTCAGCATCCACAGTCAACTCAGTCTCAAGACCCTTTTGCCCTTGCAGCCATCCTGAAATCCGACAGTGTTTTGGAGCACTCGACAGATCATAACCCACGGTCTGTTCAAGGTACAATCACACATGTATTATTAATGCATCAAAAGATGGATGTTATAACAAGTAAACCTACTACATACAGGTTTCTGACATGTTGCGAGAGTAGGCTATAATGGCTCATAAGAGCAGCCCCACCCGGCCAGGCGGCCATCCTACATAGCAGAACTGATTTCTCCCACTAGGCAAAGATTGCCAAATAATATCGCTTTCATATCATTATAAAAAATATAAAAATAATATTAAAACACAGATGAATGCACAGAGGCCTCATGCCCTTTTCTTGCTCCAGCAACTCGCCCGGTGTCCTCTCTCAGCCCCATACATACACACTCTCTGCACACAACTCTTTCAGGGAACAGAAATCAGAAGAAGGGGGGTGCACCTGACAGGCACCCATCCTCTACCCCATTCATGCCTACATGAAGAGCAAGCCCCATTGCTGCAGGGGATACTTTCCAGCCAACAATGCAAGCATGATTTGCATGACTGGTGCACCAGGGAACAATTAAACAAAGAAACAGGAGCCCCAGTTTTCTAGCCATCATAGAGACAAGATATGTAACAAAATCTTATTCACCCTGATGACCTATGAGCAATTGGAATCCATGAAAGCAAAATATTTGGAAGTCTCAAGAAAAATCTGAAATAACTGGTGCAACCATTAAAATCTCCTGTATCTTGTGTTCTATGTTATCACTGGTGCTACCATTAAAAGGCCCCACATCTTGTTTCATCGGATTGAAAGGCAGAGGGCTTTATGTATCTTGTTTTCAAGGTTATATTTAACTTGCTGTTGTGTACATTCAACATAAATACCCTCACAAGTTATTGCGCTTGGATAACTGGACAATTGAAGGACACCTAAAACACTGAGTTCATATGTTTTCTATAAGTGAACTAGTTGTCAATTAAAAAGTAAAATAAAAGCCAATGTATATTCACTTCAAACACTGGTCAATTTGAATGTGCTCGTAAAATGTTTGCTATTCAAAGAAAAACAATAATATCCTTAATTATCAAGCACAGAACAAACTCCACTGTCCATCGTTAAAACTCTTCTGCCCTGACCATTAAACTGGGAAAGAGCCAAATGTCATTTCGTTCACATACACCAGAGAATAAGAATAAAATTGGCATTTCATTGGTCTGTTACATTTGATAATCCACACAAAACAGATAGGAAATGATTAAATGGTTAAACCAATCAAATTACAAAAGTGTATCCTTCAAGAGGCTCCAATCTCATTTCAATGTATCTACGCAAGTTCCAAATGCTATCTGGCATTAGCTTTTGTTGATTCATGATGTATCCTAAGCAGCACTACACTCACTTAACTATCCTCTGAATGGAAGTTTAAAGCCTAAAACATCAACAACATTGACCCACCACCAATATAGTGCAACAGCAATTGATAATATAGGCCTATGTACCTCCAAACCCACAGGAATGTCATGTTGGATAATCAGGTCATCCTACAGGGTATCTGATATATATAGTAGCATCATTGATGCCCAATCAAAACTAAACCAAGCATCTTAAATCTAAAAACAAAAAGAAAAAGGAATCACAACACAGCTGTATTAAAATTTGTCCCATCATAGTCTCATTCAATGATAAAGGGTATGAAAGTAAAAATGCAACAGAGAAACGGATAAGATAACACCAAATCAACAAACGACATATAATGATGCTGGCAAGATAGGGGATCGGAAAAATTAAAGGAGAGACAGAAGGCAATTTTGGGTACCCTGGTAGGGCATAAAAATGCTAAAATCAAAGGAGAAGGTTACAAAGCCGGGCGGGGGGAGCTTAGCCAATGAACCATTTTACGATGACAACTTTGAACTAATAATACCTGGGTCCTTCATCTTAATATAAACTAATGTTAAAGGTGTCACATATAACAAAGAAATTCTAGCAGAAAGGGTCATCTAGCCCCGAAAGGCCTAAACTCAGTAGAAGTAGAGAGGCGGATTCTCTTGTCCATGAGAAAGCGACAAAAATTTTGTCTCACCTACATATGAAGCTCTTAACTACATGGCGTAAGAAAACCACAAGCTAGAGGTCTAAACAACATCAACCATTATTCATTCACAAAGACACTTTCTTACACTACTGTGTTTGCAAGAATACATCATGTGGCCAAGCATAAAATGCATTTCGTCTTTTAACTCTGACCAAGTACACAATGTATTTCACTCTAACCCCTCAAGCATGCAGGGGACTCATTCCTAGGCCCGAGAAGATAGACAAATACACATAATAACCCACAACTGAAATCCAGAATAGAACCAATTATGACCCTGAATTCACTCCTGAATCACACCATATAGACACCCCCTGGTTTTATTTTTCTTTGGCGATTGACCTAATCCAGGCCCATCCCCAAATGCTCCATCCGCATTCTTACTTAGTTCCCAAAGGACCAGCGAAGCCGATTCAATTTGGGACGAACCCAAAAAATAAATTAAAAAGGACAAAACTTGTAAAGTACAAATGTAAGATGAGGCATATAAAAGTTTTGCCAGCACTAAACCCAAAAGTTCATCAGGCTTAAGTGCAAGCCCCAATCATTCACCCTACCATATTGACAAACTGTTCATAATCTACCATGAAACACGGCAAATCCATTTACCTAAAACCTTACGTCACTTCAAACACCAAAAGAAAAATAAAGGAGAACAAAAAAGAAAGGTGCGATCAAATACAGGATATACAGCCCCACAGATCCAATACAGTCCTATTTCTAACCATCAAAGCACTTAGAACTTGGACACCCTTTGGTGCAAGTCTTTAAGATCAGCAATGACCCTACGAACTACCACTTTGTTGTGTCATCCTATCACCTTGTTCACTGTAGTTTGTTCAAGGCAACTAGAACGCTCTGAAACAAATTATATAAAACTTTTTTTTTTTGTATGTACACCTACGTCAGCCTCACCCAACACTTTGTCACACCCTACTCCAACCTGTTCTGTTGTTAACTTTATCTAATAATAATCAATTGGTTTGAACCCAGTAACAGCACAGCTTCTAACTCATTCCTTTCCAATCTTCCCACTCAACTCAAACCACAGACCTCAAATAAACAACTTTATGAAAAATTATGGACGCTCTGTCCAACAAATGTGTACTCACATTGCATATGAGTTACATATCTAGTCCAACTATTACAGCAACCAGGTTATTATTCATAAGCACTATTGACATATGTGAGATCTCATTGGAATGTAATTGAGAAAGAGAACATTTCTTAAAAAACTGTATGAAATCCTGTATTACTGCTTGCATTACTAATCCCGTTTTCTCAAAATCTTCAGTATATCTCTTTTTCTTACCATTAATCAATCATTGACAGCACCAAGGGCAGTAGTTTTATACACAACATCTAAAGTTCTGTAATCCTTCTAAGAGTAGGGAAACTCCAATGCATTTTCTTTTAAAAATGATCTCCAGAACTACAGAAGTAATGGCCAAACAATTAAGTCATCTCACATAAGAGGGTATCATCCAAGCTGATGAACAAGGAAAGCAATGCATATGAAATGATAAGATTTTGATAAACAAGTTAGATTTTAAAAATACCTTATCAACATGCTCCAGAGTAACAGCCTCGGGAACAATTGCTGTCCTAAGCCGGATTTGAACAAACCCACTGCTTCCTTTGAGAGGAAAACATTGTCCAGGCTCTCCAAAGCTAGGCTTCAACATCTTTTCCGCATCGCTGTGAACCTCTTGCTTGTTAAACCAATTTCCTGTCTTTCCAACACTAAGTGCCTCTGAATGCTTCACAACACGGGCACCACCACTAGCCAAGGCATAGTCAACCTTACCAAGCCCATCAGCAGCATGTTTCTCAATCTCTTTCTCAACTATCTCCCTCGCCAAAGCCCTGATCCCGTCCAAACTCAATTCAGCCTGATCAACACCGCCGCCACCCTTCACTGTCACCAACTCGTCATACAACCTCTTCAAATCATCCCTCGTTATCAGATCTTTGGATTTCAGTACCTCCAATGCCGCGTCCAAAGACTTGCTCATCTCTTCCAATTTCTTCAACCGGGTATCAATTTCTATACCCTTTTCCTCAATTTTCCTATTCATATCTACCCTCAAATCAGCAATCACACTATCAACTTTCTTATTAAGAATCTCTATCTGAATCTGTAGCGTCTTACCCAATGTCTTCAATGACGATTCCAGTGCTGCATTTCGACTCTCCGTTTCAGAATACTCCGCCAAATTGCCAGACCCAATTCCACTTCCAGAATTGACCACCAATCTCCTAACCATCTGGACCAAGCCCACCAGTACAAGAAGAAGCAAGAAATTCTTAATCAAAACACTCAAGATCGTTTGCCATCTTGGTTTCGGAGGCTTCGGAACTGGCGCAACCTTCCGGTTTCGGGTCCGGAGGGGGCACCGGAATTGGGCAACTGAGATTTCTTGGGCGGCGCTGTATCCTTTGATGATCTTTCAAGAATTGCTTCTCCCTGATCGAGTGGCTCAGATCTTTGTTGCCCACCGCTTTATCACCGCCGGCGTTGTCGACGTTGGGAGAAACCATGGTGTCGTTGACTATATCTATACTCTGCTTGACGTCGCCGGAAATCATGGACGGTCTCCGGCGAGTCGCCGCCGAAGCGTTCGCCGTGACCGACATCGTTGAGGCAGACATCAAAATCGAATTGTGATGAAGTACAGCCAGTCGAAGGAGTGGGAATTCAGATCAGTCAACGAAGAGGAGTGAAGAAAATTAGATGGAAACCCGTTTGAGATTGGAGTAAGATTGAATTGAGTACCAGAGAGAGTGAGAGAGAGTGAGAGAGAGAGAGAGAAATGGATTGTGAAAATGCAGTCCGTTGAAGGAAAGTGGAGGAAAGAGAGGGAGATGGGGAAAAAGAAACCCTAATTTGAAATGTTTCGCGAAATTTGAAACCGACGGACACAACTTTTTTTCTTTTTTTCTTTTTTGTTTTGGGGTAAGGTAGGCGTTATGAAGCTAAGATCAATCAATTCCCAAAAACATATGAACAGAGTAAGTAGTTAGCTAACATACGTAGACAATTTTGTTGTCCAAATTAGAAATATCAATATGTTAAGGAACAAATTTATATGAATTTTGAAAAATTGTGAAATCATATTTTCACTTATTAATGAATAATATACAAAATACTATTTTCATTTATAAGTACAATGTTCCATCATCGATAAATAATTCTTTATCGAATGAATTTTCCTAACAAATCTTAATCAGATCGTTACCTACATATACATTCGATGATACCTCGCAAATGTTTAGGAGAAAAGTGTCGTTCTTTTACATTATATTTGGCTGATGAATAAGAGAATGAACACAGGAAGAATGATTCCTTATTTGGACGTGCTACAATGGAAAATGTAGAACATTGAAGAACAGTAATTTAAAATCTTTCATTCACATAATATCATTTCCACTCAATTTGGGTTAGAAATAGTGTATCACAAGAACCATTGCTAGGTATAACAAGACAAAATCCAACTGCCCAGCAAATCAGTTGTCCATAAAACTCCTAATTTAAAGTTAACCAGCGAGAATGTTGGGCTAGTGAATAAGCCAGAATGTTCCCAGAAGAAAAGCGCCAAAATCCACTGGGGGCTAATTTAATCAGTAGCAAATAAACAAAAGATTGTTGGTGGAATAAGCTTAAGACTGGGAAGGAAGAATCCACATGACTGGGGAATGTTCACTGAAAACGCACCGTGCAGCTGCTGGAGCGTTTAACAGAAGAACATCGAGTTCATCACATTTTTATGCAGCCGCGGAAGTGGAGTGACTTGGGCGCTACCCACAGAAGTCACACTACCATGCCCTGAAGAAGTGTCTGACATGTCGTCAAACTTCATGAACTGACCCACCTGACCCGCAGCTAGATGAGCATAGCATATCGGTGCAACTGCACAAACCACACTTGCATTAATCATCATTATAGTGTACACACGCACAAAAAATGCACCGAGGAAATATCAGAAAGGCCTGGTTGCATATGGACTAGAATTTCAACAATATTCGGAAACATACTCACCTACAGAGATGGCTGTGGTGCTTCGTTGGTACCTGCATCAGTATAAGAAAAAGTTGAGGAACCAGGGAAGAAATTGCGAGCAACACTGACCTCTATGTGCTCAAACAGAGAAAAGAGCTGGGCATGTTCTTTATTCAATTTCCAACCCATAAGACACACACCACCCATCATCCAAATTAATCAAACAAACAGATCAAATATACCAGCTGAGTGCAACATTTAATTTTATACTTACACATAGGATAAAGAGTGGACCAGCTCTTGGAGATCATCAGCTGAGAAACCAATCTCATCATGCAGCACATGGTAATGTGTTGGCCGAGATGTTCCCTGCAAACAGTGAACCACCCCATAAGATTCAAAAATCACATTTTTTACATCTGTTTTAGACACTTAAAAGATTAAAGACGATCTCTCTGAAGGTAATTACGGACAGGCAAACTGGGGACAGGCAATTAGATACAAATCGAAAATCATGTCCTCAAAAAATTAAGCACCACTCACTATCATTCCAGCATGCGCACACATGTAGAAATCATAGTTCTTCGGATGACAGATGGTGTTGTCAATGACAGTCCCTAAGAGAATCACCAAAGACAACCCGGTTAGGTTCATGATATATTGTTAAATCTCGACAAGAGAACTAACAGAGACCCACCAGGTGGAACATTTTCTGCAGATCTATCCTGAAAGAACTTTGTGTGGTGATTCTTTTGTGCAACAATAAGGACAAACTTCGGAAACCAACTCTCATCATAGAAGCTGCAAGCCTGTGGGATAGGAGAAAATATTAAGCAATTAATATTGTACAAAAACAAAAGCAAGAAAAAGGAAAAAAGGGTTATGTAACAACCTGCTTTATCTGATCAAATTCGATGTTTAAAACTTGTGCAAATTGTGATTCGCTTACGCCATCTCTGAGAATGCACAATGAATAGAAGTAACAATTTCATTAAGACACAAGTCCAGTCTAAGGGGATACGAAAGAGAGCAACGACAAAACATGGAAATCATCCTTGGGTGACACCATTCACAACAAGCATAGTATGAACGAACAACCTGAAACTGACATTTGCATAGTTTTATGCTAGAAATCTAGAATAGCACGAGGAAAAAGAAAAATAATAATAAAGTCGCAAGTCTCCCTCTAAAAAGTCCCAAGAACACAAGGGTTGCCATTGGCCAAAGACCCAAAAGAACCCTTGCAGCAGAGAAGTTTTGAGGAAAGAATACCTGCATAGAGAAGACAGAAGGCATAAGACCCAAGGAATGTCTAGATGACACCTGCTAGAAATATAGAAACACAAATGGTTTTTGTACCTGAAGACAATTATGTGTTCAGGCTTTCTATTCCCGGAACTGACATAGAAATCATAGAGCAGTTCCCTGTATCAACCGCAAGAAATAAATTAAGAAATGGACAATGGGATTTTTATTTTCAAACTAAAAACTTTCTAACACACATTTGCTTCTCTCAAATAGGCTTGTAGATAAACTTACCGAATCATGCCATTATCTTCATTTGCAGGTCCAGGCTTGAATAGAGCATCGATCATTTCAACCTTGGGAGATTGTGTACGTACTGATGCTCGATAATGTGAGATCGAGGGCCAGTGTCTAGAACTGACAACCTAAAACAATGTCAGGCACATTATTAGAAGCAAATGAATAACGAGGGTAATTATTTGCATGAGTAATGCTATTGAACTTATAGAAAATAGAAAGGGAGAATTACTGCTGCAATTGAAGGGACATCAGCACGCCCAGGTGACCCATGGGAGACATCCATCCCAATGATTTGAGTAGGAACCGAAGAAACCAAAGGAATTGATCGTGCATTCTCAATGGACAATGTGGAATTCAGCCCACCAAGCTGAAGAAACAACACAATCAAGCAAAACGAAATTATCATAGTCTGAATCATGGTAAAAACATATAGTGAAAGGAATTAAGGGGGAAAAACTCCCCAAGCCTCACCTTGCAATTGATCTTCAGAAGAACGTTCGTGAGATACTGATCGTTGAGTCTAGTTGGAGCTATGCACTGTGTGACAACACCAAGATCAGCAAGATTTCTCCTCTTCCAAGGGCCTTCAGTCCAAATGATAAGAGACAAAGTTTTATTACAGCGGCATCAAGAATTACACATATGAAGTAGGAAGGACTAAAATAAAAACAATGGAAACCAGACCATAGAGATCACAGTTCTTTCTCTCTGGAAGAATGCAAAGCAGTAGCTGGGGGGACCAGGAAGCCCATTCTTCACAGTTTCAATCATCTTGTCCACCCTTATTGGAGGTTGAAGTCTTCGGTTTTGATTCTCCTCCGCAAAGACTTTGTGTGGATTACTTATGCTCTTCAGTAAAAAAAAAGTACACCAAAATTATTAACTAATAGTGGAAACCTTTGTCATGCTAGAAATTTAGAACCAACTCAATGACTCACCATTCCTTTTCTTTCACCACACTTAATGAAATCCCTCACTAAGGCATTTACATCACATCGAGCTGAGAAATTGACAATAGCCCATCTCTGCAAAGGTTCTGCGGCTTGGAACAAGGTCTAAACCAATGGAAATATCATCAGCACTAAAAACTGTGAAACAGCAGTTACTAAAGAAAATGAATTTGTGTTGCAATACCTTGTTATTAAAGTTCCAACGGCCATTTCGGGGAAAGAAGTCCTCACCATTGCCAGTTCTAAGCTGCACATGTTTAGTAAATATGAGAAAACTAAAAAAGGAATTATTTTGGGGAATTTAAATTTATTTTCATTCATGTGAACCAAGAAATCAACATCTTATCTGACCTTAGCAATTATGAATGTCTTACATCTGAGTCGGTGGGGAACTAAAAAAGGTCAAGCACTTGAAAAAGATAAAAGCACATTGCAAATCAACACATATACGCCGTTATGTTGCAATTTGTCAATACAACAATTATATCCCAAGTGATGTCCTTGAGTTATTTATTTATAGTATCATTGTCAAATATATGATATTTTACTTAATGAACAATTTGTCTAAACATAACTTCCTGTAAATTCTGCTAGAAGTATGTAAAAACAAAGTACCATGACTACAAATTTCAAGCATGCATAGTTTGACTACTGTTGCAATCAGAAGACAACTATTTCCCTGGTCAGATGTTCTGAATGGTACGTGTTTCAGCTTCTTATGTCCATAAAGACTGATAGATGCTTACACAGAACATTCAGATTAATTCAAAACTTAACTTTCATAATAGTATTTATATCTGTTTAAATTGTTGCATGCAATATTTAATCTATGCCACCAAATTTAAATCTGTTTAAATTGCATACAATATATTCTATTCTACCAAAACCTGAAAGTCCATAAATGGAAGGTCTAGTACAGCAATCATGGTTAGTATATATAGGCATAACAGAAAGAACAGAAAATGTGGGTACATGTAGGGTCACCTTTGGTGCTGATAAGACACGCCCATCAATGCGAGCAAACTCAGTACTGATTGAAATTCCAGATGATCGAAGCAAAGGATCAGACCCATAGTTGCTAGTTCTTAGGGCCTACAAAGGACAGAGTTCAACATTATCATATGGCAGAATACAGGAAGGTATGAGGGCATGATCAGATCTAGATGAAACATACATCAGTAAGGACCCTCATTCTTTGGTCCGGCTTCTGACGAGATTTCTCCACAAGAGTGGCTCTTTGAGTACCAGACAAAGCCTTTGTGTAACGTTGTAAAGAAACCAATTTGCAAAGCTGTATATTGATGGAAGAAGCTCAGCATTTCATTGCCATATAAGAGCTATAGTTCAAAAATAAAAAGAAAAGGAAAAAATTAACACCTCAAGAGGAAAGTATGTAGGCCGTTTCAGCTTTCCGACATTGATGCAGGGAAAATCACCAGAGAATTTGAGGTTAATGTTCCGATAGCTGACAAAGTAATCAAACACACTCATCTCTACACTCTCGACTTCTCCACCTCCATTCTTCTTTTCTCTGAATTCGAACCTAAACAATGCAAGACAAAAGTTGTCTCATTCCCTTCACATTGTAACTAATAACAGCTTGTTAACAGGCAAGTTTAATGTATGAAAGGTAATTTTACATTTGCTCTTTACAGATTTTCTCACTCAGTCCAGTGATTTTGTACTCCATTTTTGAAGGCCGAACAGAGATCCTCAAATTTTTAAGCGTTCTCTTTGCCTGTTAGAGGATAAAACAGATACACAAGTACTTGGAAAACTCTAACGAAGAAACATCCTCCAATTGGTTAATAAGGATTGTGAAGTCACCTTAGCCCAATCAATCTGGTAAGGATCACGAACACTCTGGTTTGCAATGAGAAAGTCCACCACAGCGCCAGGTTTCACAATCATTGTAGTCGACACATCTACATTGAGCATATTGGGGAAGATAAAATCACAACGAGAAGTTACTACAATGAAAATCCATAAAACACTTTTCATACTTCCTTTTTTTCAGACATGCAAAAATCAGCACTGCTGTTTGGGACATGCAAAAGGCCACACTGTTCTGAGGCTAACTCATTTTTTGGTAGGAGATTCCAAAGCTGGCTTTATTGAAGTCAGTTGGTTACTTATCAACTAACTATTAAGAACTCAAAATAAAATAATTTTTATTTCAGGAAAGCGCACAATAATGAAAAACTGTTCGTTTGCTTTTATATAACTAGGGTTCAAATGCTGATCTCAAGCTTACAATTAATTACATTAGGTATGTTTTCACCATACTTCATAAAAGTTTGAGGAGATCATTCTTAAAATAGCTAAGAGGAATACAAAGCCTAGTTCAAAGTACACAACTCACTTTGTTCCATGTGATAGGACTATCAAGCAAATGTAGCAGTAACTATCCCTCAACCCCCCAAAAAAAAAAAAGAAAACTTGCACGGCATGTAAGGTGAAATTCACAAAATATGGCCAAATAGATAATTTCTATTCCCGTGCACTAGCATTTTCTTTGTCATTTCTTCGGATATTGTAATCCAAGATAAAAGAGCTTACCCATATTAAGCGAGAGACCTGCCTGGGTAGCCCTAAAACTTGAATGGAATCCTCGACAAGCAAGAACACCACCACCGATATCTTCAAACCTACGTGGCTCATCTTGGAAAAACGACTGCCTAACTAAAAGGCAACCTCTGCGATTCACAAACTTGATTATCAAGCTTCAGCAAATATTAGCAATCACCAACCACAAAGAAAGAATTCAATACTTACTGCCTTGCTGCATGTTGTCGTAGTACAATGTCCAGAACCCGCACTGCCTCCCGGAACTGCACAGAATCTTGGCCACGCAATGCGTTTGAAATGGCTTGCAACGGAATCTTTGTAGCATAGCTGATGTCAACCTTGTATTTTTTTGTCCGTTGTGGCCTTCTCAGCTTCTTTTTGCTGCCATTGGGACTTTCATTGCCACCAGGACTCCCTTCAGGGCCAACTCTGACAGGACAAAACATTAGACAGCATGCACTTGCTTATGCAATTATGCCCTATACATATAGAGAATGTGGTTAGATGTTGAATCCAATGGAATATCAAAAATGATACCTCTCTGATCGTTGCTCTTCCAACACCACAGTAAACTCATACTTGTTGTAAGGAAGAGATCCAAGTGTGAACAAACTCTTCTCTCCATCATAGGCAAACTCTTTACCTGAAAGTTCACGTTCATATGTCTCACGAACCTTATCAATTACTCTCCTTCCAATTCCTTTGACATCAACCTCATGCCCATCTTCATAGGTTAATTTAACCTTTGAAACAAATACCAGTATGAGACACATAAATTTGGAACAACTAGCTATAGCATTGTCATGAAACCAAAAGATAATGAAAAGAAAAAACAGACGTACACTATATTGGTAGAAAAATCCATCTGAACTTGGCATCTTGATTGGGAAATGGTTGGTCAAGAGCTGTATCTTCTGCCCTCTAGATCCCCTACCCTTACGAGCCATAGGAAGCAATTCCAGTACATCTGATTTCTTGACGAGTTTAAGTTCCTCTGCTTTCACTGGTGTAACACCTTGAGGAACAGTGGCAGGTGGTGGTGGGAGTCCAGATAAATTAGCTTTATCTTGTACAGTCCCATCCATGTTTTGATCTGGGAAAAAAATGCAAATACAACTCAGTTTCAGACGAGGAGAGACACCCATAAGGAAAGACATAAACAGAAAGCAACAGAATGTTACATGCAATCTTCATATTAACCATAAATGTTGCATGCAATCTTCATATTCAACACATCCTTTACATATTGAAGTATGCCAAGTCATTCATCATGCACGGATTTATGATCAATTACCAAGATGATTTCATTTAGAACATTAACTATATCACGAAATCCCGCTCATAATCCATTATGAGATGGAAAGTGCTAAAATAACCACAGGAAACATTCGTGTATTGCTTGTCTATGAAACAATATAATCCATATAAGAGTCTCTATTAAGTACAATTTACAAGCAATAAAAATAAAAGGCTACATATCATTTAAAGAGTCTTACGATCATATCCAATTCAAATAATTTCTCATGCAATGGGCCTACGATCATACCATAAATCAATGTAAAAGTTTAACTTCATTTAGATAGTACTTGGATCATAAATCAATATAATTTTTATTTTTTTGGACAATGCAATGGTAAGTGTGGATGATTTGATTGGATCCGCATCATAAATTGACTCTGTATGCAAACAAGTAATTTCCTCAAGAAGGCTGTAGGGAAAAGTAAATTCCCCAAAGGTAAGTGTAACTTCTAAATTCAAGGTCAGATATCATAACTACTTTAACTAGTAGAAATTTTTAATTTTACTTTTATTTTTGGAGGGGGAGGGGATAAGCAACAATTGACAAAATACACGAGATCAGAAGAGAAGATTCTTTTCCCCCAAAAGAACAAATCATGAAAAGAAAGAACACACATATTTGTGTAACGTCAAAAATTACAGTACAGAACAAAGAAATTTTCTTGTTTCTTCAAATAAAAATGAAAAATGAGTCAAAACCATAGCATAGCAATATTACACAGAAACAGACCTATTGCCGGATCTTAGGCAGAAAATATTAAATTTAAAAATAAATACCAGTATATAATAATGTGATTATTTTTACAACAGCTATCAATAAAACGTAACCGGATCGCTTGAGAATAAAAGGATTAATGCTTCAATTTATTTAACATTATTGTTATACGAGTTTGAAAATTTACTTTCTTCAAAAGAATGTTAAAGATACCAAGATTCAAAGAAACAAAAAAAAAAAAAAAGCCTCCGGGTACTTTTTTTTTTTTTTTTGGAGGGGGAGATCATTTATTGAATTTGGCAACTAGTTCAGCAAGGATATTTGAGAATATATTCAAACATTTGCTACCAAAGATAGGATTCTAGGGCAGAAAAAAGCTCTTGTTCCTGCTACAGAAAAAGGCCTAAAATTGGCTAACTAGGGGACCCAAAAGAAAACAATTCAGGAAGCCCAGAAAACCTTTTCCCACGCATAACACCAATTGGTGAAAAACTATCTGCACACCACTCATGCGTCATTAGAGAGAGATTTTCAAGCTCTATTTTCGATTTATTGGATGAAAATCATAAGGAAAAAAATTGTAAAAAGTAATTAGTTTAGTGTGTAGGAGAATGAGGCGCACAAAAAAATAAAATAAATTATTTGATACTATGACGAGGAATTTTTCGTACATCCCTTAAAAAATTTCCATGAAAAATAACTTTCTTAGATTCCCAAATTTGATCCATGCTTTCCATAAAAAACAAATAAATAAATAAAATTTGACCCATGTCCCCTGGGGTTGGGCCTATATTTTCGGCCTCTTACATACTCCCCAAAAAGAAAATCTAGTAGGATGCGTATCTATTTCGGACTTTGACATGAGATTATTTTCTTTCTTCCCCAGCATATCGGCATTGAAGAACAGGTAGAAGAAGGAAAATACTTGCAGAAAACGAAACCTTAAACAAGCAGATCGCTAAAATCACAAACGCAAATTACTGTTCAGAGAAATAAAACAAAACGAAAACAGAAAAACAGAGATAGAATTTCATCCTAAACTCGCAATGTAATGTAATGTAGTAGCGAAAGTAAGAATCTGGGGGAGAGGGGAGAGAAAGAGAGGTAATCACCGGCGGCAGAAAAAGGAAGAGAAGATGATCGAAAGTACGAAACCCTAAGTACAAGAATTTTGATCAAGAATCGCCCTCTCTCTCTCTCTCTCTCTCTTCCTTGTCTCTCTATCAGTCGCTATCTCTCTCTCACAAAGGGAGATACTTCGTATATATAACAGCAAGAAGGTGGCTGGTTGGCGTATTGGCTTCCTGCTTTTATTTCGAGGGACCAATTGAGTCGCCGTCCTCCTTAATACCGTTTTTTTCTCATGCGGGGGTTGATCTTATGGAAGTAATTAATGATTAGCGTTGTCATTAGTCGTGTATAACTTTTTGCTCGTGTGGTGGTGCCTGCCGTGACATATTATTTAAGTTTTTTCACTCGTTTTCTATACAATACTATAATACATTTTTTAAAATAATAAAAAAGGGACCAATAGCATCGCGAAAAAGTAAACTCGGACAACCCTCTGTGGTCTCGTGCAATGTGCAAATTAAGTTTCACTCGTAATCCATCATGTCATTAACTAAGGCGTGCATCTAGGGTTGTAAATTCTCTCGGTGTAAGTAGTATATTTACGGAATATATGAAGGTCCAAATACAAGTAGTCTCACCCTTATAAATATTCATGTCTATAAAGAGTTTAATTTTAAAAAAATTAAAATATTTTTTAAACTAAATGTCTATTGATTAAAGTTTTCAAAGGATTCATATCTAAATTTTAAAAAAATCAAATTAATTCATACTAGGAAAAATTTCATACTCCGTAAAGGTTTGTTTTTAAAAAGATTATTTATATAATAATAATAAAGTGGAATAATTTTTTTTAACTATATACCTTTCACATTTTAAAAACAGGCCGATGAGTTGTACAACTCAAAATCAATCAACTTTTCATCTTCTACAAAAAGATGATGCTTTGATTAATATTCAATAAATACATTACAATGAATTGAATATTGATTCCGGTGGTTCTACTAAAACCTATAAGTATCGTACTATTGCTCGCCTCCGACTCACAATATTTATCGTTCATCTAATATAGGAAATATCAATAAATATAAAATTCATGATAACATGTATATTAAATGACCAAATAATCTCAATATTTTATTGAAAATGAAGCAAATCCAAAAACACAAAGTTAAGGAAAAAACTAACTAATAAAAATAACTAGAATTATAATTGATATATGTAAAATTAGTACATTAGATGTGAGCAGCTGTATAGAATTTAACGGACTTAAAGTTTAAATTTAGTATTCGTATCCCATCTAAGCGTTTGAGTCTAAATAAAATTAACACTGAGATAGAGGTCCAATTGGGTTGATGTTGTGCGTTTACGGATAATGTGATACAGAGTCCGCAGTGCTCACGCCACCCCGTGTCCTCAGTGTCCCTGCATTCCAAAATTCCAATATAGGATTCAATGGGGTCCCCTGCAGTTCTACGCTACGCTATTTCTCTCCATGAGCTACCCAATCAGCTAAATCCTAATAAGCTCTAAATATTGCAGACAAAAACTTGTAGATTTTGTTAGGAATACTTTAAAATTATAAATTAAAATGTGTTACGCAATATTTTTATCTATTTCTTTTTAAATTTTATTATTTTAATAAATATAAATTTAAATTTTGTCGAAGTTCATTTTCCTTTCGTATTCCTCTCCCTCTTTCATTAAAGATAAGTTTTTAGTTAACATAAATCCGGATTATAGGACAAAGGGGAGCAAAAATAACCATCAAAGTGGGTATATGCAGATATATTGGATTAATCGAATATATGTTTCATTTACCAAATGCATCAAATATAATTTATTTTAATTATAATTTTTTTGCTGATTATATGATATATTAAAACATTAACATAGAAAGACCAATAAGAAAACATATAAGCCACTTAAGATAGAGAAAAAAAACTCTAAATATTGCAGGATCACATATGTGTATTAATTTGAAAAGTATCACTTTAGTGGGGTATGGGAAAATCGAGGTTAACTAAAAATTTAATTAGTTAAAAGGTGAATTGTCTAATATGTCCTTATTTTCTCTCTTTATTATTTTCTAATAAATAATTAATGAGGACAAAATTGATAAGATAATAATTAATACGTTACTAAAATTATAAAATGATAAAAATTAATTAAAGCGACATATATTTTGAAATAGATGGAATACTTTATAACTCATTTTCTAAGTATATATTAATTGAAAGTTGAAGAAATTTGTTGAGTTTAATGAATAACTCTTGAATGATCCGCAAAAAGGCCAAAATAATGAAAAACATAAATGACCATACAAAGGACAAAGGACAAAGGACAAAGGACAAAGGAGAGAGAAATCACCAACAGGAACAGGGAGGAAGGGAGAAAAACTGGCTTTTTTTAATTTTTGGGCCTGCAGCACGCTTTATTCCGTAGGTTTAGAAAGGAGAAAGCGACCGATCAACGAGAACAAAAGCGATAAACAAAAGAACACTCGCTACAAAAATGGATTATGGCCCTTTGGCAAACAGCTGTAACAGTTATTGGTTAGTTATTCACCTGTTTGTATCAGCTTATTTAAATAATTATTTGTATTATTTTTTTAAAAAGTATTTAGTAAAATTATCTGTTTGACAAAAAAATATTTAATGAAACTTCATTTATGCCCTTATATCTAAGTTATATTTTAAATAAATATATATATTTTTTATTGATCATTTTATTTTTTCAAATATAATTATATTATATTATCTATACAATTTATCTTCATTTATAAAACTTTATTTTCTTATTATTTTTACAAAATTTATATTCATTTTCTACCGAATATAATATTTATTATATTTAATTTAAATAAAAAATAATATCAAGTAGTAGTAGTAATAATAATAATAATAATAAATAATAATAATAATAATAAGGATTGGTGGTATATGACATAATTTCTCCAAATTCTTGGACAATTTGTTATTTTTACAAACAACTATTCCCAAAAAGTTAATGAGAAAAGTTTTTGAAAAAGAGCTGTTTGGGGCCAAATAGCTCTTTCAAACAACCTGTCTTACCAAACACTAGTTTACCTGTTTTAACCCCCAAACAACTCTTTTTCCCAAACAACTATTGCAACCAAATAGGGCCTATATGCATTACTCATTTGTTTAAAACCCAATAAATCGAAAGTTTAACAAACCTTCAAAACGCAAACATTCATACATAAATGCATATATACATCCATCAATAACGTTGACAAAGATTCATGTCACGCAATATGTAAAATTCAAACGAAATATTTTGTCCGATATTTATTATTTTTTTCGAGCCGTACAACTCAAACAAGTTTTAACTTCGGGCGAAAATTGCATTCGAACAACGAGTAATAGAAAAGGTTTTCTTAATAATAATAGTAGTAGTAGAAGTAGAAATAGTAGTAGTAGTAATAGTAATAGTAGTAATAATCATTATCATCATAAATAATTATATGAGTTTATTATAATTAGTTGTTATTATAATAAATAGTTGCTATAGCGATTATAACTAATTGTTATGAACTGTTATAACAGTTATGAGCATTTATAAGCAATAATTAGCGGTTATAAATGCTAATTCTAACATAGTCTTAGTTACAAGCCCATAGTACTTCATATTCCAACAAAGTCATAAATGATAGGGGTAACATTGTAAAGAGGCTCTATTAAGATAAATATATATATTTTTTTTGAAAAAAGGAGATTGATTTAATATCTGGAAAATCTCGTCCATAATTAAAATTAGCTAAAAAATGGTAGAAATGTCATTAACACTCCAATTAGCTCAACCACGTTCAGGAGGAAGAAGATCATATGCGTTCCTGCAAAGTTAATTACGAGTTAATCACAAGTTATTTCCCAGCTTTAATCTTTGAATAAATGCCCCAAAGCAGATTTAAAACTTAATTAGCAAAGGCATACCTGGAAGGAACACAGCATTTTGACGCTTTTCTGCCCAAGAAAGTCTGGCAATGAAGGGAAAAAAGAGATATTAGGATTAGGTTAGCATTCGGGATCGGGTTGAATTAGAATGGCTGTTGATCAAATCAGACGAGTTCCCTTTTTAATTGTCTAAAGAAAATATCATAGAAGGTGTAAAGACTGGTATCAATAGACGTAGGTGAGATTTGAATTAAAATATCTAGCAATAATTTGTACAAATTTTATCGATTGTGTTAGTTAGCACTTACAGTTTATAGTGGAAATGTTGGTATTTTGTTAACCATACAATTAATTAGGAGAATTTGCAATGAAGATTGGCATCTTTCACTATATATTTTCCAAATATTCATTCTGTTCTAAAAACACTTGTCATTTTAAGGTTATAAGGAATTATTAAGGAAACATAAAATTCATGACAAGATTTGTGCCAAAAGATCAAGTTGTCCATTTTATTAAAACTGGAAAAAATAGAGAATAAGGACAAAATTAATATTGTGAAACACAAACAATAGTTAAAATGACATGTATTTTGAAATAAATAGAGTATTTATTTTGATGAAAGAAGCCTAGAAATGGAAATAAGTAACAAAAAAAGGAACTTACAATGCACCACCACAAGCTGGACCAATTGTTTTGAAAAGGGACATTGTAGTCATAGAAATGCCATTGGCAGCTCCCCGTTGTTCTTGTGTCTGTTATAATTTGTTCAATCACAATATTTCGGTTCATGATACTATAAAAAAAAACTCTTATTCATACACAAATAAGTAGATGAATTAACTACAAACATAAATTAATTACCACGGCTCTGTTTTGTAGGATAAATGTGCTAATAATTATGCAAGTCTGTTCACAATTAAAACAGCAAAAAAAAAAAACATTATAATAAAATTCACTGAAAATAATTACTAATTGCAGCTCCGTGATTAATCTGACTTACCGATAAAATATTCTTAACGATAGAGGCAACATTTACCAACAAAGTGAGGCTTAAACCGGATAACAGTGCTATAAATGGGTAAGTTTGTAGCAGAGGTATGGATAGAATCTGCACAAAGTACAAACAGATCAATATCGAGACAAAGTACAAAAAATCAACTAATTCTAAGTAAAAACCACAACTGTAAGAAAATTATATATTCAAGTGACGAAAAAACTTACTCCACAAATTCTAGTGACATTAACAGGTCCGAAGATTCTGTTTAAGAATGGATAGAAGAAGAGCTGGAAGACCAACATGCCCAAACCTAGTCCAAGGTTGCGAAAGAGACAGAGAAAGAGAGAGTTAAGTATTGATTTATTTGATGCCCTTAATTGTATGATCCGACAATCGGGTTATTTGGGTCGGTTTCAATTTCGGTTAAAACAGATCGACTCATTAAGATTTGGCTGAGTTTTGGATTGGATCTGGTTGATGTTGGTCCAATAAACTTGGCTTGTAGAGATAAAATACTTTGGCGGGTCGGGTTCGGTTCATGTCATCTCTATTTGACTTTTTAGGTGTTAGGTCAAATTCGATTCAAATTTTAGGTCATCGATTCAAGTTGGGTAACTTTTATCAAGTCTTTATATTGAGATTAATTAGCTTGTCGCAAATAAAACAGAAAACAATGACAGTATACCTGTGAGAGCAAGAAATGCACCAGTGTCCTGAGTTGTATACCCTAATCCCCCACCTTTCTTGGACTCACTGCCCATAAAGAGAATATCTGAACAAACATTGAATTTTCTGAATTAGACCACAAAAATGAAGCTTCCAAAACTGTAGACAGCGAAGAATGGAGTATTTGTAGCGTTTTTAATTACCTCTGTGTAAGCTATGTCATGCAGAGAGAAAACACAATAGACCATAATAGAGGACATAAGTGCCCAATTCTTGTATAAGCTTTTCTGAGAATCCATTGCCTTTGTTCCTTGGACTTCTCCTCCACTACTCTTGCCATGATCTGAAGAAGAAATTAGGCCTTCCAAATCATGGCTCAATTCGTTTTGCAATTTGTGCATATGCAATGACTCCTGTACGAGGACAACAATATTATCGAGTTTATCTATTTTATCTGATATGTGCGATATGATATAATGTGATATGATTTAAAGTTATAGTACTGTCGGAAATTATCAAGGGACTGACCGGAAGCCAAAATGAGGCGATAGTTATGATCACTGCGAAAAATGATATGGAGAGGCAGGGCAACGAGTATGGATATCTACAACAGGAAAAAAAAAAGGGTAAATATTTGCATTATAAATCATATGCTTGAAAAAGACCATTGAAGGAAGGAAGTGATATTGAGCTCACCTCCAAAGCAAAGAGTCTTTGGAGATTAATTGGGGGTATTTTTCTGCAGGCTGAAAAAATATCAGACAAATTTTAGAAAATAGATTTATATAAATATAAAAGCGAAAAGAGAAAACATTGCCTGATAAATATAGAGTATATGTAGAAACAGGGAAAAAAAAAGGAATTGTGGAAGTTTATAATTAAATTACCTGAGCAAGTAGACCTCCAAGAGCTGGCCCAACGATTAGGCCTATACCCCAGGATGTAGAAACCTGCGCAAAATAAATGAAATGGATGAATCATGTATTCGACATTTGATATAATGATAGCATACTACGTCATCTGTTTTACAATACTGTCGATTTTGAACTGCGACGGAATATCAATGAAACACATAATTAGTAACAATTAATAGGGCTAAGATTGGTAAAATAGTCATAAATATGTCACTGAAATTATAAAGTGACGAGATATTGGGAAACAAGTAGAAGTATATTATCAGTAATTTCACAACTTACAGTCAGTGGTTTATTTGTTTTAGACTTATAATGTGTAATATGGGTCTGTTGGCAACGGTTGTATTTGGGCTGAGGTGGTGGAGAATTGAAGAGACTTACCATAGTCATGCCTATAGACTGGTGTTCTTCCCTGCAAATCTCAGATACATATGCCTGTTTGGATAGATTTTAATCAGATGTGCGAGGGAACATATAAAGTGATAAAAAAAAAAAATCTGAATTGGTGAAAGGCAATTCACGGTCATACCCTAAGAGGTCCAAACAAGCCGTTTAAAGCTCCCAAAAGAAATCTGCTTGTGATTGCCGTCCATAAATTCACACTGAACCCAAACACAGTGTTGAAGATCACCCTGAAATTTAATTCACATTTTTATCATTAATTAGTTCATACCAAACTTCCAACTTATCTCGACTAACATTGTCTCTCTAAAAATTATGAAATATAGTTCAACCGTTAAAGATATTCAACTAAAAACAGACACAATTTAAAAATATATATAAATTATAAAACAATCCAATTTAACATAAATTTTTTCGTCTCAAAAAAATATCCCTTTAGACGTTGCGTGGTCGCCAATGAATATTTTTACCTTGGTAATATTTATTAGCGTCATTTAGTAAATTTCTCTAATCATAACACTTTTATTTTGTGATTTGATATATTTTTTAGGATTGTCAAAATTCTCATCCTCAAAAGTACAAAAATGGACTCTTTTTTTTACTTCTTTTGTAAATATAAGGGTAAGCAGCCTGGCCCTTTTGGGAACAATCAGAAGGTGTTGTTTTGGGCAACTAGTAAGGTGATGGAAAGAAATCAGGCCCAAAGGTCTATTGAGATGAAAGTATCGTATTTTATAAGTATTAAATTTACACTTGACCCTTCTTAAATAAAAGGCGTCAAGGTATTTACAAGTATTAAATATATACTCGATACGTCTTAACTAAAAGGCATCTTATATAATATCTGAGAAAACAAGTGAATAAAGGTGGGGAAGGTAAGGGAGAAAGAATTGAGAATGAAAAGAACAGGGATGAGATTACGAACACAGCAGCTGTGCCCAGTATGACAACAGGTTTCCGGCCATATTTGTCAGCAAACATTCCCCAGGCTACCGAAGACACTGCTCTTCCCAGCATAAAAGCAGACCCTACATTCGAAAAAACAAGGAATTAACAGCAAAAACATGGATTATCAGTTCTTAATTATGGGTTATAAAGTATGATTATATATGCAATAGTGCAAGAAAGTGAAGGGACTGAAGCTTACCCACAAGACCACCATAATATCCTATATCTTCCTCTTTTTGGGCTATATCAAAGTCTCTAATCTGCAAATATATACGATGCCAAACTTCCATACATTAAATTCTAAAAGTGTTTTGGGATTTTAAAAACTAAAATTAGGTCAAACATTTATTTTTAAAAAAATTAAAACTATTTTTCAGAAATAATTTTTTAAAAAAATCCCCAAAAATAAAAAACTGTTATTTACTTGTTTCTATTTCTAATTTTTAAAAAACTCTCAACAACCACCCACAATCCTATTATATCTTTCTTCTCTCTTTTTCACGTCATTAATCTCTCTCTTCCATCTCTATCTCTCTCCTCTCTTCTCTCTCTGTTATTTTGTTTTATCTTTATCTCCTATTTCTTTCTCTTTCTTTAAAAATTAGGCCAAACATCACCTAAGGTTTCAACTATTTTGTTTCTGCTCCGAGATGAAAATAGAGGTTTTTAAATAAAATTAAAATAAAAATTAACTAAAATATTCGAAATGTCATAAAATTTGTGTACGATATTATCCCTTATACTAGAACAACATAATTAATATAAGGGATAGAGGTTTATACCCTAAAAAAATGGTGGAAAAGATAACCAGAACAACTAATTAGTTTCCCATTTAAAAATAAAAAAAACTCGTCCTCAGTATTATTACATACTACACTTGTTAATTTCGGACAAATTTTTGTATTAGAAGAGAATTGAACCTAAAAAATGGCATTTGAATACGTACCATGAAATAAAGGAAGGGAAACAACGTTGATATTGGCAGAGCTGCAAATACATAATGCAAGGTTGGATTGATAACACAGATAGTAGTATATGAGATTAAGACTGAAAAAATGAATTAAAACATTAATATATATCGACTTAATTTGAATTAAGAGAGGAGGTAATTACAATTACAGAGAACGATGATCCAAACAGCAGAGAGAAGTTTCCAAGGAGGGCCAGGTTGAGTATCCTTTCGTCTTTGTAGTTTGCACCCTGGACATCCTTCATGGTATTCGTATCCCACTTTCTCCAACAGTGCCTCTTTACACTCTTGAGCCATTTTTAATCCAGAGATGCAATGTGCATCACCATCATTTGATATATATTAATCCAAGAGAGACCCAGAAAGGAAGTTGTTATTATTTACATTGTAATGTATGCCCAATTATTATAATTTACCTTTTTTTATATATAAAATGGGTCTATTTTAAATGTTATTATTCGAATTTAAGCATAATGACTATCTAGGGTGCCTTAATTAATACAACTTTTATTTCTGAGTGAAATTCATTTACTTATCATTTTACATAATTAATAAAAAGGGTGGAGAACATTTATTAGATTTCTACTCCTTTTGAGTGCCTACTTACCTGATCATATATAAATCAACTATTAATATTACGTAATAAATATCAGTTAGTTTAATTTATAAAATTTTCTATTAAATATAATTAAATTGAATTTGAAAGTATATATTATAAACCTTTTTGTATCCAATTGTCGTAGCAAACTTGTGGTGCTCATTTAGCTTCTCAGTTCACACGAACATCCTTCGTTCAACTCAATGTTTTTCATTATTCAATGAACTCGTGGTTTCTTCATTTATGTATGAGATATTTTTCTACTTTTGTGTCCCTTGTACATTAATCAGTGATTTTATTCATTTAAAATAAGACTTATTTGCACTTTTCCTTTTAAACCATTAAATTGTTTTCTAATTTGGGCATTAGATTTACTTCTATATGTATTATTTTTCCCTTTTAAATTTACCTTTTGGACTAATTCATTGTATGGACTTTGTTTTCTTCTTTTATTCCAATGAGTTGCAAGTAATATAATACAATAGGAGGACAAAGCCAAAAGGGTTGATCTATGTATGACGTCTACCCTCCTTTCATTGAGTCTCGTTGCAGACTCGCAACTCATTAGACTAACTTGAGATAGAAACCTATTAAATTGACCCTGTTCAACAAAAGAAAACTAATAGAAGTAGGGGTGAGCACAACCGATGAGTATCTTGGAACCGGATCGAAACCGATCAAACGGGTAAGGGTAAGGTTTCTAAAATTTAGGAAACAGATCAAATGGGTAAGGGTGAGGTTCCTAAAATTAAATCCCAGTAACCGTTTGGACTACATTATTTTCATAAGAATAATTTAGTTACTGATGTTGAGGATGCAGTAGAAGTTTAATGGTTACATTATTTTCATTTAAATTTAGTTAACGAACTTGAGACATTTGGTTGTATTAGTCTTTGAAGAGACTTTGTAAAAGTTTGATCATTTTGCACCCTCCTTTAAGAAGGTTGTTTCTATTACCAACTTTGATTTTGTAAAAATTAGCTACAAATTGTGGTATTTAATTGTTTCCTTGTTGAACTTTAGTTAATTAAATGATTTGATATTTGTAAGTTTTTAAGGCTTTAAACTTTTTTTTTCATAAGAATAATAGTGTGAACATAGTAATCGAAATCGGAACCGGAATCAAAACCTGAGGTTCAAGTTCAAATTTCTAAAATTTAGGAATCGGTCAAATAGGATCGGGTCGATTCCTAAAATTTAGAAACCGATTAAATAGGGTCGAGTTAAGTTCCTAACTTTTGGAATAGGATACTCGAAATCGCTCATCCTTAACTAGAAGATAACAAAAAGTAGGAAATAATGATAAAGTCATTATTTTAAGTATAAGAAGAAGAAAAAAAAAAAAACGGTGTCAATCTTGATGATATGACTGAACCATATCTTCCTTTCGAGGTATTACTCTTACCCATACAATGAGCCACTATTCTATCACTTTGGGTTAGCTAGATTTGCCTAAAGCACATTAACTTTGATTTACAAGCAAATGTATAAAAAACATCGTTAGAACAAAAAAATAGTATCAAAATATTTAAAAATTTGCGTACAACTAAAAATCTAAAAGTATATGGATTACATTGAATTAGCTTTTACTTTGAATTTACTAAATATTGTTTAAGAATAGTATCCAATTGAAAAAACATTTCTCTTTAATACAATAGAGTTTATCTATATGTACTATGTTGAACGTAATTAATTATAGTTATTATGATATATAATCAATAGCATAAAAATATGCTTAGACTATCATGACAACTAATGAAGATAAAATAATAAAAATTCATAAAATTGAAATGAAGGCATAGTAAAAATAATGCAATAGAGAATGAAACATAATTTTTTTGGGGGAAATTGTATGAAAATTGATGTGTGTGTGTGAGAGAGAGACCTGCGAATGGAGAGAAAGAATGAAATTGGACGTTTTATTAAAATAAATTAGATTAAATTTAATAATTATATAAGATAGTTAATATAATAATAATTTTCTTTCTATCATTTAAGTTGAAAAAGGAATAAATATGATAAATTAAAAATTATATATCACTTCCAACTCTTTTAACATAGATGAGGTCATCTCCAAAAAAAAAAAAAAAAAAAGTGTAAGAAAAAGAAAATAAGATATTTCTCAAAAAAAAAAAAGGCAGAGCGCGGTAGTTTCTTTTTCAATTTTGACTCTTTTTTAATGGCTTAAATTTTTTTAATTATTTTTCTAATGTACGGAAAATACTGAAGAACACAGATAAATTATTAACAAAATTGAATAAAAAACAGAAAAAAAAAGAAAAACAAGGAGGGGGTGTCGAGAATGAGAGAGAAATGGGACTAGTTTAACGTTATTTGTGTAGTTGTCGTCAGTCGGTTCCTCTCCAAGTGCTTCCATCTTCTACTACTTTCTCTCTCTACAATCCCCCTTCTTCATCCTCTTCTTCTCCTCTTCACTGTGCTCCCGCGAAACCCTAGAAGCTTTTGCAGGTGATCTTCTCAAGCTTCGTTTTGTTTTCTGCTTTGGTTGTGTTAGTATCTTGAAATATATATCCCAAGTTTGAAATATTTCTTGACGGAAATGGCATCTCAAGGGTTTCAATTTTTAGATCTCATGGATTAATCTTTGTGATCCAAGCTAAAGCTTTGGAAATTTTACTTTTTTTAATGGTTTTGTTGCATGTACCTTTAATTGCATTTCTCATTTCGTTTTTTTTTTCCTGGTAAGTACTTCCCACTAGCATCTTTAATTTTGCCTTTTGTTTTTCCCCTTTTCGTTTTGTGGGTTTTTGCAGGGGTTTTCTTTTTAGCTTTGGAGCCACCAAGGTAACTGCGGAAAGAGCTTTTGGTGTGAGTGTTTACTTGTATTTTTTGTTAATTGGTGTACTTTTATTGTTCTGAGGTGCTGGAAAGCGAATCTGGTGGTGGGATGTTATGCTGCTTTTATGGCTTTGAAGGAATTATAGTTTTGTGATAATTTGCTCGGAAGCTTCGTGTTGGAGCTAGAAGGCCCCAGAAGATAAATGTTGTAAACCGAGGGCACGAGCTGGGTTCTCTGTTATGTGGGCTTGAGGACTGAAGGTTTAAGTTCTGATTCTTTTTTGTTGTTCTGTGCAAATAAGTTAAGGTGGTCCTGATGGAAGGGGTATCTGGTCCGAGCTCACAGAGCTCCTTTGATAAGTCGAGGGTTTTGGATGTCAAACCCTTGAGAACGCTAGTGCCCATGTTTCCTAACCCCCACAAGCTCCCCCGTTTGTTTGTTCATCTCCTTTTGGTCCATTTCCTTCTGGGTTTACCCCATTTTACCCCTTTAGCATGCCGCAAGGGAGTGAGGAGCAGAGGCAGGGTGGATCTTCATTTCGAGCTGCTAACCATGATGGAACTTTTCCAAGTCCTGCTGCGGCTGTTCCTTTGCGTTCTTTTGGAACTCCGCAAATGGGCCCTCATTTTTCTGGTGCATCCAATGGAGACACAGGGTCATCAATGGAAGCCTCTAGAGATATCCATTTTGGTGATGGAGTTATGGGCAGAAAGAAACGGCGAGGTTCCCATATGCGCCAATCTGACTCTTCTCCTAAAAAGTCACGTAAGATTGCTGGTGAAGTTAGAAAACCCGATTTGAGTCATGTTGTGGGTTTACCTCCAGCTCAACGGGAGGAAGGTAACAGGGAAATAGTCAATCTTGTGATGATGAAATTTGATGGAGTTCGCCGGCGGTTGAGTCAGCTGGAGGACTCTAAGGAGGCTGCAACAGGTCTTATTAAGCGTGCTGATCTAAAAGCTGGTAACATAATGTTGACTGCAGGGTTTAGGACAAACAGCAGGAAAAGAGTGGGAGTAGTCCCTGGGGTTGAAATTGGGGACATATTTTTCTTCCGCATGGAGATGTGTGTTCTGGGATTGCATTCTCCGTCAATGGCTGGTATTGATTACTTGTCTGTTAAAGGTGGTTTGGAAGAAGAGCCACTTGCTGTAAGCATTGTTTCTTCTGGAGGCTATGATGATGCTGCTGATGATCAAGATGTTCTGATCTACACGGGTCAGGGTGGTGGAAATTACAGTGGGAAAGGTAAGCAAACATCTGATCAGAAACTTGAGAGGGGAAATCTGGCTTTGGAGAGAAGTGCTCGGCGTGCAAATGAAATAAGGGTTATCAGGGGTATAAGGGACATTGCGAATCCATCAATTAAGGTTTATATCTATGATGGCCTTTACACTATACAGGACTCATGGATTGATAAAGGGAAATCTGGCACCAGTACTTTCAAATATAAATTGGTCAGATTACCTGGACAACCTTCAGCTTTTGCTACCTGGCAGTCGGTTTTGAAATGGAAAGAAGGCGTCACATCCAGGGCAGGACTGATTCTTCCTGACCTTACTTCTGGAGCGGAAGGTCTTCCAGTGTCTCTTGTTAACGATATTGATGGTGAAAAGGGTCCTTCTTACTTTACCTACTTGCGGTCAGTTAGATATACCAAGTCATTAGATTTGGCTGAACCTTCTTATGGTTGTAACTGTCATAATGCATGTGCTCCAGGTGATCTCAACTGCTCTTGCATTCGCAAAAATGGAGGTGATTTCCCTTATACTACTCAAGGGGTTTTAGTGAGTCGGAAACCATTATTATATGAGTGTGGGCCTTCATGCCCGTGTATTCCTAATTGCAAAAACCGTGTGTCACAGACTGGTCTAAAGGTGCGACTGGAAGTATTTAAGACGAAGGATAGAGGCTGGGGCTTGCGCTCTTGGGATCCCATTCGATGTGGAACCTTCATATGTGAATATGCTGGGGAAGTTATTGACAAGGCTAAATATGATAGAGATGAAGGGGAGAACAATGATTATATCTTTGATACAAGTCGTACTTTTGAGAAATTTAAATGGAACTACGATCCTCCATTGGTAGGCGAGGAGGCTTCTGGGGACTTAAGTGAGGATTATGATATCCCCACTCCTGTAATTATTAGTGCAAAGGATTCTGGAAATGTTGCTCGATTTATGAACCACAGTTGCTCTCCAAATGTCTTCTGGCAGCCTGTTGTATATGAGCAGAATGGTGAATCATTTATCCATATTGTGTTCTTTGCAATGCGACACATCCCTCCAATGGCTGAGCTCACATATGATTATGGTGTATCCCAATCTGAGAGTAGGAGGAAACGTTGCTTATGTGGTTCTGTGAAGTGCAAGGGCTATTTTGGCTGACAATGGTGATCACAACAGGTAGGCCTGAATTTTTTAAAAAAATCTTTATCACTAGCTGTACAGTCATATGTGTTTCCCTGTGATGTTTCATGTACGTTGCATTGGTTGATATATTTGTTCTCTGCATATATTCTGTCGTTATCGAAATTTTCTCACTGCCTTGCATTGTCTGGTAATATCGAACATATATTATCATTATTTTATTCATGGTATGTGATAGAGAGTTAGCTATTCTTGTCATATAAGGCTAATTTAGTGTGCCTGCTGTGTGTGGTACTGAGCACTGAAATAGACGTGACGTTCTGCTTCCTATTTTTGTATTCTGCCCTTCAATGGGGTTTGCTCTATTAGAAATCTGCATGTATACATATGCCATATGGGTAGCATACCATCAAGATCAACAATGCAGAACTTGCCGGGAAATCATCCTTTCTCTAAATGATTCTTTTGTGGAACATAATTGCTATCCTATTTATCTTAAGTGCTATCCGTTTTTCATTTTTGGGGGAATGTATGCTTTCATTACTTTCCAAAGTTGGCGATGAAGACGATAGGAAATATACACAAACTTCCTATCGAAAATTAACTCACAAACAATGTAGAACTTACTCAGGTTTATCCCCCTCATCCAGGATTACACATTGCAATTTAGTTGTTGAGCAAATATATTCTTAATCCCTTTTCTCCAGCAATTACTGCGCGGACATGTAAAATTCTAATAATCTGCCTGACCAGTTGTCTTGAATGCTGCTTCTAGATCTAAAGATTCTGGCATTCCTTTCCATACAATACACCGCCACTTTAATACAAGCTCGGACCACATACTTAATTCTTTGGGGAATATAGCACATGTCTTATCATTTATTTGTGGATCTATGCTGTGATAGAGAGTTAGCCATTCTTGTCATATGAGGTTGATTTGGTGTCCCTGACTCCTGTCAATCACGGTACTGAAATTCTAAATGGATATGATATTCTGCTATCTTATTTTCTATATGCGCATGAATGGGATTTGCACTACTAGAGCTCTCCCTGTCTACTAGTATATGTGATATCGGGAGCATACCATCAAAATGAACAATGCAGAAGATGCTGAAAAATCATCCTTTCCTTCTGTGATTCTTATGTGGGGACATAATTGCTACCTTTGGCTCAAATGTGTAGCGGGTGCCCTTTGAATTTTGACCCTTTTTTAAAAATAATTAGGCAAGCTACTTCAACACATGATCTTCACAGCTGTGTTATGGAATTATGTTTACTGAGCATGGGAAAGTGAAAACGCTTGCCTTTTCTGCTATGGTGCCTTATATTTTCTTGTTCTTTTTAATTGCCGTTTTCTTTTATCTAGAGAGTGAGAAAACTGTCCAAAAATTAATTTTTTTATTGCAGTTAGGAGTATTTAATTGAACAAGTATAAGTTGGGTTATATTCAGGTTTACTATTGATTTTATTCTATAAGCTTATGGAGGATGTAGTCAATGTTGGTTAGATTTGGGATCTTTAGTTTGGGATAAGTCGACTTGATTTGGGCCTTTGTTTTGGGCTTCTCAGGTCAGAACCTCGGGTTATGGGTGCGGGTCTAATATGGTCATGACGCGGATCTGTTGGTTAGTATTCAACTTTGGGTGGTGGAGAAAAGATGTCCATGTAGTACGAGCCGTAGGAAGCTATCAAAGGTGTACTAATTGTTCATGATGGTTTCTAGTTCACTTTGATTTGAAACTTATTGTTGATGATGTAAATGGTAACGTCATGTTGAGGATCCTTGCCTCTGCATGTTTTCAAGTACCCGAATAGGGAGTTCCAAATATTGTTAGCTCAGACTTATTTCATGATTTTATGCCATTTTGACATAATGTGATGCCGAAGTTTACCTAGCTATGAGATTCCGCTGATGTTGCAGTAGTAAGTTATCTTCAAGTGGTGGATACTGGTTGTCAGTGTCATTCTTAGATTATAGGCCACTGGAGATTGGTGGATGATTTTATTTGCATTTGGTGGCTATTATGAGAAAACATGCTTGTGAATGAGGGAAAGATGGGAACTATTGTTCAGTAGCTACTGTTATTTCAGAGACATGTAGCTTTTATTAGTTCCTCCCTCCTTTGTAGTTATGAGCATACTGTGAGGCAGTGTGTAGACTCATAACTTCTTCAAGTAAACACGGTAAAAGTTACTGGATCTATTGAAGTTTTGTCCTGTGTTTGGAGATGCCGGTGGAATTAGTGCCTGCTCCTTAGCCTAATAAGTGTGCCCGTTCATTTTTTTTTTATCCTAATCAGCTTCCTGTTCTGTGTTAATCTCGTTACTTATTATTAAGCATTTGTAAAAGTTGGATTACTGTGCTTCTTGTTGGATGAATTGTTGAAAATTGATGCTTAATGCAGACCACAATATCGCTTTTCTTCTTTTTTTGCTTTTTTGTTTTGGGGGGTGTTCAAGCTTAGACACATCTAGAGAATTAAGCTGAATGAGAAAGAACACATTTTTTGATGTTGGCACTGGAAAGTTGGGGTTGGGGGAGGGGATGAAGTGCTAATTACGTGGTTCTCCTTGTTCTGTTGTGATATCAACCAGGGAAAAAAATAAAAAATAAAAACTTTTCATTGAGGTTAATTGCAGATGCAAGCATTTTAAACTGTGAAGGCTCTAATTAATTTTGGAATGGAAGTCACTTATTCTGTGAAATGAAGGAGAAACAAAGTCCAGCATATGCCAACCAAATCTTTTATTGGCCTCAGTTAATAACTAATCTTGCAGCTAATGTTGGTAAATAATCATTGATAAATGTGCACACATAGTTTAATTGACAAATGACGATACCCGAGTACACATGGTAATTGATAAATGACATAGATGAGTTTAACTCCACCATAATTTACTTGTGCTAGAGTGGTGTGTTATTTTTTCTTTTCTCGAGAAGTCTTTTTGTTGGATTTGGTTGTCTCAAAATGTGAGTATGATGGATAGTTTGGGGAGGCATTTTGGTTCAGTTCTCTGTAACTTAAGATGAAAGAGTTGCCCAAAAAGTGATTTTTTATCCGATGATTTCATGCTTTCATTTATTTGCCCGCAAACTTATCTCTACAACCTGTATTCCTGTACCAAATTCTTGATTGTGTGCTAAGCCTCTGGGCAACTCGTGATAAGGTTGTGTAGATCTTGACCTTCCAGCCTTTTGCCCCGCCCCAGTTGGTGGTGCTTATACGGGTTGGTTGTCTGCTTCTCTGTTGCTTTCTGTCATGTCCTGTTGAAATTTGTACCTTTTATTCTGCACGGACTAACTCCTTCCTGTTACTTATTGCCAGCTTAAACTCGATGGAGGAACAATTATGCTCATGGGCAATTTTTGATTATACGGAATCAGTGTTGGCTAGGACATGTAGAAACTTTGGAACATCTTCCCATGATATTCTCCTTGTTTTTGTTGGCAAGGATCAAAAACATCTAGCAACAGGTGTGCCCAGTGGTCATCATCGACTTGTAGCCATCGATCTGTGTACTCCTAGTTAGGATTTCAGTGTAACTTTTAGCCAGTAGTATGTTGGTGCGCCATAGCCAGTTGTATGTATAAGATGTTTATGATGAATTGCTGTGTTGTAGAAATTAGATGTTTGTCTTTGTTTCTGAGAGCAGAACCGAGGTTTCCTAGGGATGACTAATCGGCATAACTCTCCTAGTGCTCTCCAAGCCAGGTGAGATTTGGTAAAGCCAGATGAGATTTGGTTCTTCAAGCCACCCGGGGTGTTGGGGACTTGTATGTAACATTGGTGACTCTGAATTATACGTTAGTTGTTAGGAATCATTAGATGCATATTCTCTAAGGGATATTTGTTTTTTTGTCCCGGTGAATTACAAAGGGTAGTCCAATACAATGCAAGAGGGGAGAATCAAACCTGAATTAGATCTAATGTATTTAGAACTTTAATCTTAACCAATAGGCCAAAACCTCATTGGTAGAAATAAGGGTAATCGGAAGAGATACTTTGGTTGTTGACTACAGGCTACAAAATTTGACTGAAAGCCACTTTTTCAAATGGTTAGATATGTGAAAAATCGGAACCAAAATCAGGCCTAACCAAAGGATTAGTGCTCAGCGTTAGAAAGCTCATGTGATTAATTCCTTATTATGCAGTGAAATAATGAATTAACTGTTTCCTTATTGTTCTCTGGTTATGGCTTTCTTACATCATTTTTTTCTTTTTTGGGGGGGCAAGGAGTTCGATTCTTCCTCCTCTCATTGTATTTATATTTTTATTGTACTATTATTTGTGATGGCTTAATAGAAAAAGAATAAGTGTACTATGCATGTTTTGGAAAATTGAAACCTATACGAGTATTGCTGGACTACCAATGCTTAAATTTCAGAGGGACAAAAAAATATATCATTTTAAAATGTATTTTTAAAAAATAAATGAGAGAGATTTATTATAGAAAGTCAATGTAAATTATATTTAAAAATTATTTTGATATATAATATATTTTACTTGAAACGACCTCACATAAGTAGGACGATTTGTAGGATGAGTAAGAAAAGATCTTAAAATAAATTTTTCATAAATTGTTAAAAGGAAAATGAAAAAAAAGAAAAGGAGACATTTTTAGGAGGAAGAGCGACAACGGAGGACCTCATAGCGGGAGCACTGGGGGCAGTGATTAGATTGGACAGAGTGAGAGAGAAACGGGACGAGTTGATTAACGTTATTCTACCGAGTCAATTCCCTCCCTCTTAAAATTGCTTCCGCCTTCTGCTTCTCTCTCTCTCTCTCTCTCTCTCTCTCTCACCCTCCTCTTCTGATCTTCTCTTCTCTGTCTGTTCGCGCAAAACCCTAAAACTTTCATAGGTAATCTCTCGCTAATCCTCTCAGCTTTCTTCTTTGCTTCTGTTTTTAGTAAGTAGATATGTGGGCAGTTGTGAAACATCTGCGAAAATTTCAAAATTGTTCCGTAGAAAGCGCATCTTAAGGGTTTTCTTTTTCGCTGGATCAATTCTCAGATCTCAGAAATGGGCTTAGTGATCTTAGCTAAAGTTTCTGAAATTTTAACCTTTTTTTTTTTTGGTAATTTAGTTGCATGCATCATTCCTTAATTTCGTTTGTCAGTTCGTTTATGATTTTGTAAGTATTTCGCACAACAGTCTCTAATTTTTGATCCTTTTTATTTTTGTTCAGTGGCATGAGTTATCGTTCTGAGGCACTTGTACATGTGGTGTGTAATGGCCAAGTGATGTGTTGAGTAAGCGAGGGGATTGGGTGTTGATAGGGAATATGTATATACAAAGGATGTTTTGCTGCTTTTCTGGCTTTAGGGAATAATGGAATTGCTGTCATTTTCTTTGGGAATGTTGAGTTGGTTTGTGTACGTAAGTGCCCGTCAATCTTGTGGATTGGGTATGCAGGCTGATTTTTGTGGTACGTAGGTTTGAAGGACTGAAAGCACCGGGTTTTGGTTCTGAAACGTTATTCATTGTTTGCTTGTGCATAAATTGGTTGTGATTGTAGCGTTCAGTAAATATATAGGGCAGTCCTGATGGAAGGGGTATCTGGTCCGAGCTCACAGAGCTCTTTTGACAAATCGAGGGTTTTGGATGTCAAGCCTTTGAGAACACTGGTGCCTATGTTTCCTAATCCCCCACAAGCTCCCCCGTTTGTTTGCTCGTCCCCTTTTGGTCCATTTCCATCTGGGTTCACCCCATTTTACCCGTTTAGCATGCCACAAGGAGCCGATGAGCAGAGGCAAGGAGGCTCTTCATTCCGAGCTGCCAGTCATGATGGAGCTTATGCGAGTCCTGCTGCCGCTGTTCCCTTGCGATCTTTTGGAACTCCACAAGTGGGTCCTCATTTTTCTGGTACATCTAATGGAGACACAGGGTCATCAATGGAGGCCACCAAGGATGTTCATTTTGGAGATGGAGTGACTGGTAGAAAGAAACGGGGAGCTTCTCATATGCGTCAGTCTGACTCATCTCAGAGGAAGGCACGTAAGATGGCTGGTGAAGTCAGAAAACCCGACTTGAGTAGTATTGCAGGTTTGCCTCAACCCCAGCGGGAGGAAGGTAACAGGGAAATAGTTAATTTTGTGATGATGAAATTCGATGCAGTTCGCCGGAGGTTGAGCCAGCTTGAGGATTCTAAGGAAGCAACAACAGGTCTTATTAAGCGCGCAGATCTCAGAGCTGGTAACACATTGTTGACCGCAGGCTTTAGGACAAACTGTAGGAAAAGATTAGGAGTAGTCCCTGGAGTTGAAATTGGTGATATTTACTACTTCCGCATGGAGCTCTGTGTCTTGGGATTGCATGCTCCCTCAATGGCTGGTATTGACTACATGTCTGGTAGAGGTGACTCGGAAGAAGAACCCCTAGCTGTGAGCATTGTATCTTCTGGAGGATATGATGATGATGCTGATGATCAGGATGTTCTGATCTACACTGGTCAGGGTGGTGGAAATTACAGTGGGAAGGGTAAGCAAACATCTGATCAAAAACTTGAGAGGGAAATCTAGCATTGGAGAGAAGCGCTCGGCGTGCGAATGAAATAAGGGTTATCAGGGGTGTAAGGGACATAATGAATCCAGCAATTAAGGTTTATATATATGATGGCCTTTACACTATCCAGGATTCATGGATTGACAAGGGTAAATCAGGTACTAGTACTTTTAAATATAAGTTAGTCAGGCTACCTGGACAACCGCCAGCTTTTGGAATCTGGCAGTCTGTTTTGAAATGGAAAGAAGGCCACACATCTAGGGCTGGACTGATTCTTCCTGACCTCACATCTGGGGCTGAAAGCCTTCCTGTGTCCCTTGTTAACGATCTTGATAATGAAAAGGGGCCTCCTTACTTTACCTACTTGCGCTCAGTTAAATATTCGAGGTCGTTTAATTTGGCTGAACCTTTATATGGGTGTAACTGCCGTAGTGCATGTGCTCCAGGTGATCTCAATTGTGCTTGCGTTCGCAAAAATGGTGGTGATTTTCCTTATACTTCTCATGGGGTTTTAGTGAGCCGAAAACCACTTCTATATGAGTGCGGGCCTTCATGCCCTTGCATTCCTAATTGCAAAAACCGTGTGTCACAAACTGGTCTAAAGGTGCGATTGGAAGTATTTAAGACAAAGGATAGAGGCTGGGGCTTGCGCTCATGGGATCCCATTCGTTCTGGAACCTTCATATGTGAGTATGCTGGGGAAGTGATTGACAAAGCTAAATATGATAGTGGTGAAATTGAGAACAATGAATATGTTTTTGATACTAGTCGTACTTTTGAGAAATTTAAATGGAACTGTGATCCTCCATTGGTAGGTGAGGAGGCTTCCGGGGACTTAAGTGAGGATTGTGATATCCCTACTCCTTTAGTCATTAGTGCGAAAGATTCTGGAAATGTCGCTCGATTTATGAACCACAGTTGTTCTCCTAATGTTTTCTGGCAGCCAGTTGTGTATGAGCAAAATGGTGAATCTTTTATCCATATTGCTTTCTTTGCAATGCGACACATACCTCCCATGGCTGAGCTCACATATGATTATGGTATATCCCAATCTGAGAATAGGAGGAAGCGTTGCTTATGTGGTTCCTCAAAATGCAAAGGTTACTTTGGCTGACACTTCTAGTGTGATTGCAGCAGGTAGGCATAATCATGTGGAGCTTTATAGAATAGGTTTTCTTTATTGATATATTTTCTCGCTTGTAATGTGTTACCTTTCTTGATATATTCTTTCTTGTTCTCTCCTTCTCCATCAGTTCCTTTATGGAGGTCACACTTTCTTCAGCGTTTTTTCAATGATATTTGTTGGAGTAGAGTATCTTAGCTATTCATGTTGCATAAGTTGAATTTGGTGTCTGCTTCCATGTTAAGGAGTTCATGTTCAATGTATGGTTACTGAGTTTTTACCTGCTAAAAGTTACTGGAACTCTGAACATCTAAATGGTCATAATGATCCTGCTTTGTCTTCAGATATTGTGTCTGTAGTTGACTGTGCTCGATTAAAGCTGTACCTAGGTATATGGGAAATGTCAATGGGGTAAATATCGTCAAAGTTAATCATTTAGAGCTTGCTGGATCCCTTTTGAAATGATTTTTGTACTTTTGATGTTTACAGTTGCCTTAGGAACAAGTGAGATGAATGTTTTGGGGGTGGCTTTAGAATTGCGGGGGTTAATTAATAATTCATTTGAGGGTGACTTCCATTGAAGGGACTGTTATAAGTTTTATTTTTAATCACTTCTAAATTTAAAAGTCACTTTGAATTAGACTATTTGTCACTTCAATGCTTGAAGAAGTCACCCATAAGGGAATCTGTTTTCCCATGTCTTTTTCTTAATATGGTCTCATTCAAGACTTTGTACTAGAATACAAGGTTTTCCCTATGGAAACTTGTTAAAACTAGTAGGTTTTGCACCTATATTTCCTGTTAATTATGCGAACTGAGCATGGGAAAGAGAAACACTTTGGCCAGTGTCATTCGACTAGAATTATCATTGTCAAAAAGGATCGAGGGACTGTCGAAGTTGCTTCAGTTTAAGTTGGGTTGTATTCAAGTTTCTTTTTTTTTTTTTTTTTTGGGAGGAGGGGGTGTCCAGTAAGCTTGTCTAGAAAATGCAATGATACCAGTCATACAAATTTTGACCAAGTTTGGTTTGGGATTGGCCATTTCGTAAGTTGTTTCCTTTTGTCTTTTTTTCCTTTCAGGGTCAGTCACGTCTGATGATTCGGTATAAGTCTGTTTTGCTGAGTGTTATCTAGTCTACTTCGATGCTATGTAGCTTTGGATAGACTATTTTTCGTCCATTATGAGAAAATGATCATGTATAGAACCCTGCTTCCTAGAAATACCAAATATAGAGTTGTTGCTTTCTACTTTTTCATGCTTCTTTGGTGCTGATGCCATTTTGTATCTCAGTTCAATAAGGAATTTCATTGATGCTTATAACTTGTAAGTGGTAGTCTTCGATGATCTCTTTGTTACCTGCAAAACTTCTATCCAAATTTCCGGAACCAACTATTCCCAAATATTGGTAGGTCATGAGGATTTGAGGATACCATTGTGTCATGATGAGATGTTAAGTCAATCTGCATATGACAATGTCGATAATGCCCTATTCAATCCATCTTATGGCTGAGAGTGTCTTTATTGGTTTTTAGGACATTGGAGATTAGTGGATTATCTCTGTGTTATAAATGGTGTTGACAATCATGAAAAAACTAACGATTGTGTAAGTGGCTATTTTGAGATATTATGTTAACCTGTAGTTTAAATTTTGTCAATTCAACATCCTTTGTAATTGCAACGTGCTTTAACTCAAGTGGCATGAGTGCTTTCTTCCTCAAGATCAAAGGGTTAATAGGGTTTGAATCCTTGTGTGTAAGCATTCTCCTTTGTGTCTTGTTGAAGGAGGTGCTTGAGGCACAAAATGCAATCCTTTCTTGGACTTGGGTGTGGGATGTGTGCTGCCCCTTTCACTGTGGACTTCCCAACCCATTATGCTATCCGTTGATGTGGCTCAATGGAGTGTCCAGCTTGTTAATCCCAAAAACCCAAGGAAACACTTTGTACTTGTGAAGTAGAATTCTTCTTTTGTTTTAGAATTGTAACTTGAATTAAAACATGCTGAATCTCCCTTTCTGCCTAAGCTTTTGAGTTGGCCCATCAGTTGTGATGTGTGATGTGATATGCATTGCTAACAACCTAAGAAACTGAAGATGTCCCATGGTGACCAAAATGAGTTCTATAAGTTACATTTGTTTTCTGGAAATAAGCAAGCATCCCTTCTCTTTTACTAGTGGAAAACAGCAGGATTGTCGCCTTCATTGCCTGGGAATAGCTGCTTATCCGAAGGTCTATTGTGCTGATCTCTTGCATTTCTTCTGTTTCAAGTTTAGTTTTGGATTTGCTGCTAGCTTACAGCATGGCAGTAATTGAGAAATCTGTGCACCTGAGCTAGATTCTAGAGTGAGCTTTTTGGCAGATTTAGTTGTCTCAAGAATGGGAATACAATAGACATAGTTGTGGGCTGCATTAATTTGCATCTCAAGCAAGAATAACCAAACTGGGTGGTTATTTCCACTTTAATTTGCTCCTGCTTGTTCCCGCTTAAAGTTGCTTATACGCATTCTGCTCGAACTAACTCCTTTCCTTGTTGCAGCTTTAATCTTCTGTCGAAGCAGGCTGAGCTCTTTGAAATTTTGGTTACATGGAAGCACAGGCAGCAGGCAAGGACATCTATAAGTGTTTGTTGGTAACATACCCAAATGCATTTACTGCCCATACTTCCAATGGGCTTGATGATTTCATAAATAGCACCCTCCCTAATTTCAATGACCCTCAATTAGTATTTTGCTTTTGGAGCTTGTTTGAGGATGCAGGAAGTTTCTGTATAACTGTAGCCTGTATATTATTGGTGCTGCAAAGTAGGCTTTTGAAAATAATAAGGTATTTAGCTGTTTAGGTTGCATGTATGAGATGTTTATGATGAATTTCTGGTGACCAATCAGACATTGGTCATCTCTTGATCTACGATATTGACTATCGTGGGTTTGACAGACTTTAGAGGGGCATGGTTTGCCAGAGACTTATCTGATCGGCTCTGCCTTCCAACCAGGTGAGCAATTTATTTAGTCATCCTTGTTTATCACGGTCAGCTCTTTGGGTAAACCAGGTGGGATATTACTGAGTACTGACCTCTGTATGCTACGCAGTCGCCAGACTCACCAAGCTCCAAGTCTGTTTCATACTGCAAGGCAATCCACAAGTGTTGCTCCACTCACCGCTCTTCGTCTCGTCAGTTGACTGATAATTATATAAATGAAGGGCTTGCTAGCTACGGCTTGAATCTTTTAACCTCAGACATAAACAGGTTACCACAAACAAGAGTTGATCTGATTCAAAAATTCGACCTCAAAAGTTATATTTTTGAACATGATTTTTATTTTTTACTTCTGTGAATTAGTTGTTTGACCTGTTGGGTTAAAACATTCAAAACAATAATCAGAGGATTCGACATAAAAGCACCTTTCTCCAGTAACCTAAGAAAAAATAAATAAATGATACTGACCTAAGAAGTCAAAATTAATACTACACTTATGAGAATCTTGATGATGTTGAGAGAGGTGGTGAGTTCTTTGTATTAGCGTTAAAAAAAAAAAGAGTTGAAATAACTATACTTGATTTTAAAATATACACACCCGATTTATATTTGATAAGAATTTATTTAACACCTTACCTACATTATATGAAACTCGAATAAAGTCTGACTCTATTGTCCACACTTCCTACCCCAGCAGGTTCAAATATGTTTCTTATTTGTGAGGTTAGAATATATTCCTTATTTACCCTAGCAGGTTCAAATATGTTCCTTATTTGTGAGGTTAGAATATGTTCCTTATTTACCCCAACAGATATGTTTTTTATTTGTGAGGTTAGAATATATTCCTTATTTACCCCAACAGGTTCAAATATGTTCCTTATTTGTGAGGTTAGAATATGTTCCTTATTTGTGATAAATTTGTGAGATGGAGATAATATGGACTTGACATGTTTTCTCTGGTCTAATTATAGCCTTGCCCTTTAAACTTTCCTAATATAGGCAATCCAAACGGATAGACCAGTTTATCGATTAAAAAAAAAAAAGGTCGAATAAACCAACTCAATATTCCATGATTTGTCCATCAAATTAGCAAAACAAGTATAATGATCACAGTCACGGGAGAAGAATATATATAAAAAAGGGAAATTTTATGTGTGTTTCTGGAATGTTCGGGGTCTTCTCCACGGTCCTCGTCAATCGAAAAGATGAGCACATTCGAGAACCAGCAGGATTTCGTAATAAACAAACCCCTCTCTCACCTCTTAACATTCATCATTTCTATCTCGCTCTCTTTCTCTCTCCTCCGCTCTCGCTCACGTACGCACTCTCTACTTCATCGACAATGAGGCAAGTCTCTCTCTCTCTCTCTCTGTGGATCATAGTTCGATCATGGCGGAAGCATGAGCTCGGCCTGAAATGTTCTCTTTTCTTTTTCTATCACTTCATTGAAATGCATAGTAGTAGACTGTAGGAGTAATGTTTAGGCCGAAGCTGTGATGGACTGGAATTATGCCTCTGTTTAGCATTTTCTCTCTCCTCTGGCTTCTCGATTGAAAGAAATTTGTGGTTTCATGGAGTGATGCAGGTTTGATCTTGACTCTGTTTAGTGATCGACGAATCTCGGCTTCAGCCAGAATAGAGCTGTTGCTTAATCTAGAAATTGAATTATTAAACGAATATGATAATTGCTGCGGATTGGCAGTACTGAATTCCAAAATCTAATACGTGTTATATTGTGTAAGTTTCTGGATTCTTGTACCTGTAAGTCAGAAATTAGGAGAATGTAGTGTCCTTGGAAAGTCATTAATGCAGCGTCATGTTATGGAACAATTATAAGCCTGGGGATGGGGAATGATTGGTGACTTGAATTACTAGGGCTTATGTCGTCCTCTCTTTCGTGTTCTCGGTGGCTTAAGGAATATCCTCGTTGCAATTTCTGACAAATGTACTGTTTAGTGTTCTAAGTTCGTTCGCAAATGGATGCATTTACCAATGAAAGTAAGGCACTTTGTCTCTTGTTGATCACGTACAACTTTGTTGTCAACGAATCATAGTATGTAACAAATATAGTGGTTAAATTATGTGCAATGTGGACTCTAGTGAAGCTATGCAAACAATGAGAAATTATATGTGAAGTCAAGTTGTCTAACCAAGAGCATTATCAACCTGGACCACTAAAAGGTTTGGCTAACAATATCAGTTTTGAGAAGATATATATTAAAGACAATTAGAATAGCTTTTTGCGCGATGTGCATGATTTTTAAATGCGTAATGATGAGTTCACACTGAAGGTTTGGTGAATTGAGGTTTAATGTCATGAGAAATTTAATGTCCTATTGCTGTCGTATAGTTTAGTAAACTTTTAATAGAATGTGGTAATTCAGGCATTATAACTCAAGATTTTACAGTCAAATGAAATGCATCTCTGCATTTTAGGCCAGCTAGCTAATATTTGATCTCCTAACATTCGGTCTAGATTTTGGAGTATTGATTTTTATTTGCTATAATAAACTAGTGTTTGCTTCTAGCGCGTAAATTGGCAAATTTGTTAGTTAGATTGGACTTAGGCTAGAACACAGAAAATTGAGCGTTGTATATTTGAATAGTGAACAATCATCTTAACAGAACAGCTATATAAAAGTAATTCAAATTCTTCAGTAATGTTATTATTATGTTAGTATTAGAATAAATTTTGGTTGGCATGTCGTTGGTGGAATGTACAAAGGAGAGGTTATGAATACAAGTCTCTAGCCATCTCTTTTTAACTGAAATGCGAATGACTTTTAAATCTTTAGCCATTATTGATTAATTTATTTTTTAAATAAAAACTCAATGAGTATTCCATAAAAACAATCTATTTGTAAGAACTAGAGGATTGGATATATTCTCTTATAGTTTGTGCTAGTAAGCTAGGCTTCAGAATGGTATACTATTGTCACATTGTGTTTGTTATGCTTGGTTAAAATTTGATATTTTTCATGAAAGCTAGTGATTACGTGTAATTTTGGAGTATAGATATGTTGACCATACGAAAACAATGATTGGCCAAACCATTTACATCTATTCATAAACGCCGTTGAAGTATGTGATAGTGAGATTTGTTGGATGTCCTGAAGTATGTTGAAAGTGTACGTGTCAAACTAGCTGAAAAGTAAGGTCAGCTTAGTGAAACTGTAGGCTGATTGGTTGTAAATACTGTGTTGCAAACTTAATTATTGTGAAAGATTACAACTAGTGTAAGAGTTAACTCTTTGTGATTCGCTTGATAATGGTCAACAAGCAGCTCTGTTCTAGGTGGTGACTTGATTTTACTTCATTTCGGTTGATGAGTTGTACTATTGATTTAGTAAAGATACTATAGTGCAAGTACATGAGTGATGTTTATGATTACATAGAGCTCTAACTAGTTTTATGCATATTCAGATATCAAGCAGATTAATTGTATTTGAGGAAGTCTTGGAAATTTGTGGCTACTGATGGTTGTTCTTGAGTTAGCTAATTGTATACTCAAGAAAGGGTGGGAACCATTAGCCAGTGCTTATAAACTTGTTTTCCTTGAGAATCAGCTCCAGAGTTCCTCTTCCAAAAAAAAAAAAATATCAAAACTTAGGCTAGCATACCCTAGTTAGGTTTTTCTTGTCTGTTTCCTTTGTTGGTTAACGAATATTAGGATCAATCCTGCCCACTTGCTGGTTTTCCCTTATGGAATGAGACAAATGTAGACGATTCCCAATAAATGAAGGTGCAATTTTCACTGTAGGCTCTCTTATGTCAACCTTTGATTCCCGTCTAACTTGTTTTTAGAGGTTGACTTGCTAGGGGTAGTCAGTTGAGTTCGATACTGCGAATTCCTAAGCTGTAGTCCAGCATAATTTTGTTATGACCATGAGGGAGAATTATAAATGGGTGAAGCTCATCATGTAAAATCCACCAACTATGGTTCCGCTAAAGATATGCATTCTATTATTTCAACCTATAATGAGTTACTGTGAAAATTCAAATTCCAAATTCAAATTCAACCCATACCTGGGTTTGCACCCGCCAGATTACAGATTATAAAGATGTTGGGCTCATTAGATCTTAGATTTCAAAAACAATAACTGCCTATACCCGCATGGAATGTAAGTGGGAGTGTTCCATGATTGAAGCATTTTGTCTAAGCCCACTGGAACCTAAGCCAGAAAAATTGCCAAAGCTGGGTATTTCAGCTGTTGTGGAAGTGGACACAACAATTTTCTATGAAAGTTGCAATGAAGATCATAATTGTATGGTCAGACTGTGACACTTTGCCTAGCCTTATATTGTTTTGTAGGATTGGGAATTGCCATTTGTGGTTCATAACACCTGTCGATGTAAACGTTGAGATGTGGTGAGCTGAGCGCTTCAGCTTGGGTGTGACATAAGCTTCTGTATGCATTTGGTTCAGTTTTGTTCACTCTATGTTCTTTGGAAGCTTGGACTCATATTGAACGCTATTGAAGTGAAGAAGCAGCAAACTAATGAATTTGTCTATTATGATTGCTGCAGCCGACACCCATCTGTCAAGTGGGCCCAAAGATCAGACAGGATCTATATAACAATTGAGTTGCCAGATGCCAAGGATGTAAAGTTGAAGCTCGAACCAGAAGGAAAGTTCTTTTTCTCAGCCACAAAAGATGGTATCCCCTATGAAGTAGACATGGAATTGTTGGATAAGATTAATGTAGAGGTATACTATTTTACAGCAGCCTGAGTGTCACTTCAGACTTGTCTTTTGTAATTGCTATGACTGACATGGCCTCTTTCTTTGTTCATTTTAGGAGAGCAAGTACAACATTGGGGTGAGGCACATAGTGTATGTTATCCAAAAAGCTGAGAAGAAATGGTGGAATAGGCTAATCAAGCAGGAAGGAAAGCCCCCAGCTTTCCTGAAGGTTGATTGGGATAAATGGGTTGATGAAGATGAAGAAAGTGGTTAGTGTAATTGATTGTTTTCTATCTGATTTTCATTGTTCTTGATAATCTTATTCTGATGTGAATATTGTGTTCTTTGTGTACAGAAAAGCAGTTTGACTTTGACAATATGGATTTCTCGGTAAGTGTCCTCTGCAATTTAAGTTGTAATGTTTACTTATTTTATTAGTACTTGTGGCAAGTGGTGTGGGCATAAGTATTATGCAGTGGTTATTGGTGCTTGTGTTAAATGTGATGTGCATAGGTTGTGCAAGCCTTTAGAGCATCTGGAAATAACTGCTTATGTATGCGACTTGTCCATCGCTGTTAGGATCTTATGGTCACCAGTGGCCCATTGTTCATTTATTTATTACATTGTTATGCCTGTCTGTGTGAACTAGCACCAGTCCAAGTTGTTTACAGTGACAGTGGATGGCTGCTTTTGTTGTGTAGTTGAAGCACTTGTGCATGTAACTTTTCATTGGCTGGGTAGTTTATGCTTTGTTCTTCCTGGGTTGGGGTCGCTGTTGTAATTCTGATGATCGCTCTAGTATGGGGGTTATATAGACATTGATTCTAAGCTGGAATTCTCGAGTAAGTTGTACTGTATTACTATTGATATTCTTTCCCGTCTGCACAGAGCTTTCTTTGCTAGCAAATCAGCCTGGAGCGTCTGGAAAGCACAGCTGTTAGACTAGCTGACTTGTATTCTTTTTAATATCTCCTCCTATAGCACCAAGCTGCTTAGGTGAAAACCTTTTGAGAGTAATTGCATTTTGTGAAATACAAGTTACGATGTCAATTTGTGTGCTATTCTGTTTGTTGCTGAATCGTCTTTCTTGTGTCAGGAAAAGATATTGTTTCGTTCGATGAATATTTGATCTTGTTGCACTAACACACATCAATATTATGCAGAAGTTAGACATGGGTGGGGATGATGATTTTGATATGGATGATTCAAAGGATGAAGAAGGTTAGGGTCTACATGCAACTGGATTGTCTTACTGTGTTGATTGTGATTGAAGTTCTCGTGCCCATGATTCTTTCCTTCTTAAATTGAATACATAATTTTCCTTTTGCTACATCATGATACGATGTCTAATTGCTTAAGAGGGATATGCATCGTGGCCCTTTCCTTATGATAGCATAAGATTAGAGACTGACCCGCTCTGTAAATGCACAGAAGAGCCAGAAGAAGGTGAAGCAGCAGGGAAAGAAGAATCTATGGCACCAGCTGACGAGGAGGTTAAGGCAAAGGAAGAACCCATTCAACCAGTGGCTGAAGAGGCTAAGGCTTGATTGTATAAGAAATTAGTGATGGGATCTTCACCTTGCAAGGACTAAATGAGGTTTAATGTTCTGGGGTGTTATGTAGGCTGTAGTGGACATAATGGGACATTCTTGGTATTAATGGCTTTTGCACTTTTGCTTCATGTATGTTTTGTACAAAAGACTCGTTTCGGCTTTTGAAGACTGAATCTTTGGATGGTGAAGCATGTACTTCTGGTGCAAAGGAATCTGATTTTGGCAATATATCGGACCTAGACAGAGTTTTCAATATAGGCTTAGCTTATGATTTTTGTTAAAAAAATTTTTGATAACGAAGACAAAGGTCCTGAATCTGACTCCATGAACCTCGGTTAGCTATAGGGGTATTAGTCATGTGGACCGTATTTACCATTTCAGGTTTGTGGTGCCCCTTCACAGAATCGTGGAGCAAGTTTGTTGTGGTAGTTTGTAGTCCTTTTTGGTTGGTTAAACCCCAATTCTTTCTAGCGCTTATGAGATTCAGTTCCTTGGACTGAGATTGATTTTAAGTTGTGACCAGAAGATGCATAATCTAAAATTTTGGGCATGATGATGAAAGGGCATATAGTATTCCTGAACTTAAGAGACATCATAACAGATAGGAGGAGAGACAGGAAAGTTTCAGGCTTTAATAGATATAATATTTTGATTCTATTTTTGAAGGTGTTATTTTGTTTAGTTTTACTTACGACTTTATAATTTTTTATAATTTTTATAGTTTACAATTTATTTTTTTTTTTGCAATTGTCTATAACTATTTACAATTTTTTTATAACTAAACCTACAACAAATGTTATATTTCTTTATGATTCTTATATAGTTATTCATAATTTTTTACAACTTACAATTTTACGGCTCCTAACAACTTAAAAGATTTTATGGGACAAATGGCTATTTGGTTGTTTGAATAACAGGAAGCTATTTTTAAATAGCATGGAGCTATTGTATATGAGCTCAAATAGGTGTTAATTAACTTAATTTATCAAATTCAGTCTATGTTAATTTTTTATTTTATTTTAAAAACATTCATATAAATACTAATTATTGATTTTTTTCAATTAAATACTAATTATTGATTTTTTTCAATTATTAGTTTATCGAACAATTATTTTTTGGGTGTTAGTTTATCCAACAATATAGTTGAGTGGTAAAAATAGATTTTTAGTGTTGTAGATGTATTCGACCATTATTGTTTTCTTAAATCATTGGTACACAAGATATCTAAACATTATTTATCAATAAGTTCTTCAAAAAGCAAGGCTCACTTGTTCGAAATTTTAACTTCATCCGTGTGTTTTTTAAAAATAAGATGGTAAGTTGTGTTGGGATTGCTACAAGTTGACATTACAATATTGGAGTAATAATAGCCGTTTATTACGTTTTGATAGAACGAGGGAGTAACCTTGCAATCATAGACTTGCAAATTAAAAAGTTATCTTTAATATCACACGTATATTTACTTTTTTATTGGTAATTAATTAATTATAATTAGTAAAAGTTAATGATTATAAATTTGTATAATTTTCTTTTTGGTAAACATATAGAGTAGTATAATTTAGGTTAAGAGAACTAAGACATTTATTGTTATCATTTAATATAGTAAATATAAATTATATATATTTTTGGTACAAACAGATATAAGTTACAAAGAACAATACAATATTATGGGGAATAAAAAAATTGAACTCAAATACATCTAATCTCGACCAAAACCTCATTGATAAATATAATCTCTCATGTTATATTTAGTTGTAAAGAGTTGTAAAGTTAATTATAAAAAGTTATAAATAGTTGTAAACAAATTTAAAAAGTAGTAAATATTTTTAAGGAATTATAAGAGAATATAAAGACACATAAAATTATAAGTTAAACTGAATAAACATTGCCCATACTAATACTATACTTTAGATTTAAAGTGGTAATCAAGGGGGACCCCGGACCCCTAATACTCGTCTTCCATGCTGGTGGCTTGGCGTCCACGGTTTCGCACGTCATCGCCTGAAATTCCACAGAAAAAGACACAAAAGCCAAAACAGAATCAGGTAAATAAAGGGGTCCACTTCGTGGAAGGTTCTTCTCGATCCCCCATTTCTAACAAGGGAAATTTACAGCCAGGTAGCTTTTTAATTTTTTAATTACATGTTTGTTGAGACTTTTTACATTTAAGTCATTCAAAGACAATAATACCCCCTCTCTTCTTCCTACTATCTGCCAGCCCCCTCTCCCTCTCTCCTCCCCTTCCTCTCTCTCTCTCCTCCCCTCTCTATGTGTGTGTCTCTCTCTCTCCTTCCCTCTCTGTCAGTCTGTCTCTCCCTTCCCCCTCTCTATGTGTGTCTCTCTCTCCCCCTCTCTCTTATATATAAAAGTAAATTTTGGAAAACAAAAAAAAAAAAAGTAAATTTTGAATAAAAGTAAAAATAATTTTACATTTTAAAATAAAAATAATTTTATTATCATAAAATTTTTATTTATAATAATTTAAATTTTTAATTTTATTAATTTAAATAATATTTTTATATTTTTTTAGTCAAAATAATTTTAATCAGAAAAATAATTTTATATTTTTTAAATTTCATGACAATAATCCTAGATAATATAAAAATTAATCTCAAAATAACATCATTGTTAATCGTGGATGATTGTTCATGTTTATATTTATTAATTTAATATTTCAAGTCGAATAATTAAGGTTTAGAATTTAATAATATTTTTATATTTTTTCAGTTAAAATAATTTTAATTAAAATAAGAAAAATTAAAATTTTAAATTTTATAATAATAAACTTAAAATTTAAATTTTTTAAAAAAGATAAAAAAATATATTATTTTTTGTACGAAAAATAAATAAATTTGTTTATAATAAAAAATACATAATGATGCTAAAAGAAGTTTCTTAAATTTTATAATAATAAATTTAAAATTTAAATTTTATTTAAAATTAAATAAAAAATAAATATATTATTTTTTGTGCAAAAATAAATAAATTTATTTATAATAAAATAATACATTATGATACTAAAAGAAGTTTTTAATAACAAAAATAATTTTTATTATAAAATGTAAAATTATTTTTATACATAAGAGAGAGGAGGTGAGGAGAGAGAGACGCATAGAGAGGGGGAAGGAGAGAGATAGACTCACAGAGAGGGAAAGAGAGAGAGAGGAAGGGGGAGGAGAGAGGCAGAGGGGTAGTTGGCAGGTAGTGGGAAGAAGAGAGAGGGAGGGTATTATAGTCTTTTAGAAGACTTAAATGTAAAAAGCACCACCAACCATGTAATTAAAAATTGAAGAATGGCCTAACTGTAAATGTCCCTTTCTAACAAAACTCCCCCACCAACGAACCTTTTCCCCAGCCATCACCAATATTAAATAATACCGTGGTTAACTCAAGTCTAAATTATGCCTTATCCAACAAAGACAAAATAACAATATTTATTTGTTATCAAAAAATGAAATCTTTTTCTAAACCTTCTCACCTCAATATTAAATTAATCTTTTGCGATATATATTTCAACGTACTAGGATTTAAAAAGTCTAATAGCATAGGATAAATAGGCATCATAGTCATAGATTAAAACATATTTAATTTTGTTTTATTAAAAACATAATATCATAAAGTACAACAAGTTTTTATCATTAATTTAATTTATTAAAAAATTATTTAATTTAAAATAACTAGTGTTATGGCATCAAAAAAATGTTTCAAGTTTCATGTTCTCTTTCTCTTTTTAAATTTTTTTAAAACAAATCAAAATATTGGAAGATCTTGTGCAGTTCAAAGATAATAAGCTAAGTTTTTTCATATTGAAATTAATAACGTTAAACTAAATATTATGACAAGCATCATATATATTACTACCATTTTGTATGAATTATTTCCTTTCATATCTCAACATTTTTTGTATTATATTTAACATGGGCCTAACTGTTACTTATTGTTAATAAGGGGTGAGGTGGGGCGAGTCTTATAAGTAAGCTTTACACTTAATTAATTAATTATTTTTTAATCAAAATTAATTACTTATATTAAAAAAATACAATTAATCATATATTTTTTATTATTATTAGTAGTTTTTTAAAAAATCGAATTTAGTAGTAGTCGTAGGGGAAAATAGTGGTACTAATATGTGATGGAGTAAGCGGGAAAAACAATTAAAAAGGTGGCGAAAAATATCATTAATGGCAAAGCAAAAAGGGGTAAAGTTGGTAAGTCCAGTGATCCTTCTGGTTCCCCCTCCTTCCTTTCCCACGTCCTCAATATATATACAACCTTCTCTCCCCACACTCTATCTCTCACTCCTCAAACGCACTTGAATTCTTTCTGATCGCAAATACCAGTCCAGAGTTAGGGTTTGGATCTTCGAGTGCCATGGAGGAGCAGGGCCACAGTAGGGGAGGACGAAGGACGAGTAGGGGCGAGAGAGCAAGAGGCGGAGCCTCCGCCTCCGGCTCCGGCACCGGCGCTGGAAATGACGGAGGACGAGGCGGAGGGGCGCGGGGAAATCAAAATTTCCAGTATCAACCACCGCAGCAGCTGCCGCAGACCTACTACGGGCCTAATCCGGGCCGCGGAGGCTCCTATTGGCGGCCCGTTAACCCACCCAGGCTCCGGCAGCCGTGGGGTCCTCCTCCTCTTCAGTTCAGCCACCCGTAGACCCTGTTAGTTATGCTGCCATGCTTCAGTCGTCTTCTTCTCAGCCTCCCACTGATTCTGGTATTCTTCCTTTTTTTATTTTTTAATTTTATTTTTAAATATAGTTTCTATTTGCTCATTTATTTTTGATTTTATATATTTTTGATTTGTTTGATTCATTACTTTTCTAGTTTCTAGTTGATCAACCAATTCAAATCATCATCATCGTCAACTCCTCTCAATTTCATCGTCTTCCTCCTCTTCTTCTTCTTGAAATTCCTCTTCCTCATCTTCATTGTCTTCCTCTTCTTCCTCTTCTTGAAATTCCTCTTCCTCGTCTTCATCAATAAATTCAAATCGCATTCAATTAACAATAATCAACACAATTCACTACAATTATCACAAGAAATAAGAAAAAGAAAAAGAAGAGCCCGAAACCAGAGGAGGAAGAGAGGAGAAAGAAACCCGAGCAGAAGAAGGAAGAGGAAAACGGAAACAGAAGAAGAACGAAGGAGGAAAGAAGAAGAAAAAGAAGGAAAAGAAAAAAGCAAAAAGAAGAAGAAGGGAGGGGCATACCTGGGAGTCACCGAGCAAGTCTGCGCCGGAAAACGCGAAGGGAGTCGCCTGAAGGATGGAGCGGAGGAAGAGGCTGGAGGAAGGAAGCTCTCTCGAGCAAAAGCTTGTTTTCTTCAATCGTGAATCATTGTGATGTGCTACTCTGAGAGCGTATCTTACAATTTTCCTAGACGATAGCTTTGTCTTTGATATTAATTTTCAAAATTCAATAGGTTAGTTCAATTTTGTCTCCTTGGATTTAATTTAGGTTTAAAAAAATGAGGTTGGATTTTTTTTTGGGAGGGGGAATCCTTGTTACCTGATATACTATTGAATGACCATAGCCTTTATTTAACGGTGCATTTTAGTTGAATACCTGATACCTGATTATTGTGTTTGGATTGGACCCCTAAAGTTGAAGTCTATAACTCATAATTTGAATTTATTAACGAATTATATGAACGAAAATATATTATATTTGACAGTGTCAATTTTTGAGTTTTCTTAAATTTTATTTATCAAGGGTTCACTTTTTAACAATTTTATGATTTTTTGAAAATGTTTAAACAGAAATTCTAATAAATTTTTGGTCTAATGGTGTCTGAGGACACCCCAATGTATCCATTGGACCCCTATCTCAGGGAAAGCCCAACAAACTTTTCATCTCTCGGCGTCTGCTTTGTCAAATTGGTACGGAGTAACATGCAATGACTTTGCTTCATTCATCCGAAATTGTAGGTGCCGCTCCCATTGTCTCGGAGGTTCCGCCTTTGAAAATATCGGGAGAAGCTTCCCAATCTTCAATTGGAGAGGGTATTCTGCCAATTAAAAGGCCTGAAAAAGGTGTTTGTTAGCCAGGATTAGGACTGCCAATATCCTTATTAATCATTTCCGCGTAAAATTCAATCATGAGACTGTGATTCAACACTATGATATTGATGTCAAGCCTGAAGTAGCTGCTGCCGGGGGTCAGCCTGTGAAGATCTCAAAGGCTATTCTCTCTTGATCATGGACAAAGTGTTCTCTGACAATCCGTCACTCCAACAAGATATGACTGCATATGATGGTGAGAAGAAGATGTTCAGCACAACACCGTTGCACGCTGAAAATTTAAAGGTGGTACTTCCAGACGAGGAAGATAAGAGGAGCCGCTTGTACATTTTCACTGCCAATTGTTTCAACGAGCTGAGGCTTCACAGGTTGAGTGATTACATGGATGAACGTCTCCTACAGATACCCCGTGATGTATTACAAGGGATGGATGTTGTTATGAAGGACGATCCAAGAAGACGTATGGTTAGCATTGGGAGAAGCTTTCACTCAAAAAATCCAACTGAGTCTCGGTTGTGGATTAGCTGCATCAAAAGGGTTTAAGCACGGCCTAAAGCTAACTTCGCAAGGCCTAGTTTTATGTTTGGATTATTCTGTCCTGGTGGTAACGAAGCATCTTAATGTTCTTCAGTTACTTCAGGAGCATGTTCGTGGGTTTAAATCTGGCTTTTTCAAGAAGGAGGAAATTGAGAATGCTCTAAAAGGACTCAAGATTTCAGTCATCCATCATCGCACAAAGCAGAATTCTATTGGAAATTGAGACGAGAAAGCTTGTGACGTTTCCTTTAACGTGGAAGATCCTGAGGTGGTTTGGTAAAATTGGAACACTACTTTCAGGAGAAGTACAAAAGCAAGATTGTAAACAAAAAATGGCCCTATTTAAACTTAGGGAAAGGTGACAGAGCCAACTATGATCCGATAGAATTCTGTGTCTTGGTTGAAGGTCAGAGGTATCTAAAGGAAAAATTGGACCAAGGTTCTTCCAATGAATTGAAGGAAATGTCATTTGCGCTACCTGAGAATAGGAAACACACGATTTGTGGAATGATGCAATCTAAGGATGGACCCGGGTATGAAGTTATTTTTTTCCACTTTTGTGTATGTTATGTTCGTTGGTGCCTGTATGTTTCTAGTTTCTGCTTCTAGTTGTTTCTGGATTGGGTATTTGTTCTTCTAGTTGTTTCTGTATTGGGCATTTGTTCTTCTAGTTGCTGGTTGCTAATCTTAGATTCTAATTTTGCTGTCCTTCTGGAGTGATTTCTCTTATGTGTAGTGAGGTCTTGATGCCGAGTTTTGGTTGGGTTTCCTTAAGGGTATGAACTGCTTGATGTACTTAATATGCTCATTATGAACTGCTTAATGTCACTGAACTTGAATAAAGTGAAAAGCAATATTGGTTGCTGTTTTGCATGTATAAGAAATGAATTTTGTTAAGTCTTGTTGAACGATATCTCTTACATCATTCTCATTGATTTTGCAAGGGAAACGTCCATCAGAATTTTAAATTCGAAGTCAATAGGAGCATGACAAAGGTTGAAGGTAGGGTGATCAAGCCGCCCAAATTGAAGTTAAGAAATCTAAATGGTGTTTTGGTTCGAGTTCCTGTGCAGCATCGGAATTGCCAGTGGAACCTTGGTAAAAACTCTGTAGTGGAAGGAAATCTCTTGTGAGATGGGCTGTGTTGGACTTCACTCGCAGTGAAGGTAGACTGGACGAGAACTTTATACTGAGTCATACTAAACGTTGCGGAAAACTGGAGTTGTGTATATCGGAACTTTTGCATATTGAACATACCCAGATGCAGACGTTGTGCAATGTTGATTCGCTGACTCAAGTTATGGAAACAGTAAATAATAAAGCATGCGGTGGTCAGAAAAAGTTACAACTCTTACTGTATGTGATGACAACAAAGGATCCTGTCTACAAGTATATCAAGTGGATTTCTGAGACCAAGATGGGGATTCTCACCCAATCTTGCCTTTATGAAAATCCAAATCTTTTTCGGGATCATTATCTTCATAATCTTGTCATGAAAATAAATGCCGAGCTTGGGGAAGCAATGTTGAGCTTAATGATCGACTTCCTTTTTTTGAGGGAAACCATGTGATGGTTATTGGAGCAGATGTTAATCACCCCGGTCCCATGGATGCTTTAAGTCTATCTATTGTCACTGTAGTCGGCTGTAATGTCCTATAAATTAATTTAAGTTGAATTGTTTTAATCGCTTTCGATGTGATACTAATTGTGAATTATATTATTTGATGGAGAAGTAAGCCCGCGTGAAATTATGGACATGTCGAGATGTGTAAAAGTACATATTTATTTCACTACGAATTTATACCTCTAAGTACAGATAATTATTTAAATATTTTAAAATTTAGAGATTAATACCAATATAAGATAAGTATTAGTTAAAACAAAAAAAAAAACAAAAAGAAAGAAGTTACTAAAACACAGTAGGCGTGCACCAGCTTAAACAAAGGGGGCGGGGTTTGGTATAATTTTCAAAACAAATCAAAAACCCACTCTCTTCTTTCAATCTCTCTCTGCCTCCCCTGCCGGCTATCACCAGCCCACCACCAGCCACAGTCGCTGCCACCGCCAGCAAGCCACCACCGGCGCCCCCGGCTGCCAACAACCCCTTTCTCCCTTCTTTTCTCTCTGTCTCGCGCCCGCAGGGGCAGACCTCCCTGGAGTTGCTGCTGCCGCTCGGCCCTTGCCGCCCTTCCTGGCCGCCGTCCGACACTTCACGTGGCGCTTGAGCCACCGAGCATCCACCACCGAACCTCCTCCACCCAATGTCAGCTTTAACGCCTTTTGAGGTATCTCTCTTACCCTCAATTTTTAAGTAAATTATATCAGAAATTCATGTTATAATCGAACAATTAGACAAGTGGATGTTGTAATTCATGTTGTAATTAAGGTTTGAATTGGTTGTGGTGGAATTGGAGTAACTTTGAGGAGTAATTGAAATATAGTTATGTGAATTTAGGTTGTGTATATGTTCATATGAAATTGTAATTGTGAAGATGCTTGTGTAACTTCTATATGAGTATGAAAGGATTGTTATAGAGTAAGTTTTCTTGAAATTAAGGAAGAGGTCTTTGATATTGAATCACAAACTATGCTAGTTAATTAACACAAAAGGGTATATTTTAGGTTATTTTACTAAGGGTAGAATCTTCATTTTAGTAGTGCTAATATTTTTTCAAATTATATATTACTGAAAGTGTTTTAATTTTTGAGTCAATTAGGACGACAAGGAGCTCATATGTGAGATAGGAACAAAATAAATAAATACCTAATTTGATTATATAGATATGACAAATAAAAGTGTTTTGTTTGATTCAATCGTACATAGATAGTGTGGGATGTCGAAAGAAGTATTTAAAGAGTAGGGTGACCTGTGTTAGTAAGTGAAGAGCAACGTCTTGAATTGAATATTTGTACGGATGACTGCTAGAAGATTATTCACAAGTTGAAATATGTAAATTAGGGACTATATAGGTTAAAGTTTGCGAGTTAAATGGATATGGAATAGTTAAATGCAAGGTTAAGATGTGATTTTAAGTTTTAAATGATGGAAATAATTTATATTAAGTTAAAGGAGTTTATTAATAACTAAATAAATAATAATAAGTTATTAAAGATTTAAGATAATTAGAGGTTAAATTAATTGATTAATTGACGTGCATTGCTAGAAATTCACAAGTTGGATTCTTGTGAACACAAATACCAAACTGAAATAATACAAGAAGAATGGGTTGCATGTGGGAGTGTAAAAGAAAAATAAATGATATATGAGGTACGTTATTACTTGTACCTTTTCTAAAATGTTCATCTTTATTGATGAGTTTACAATTTTCGATCATAGAAATATTTTTGGACCCACTTTACAGGTCACAGTAAAATTTATCACAACAGTTTATAGTTACGATTCGTAGTCACGATTACCGTTCACAGGGGCCCTTACTCGATTGATCGGGATAAATGAGTTGTTTTTACAATCAAAGTTACATATATGATGATCTCACAGAATTTTCATGGTATCCACATGTACAAAAATGAGTTTTAAACTATTCCAATTATTAATGTATAGCGAATTTACAACAGTTTTACATATAAATAATTTTTGAAACCGATTTGAAATATATGCGCGTGTGTGCTCACCGACTCTTATAAAGTAAAGGGTAACGTGTTGGGCGTATGGCTCATTCTTGTTTTCTTATGTTTTCTTAAATGTTTTTAGGGAAGAAAAACATGTTAATGTTGGACAAGAAGTGGCAAGAGTAAAGGAATCTGAAAATGTTGGCTAAGAACAGTGATCGTGCGTTGGGCCTACTCTTGGGTGTATTATAATCAGTTTTGATGGTTTGTTTCTTGGTTAAAAAGCTCCTGGGGATTTCATTCGCTTCTGGAAGTTAATTTCCATTGATAGGTATGATAAACTGTATTTTTTTTGGGAGAATGAATTCATGTTAGTGGTTTAAGTTATGTAAATATCGGGTATGGTGTTATGGGATTTTAAGTGTTGGTGTAAATCAAAAGATAATCGTGTTATCTTATTATAATGTTTAGCCTATTCTCTCGAGTAGGGACGGTGGTAACGCCCTGATATGACGTGGTTTTCCGTTGTTTTGTTATAGTATATTTATTCGATAAGTACATTTTAGATAGTGATTATATTGGGGAATTACATTGGCTCAATGAACGAGGCTGCAAAGAAATACATCCCTCGATTGTGTTTCCAACAACATCGTTCATAGAAGATCATAAATTTCAGGGAAATTTGTTTCGAGCTTGTTCAGTGTTATGAAAGCTTCAATGGTGTCAAGCCGAGGAAAATTCTGATATTTCGTGATGGTGTTAGTGAGGGGCAGTTTGATATGGTTCTCAATGAAGAGCTTATGGATTCAAAGAAAGTACTTGAAGGGAGCAACTACTGCCCCACTATTACAGTTATTGTTGCTCCGAAGAGGCATCATACCCGGTTGTTTCTCGAGACTAATCCCAAGGGCCGGGAGAATATACCTCCCGGCACAGTGGTGGACAAGACTATTGTTCACCCATTTGAGTTCGACTTCTATCTCTGCAGCCACTATGGGAGCATGGGTACTAGTAAACCAACCCATTACCATGTGTTGTCGGATGAGCACGGTTTTCCTGCTGACGAACTGCAGGAGCTCATATATAAACTGTGCTTTACCTTTGCTCGTTGCAACAAGCCTGTCTCATTGGTACCGCCAGTGTACTATGCCGATCTTCTAGACTACAGAGGTTGATTGTATTTCGATGTTCTGACTTAGAAACAGAATTCTGGAAGCTCATCTTCTAGGGGGGAGGGGACATCAACTTCATCAGCCTTAGGAGCCTCTATTGCGGAGGGTATCTTTAAGTTGCACCCAGACCTGGAGATCACGATGTTCTTCATCTGATGGGGCTCTGGCTGAAATTTTGCCTTTCCTCTACTGCGGACAATGGTAAGAAGAAAGTGTCACACAACTCATAAGTGTTGGCCTCATGCAACCAGAAGGGATGTTTGTGCGTGAATCTAATACTCTTTATAAAACACAAACATATGATTTTGCTATTTTGTTCTGTCTTTTTCGCGTGATTGGTCATAGTATGTAATAAGGGCGTTTGGCTATCCCATAGGGGACTTTCTTTCAAAAGACTCAATGCTTTAGGTGTGTGGTGTAGTAGGGCTTGATTGCTCAGGATGGAATGATGTCGACTTCTGTTGTGTGCTTTTTAATATACAGTCCGTGTTTCTTGTGGTGTCATTTGAAAACTCAGATTTCCTCGAACACTACATTGTAGATTGCAGGCTAGGGTTTCGTTGGTTGTCCTCAAAGAGGGCAGTGAATGTCAAATGACAAGAAACTTGGGCCCAAGTGTGCTGCTGATAGGTTCAAGTGAGCGTCTATTCCTCGTTGTCTATGGTTTAGCCTTGGATGGTCAACAAAACTAAGACTAAGCAAATTTGATAATCGATTGTCGATTTCTGTTATATAAACGTGAACTGCACAAAATCTCTTCAAATTATATTTATCATAATTTCAGGATTATTTTATAAGGTAGTTCCTTAGATAAAACCTCTATTTGTTTTGATTCCTTCTATACCCTTCTAAAATAAATTTTCTCTCATGTGTTTTTCTAATCTATAGACAAAAATATGGTATTAAATTATTGAGTTTTGTATTATCAAATTATAAAATAAACACATCTATAGATGTTATGTATCGTATAAGTTTTAAAGCTAGCTGTTAAATAATGGTAAATGCTAATACATACTCCTATGTCCTAATTGTTAAGCTAAGTTGGTAAGTGTTAAGTAATACGAAAGAAATGCCTGATTTGTCAATTTAAATTTAGTACAATAAAAAGTTTCACATGCTTTACTTAAAATTATAAAACATAAAATGCTAAATTTTAATCAATTTCTTTGAAATATATAAGAACTATATATATATATATATATATATATATATATATATATATATATATATATATATATATATATATAATAGTATCAAAAACATCGAACACCACCTCAATCTACTTTAAATCCTCGTTCTTGATTATTTTAACAATAGCATTGAATACTAATTAATAAACTAATAAAAAAATATAGGCAAAACAAATGGTACTAATTCTTGGCTGAAAAATGTTGCTGAATAATGTCACAAAAAGAGTGAGACCAAAGGGGCAAAAAAAAAAAAAAAAAAAAGAAAAGAAAAGAAAGGTAAGCGTAAAGATTGAAACATGCAAAATGTAAAAGGACTTAAAAACCAAAAGACCCGGAATGGTGAAGAAGAATAGAATAAAGGACACTAAATACAAGTCCACGAAAAGATATATTCCCACTTGTACTTTATAATATGATTGTGAAGCTTCCCTACTCTTTTGCCAAGAACAATTTGGTTACTTGGACTCTAAGTTCTTTATTTATCTCGTCTCTTTCCTCATAAATATCTAATATTTTTTTAATAAATTATGTCTTCTTTCAAGTTTCAATATTTCTCGAGCAATTATAAGCAATTACATCAAAGAGCTTTGTTAACATCTCGAATTTAAGAGATCAAACTTTTAAACATGCTACTATTATTTTTCATGAATGTTTTTCTTATAAAAATTTTAGGTTACAATGCAAATGACATATATATTCTCGTGTTTAGTGAAAAGATAAAAAATATAAAAAAATAAAGTAAAATTTTGAAAAATATCTATTTACTCTTTGAAAATTTAATTTTTACAAGACGATATATTTAATTTCAAGACAATTAAGAAGATGATTTTCCTTTTTCTTTGTGTTGAGTTTGGACCATTCCATTATTCATTTCTTCCATAACTTATATTCATATACAAGGCAAAATAATTTTTAACTTTTTTTTTTAAATCTCATCACAAACCTACATTCCTTTGAAATTCTTTGTTGCATGAGAAGCTTGAGATTCATATTTTTTCTATCAAAGAAAATTAGAGTATTGCTTATCGGTCAAACTTGAGGCTTAGATTCGTTTTCCCCTCCCACGTTATATTTTTTTAAAAAAAATGATATTATAATTGTATTGTGTTATTCTTTATAGTTTTTTCATTAATATGATACGATGTTAGTTACATCAACCAAAGTTAATCCATAATTGGTTGTTAAATTCAATGAGATGAATTTATATACAAGTTGAGGACCAAAATAGTAGAATTCAAACATTTTAAAGCCGGATTTAAATAATTTTTTTAACTTTAATTCAACAACAATTACTCTCATTATTAAATTATTATAAAAAAATTTAGAAAAATTTAAATATAAATAGTCTTATTCCTATAAATATTCCGATTAATTCTGATGGACCATTTCCCGAGTCAATCTATAATAAATCATTACCAATAATTATTACTAACTTTGTGGGAGGAATTAAGAAAAATGAGTACAAGGATAGCTACCAACTTGAAGGCGGAAAAGAACTTGCAAGATTTATTAATGGCCTCCCATCCCAACTACAACTACACTATCTGCTTTTAAAATTTAATTAAGTTGGTGAATCATAGAGATGGAATGTGCTTTATCTTAAGCTAATCCATCCTTCTTTTGATAAAAGATAAAACACCATCATTAGCTAAAGATTAAGTAAAACTTATAATAATTATTAATAATAATACCTTTTAGTTAATATTTGCTTTGGTTCCAAAAATAATTACCCTATTAATCATCAATTCTTTGACATAATCATCATAGTCATATGTGTTTTTGAGATAATTGATAACATACTTAGTAGCTATATTGTAATCTTTATGTGTGTTGTGATACATTATACTCTCGAACTAGTTTTAAAATACTAGATGTGTTTAGAGAATTTTAAAAAAAAATTGTAATTTGTTTTTTAGAATAAATGATGAATTTTATTAATTAAATGTCATGCGTCATCTATAGTTAAAATCAAAACTCAGATAAATTTATAACTGAAATACTAAAATATATCTTTAGATGGAAATAACTAGTTGAAACTCTTTTGAATGTTACTCTTCCATTCAAATGTAGTTTCATCATACAACATATAACAAGAAGATCCATAATTCTTATATACCATTCCTATCGTATAAATTTATTTATTCTAACAGTTTGAATTTGAAAAATTAATACTTGTTGCAGCCTAATATGACAAATAGTTAACAATTTAATCATGTACAATCATAACACTATGAAAAGAAATTGATAAAACCGCTCTAAAAGTGAGAGATAATATCACTCATTGAAAGAGTATACACGAGACTCCCATAAACAGAGAGAGTAATTAATTGTAGAGAAAATAATAGATAATATATATATATATAAAATATTAAGGCTTATCATTGATAAAAATTAAAAAAAAAAAGTCCATGACAGTAGGTACAGTTTTTTTTAGAGTAAATGGGGAGAAAGGAGGAGGAGGCCACGTAGTGAAGAGATTAAAAATTTTCTAAGATTTTTTGCCAAAAAAGAAAATAAAACAAAACACACAGAGAGAGAGAGAGAGAGAGTTTTTATTTTCCATGTTCAACATGAGAGTTGTCAAAATGAAGGGAAACATTTTTCTAACCCAACTGACCCCAGAATCAAGTTTTCTCCTCAGTGGAAAAGAACACACTCTCTCTCTCTCTCTCTCTCTCTCGCTCTCTCTCTCTCTCTCTCTAGTCTAAACCCACATGATCATCCTCCTACAAAATGCCTCATTCTCCGTCACTTTCACTCGCCATTAATTTGCGCCAACAATCCCTGTCCTCTTTAATTTCTTCATTCTCCCCCTCCTCCTCCTCCTCCTCCTCCATGGCTTCTCTCTCTTTCCCTATCCTCTTTCTCTCTCTTCCCCTGCTTCTCTTCACTTCCCCTGCTTCATCATCAACATTGTCGACGACACCAAATCAACCCCCAAGTAAATTCATTCCCATTCGAACTCCTTAATTCCCGATCAATCAACTATTCGATTCTGTTATTAATTATGCCTAGTTTTTTTAATTCAATGGCAGCATTATGTAGTATACATGGGTGGATCATCGGGAAGAGATGCAGAAATTGAAGATATCAAAATCGCTGAAACTGCTCATTTGCAGTTACTTTCTACCATCATCCCAAGGTACTTATTCATTCAACCTACTTCTTCTTCCTCTCTCTCTTTTTCCCTCCTCTCAATTGCACTGTCATACATAACTGATATGAATTCCGTCCTGCTCCATTTAATTTTATAACAAACTTTATAATTATCGTTAGAACTTTTGACCCCTTGTAACTTAATAACTTACAATTTTTTACTATTATATTATCAAATAAATAGTTTTTAAACTAATATGAATTTTAATATGCATAGATTTATTTTTTTTTAATTTAGATTTGATGCATTGATTTTTGTACAGTTGAAGTATTTGGATTGGTGTAGTAGTACTAATGAATAAGTTACGAGTGGGGATTTGTGAAAACGAATGCAGGGAGGAGAGAGAAAGGGTGTCGGTGGGCCACGTTTACCATCACGCATTCAGGGGATTCTCTGCCCTTCTCACTCCCGCTCAAGCTGCTCTGCTTTCTGGTACTTTTCTTCATCTCTCTCCCTCTCTATTTTTTCCCACTTCACTAATATATGTGCTTCTACGTACAGTTACTGAAACAATCAATGAATTTTACAACTATTCTTATTGAATTTGTGTTTTTCTGCCGGGCCATTCTTTTATTTTTAGAAGATAACGATAGGGAACCAATAAAATAATCTAAAAATTATTCCTACTTTGTTCTAATATTCTTATGCTTCTTTTATACACAATAAATAATGACGTATTAATCAATTGTTTTGTCTAAGAGCAACTTTAATTGAATCCCTTTTAGAGAGTTTGAATAAAAATAAAGCGGTCGTTTTTCATATCGGTAACGAGTTACAAGATAGTTTTTGCAAAAAATTGTAAAGAGTTTTAAAAAGTTATAAGTTAAAATTAAAGTTAAATGGAACATAATCAATTAAAAAAATTCTATTGGAATGACGTATCTAGCCAAACTTGAATGGATTATTTAGATTAGTATTTCATAAGAAATGTTCCATTTGTTGAATAATAAATATAAGGTTCAACATTAATCATAATTGATAAGACTAATGTGGAATTTATTTAAAGAGTCTCAATCAATGTTAATTATAAATTTTTTAAGGAATTTTTCCCGTTTTATCTATTCCTTTGTCTCCCTTTTTTTTTTCTTTTGCAATGCCCGCATTCAAACTGAGAGTTGAAATAAGTAACCTAATATCCTTGTCAATTAAATTATGATTTGTCAATATTGCCGACAAATTGAAGAAGTAGCATGGCCATAATTGAGCAGAATTTAGCCGTGGCTGGGCTTTTAATTATATATGTCCCTATTATTTTATTTTCAGCTGGGTGGTTCGGATTATATTACGCAGCTCCATGCCAAAATTTGAAAAAACTTAACAGAGCACACAAAAGTTGACAACACTATCTATGGAAGGAAGTAGTGCAATGTGCTAAATCCCTATCAATCAACTTCAAGCACTCATAAAAGATTTGCATCATGAAAATAATCGCGCAATTATCCAAAAAGAGTATGTATATATACAGTATGCAATATAATCTTAAACCGGATGCTAAAATTTTATAAAATTATAGTTCGAGTATTTCAGGATAGCAACTGAATTGAATATGTGAATTATAAGTTTAAGTTTAGGGTATTATATATATATATGTATATGATGGAAAAATAAAATGATGAATGGGCAGGACATGAAGAGGTAATATCAGTGTTCCCTGATCGGAATATGGAGCTCCACACAACTCGTTCGTGGGATTTCCTGAACGAAGAATCAGGTGTTTCATCATCGAATTATTTTCATTATCATGCCTCCACCGATGTCATTATTGGGATGATTGACACAGGTAATATTGATTAATTCCCTTTTAAGCCCTCCTACAAAGTTGTTCATTTGCAAGAATCTTAGTTAGGTCAGAACTTGGCTCATACTCGGGTCAAACACAGCTATTTGCTGAAAGCATGAATTATTATTAGAAATACAAAACTCACATTCAAGGGTCAGTGTTTTTACAATTCCACTTTAAACCCCAAAAAAGAAAAAAAGCAATCTACAAATATGAGTTGTGGGCATATGATTGTTGATAAAGCTGGGTATGTCACATCTCAGCCAATATGCAACATAAAATCCCGTAAATTCCTTTCTTCCAGAAGTGGTCCTATGGATGACAAAATTTTTCTAGTTTCCTTGTTCCCAAGTGGATATATTGTTTGTACTTTTTCTCTTCAAAAATGATTTTAATTTGAGCAATATTAGGTTGTTAATATTGTATGGTAATTAGGTACAATATGATTTTTCCTCTGTTTTTTTTTTTTTTTTTTGGAATGGGGTAAGGGTTAGCGAACCTTTAACTTTCTATAATTAAGCCTATATCATGTTTATGAGAACATATACATCAAAAAGTTGCATACTGAAACATATATTAAAAGTAGGGATATATAATCGATATACTGTAAAAACAATGACACGAGATTCTGACTTGTCAACTAAATTAAAATCAAACTAAACTATGATTGATTCAAAATTTGGAGCCTATGTTGGAAGAATTAGAAGCTGAACTAAGCGGCCGACCCAGTAATAAACTCTGTGAATTCTGAAAGGATATGATGAAAGCACCAGTTCACCTAATTTGCTAGGCAAAAGGGACAGCTCAGAGGGCTCCTCAACCGTCGGTGTCTTCAATAGAAATCACCCCCTTTTATTTATGATTATCATTGTCAAGGGGTTTTTTTTTCCACCCTAATGATCAAAAGAATTGTAATGAGTCCAAGAAATTAACTTTCCAACTGCGTTCATCAGCCCTTGAGTGTTGGCCTTTATTAAGGCAGAGCACGTTTTATCTCACTAATTTAGGATGATCCAATGTCCCACAATTCAACCATTGGCCTCTTCCTATTCATTAATGCCATTGTTTATTCTACCATATTCTGGATAAGGTTACCATGGTTTAATAGCCACACAATAGTCACATCTCTTATTTTTCGGTTTTAATAATTCATAAATCATAGTCGAGATACTGTTAGTATATATATGGAATTAAAATTACAACGCGTATTTTCTTCATTAACGAGAGTCTAATAAAATTCAAAACCTTATTTAAAAAAGAACAAATATATACAGAATCATAATAGTAATGATACACCTATTAACTTTTATTTGGAATTGATTCAATAAATACATACATGGCATATTTTACATGGATTTTTTTGAGTTGGTTTAATTTGGCTTTAGCTTAACCTGTATCAGGAATATGGCCAGAGTCACCAAGTTTCAGTGACAAAGGCATTGGAGAAATACCTCGAAGATGGAAAGGCGTTTGCATGGAAGGATATGACTTCAAGAAATCCAATTGCAACAGGTAACTGTCAGCATAAAAGAACAAAGGTTAGAAGTACACATTCCTGTTGAAAAATTACTGCTTCCAAGGCCATGAATAGTGAAGAAACAGAACAAGTGGGAGATGGATGACAATTGACAAGAATTTTCACTACTTCTTATGCTAGATATGAAAAACTGGTTGTTTAATTCGCATTTCACTTGGGTCTTGCCAAGTCAGGCTATTTCGGGTTCTTCTCGAGATCTAATATACCAGTTGTTTTGAAAATACAAACGACATTGTTTAGGAAAATTTTAGATGGGTTCGCTTGGATATTGGTCGATTTGGGTCTCATATTGGGTCTATTTTGTTGTTTGGGTGTTGGGACTGGCAATTGCATACCAAAAATTAGTTTGAACCTGAGAGTACTATGCAAGCCTACTTCTGGGCCAATAAAAAATCTCCAAGAAGTGATGCAGAACCCTTGAGATGAAGACATATTGGTTTGAAGTATACCAAAATATTCCCTTTAGGTATAGACCAGGCCACAACTAACCTTGGCACTTGTGGATTCATGTAGTAATGTCTCCATTCCATACAGGTCACTTTTGTCCAGGTTTACTTACACATATCATTGTTTATCATGACCGCAGGAAACTAATTGGAGCAAGATCCTATAACTACCAAGGCATCTCAATCAAATCCAGCAACACAACCAGCAGTAGGTCAAGCAACTCACCACGAGACCACGACAGCCATGGAACCCACACAGCATCCACAGCAGTGGGTGCTCAAGTAGCCAATGCGAGCTACTTTGGTTTGGCACGAGGCACAGCAAGGGGCGGCTCACCTTCTGCTAGGCTAGCTGTGTACAAGGCCTGCACATTGGACAATTGTGCTGGTTCCACAATTCTAAAGGCCATTGATGATGCTGTAAAAGATGGAGTTGACATAATATCAATATCCTTAGGCATGGATTTGCTCCTCCAATCTGATTTTCTCAATGACCCAATAGCCATTGGCGCATTTCATGCTAATCAGATGGGAGTTATGGTAGTTTGCTCAGCAGGAAATAGTGGGCCTGACCCCTACACTATTGTCAATACAGCCCCATGGATATTTACTGTCGCAGCCTCAAATATCGACAGGGATTTTGAATCAACCCTGCTCCTAGGAAATGGCAAAAGTTTCAAAGTAAGATACTAATTTTGTGATTTTAAATTATTCAGGTTAATGTTGATTCTGATGACACTTGTTTTGTGTATAGGGGTCAGGAATCACTCTGTCAAACCTCACAAGCTCTCGCCAATATCCTCTTGCATTTGCAGGAGATGTTGCTGCTGAGTTCACCCCTCCATCGGAGGCAAGGTGAGCATTTATTTCTTGATCAAAATTCACAGGGGTCAGGATGATGGATTGAATAGAAAAAGTCTCTTACTTTACTATTATAATTGTAGCAATTGCTATCCAGGATCCTTGGATCCGAAGAAAGTGGCAGGGAAAATAGTAGTTTGTGTGAACAATTACCCGGTTATCTCAAGGCAGATTAAGAAGCTGGTTGTCCAGGATGCCGGAGCAAGAGGATTAATATACATCAATGACATTAGAAAAGGTGTGCCTTTTGACTCAGGTGCTTTTCCTTTTGCACAAGTGGGAGAAAATGAAGGAATTCAGATTCTCAAGTACATTAACTCTACCAAGTAAGCTACTTCATTCCATACATTGATACCTCCTTTATGTTTTCAAAATTCACTCTTGCTCCCCTTTTCAGCTGTATTGTATGTCAAAGCCTCATGAAATGCATCTCAAACAGGAAACCAACAGCAACAATCCTTCCGACAGTGGCAGTGCAGAAATTCAAACCAGCACCAGTTGTTGCAGATTTTTCTTCCAGAGGACCCGGAGGGCTTACTGAAAACATTCTTAAGGTTCATATCATCTTTTGCAAACTCACTGACGATGTTTCTGTCTAGTACTGAATACCATGTGTTCTGAGAGACTTTCTTCATACATTTATTAGCCGGATGTAATGGCCCCAGGGGTTGCAATATTAGCAGCAAACATCCAAGAAAGTGAACCAGGGCAAGACCCTGTTGGAAAGAAGCCGTCACAGTTTGCTATAAAATCCGGGACTTCCATGGCTTGTCCTCATGTAACAGGTGCATCAGCCTTCATCAAATCGATACACCCTCAGTGGACACCTTCAATGATCAAATCCGCCTTGATGACTACAGGTAAGCTTCAATGCAATAATTGAATTTACAAATTACAACTACGGATTATCCAAATTATACAGTAGGATTTCAGCATTGATTTTGTGCCTCATTCCACTGACTTTTCATCTTCCTGTACCTTACAGCAGTAGTTGCAGATAACATGGGGAGGGTTTTGACAAACAGTTCAGGTGACACAGCAAGTCCACATGAAGCTGGTGCAGGAGAAATAAGCCCGGTCAAAGCACTTGATCCTGGGCTGGTATTCCCAACCTCCTCACAAGATTACTTGTATTTCTTATGCTATTGTGGCTATTCAGAGAAGCACATCCGATCAATGTCAAGCACAACATTCAAATGCCCCAAGGTGTCTTCAGATAAGCTTGTATCTAGTATCAACTACCCATCAATCTCCATTGGCAAACTCAAGAGAAATCACTTAAGACGCGTCTCAAGGCATGTAATGAACGTTGGGTCTTCAAATGCCACATACTCAGCCACTATACGAGCTCCAGAAGGATTAAGGGTTCATGTTGTCCCAGAGAACTTAGTTTTCCATGAGAGCTCGAGAATGGCATCTTTCAATGTTTCATTTGTTGGCAAGCAAGCTCCGAGAGGCTACAACTATGGTTCAGTTACTTGGTTTGATGGACTACACGCTGTCCGGATTGTATTTGCTGTAAATATTACAGAATAATGGAGGATACATTTGTAAACCACATTGTTTTTATGCAACTATGTATCACAGAACACACATACACATAAGTTTTCTCTGTTTATGAATAGAAAATACAACATTGTTTTTATGAATGCTTCTCAAATTTCACAGTCTATATTGATTCACCCCTATTAGTCCTTTTTTTCCCTTTTCCAATGGCACACCTTCAAATCTAAAAATATTACTTGTTTCATATAACATCTAAAATCTCAGCCCTATTTCCGATTTCAAGCCAATTATTCTTCATTTAGATTCAATCAACATTTTAGATTAAATGCATATATAAAATTCTCTAAGCTTTATATGCTATGAAGTTTTCCGTAATCAATAAAAAAAGAAATTTTAAGGCAATACAACATGATACTACTTAAAGTTAAAAAAAAAAAAAAAAAAAACCACAATCCAACCTAATATAAAAATACTTAGAAACTAATGACCGGTGTCCTAAAATTGGGGTCAAATAACGTTAGTTTATTTAAGTATACTAAACATTAAAAAATATTAGTATTAAAGTTGGGACGTTATAAAAGTGATCAAAAGTTCAGGATAATATAAGTAACAGAGTCTAACGGTTGTTATATTTAAACTTAATTTTCTGAAAAATAAACATTTAAGCTTATATTAATTAAGCTTAATTGAACTGAGCAAAGTAGAACTTTGATGCACTGGGTCGAGTCGAACTAGGTTTATATTTGATCCAAATTCATCAAATCCGCCCCATTTAAATAGATCTATATTCAATTATTTTTGGATTCAATTGTGTCTTAAAAATAATTTGGATCATAAATGGATCAAGATAGGGCTGGCCAATGTAAGGCCAAAAGAAAAGGTCAAAGCCCAAGTTTAGTAATAAAAGGGTCGGGCTTATTTAGGCATCATGTGAAAATGCGCCATTAAAAGGTCGACCGCGGGCCATTAATGGGTCAAAGTAAAAGGGTCAATAATACAAAACTACTGATTAAAATAATTCCCCAAAGGTTGTAATTTTTAGAAATCCTTTGTTAAACCCAAGACACTGGATTTTTCACAATCAACCTTCCATTATTAATTCTAATTTTATTATTATCCTAATTTGTTAAGGTGGGAAAAAAGGGGTATCTTTTCAATCCACTTTCTCTTTCCATTCTTTTTTTAAAAAAATAATAATTTTATTACTTTTGATAACTTATTTATTTGTAGATAAATTAAAAATTAATGTACATGTATTTTTAATTTGTATACTAAATGTTATGAGAAATTAAAGCTAGGATTCATTCATTGATTGGGTTTGCTCAAAATCTCAGCACTGCCAACCTAGGATTCTTTTTTTTATGATGTTCCAAAATATTTTACTTCAAAAAAAATAATGAAATTTAATTAAGGATGATTTTTTTCTTTTTAAGATTAATTATTCTACATTTTTTTCCATTGCTAGCAGTGAAAAAAGAGAACCGAACCTTCTGTTTTTTGTATTTTTGGTTAGCCAAGTGGGAATTTTTTTACAGTGGAAAATAGAAAAAATAAAGGGGTTTTTTTTCTCTCAAAGAAATGACGCTAATTAGCGCTGGGCAACGGGCCGGACCGAGCCGGGCTGGGCTGCCCACTTACTTAACGGCCTGGGCAATACTTTTTAATACATGGGTCGGGTCGGGTCATGGGTCAAATGACCCTGACCACCCAAGACCCACCCAATACATGCTTACAGAGAATATGTGACGCTCGAATTAAAGGAAAGTCTAAACAAGAAAGTTCAATTTATATATGCGACTTATTTATTAAATAACTTGAATTGAAGATTGATCATAAATTTTATGTAGTGCTAGTTTGTCCAAAACTTGGTATGAAAAGTATATATCTTGCATGTGTATTTTAATGGGTTTTATTGAGCTAATATGTTACTTAGAATGTTGAAATGAACTTTTCATAGACATCCCACAAGGATAAGATAGATAGAAGATAAGAAAATAGAGTTTGGGAGCCACTGCATCTCACCACGGGTGCCCCCACAACCTGTGGGGTAGGCTGTGGTGATCAACAGCGATTTATTTAACCTAAAATACCCACCGCGGGTGCTCTTATAGGCCGTGGGGTAGGCCGTGGTGGCCACCAGAAGTCCTCACTAACCATGGGAAGGCTCTTGATAATCTTTAAAGCCAACCATTGACCTCCACGGGCTGTGGGAAGGTCTGTGGAGCCTCCAAAGCAATTTTGGACCCGCACAACCTGTGGCCTTTGCCCCGTGATACTTGTAAATCTTGTATGTTGTGTCGAGAAACGAGTTTAAAACTTTAAAGTATGGCTTTGGGTCCCGTGAAGAAGTTTTTACTAAGAAACAAGAGTTTAATATCATGTAGAGTTGCAAATTACGACATATGCTTTTTACAGGCGATTACCAATTTGTATTAACTATGTCTTTAATGGAATTTGCCATGGGTTGAAAACTAAGAACTCTATTGCCTTACAAGTTGTTTCAAGATGGATGTTCGCTATCGCTTTATGCTACCAAACCAAGCACTAATGTCAATTCATGTTTAGCTCGGCCCATGGGCCAGTCATGGGCGGGTCAAGGTCAGCTGGCCCATGACCCAGCCCAGCCCATTTATTTTTTCCTTGGCCCGGCCTGACCCGTTATAGTAATGGGCCGGCCCTGACCCGCCCCATTGCCCAGCCATAGATCTAGATAAATCTGGTTATATTATGCTCACTAAATTAACAAGTTATGGATCCATTCAAAATCCAATTAAGATCTATAAATCCAAAAAACTTTGGTTGATCAGATTCTGTTTTCCCAAATCCAATGAATTTGTATTGGATCTAAATCTAAACCCAACAAAATAAAAGTAGGTGTGGATTTAGATGGATCCGATGACCCATTGGCTAGTTACCATCCCTGCCGTTTACAGCTACATCCTCATGGTGTATCAACATCTGTTAATAATGGTATGTTGGACGCATTGCATGAAGGTTTAGTTGTAAATAATTTCTTACTTCACTGTGAGGTGTTAAAATAACTTGACGACATATTAGTACACCTAAATAAAGATAGAAAAATACTAATATTTCAGGCGATAATATAACTTTTTAAAAAAATACTATGTTTTATTGAAACGAGCAAATTTAAATAATTAGTTAGATAAAACTATCATAGTAAAAATATGCTCGAAAATACCGTGAACATATTCTGAGTAAAAGGATTACGCTCCAGAACCTAGCATATAGAGCATGAACTAGGAGAGAATCTAAGAGGTTCTCTTCATTCTCAGTATCATGCCTTATAAGTTGATTTTGCCATTCGTATAAGGTTTTTCTTAGGTTTCCAATTATCAAAACAGAGGAGGGGGAATAAAATCTTGTTCCTTTTTTGCTCTTCTGGCCTTCCCTTTTGTCTCTTTTCATACCAACCAAAAAGAAAAATTCCCCAGCAAGTAAAATAAGGCATCAAGTAAAGGGGCAAAAAAAAAAAGAAGAAAAGAATATGGCAAGGGGCCAATGCCTTTATCTTTCACCAGACTGCTATGCAGACAATTTTACTGTTTCATCCAATCACATCTTTAATTAATCTTCCCCACTTTACATTAATTATTATTAAATATCATATTTAAGTAGAAAGTAGACCAATGATTCTATGTATATTATGCTAATTAAGGAAATGCCGCGATTCGAAAAGCGCTGTGATTCATGAGTATCAACAGTATACCTGGCAATCTGGTCATTCGCTTCGAGTTCGGTTCGGATTAAGTTTAGTTCGGGTCGATCTCGCTCGGATCCAGTTCAGTTTCGGTTCGGGTCAATTTCGGGTTGATCTCGTTCGGGTTCGGTTTGGTTTCAATTCGGGTTAACGTCGGTCCAGTTCAACTTCGGATCAATCTCGTTCGGGTTCGGTTGGGGTTAATTTCGGATCGAGTCAACTTCGGGTCGTAATCAGGTCACTTTTTGGGTCAAAATGGATTCAAAATTATACCCACCAAAAAATTGTAGCACTATAGACACAAAAGTCTATCCTGAGAGACCCCACTAAAAAAAAATGTGAGTTGAGTCACTTTTATTTGGGTTAAATCGGTTCGGGTTTGATTCTATTCGGGTCATTTTGGATTCGGTTCGTAATCGGGTCAATTATATTTCGGGTCGGTTCAGTTTCAATTTGGGTCAAAATCGGTTCAACTGTTTCGGATGTCGATTCGGTTTGAGTTTTGGATCGTTCGGATTGACCCGTTCAATTCGGTCAGTTTTGCCAAGTCTAATCAACAGTCACAGTTGTAGAAAAAAATTATACTTGGTTATGGAAACTGTAATAAGTTCGCACTGTTATTATATAAATAATAAACGTGTAAAAAGATTGTTTTAAATTAGTTTGACTTGAGGTATGAGAAAATAAATGAATTTAGGTTGAGTCCAAACCATGTCATTTTGAACACAAAATACAGTCATAAATGTTGTCAGTTTGTGTTATATATATGTTAAAGAAATCAAACCCGCTCAAAAACAAAAACGTTAAAGAAATACAACCAATGTTTTTTTCTTCGGAATGGTGAACAACATTTGTTTGATACATTAACTTTTGTTCTCTGGGTTCAAGTTAATTAGATTGTCTTATTTTGAATCAAAGAATCATACCAAAATGTTATTTTTTTAACATTTTTTTAAATATATACTATATGAGGTTAAAAAAAAAAATAACAAACTTAATTAGGAGCCTTTATAATGTCTCTACAATAAGAGTATTCTTACATACATCTGAGTATCTATCTATCTCAGAAAACAAGTAATCTGCAGTTGGGTTGAAAAAAGAGAAAGGGCACGTAATTACTAAACATTCCAAGTGTCCTTTTAACACCTCCAATTTCAAGCCTTAATTCCATAGCTTCACCCGTAGAAAAGTAAACTGGGACCATCAAAACTAAGGCTTCAAATCAAAGCCTTAATTTTATTAATTTGATTGGAAGCAAGGAATGGAATTGTACATTCAGGTGGCTTTATTCCTTTTCGAAACACTATAAAAGACCCATAAACATCAAAAACAAATCCACACCCTTCACTCATTCATCATCAGCAACCCGAAAAACAGAAACCAAAAATGGCATCCACCCCACTAAGCTCAAAGCTAACTGCTCCTCTACCTCCCCCTCTGCAGCCACAGCCCCAGTCCCAGGCCCAGGCCCAGGCCCAGGCTCAGACTCTAAGGGACTCTGAACGTGAACGAGCCTCCTTCTCTACCCCCTGGTGAGAGACCCTGAGCGTGATCGAGGTGCCTACTCAACACCCCTGGTGAGAGACCCTGAACGTGAGCGAGGTGCCTACTCAACGCCCCTGGTGAGAGACCCTGAACGTGAGCGAGGCGCCTACTCAACGCCCCTAGTGAGAGACCCTGAACGTGAACGAGGTGCCTACTCGGTGGCTGACGAGAGCCGGGCACTCCAGCTGAGGGCCCCCATGAGAGAAGCAATGGTGGGTACTCAATGCCTGGTGATAGCAGGGCACTTCAGTTGAGGGCTCCTCTTGAACGAGGTCAAGGTCGTGGAGGTGGCAGCTTCTTCTTGGCATCTGATGATCTCACCCTCGCCAGGCAGATTCAGCAGCTGCACAGCCCCGATGCCCGGAATGTCCACGTTAGGCCTCTTCTTCGCCTCGTTGAGGAAGTCATCGAAAATGCAACTCAGACTGTCGAAGGCCATGCATTGGTAATACTGATTGCTGAATATGGAAGTCATACTTGTCTTTCATAATCTTGTTTCGACATGTTTGGTTAATTACTCTCATTGTGTGTTGATGACTTTGACAGGGTACGCTAGCACTGAGGGACCGCACAGAAGGGAGACTAACCCTACAGGGTCTTCAAGAAGCTTCTGATTCACCACTAATTATCGGAAAGATCCACTGCGAGGTAATTACAGCCAACCAAGGATGATCATCTTCTTTTTCGGATCTGTGCAATTTGACATATAAACCCTGTAAAACTGAACCGTACCTAATTAATTGCTTTTAACTGATTCAAAACTAGACCCAGGTGTCTTCATCATCATATTCACTGAAACTCGAATAAATCCTAATCAAATATAGGTCACCTGAATTTACCCCACCAATGTTAATTACAGGTTCTTGACGAACTTACCAAAGTAAAAGAAAACTAGAACACGAGCCCAGCCAACTAAAAATGACTTAAATCCTAAACCCACCTCTTATGAAACGGGCCGTTTACCAATGCAGATCACGACTGGGCCAATTTCCGGCATTGACACACACACTACAACCATGCACGTGCTGAACATGCTGTCACACTTTTCATGGGAAGCCAAGGTGGCGCTGACAATGGCAGCATTTGCTTTGACCTATGGAGACTTCTGGCTCCTCGTTCAGATTTATGCTACAAACCCATTGGCAAAATCCATGGCTGTCATCAAGGGTTTGCCCACGATTGTGGAGCATGTAGGTACCTATAAGCGCCAGTTTGAAGCCATCAACAATCTCATCAAGAGCATGCTTGAAACCACACGGTGCATTGTTGAGTTCGGAGAGTTGCCCGTAAGCTACATCTCCGATGAGGATCCTGAGGTCAAGACTGCTCTCAATCTTTTCCCAACCGCTGTTTACTGGGTCATCAGAAGTGCTGTTGCTGCCGCTACCCAAATTCAAATCTTAACTAGCACCAGAATCGAGTAAGTCAAATTAAGTGACCTTATAATGATACCTGACCGAAACAGAGCAAAATAGAAGTTTTTGCGACTCAATGTAGATTGCATTTTTCTTTTGGGGAAGCCTATTAGACAAAACATCATGCTTGAATACTACTCAATCCCACACCATTAACCGCAAAGAAATTAGACCCAGACCCAACTTGGCAGTATGTTTGCCAAGTCTTACTCTTATCATGCTTATGAAAGTTTTAATTGGATTTTGCACGAGTTAAACTTCTAAGAAGTGCCAAGCAACTTTTAGGTGGGTTTAGAGGAGAGAACGTATTATTAATAACTGGTATTAAGAAAAGCTTGGAATAAGATGGGAGTTTTCAGTTCTTACATACAATTTTTCAGATATGTGACAGCCACAGCAGAAGCATGGGAGCTTTCCAACCATGCTCACAAGCTTAAAACAATCAGTGATCACCTCAGGCGCGTACTAACAGACATGTATAAGCTCATAGGTCCGTAAGCACTCATCATGCTTCTATTTGTTTCATTCAATCTGGACTCTTCTGATTTCTACTCGGTAAAATTGAGCTCTAACAAAAGGAAGTCTTGTCTGCTGCAGATGATAAGATGGATGAAGAGTTGTATAGAAAGATCAAGATATTCATCTACGAGAAAGTGCATATGGATAATATACCAGTGCTGAAGGTCCTCATCAGTGAAGATGACAGTGTGCCCCCGCTATATGACTGCCAGGCCAAGAGAAGGGTGTGTAATCAAATTCATAGTCACTGACATGCCATTCTGAATCCGTAGTTTTTGTTTCAACATTTTGTTTTTATTTATTTAGTTGAAGCCAGGTGACCAGGGTCACTAAGAACGAATCCCTGGCCCATATTGGCAGAGGGCCAGTTAGTACCATCATACCCCTGGACTTGAACCTCAGGCTAGGAGAGACGTACTACCTCAACACTTTTTGTTTCACAATCACATATGTTGATTACATTCTGCATTTTCCATGTTATCACTTCTCTCGACAATCACAGGTCCATCTTGAAGAGTTGAGGAGGAGAAATGTGTTGTTACTTATATCAGGCCTGGACATCACTCATGAAGAGTTATATATACTTGAACAAGCCTACACAGAATCAAGGACCCATGCATATGAGATCATATGGATCCCAGTCGTGGACCCGTCAACCCAGTGGACTGATGCCATGAAAGTTCAATTTGAGACAATGCAGGCCTCGATGCCCTGGTACACTGTCTATGACCCCAAGATAATAAGGAAAGCAGTTATCAAGTTTTTCAGAAACGACTGGTACTTCCACGGCAAACCCATCCTTGTGGTGCTCGATCCTCAAGGAAGAGTTGTGAGCCCCAATGCAATCCACATGATGTGGATCTGGCAAAGCGACGCCTTCCCTTTCACAAGTTTAAGGGAGGGGGATCTCTGGCTCAAGCAGACGTGGAACCTTGAGCTGTTGGTTGATGCTATTGATCCAAGAATTCTAGAATGGGTAAGTTTTCCTCCCGCAAAAGTAGAGTCTCTAAGCAAGTTCCCGCTTAAACTCCTTAAACTTTCATGTTTTATATAGAACTTTTACACTTTGCCCTTATGATGCTCCATCTGATTGTTTCAATTTTGTTCAACAGATAAGAGAGGGGAAGTACATCATATTGTATGGAGGAGACAACCTGAAATGGATCCGAGACTTCACAACCAGGGCAAAGAACATTGGACGTGATCTGCGAGTCCCAATAGAGATGGTCTACGTAGGGAAGAGCCACCACAAAGAGATGGTTCAGAAGCTCTGCTCAGCCATAGCTGTCGAGCAGCTGAGTCACTGCTGGCAAGACCCAAACCAGGTGTGGTACTTCTGGACAAGGCTCGAGAGCATGTTCCACTCCAAGATGCAGCTGGGGAGACTGCGTGACCACAGTGACATCACCCTGCAGGAACTGCAGAGGCTTCAGAGCTTCGACAAGGGCCATGAGGGGTGGGCTGTTGTAGCCAAAGGGTCCAACATCATTGTCAGTGCCCATGGCAGGCTAGCCCTGACTGTCCTCGAGGAGTATGAGAAGTGGGAGAAAAGGGCCAAGGAGGAGGGCTTGGATAAGGCATTCAGTTCTTACTACCAGGAGCTTTACATGAAGGAGTACATCTGCTCAAGGATTGAATTCCCATTCACAGCTAGGATGCCTGACCACATGCTCTGCCCAGACTGCCGCCGAGAAATGCAGAAGTTTAAAACTTTCAGATGCTGCCATGAAGATGCCATAACTGGCTCTCCTGGGGTCGAGAATTACCCACCTGTTACTCCCTATGAAACCTAAGTCATAAAGCTTACAGGGTAAGATTTGATTTGACTACTTCATACACAAGGATATCCCTCTTACTATCTATGTCCTTCGTGTTAGCATTAAAACTGTAATAAAGACACTAAGGCTGAGATACTATCCTCAACCGTGTCATCATGTCATGCTTGTTGGTTTTGCCTTGTTGTCGAAGCAGAGGCTTATTGTCCTGTATAACTGTGGAAGTCAGTTATATTATTAATTTATCATATAATAAAATCGACTTTAAATGTCTCTGTAGGTTCAAATGTCTTGCTGAATCTTCATATTAAATCTTTTTGGATTTCTTCTTGATTTGATATTCTTGTTGAAGTACAGGCTTGAGTTCCTCTATAACCGTGGATGTCAGTTACATTATTATACAATAAGTATATGTTTAATTTCTCTACAGTTTGGGATTTTTTCAAAGGTTTTACTTATATTTATTTTTATTTCTGAGGACTCTAAGGATGAGATTCAACCATAAAATGGCCAGGGTCAGCAGGATACATGTACTCCTGAAACTTAGGAAAAGTACAGATCAATTCAACGTGCATGGAGGAGCAATATTGTGTTTAAAGTTCTGAAGAGTGCACAGATGAGAGGGAGAGGGTGAAGCTGAGCACAGAAAACCCTGAAAATTCACTGTCAAAGGCATCAGGAAATTCTTTTTAAGGTAGGTAGCTACAGAATGTTGTTCAGTTTTGAATCAATGATAGAGGTTGAGAAGCATAATGAATCTCATCAAAAGTAGACCTAGCTAAACTGAACCATACTGGCCTACCTCAAATATAAAAATATGAACCCCCATTGAATTTAGTGCGGATGGTGTAAGATTCTAGTCAGATCCCAAAAGTGAACTGAAATCTAAAACCGATAAGACAATCCGACAAAACTTATATTGATTGCACAGTTTAGATACTACACAATAGAAATAATATGCCAACTGTCATTCTTTTCCAAGTGCTGGATCAGTAGATTGTACATCATTTTTTTGGGACGGGGAGCAAAATGAGGACAAAATTTACTTTCAACTCACACTCTCTCCAATTTACTTAGTCATGCAAGAGAACACCTGAAACTCTACATGGCAGACAAGATGGCACCATCCACAGGTAGTATATGTCTGCACATGGCTACATTAACAGTTCTTTGGTTAGGAATTTTTCAGTTTTTAAGGAAATTGAAGTATGCTGTTGAGCTTTCTGTTGGAAAGAAACTTGAAGGGGGCCCACACTGATTAAAGCTCATTACAGCTTATGATGGCAGAAACTGGTCTGCTGCCACTGCAAATCTCATGTATTGTCCTGAAAAGGGGAAAAATGTCGAGCCACTTGTTCTTTTGTAATATCTCATAGACCTCTCCTGCTGTCAAGACACCCTTCAAAATTGAATAAAAATATTGCTTCAATCTTGGTAAAATATAAAATGTTATCACTGAGACAGACGTGCACTGCCAGAAAATCATTGAGTGCTAGGTATTATACTACCTTTTATTCTATGAATGAAACATGCATTCCCTTGGTCCCTCCATCCCAAGTTGCATGATGTCCTTGAAACTTGCAGCCCACATTTTTGTGATTTGCTAGTATTGGTCGCAATATAAGGTTTGGATAACAGTATTTGAGGAATCTATTTGCAGATGTAGGCAAACAGTGATGAACACGTAAATCGTGTCCCATTTTCCACTGTAATGTGCTGGATAGCATTCATTCTCAATCCTAGTTGTAAAAATTTGACAGCCGAAAAAAAAAGTTCTTTTACCCTTCCCTTGCACCACTTTAATGCAGAGTCAATTAATTTTGACATTGAGCATTATTTATCAGGTTTCATAAGCAACCTACGAACTATGAAAGATATTTCCATGTTGAATGAATAGACAGAAAATGTTAATACTTTACCTGTAACTTTTGGCCCTTTAACATCTCCTCTTCTAGCTGGTTAAAAGGCCTGCACAAAAATTCTTCATGTTAGCCATTGGCCAGAAACACTTCAACATTCCCAGAGTCACGGCTTAAAACTCAGAAGGTTGAAACAACAATAAAGTCATTAATTGTCAAACCTTTGTCCTCCATTGATGGCAAAAGCCTCAGCAACTTTCCTGTTTCTTCCTCCAACTGTCACATGTCACATGTCGCATGAAACCAAGATAAGAAGAGCAAAGAGAAAAGCTACAGAAAATCCACAAAAAGTTATGGAACTGCTTACAACATGTAGCAATGAGATCAGCCACACCACAACTCTCAAAGAATGTATCATCCTTAACTGATGGGAACAGTCGCTTAGAAAAGGCCCTCATTTCATTCAAGCCAATTCTTATTATTGCAGCCTAACCACAAAGGAGAGAGAAAATAGAAAACCTTACCATAATGCAGCTAAAAAACAATTATGTCTGTTTGAGCCAGGATCGATCTACATTTTGATTCAGCCTTACACCGCCTTTTTGGCTATATATACATTAACCACAACCCCCACCCCCCAAAAAAAAAGAAGAAGAAGAAAAAGAAAAAGGTAAATCCACCAATTCAATTTGTGTAATAAAATGGTAATGAGACCAGAAGAGTTATAAGTTGCAGAGTAGCTACAAAAGAATTATATCTTGGATTTGTGTGCTAAGCAATAAAAGCTATTATCTCTTTGGTGCAAAAATTTACTCACCTTTGTGTTAATCCCCACATTCAAACCGTCAACAAATCCTACTCACATACACATAAACATTTTCCACATTAGAATTAAGATACATAATCCTTAGTTGTGTAGCTGTAACTGCAAATTGAATAACAAACCTGCAGCTATGGCCACAACATTTTTCAGTGTACCACATAGTTCCACTCCTTCCACGTCTTGGACCTATTGTTCAAAACAACTAGATGTTAGAGTGATATTTATATTTTCTACCCTTGTCCAATACAATTACTCAAAAGCGTACAATGAAATAATCAAGAATATTAATAAATAATCACACAGCTTCCAAGGATCCAGATATACATCACTACTTTTTATTTAAGGATTTTTAACATCCGTACCCATCGTACTATGCTGCAATCATTTTTCTGCCCATGTCGTATTGAAAATTATTTTCATACCCCTGACTTTACTGACATATTACAATTGTTGGTAAAGTTTTGATATTCAGGTGACCGGAGACGTGAAAAGACTAAAATGCCCTTCCTTTAAGTTAGGATTTTCTTTTCCATTTTCTTGATTTCTGAGATCCTCCCCTTCTTCCCTTATTAAATTATCTCCCCGCCATGAACGGCAACGAGTCCCTACTTCACTCTTCCCCACCACTCTTTCTTCCTCTCTCTCTCTCTCTTCTCATTAACTCCATATCTTCCATTGATTTCAAACTTGCTGCTTCTCTTCTGTTGTTACATCATTGGAAACCCACATTAATTTCATCATCCAAACCCCTAAGCTCTCTCTCTTTTCTGCAATCACTATTCCAAGATTAAATCTTGATTCTGCCCGAGATGTGTAGCGGATCATGACTCTGCTGCTCTACCTTTGTACGGATGGCGGAGGAGGGTGGTGGTGGTAGCTCAAGGCGGAGATTCGAGTTTCTTTGGTGGAGGGTTTGGGGTTGATGGGTTGTGCTCCGTCGAAGGCGGAGGATCCGCCGCTAGTGGTTTTGTGTAGAGAGAGAAAGCAGTTGATTAAGTCCGCTGCTGACCACCGCTTCGCCCTTGCCGCCGCCCACATTGCCTACTTCAGTGAGCTCCGGGACGTTGGGGACTCTCTCTGTAGATTTGTTGAGGAGGAGCTCATTCTCTCTGCTTCGTCTACTCCTTCTTCGCCCTCTTCTCTCCCTCCCCTGTTCTTACACTCCCCTCATATGAAGGCGAGGAGCTCATTCTCTATGCTTCGTCTACTCCTTCTTCGCCCTCTTCTCTCTCCTCCCCTGTTCTTACACTCCCCTCAGATGAAGGCAAAGGGTAGAGCAATGCCAACAAGGGGCAAATGGGGAAGAAGAAGAAGGGGAAAGATGGAAAAATGGTGGTGGTGGCAAAATTGTCATTTTCGTGTTTTAGGGTTAAATAAAATAAATAAATAAATCAGTTCATTTTTATTTGGGCAAAATTGTCATTTTGTCTTCACCAACCACCATTATATTAGCAGAAATATCGGAAAATGGTAGAATAATTATTAACACCAACGGTCGGGGGTATGAAAGTAATTTTCAATACGACATGGGTAGAAAAATGATTGCAGCATAGTACGAGGGGTACGGATGTTATTAACCCCTTTATTTAATGGTTAAAACTTGGTTTCTCATTATTGAATTCTATCTATAAAGAATTCACAGGAAATGCCAAAACAATGTCAGTATATTAACTCACAGCTGTAGCAGCAAAATAAGTTGTGCTAAATAGCTTAGCCCACCTCTCTGCAACGTCTCTATTTTCCTTATATCCTATCGTTGCTTCGCTAAACTTTTCTTCAGCAATCTACAAAACCAAGGGGCATATATTTTTATTACACATGCTTGAGGGCCAAACCTCAATGGGAGTAAATAGAAACTAAGGACATTAAAGAAACAATTTGATTACCTCACGTGCAATATTAGCTCCCATTAAAACACAACAATCAACTCCAAGGTGCTCAGAGATTACTGAGGAGATCATGCGTGGACCTTCCATCTTGACCTCCATGCCTTTTATCAATGAAATAGCCTCTACATCGCTCCGAATCTTGCCAACTAGTCTTTTGCAGACATCACCAGCAAATTGATGTGGGGTTACAAATACCAGCATGTTCGCATCTCTCACTGCACAAATTTTGCCCACTGATCAATTAGCCAGTTTGAAACAGAATAAATTAATTATCATGCACAAGCTGAATCTAAATTCAGTTCCCAAATCCCACTACAAATCAATTGTCTCATTTCTGAAAACAGAACTTGATATGCTTTTGGAAATTGCCAGAAGAAGCTTGGAATTTCCATTACGTAATGATTTCATCATTGAATTATAAGGTCAAGGTAGCAGCCATCTCAGACTTAACTATATTATGCATTGTGGAGAACCCCTTTGTATGCCCAACAGATGCCATTTCAATAGTCAGTGATACTAACAAGATCATCATCTCGAAAAGAATATGTGTGCTTAATTCTGAAATAATGGTCACAAAACCAACTGAAGTGACCATAGTAGCCGCTGAAGGAGCTAGTTCAGAAAATAATGATCAACTTTGTCAGCATGTTAATAGGAGATCATCAGAAAATTCAAAACCAAAGATAAATAAACAGGAATCTGGGTAATTAAAACCTTCCCCCACAGGATAGAAGGCCAATATACATGGATTTTGACCTGCAATAACTCTCACCAACCAAGCTAACTCACTTCCATACCATAAGTTATAAATCAAGAGTTTGAAACACCTATTCCACAAAAACACTCGCTAGAAATTGTTCATAAGAACACAGCCATACAAAATATTAGGGACAAGAATAAACTCATACCTGTGCTATCGAGGTCTGGGTCAGCAACGACATTTTTACCAAGTTTTATACCAGGGAGATATTTCACATTTACCTAATAGCAAAAACCCAATAGCAAAAACAACATTTAATTTCCATAGCAACAGAAAACTTCATGGGTATGAAAATTAAGCTAATTCTCACATTGGTTTGGTTAATGACAGTGGACAGTCTCTCTCCACTTGGCAATGTTTCATCATACACCCACATCCTAACTTCATCTGAGAATCACATAAAAAAAAAAAGAAAAATACACAAAATTAAAATGGGTTCTTGAAAACTTATTTCAAAATTGGATGATACAGATATAATAAAAAGAAATGGATGGATATTACCATGAAACTCGTCGTTCTTGAGGGTGTTGGATGCAATGAGCTTGGCGGCAACGCTACCCCAATTGCCACTGCCAAGAACAGCAACTTTATAGTTTTCCTTAATATCGTCTTTCATGGATGTAGGATTTTATCAAAGATGACGGAACAGCGGGCGGAGAGGGAGAGGAGGGGGAGGAGAGAGACTGGGCAGTCAGATTATGGATGGTGAATCAACGATGCTCAATTCGTTAACAGTGAATTAACTACGCTAAACGTGGCACATTTTCGTGTAAAATATGTACCTTTGCAGGTTAAAAAGTCATATACTCTATAATTTCTGGGGGACAACAGCCTTAGATTTCGTCCTTGTTTCTTTCGTTTTCTGAAAGAAGAGATGGCCCTAATAAATTAGATTATCAATCCAGAATTGGATTTAAGCTTCTCTATTATTTTTTAATTTATAATTTATAGCTTTTTATAATAGTTTGTATGACTTTATAATTAACTTAGTAACTAGTTTATAACTTTTATCTTATTGCGTCTACTTAAAACTCTTTAGAGTTTAAACCTAACGTTACAACTTATATGTTAGCTAATATTGTTGCCTGTAATTGTAAATTAGCAAAGAGAGATGTGAGAGCATTGATTGTTGCTTGAAAGAAGGATTACTTTCCCATAATCCATTCATATGTAGTTATAAATAATATGAAAGTGTGTTATTTTATACAATAAGTTAAAAGACGTTGAGTATATATATAAATTTTTGCATTATTCCCTTCATTATCAACTGATTTTCCTTATTGTCAACTGATTTTGATATGGAACATCGTGAATTTATATATATTGCTGCTTAAATTAAAGTCCAATTGTATGAAATTTAAGATATAGGGTGAAAGTCCTCGTTGGACTCTCCTCCACACCATTTCGCTTTCTCTTTGGTATTCTTTTTTTTTTTTATAGAGGGGGGTCTTTTCGTATTCTTTTGAGTGGGCATTTTAGGGTCTGAAATGATGGGTTATGTTTGGGAAAGAATGAGTGTATGGGAACGAGTGAATTTTCAAAAACCCACGCAAAAGAACAGGTCATGCCTTTCCACGATGTCGAAGTAGTGAAGTATTATCTCATTGCGATCAAGGGATTATTCTCCCTTATTTAGCACTAACCATCTGTAATATCTCGTAATGTTTGTACGTTTACTTGAAAGTGATTGCTGGTTTTTCACAGGGGATTCAACGTGTTATATACTTAAATAAGTAATTTCCGAGTCTAAATTGCAAAAGAGAGTTCCTGAGCTTCCAAAGTGCATCATAACAGTAGGTTAAATGCAGACTCACATGACTAATTTTTTCCAGAATCCGACGATATGCCATAGAAATCCATACATATTCAGAGAAATGGGAGGAGGGGCAAGGACGGAGAGAGGGAACGAAGTACCTTATCCAGAGTTCATTGCATCCATTCACAAGAACATTCGAGGTAATGTGCCATAAACCAGAATCCATCACAAAATGAATGGAAGAAGCTCATCTTTTCATTATCAACACTCAAAAGAATGGTGAAAGTTCATGTACAAGAAGCTAAACCCAGAAGCCACCCACAACTGGTATAATACCCCAATCACACCCAACAAAAAATGAAAGGAACCCTACAAGTTCCTGCTGTGCTTGTACCAAGCATGATCATAACTTTACCCTATGCATCTCTAAGCATAAGCCTAAGTAAGTCTAGAAACCTTTTTGTTAGTATACCAAATTTCTAAATCCATTTCCTCTTTAAGTGTACTGACAAAACTATACAGAGCAATACCTAAATTTCTATGTCATGATCTTGAGGGTGAAATCAGCTCCTCCTGCCTGGAAGTCAGCAAACCAGATCATGCCTATATCACACATGGAGAAACTGGGATCTAAGATCCCACTTTTTGTAGGAATAAGTTTCTATGCTCGAGGCGTAGAACTACTTCACACGGAACTCAACTCTGAATACAGTCAAGTTCTGGGTGAATTTGTCCCTGTTCTTTGAATCTAAACTTCGAGATACATCTGCCATGAGCTTGTCAAAACACTGTGCAAGGCGTTGATGTTGTTCTGCTGGCTGCAAGATGGAAAACAAGCAACGTTTCAAGCACTACAATGGTTTTTTTTTTCCCATTCTGTAATGACATTTTGCTTTGCTCACCGCGGGGGTGGTGGTTTGAGGGGATTTACATGTAAACTTTTGTTGACTTTAGCATGCTTTATCCAAGAAATTCTGAACTACTTCGCTCAAACTACAGCTCATGTTCTAAGTAAATACAAGCGCACTTCTGAACAAGCTCGGTCTTCCAAAAAGAATACTTTCTACCACATCACAAAAATTAGGTATCTTAATTCACATTGGATTGGTATTTACATTGGAAAGAATTCTCCAGCCTGAGTGAAGTTTTGAAGTCTTCACCCACAAGTTCTTGTTATTCTCCACATAAATTAAGAGTGTAAGATCTTAGTCTATGAACAAACAAAATTTGAAGATTGAAAAGAAATTTGGTGAAGGAAAATACAAAGTGTCTTCTAATGAAAGAATCCAACCAAGACCTCTGAATATCCCCAGCTGGCATATTTTTTCTGCTAATTAGCATTGTTCAGATACATGAAGCAATTGCAGTAAAGAATGAGCAAAAAGCATTTACCTGTGAAGCCAATATTCTGGTCTTCAGATCTGCAAAGATCTGCAGAGACAAGAATAATCTCACTGTCAAACAGAATGTCCTATATCACTAATAGTGGTCCCTAAAGCCACTGTATAAAGTATCTCAGGGCAATTTTCTATGCAATGATACAGTCTGATCTGATGCAAGATTTTTGAAGGTGAAATCATACATACGTGAAATCATATTTACATTTTCTGGAAGACTTTGCATGTTCACGTCAATTATGGTTCTTTCCTGTTTCATTAAACCCTCAGTGCCACTTTCAGCACAGGTTGTAATATTTCTATACTGTACCCAACGCCAAGTTCACATTGTAAAAGATATTTCCACCCAGGAGTGGCACTTTCAAGGGTTATTTCAGTACGGTATATGTCACTGGGCCATATGGCATTTCTAAAGAGTGGGGACCCCCCAAAAAAAATAAAATAAAAATCCATTCCACCCCCAAGCTCTTATATAATGATCCAGGGACTATAGTCTCTGGACATGTGGCAGCGAGGCATTGTTTTTGGGTGGTGGGGATGGATAAAATGGAGGGAAGGCATTTTTCTTTTTTCTTGGGACTACAGTGTCCTAGGTCTATGGACTTGGCACTACAATATAATTTATACCCCCTCGCCTCAAAAAAAAAATCATACAAATATTTGTGACATCTTTTGCTGAGCTTTACCATATGGACTAGGTAATGTTTATTTGCTTTGGTGAACTGTAACCGACATGGGAAGAAGAGGAGAAGGGGGCGGGGGTTGTACCACGTATCACTTTCTGATTTGCTGAAATGCGGCATTTTTTCCATCAACATTCACTCAGCAGCTGGTAAACCTCCATCAGTGGCGAATTTTGACACTATCAATCGTGAATCATGCGTGTGCGGGTGTGTGTCTCACATATACATTTGAGACAACACAAAAAGTTGCTTTTGGGCATTTTTTTCCAGCTTAGATGAGTATGGACTAAAACAAAATGCCTCTCTAAACTATTTTCTGCTTCTTCTTTATGTAATAGTAGGCAGTTAATGATTTGTAATTTAATGTTTACATGAACAGTCTCTCAGTAATTCAAGGGTAAGGCCAATGTATTTGAATTATTCCCAACACCCTACCTACATGGACTCTTGAGGTATGGATTTGGTTAACTACTTATCTATTCAATCATTTAAATTATACACATATATGGTATTGGATATGGATTTGGATTCTGGTTCCTTTCTAAGTCTTAGAACCAAATAATTTTGGTTCTTTTACTCTGAATTCATACTCTTTTATTATCTATCAAAGGACAGTTTTTTGAGTGCAGGATATTACAAGAATTCCTGTACCAAATATGTTTTCCCACTTAACAGCTAACCCCACATCTCAACTTCTCAACTAATTTGAGTCATTTCAACCTTTTCAAAGTTCTCCAACAGCAACACCCCTCTAAATAAGCCACTATCTTCAATAGCAACGCATTATATGCTGCGAAGGGACCAAGTCTGATCTGCCTTTTTATATCATCTTGCAGTAGCATAAGGAGCAGGTTATTATTAGCTAATTTTTATCTTGACGATCCAAAAAAGTAAACATAAAGCATCACCAAATCTACTTTAGCCACATCCCTACATAACATAAAGGAAACACATAGAAAAACATATAAAGCCAAACCTGCTCACTTATCAGTATCAAGCTTAGAATTGGCCTACTCAGACTCCATTGATTGCTACAGTCCTCAAACAATATAATTTCAAATAGAGTCTTCAGAATCTGCAAGAGGGGGAAACAATATTAACTAACAGGATATTGAAGATTCCTGAAGGGGAAGGAAAACAAAAAATGCAAGAGAAGGATGAAAAAGAAAAGAATTATTCAGAAATTCAAGCCTAGGAATTGGGTTTTAGGACACTTGATTAACCAAATCCTAGATGGCAAGCTGCAATGACATCAACACAGACACAGTCCACCCTACGCTATCAAGAAAATACCAGTTATTTCATGTGTAACAAAAAGGAGGGCAGAAAATGATGTCCTTCAAAACACCACCTCAACAATATAATTCTTCCACCAATGAGTGAAAACAGGGGAAAAGAAAGCAGACAGTGATGTAGAGTATTTATTAAACCTTTTTTATTAGATTCAGAATCTGAACCTTTTTAATAATTCATGGTTGACATGTTAGGTACTTGTGTGTGCTAAATTAGACCATTTTGATCTTTTAATCAGAAGATCACAAGATAATTCAGGTTTATCAAACATGTACTAAAAGAGGTTTCAATTGCTTGTAGCCATCACTTTCACTGATGCATACTCTCTCAGTCTGAAAGAAAATGCCCTAGTTTATTACAAACAATTCCAGAAAGATTGAACGAATGCATTAAATGCATACAGTTGTTTAAGCCTGATGTATATAAGTTTCTCATTCATTTATTGGAATAGTTAAAAGTGACAAAAATAATAAAAGGGATAGGAGTGAAGATTCAACAAACTATGTAGTTATAGTACGATATTAAAGGGATGAGGACATATAAATAGAAATTACAGAAACAGAAACTAGAACATTATAATTTTGCCCTTTATATGATTAATGATTCTATTCTTGAGAAGGAGTTTGCAAAGAAGCTAAAATTAAACCAGAAATAACTTGAACTATCCCACATAGTACCATTAAGCATCATCATCACAGAACAAGGCAGAAGAAAATATCATGAGGGACAAACATATATACGCTTTTTTAATCCTTCTTTCTCTTTGTGATGCTTTATGGAGCAAACAACTTACTTCTGGGAACAGTGTGGGACACTCAGATATATGTCGGGCAAGACTGATTGCAGCTGGTGAAGAAGGCGATTCTCCCATGGTAATATTATTAAAATAGAAAGCAGCCAAGTTATCAATGGCTGATGCACACTGAAAAGGGAAAAAATAAAAGAAATTTAAAGATCAAAGACAGTGATCAAACCAATGAAGTAATAGTTCGGCAGTCCAATCATTAACATAAAAAGCATGTTTTAGAAGAGGGCAAGCCCTTCACACAAGTAACAGTCTGCACCATCAAAAGGGGTGGTAAAGAAGTAGTCCACACCCATTTCTCTTAGGGATTGTGGGCTTGAAGCACACTGGGTATATTGGGAAGAGGAAGGAACTCCCTTCCCCTCTCCCCTTCCCCCCAAAAAAAAAAGGCCATTCCCCTAGTGTCTCCATGACTTACGGGACCCTCACATAGGTTATCATACCAAATTAAAGAAATGCATCACCTAGCTGGCTTTAAATGGCATTTGCAGTCTCAAAACTCCCCAAAAAAAGGAAGGAAAAAACAAACAAACAAACAAAAGAATATTCCGCGCTGGACTACATAAAGAAAGTGACTTCTAGTCGCTCGTGCAAAAAACAAAAAACTGCAGGTCACCCACCTGTCCTGAGATGTTTGTATCTAGACCTTTAAGACCAGATTCAAGGGATCCAACTATACGCATAAAAGTGCTTGCATCCAGATTCAGCACAAAAGCAATGTGGCTGTTGAACATAACTTCCAGAAAGGCAAAATATGCCTTAGTTAGCTGCCAGGGTAAAAAGATCAACCAAATTAGATTTCCATTTACAATGTGAGAAAACAGAAAGCACCATGAGGACAAAAATTTCCTGTTAAAACAAGATACCGGAATAGAATCTTAAGAAATAACACTATTTTTAATTTGAAAGCAAGACAAAACAGACTCCTAATCTGATTGTATAACTAAGGAAAACTAGGTCACAAGGATGGGCCACCAGGTTTGGTAAACTCATAAGCACATTGTAAAACAGATCTCTGAGACACCCCATCCCCATCCCAATGGGAATATTGAGCCAGCCCGATCAAAACAGCCAAACTAGTAAAAAATGCTAACTGCAAGTTGGGATTGTCAAAATAACTGGTTAGACCCCATTTGTAGATGATTCAATCCAGCTACCTTGCAGTCATTTGACATCTTCACCATCTCAAATTATAAATATTTTATTTTAATGCTTGTCATTTGCACCTTGGGTGTGTGTGATAGCATAGATACGTCATCAACACCTAAGCCAGATGTCATTTCCCTTTAGGTAGGAAAAGATCAAGTGGAATAAGGTTATCTATACCTTTCGGAACACTAAGATGTCTGCTAATGGGATAGATAATGTCATCTTCAGAGCCATGTCAAGTGCATCAGCAAGTGCTCTATCACCATATAGTTCAAATACACCAAAATTGACATAGTTCCCACCGAGAGCTACACAAGAAAATATACATATGTTATAAGAATCACGACAACATGCCATAAGCACATCGCACAAATGAACAAGCACAATTAATCGTAGTATGAGTTTGCCATCTCATCAGGTATGACACAAACCATTTAGATGGGTGCTTAATTTACTTTGTCTCTAGCATTTATCTTCAAATTTAGTGTGATTCTTCAGTCAGACCCAGTCACCATAACGTTTTTATCAATCGGCTAACAAAAATCTCAAAACTTTATCAGATACTAATATTTCAGGCAAAAATTTTCTCCGTGGTTTCTAATTAGCTTGGTAAGATTTGAAAGAACCAGTTACAGCAATATGAATATATAATATATAATGGAGTTGATATCTGACAATTCATCAAAAATTTCAACATCAAGTAAAATCAGAAGCTACTGCATGTACACATGTTAACTGGTCCAAAATAACTCCAAAATCAGGAACTAGAATTTTCAGAAAAGACTACAAAGAATAAACTAGAAGCTATAATCTAAATCCAGAGCTGAGAAAATAAGTGGTACTGAGAGTGACTAAGGGCATGTTCGACTTTACATGAAAAACATAATCTATTTATGTTTTATGTTCGTTTATGCTCTTTTATGTTAGTTTATGTTCGTTTCTGTTTATATTTCTGTTTATGTGTGTTTTGTATATAAGTTCGAACAGGCCCTAATGGCACACAGCACCAGAAAAAACAAATGTAGAATCATATCACCACATTATATAGAACAAAGCTATTTTCAACAAGAAATAGCAAAATTATATTGTTGGAACAACAATGGTAATATCCCTGCATAAAAGGCAAACTAGTTGGACCATCAGCCCAACCAATTAATCAGGGTTGAACCACTAAACTGGCCTTTTCAAATTGGAGGTTATATATGTCAGATATTTAAACTAGTACATCGATAAGTTCTTTGTTATATTTAACTAGTTTCAAAGTGATATTCTAATTGGCAGTAAACAAAATGCTCTCAAGTTCATTGCACAATAGTTAGCTATTCAGCTTAGTTGAAAAAAGTGAACCAAAGAAACAGCAACTAACAAGTCAGCATAAAATCACAAAGAAATCATGAAAAGTTAGAAACACATTCTACGCTCATGAAATGATGAAATCATGCATTGACTAAAAGTTTAGTTACAGGTTGCTTAATATAAATTGCTCAGACACACTTAAAAAACTCTAAAAATTGTCAAGCGAAGCTGCACCACTCAGATGCACACCGATAAAGTTACATTGACGTGCTGTTGGTCAACCTTCAATCCTTGCGGCCCCTTTTTTCTTTTTCCCGGAAAAGCAAAAACAAATGATGAATCAATCAAGAACCGTCCATTCAATGAGGACAGTTCACCCAAATATAAGATTTTGGATGGTTCAACTCACAAATAGGCTCATCGCATATTCAGATCAGATTGCAGTCTACTTCCCAGTTGAACCCATTGAACCAGCCAGTTCTCATAATTCGTACGTGGACTCATCTCTATAGCCAGCATAAATACTGGACAAATAGACGTGTGTATCAACACTTCAACCTCCATAACAGAAGCATAAATATTACTAAGAAAAAATGGCCAACTCCAAAGGGCAGTCGCTACTTAGACAATGGGAGTTGCATCGAGGAAATCCACTCATATGTCTATCTCTAGCAGTCAAATTTCAACATTTTTGAGTCGTCCCAATATTTTCAAGGGACTTATATTCAGAAGATGCTTCCTTCCCATCTTAAAAAGCATAGTCCTGTGAGCAGGTTTAACCGCGAGCTTCAATAAGTCTTTCAAAGAAGCCCAAAGCTGTTAATAATTATTATGTTCTTGTGAACCCTCAGGCCTCAACCCAGGACAGATCACAGAAAAGCTAGCTCATGCCAGTTACTGGCATACATTATAACTGAATAATGAGAGCTGTACAATATCAATAATGTCAAGCCTAACACAATAACAATGATGTCCAATAATAAGTACATAATTATAAAAGCCCATAAAAAGACAAAAGTATAAATACTCTCACCTCTTGTCAGAATGGTTAAACAAATCCATATGCCCTTGTATTTGAAGGAATAAATTTCAGGTGGATTAGGAAGTGCTAAAATCCTCGAGCCATAAGCCACTATCAATTTGCTTACTTCCCGAAAAAGTAGTATTCCATTGGCAGAAGAGGAGTCAAATGTCAACCGTTGAACTTTATTCAGCACAAATTCAGCCATGAATTTTAACAATGGGGTAGTAACCTGAGCACATATAACCATGAATATTCTTTCAGCATGATCAAGTTAATGAACTGTTCAAAAGAAAAAACCAGAAGTATTTGGAATTGACCACAGTAAAAGAGTTGAAACAATAAAGTAGAAATTCATCATGATTTTCTTAATGTGTCCTAATCGCACCCACATGAACTGATGTCCCTACACTACTTTTGGAAAAATCTATATGACAGTCAAGTCTCCTTTTTCTTGTCCAATAATCAAGCATAAGAATCATAATGCAACAAAATATTAGAAGCACTTTGTATAAAAGCATCCTATCTATATTCTTCTCCCCACATTATTGATCACCCCAATTCTCTTGGAGCTTTAAAATTAGGGAAATTCACAACAATGTGAGCAGGAAAACAACAAAATCTTTGGCTTTGTGCTAGAGTCATACTTCTGTAAGCACATTTAATATCAAATAAGCCCCTAGTCGAATGTCTTTTCTTGGTAATTCGTTCTCTAAATATTATAAAAGACCCACACACTTGTTGCACATCATATTCTATTTGAAAGTCAAAGGTCTTGTATACCTTGTTGGATCTCAACAAGGCTTATATGGGAATTTATAAGTTCCTGCCTGGAATTGGTCGCGGAATGAAAGGTTTTCCTACAAATTGGCATATAAAAATTTGTGGGCTCTGCAACTTTGCCCATTCTTGTTAATGGTTGTCCAAAGCTTTGGGTTTAGGCTTTTCAGTTAGAGGTCAGCTTCCCTGGCTCTGCACTTCCTTTTCTATTACAGCAGTTTGGGCCTCCAAAAGGAACTTGGCAAGGAGACCTCTTTTTCCTTTCCTTTCATACATGTGGCTATTGATCTAGATAGGTGTACATATAGGCAAGGTAAACAGTGCTCAAATTCAGTTCGTAGATCCTATTGTGAAATCTGTTGTTATATAACATCTCTTTCCATGCAGTCATCAACCTCCAAACTTCTAAAAAGGGGGAAAATGCATGAGGGAATAAAGATAATATCATGCTCTGGAGCATCAGCTCAAAGTGAAATGCCTCTCAACAGAAGAGACATGTGAGAAGGATACGACCAACTAAATAAATTGGAGATAGATCAAATTGCTCAAGAGGATCGCAGAACACTAAAAATTGCACCTTCAAATTAAAATGTAAAAAGAAAAAGAAAAGAATGATGAATTAGAGGAAAAAATCATACCTCTGGAGTGTCAGCCCAATGTGAAATACCTCTCAAGAGAAGAGGCATGTGAGCAGGATACAGCCAATCAAATAAGAGTCCATAAGTTCTTCGACTGAAGATTATTAGGAGAAGTTAGCATAATTTAAGGCTCATGATCTCGTAACTATGAAACCAGAATTTTTATTTTTTTTTTGGGGGGGAGAGAGGGCAGAAGACAAGAAACCATAGCCACAATTACCTGTTGGTTGCCATAGCAATCCCCCTTAGATCTCTCATTAATCCAATTAAAGAGTATTTGACATTGTCAGTTCTGAACATTGCATCTGGGGTTGATTCCAGAGCAATGAACACCTATTATAAATATATCGAAGGATCAGTATCACACAAAAGAGGAAAAGGATGAGAATCACACCAAATAGGAAAAGGCCGCAAAATAAACTAAGAATGCCATTAAAGCAAAAACTCAAGCAAATGCAATCCCTGCATTTGACATGCATTGCTAATAAGATGGGTCCCTCAGGATTTCCAGGCAAGTAATCAAGGATGTTAAAACTTTTCAGCAAAAGCAACAAAGTTGTCAGTTCCCAACTAACTGCTATAAGGGTTAACAACATGACACAGGTCACTCAAATCAAGGGAAAACTTGATCAATACAACTTCTTCTCTTTATATTTTCTTGACTTTGCTTTAGTTTCTCTAAGGATCTTCCAAATTTAAAGTTGCCTGGTACTTCACTGTCAGGTCAAAATTTGTAGATAAATTTACTAGATCGAAAAATGCAAACTTAGGGCCTATTCTTGTTTTGCTATAAACTACTGGCTATAAGGAGTTGTAAGCTCTCAACTTAAAGCAAAAAAGAATAGGGCCCTAGAGTTCTGCATGTTTTTTGGCTAGCATTGCAGTGGGTTATAGCAAAATGCCTAGCAAAGTTGTCCTCTACTTTTTTGGAGCAATTGGTAGTCAAGAGGCTTTCAATATAGGGCCTAACAGAAACAACCTCTATGCAATTAGGGGCAAAGTTGTTATTTTTGACCCCAGAACTCTCAGGTACAAAGTAGGAATTGAAGTTGGGTACCCTTTAATGGAAAAGACAGAACTAGCAATTTTCAAGCGAAAGTGATACTTAATTAGCACTAGAGTGGATGACAATCTTATAATATGGGATAACTCCATGGATGAAATTAGAGATGGCAGCATGCCTTCAGAAGAGGCTCCATTGATGACTTGAATTTGACGTGGCTGTCCTCCATGAATATCAACCAACCAATAGTGTAATAGAACGTAGTCCTGCTACGAGAGCACCTATGTTCTTCAAGAAACGGAAAGTGCTCTCTCTGACATTAAAGTTCAAGAAAAAAGTCACAAATTGTGAGAAATGAGAACAAAAGATTTCCAAAAACCAAATGAAAGGCATAATAAAAATAGAGATAAACATATTTGAAATAGCTTACTGTGTGGTTTGAGATTATGAAGTTCACAGTATCCAACTTCAGAAGAAGCTTTCCAGTCATATAGCTGCAAATAAATAAAGATAAAAAAGTGGCACTCTATATCAGACCAAATATATAATAAATAAATCCCAACGAACAATACAGCAGTCATTGGATAATTAAGTAACAAATATCATATAAGGCTAGCACAGTAACTAACCCAGAAGCCAGCTCCAAGAATAGACCTAATGTGTGCTCAATAACCTCTTCACTCTACAAATATGAAGGGAAAATGAATGTCAATCAAACAATTAAAGCAATATTATCACAATAACAAAGAACGGAGAAAAAATCAAAGCAACCAAGAATTACCTCAGTGTAACACTTTAGATTTGTAGCTATCTTGCTGACAATGAAGTTCAATAGAACTAGATGATCACTAATCCCAAGAAGCTCCGATAATCGACCATATAACTGCTGCGGCCAAAGATAACAGTATCAAGTATAACTTCAAGAACTAATAATGTTATGGAAATGATTAATCACAGTTCCATACCTTGGAGGTATGCATGGCTTGGTCACCAACATAAGACTTCCGGAAATTCTGAAAAAGATAAGTATTGCACGATCTAATCTCTGCTTGCTCAATTCCCCATATCTCTGCAAAATGAATATCAAAATCACAAAAATGGGCATTTGAACATTAGCTGGTAAATTCTTCTACCTAGGAAACAAAATTTAAGAAACAAAAAAGCAGTGCACAGAGTAGTCAAATAGAGAAACTGATACTCCAATAAGGAGTTTCAGGTGGACTGTCTTATTAGTGCTAAAGGGACTAAAAGAGGAGCTGAGCATGAGGAATAGAAAGACTTGAGGGATATCAGACAGGATGATAACTTTAGAGGTCATGATCCTATGCAGGAGCTTGTGGCTGTCAAGGATCGCGGGGGTGTTTGCTATGCCCTTTTGTTTTCCCACTGACACGAGTTTTTCTTGGTTGTCACCTAAGGTTGTGTTATTACATGTACTTGTAAGATACTCAAGAGGCCACTTAGTTCAGATGTGTTATAAATCTTCTTCCAAGGCTTCTAAATTTATCTTTGATGCTTTCTCAACATTTTGTTTCTCTATGTTTAGCACATTTCAATCTTTACCTCTCTAGCAAGCATGACAAACTGGAACCTTTTGAAGAGGAGTCTATTAAAGATGATGTTCAAGCAGCAAGGGATGTGGTCAGTCCCTCCAATTTACACAAATCATCAGCCTCTCGGTCATCTTTTCATGCTCTAAAGGGGAGCAAGTACACATTGAAGTGTCAATGAACCCCTCCAAGTACCTTTCTCGTAATGAATCAAGATAATGCACAAGACAGTAAAACCCTTGACCACTTGCTAGAAGGCATTAGTATGCCTTGAAAGTTATTGATAATCCCCATGAACTCTTGAAGAAGACTGAACTTCACCCAGTGATTCACATTCATTACTGCTCAAGAAGATTTTGAAGCTTGAATTTGAGAAAATCTATAATGAAATTTAGCCAATTCTATCTTCATCAACACCATCTCCTATTCATTTCAGAACTCAAGGTGGAATTCTTCACAACTAGGACATAATGATGCAGGATATGAATAAAGACAGCAAATGCGGGCTTAGGAAATTAGGATATATTTCAATATATCAATCATTTTGGTAGTTGTTGTCTTTATTCATATCCTGCTTTATTAACTGCGGACATACCAAAACTGCGGACATACCTGGCTGTGCAATCCACTGTCAGTAACCTTTATTAACTGTAGAACACGAGCTGAGAGTTCAGCATCAATGACCTCTTGTGACTCTGTACTGCAATAAAGAAAAGTAATATCATGACCTCTTTCTGTCAAAATAAGGCATACCACTTCGCTGATTAAAAACACAATAAATAAGCAGAAGTCACAGTTTCTACCTACAGCCAGTGCACTGCTTGATCTTAAGAATAGCAGCAGCGATATGAACAATCCATGCGAGTTTGGCTTCAATTATGGAGAGCTCATTGTTATCAGTAGCTGGTAATTGTGCCCTCTCCTGCAATATCAACCCAGTATTATTAGTAGTCAATTCTCTTAACGTTTAACTAAGAGACTAATCATTATAAAGTCTCATCCATAATTTAACTCCAGATACCGTATAGCTTTGCAGAATGGGCTCCACAATTTTTATTATATAGAGGCTGCTATTTTCATACTGCAAAAAAGAAAACACAAAGTGAAGAACTATATAAAAGGAATAGAGTTGGCATTATACCCCGTAATCATGCAACATTAATGGATAAGCAAACTTAGAATGAACACAACTCAGCAGATGACTCTTTCGTAAACCACAAGTCAGTTAATGAAATGAATCAAAGCCATGTAAAAGGCTCAACCTGGAATCTGCAAAGATAAGGGAAACAATCCAACTGATCCTGAAGAAGTTCAACATTGTCAAGAGGATTTTCTGAAAGTCCATCGGAAAGATCAGCCTAGCAAGCAAGTAGAAACGGGTAGATGAGCATTACTGTCAAAATTTAAAACAGAAACAATCCAAGAGACAATCAACATTTTGTGACACCAAACCTGCACAGAGTCAAATCTTGACGTAATGAAACCCTCTGTGATCTTAGGCACGAACTCATCAAGCAGACTTGGTGAATCAGCTTTCAAATATGGTACTGATGTCACCAACCTTGACCACAATCCTAAAAGGTAGTATACGCTGCTGCTGGCCCACTTCATATTCACAAGCACAATAAAGCAAATAACAAAGTTAAGCCATTTTTTAACAACTCGAGACACATAAAAATCCCAACTATAACAAGAAATGACAATCTCTTTCTTTATTTTTTAATAAGGACAATCTTTTCTTTATAAATAGAGGTATTAAATAAAACTATTTTCCAAGCTCCTTACGACTTGATGTTCATATAACAGGACTCTACAGATTGGTATTACAGTTCCATTTTTTATTTGTCAAACCTTCAAAATATGGAACTCCTTCAACGAGACGAAGGAAATTGTGGAAAAATGGATTTTTTTCGACAACATATTTTGGACATCATAAACCAAAAGCATTAAATAAGTCCACTCGGAATTAGTTTTAAGAATAGAGAGCATCAAGATTTGTTTTTTAAAAAAAAAAAAAAAAACGGAGCAAGTTTAAAAGTGTCTAAGGTACTCAGGAGTCCCTTGAACAGTAGTCAACCTGCCAAGATTGCAAAGATTTTAACGTAAACTCTGCTACAAGATGTATCCAATCACTGTAACCTTCCACATTCACAAGTTCTGACAACTGCAACGCAAATATCCAACCGTCAAGATGCCAATTTAGCAAATAGTGTGGCAGAAAGAATGGAAAAGCCAACAGAATTCAGAAGTCATAAGTATACACCAGTGATTATGCAAATTATTTCTTCCCATTGTTTTTTGTTAACTATGGAAAAAGCATCCAATAAATCATCAAATGGCTGCTAACAGAAGCATCCAACAGAGTAGAGTTCAATGGTTTAAGGACACAAGAACAACTGTTCAACTAGTTATAAGAAAAGCACTAAAGTACAGAAGAAGGGCCTTTTTGAAGGATTCGCAGGCCTAGATCTGCCAATTTAGACAAAATGGATAAGCCAAAAGGTTTCAAAGTGTATAGTCTTCATACAAAAAAGCCATCAAATTTACACCAAACTAAATGCTTGACCATGTATCTGCAATTGAATATTCTTCATTCCATAAGCCAACAACAGAAAGTTTCTCTTCAGCCATCCCTACAGAAATAATAATAAAAAATTGCACTAGACTAACTAGGGACAAGGAGTGGGGATAACACCTATCCTTCCACCAACCTGATCTCATAGATGCTCCCTCAACCATAGGGTTCTTAAAAAATAACTCCCAGGCCTATAACCCAAGAGAACATATAATAACAGGGAAGTTCTGGATCACACAGCATAAAAAAGGCAAGCAAGCATTTCTTCGCAGCAGCTTCTAGCCTTCTACTATTACTGTTCCCAAACCAACTATATATTCAGAGGCCGATTTAGTCATGTAATATTGTGCATCTATATTAGCTAATAGAAGATAAATCTGTATTTATATCAGACTATAGAGAATGGAATGTCAATAAACACCCAAAAAAGAACATGGAAATTGGTAGTTTCTTTTTCCCATTCACTTCAGGGTCCTTCCTGCAGGGCGAATAATGCAAAACAAGAAAATCCTAATAAAATTGGCAGTAATTTATTTCACAATATTCTTGTTATTTGATTGCATTTAATTTTACTAAGAAGACTCTAGAACTTACAAGATATTTTACTTTACTAGGATTAGGAATTGTTACAATATTTTAGAAAGTTCACAATAATAAATTATTTAGGAAAGTAGTTTTTTTAAAGAAAATTAGGATATGATATTAGAAGATTGACCAGGATAAACAAACTATTGTAAAATGAGACACGGTTAATATTGCTGCACTAAATTGCAGTAAGTCAAGAAGAGAACTTTCACCTATATGTGAGATACATCACTCTTGAGACTCAGGAGTGCTCCTAGCATAACTAGTTTATGAATTACACGCATCCATCTTCATTATTTGATTATTTTTATATAACACAACAAATTTCTGGTTAACCCAAATGGACTTCAGTCAGCCACCACAGTCATCAGGATCATGGATAGACCAAATAGCACATCGGTATATGAACATGTAACTTCTTACTCTAATTTAGGCTTCAGGGTCAACATCGGGATCACCTATAAAGGCAAAAGCGACGGGTCTAGCTTCAGATAACTATGTCTTCCACCACATAATTTCAGCCAGCCCTTGCTCGTGTTCAATGCATTACCTGTTTGCATAGGCTCTCACAAAGGACGCCCAACCAAATTGCCATAATGGACTTTAGTGATCCACAATCTCCAAAAGAGCCAAACCTACCTTCTTAAAGGAAGTTGTGCACCTTCTCAACCCACTTCTAGCAGGGCTCAAAATGCAGTTTCTGTAGAGATTGTGGTTTTGGTTGCGTAGGGAATACTCATAATAATGCAGCAATCGCCTTTCATTTCACGGTTGTCGTGGGGTGAAAACACGGTTCGCTCATCTTGAAAACCTTTCTGATGTGGATGTTTTATAGCGGAACTGCCACATTTTGAATCCATGCTTCCTAGTGCCCTGGTGTGAGCTCTTGCAGACAGCTTCTCAGCTAGTCATGTACTCTGTGCTTGCCAAGGGTACTCCCCATTCTTTGAATTGAAATAGGATTTTCAGTCCTAATTAAATCTGGCTATGCTCCATTGGCAAAATAATGGAGACAGAAATCTGGCTAAAACCAGAGAAGTGGTACCAAAACAGAATTATGTGGAAAACAGTGTGTAAACCAGAGAAATAGAGCACACCAGGGGTTAAAAACCCAATATCTTGGAATCAAACTCTATTGTCACGAAAATCTGAGTGATTACTACTAAGTGACACTTTGTGATGTTATATTGGATCTGTTCTCGTTGTCTGAAAGGGCAGAATTGGCGGTTCTATATCCTGCTTCTCATATTTGTTAGTATTGGTGCTTAACTGGCAAGTAAGAGAAAATTCTAGAGTAATTATGAAGTGCCACAAGTTAGTATTCAGGTTCTAGAATTTATACCACCAAACATGGCATAGCTGGCTTGAACAGATAAGGTTTCCAGGATCAGCTTAGGATGGAATATAACCAATCTGCCATGGCACTCCATCAATTTTGGTTGGTGATGCACTATAAACTATAGGTGGTTCACATAATTATAAAAATATAAGCTTGCTGCGCCAACAAATTTCCCCGTATGCCACAGGAACATCTCCTCTTTGATTGCTGATTTGCAACTAAAACCAGAGATCTCATCTTCAAGTGGCTTAAGACCTCACAGAAATCAAGGAAACTAACACATTTGCTTAGGTGGATGGTGAGAACAAACCAGAGCAAGGTCCAAAGAAACATCATCAGAGCCACAATTCCTTGAAAGAAGGTTGATATGAGGAGAGCAATAAAGAGATAAAAAGTGAATCGGTACAGGATTAAATTCCTTGAAAGGGTAGGGAAAATTTTCTAAGAGCTGGAATGAGTTTAGTGCAGATGAGGGCTCAATATGTCTGATGTGGCCGAGCTTTGTATGAGGCTGATTTTAGCAGGGTGTTTGATGATGGTAATGAAATCATTAGCTTTCACACGAAACAAAAATACTTTAATTCTGAAGTAAATTACCTTCTCATATAAACGGGCAAAACAATTTAAAGAAATTACAAGTACCTGATAATTCACTCTGAAGCGACCAAGAAGACGACAAAACTCATGATAATTGTCATGCTGGGCAAGACCTGTTCACAAAAACAAATTTTCAGAAAACGTGAAAAGGAAGGAGAAAAAACATAAGATGACAGTCCAGCTATACTGCATATCCATAGGCAAGTAAAAATACATATTTAAAAAAATCATACAGGAAAGTATAGGTAGAACAACTTTAAAACAGAACCATGACAACAGCAGCAGCAGCAGCAAACGTAAAACGGATCCCTTTGAAGAGGATTCTTGGAAGGTCCCAACAAATGTACTCTTGCCTTTAACAAGCAGAGATTGTTTCCATTCATAAGCCATACCAGACATTTTTAAAAATTCAAGAAACTTTTCAGAAGTCGGCTAAAGATGGACACCACAAGCCCCTTCCAGCTTGAGGCTTGTGAAGGTGTGAGCACAACAGGGTGGAGTCAATCTAGGACCAAAGACGCAAGCACAGTCTTCAGTATTTTTTAATATGCTGGTGCAGATGCACAAGAAAACAACCAATTCAGAGTAGATCATCCACGTAGCCCCTTGAAAGCACAAGATGACCCACCTTAAGGAAGAACATCAACAGTCCGAAAATACTCAGAGAACATATTGTGTTTTATGTTATTTACTACATATGGTCAAAGCATACCCCAGTAGTTTCAAGACATTTCCTGCTAGTCTGGTTTGTAGTAAATATTCTCCAGGTGTATTTTGTCAAGCATTTGCCAACAATAACATTTCAGCATATTCGGTCACACGTCTTTTTTTTTGTTTGGGGGGGTGAGTGGCACTTTACTAGCTGACTGTACCACTACCCTGCTCATAGTGTTGCGTATTGTTCTCCTATCATTAGATCCCCCTGTCTCATCCAGAACAGTGGCCGCAATTGCTAGATATTCCAGGCTTAAATGATGGATAGATGGGGAAGACACTGCAGTACAGGTCCTTGGTGTCCCACACAGCTGTCAATGAACACACAGAGGTTGCAGCCGAAGCAGGAGTGCATACACACATATGAGAAGACAGAAGGGGATCAGAGAAGAGCAAGAGAGAACAGGAAACAGCGAGAGACCAAGTGAGAAATACAGTACATTTGTGAGGAAATAATTGTCATACTTACTTCTGGGGTACTTTTTAAAGTAGTAGATCTTCGAGTATTAGCTTTCATTCAATTAGGAAAGTCGTTGTTGGAAACTATACCTTCTTCAAATTTGTCCAAATCAACCTTGGCTTAGTAATCCTTGGCATTCCTTACCCTAATCCAACTTACTGCACCAATTTCTGTGGGATAAGGCCACCGGCTACCCAGCTGGCCTAATTTTTCTAGAAAAATTTGTCAGCCATAAGCTACCTTCATTTCTTGTTCTGCTGATTTATTTCTACCGATTGGATTATACAGCACCTGTTCACCTCAATAATCCTATAGAATCTTCCAACCTGTGCATGCAATAGTTTGGCCTCTGCTTTGCTCTCCAAGAAGCTAGTAATGGCTGTCTATTATTGGTTGAATTTTATGGCTTCGAGTTATTCATTTATAGATAGAAAAGTTGCCATAGATTATCATTCAGGGAAGGCCCAACATAGATTATCATTCAGGGAAGGCATTGTTGGGCCATGCACTGTGGAGAACTTTGGACCTTTTCTACCCATGAACCTTTATATCTATGTTATCTACTCAAGCACACTATAATCCTGTCCAAATACAGCTGATTCTTGTAAGAAAGCAAGGAATTCGATCAGTTCAAGCATGAGAAAATCTTTGAGCAATAAATCAAGAATTCCATTGGTATACTAAGTTATGGGAAGACCTCCATTCTCCACAAGATGAGGAACAAAATGAAGCTTTTATTCCTGAATTCAGGAGATAAACACTGATGCTAAAGCTCACAATTTAAGATTCTAAAAGCTGGAGAAGCATTGAAAGGAGACATAATGCTCAATAAGGCTCCAAAGGTTTAAGAGAAGGTTACTCGAATTTCAAGCTCAACGAAATGGCCACTGGCAATTATCTCAAGGACCAATGTTCTATCTTCCTCCAGCCTTTCTCGTCGAAGTCTATGCTTATGTTTGAGCCTTACATGTTCATGAAGTCCCACTTTTGATTTTCGATGCCATGGTGCTGCAAGATCACTAACTGTTCTTTCTCCAAGCCTCATTGAGTTTTTCTAAGAGGGAGAAAATGATGGGTATGACAGGAAAATGAGATAGAAATTGTTGAATTATGGTATAGATTTATCAATTTATTTATGGTAGTAATTTTGAGATTTTGATTTATTCGCAGAATTAGTCATTGTAGCACCGTTTAGAGTACTAGATCTTAGAATATGAGGTTCACTATCATTACTGAAGCAGCATATTTAGTCATAGTAAAATATAGAGCATGTCTGTCCTGTAAAATTTAACATATATGTAAACCTTCTCATGCAGTAATACTTACAAATGAGAGCCAAGGAAGGTCACAAAGCCTAAAAGAATCAAACCAGTAAGACTATCTTATAGGCAAAAGCCTGCAGCATCTTCATAACCATTTCAGATTTCAAGCAATCAAAATTTTAATTTGTAAGCGTAAAATCACCACTACAAGATTCTGTCATCATCGCACCAACTGCCCAATGGTAATAAATAGCGATGATAATAACAGACAGAGGAGGAAGTAGCACCTTGTCCACTTTGTAATGTTTCTTTTGTTCCTGTCATCAAATGGGCCAAATATTTAGAACGTGCACTTTCATTTGTGAACAAAGAGCGCCTAACAGAAGCCAGGCGAACTAAGCATTCAAGTGCCTGACAACAATAAAAGACTGAAAAGGTTAAGATGAGATAAATCAAAAGATACATGTAGAGAGTAACTTATTTTCATAAAATAATAAATAATATATATTAGGACACCAAGGTGTGTCACTCATAATACAAAAGGAGGGAAAAAAACAACCATCACGTCCTCAAACAGATGGATTTCCGAAGGCAAAGTATATACCTTATCAAGAGTTTAAATTTTGAATTTTGTACATAACGCTGTTTGTGAAAGAGTGAAGACATGATAATTTATGTATCCTCTTTTGTAAATAAGTGCAATTCCCTGTTGGCATCCTTCTAATATAATTTGTAATTACTCATCAGGGAGGAAAAAAAGAAAAAAGTGAAAAAGAAAGGGAGGAAGAAAGGAGACAAGAAAGGATTTGGATAAGTGATAATAAGGGCTAAGGGTACTTTGATGTGGCCACCAACAGGATTCTGGAGACCAACAAATGCATATTGGGAGTTTAGGCTCAAAAGCCCGCGAGATGCAGATCAATTGTGCTGGAGTTAGAGCGGTGTGGAGGTAGGTTATAGCATGCCTTCAGTAGGAATTAGATTGAGCCATTTCGTTCAGAGAAGTCAAGTCTCTGGTCAAGGGCCAATCTATGAACAATATCTTCGGAAAAAGAACTATAAACATATAAAAAATAAATTGTGAAACAGAAGAACTAGTAAGAGTAGTATTAGAGTGAAGTCCAGACTGTAGTAACCAACAACAACTCCTCACTCAATAAGACAACAGAGAGCAACATAAATAAAAGGCAAACAAAAATTTGCCCACCTCCTTTGAAACCGGTGGCTGGGTTATAGCATAATAGTCAAAAAATATTTGCAGTGATGAAGGATCTTCAAGAATCGGTTTCCATGCTGAAGGAACCTGCAATAACAGCAAGAGTATTACATCAATATATAGTATAGGTAAATATGGCAATATCTTTGCACAAACCTGAGACAAAAATTAACACACTTTCCATTTAAAGGAAAATCTAACCTGGACGGTGCCAAACTCTTCTAAGCTCTCATCAATTGTTGCACCAACAAAGTCAAAAGACAAACATTTAAGTGCAAGTGAAAGCGCCAGCTCTTGCAACTTGCTAGTCACTACATGTTGTATGGAAGTTGTCATAATATGATATAAGAACCATAACATAAATGCACAAACTGAATCCAAGACTGGGATCAGAGAAAAAAGCTCAAACTTATTTCCCCATCTAAGTCAAAAGAAAATTACAAAAAAGTGAATACGAACTCCCATAACTTGCTAGTCACCACATGTTGCATGAATGGAAAGTCCTTACATATGATGTAAAGAACTAAAAGAGAAAAACACAAATTGAATGTAAGCATTTTACATAAGAAGGGTAATCTTAGACACTCATATTCTTCTGCTACATAAAAAGGAACTTCCAATCATCATAAACTTCACACAAACACGACCTCAGGTCTCCAAGATCTTTCTAATTTCTAAACCCTAGCCACATCTCAAGAAAATCCCTTCAACCCAAGCATGGCCCCTTTTCTACCTTTCCAGCCTGGGACCATACTTTTTACCATTATTTTTCTGTGATTTCACTTTACTTCCCGTTGAGATCCAACAATGTGATATCTCAATTGTTGTGAAAGTTTTTTTTACCCCTTTATTAAAGTTTTATTTATCCCCATTTTGAGGACCGTTTTTGATACTATGTTATGCTTACAAGATCAAAGATTCAGAACATGAAAAGGACTTATCCCTTCACTTTTGCATATCATTTTCAATGGTTTTCATTGAGATCTTTGCTTGCGATTATCATTCATGCAAAGATCAAATTATAATTTTATAGCAGATCATAAATGTAACTCATGGACCAATTTACATTACTTTCATTTAGGAGCTATTATTGTTGTAGATTCCACATGGAATTAAATGATCATTTTCTTTATCCCATAAAAGACATTATAAAATAAAAACAAACTAAACAGCAATGCCACCAACTTAACGTACCAAAATCATATGAAGGATAATCATATTCAAAAGATGCATAATTGGAAGGGGAAATTGGAGAGCAAGAGAGAGAATTTCACATATTACCATCATTTTTGAGCTGCTGCAAAGATGTTAGAGATATTTGGAATATTTGGAACAATGACTGATCCCGGAAGGAACACGCAGCCCTTCGATGATGTGTTGAAGGCAATCCTGAATTAGGCTGATAATAAAATGAACATGAACAAAGATATGTCGGCAGGCAGATGAATAAAAACAAAATGTTAACTAAGAAGGCATATTTAGCACAAAATAACAAGGCAAAACAAATCAGCAAGGCAAGCTGAAACTCCCTTTTACAATTATACATGCTGCCAAAAATGATATCTGTAGCTTTCCACATAGAAACAACCAAGGCAAATTTCAAGCAAGCAGAATGGATTACCCAGAGTTCACTGCCAACTTTTGAAAAAATCAACAGCTTAATGAGATTCATTTCATCAGTGAACCAAAACTAATTCCTGCCCACTGAATATTAATCAATTATTACCATATCATCATATAAAGTTTTCAAATCCCATCTTCTCACAATCATCAAATTCATTTATGGTACACCTGGCATAATAATACAACTTTTACAGAAGACAAGAACATGAGAAGGGCCAAAATGAGACATGGATGACTCTGAACCAAAATAGCTCATCTGTGTCATTTGTTTCGCTCAAAATTTCTGAGTAGAGTAAGCCAATTCATTACCCTTTGCCAAACTTTCCAGGATGCAGAAAGCACCCAGAGTTTCAGATACATTTCATGGTCAGAAAATACAGGGCCCACTCTATTACTACCATTCAAAGTCCACAATATTACAAAGGAGTAAAAAAATTTGCCCCTTTTCTTTCTTAATTACAAGTGTCATGTCAAGAATTACTCGAACACATTAGATGTAAACACCAAAGGACAAACCTGATTCATCTCAGAGACAAGCTGGTTTAAGATCTTCAACCCAATTGCATAGTGATGCGGTGTTGACTGATATAATCACAGTGGTAAGAAAAAGAGTTATTTCACATGCATGTCTTATGTAGGAAGTGGAAAACTATAACAGGGATTTTGATTATATAACATACAATATGACACAGGCATAACAATAATGGAATACTTTGTAGTTGTATATTTGTTACTCTTACTCATCATAGCCTATTATATATATATATATATATATATATATACACACACACCTACTTTTCCTTATCAAAAACTCGTTATTTGTTACTCATGAGTGCTCCCCTCAAGTCTTTTGCTAAACAAAGGAAATATATTAAAATTTGTTTGATGAGTAACAAGTGTCATGACCAGTAGCAAATCATAATCAGTAAACTAGCCACGAAAATAGAAGAAACCCAAGATAAGAGGCCCATAATTGAGGTCTCCCAAGCATCTTCAGGCTCTTCTTCTCAATCAGTATCAAATCAATGAAAAATAAGGTTATCTTCATGAATTTTCATGCTTCCCTGACATGCTAAACAAAAAATAAACTTTTTGATTGGAGCTTCCGGGTGGCTTAATCACTTCTGTCTCATCAGATTAAGTGCATATTCTTAAAATTAAAGCAAAATTTGACATGATTATATATTTGGCTTAATCATTGCAGGACATGAAATTAACAATAAGATAAAAACCAATGTGTGCAAACTATATAGTATACATAATGGCATAATTATGCACCTATTTCACAACATTCACAGATTGTTTTACTTTTACCGCATGTTATAGATCAATCAATAAATACAACACTTGAAAGCATATCCAATAATTACCTGGCTGAGAAAGCCCGTGGACTCTTTGACCATATCCCTGAATTTATCATCATCGAACCAACCAAACTTTGTGAGCCGGCACAAGAGTTGAATCAGAGATTGAATCACAAAATGCTGCAAGTCTGGCCCTCTCGTTGCCAAATAGTTTATAAGGTAGTTCCCTTACACACAAACAGAAAAAGAGGTCAGCAATGGGTGAAAATCAACGGAACGTAGAATTAGAGCAGATTTGCCACAAACAGAAAAAGAGGTACACCATGGGTGAAAATCAATGGAACGTAGAATTAGAGCAGATTTGCCATTACCTATGCTTCACTGCTCTTCCCTACTGCATAGCACAACAAGTCATATGGTGAATTACATAGTTGTGAGATTGGCATTGATTTTTCTGTCCTTAACACAAACACATGCAATACCTCCACAATCGATTGCCTTTCCCTATAACTAAATGGACTACTTGCACACATGTCGTGTATCAAGCCAACACAATAGCAGCAATTGTCAACCATGATCTCTCATCTTGACAAAAAAAGTGACCTCTTATCAGAAGGAAATCAGTGTCAAAGCAGCCATAAATGAACTATCACCATAAATGCTTGCAAATAGACTGCAAATGTGATGTGACCCACCAACGTGAAGGGAGGCCAACTATAAGTTCTATGACATTAAAACTAACCACCTAGACCATTTATTCAACCTTTTTCTAATCGCAAGACCAACACAAGGTGGAAGCTAATGAAACGATATCTCTTAGCATCACTCCGTCAATCCAATGCATGTCCCAAACTATTGCTGTCATATGTTGACAATCTTTGCAAAGCAGATGTAATGGAACTATTTCCATGAAGAAACCCTTCATTGGAAAAGCAAGAAACCTATCAAAAATAAGAACACATAGATGAAAGCAAGATGACAAGTTCTATGCAATCCAAAGCTGATCTTTTTGTCCAATTGCAACTTGGTCAGCATTACCATAAGCGTCAACTAAGTCAAAAAACAAAAACAAAAAAAAGAAGAACCTTAAAAGATGCCAGCATCTCCGAGAAATTTTCATTATTTCACCGACCTATAAAAGGTGCAAAACTTTCCAAAAAGATAGTATCCCCTCATCCTCAAATGCATGTAAAAGTTCTATGAGAGTGAATTGCACTGACCAAGATTGCATAAACGAGCCAATTTTTTAGCATACAAAATCATGAAATACCAAAAATGGAGTTCATTTTCTGCTTACCGCCTTGCCAAATCATTAAATCCAGTCACCACCAACCCCTCCCTTACAATTCCAATTCTGGCTTTGCCATTGATCAAATGCAAACAAAAATAACAGCTTATACACTCGTAAAACCCCATGAATGCTCTCTCGGCTATCATCCAAGCATTTACCGTTAACAATTGAAAATGACAGTTGAAGCTAATTCTAATCAGACAAAGAGAAGGGTTAATAAGTACTAACTGATATCGAGACGAAGCTGCAGCGACAGAGAATGCTCAGTAACTTGCTTCAGCAGACTAGAACTGGCAAGCATGAGGGCATAGGGCGTCAATGCATTATCCAAGATGTACTGGCACTGCGGAATATACTCCGTGTTCATCGAGAAGCATCTCAATGTGCTCTCAGCATGGGCCCTCTCCGCTGAATCCTGCGAATTGTAAAGCCTCTCGCACAATGCTTCCAATTGCTGCAAACTCTCCATCTCTCCCTTGAATCAAAGCCAACAAAGCATTCAACCATTTGAGCTAATCTTTGCATTAATCAATCAATTGGGAATGGTAGGGTTTGATTTCCGCCATGAAACTTTGAACAGAAGCAGCTGAATCATGTTCACGACAAGTAAGCATAGATGAGATGAGAAGACGAAGATCGATCGCTTACCTCTCAGCAGATTGGGTGTAGATTCGAGGATGCGATCAACAACACAATCGGGCTCCGAAGATTTTCTCTCTCCTCTCTGGCTAGCGTGAAGTAATGAACAGAGCTGGGAGAATTGTTGACGTTGTTTAATATAAACCAAGGGAAGATTGTTTTAGCATTTCTACATTTTACAACAATTGCCTGATACACTTCGATTCGATGAAAAGGGAAAAAGAGAAACACTAAACACTCTGCTAGAGATTAATTTTCCTTTCTTTTTCCCTGTTCGAAATTTTAAAAACAAAAACAAATATACTCATTTTCCATATTTTTCCTTTTCGTAGTTTGATTTTTCCTTTTTTTTTTATAAACTGAAATTACGTACGATACACATATAAACAAAAATACAAATAGAAACGAACATAAACAAACATAAAAGATAAGAAACGAACATAAACGAATATAAACAAACATAAATGAGTTGTTAAATAAGAAACAAACGAATATAGATTAACATAAAACAAAATAAACGAACATATACAAATATAAATGAACATAAAAAACACATAAAACATAAATATATTCTCGTTTTTTATGTAACGTCGAACAAGTCCTACGGTAAAATTTATTTTGTAAAAAAATAAAATTAAAAATAAGATCTGAGATATTTGTTTAAAATTAATGATTGATTTACTTAATCTTATAAAAATTAATAATGCATACATGTATGTCAAACTATATTAAAGGATAAAAATCAACTAGATCATTGATTGTTGGTTTTGTAATGAATACTATTTGTTGTAGGTATGGATTAGTATTGATTTTTGAGATATGTTTGATATATTTACTATCATGGATCAATATTGTTTTCAAAACATTGACATATAATATTACCTTTGAGATGCATTGGTGCGTTTATCATTATATATCCATATTACATTGTAATTATAGTAGGCAAATCCAATTTTAAAACTTTATTTTATATATATTTTAATATATTCTTATAGTATACACATTTACTATACACTTTATTACAAACACAACTGCCTCTCACTTTTAAAAGAAAAAAGAGCAATCAACTCATGTGTCATAACTCCTTAACACTACTTAACATCTAGAATTTAGAAAATAAAGATTTACAACCTTGAAAATAGCTTAAATAAATAATATAACAGTAATTTTGAGGCTTTTCTTTCTTTCCCTTTTTTTGGGGAATCTAATTGGTGAAAGATAAGAAAATAAAGATTTACAACCGTGAATAAAGATTAGCTATGGGCACAAATCAGACAATTTGGTAGATTGTACAATGCCGACAATTGGGTGATGGCTTTCATATATCCATAAGAATGCTTCGCACGTATATATTCCGACCCAGAAAACCACTTGTTTCATAATTTTTGACCTAAACTCTCTCCCTTGCATTCACTCACAAAAAAAAGGAAAAAAGAACTGTGACCTTATCTTAGTAACAACAAGAACAAGAACAAGAAATCCTATAAAAATTTGTGCTTATAAGTAATCAATATTTTAAAAACGAAGAAAAATAGGGAGGACAAAATCTGAACGTAGTGCACCGTCTCGGTCCAGCTTGAGACGAGCAGCTCCCTTGAATCTGTCGTGATAAACCTCGAGGAGGATAAGGGTGTAGAACACCTCATTGCTTGTTGCCATATGGCCCATATCAACATTCACTGTTCTCCAAAATAGAGTTAAGGCATAAGCCAACCTTTGCAATCCCAAATGAAACACAGATGATCATCTACCTCTCCTCGAGAGCTCCTTTGACAAATTCTCGTAGTACTCTATTTGCTGTTCATGGAAAAGCAGAAGTGTGCACAGTAAGATGTCTCGGCCAAAGACACATGTTAATGAGGTTTCCAGAATCTTACTACTATCTTACAGCAAGAAAGAGAATTGGGCATGTACCTCCGCAGAAACAGATGGAGTGACTTTCCTTAGGGCCTGCTCAAAATGTATAGACTTGATGGTGAGTTCCTCTGCTTCTGCCTCCTCTTTGAAAGTATCCAAGTGCTCATCCAATGCAGCCATTGCAGCTTCATGCATCTGTTAAAGAGACAGTAAACAAGAGAACTGTTAAGGACACCTTTTTTCTTTCGTTTCTTTTTTTTTTTTGGGTGCTGGACCGATGCTTGGTACTGAAAAGTGGCATGAATGAACGAAAAGGAACAAGGACAAACCAGTGCTGCAAGGTCGGCACCACTCAGATAATCACAACTTTCACTCTTCCCTAGGGCAAGCAAATCCACACTTGCATCTATTGGCTTTTTCCTGGCTAGAGCTTTTAAGATCAAACCACGTTCATCAGGACTTGGTAAAGGAACATACAGCGGTGTACCAAACCTCCCAGGCCTCCTGACTGCCTCATCCATCATCTCGGGCCTATGGTAAAGGAGAATCTCAATTTCCAAGCCAACAAATAAGAAGACGGGTCATTGGTAAGTGTAAAACTAAAGGATAAAAGTGATACCGATTTGTAGCACCAATCACAAAAACGCCTGGCCTTGGGTCCGCACCATTTAGCTCCGTCATAAGCTGAGAAAAACACAAATAATTTTAGCAAATACCCAAAAAGAATAATGTCGGTATAGTTAGCTTTGGCAAATTAGCAATTCGTAACCTGAGTCAAAAGTCGCTCAACAACATGACCACCTTCTTTCCCACGAGTCGTTGTCAGAGCATCCACCTGGTATGGCAGCAACAAACATTTAAAAAGTAAAATAATGCATAGGAGCACCCTCAGAATAGTGAAATCAAGGTATCAAGAATGGTATGGAGCAGAATCGTCTAGCTAGACAATGCAAGTAGGGCATTTAGTACTAAACTTTTGAAGTCACATTTCCAATAGTCTCTTTCACGTCATGTCAAATAGCCCCTAATTGATTAACCCTATCTGCTGAAAGAACACTGTCAGGAAAGACTTGTCTTTGTTTGACGACCTTCACCATGATTCACATTCATATGGAACCATTAATGATGGGCGAGCACTGAGACAGCCAATTTGGTGAAATTTCTTTCTCAATCCACATACAACTTGCTGTTCCCCCACCCTCCTTTTTCATCTAATGAGTAATCAAAAGATATATTAGGACTCCAAAGGAATACCATGAACAAAAGGGTGAATACAAAAATCATAGTCCCTCACACACTAACAAATTTACAGAAGTCAAAAAGGTTAAATACTGTTCCTCTAAGAGCATGATTTCAACTACGGAGTTTTTCAGAAGAAGTTTTCACAAGCTGCAGCAATTGTACCCCTAACTGGCTTCCTCCTATATAAAAGCTGTAGTAAGCACTAAATTCCTCAGCTTAATCATTTTCTTAAGACAAGATGGAGCTTCCTCAAATCAGGAAGGAAGCCTCCATAACCACTACACTACTGAAGGATTTAATTAGTCAAAGCAGAAGGTACAAAGTGGTGCCCAGGCCACCTCACCATTGTTCATTTTCATCCTCGACAAGCCATGTGATGATTGAATGTTTGGATTCCTGATTCTGATTCTAAGAGTATTCTCTATCTAGTTTCCATGACAACAGAGAATGATTGAAAAATGATACTCTCCTCTACCTAAGTGTTTGGGAAGGCAATGGTCATTGTACAAATGCGCTAAGTGGTAACTGACACAATACCACAAGAAACCAGCTCAGAACACAAACAGCCAAATACAGATGGTTTTTGTTCCACCTTTTTGTTCTTTTTTCTTTGGATAAGAAGTGTGTTTGATAAAGGAGAAAGGAATGTACTAAGAGGACATTAAACAGGAAAAAAAAATCATTAAAACTACGAGGCTCTCTAGTGACAGTTTTCTATGTATTTGAAAAATAGTATCCAAAATTAGCATAACAGAATGAGACATTCTGAAGAGAAGATGAGTAACCACTAGACAGTGATCAATTATGAACGTGAATTTGAAGGCAGAAGAAAGTTAAAAGTTAAAAGATATCAGTCATACACCATAGCCTAAGGATCAAGGATTCAAGATGCATTTCAATCACAATTGCAGCAACGGCTGCTGTGGAATCACTCTATTGTGGCAATTGCATAGCATACCACAATATACATAGAGTGAAAACATGGTTAGATTAGAAGTAAACCTTTCCAATGCATCCGTTTCGTCATAAACCACCCTGACTTTGGATCCGTTCTAGCGATGGCTTTCTAACAATCTGTATAGAAGACCACCCCCTGCTCATGGAGTCAGGTATACAACATAGTTGAGTCATTGGGAAGTTTTCTAGGCCACAGACATGTCTCTTTACCAATGCAAATATAGACGCACAGAAGGAATAAACAAATAAATACCTCATCAAAGAAAACAATGCATGGAGCACATGTTCTTGCACGACTGAATATTGTGCGCACATGCAATTCACTTTCACCGACATACTTGTTCAGAATTTCCGGACCCTTCAATTAAACAACAAAATTCAACAATGACATCAACACACTGATCAGGCAAAAATATAGTTAAGAAAATATACATAAGAAAAGGCCACTCAATACTAACACACACAAACACAAGGCAGGAGACAAACCTTGATGTGTATGAAATTAGCACCAGCCTCATTTGCAATGGCCTTAGCAATCAGAGTCTTGCCACAACCAGGCGGGCCATAAAGTAAAAACCCTATGTCCATGTCTGCTCCTATATTCTGAAAAATAAATTTAGTTTGAGACAGTAATATTGCAAAGAAAGCCATTCATTGCACAAAATATATAAACTGAAAGTGGGTAAACCAAGACACAGAAGCATCCAGCACACTACAAACAACGTGAGTGGGAAGGGATACATAAAGGAAGACATAATCAGCAAGATGATATAATAAAGTGGCAATGTTACTAGAATGTTGCAAAATATCATTTTGCAACAGCAGGAGCAAGTTCTCTCTAGGGATTCACCGGAACTAAATCCTACAAAATTTCATCAGCAATGTTGCTTATCTGGGGAACATATTCTTTTATCTAGTAAGCATATACAGTTCTGCCTATACGCATCTAAACCCATGCCCCTGACCAAAAAAAAAAAAAGAAAGGAAAGTAGAACTACTGCGTCAAGTACCACTTACAGCAAATCGTTCAGGATATTTTATCCGCTTCACAATAGAGCGTTCAAACACATCTCGCACCACATCAAGGCCGCCAACATCCTCCCACTTCACATTGGGAATAGCAGAGAACCCTTCTCTTGTTAAAGATGGTTGAACCATTTTAACAGCCTCCTGCAGGAATCACATCAAGCACAGCATCATTATACATTAACCTTTAAAATGCGCATTATGGATGTCTGTTAGTATCAACTTACCTCAAAATCAGACATTGTGATGCTTAGCTTTTCTATCTCTTCAGGCGACCATGGTTTCTTCCACCAATCCTCATCATGTTCTCCATTCTCGATAGACAGCTCCAACCTCCTTTGATCAATGATTCTTTTCATGGCAAGGTTACCAGCCTTATTAGCCAAAGCGGTCAAGTCAGCACCTACAAAGCCCGTGGTGGACCTAGCTATTTTTGCCATATCAAAATCACCTGCAAGCCTTAAATTTTGTGTCACCACAGAGAGTATCTCAAGTCTCGCACTCTCATCAGGAACTCCTAAAGCAATCTCCCGATCAAATCGCCCTGGCCTCCTCAACGCAATGTCAAGAGCATCAGGCCTGTTGGTAGCTCCAATGACAAGAACATGTCCTGATCTCTTGCCAGAAGGTTCAATATCTGAATCCGTATCAACAGACTGCACAGGATTGTGGGATTCATCCATGCAAGTCAACAACTGGGTCACAATTCGTCGCTCCATTTCTCTCTGCATATTTTCTCTTTTTGAACCAATTGCGTCGATCTCATCAATGAACACAATGGAGGGAGCAGTTCTATAAGCTTTTGAGAAAAGTTCACGGATATTCTCCTCTGATGCACCTGAAGTTTTTAATTGACCATGAATCACAATAACAAGTAGATATGAACACTAGTACTAGTATGGTAATGGGGAAAAGAATAATCTCTACAGCCCGAAAAAGGCTTCACAAAGATTCAATTCAACCATACACAATATAGTATCAAATGCGAAACTCAGAACATAACTCATTCATAGGACTCAAAATAAGACAGGCAATAAAGGATAGCAGTAGATACCAGAGACACCGGAGACAACTTCAGTGGCGGAAATCTGATAGAAAGGAACACCAAGCTCATTGGCAATGGCGTGAGCCAATTTGGTCTTACCACAACCAGGTGGTCCATGGAGCAAAATTCCAATCACGGGCTTCGTTCCTAGATGCTGAGGAATCTGTGGATGGTAAAGAGGCACAAGCACCTCCGTTTTCAATTGCTCTTGCACACTCTTTATTCCCCTAAATCCTTAAACCTCGGTCCTTCTTTGCCCTTCACTTCCACTATACCCTTGGAAGATTCTCTCCCCTGCACTACCTCACTCGAACTCTTCCCCCTCCGTCGCTTTTTCTCATCAAAGAAGCAACCGCCTTTTCCTTCCTCACATCCTCCACCTCCAAATTCTCATCCTCCGGCCCCTCCACCTTCGCCTTCGATTTTGATTTCAGTTCAGATTTTGGCCCGCCGTATCCGTCCCTAAGCATATTCTTCATTAAATCGAACTCGGGCTTCACATCCTCGCCGTAAATTGCATCCTCCGAGGTAGAAACCGAGGCTTCATAATCCGAAGAACTCGATGAGAGCCCTATACCGCCATACGCTCTCCTCCTCCGAACGTAATCATTCTCTCTCTTCAACAACTTCTCCTCTCTCTCGTCAACCATTTGCTTCTGCTTCTTCCTGGGATGTTCCAGCGACTTCACCTCCTCCTCATCCGCCTCCTCGTCGCCGTCGCTTCGGGAAGGATTCTGAGGGCGGCGAGAATGTTGGAGGATTTGCTTAACTTTAGCGCGGAAGGGTATGAGCTTGAAGTGTTTGTAGTCAGGGTAAGCTGAGTATAGGTGCTCCGCGATGTCATCCGATGAGAGGTGGTTGATCTTACAGGCGTCGATACGGCGGTGAATTATCGCCGGAGCAAGCGTCGAAGGCCGCCTTTGCGGCGTGCCACCCCCTCCGCCTCTTTTACCCATCTCTCTCTATGAATTGAGAATAACACGAATTTTCTTCAGCGACGAGAACAAACATGTTTTTGGGGTGAATTATATACTGATATGCCATGCGTTTTGGGCTGGCTTTGAGGCAAAGGATATAAGCCCAATAAACTCTTTTCCCTCTTCTGGGTAGGGAAGAAGCCCAATAAATCTTTGTCTTTTTCTCTGTCGAGATGGATAGGTTCACTAATAAATAGTCTTGTCATACGATGCAATTATTAAAACTAATCTCGACCCATTGAATCAGTTATCTTCAAACCTATTCAATAACCATATTAGATCTCGGGTTCGATTACCCCTCCTCTATTGCATGATATTATCCATTATGACTCCTCTACATTAACAAAAATAATTTCACATTTGTTCAAACTTATGAGACATAAGCGGTTCTTACCCTATAATCTTCAAAAACAACATTCCTATACTCATAGATCCTCACAAATAACACCCCCAATAAATGGTAACCTTATAACCTAACATCACATTTGTTCCTGATGCTATGTTAAAGTTATAGATATTACCATACAATCTATAAACAACGTACATATCCACACCCAAAATATTTATATTATACCTTCACAACGGGGTTAAGTGCAATAGCGCAATACTTCAAGTGTGTTATTCACAGGGAATACCCATAACACTAAAGATGCACCTTCTTTTGTTTGGCTTTGATAACGAGCAATATAACGATGGGTTATCTTAGGGAATTTTTTTTTAGGTATCATATCCGTATTGGTAAGGACAAAGCATGTTAGAGAAACTCGTGATAATTTATGGGAACAATCTTCAATTATTAAAGTCACTTATGATAATTGTTTGCGGCCAAATAAGACTTAGAGTGTTGCATCAATTTATCGATATCGAGAGATATACCTACTATAGTTCCCCAATTGTCGGATTTTATTCAGCATATATGAAACTTTCAAGGGAAATCCATGTCGTGTAGATGGTGGATGCATTTTTTGAGACTATGCACAAGGGCTAGGGATGCTTCATAAACATAACATTCATCATTAAATTGCTAATGGTGGTTCCTTTTGTTTTCATAACCCTAGTTGTTTTCTTCTTTTTAGTCCATTTGTAAAGTTTTATAGATCGTGCCGAGGTGGAGCAATGTTATTTAAGAGGTAATTAAATTAATGATTGACTTGCTATTTTTCAAGTAACTATTAATCTCATATTTTAGATTTTAATTATTTTATTATTATTTAAGAATTTCTTCGAATTTGCTATGGCTAAGGTAGTATGATGCTTACATTTATTTATTAATCTATTTTTGTCTCTGCCCCCTCTTACATTAAAACATAACAACAATACAAAAATATAAATATAGAAAATGCACGTTATCACACATACTACGTATCAACAAAGCCACAAGTTTCTCATAACTTTGGGCATGTACATCATCCCTTGGGTTGTGAAATTTCGAAACTCATGCTGTATGTATTAAAAAGAGAAAATAAATTAATTATAAATAATATGTCCAATTATCTCTTCTTAGATACTCTTTTTTAAAAAAAAGACGAAATAGATTAAATTATAAATTTAATTTTAAAAAATGCTTTTATTTATTTGAGACTCTTTAATACAACCCCAAATTTTTATTAAAAAAATAACTTATTAGGTAATTCGGAAACCACATGTACTTTTTATGAGCTCCCATAGCTAATCACAATAGTACACAGTTAATATTTTTTTGGATCAATAATAGTACAAAGGTTAATTTATAAACGGCAATGCACAGCGTTAACTCACCGCAATATATAAAAACGCCTCGTATTGTACTCTGTCTATCTGAAGCTCGCAGAAAGTACTCACGCAGCGAAATCGTTCTTCCTTCAAGCTCTCCTTCAATGTCTTCATCACTGAGAATCATCGCCAGTAATTCGCTGCGGCCCTCATTGCTTAGTCATAACCAGGTTCTCTCTCTCTCTCTCTCTCTCTCTCTCTCTCTCCCCCACCCCCTCTTTCTCTGTCTGTGTTTGTGCCGTCTCTTATTTACCCGGAGAACTTAATGTTCACAGGATTGGCATGGATCTGTGGGAAGAAGTAGCATTCAAAGGGCTTCGATACCTTTCAAATCAGCCCATTCAATGCGGAATTGTCCTTGGATTGTTCATTGTCACACTCGAGATCAACATTTTCAAATAAACTCCATTAGCGCCGGTGACAACACGGTTAGTGAGTTTTCCTTTGCTTCCCTAACCCCAATTACATATTTTTGGGTTTGTTCATTTCCATTTTTATTAATTCCCTTTTTTTTCCCCTGGGTGCGTTCACTCTTATGCTGAGCCCTGATTATTTGTTCCCAGATGCGGAAGCTTCATTTGAATTTGGAATTATGTTTGATTATTTATTCTTTTGGTGAATTTGATTGAAATTTTTGCTAAAGTTTAAAATTTTCCTTCTAGGTATGTAACTGATCGGCTTTTTATTTTTTATTTTTTCTCCTTTTTCTTCGTGGGGGAGGGGGAGAGGGGAGGGGTTTGCTGAATGCTGACAGTCCAATGCTAACTGTAAAGTACTCTATTACATAGGAAGGAATAATATTGTTATGGTAGTGGGTGTTTTTATTTATATATCTTGAAGTTATACTTCTATTTTTTGGCATGTTTCTTATGCCTTTTCATTCTTGAAATTTAGGCATATGGCTTATCAGAATCTCAGAATACTGAAGGTACAATTGTCGAGTAATTTGTCCTTGTTTGCATTCTTCCCGTGAAAGGTTAGGTTTCCTATTATCCAAATTGAGAATTTCAGGATCAATGGAAGGCGAGAACAGTCAGACTCAGCGCGGAGGACTACTGTCAACGTCCAAGTACTATAGCCGCTTGCCTTAAAGTGTTATCTGTCACTCGTAAGGTTTACATTTTCTAGAAATGAGCTGATATGTGACCATGTTGCTGTGTTATTTTGTTGTTTGTTTTTTTGTCTTTCCCAATAGAGTTATCAAATTGTGCACCCATTAGTTCATGTGAAAGTAGAGCCAGTTTCAAAGTAGGACATGATGATCCTTAAGCAATGCTAAAGGAACCTGACACTGTGCTTGAATCTGAGATGTTATCACATTCACTCCATTCAGTGCACAATAATGTTTCTAGCCCCATGGATATTTTAGATGTCCTTTTAATTATGCATTTGAGACCAATAATTACGCTGTTGTACTGTATGAAGTTGCCCACGCTGCAGAATATGAAATGCAGGGGAAAATTATGTAAAGAATTTGAAAGGTTCTATATGGTTGTTTTGACTGAGAAGTATTGCTAGCTTGACAGTTCTGATTTGAATCAACTAATCCGGAGTGTTTCCTACATTCAAAAGGAGTTCGTGTTTCATTATGATGTAAAGCGTTCTTCGGATTTTCAACACTTCTGTGTGCCTACGGACAAAACTATTTTAATGGAGATGCTTTGCAGGCCTATCATTGTAGTCCTATATCTTTTCCCATCACAGCACTGGTTCATACTTTTGCATGTGCATAAATCTGAAACATTTAGAGTTCTTGATCTTTGGAGCAATGTGGCCTGAAAAATATCTAGATAAGGTACCTAGGTTTAAATGACAATGTTTCGTTTAAGGAATTAAATTGTTTGTTTTATTTATGGTACTGATAAATGGTGATGTGCTGGTTAGCTGTATGGAAGGTGTAAGGATCATAATGTGAATTAAAGGGAACATTTCTTTCAGAAATTTAGAGATACGGTGGGATACTAGCAGGGTTGTGGAGTAAGGAGGAATTCATATTTTTCATTGCAATATGATATTTAGATTTCTGATAAAAAACGGTAGTGTTCAGATTTTAGAGCATATCGGATTTGTTGTGTTTGTATCACGTGGAAGTAAAGATTAAATTACCTAGATCTAAGCAAGCTTGTGTCATTAAGTTCATAGTTGGAGATCCTATCGTTAAGCAAATAACGTACTAAGCTCCAGAAGGAACAGAATCAAGCAAGAGACACCCTGGAGCATGTAACCTGCACTGCTTTCTTGTTCTGCTTCCCAGAAATGAATCTGAGTGCTTAGTTGGGATTGTATCAATTCTTCATCCCTTGTTTCATGCACTTCAATTTCCCCTCTTTCTGTCCGGCTAAGAGAATGATTTTCCACTGACGCTAGCGCACTGGTCTGGGCAGGATATTGGAGCAGTTAAAAAGATATGGAGTTGCAGGGATCCTGTCGTACGGTCTATTGAACACGGCCTACTATCTTACTGCATTTCTTGTGGTTTGGTTAGTAACTAAACTTGCATCAATTGGTTCCTTGGTACATATTTCAAAAATATATTTCCGGTGTTTCACGTATTGTGAAATTATGTACATTGCATCATGTGTCTTGCTTTCAGGTTTTACTTTGCTCCGGTGCCTGGAAAAATGGGTTATCTTGCTGCAGCTGCTAGGTAACTAAATGTTATGTTTCGCTATTATCTCATTTCTGAATTACTATTTTTGGTATTTGCTTTGCTTATCCATGATTTGCAGATTTCTGAAAGTAATGGCAATGGTGTGGGCCGGAAGTCAAGTTACAAAAGTCATCAGAGCAGCAGGGTGAGCTATTATATCTGAGTTATTCTTGACCAGCAATATGCTATTTTCTTGGTTGCCAATTGAAAAATGTTAGGATTAGCAATTTGAAAAATGTTAGGTTCCAAAGTTTCAAGTGTTCGTAAATTGTAATACTGGTCCTGCCTTCAATTTCGTCTGGCAACTTCACTACAGTTGGTTACTGTATCCTACCCTTTTCTGGTGGTCGGGTGGGGTTGGAAGGAGTACCATGGTTGGGCACACTATCTAGTTGAATAAGTTTCACCATACTGTGACCAATATATTTTTATTTGCACAACCACGAATTTCTCTGACAAGTCCTGTTAGTTAAGTACCACTTTTATGATTAATGGTCCATTATCAAACAATCTACTCAAACACCTATTTAGACACTTGACATTGTAAATAGTGTATGGACTTTTTGGCATTCCATTTAGGCCAAAAATGCAAATGGGTGAGGCCTGACACTTACACATAGATCTTTGTTGGACACTTGTAAGTTGTAGCCCACTTTGAGTAACAAGGCAAAAACTTTTCCCTCATTTTCCCAATTTCCCTCCCACAATATCAGCTACAGTACTACATGGTTTTCTTATTCAAATTCCCCAGCCCATCCTGTCAAAGAGTCCGTGGCTAACTAGAAGAGAAAGATTCGAGGGGTTCAGGAGCAGACAGGCTAGAGAATGATGTTTGCGCGTAGTAGTGGATGATAGATGAGATGATATGATGAACACACTAAAGAGGACGGGGTTGGGCGACCCTGTCTGGCATCAACCAGTTGCTTGAGTTGCCAATCAGCCTATGTTTACTTTTCCCTGGAAGTATGTCGGAATCTGCATTGTTAGGGTTGTGGCTGATTAATTAGTTGGTACAAATTGGTCTTTGCTATGGATCCTTAATTACCTTCTCACCACATCTCTCTTGGTCTATGAATTCTTCTAAGCTCATAATTCATCATGAATCGGGATCTTTTGCAGTGCCCTTGCCCTTGCGCCATTTGTAGATAGAGGATTGGCATGGTTTACAGTCAAATTCAACTTTGAATCACGCGGAAAGGCAAGTGAGATTTTGATCAAGAAAATTTCTGATATTCGGATGACATCACTGAATGAATGTTTATGTAACCTTGTGCAGGCGTTCTTCACAATTGTTGGATTTTGTCTTGGATTGGCTGTCATCATGTTTCTGGTTGTAACTATTCTTTGGGCTTGATGCAATTATGTTCAGAATGGTGTTATTTTTCTATCTCCACTACCCTTGTAATCCACCTTCTGCTGCGTAAGACGTTCATTAGTCGTTATTACTGTAGAGGCCGTCCCCAGCTCTGATCTTGAACTACTGGATCCTTCTTCCACTTCATCAATTTTTTTAATTTACCTTTTACTTTTAGAGAAGCGGGCAATTTGATGAAAAACAGTTTCAAGTATATATGTACACTCAGATTTGGTGTAATAATTTTTAGACTACCCAAACAATTTTTTATAAACTAGGCCAAACAATTTTTAGAATACAGTGAATCTAAATAATTAGTTCCAAATACTCAAGCATATATGAGTTCCTCTTTTGTTCAAATGTTACATGACTACTCACCTTTGCATTGCATGCTGAAAACACACAATTAAACTTACGAAAAATTTGCTTATAGGTACACACTGTACACTCAGACTTGGTGTAATAATTTTTTGAACCAACGAATTTAGAAAATAATATTTGAAACTAGCATGTAATTTTGCGGTTTTTCCGATATCAAAGTTAATTTTCCGATCAATTTTTTGACTTGTCATGTAAATTGATTATTCTACCCCTCGATAAAAATAATATCTTCTTTCTTTAAATTTTGAAGATGTTTTCTCTTTTAAACGTCCCGGATATCCTGATTCAGTTTATTAACCCCCAAAAGTCCATGAGCTTTACAAAATATTCGCTTGAATAAATATATACATACAGTTGATTTCTGTGCCTCGAGCTGACAATCAAGATAATGTGGATGCAAACTTGGTGCCTCGAGCTGGAAGTGATGCCATTGTTATCACAGGTGCCAAGATCGAATTCATTTGATCCATCTTAATTTAGACGAGTGCACGTGCTGCTAACTAGCTAATTAAGCTAGATACCTCGTGATATGGCTTTATAATCTCCTCAGCGTCTATACATTACATGGGTTTCAAGTTGCACAATACAAGTTTGTCTGGTTCACATACATCAGTCGGTTCACAAACAGAAACAAATAATAACAAAGATTATTCAATCAACCGAACTTTCGTGACTGAGCAAAGGATGCTTATGAGTCACACATTTATCCTGCTGTTACATTGCAAATACACTACATCAATACAACACTTAGCACCCCAGTCAAACCCACCTCCGCAGAGAGGGGCACACACTGTTTCAGCAGGGAACAACTGTTTCAATCATGTTGTGGCTCAATACACAAGTTACTCTCCATGATCAACTACAGGATCTCTGCACAAGATTAGGATTACCCCAGTATCAAATTTCCATCATGGTACGTTGGTAAGACGCAAAGCTACTTTAAAAAACTATGGCATCCAGAGATGCTAAATCCAGAGTGATATACCTAAATCTTTCAGCACATCATCGAAGTGCCAGATACCCAGAAGATAACAAGTGTGTCTGCGGGGAAGCACGCGAGTTTTTAAAAGTCTCACCATTCATCTTAAAAAGAGGGGGAGGGGGTTCTTTGTGATCATTGTCCCCCACAATTGATCTTGATTTCTTCAGGCTGTGAGATAAGCAGCAAACAATGATCAGCAAACAACCCCACCCTTTTCCCCGCTGGTCTTTTATTTTCTTTTTTGCAGCAAAGGGTTTTTTGCTTTCTTTTTGTTTTTTTTTTTGGGGGGGAAGGTGGTAACTCATGTGGACATGTTCAACGACAAAGTTAGAAACACTTGTCTCTTTCACAATAAGTATCCCACCTTCCTCCCATTCAAGTGTCAGCCAAATCATGGCCGAACAGTTGCAGGCAAACCATAGAATTTCCAAAATGCAAGTGGAATGACATGAGGAACTGAACCTATATCTTGTACAACATTTTCAATTCCAAAGAAAGATCACTGAGAAATGTCCATGCAACAGCAGGAAATTGGCTTCAATAAGCAATAAAGTGCTAGTCAAAACCATTCCTATGGCTATGAGGCCAACTCCCGAAAGCTCCCACAGATCTCATTTTAAGACCAGGAGATAATTCATAGAAGCAGAGTTTTCCAATTTTAATGGAGCAAAGTAAAATGAGTACTCCAACATTATAATCAGTATCCTTTCTTCATTGTTACTTATGAATAGCCACTGAAAATGAGTTATTGTTGGTTCCATTTTAATCACCACATTTTCAGAGGTCTAGGATACAAAACAAGTAATCAGACTGCACCCCGGTTAGGGGGCCAGTTCTATTATGGTTAGATGAAAAGATTGCTTGCCTCAAATGGATTTCTGGGCTACTCAGGTGAAATTCTCAGGTACTTCCTGTTCCGATAGCTGTAACCATGAAAACTCATGATACTCAAATCCGCCCTTGGGGTGGCTAAAACCAGTTTGCTTGGTGGGTAAGACCTTGTTTCCCATATCATCTTGGGACGTCTCTAAACCGCAGGCATTGCAGAAATATTCCAGATCTGACTCCTGATGAAGGTCCAAACGAAATTTAATGTCATTTTAATTCATGCACACGCATATTCCATTTAAAAGGAAAAAAGGAGCAGAGAGAGGGTGGGCAGAGTTGATCGACAAATGGCACCTTCATCCTCAAGATCTTCGACAGGTGTGCTAATGGATAAGGATGCAGCTTATAGCCACTAGAATTTATGCATGCAACAGCATGTGCCCTAACCTTCAAGCATCAGTAACCAAAAATCAGGTTCCAAATGCAGGTTGCATTGAAAGCCGAGGCAGATGAAGAGAGCAGAGGTGAAAACTACGGACCACAAAGAAAGAAGCAGAATACAGATGAATGAAGACAATATGTGGAAAGAGATGCAACCCAACCTCACTGATGAAAGGTTCAATGACATAGAATTGCAGACAAGTTGCCTCCAAAGCTACGGTTTCTAAGAAGCGCAAATAATTGCCCATCTGAAAAAACCTGACATGAAAAGAGCAGGTAAGCGATAATAGACCAAGCTGAGCCACCCACGCCTGTAGGTATAAATAGAGTTCAAATGCTATTGAGCAGACGAACAAAATGGACTACCTTAAGACTCTCCGTGAAAAGTTCATCTCTTTTGACTTGATGATAGAAGGAGATAGGTGTGAAAAGTACAAAGACAGGGATTCACCCTACAGATAAAACAACTGTATTAAAGTCAGTGATGCTGAATCAGGATTTAAAAAAAGTGTGATTAAATAACAGAAGGCAAAAGAGGGATCAACCATTAACTGAGTTTGAGGATCAAGATGAAGTAAGACGTATAGGGAACGGAATTCAGGTTCATTGTGATGAATAGATTCTGAGCTTCTATTGACTTCATACAAGTTAAACAGCGATGCAAGACACTTAGTGAGCTGCTCCTTGTTTAGATGATGGATTGAAGACATTATGCTACTGTCACCCTTGCATCTTTTGAGCTTGTGGTGAGAAATGATATGAAATCTGACCTGCATAATCAGCATAACATGTCTCAGTAACATCAAGGAACGCACTGAAACATGACTTCACACCTAACCTACATCAGCTGATCAAACCCTAGAACGTTGACTATGCAATTCCATAACAACAGAGCCACGGAAACAGCCAACAAGGGAAGGTAACAGCCAGAACAAAATTAGTATGTCAGTGTGACATGCAAATTTGGAGACCCAACAAACCTACTCTGCTAGATGTATATGTTGTGTGAAGTGGAAAGGAGGGAATGAAATATACAAGGAGCTTTTCTACATTTAAGGACAGTCCTTAGAATTCTTGGAATTCAGGCTGGAAGACATTTCTTGGTAGCCATCCGCAGCAGAGATAATTGTGTCTTGGTAGAGAAAAGGGATAATAATATGATTACTTGCCGCTTTGTGGCAGGAGAGAAATACACCCCCAGGGGGAAGGGATTTCATTCAATGTGTAGCCCAGTTGGGAAGGCAATTTTCTTTTACTCAGGTATAAAATGCCCATATGGAGGAACTTATATGTTGTTACATATATATACATACATACACACACACACATACATACATATATATATATTTTTCCTGGCCTGATCAAGCTGCCTTAAATCCTATCCTCTTAACAGACTTGTTGAAACATATACTGCATTTGAGCTCTTTATGTCAAAACACATTATAAAACACTGTAATCCATACCATTTTCTCATACATCCAAATCACCCGATCATTGAAGATATTTTGCATGCTGAGATCTTGTCTTATAGACCTAGTCCTATCAAAAACGAAATCGTGAACAACTTCAAAAGGATGGTCAGACGAATCCAACAACTTCATGAGGTAATTTAATGTGTCCTCCAGAACGGGTAGAGGGCGCAAATCTGATGCTTGCATATCTTTTGTTGATATAGTTCTGCAAAACTAGTGATAGAGACTGTGAGAGCTTTGTATCTCCTTATCTAACAATTTAAAGTCATTACATTCACAAAATAAATGGATTGACTAGATCGATAAGCTTCATTTCCTTATCAAGACTAATGGTGGATATTCATAACCCAGACAGAAAAAAGCAATTGCTTGATTTCAACTTTCAAGTGAGTGATCACAAGATCAACTAAAATCTTACAAAACCTCTCTTTTCTCCATGAAAAACCAAATCTGGTTGATCCAAATCCAAATCCAAACCTATACCCTGAGGCTCCCGCCTAGTTGAGTGTGGGGAACTATGATGATCCTAAACAACAAAAGCTAAATGAAGAAACTCCAAAGCTCCTGAAATCCTGAATATAGATAAAAGATTTCAGAAATGGGTGAAGAATTCAAATAGAGCTCATGACTGTTTACCTTCTTTACAGCAAGGCTTGATGATGTTCTCTCAGGATTTCCATGCAGCCTTTCAAATACAGCTAGATCTCGAAGCCGCTCTCGTTGTCTCCTCTCCTGCTCTGTACAATTAGTTAGCAATTACACATGGACACGGGGTTACCTTTTCATGGCAGTATGTCTAATGCTACTAATGCCTTTGATTTGGTGCATCTTGACACAAGCAGGAGGCACAGGATTCATACAAGTGCTTTCCAAGGTTAACATATGGCTATCCAGTCTATTCTAAAACCACAACAGATGAGACAGAAGATTCCACATCAACTAAGTAATATACATAGACTGTTTAGTTAGCCTACATACAAGATACAAAAGTGAAACACTAAGCTCAACAGCTACATATAACAATTGAAGCATGTCTTTTAAAAAAAAAAAAACAAATTGAAGCAAAAACTCTCCAATTTCAAATCTTTTGCAAATCTTCAAGAAACGCAGATCATCCTTTAGCCAAACTTTCTCAATTCAACACAAAAGACGTGAAATCTTCACCAACTTGCAAGCTTTTTCAAATTTACAGCAACCCAGATCGTCCTTCAGTCAAAATCTTGTGTGTTCAAAAAGGAAGGCAATAAACAAGCAGGAACATCCACAAAAGATACTGACATGAAATCTTCTACAATTCCCAATCTTCTATGATTTCACGGGCAAACCATATCGTCTTTCAGTCAAAACCCTCCCCATTCAATGAAAGGCCAGAAAAAAAAAAAACAACGCAATATATTTAACGATTACCTGGGCACATAAAAGGGCAAGTTCCAACGAGGGATTGAGGATCAGAATAACCTTTCACTTCATCTTCTCTCTCCAACTGCGCAGTTCGTGACCCAGTTCTGCTTTCTCTGGGCATATCTCTACCATAATTATTAATCCTGGCCGGATTTTGACCAGAATTTGGGGAAGGTCTAGTGAGATTGGCACCATGTCTCCGATTCGAGTATGATGTCGAAGAACGAGAGGACGCAGATCGGTAGGAAGATTTCCCCGGCACATTCTGGTCCATCTTTTTTAGCTTCTCTGTCTCTGCCCGTCTCTCTCTCTCACACACACACACACACGCACTGTCTCTACCGCCCGCCCTTTCGAGCTTGTAAAGATTCCAGAGGGAGTCGGGGATGGACATTCATTGAGCCTAGGACGTTGGGCCCCTCAGCTTATTTAAATCTCCCACGATTGGATTGGGTCGAATAGGTAGAATTGATAATGGTATAATTCAGGCATTTGGCCCATCTAAAGCATGACAACTGAATGGGCCGAGTCAGCCCATTGCTTGCCTCTCAATTTATTTATTTATTTTTTGCTGCATAAAAATTAACAACTAAAAGAAAAACAAAGATCACCAACAAACTACCCTCCATTGTAATCCAGAACACCATCTCAAAGTCTGCCACCACCTCCCTGATGTTATCCACCATGACCCTAGCCTCCAAGGTGGCACAAGGCCAGACCGTAGGCCCAACATAATCCCCTGATTGTCCCCTTCCACCACCACTCTCCAGTGCCCCTTCCTCAAAGCCTTCTCTAACTCCCAAAGCAAGGCAAGCGCTTCCGCCATGCCCATCAAGCAACACCTGACCATCCTAGCCCCAGCATCAGAAAGCACACCATTTGAGTCCCTTTGCACCCAAACAATCGCAGGCTCGCCCTCCTTAGTTGATGTATCCTCGTTTATTTTGAGCCAATCCACAAGCGGGGTTGCGATTTTGTAACTCCATAAGAGTTGTCACTGTCACAATCATCTTGAAGAAAGGTTTGCCTTTGTGATGCAGCACCTGCATCAATCCTTAAGCACAACCTCTCAAACTGGACCTCCTGTCCACATGTTCTAACCCGATTTCAAAACTCCCAGATTGCATCCATCACACATGCCGCATATATTGTAGACTCATCAGCCTTGATCCTCACCAAATTCACCAATCTCCCATCCCATGTCGCAAAATTTGGCCAGTCACAAACATCAGAACAATTCAGACCTTTAACCTGCATTACCCAGACAGATTGGAAACACACCCGATTAACCACGTCACAATCAACAAAGATTAAGAAAGATGTCTCACCACCGGTACGAAATATCGAACACGATGCAATTGATTGCCTCTCAATTGATCATATTTTTCATCCATCTGTGTACACACTATGAAAAAGGGGATATCGATAATTTCAAGAAAGGGGAAAAAATTACGATAAGTGCTATTTTTGGACTATAAGGAGATATTGTTAAAACATCAAGTTGAACTAATATTTCATTAAAATGAGACAAGTTAATGAAAAGGGGAAGAAATAACTTATATATCATCAGATTGTAAAATAATAAATATTTAAATAAAAAAATTAATTATAAGAGATAAATATTATAAAACAAACAGACTTTAGGCTATATATACTCGAGGAAAGGCGCAACAAGCAATAAGCCAAGGGGAAAAGAGTGTCAAGCCAAGCCTCCACCACACATAATATCCTCACAATTGAGGAATATTGCTCCCAGATTCGAACACGGGGAGTGGGTGGAGGATAGAGCCGATGGCCATCACGCCACTGGCCTCCTCGACTTACAAGTTTTTAATATATGACAAAAGAAAGTAAAATAAATTTGATTTAAAATTATTAAGAGAAACATGAACTTTAGACATGAATTTGGTCCAAATTAAAGCATTTGACAATTTAGCATAAAAGTAGAAGTTGACTTTTTAAAAAAATAAATAAATAAAATTAAATTGAATGGATTAGTCGATCAATTAATTAGAGTCCGGTTAAATTGACATATATACTAATATCTATTTATATTTTTCTGTTAATTTATGTTCGTTCATGTTATATCAATTATTTATGTTCATTTTATCCATAATGTCATTTCGAATAGAGTATAAGTTTATCATATTGCTAATATGTGCATTGGAAAAAAAAAAAAAACCTTCGTTCCTCATAGCCCCTCAATCGATTTTTCTTTTTTTTTTTTTGATGTTTGTGAAACCATTTTATATATTCGTAAATTAAAGGCAAAAAAAAAATCTTCATTGCTTATAACATAAACTTTTTACATATATTGAAATTTGAAATTCATATTAGCCATCCGCTGAAACCAAAAAAAAAAAAAAAAATAAAGAGAAAAAAAAAGCTTGAGAGTACTAAAACAGTTTATATTAGCGTAAATTAAAAGCCGGAAATTCACGCGTTATTGCCAGCGTTATTACAGCTGGCAATGTGAGTTTAACGCGTTTTTACAGCTGGCAAGCTAACATGGGAAAACTTATATATACCGCATAAATCATCATCAATTTCAATCCAAGTGCCCATTTCCCTCCCAGTTTTCGATTTCTAGGGCTAGTCTCTGGTTCTGAAGGGTTTCGAATTTTTGATCAATTCGAAGTCTCTCTCATCGCTGTTTGAGATCGACACAGGGATTTATAGGTTTGGTCCATACTCATTCTTGTTAATTTTTGTGTTCTTGTTCTATTTCATGTCTAATAAAGGGCCTACTCTTCGTGGAGTCATTTCGCCGATTATTAACATGGTTTTCAAATTTCGATTTCGGTTTCTTGATTGGCGTTGGATTTCTAGGGTTAGGGTCTCCTGGATCGGTTAGGCATTGGATTCCTGGAACAGCCAATGCTGTAAATTGAGTGGATTTTGAAGCTATCCGTTGATTCGAATTCTCTCACATTGCTGCTTGAATTCAACGCTGGAATTTAGGTATGATACATACTCACCTTCGTTTATACTTGTCCTATTCTTCTATTATCGTCTGTAATTGAAGAGCCTATCATCACATGGATGAAAATGTCGACTTTTGGTTTCGTTATTGGCATTGGATTTCTAGGGTTAGAACTTTAGTTCTAAACATGTTTGATTTGAAGATGATTTTAGGGTGGGCTCTGTCTATGTCTACGAACCATGAATGTTGATTGGTTTCATCTTGGCCCATGATTCAGGGATGGGACATTGAAATTAAACAGAGCTTACAGTGTTCTGGATGGGCAAGGGTTTAAGTTTACGCCATGTCCGTATTTAATGAAATGCTAATTGGCGGATCGGATTTCATGTAAGTTCTTTAATCATGTCTATACTTGATAATGTTTTTGTAAAACCTACCGTTTGCCTTATCTTTACGACTCGTCTTGCAGGTCCGGGCTGCAACTGAAGCAGGAGATCTAGAAGTTATACATTGAAGATATTTGCTACTCCAAATTGATGCTTTAGAAGGATATGGACCCCAATTGTAATTTTGCCAATTCTGCTCTGCTTTTGCAATGACACCGTATCCCTGTAGTGAATATCTAGCTAATTATGGTATCTATTTGTATTTTCCACTGATGCAGCTTCATCGATAGAGGCAGGATATTTGCAAGGCAGGAAGCTGGCAATAAAGGTCAGTCCTGGAAAGCCTCCTTTTTTTCCCCTTACGGTCACTGAGAAATAGTTACTTTTTCAACTTATCTTGGTTGTCTTTGCTTACGAAGGTAGGATAGAAGGGCAAATTCGTAACTCAATTAAGCAAAAGGTGAAGAACCCGAAGCACAATGAGAGGATGGAGTTTGGATGCTATCATAGAAAGGAGGAAATAGGATGTGTTCGTGCTGTTTTCAGATGTTCCATGGTGCGGTGCAGGTACTTTCATTTCTGCTTAATAGTACTTGGGCGGGGTCAGTGCAGATCATTACTGGGATCTTACCTCTTATTGTGGATAAGTATGAGGGAAATCACTTCAAAGGCTCTTTATCTTATTATTTTTCTTTGTGTTGATATTTTGACCCTGTGTCTTGACATGAATACTAGGAGATTAGCTAGGTGATAAAAGGAAGAAGCTTGAGAAAGAGGCCATCATTATTTGATATATGGAGTGTTGGGCTCAATATCTGCTATCCTGTTCGTTGGACAGATCTTAATGGTAATGCCTCTTCTTCCCCTGTTTTGGGAATAGTAGTACTCAATGCATTTACCTACAATTGCACTCTTTTTACGTTTTGTCTTCCTTTCGATGCAGGTCTCGACAGTAACTGAAGCAGGAGATCTGGGTGGTATTTACAATCGAAATGAGGGGCATGGCTTTTTGCTGGTCTCTTCTTCCTTTCTTAGCAAGTTTCTTTCACTATCTAGCATGTTTTTATTTATTTATTTATTCAATATCTATGGCTCATTTTGCTGGTCTTTTCTGATCACAGAGTTCTTTAATAAGAAGAAAATGGAAGTGTTGCTGGCTTGGCGGACATGTAAGGTAGTTTACAGAGGTTTTTTACAATCTTACAGATGATTGGTAAGGCAAGTAAGTTTTGTGCAAGCATGCTATACCCAAATAATGTTTTGTGGATTCAGTTGAAATCTTGCTCAAATTATGCCCTTATTGTGGTTAGATCAAAGATAGCTTCAGTTTTCTAGTTATTTGTCTAGAGTTTAATTAAGCGGCATGTGAATCCCGTGGAGCTGGACCACAAATGGCTTGTATGGTGGAATATGGTTGGGGTGAAGATATTTCGCTTATGATGAATTTCTCAACTACTGCTTGTCAATGAAAAGAATTTCTCAACTACTGCTGGAGGTGGTAAATTTTATGCAACTTCGTGTAATGGGATTTGGTATCTCATCAATTAAGGGATAGATAGCGTGCACTAGGCAAAAAAACGTTTTTTATCCTAGGTATTTCTGTCTCCCTTTTTTTCATTTTGCTTTGCATACCTTTTCCTATATTTCTCATAACCCGTGAATCTGTTACCTTATTTTTTGTTTTTTTAATGTTAGATTGTTCAACTTTGCTTCTGCATTTGTCTTCTCTTTCTCCATGATTTTGATTTAATAAATGCTGAACAGGATTTCATAGGAGCAGAAGACGTACCAGAGCATTTCGTGATTTTTCCTGCCACAAGCAGCTGACGTTTTTGTGATTCTGTAGGTACGATTTTTGGTTCACCTTTATAGATTGTGATTCAGACTTCACATGGATGACATGAAGAGTTTCTATGCCCAACGTTGTTGTCTATGACAAAGTATGTGTCTGTGCTTTGCTTTAGGCTATCTTTAACAACAATAACTCTCTTAAGTTGCTCTAATTGACACTTAAATAAGAATAAAAAAATCAATATTAGCAACCCATGTAAAGTATTGCTTGATATTTTATAAATAAAAAATTAAAAAAACTAAAAAAACCAAATATAGTATTTTATTTTATTTTCTCTGTCCTCTCTCTTCTCTGCAACTGGCAGAGAAACTCCTCTCCTCAACTGCACCTTGGAGCACCTCACTCCTCACATCTTGTTCCCCTCCAATTTTTTTGTCTCTCTCCTCTTTCTCTCTCTTCCATCTAGGCGTAGCTGGCCTCGGCTTCTACCATTAGCTTCAGCTTTTTTTTTTTTTTTTGGATTGATTAGCAGCTTTCATTTCTGCAGTTACAAAATTATGTGGAATTTACTTTTCAGTGACTTCTGATTCTTGTTTGCTATTGGAAATAATATTATTTTTCATAAAAAAAACGTAGAGCTGTGTTTTTTTCCCAATTTAATTTGTCACCTTTCTGATTTTTGATTGCTAACCAGTGGATAGTGATATGTAAAGTAAATTCACCATGAACACCATTTTAGATCAACAGGGTTTCCGTGGAATTCGTAGATAATAGATAATCAACCTTGCGTCGGTTGTTCTCATAACTTGAGTGTGTAATTGTTTTGGGAGACATTTCATTCTTCTGTAATCATGCTAAGACCTCTTATGTGAGGGTTTTTGCACTTACCACAGTGAGTTTTGATGTATATTCAATCCAGCTCAAATTCCAATGAGAATTTAAAAAATGTATAAAAATGACCGGTTTTTCCACATTAAATTGTTTACTTATATGAATAGGTTTGTGTTAGCCATTTACTTAAAGGCTGGGCTTATCAGGTTGAAAGTTTTGACATAATACATCCAAATTGCTCAAATCTTTCACTTTACTTGATTGTTTCAAATTCTCACTGGAATCCGAGCTAGATTAAATATACATCCAAACTTAGAGTTGGTAGAAATTAAGTTGAAATCTGGAAGTTGAAAAAACTAATGTTGAATACTTGAGAGGTGGTAGTGTAAAAACCCCTTATGTAATCCTGTTTCAATCCCTTTCATATTCCATCTATATGTGACCTAAATGAAGTTTTATGCTGCAAAAGTTGGTTATTCAGAATTACAAGTGTCCTTGCATAACTTGTGTCCTATATGCTTATGTATTTATGCCAAGTTCTATTTATTATACTCGAGTTTGTAACATTGCATAACTGTAACTCTCACATGGTCTAACCGCCTTTAGTAGAAGGTTGAGTTAGAGAAGATCTCGCTGAACAACTTGAATCTGTAGTAGATTGTTTGTGTGAAAATTCGTGTTTAGATAAAATTAAGAACACTCACCCCTATTTGTTTGGGGTGTGCTGCAGTGGGAGAGAGCTGAGTGGTTTGGCTGCTTCATTTTGTTGTCATTATACATAGTTTTGGCGTTCCCTTTTGCAAACTATGGATGTCTTTGTGCTAAAATTTGTATTTTTGTTCTTCTGAGTGTACTTGTTTCAGGCTTCAGGAATTCTTTATTTAGTGATCCATTTTCAGGTGACTCTGGGAAAGCCTCTATAGGCAAATTTTTGATTTTTGATTGTAGAGGACTAAATCTAAATATAACCCAACTGTCTTCAATTGTCTTTTTGAATGAGTAGAGTAAGTAGAAGGCATATTTTAATCTAGACTAGAATCCAAGAAAAACCCCTTTTGTGATTGAGTAAGGTTCCTAACCTATGATATTCACACTTTTGCTTAAGTGAGAGCTTGGTGAATGTGGATTTTGGATTTCTTGTTTAGCTTTCTAGTGACATGTTGGCTTTAGGTTATTAACAAGTACATAACTAGTCTCCCTAGAGGACACTCCCTAGCTAGTGTGATGCTTTTGATATTAAGTTCATGTTTGTGTGTGGGAACAGTTACGAATTGATCCACAATTTTTAGTGGCTCGACATTGATATTAGGTGTTCATGTTGGTTGCTAAAGACTGGTGGCTGAGGCCTGTATGTTTCTGTAATTCCTGTGCAAAGGCTGCCTGAAGTATCAATATATAATTAAAGTTTTCTGCATATTATCAACTTGGATTCGGCAATAAGCTTGACAGGGCTATCATATGTTTTGATGCTCGCTGGTATAGTGGCATGATATATTGTGGAGCATATCAAATTTATTCTTCAATCTTTTGCATATCCAAGTCAGCAGTTCCCTCTACTGTGCGCTTTGAGATGTGGCTTTCTTTGGTTATTATTACTCTAAATCTTCATGACTCTTTGTTGATTATTATCCTAAAGTCTTTGTGGCTTTCTATTGGTTACTATCAGAAAGCCTTTGCGGCTACGTGAAAGCCTTTGCGGCTTCCTATTTTGTCCAAAAGCCTTCATGACTTTATTTTGGTTATTACCCTAAGCCTTTTTGGTTATCTTTTTGTTATTACCCAAAAGCTTTTGTTGCTCTTTATTGGGAGCTAAGCTAAATGTTGGTGGCTGAGGTTATGAAAGAATATTGCTTATGTCGTGTGATTCTTGTGCAAGACTGCAAGGATCAATATCTACTTCAATCTTTCTCCAACTTGCATGTGGCAAAAATCCAGACAAGTTTTATAAGATATGTTACATGCTTGCTGTAACATGGCACAGCATTGACCGCTGCTTGATTAATATGTAGTACATTTTTTTGCATATTATCAGAGAAAGATGCAAAACAAGGGGTCTATATTTGCATCTGGCGTTAACATGGTATCCTGTGGAGCATAGCTTAATCAATTTGTTTTTCAATCTTCTGCATATCGTAGCCAGTAATTCCATCTACTGTGTTTTTGTAATCGACGTGACTTTCAGTTCATCTCTGAACTCATATGATATCGCGTGATTGATGCTGTGGATTAATAGCCTGGGCTTCTTGTGGTGGCGATGGTAATATACTATCTGGTAATGAAAGGGGTGTTTCTATCATTCTATCACCGGAGATTGAGTATTCATTCAGTTTATGCTGTGTTCATCTTTGCTCACTCAGTCAGTTTCCAGTCTATTATTATTTAGAAACTTTTATTGGGTTAGAGAAGTAAGAATGAGCGAAGGTTTTGATTTGCTTGGTTTGTGATAGGAACATTCCTCGATTGTTCAATTATCTTAGCTTTTCTAGTGTCGTTTTCATGTTTAATTATGGTGTTTTGTGTGGTGCTTATTCCTAATGGCACTCTCTGTATGGAGTAGCACCAGGGTTTCCCTTTTGAGCTCCTTGGGGCCTTTTTCTATCGGCCTTCGTTTCTGCCATGGACGGTCATTGAAGAATGGCGTTTATTGTCACCTATTTCAAGGGTTAAAGAAATAGTCTTCATGATTTTGAAGTTTTGAAATTTGATGGTTGTGTCAATGTTAGATGTCGTTTTTGCAGGGCTGTAATTTAGTTATTAAATTTTGAGCATCAAGTTAGATCTATTGATGTGTCATTTTGACTAAATACTCCCTTTTTGCGAAAAAAATTCTAATTTGAAATTTGATGGTTGTGTCAATGATAAGGAATTATTGATGTTAGATGTGCTTTAAAAAATATTTTTAATATGACACATTTTTGTAATTTATGAGCTAAAATATTTAGATATAAGTGAATGGTCAAAATTTGTCAAGCTGAACATGGTTTAGGACGAAGAAAAAAAGGAAACAATGGCTCTATGAAACGCGTTAAAAACACGTTAATGTTAAAAAACGCGTCAAATCCTTATGAAAACGCGTTCGCCAGAGAAAAACGTGATAACATGAGCTGACGACAGCTATGAGTTATCCGCGTTATCCTCTTATAAATAAATTTCAACCAGGTTCTCGTTCTGTGCTTATCGCAGTCCTTTCTCTCTCCCGATTTTGAAGATCTTCTGCTGCGATCTGGTTTGCCGATCATCGGTAAATCACACACTTGCTCTTGTTCGATTAAATTATTTTGGGGCTTTTAATTTGGTTTTGCCCAGCATTATAGCGAAATAATTCCATATTAAGGCTAACATTTTGTTCCCTACAACATAACAATTTCACCGAAGAAATCGATAATTTCTGTCGAATATTTGTGATGGGGATAGTTTCAATCTTTGATTTGATTCTATGATAGCGAAAAGTAGAAATTAAGCGCGATTAATTACTGCAATGCGATTTGGGATAATTTTGTCTATGATGGGTTAGGTTTCCATTGTGTATCGTGAGGGAAATCGAGAAGTGAGAAGAACCAACCCTCAATTGTTTTATTGGAATTTAATTTGGACATTCTTCCTCTTCAATTTCATATTTTTCTTTAAAGTAGAAATGAGTATGGAGGACAAGGAAATGGATAATTTTTTTTTTTTTTTTGCAGAAAGAATTGTTTTGGGTGGTGAATTTTGTGCTTTTGTCGGCGTTCTCATCAATCTGGCTTATTTTGGAAGGTAGTACTTAAGAACTTACTATTTGAATTTTTATTTGATTTGCTTCTCGAATGTGTGTAACACTGGATTGTGGTTGTTTGGCGGAGATCATCAGATGTGACTCGTGAACAAGGTTGGATCGTTGGGGACTGGAGGATGTTGATGCCTGTTGATGAGGGCAAATGATCTCCCTGTACATTTCGATCTCGCATTTTCTCTCTCCGCCAATTGAAATTTACATTTACCATTATCAATTCATCATCGATTGTTTCTAAACTCGATTTTTTTTCAAGCTGTTGGATTTTTCGGAGCTGTATAACTGCCGTGGTGACATGACACGAGACTGTGACAAAGGAAAGCAATGGCGACCAACCAATTCACGTAGTTTCGGTAATTCTATTCCGTTCTGACATCTTGTATTTTCCGCCAGGAAATATTTTTTCAGTAGTACACAGAAGGGGTGGCGGGGAAGCGGTAGGAAAGGGATCATTTTTAAAATTATTTTTCGGTGATGCCTTCAATTTGTTGATGACCACTGTCACTAATTCCACCCACTTCAACAAGTTCAGCAATACTTATGTGAAACTTACTACTGCAATCGTGTAATAATTTTATTATGTTCTTTTCTATACCATCCTGCAGTGGAAGTTTTAATAGCTATTTATGATTGGTGTTCTTGCTTATGTGTTCTGTTTATTTGATCGAAGGCTGATATCTATAGCTCATATTTTTCCTCAAGTCCGTTTGGTATATATGTCAAGTCCGGGGATATTTCCTATTTCCTTCTTTTTGTCTACAGGGTTAGATTCTTGGAAACTCCCTATTTCCTTCTTTTTGTCTCTGTTTTTTATGAACTGAACAAGTGTTTTTCCATGGCTACAGGTGTGTGTCATATACATTTACATGGGTGAGGCTCATGGGGCATCCGGGATCTGATTGCCCAACTGCTGGTATCTGAAAACCACTCTTGTTGGATAGAAATTGTCTGCTGTCAGCAATGGTATCCGATACAAGTGTTACTTTCTTGTATTAGGAGCTTCATAACACCATTAGGTTACTAATTTCTTTGATGTCTTATATTTTTCCCTCCAGAAAATTATTCCTGCACCGAGTCCTGCTGTGTTTGTGGTTTATTCAAGATGATTTCAATAGAATAAGAATAGACGCAGAGAAGGGGAGGAAAAACAGCTATTTTCCATTCACCTCAACAAGTGCAACTGCTGAGGTTCTTTCAACTCCAGCCTTAACCTAATGGTGAAAAGTTAGGTGATATGGTTACTTTCAATTGGCTCCTTTTTTTTGTGCCTAGGCTGATTTTTGCCACCTGTTGAATTATACTATAATCTTAGTGCAGCAAAATCTGTGCATAAAAATTGTGAAGCTGATTTTTGGCAAGCATTGCTTGGTTAAGTGTAGATGATGCTTGGTTATGCGTATTTAGCTTGCCAGTGGTATGGGCATTTAGCTTTCTTATAGCTGTGTGTAAGGATTGCATGATTGATTGTGTGGTGTAGTTTAGTATTGACAAGGACTCTTTCTTATGTTGCAGGTGATAGAAGATGTGTCTTCCATTTCCCCTTTGCGCTACTGAATTGGGTTTGCGTTTGGGGACGTTTTCCATAGTGGTGAATCCTCCATGCCCGTTTTCCCTACTAAATTTACTTTTTATCTTGCCTTGGGTTTTATGTTTGGCTTTTGATGACATGGCAGTTGCTGGTCTATTGTTTGACAACGGGTCTTTTTTAAATTGCAGATAATGAGAGAATGTTTCTTCTGTTTTCCTTCTCCCTAAGCACATATACATATCAGCCTTTGATGAGCTACAGCGTATCCATGCACAGGCCTAATTGCTGGCTTAATTGGTAAATATCCTCATTGTCAATGGTCTTTGCATGTTTAATTGATTTTTTAATGAGGGAGGGGAGGGTGGTGATGGTGGTAAATTTTGAGGTATACTTTTTATATAGGTTAGAGTTTGCAAAGAGCATCTTGATGGTCTTAATTTGGGGTTCTCTCTTCTAATGTGGACATATAAGATATCATTACCTTGTATGAATTGGATTATATTAATGATTTAGGTGCTCGTTCTGGATTCTTGAGTTTGGATTGCTCGTATTCCTTTGGTAGTATTGCTCGGATACCTTTTATCAATTGGGTTTCATTGATAATTGAGATTCTGCTTGTTTAGTTGGTAAAAGGGGACCACTTATATTTGATTCAAAATATATACTTCTTCTAGTTACAGATTAGTTGGACGAGAGTTTGATGTTGAGTCACTTTTAAGATGTTTTGGAAGGGGTGGGTGGTGATGTGGTTTATTTCGATGGATACTTTGTTAATAGGTTAGAGGTAGCAAAAAACTTCTTAATGGTCTTCATTTGGGGTTGTCTCTTCTAATTCAAATATATAAGATATCATTACCTTGTATGAATTCAGATGTATTGATGATTTAAGTGCGCGTTCTGAAATCTAGAGTTTGGATTGCTTGGGTATTTATTGGCTGGATACTTCTTATAAATTGGGGTCCATTGATGATCGAGCTTCTTCTTGTTCTAGCTGGTGGAAGGGGGCCAAATATGTTTAGTTCGAAATATATGCTTCTTCTTATTACATATTAGTTAGGTGGGAGTTTGAAAGAATCACTTTTAAGATGTTTTTGGACGTAAGGGTGGTGATGGTGGTTAATTTATTTCTGTTATTTGGGGTTGTCTCTTCTAATTTGAAATTGAATCACTTTGTTAATATGTTAAGAGGTAGCAAAAAGCTTCTCGGTGGTTTTATTTGGGGTTGTCTCTTCTAATTTGGGTATGCAAGATACCATGACCTTGTTATCAATTGGGTTCTATTGATGATTTAGGTACTCGTTCGAAGTCTTGAGTTTGGATTGGTGGAATTCCTTGGGTTTTTATTGCTCGGATAACTTTTATCAATTGGGTTCCATTGATTATTGGATTTCTCCTTGTTCTATTTGGTGGAAGGGGACCGCTTATATTTGTTTGGTTTGAAATATATGCTTCTACTTATTACACATTAGTTAGCTGAGAGTTTGAAATTGAGTCACTTTTACGATGTTTTGAAAGGGGGTTAATTTCAAGGTATGCTTTGTTAATAGGTTAGAGGTAGCAAAGAGCTTCTCGATGATTTTCATTTGGGGTTGTCTCTTCTATTTGGATATATAAGATATCGTTATCTTGTATCAATCGGGTTCTATTGATGATTTAGGTGTTCGTTCAGTCTTCATCTCGGGTTGTCACTTCCAATTTGGATATAAGATTGAATTTTTTGGATTGTACAAATTCCTTGGGATTTTATTCCTCAATTATGTTTTATCAATTGGGTTTTTCCTTGGTGATTGGGCTTCTGCTTGTTATAGTTGGTGGAAGGGTACCACTTATATTTGGTTCGAAATATATGCTTCTTCTTGTTACAGATTATTTAGGTGATGGTGGTAAATTTCGAGGTATACTTTGTTAATAGGCTAGAGGTAGCATCTTGATGGTCTTTATTTAGGGTTCTCGTTTCTAAGTTGGATATATAACATATAATTAGCTTATATCAATTGGATTCTATTGATGATTTAGGTGCTCATTTTGGACTATTGAGATTGGATTGTTAGAATTCATTAGGCTTTGATTGCCCAGATACCTCTTAATTGGATTCCATTGATGATCGAACTTCTGCCATTTCTAGTTCGTGGAAGAGCACCACATATATTTGGTTTGAAATATATGCTGCTTCTTGATATACGTTAGTTGGATGAGAGTTAAGTTGAGTCACTATGTTTTGATGTTTAGGAAGGAGGGGGTGCTCATGGTGGTTAATTTCGAGGTATACTTTGTTAAGAGGTTAGAGGTAGCAAAGAACTTCTCGATGGTTTTAATTTGGGTTTGTCTCCTTGAACTTGGATCTATTGATGATTTAGGTGCTCATTTTGGACTCTTGAGTTTTATTACTGGGATATATTTTATCAATTTGGTTCCATTGATGATCTAGCTTTTGCTTATTCTAGTTAGTGGAAGGGGACCATTTATATTTGCTTCAAAATATTTATTATTCTTGATACAAATTAGTTAGGTGAAGTTTAATTACTTTGAAGATGAGTTTTTATTGCTTGGATACCTTTTATCAATTTGGTTCGAAATATATGCTTCTTCTTGTAGTTATGTGAGATTTTGAAGTTTAGTCACTTTAAAGATGTTTAGGGAGGCATAATTTCGAGGTATACTTTGTTAATAGGTTAGAGGTAGCAAAGAGCTTCTCGATGGTTTTCATTTGGGGTTGTCTCTTCTAATTTGGATATATAAGATATCATTACCTTGTATCAATTGAGTTCTATTGATGATTTAGGTGCTCGTTATTGAGTCCTAAGTTTGGATTGCTCGAATTCCTTGGGTTTTTATTGCTCGTATACCTTTTATCAATTGGGTTCCACTGACGATCTGGTTTTTGCTTGTTCTAGTTAGTAAAAGAGGACAACTTATATTTGGTTTGAAATATATGCTTCTTTTTGTTACATATTAGTTAGGCGAGAGTTTGAAGTTGAGTCACTTTTACGATATTTTGAAAGGAGAGAGTGGTAATGGTGGTTAATTTTGAGGTATACTTTGTCAATAGGTTTGGTAACAAAGAGCTTTTCGATGTTTTCATTTGCGGTTTTCTCTTCTAATTTGGATATATAAGATATCATAACCTTTTATCAATTGGGTTCTATTAATGATTTAGGTGTTCGTTTTGGACTTTCGAGTTTGGATTGTTGGAATTCCTTGGGTTTTTATTACTCGATACTTTTATCAATTCATTTCCATTAATGATCGGGATTCTGCTTGTTCTAGATGGTGGAAGGGGACAACTTATATTTTGTTCGAAATATATTTTTCTTCTTGTTACATATTAGTTAGGTGAGAGTTTGAAGTTTAGCCAATTTTAAGATGTTTTGGGAGAGGAGGGTGGTGGTGGTTAATTTCGAGCTATACTTTGCTAATAAGGTTAAAGGTAGTGGTCTTCTTTTGGGGTTGTCTCTTCTAGTTGGTGGAAGGAGACCACTTATATTTGATTCGAAATATGTGATTCTTGTTGTTACATATTAGATACGTGAGAGTTTGAAGTTGAATCATTTTTAAGATGTTTTGGGAGGGAGGGTAGTGATGGTGGTTAACTTCGAGGTTTACTTTGTTAATAGGTTAGTGGTAGCAAAGAGTTTCCCATGGTAATTATTTGGGGTTGTCTCTTCTAATTTGGATATATAAGATATTTTTACTTTGTATCAATTGGGTTTTATTGATGATTTAGGTTCTTGTTAAGGAATCTTGAGTTTTGATTGGTAGAATTCATTTGGTTTTTATTGGTCGGATACCTTTTATCTATTGGGTTGCATTGATGATCGGGCTTTTGCTTGTTCTAGTTGGTGAAAGGGGACAATTTATGTTTGGTTTGAAGTGTATGTTTCTTCTTGTTTCAGATTAGTTAGGTGAGAGTTCGAAGTTTAGTCGCTTTGAGGATGTTTTGGGAGGGGAGGGTGGTGATGGTGGTTAATTTATTTCTGTATAATGATGATATTTATTTGTGTGAACTCTTTTCTGGTACAAGTTTCCTTTTTGAGCTTTGTTTGTTGAAGCCAGTTTAGCTCTGCCGGTTATATTCTATGATTGCATCTGATTGTAGGTCTTTTGTTGACGGGGGTGTCAGTTCTCTTCCAGTTGCCATTCCTAAATATTATTCAAGTTATCATACATGGTTCAACGGTAGTGATTCTGTTTTACTTTTTTTAATAATTTTGAACAGAAAATCAATGTTTTTTCACTTTTCTTTTTTGTTTTTATAAGATGAAAAATGTTTGCTTATGACAAGTCTCGAGCATTAAGGCTGTTCCAATTTATGATGCCTAAACTCTATTCAGTTTATCATATTTATTTGTGCTGCTGGTATAGTGTAACGATTCTACCTTCTTTTTCAGTCATTTTCAATTGGAATTCTAATTAGCGTCCCAATGTTTCATTGACGTTTTTATTTTTAGATGAACAATGGTTAAATGTTCTCATGAGGCTGAAGTATATGCCTTAACGGCATATCTACCTGTGTCTAGAGAGTCTCAGTTTGGCTAATAGGTGAAAAATCATCCTTGATGATTATTTATTCTCATTTTCAGTGATGCTTATTGACGACTCCATCTGATGGCAGTTAATAATTATGGTTGTTGATTTATGTATGATGTATCATTCCTGTTTTGGACTCCTTTTTGAGTTCAGCAATCAAAGCCTGTGGTTTAGTTGTCTCATTGTGATTTTCTCCTTAATAATTTGATTTTGGTTGTGTACTTTTCCTTGTATACTTAGCTCACTTGTTTTTGGTCGTCAGTCTCCTCTTGTTGGTCCAGTATAGTCTCCTACAGATATGGTATGAGAGATGACTGTTACCTTGTGTTAAGGTCAATTATCTGAATCCACAGCGTTCTTGTTTGGTAGAGATCTCCTATTCTGAACTTGAATTGTTAGGCCTGCTGACATCAGTAAGGGTTGGGGCAGACAGGCTGATGCTAATTTAGTTTTGTTATATTTCACACTTGAGATGGATTAGCTCAATTTGATTCTGTTAATGTGCAGATCATGAGTTGGGTGACTCATAATGGAAACTCCTTCAGTGTATCAGGGTTTGATTCTTCAAAAATAAGAGGTTGATTGACGATTGATGGTGAGAATTTTGAATAATCTCTGTCTGGCCTTTTTTCCCCTTTTTGGTAATTAATATTCACTTTCAATACAAGTTACACTAAGGCATACCCAAGGAGAACATGTATCTCTACCTGCAGAGTTGTAAAATCTCTGTTTAGCTGTCTGACTGGGGCGTTCTCTGGCTTGATTTCTTGATTGATTTTTTTGGTGGGTGGCTTCTGATTTTTAGCTCTCTGCCTTTTGTTACTACAGGTTAACCTGTTTCTACTTAGGCCTTTTCTTGAGCCTTATCTTTTGTGGATTTCATAAGAGATGACTTTGACCTGCATTGCCTTGTGGTAATTGATGGATTGTTGTAGACTTGTTCCACATATTATTATCAAGGATGGGGGCCAAGAGACTTTTAATTATCTGGTTTGGATTACATTTTGCGGACAGATTAGCTTTATTTGAAAGTTTAGTTATATTTGGATATAAACTTTGGCATTTGTTTTGATTCACTTGTTGTGCAGATATTGCGGTGGTGAGCTGCTGATGGAAGTTCCTCTCATGTTGTGGGATTAGTTTTCTGTTTCTTGTACCTAAATATTATCCCAAGATTCACGTTTATGCTGTGAGTGGTCTAGCATTGGTAGAAACCCTATTTTTGAGCTTCATTAATCAAGACCATCCTTAATCAAGACCACTACTGGTATTCTTTGCTTAAAGTAGACCAAGTTGTTAGGACTTTGGTTTCAGGGTTACTGAAGGAATAAGGGTATTTTGATTTCAGGGTTATGTTATGCTATTAACAGTAGCATGCAGCCAAGTAGAAGTAGTTGTTAGGACTTCAGATTCGGTGTTTAGCTTGGGTACAATTAGTTTTGGTTTTCTAATTAACTTCTATTGATTGTTAGGGTTATCCCATCTAAATTTAGATTATGGTGATGTTGACTGCTAATTTCAATTGGCGGGGGCTTCTTTATTTTTGGTTTTGGTATGCTTTGCTTGTGACAAATTAGGTGGTATCCAAATTTAATTTCATGCTTTGCTTGTGATGAATTATGTCAAATCTCAATTTCATTACTCTGATATATTTGCTCGGAATTTGTTTCGTTATCGCTGGTGGTTACTTGATATGCTGATGACAGATATCCCTTGGGCATGTGGCCCTTGTCCAGTTCTGTGCCTAAATATCCTGCAGCTCATCATGTTCATTTCAGTGACCAATTACTTCCATTTAGATAATTTGTAGTTGCAACTGTATCTCAAGATTCAGTTTGTGCTTTTTGTTCTTAGATGAACTATGAGTGTACCCTCAGTGCACATCGATGCCTTTCATATTTGCAACTAGCTTAACTCGGAGAGTTTTGGTGCAGTTTTATGCACCTGATGGCTGGTATATGATGGTGATGATTGGTCTCTTTACTTTATTATTCTTGCTCTGTAAAAGTTCCCCTGTTGAGCTTGTTCACTGAAATCAGTGGTTTATATCTTATACAAGACCCTCTATGATGTTAATAATTTCTCTTTGTTACTTTTCTTTGTCTTGTCTGCTCAGCTCGCTTTTTTTTTTTTTTTTTGATTGATAGCTTATTTGAGCTCTGCTCTTCAATGTGGGCTAGATCATTGCCTTTTTGGCCAGTTTGTTTCTGACAGATTTGATATGAGATGCCTTTCAAGTCATCGTCCTTGTTCGGTGGAGACATCCCACTTGGAAAAATTGCTAGTTTAAAATATCATATGGAAGGAGCAAAGGTTCTTCTAATATCATATGGGGTTTAGATGCATTTGGATGCTTGTTTTTATCTTCGATGCAATTTAGGTCAATTGGTGTGCAGGTCTGGGTTAATGAGCCAATAACACAATTCCTCTGTATTGAGTCTTTTTTCTTCAACTCTCAGCCAATAATATATTCATGTTGAAGTTTGCTTTTGCTACTGGTTTGTCATTGGTATGTGTTTCTGGAGAAAATCCAGTTGATGATGTAGATGATGATTTGGAGGGAGAAAGGATTTACTACTTCGGTTCCGAGGACATGACACGATTGATCCGATTCCGTGTGGCGATTGCTTAAACTTGCAAAAAGGCGAAGCCTTGGGGTGGATCCCGGAGAACGCCCCTCGACGCTCAAGTTAGCGATAGGCTTGATTGAAGGGATCTAGGAAATTTTCCTCGATATGCGTGGAGGGAATTCCTTGGGAATGAAGAGATTTTCCAAAGATGGAAACTCTTGGGATTTGCGTTGAGAGCTTGAGAGCTTGAATGTGTGATTGTGAGAAAATGAAAATTGTGGAATGTGGAACATGAACATGCTCCATGAAGTTGGGAGTTGATGGGTATTTATAGGGAAATTTTAAAGGGGTAGCATAGTAATTTACTGTGGTTTAGGGAAAGTCTAGCTCTAATGGACTTTTAGTTTTTATCTGACCCGTTAAGGGTTGGCTTGGGCTGATATCTCCCATATCCTACTAATTAGGCGCAGTTGGCCAGTGATGTGGCGGGTGAGCTGGAACTGTCCGGAAAATACACGAATCAGTATGAATCCACAGAGATGGTGGATGCTTGATAGTGAGAGTTGATTATGATTTTATTTTAGCCCTTTTTTGATGTGGCAATCCTTATTGCAGGTTATGTTCTGGCGGCCAAGGTTGCAAGTTGCAAGTTGCAATGAGCTCCTTCTCAGAGCTTCAGCTTATCTTTTTATCTATTTAACATAATATTTTGAAGTCTTTAAGCATCGCTGTTGCCGGTGACTATTTTGGTGACATTATGTTTGCAGTGTGTTCGGGACAGATCTAATTTGGGCTGGTGACTATTTTGGTGATTTATTATGATTTTATTTTAGCCCTTATTTGTGTGGAAATGTTCTTTGCTTGGTGTTGCTTTCTTCTTTGCATGGATGCTTGTCCCAGGTCAGAATATCTTGCGAATAAGCCTCTTGAGCTGGATTTGAGATCATCGCTCTGCATATCATGGAATTTAATGGTCTTCAATTTCAGTTGCATTCTAACATCTCTTGCTTACTTACCTACATCTGGGTCTTCTGTCCATTTTCTTATTTATCTCTTTACTCTGCTTCGTCATAGTTAATCCATGGTGTTATTTCAGGCTTCACATATGATTCCTTGATTATGGTGTGTATCTCTGAGGCTATAAATTCTGTGATGCTTGTAATCTGTGTTAGGTGTTTTATGCCTGTTTTTCGTAGCTCCACAGTAATTTTTCTACAGTGTGTGGTTTTTGCATCTCTAGTTTGCAACACGAAGGAGGGTATGATATGGTTTACTTCTTCACTTGACTATGCTTCCTCGGACAAAGGAAAAAGATTTGGCTGAGCAGGCTTGTAAAGTTGTAATTGAGAGATTCGAACCATAGAATACATGGTGTGGTTGATGCTGTCATCTCTTAGAATTTTTTTCATTTAAAATTTCAGTTATTTTCATCCAAAAACACATGCTGAACTCATATCCGTCTTAGTGGCTCTGTGGCCAATTCTGGTCATAAGGTGTCTGCAGATATTTCCTCTCCTCTGTGCAGTACTGCTGTTCATTGCTTGCTTTGTGCTTTTGCCCTTGCGTTAAGTTTCTATGCATCTTCTTGTGTAGTTTGTCATTGCATGTCTGTCAAAGTAGCAAACAGAACGGAAAGAATCAAGGCACATGAATGGACAACCCTTTGCATGCGTGTGTTACCGCTATTTTTTCTCCTGGTACCTGGTGATCACCTTGGTAGTTGTGACACCTTTATCTGAAGGAGACATCATATCTTTTTTCAGTCTTATCTCCTTTTCATCTTTGTGTACTAATCTAAGTAAATTTCTGCCTTTCAACTCAGTGCGTGTTTTTTTGGGCAGTGTGTGGTACTGCATCTCTAATTTGCAATCTCTGGAGGAGGGTATGTCATGATTTGGTTATTGTTGTTTGATGCTGTCTTATTTAATATTCAGTTCTTTGCATCCAAAGCACATGATGATTTTGTCTGTTGTGCCTGAACTCATCTCACCCTGCATTGCTCATTGGCCTGTTTTCTGGTCAGAAGGTAGTCTTTATTGCCCTTCATCAGTATTGTTGTCTGTTGATGATAGTTCCTTTTTTTCTCCACCTCCTCAGCACCCGGCATTCCTATCTAGTTGAGGTCTCTAGTTTGGTTAGCTATGAAGTAGTGGACAGTCAGTTGTGCAATTAAGGGGACAAGGCTAGGACATTAGTCCCCTCCCCTTGTATGGAAGTCTCCGGATATGGATAACGATATCAATATGGATATATTATATTCTTTTAGAAAGGCAGGAAATGGGCTCTACGTAACCTTTCTCATAAGTTCTATGCTGCAGGTTGGGTCCTAAACTCAAATGGAGAAATTGGAGAATAATGGATTGCCATGATTGCTCATGGTATAATGATGTGAACATATGGAGAGGGCTGTTCCTTTGCCCATGTTCACTGACCCCGTTTCTTTGCTGCAAATAGGACAATGCTTCTCTAGTTTTTGAATTTTACCAATCAATTTTTATAATTATAAGAAATTCACTGATTCACAATGCCGGTTTTCAATATTGTATTCCTTAGAGGAGTCCCACATCAGATATCAGACTGTAAATATAAAATGGACAATTCCGGATAAACAGGGCACGACCTTACTTGAACAGGATCTGTTCTATAGGCTCGTACTTCTGTATCCTTGAGTTCTAAGGAGACAGGAAACCAAGTCTGGTGGATGAATTGTGACTGTGAGACCAGAGCGTGATTAATAGCTTCTGTTGGTGATTGTATCAATGGGGCAGTAGATGATCGTTTTCAAACCCTGTCATGGGCTTGGAATGGTCACACAGTTGTCTGACGGACTCCCCTCTTTTTCACTTTTAGTTTTTACTCCTTCAGGAATTCTTTCCACTTTTCTTTTTACGACTTGTTCAGCAGTGTTTAGATTGCTTGTCGAAACATACCTATTCATTAGGGAGTAAGATTGTATGTATATTATTTCCGCATGCCCTTTTCAGGGGGTTCATATGGTGTTTGTTTTTCACTTTTAGTTTTTACTCCTTCAGGAATTCTTTCCACTTTTCTTTTTACGACTTGTTCAGCAGTGTTTAGATTGCTTGTCGAAACATACCTATTCATTAGGGAGTAAGATTGTATGTATATTATTTCCGCATGCCCTTTTCAGGGGGTTCATATGGTGTTTGCTGGTATTTTATTACCGCAGTTCTGTTCACAATTTTTGCCATTTTAGTAAAACTGTTTCCGGGATATGAAATTGTTTCTGGGATCACATATTTGTAACTATTCAACTTGAAAATGTTTTTGGTCATTCCCACTTCTGCCCTGGTTCAAGCCAGCGTATATCTGAATCCCGGTCCGTTATTTGGTGTATCCTGCGTGAGTTGCTGTTGATTCCTGCATCTTTAATTTTAAGCAGTGTGCTTAACTGACCAAATTCACAGGTGCATAATGTCTGAGATCTCTGAAATGTTCATAAAGCACCTCCCTGCTGATTGCGGCTGGTGTGCGGTTGGCCAGCTTGCTGAACTATCCAGACCGTCGAGTGCTGAAAGAAAGTGAGCATGTCCCTCTTGCAGAGTAGACCTGCTATGGCCGGGCACATTTTAACTCATGTATAGTACTGCTAATTAGGATGCATTACATATGGTTTAGAGACACTAGATGACTAGAATGGGAGAAAACTTGTCATATAAAGCAAATTGATAAACTTGGAGCGTCCAAGTTCTGATTATTGATGAAATGTCTTTATAGCTTAGTGCAGAGGATGCCTCATATCGAAGAGTGCTTATTAACAGTAGTGATAAAAATGGGCACAACAGGATCTGTTTTATAGGCTTGTACGTCTGTTTTTTTTAAAATTTATAAAAAAAAACCTTTGTTTAGCTGTCTGATTGTCTTCCTATTGCCCTCATGCCTTTATTCAGAGGTTCCCATTTTTATGTTTCATTTGCAGATATTTTTGGTGTTTGATTCTAATGCAAAATATCCATAACCAGGATTAGCAAGTATCAAGCCTTGCAACTCCATAACACTGAATAATTCTTCTATGTATATTTCTTCTCTCCACTCACTCCCTTCAATCCTAGACAAGTTCTTGAGCTTATATATGTGTTCCAATTAATTTAATTCAATTCTACATTTTATCTTATGTATATATATGCGTTCAGCACCTATTCGTAAGTATGGAAACTTGACCTTTATATATGATCAAGAATTTACAAAATTTTTCGGTATCATGCATTGGATACTTAACACTTTATTTTCGGCTGAAACACAATTTCAAAATGCAAAGCAACCAATTTTCATCTTCTGCTGTGACGGGCACATTGCAGTGAAGCAGGAAAGCACAGAGGCATAACATTGACAACCAGAGGGCTTGTGCTATATGATTCACCTAAAAATCAGGATATAACTCAGACATGGATCACTTATACGTCCTTCAATGAGCAGAAACTGCACATCTAAGTCCCATTCATTTCCACAAAATGGATGCACAAGACTGTACATATCTTTTTAGTACTTGCATTGGCACGTTAAAAGCGAGGCATGCTTGATAGTTTGATTGTGAATGGACATTAGGGTATAGGGTTCTGACTTTGAGTAAGGTCAGCCATTTATTTCCATTTAGCTTTAGCCCCCAAAGCATGGGATCGACCCGAGATACTCCACAATGTATCACCAGGCTGTGATTTACCTGTGGCTATCAATGAAGATTTGGAAGCAGCTTTTGGTTTCCCAAGTGGAAGCTTGTTGTTCTTCCCCATTCCATTGGCAAGCAACCAACGAGACCCGGATTGTTGCTGTGCTGTGTTACCCCACAGTTTTTCTTCCCGGCTTCTGTTTTCAAACCTGCAACATGAACCTCGCTAATTTTGTACTGGGGATTTAAGTCCTGTTCCTGGAGTTCCTCTTCTTTCTGGTCCACCTTCATTGTCTCTTCCTTGGAAACTGCCTCGAGCTCATCATCTCCATCATTAGCCTCTCTTGCCTCTGCAACTGTGCTATATATCTTGGGTTTTGGAGGAACAAATACCCGTTCCACTTGAATTAAAGCAAGCATTGGCGTACCCACGGGCTCAAAGTCCCTGAAGGGGTCCCTGAGCTGGACCATCAGAGCAACAGTGAAGTTATTTCCCAGTAAACCACAACGTTTTCCAGAGGCTTTACCCTGCTTTTTCTCCCCCTTGTTTCTCAGGAAATCCAAATCTCTGCTATTAGCATGGTGGGCTGCTAGAAGTTTTGATGTCCTCTCACTCATTTCCTCATCAATTTCACCAGAATCCAGTCTCATCCATTCATCAAGTGTCAATGATAAACCCATCAATCCATCAACATCATCAGTTCCACTGTCCTTGATTTCCAGTAGCTGCAGTCCTGCAGCTCCCTCCATGCCCAAGGACACAGAGGAACACGGATGTTTCCCTTCAAAGGCTGAAAATTCTCCAATAGGCTGTGTACTAATGTTTGGCGGTGCTTCCTCATCTGACATGCCAGATTGTATTCTCAAACCCTCAATTGATAATGCTTCAATCTTATCCATTGCCAGTGGAGCCAAATCTTCTATAGATACATATTCTGAGTCAATATCATCCATAGCACTGCTTGAACTTGATTTCTTTGACTTTCGGCTAGCACAGGCTCCTTTAACTCTTTTCTTTCCACTGGATGCAGCTTGGCCATTTTCTGTCTTATCCTGAACCAGATTTTTCCTAAAAGCATGGAAAAGCAAAGTAGCAAATCAGTCATCAACATAAAGCTAAAGAATGGATGAACAAGCACAAGAGAGATAAAAGGAAGTGAGAGACAAACCTTTCCCAAGATATTTGTTGTATTGTCCTTCCAGTAATTTCCTCCAAAGGCATTAGCTTCTTTGCTTGCATAGATAACTTTTCAAGTCCCACAGAAGCCAAATGCGGCAATATTTCCGTTACCCCAGACCCCAATTCAGCAGGAAGTACGACAGGACTAGAAACCTGCATGACAAGGCTTCCCCGCTCTTTGAGCTCCTGAAGAGAACAGGGTTCATGGATCGCAAAAATCCTCCAGTCTTTGTTTGCATAGTTGAACCTAAACCTTCTGCAAGAGGAGGCAACTCAAGAGGCTCTTTAGGAAGGAGATCAATTGGACTACCAAAACCACTCCTGTTGTAAGGTGGAGAGCCCTGGAAAGCCTTCTCATTCAAGCCCCAGTCCTCCATAAGTGCTTGCGTCTCCAAATCCTCCATAATCTTGGCCCTAATTTTAGCATCTCGCAATTCACCAACATGCGCAAAATCAGAACTCCAAGAGGTCCGGAAGGTCCTCTCATCTAATTCCACTGCCAGTGCTGGTGTCTCCATCTCCTTGGCTCTAGTGTGAGGATATTCCATCTCACCAGCTGACAAGAATTCAGAACCTTCTGAGAACTCCTCCCACCCAGATATAATTGGAGCATAATCATCATCATAATCTGCCACATCCACTTCGTCAATATCAAAACCAAATAATGAACAACCACTTGCCTCTGCTTCCTTCTGAAACTCTCTTAAAAGACGCTCTCTCGGGGACTCGGGCTCTGAATCAGGACCAATGCTAAAAGTAGAATCTTCTATTCCAAGCATGCTTAGAAACTCATCTGCAACAGAGTCTGCAAGATCATCCAAGTTAAGTGACTTTGTAGTGCCATTTGGTTTATCCTCAACTTTGCTCTCTTGATCACTTAGTTCACTGTCACTTAGTTCACTGTTAGCCTCTGGGGTGTCTAACACTTCTTTCTCAAGATTTGCAACACGGTTTAACACTGACTCAAGATCCTCCAAAAGTGATTCCTTGGTGCATGAGTCTTTCTTTTGAGAGTTGAAATCATGTATTCCAACTTCATCTGCTATGGAGCTTCTCTCCTGAATAATGTCTTCACCACTACAAGTTACACAAAGATCAGGCTGATCAGCAGACCTCGCAGCTGGCTCATCAACCTCTGCACTACCCTCATCTAATACAAGTTTTTCCTCCAAATATTCTGTCCCCTTCTCAACAAATGAAAATTCAGCATCTTCATTCTCATTCACAATGTTAGCATTAGATGAACCTGATGAGGAACAGGAAAGTGGTTTTGCAGGATCCGCATCATCCACAGACACATCGTTTTCACGAGTACTATCAACAAGAGTATCTGACTTTTCTTCATCAAACTTTTGATACAGCATATCTACAGAAGCAGAGAATTCAGAAACTCTTGCAGGGAGAACTTCATGAAGAACGTTCTCATCTTCCACAGAACAAGATATTGCAGAGGACTTTCGACTTGCAGGTAAGCTTTCAGCACGGCGAACAGGGCCCTTCACATCTCCTAGATTATATTTCACACAAGTTCTTGCACTTGATTTGGACTCCACAGCTTGAAGCACATTCTTGTTATTAGGAGCAAGACAGTCTCCCAATACCTGATATCTAAAACTGACATTCATAACAGCACCTCTAGCCTTGCCTGATAGCTTAAAACTTGTCGTCCATGTCCCTGAGCTTTTCTCATCCTCCAGCTCCTCCAATGTAAGAGGGAGCAGCCTTGTGAGATCAACACGATGCTTCCCCAAGTCAAGCTTAGGGTTGCCATGCACGACAGCATACAGCAAGAAATGCTTTGCCTCATACTTAGCTGAGTGGTGAGGACCATTCGTGCTACCATGCACTGAGCAAGTATGAGTTAATTTCTCCTCAAATTTTGCCACTCCTTTTATCACCTTGATTGGGCTGGTCACCACTTCTCCATCCCTCCTTTTCCAATGGACACAAAGGGTAAGGCCATTGAACTCAGAGGACAGGCCCTCTATAGCAAGGACTTCCAAAGTGAAACAACAATCAAACCTTCGATTTTTAACATGCGAAAGAGCTTTTAGTGGTTTCCAATTCCAAAATGACTTCTTATCCTTAGTGGATAGGTCATTACTACCATGCTTCGACTTCAAATCAGGCACCAGTATATTGGCCTTATCGGCTGACTTGGGTCGATTCCGTGGCACAGAAGATGAGATCTTGGATGGGTTCTTGTCCAAATATAGGGCCTTACTAATAGCTTCGATTTCATTTAACAGCTTCCCATTATTCACATTATCACTGCTTTTCTTCCGAGCCTCGGTTTTTGACATCATAATTCTACAAATCAACAAAATGAAACCCAAACAGCACCCTCATTAGATTCAGTCTGACATATAATAAAGACTTTGAGAGAGTTCCAACATTAGGCATGTCACATGCCACACCAAAAATCAAGTTTGTCAATCTTATACAATGTTGAAAAATTAAACGAAGCAGCATAGCACACATAGGGGTTGGGGGAAAGACAACTAATAAATTTCACAAACCTGCTACCCTATCTTGAGGTTTCCTTGATGTACACAATTAATTTCTTTAGTTCAGCACGGTCTCTCTACTCTCATTCTCCTGCAGATGTTTTGGAATGCGAGTTATGCAAAGCAACGCCTGATTTAGCTTGTACAAGGAGCACTTCACACGAGTAATGCAATTAATAAACTGTAATCGGATGCATTGCCCACATATATATTAACATTCATACCACAAAATACAAGCAGTTCACTTTAGTCTGAGAACACCAAGAACGAGCAATTTTTTGAACTTCCATTTTGTCCTTTCATAGTGGATAACAGCTCGAATCATAAATGTTAGTATTCTTAACCTAGCTTGATGTGTTAAACCGAACCAACCAAAAATTCTGGGTTACTGTTAGGGAAGTCAAATGGAATTTAAATGGGCTTCAGAGTAAGCAAGTTACAAAGAGTGGCAAATATTGGGGGGGCGGGAGGGGGCTGTCATTTTTGCAGGAAACTTATAGTTAGAACTTAGCTCAACAGCACATCTAATTTTCTAAAGGTTGCCATATGACATAGTTTGTTTTATGGGCCCTCAACCATCAAAATCTCTCTCCTTTCACGCATAACTATTCCTACATTGGTTATAATATATATTTTACTAAACTTATTGATTTATGATGTGCTGATTGTTATGTGGGCTATTATGTTAAGAGTTAAATGGTTGTCGATTATTTTTGTCCTCCCTATAAGTACAATATGTACATCTTAGAGAAGGACAATGGTATTATCCAATTGTACTTGGACTTGGCAGTTCAATAAAACCATTCACTGGTAAGTCAGTATCGAGCACTCTTAGCCCAAACAAGAGTTCACAACATGACAAGCAAGGGCAGTCAGACAAACACCACCTTAGATCTTCAATATTTATACCTAGAATCTTGTGGAAAACCGATTTAGCATTTACCACCTTTAATGACTAACAGTAAACATGGGAGCTTAAACAAGTTCTATATAGTCCTTGAAGAAGCACATTCACCAAAGAGGACCTAACTGTAATGATATATTCAGTAATTCAATTTCTGAGGTATACGTTATATGACACTTGACAGTACTTTCTTATCCCCACTTCTCCATAAACGATTCTGAAGCATTTCTAGTGTTTCTACCTAGGTGTAGACGCAGTGAAATCTACAGGCCTACAGGAGCAAATTTTGGAGTAGCACTTAAATTTGAATGGTTCGATCCCAACTCTACCATTGTCTGACACTCTCTAGTTCAATTAGCCCAAAATGACTGAATTGCATAGCCAGCTGAAGCTTTCCATATCTATTTCTGACCCTGAAAATTTGTTTCCTTTCAGACAGAGAAGAATTCAAAAGTTGCTAGCTACAAATGTATTGAAACTTAAAACACCAAAGGAAGTATCTTAACTTTGGGCTCCGCGTTAACAACCAATAATCTCAGTGGTGGACCCAGAGGATTTCTCTCCCCTCCCCCAGCCCATCCAAAAAATGAAGGGGCCCCCTGGTATGGGTAGTGATTCATGCAAATATCAAATGAGCCACAACTACTGACAACGAAGCAATAATAGAAATCGTAATAAACAGAACAGAACCCAATAATCCCTTTTGCAAATCATACTTGTGATTGCTCAATCCACAGTCAACAAACTAAACGCCACAAACCAATCAGCAACAATTGACATATTCAATCACAGACTCACCGCGTTGGAAAATGAATCGAAAATTTCAAAAAAGGAGAGAGATGAGACCGAAGAAAGCACAATACCTAAAATAGCGGAATCTTCGGTGCAGAGTCAGCTCAAACAGGAGGCGCCACCTCTTTCGCCGCCGGATCTCGGCCGAAGCTCAAAGCAATTAAAGATGAAGACGAGGAAGAATTTCCGAGGAAGGTTAAGATCGACTTTCGTGGCGTGGCGTGTGGGAAATGGAGGAGGGAATTTGGTTGCTTTGGGTTGGAGTTTCAGACAGTCGCCCAGGAGAGAGAGAAGGAAGGCGGAGGAGAGAGACAGGAGAGAGGGGGGCTTTGTTTGAAAATTGGAATTTTAATTTGAGAGAGAGAGAGAGAGTGACGGGAATTACGTGAGCGGACTCTGACACAGAGAGAGAGAGAGAGAGAGATTGCGGATCGTTGCGGGTGGGACCTGAGCTGCTTCCGGAGTAGGTTGACGTTGAGCGATTGGAAAAATGACAAAAAGAAAACTTAGAAAAATGAGATTGTGGAGCGTATGCTTAATTTTTATATAAAAGAAATGAGAATAATTTTTGTAAAGTCTGATTTCATTTAAGGAAAATAAAAATAGATTGTAAGAAAATTAAATTGTTTATTTTTTTATTTTGACCCCTTTATTTTAAAATATATGTCACTTTAAATAATTTTTTTATTTTATAATATCTCGTCACTTTTTAATTTCAACGACGTATTAATATTATTATTTTTTTCTCTTTTTATTAATTTTCTTCATTCCAATGAAATCTGAGGTCAATTTGGTTTTTAACATAAATTTTATCATAAATTTTGTATTTTCTTAATATTTCTCATAATTTTTAAGCGATAACTATTTTAAAATGGATGGAGTATTATATATTTAATGTACAATATGTTTTTTTATTTGGAATCATAAAGTATTAAATTCCGTCAAAATTGTTTTTACTATAATATTTATTTATTTTTATTTTTTAAAATTTGATGATATTAATTCATTTTTATAGATGTTTATATCAAATATTTGATGATGTTTTCAGGTTAATGGTTGCCTTGAACACCAATCCACATAAATAATCGGTTCGCTAATAGTTAAGGCTTTAACTCTGAAATTTTCGACTGGAATACTATATCTTTTTTAAAAAAAAAGGAGACTGGAATACTATATCTTATTCCAATAATGAGAGAAAATTGTAATTAGAAAAAGGATGACAATTTCATGCCCAAATATGACATAACCATAAAAATACAAGTTTTGAGAGTGTGTAAACTTGCAATTATAGGAGGATCCTTGGCTAAAAATACAACCTAATGTTGTGGATCAAGCTTCTCTCTCTTCAGTAATGATCAATGTTGGTGAGCAGTTGAGGTATTCCATTCCTGCTTATATCCATCCAAATGGACCATTTACCCACAAAGAATAGGAATCTTCCCCTCGCACCCCTAATTGTATATCTATATTCATATGTTGCATTTTTCACGTGTCCAATTATGGTCTATGGAACAAAGGAACAGGAGGGTTAGAGATTGAGCTCGCTGAAGCTCCTGAGGTGCCATTGTCAACGTGTGCAATCACTCATTTTCACCTATAGAAACCACATCATATTGTCATTAACATGTTTTGGCATACGTACCAAAATCAAAGGCATCCGCCACCATATCCTTGTTGACATGTCAGAAGAATTGGTCAAAAATTTTGAGCATTGTTGCATAAACTATAATACATAGGTTCTTATGTGAACAACACAAATAGTACACTAGATATAGAGCCTACAGGGTAACAATGACAAATTCAAGTAATGAAAGCTGATCTCAACCACTGGCTATCATCTGCTCATGATCAGAGTGTGAGCTTCCATCTCCTGATTCTCCACCATCTGATACGCTAGCCTGAGGAGCTGTTCCTCCTTCGGATGTCTGTTTTGGTTTGGGTGACAAACCATACAACTGTCTTCTGAATTCCCTTCGAGCATCTCTCTCGTGTAGTTTTAATACCTTAAAACCTGTCTCAAGCTTAGCTTCATCCTCAGGAGAGAAGCAAGCTACCTCCTTTTCCCCAGCTCTTCATACATCTTCTCAATTTTGGCTTTCCACAGGAGGCCTAACTCTGTGTCCATTTTATGGTAAGGCGTCTTCAGGAGGTACTCATCGATCCCACCAGCCTTGTCGATGCAACGTAGGGCATGTGTTGTCACATGGACACGAATGTGGCGGTCCAGAATGTAACTAAAAAGACGTTTCTCTTGCACGTTAGGCTTCCAAGTCCTTCGCGTCCTGGTTAGACAAGAAATACATGCTTATGTTAGAATTCACTGTCAAGATTATGTGACTATGAGGCTGTATTCACTGCAATTTGAAGAAATCAGGACAAAATTAAGCTTGTCAAACAACTTCGAGAACATATCCATTGGATACAATTAAAAAATAATAGGAGAGCAGTACTGGAACAAGTTAGCGATTCTAGAAACTAATTTTAAATCCAAAAACAACCTGTATGCCATAAGTTGGAGTGCAGTAGATAAAAGAAGGAAACATAAGAGAACATCCTTTAAACTGCTCGCCAAACTTCAAGAGATTTTAGGTCCACACTTTGTGAGGTCAAGTCAAGATGGTTCCCAAGTTTTGCAGACCTTGGAACAAGATATGATATTTTAATTATTTCCTAATGACCCTGAACCTTATAAGTCATGATTGATGAGAATTTTGAAATTCTTCATCCAAAGAGGCCAGCAATCAGACAGAGCACTGTTCAAAGAAATCACCATAATTCTCTGACATGAAAGTTTCCAGATGTGCCAGTCAATCTCTGAACTCAGAATGATCATGAAAACCCACCTCCAGTGCAACAAGGTAAACCAAATCTAGTGAAGAAAAACCAACTGTGGGAAAGAGAGATAAACAATACAAATCCTGTAAAAGTCTCTCACTCCACACATTTTTCATTCTAACCTTCTTATTCCCTATTATCTATACATTCCCTATAATAAATAAATAACTAAGTAATATATGATTTATTCTGAAAATTTGGATTCTTAAATGCAGCCCTTAGGATAACCAAGCACCAAAAATATTGTGGAATTGAAGTATTGTAGAAATTATGTGGGTCACTAACACCAGCAAAAAACCTAAGATTTTAATATAAGATCTTGTAGAAGCATCAAGAGTTCATTTCTGGAAAACAGCAAACGAGCAACAGGTCACAAAGGATCCTTCAACACAACTGAGCAGTTATTCACCTACAACATCCTTCAGGTGAATATCAATTCACAATAGATCTAACAAAACGGGGGAGGAGGTAGGGGAGTGGGGCTCAATTTTCTGATTCCCAATTCAAGCCAAAACACTTATCCTGTTGTGGATACAGCACGAACCAGTAAGGAGCACCATGTGGAAATAGAGAAATAGAAGGGCTTGTCCTTTTGGGGTAAACAACAAAGACTCTCATGATTTTCCCTGAATGAGGCATCATAAATTAACTATGGACCAGGAGAAATCAAGGAGAGCGCTAGGAGTCGCTGCTAAAAGTCATCCACAATGATCACGAGGAGTTAAGCACAATTTCTCAGAGAGAGCCTGAACATAGATTTGGCCAACAGAAGATTCAAATCCAAGCTTTTAGAATGAAACATACCAAAAGACTAGGCTTAGATTTAGTATGATAATTGAAAGTACGTCGGAAGATCATATAACCACAACACACAAGATCATATAACCACAACACACAGTATTTTAAGAAACAAATAGGAAATAAAGTTTGCCTAGGGACATCTTGGTTAGTTTTATAGTGGAAATGTGAGCAAGTTCATCATCTTATCACAAAAGATTCAAATGCATTCTCAAGTGTCCACAGAAGTGTCGCTTTTCTTCACTCGTTCGATTATCGCTCGCTCATATCATATGGGACAAAATCTACTTCACTATAACCTAAGTAATGGCTACTTAATTGTTCCTCGATGCTTGTGGAAACTCATTCTAAGAAGCCATTGTTAATTGAAATGAAACATTCTAAGAGATGCAACAATAAAACCGAGCACAATGATTTACGAGCATGCCCATCATAAAAAATCCAACTAATAGAAAAACCCAATACAAAAAGAGGGGAAAAAGCAATAAGAAACCATACTTATTGCCACCATCTTCGCTAACTTGGTTGCCAAACTGAATATGGCGGCCAGCAAAGAGCCCTCGTTTAGCGCGACCCATGACAACTTTATTATCGGGTATGCTCTTCTTCAAAGCCTCCTTCACTCCTCGCGCAATATTATCCTCACCCACTTTCTTCAGTATTTTCTTCATCGTTTCCTTCGACCTGAACGCCATCTCCCCCTCTCTCTCGCTCTCTTTCCTCAAAATTTTGCAAATTGGAGCTGGTTCCAAACAGAAAAACCCAAAAATCAAACCTAGATATTGATTGCAAGGTCCATTCTGTATCAAAATGGATCGAGAGCTTGAAGAGCGTAGCTATAAATATCTCGTGTATCCAGGGTTAGAGAGAGAGAGAGAGAGAGGAGTACCAGGGCGTAGCTTGCAACGGAAGGAAGGCACGCCGGAGATTGTGACTTATAGGGCGGTGGTCGTGACGGCGGTAAAGTTCGATGTTCAGGGTATACGGGAAACGGCTTGGGCGTATTCAGATTTTTTTTTAGTTCACTGAGTTTTACGCATAACCCAAATGTGGTTAGAATTACCAATTCATAATCTCCTTTCTCTTTTTTTTTCGATAATTTTTATATGAGGTGTAAATATAAATCCCGGGCAAGATTTAAATCCAAATACTGTTCAATAACTTTACTGTTAAATCATTTTAAAAAGATTATTAAAATTATAAATATAAATATTATTCAATAACTTTACTGTTAGATCATTTCAAAAGGTTACTAAAATTATAACATTTTTTCGAGACAAAATGCTTTCATTTTTATATTTTCAACCTATTTTAGTATCGGGCTCGATGTAAAAAGGAATTACTTTTACAAAAGTAAGGTCCATAATTTCAATTCAAGAAGGTGGTGTACTTGCAAATAGTTTTACTTATAAGAAAAAGTTACCGATAATTTAGGCAAACATTTGTAATTTTGACCTTTGACTTGTGTTGTATAGATCTCTTTGTCCTTGTGAGACGAGATCTTTGGCATCAATACCCCTTAACTGCTTTACTTGTGTGACAATAATCGATACTAGCAGCTAATAATCCGCGAGGACATAGCGCTAGTAAAAATTCGTCCGATTTGAAAAAACGGGTCCAATTACAAATTTTTTATTCGAATTTTAAATATGAACAATCGGTCATGTCCGAATTAAAATTCGAGTCGGGTTCGAGTTTGGCAATTCGGGTTCGGACAAAATCGGACAATCGGACAACCTGGGTTTGGACATTCGGTCATTCGAGTTTAGGTACAATTTAGTCCAAAATATACAAAATTTTCAATAAGGTATTCGGACATTCGGGTGCGGACATCGAATCGGGTTTGAGTTCGCTTGCATATATAATTTCAGTTCAATTTTCAAAAGTTCATATCAAAAATTCGGACATTCGGCTTCGGGTTTGGGTCCGGTTAGTGCGTTCGACTCGCAGTTCGGACAGAGTGCAGGTATGGTGTTTTTGTCCGAATTATCCGAACTCGAATTCACCCAAACCCAATTTTTTGCCGGTGTTAGCAGGACATGTCTAAAAAATAGTCCCTAATCTATAAACCCGACTACGATATATAATAATATTTTCTATTTATTTAAAAACTCTCCTAACATTTTTATAGTCTCCTCTTTGGAAAAGAAGATATTGTTTTTCTTCTCAAATATACTACGTCAAGTCCATAAAAATTGGGGCATGTCTTCGGGCTGTAAACTGCATTCCTTAATGTTGAATGGGGGATTTGCTTTCCTTATTTCTCCCGCTTCACCAATGTTTAGTAATCACCAAGCAACGTTAACGCCTGTGAATTAACCAATCTAACAAAAAAAAAAAACGTTCTATTTTCTAAAAATCTATGTTATATATAAAGGGAAGAGACACTTTGTGCTGTATAAATTTTACTTTACCATTTTTACTCTTTTATTAGTTTCACTTTTAGGGTTATAATTGTCCTTCTCCCGCCCCCTCTCCCGTCGGTTCCGCGCCTCTCTCTAAACTTCCTTCACTTCGGTTTTGCTGCTCTTTCTCAACTCCTCATATTCGCTTCTTCGCTCCATTTCTCCCACCTTCATTAACCGGATTGAACATTCCGCAAACTACTGTGAAAAACTCGCCGTGAAGCTTCATATTTGGTCATCAATTTTCTCGCAAATAATCAAGCCACTCGGTACATTTATTTCGATTTGATTAACCAATTTCGTTTTCTTTTCTTCGTTTCAATTTCATTTTTTGGGGGCTTACCACCTGATTCATACATCAAGTAGAATTTTACATGTTCTTCTGTTCTCCATTTACATATGAACTTCACAAATTCGGGATTGTAAAACATAAATTTTGGGACAGAAGACGGGGAGGCGAGAGGCGAGCAACAATTCTAAATTGTATTATATCTACAATTCCAAGTAGAAGGACGGAAGACAGGGGAGGGAGAATGAAAATTAATTCGGGATTGTAAAACATCAAATTCGGGACGAAGACAGGGTAGGCAGAGGCAAGCAACAATTCCGAATTGTAGATGTTATAATATTGACAGATTCGGGATTGTAAAACATACAATATATGTAATTCAACATACCCAAAAACGATTTAGATAGAGGCAGAGGAGCATTGTTCACATCCAATTCAACATATTCAAAACGATGTACATATATACAGCCGCAGTCCACCCGGAGAACGCACGGAAGACATACCGACAAAGATGGCTGAAGGATGAGGTCGGCCGGCGAGGCGGAGGCGGAGATCGAGACAGGGGCAGGACGGCGAGAATAACCCATGCGGGACCGAGAGAGATGGTCGAAGGAGGAGGTCAGTCGGCGATATGAGGCGAAATCGAGAGATGGGCGACGCGGCGAGAAGGGGCCATGGAGGACGCCGATAAGAGTGGGAAGGAGGGATACCATCGGAGATTGCACAACAAGTGGGTCGATCGGCAAGATGGAGGCAGAGATCGAGAGAGCGGCAGCACGGCGATAATGAACCATGGATGACGCCTGGAAGAGGCTCAAGGTCGGATACCCGGATAGATGGCTCACAACGAGGTCGACCGGTGATATTGACAGAGGGTGGCCGCCGAGAACAGGGGGAGAGAGGGTGGCACGCAAGAAGAGGGGGAGGAGGAGAAGCTGAAATAGCTAAATTACACCGAGAGAAGAGGCCGGCGAGAAGAGGGGGACAGAGGTTGGCCGGCGAGAAGAGGGGGAGGATCAGCTGAAAGATCTAAATTACGATGACGTAAGATGGGGACAAAGGGTAGTCGGCGAAAAGAAAGGGGAGGAGGAGCTGCTGAAATAGGTTAAGTATGCTAGGGTTCACCTTTACAAATAAGGCCCTTAAATAGCTCCGATAATATATAAATAATAATTTAAAAAATATTTATATTCAGTAATTTCAAGTATTTTATTTTATGAATATATCTACAAAAGTTTAAATTCTACTTATATATATTCCATAAAGATAGAATCTTATTTTGAAAATATAAAATTATTACATAAAATAAGTCTCTAACGATACATCATAAAATATAATAATAATTAGAATTTAAAAAATAATTGCCAAAATAAATAAAATGATATCAATATTAAACGGTAAGCAATTTTATTTTCTGTAATTTTATAGTTTATTATTATTGTTTTCTTCAAAAACTACTATATAATTTCATTATATTTCCTTAGTCAAATTTACATTGTACATATTTATAATCTGTCTCTAATGTATTACAATTGAATATACAACATAAGCCTCTAATGGGACATCATAAAATATACAACTTATAATTGGAATTTAAAAATTAAATACATAAAAAATTAAAATTATATTATTAGTATTTAATTGTAAGCAATTTTATTTTCCATAACTTTATAGTTTATTTTTTCTTACAAAAACTACTTTCTAATATCATTATATTTCCTTAGTACAATTTACATTGTACTTATGTTTATAATATGCTTTTAATGCATTACAATTGAATATACAAAATAAGCCTCTAATAATACATGATAAAAGAGAATAATAATTACAATTGAAAAACAAAATTAAATAATAAAATTATATCAATATTTAATGGTATGAGAACATAATTTCCCTTAATATATAACATAGATTTTTTCTTGCAAAAACTACTTTATAATGTCAAATTCTGTCCAACTCAAAAACTTTACTGTTTTTAGATAGTTTCACTACTAAAATTCCATGTTAGGTGAATACAATTTTTTAAAAAATTCTACACTTATATATAAAATGAATTTAATTTGAATTTACACTTTCTATAAAAAAATTTTAAAATATTTCTTTTCTTGAATCAAATATATACATCTTTACTTATTTTACTTAACTTATTTTTTAATCACTAACTTTTAAATCTTCATTATTTATTTAGACGTACCAAGTTCTAAATCTTCTTTTTTAACCACCAAATTTTAAATGTTCAAAAGAGTAAATATTATAGTACACCAAACTCTAAGAAATCTAATTTAATTTTTTTTCAATTTTTACATTGGAAAATTAACAAACCTAATGAACTTGCTAACACCATATATGACTTATCAAAATAGCTGCTCCATGCATAACAATATTAAAATAGTGATATTATCATAATTTATATTTCTTTTAAAGTTACTAAATTGTTATATTATTTTACTCGAACTACAATTACCATATACAAATAAAACAATTGTTCTATTAATTTCATTTCCATATTCCCTTAGTTACACAATTCCAATGGATAATGGATCACTTGAAAGACCAAGTAGTACTGCTTATCAACGTTTACGAAGAAGAAAAATGACATCCGACCAACTCGCTCAAGAAAATGCCACAAATAACACATGAAGGCGGAGGAGGAGGCTTATTCAACAAAATGAAAATGAAGGAGCAAATCTACCGTGTTCACAAGTTCCTGTTCAACTTATGCCATCTACTTCGGGTTCCTCTAGGCCACCATTGTCCAATATTTCAAACGTGTTACAAAATAACTTCCACTCCGATTATGCAAGTAATGTTCATATACTTTCTATTCCCATTTTATTTCTAACTATGTGTATATATCTATATTTTATGAGTTTTCTATATGGATATTATTCACTTCACAAACCGCATCAAATCATGCAAGTGTAATCGACCAATCATGTTATTATATAGTTTCAAATAATACAACTTATGAATTCATAACATAAATTATATTGTATTTTCTTTTTTTATACCATAAAATATATGAAATCATCAAACTTCTTAACAATTATTTTTTTTAAATATGGTTTATAAGATGTTTTGTATTACATAGAATACTCGTATACCTTTAGTTATTTTCTCTTTAATGTATCCAAACTTAATGTTATTTTTTTCATTGTTAGTGCTGGATAACACCGTTAATGCGTCCGAAAATAGAACAACCAATATGTCCGTCTATGACGGTCAAAGTAGCAGAGTTAAACCGCTCCGTGCATGTCGGTGAAAGTAGTCGGTCAAATACGCTAAGGAATTCTACACTCGAGTTCCAAGACAGAGAGTCCACTTTTGTTCCGCAATTAACTATCACGAACAAAGTGGTGTTCCTATCCTACGATTGCCTTCTCCAAGATCATGTCCCCACCGTGAAGCTCGCTTATTTGAGTATGAAACATCGAAATTGTGTTGTTTATCCGGAAAGATTAATTTACCACAAATTCCAGCTTCGAGATGAGTTACTTGCGCTTTACACAGAGGATACACTCGATGCAGTCTACTTTAGGAAGAATATTAGAAAATATAACCATGTATTTTCTTTTACTTCTATGGGTGTACATATAGACGACATGCTTAGCAAATGCTCAACATGGGGTTTACACTTTTCGGGCTCGGGGTTCCGTATATCATAGAATAGGCAGTTTCATACCAGCTACACCTCAACATCGGTCTCGCTTTCTTCAACTGTATATATATGATACGGATCATGAGCTTGAGCATCGTCTTTCGGAGAATAATACCTTACGACCTGATATGATTCAAAAACTCAAGGATATTCTTGACGGATATAACCCTTTTGTTCAAAACTTTCGAAATTTGGCACAACGAGAAGATATACACCACTCGCAGACTTATAATTCGGGAGCAACCATTAGATAGACCTCAATATTGTTTACCTACTGCTTCTCAAGTGGCTGGGATAATTGTTGGCGGTGAAGAGGTTGGGAATTTAAATGAAAGGGATATCATGGTTCAATCAACCTTTGGTGAATTGGTCAATATTAGGGACACGAGTTGGATATTATGATCCTTTACAATATCCTTTATTACATCCGTTCGGGTCATATGGTTGGACAATTAACACCCTAAAAAGTAATGGGAGGACTATACCTTGCAGAGCATTCTATGCCTTTATCCTTCAAGTATGTCTTTCACAACTAATGCTTTCATTTACTTTTACTTTACATAAATTTCTATAATAACATATACTAATATGATATACGGATACGCCCAAATTCACATTCTGCATTTCTAAGGTCGGGATGTCTCTTACAACAATATGTTGTTGACAATTATGTGAAAATCCGAGCTCAAATATTAAGATGGATTAAGGACAATCAACATACAATCCGAGCAGAGTTGTACCAAGGTTTACAAGATTCTTTGCATGCGGGAGAATCAAATCCTGTAATAAGATCTTTACTATATACTCTTCTTATTTTTCAATATCATAATTTTTCTTATATATAACATAGATTATAATTTACACTCGCTTTATATAACATAGATTATCATAAATAGATAATGTCGGACAACGGATTATTTTGCCCTCTTCATTTGTTGGAAGTCCTCGAGACATGAGCCAATGCTATCAAGATGCAATGACATTGATCAAATATTATGGGAAACCAGACCTTTTTGTTACCATGACCTGCAACCCAAATTGGCAAGAAATTACAAATGAGTTATTGCCAGGTCAAAGTCCTCATGATCGTCCGGATCTATTAGCTAGGATATTCCACACCAAACTTGAAGAGCTGAAAAGGGATATTGTCGACCGGGGTGTCTTTGGAAAAGTTGTTGCCTATGTTTATGTAGTTGAATTCCAAAAAGAGGTCTACCCCATGTACATATGTTACTTATCTTGGATGATCATGACAAACCAAGATCTCCCGATCACTATGACCAATTTGTTAGAGCAGAGATTCCTTATAGGGATGAAGAGCCTTCATTATATGACGATGTTCTTAAGCATATGATACATGGGCCATGCGGTCATGGCCATCAAAATGCAAGTTGCATGGAGAATGGAGTTTGCAAGCGTGAATTCCCTAAGCGATTTTCATCAACTACATTCCAAGGTAGTGACTCATATCCAATATATCGACGTCGAGCTGACCGACCTCCTGTTCCTTTACATGACAATAGGAGAATAATGGTTGACAATAGTTGGGTTGTTCAGTATAATCCTTGGCTCTTACTCAAGTATGATTGTCATATCAATGTTGAGATTTGCAGTAGCATCAAGAGTGTCAAGTATTTGTACAAATATATACACAAAGGTCCTGATCGGGTATCGATGGAGCTCCGAAGTGAGCCCGATTATAACGAGATCAAGCAATATGTGGATGCTAGATGGGTTTGTGCACCAGAGGCTATGTGGAAAATATATCAATTTCCTTTTACGGGAATGTGTCCATCTGTTGAACGTTTGCAACTCCATTTGCCTAATATGCAGCAAATAGGATATCGAGCAAATCAATCTGTTCAACAGATTGTTGGTTCACCAAGGAATTCCCGTACGATGCTTACGGAATTCTTCAATATGAACATCATTGATCCGGATGCAAGAAATTATCTTTATGCAGAGTTCCCTAAACACTATCGATGGATTGAATCGTCACATGCTTGGAGAAGGAGACAAAGTAATTAAAGAGTCGTTAGCCGAATATATAATGTCAATCCAGATGATAGGGAAAGATTTTATATGCGATTGTTGCTCAATCATATTAAAGGTCCACAATCATTTACACATCTCAGAACCGTTAATGATATTACTTATCCAACATTCGGAGAAGCTGCTGAAAAATTAGGTCTCATGGACAATGACGCCAGTATTCAAGGATGTTTAGTGGATGCATCCATGACGAGAATGTCGTTGTCATTTCGATGGTTATTTGTTATTGTTTTGGTATACTCGTCAACCAATTGGAGTACGTAACTTATGGGATGAATTCTTTCCATTCATGGCTGAGGATTATCCTTCAACTTCCTCAACAGATAGTGATTTTGTACTCAATTCTGCTCTACTTGAAATATCATCGAATGTTGAAACAATTAGGCCATAAAATTGCAGATTTTAACCTCCCACAACTAACTATACAAGTTGATGAAGGGGCTCAATTGTCGAGAGCTTTATATGCTGAATTGTCTGCACCAGTGCCTCCCGAAGATATGCATTGTGCCGAAAATATGAATGATGATCAACGATATGCATTCAACACCATTATGGAGGCTATTAACATAAAAAAAGGTGACATGTTTTTCATAGATGGACCTGGTGGGACAGGAAAAACATTCTTATATCGTGCCATTCTTGTTACTCGTGAAACTTGAAGGTCACTTTGGACTCGCTGCAGCAAGCTCCGGAATTGCTCGCAACACTTTTGTATAGGGCCAAAACAGCACTTAAGACCTTTGGACTTCCAGTTACTCGCATGCATCTTCAATGTGTTATATTAGTAAACAATCCGTCGAAGCACATTTGATAAAACAGCCGCAGTTATTATATGGGATGAAGCCACTATGACTCATCGGCATGCATTTGAGGTCGTTGATCAAAGTTTTAGGGATATTATGGGAGTCAACCTTCCTTTTGGAGGCAAAGTGATGGTCTTTGGTGGAGATTTCAAACAAGTCTTACCGGTCATACCGAAGGGCACTAAAGCTGAAACAATCAATGCATGTTTCATCAAATCAACATTGTAGACACATGTTCGGGTACTTCACTTGACACAAAACATGAGGTCTCGGTTGGATGAGGATTTTGCAGCTTTCTTACTTAGAGTGAGGGATGGACGTGAATGTACCAGTCATATTGAGAGTTGTTCAAGTTGCCACCATCGATACCCGTATTACCTAATCATGGTAATCTCGTTGATGATTTAATTGATGCGATCTTCCCTTATTTGAGCTCATATGCAGGTGATACAACCTATATAGTTGATAGAGTTATAGTCACCCCTACAAATGAAGAAGTCTCGTACTTTGAATGAAAAAATCATTGATAAATTTACTGGTACTGAAAGGATTTACTACTCGTTGACTATGTCCCCGATGATGTCCAACATTTATATTCGGATGAATTCTTGAATCATTAACCTTTGGAGGATTGCCGCCACATGCTCTTAAATTAAAAGTTGGATGTCCAATAATGCTCCTACGCAATATTGATATAATGAATGGCTTATGCAATGGAACTAGGTTAATATGTCGTCAATTACGGGATCATTTGATCGAGGCTGAAATCTTAACTGGTCATTGCAAAGGGACTACGGTGTTTATACCACGGATTCCATTGAAAACTGCTGAAGATGTAAGACTTCCTTTTGAGATGGTCGGAAACAGCTTCCAGTGAAATTATGTTTTTCATTAACCATTAACAAATCACGAGGGTAGACAATTTCACATGTTGGTGTATCTTCCTGAACATGTTTTTAGTCATGGTCAATTATATGTTGCATTATCTAGGGGCACATCCCAAAATATAACAAGGGCTTTGGTTACTAAAGGTGATGTTCAAGGAAGGTCTTGGGTGTTTGCGAAAAATGTTGTTTACAAAGAAGTTTTATTGCCGATAATCTAAGGATAATGTTACTTTGTTTTTTTCTTTGATTTTTTCCTTCTACATCATTGTAAATACATTTGCTTCTTATCATTGTTAATTAAGTATTAAGGAATTTTTCTATTAATAATTTTATTTAAATATTTTCATTATCCTATTCAATTAAATAATTTCTCAACCCACTCAAATTAGTTTAGGGACAAATATAAATAAATGCTAAATTACAAATATAATACATATTATTCAATTAAATAATTTCCCAATATTGTTAATTATTTTTTATCTAGCATATATATAAATACTACCTTTGAACTTAATAATAACCATAATATTTAAATATAATAAAAACTATTATGTTTGAACTTAATGTAATCATGCACGTATTACGTGCAATTCAAAGCTAGTTGATATAAAGGTACCATAGGATTTGACCACTAAATAAAAATTAAAATGATCCAAAATTTTTGAAAAATAATTTTTTACTACGCTCAGGTAGTTACCATAATCAGTTGCCCCAAATTTTTTACCTTTCAAACTCCTGACTTCAGGTGCGCTAGGATGGAGAGTAAGGGAGACGAACAAGAGTCATTCTAATGCACCAGCCTTCAGTCCTTCTTAGTGATATTTTTATGGTGTTAATTTGCGACTTTTATCAGTTCTCCTTATGAGTTGCAGTTGTTTCTCCCATTCGCAGTCATATTGTCCATATGTTACTTTCAAAATTTTTACATCATGTTTTTCCCTTTTTTATCCGCAACCCAGAATTTTTTCAAGCCTTGTTTTCTCAAGGAGTAGAGTACAGCAGGATTTTGACTAGACCAGACAAAGCAAACTTGGGTAAACACAGGTTTAGTACTTAAAACCTGCACATTCAATCCAAACGGAAAAATCAACAAATCTGCCCATTTTCATGAATGGCATATTTGGAAGTATGAATAAGGTCTTAGACATCTCAATCCTATTACTGTAATATTGCACTACTAGCGTTTATCGTAACAGTTAATGAGCTGATACTGTATATTGTAGTAACATCAGCATATATCATATATGATACATTGACCACAGCAGGTCGATGTCTTAAGTAAGCACTCGAGCGTTGGCAGCAGAGTAATAAGGCAAGACAAACGAACCCTGGCATCCGGGGAGAGCCAAAACTCAAACTCAGGTGCTGGCACTGGTGAAGAATTATCTGCTGTCTTAATCCACAAGGAATGTGCTACTCGTGAAGCCTTAAACATTGAAATAAGTACCGACTTCATAGCCCTATTGAGATCCACGTTTAGTACACTCCTGATTCTCTTCCCCCAGCTTCAGGAGCTATGCAATTCAAACCGTACACTTCCTGCTGGGACACCAAACACAGATCCATTGTTATTGTTGTCATTATATTACTAGAAAATGAGAGAAATTGAGTCTCGATTTTACCTGGTGAAGGAACTTTTTCCGCTTTGCAGAGGTTATCCCAAGTCCTTTGTTTTACGGACTCAGTAATATTGCGGACTCTGTGGAATAAGGATCCACAGTAGGGGTGGCAATGGGGCGGGTATGGGGCGGGTTTCCTATGCCCACACCCATACCCATTTTCAAAATACGTACCCATACCCATATCCATATCCATTGGGTGTTAAAAATCCATACCCATATTCATACCCACCGGATTTTGCGGGTATGCGGGTTTTATTTGGTTATAAATAGACTAAAAATAATAGTACCCATATTAAACTCATATTTAATAGTTCTCATAATTTAACCAAAAAAAAAAATCAACAATTCACAAACTTGCAGGTTGTAGTTGTGCAGCACCTTGCTAACATGACATAAACATTTCACAATCACAAATAATCCATATTTAGTACATTATAGTACAATCACAAATAATCCATATTTAGTACATTATAGCATTTCACAATCATAAACAACTTTTCTCAACTTTTTTTTTTTAACCATTAACAAAATGGGTTATGGGTATTTAAGTGGGGCGGATTTGGGGCGGGTACGGGGCGGGTATTACGGGTATGGGTGTTATATGGGGTGGGTATTGCGGGTATGGGTGTTATATGGGGCGGGTATGGGGCGGGTGAAGCCTAAACCCATACCCATACCCGCCCCATACCCATTTTAACTATACCCGCCTCATACCCATATTTAAAAATTTTTAACACCCATTCGGGTTTTAAATGGGGCGGATTTTGCGGGTTTTAAACGGGTTTGGGTTTTTCTGCCATCCCTAATCCACAGTACACAGGCAGTTAGAGACCCTAATTAGCAATGTCAGACGGAAGGAGATACTGAGGACAAGTTGAGAAAATTTGCTAATTCTTCTTGAAATTTTAGTCAAGAAAGGTTAAAACTGACTCTGTCTAAAAAGACAACCTGATTTTAATCACAAACCAAAATTGATTTATTCAAAAAGAACCAAATCGAAATTTCCCTTATGACAAGCTTATGAGACAAACTCCGATATTTAAGAAAGAAAAAAAGAGCTTATGAGACAAACAATACAGTGCATCCTATTAAGGCCTGATCTGCAGTGACCCTAGCTAACCCTGAAATTCTAAAAACGGTAAAAACAACCATTTGCTTGATCAATAAAAATGGGCATTCAGCATGGTATAAGGGAATCAAGGGTGCAGACTGGTTTATAGGTTCCCAGTATTTGGCAGGACATGACTGACGAAGTGCTCGGGAAGCAACCGTACTTGGAATCGATGATGAGCAGGTTGAACTGATGCCCAGGATTCCACCTCAGGAAACCTATCTGGCGCTACAACCATCTGGCATTGGTACATTGCCCTTTCTGTGATGATCCAACAATTAAAGTAGGTACAGAACACTCATCATTGAACATTTTCCAGTTCAATCATAAACAAGAACAACTAAATCATCAAAAAATCTATCTGAAACTCAAATGTATTGTTCTCTTGCCTTTAAGGGGATAATATTATTCAGAATGCAATAAGTTTTGTGAAATGGAGATAGTATGATCTAATTAACTTCAAACGAATAACAGCAAAGAAGTCATGAAAAAATTGAAATTCGAAATCAGGAGTCTGAGACAGAGAAATGGTACAATAAAATGTAAAGAATAATCCTTGTGCATAACATTATAGCATGTAGAACCACTACACTAAGAACCCTAAATCTGAGCACAGTATTCCCAAAATATAAATCAGGAATATGAATTTTTTTTTTGAAAGGGTTACAAAAAAAAGGAAATATTATAAAGACGAAATGAATCATATTCCTAAATAATCTAAAATTAAAAAAATATGAAAAAAGAAAACAAAAACAAAAACAAAAAACCACAATCAGGGGAATCGATGATCCTGCAGTGTATCCCTAAGTTCACAGTATTTATTTAAAAAAGGGAAAAAATAGCCCTTATCGCTTGCGTATCAACTGATGATCACAAATGGGTACCTCCCTCGTCCACTGTTGTTGGCGCTCACAGCACCAGATACTCGACTTGTAGTTCTCTTTTCTTCACTAACAGCCTTACGGTTTCCAATTACAATCGGCGAGGCCTCAATTGCAGATTTCACGGAGCTCAAGGATTCAAACTCAACGAAGCCAAAGCAGAATCCTTACTTATTACTTCAAACTTGGATGCTGCCTTGCTTAATTGGCCCAAACGTTTTGAATACCTCCTCAAGTTGAGCAGCAGTGGCATTTTGAGGCAAATTCCGAACATATATTGAGTAGCCTTCTTCAACAACGCTGCTCTTTTCCGGATCACTTTTACTGGTTGAAGCTGAAGCCTGAATTGCTGGGGCAGGTTTTCCAGAACCAACTGCTTCGAACGGGTGACGGATTGGTATTCATAGCCTTCAGAATTGATGCATATGACATCCTGGGTGCATCATCTTGAGAGGCAGCAGGCACTGAGGCTACATTAGCAGACTCACTCTAGTTCAATTGAGGTGGTGGTTCGACAATCTCTTCCTCAGTTACTGATCCATCCTCATATTCAGATGGATCACATACTTCTGCCTCGTCATTAGGATCTTCCTCAAATGAGGGTTCAGGAGCTTGGCCATGATGCTCAGGAACAACAGAAGGCTGCTCTTTGACTATCAAGATAGCAAGAATTTTGTCATTAGAAGCATCTCTCAGCAAACCCAACTCATATTGACGGAGATCATTCCGTACACAGCTTGATATTGGTTGATGTTGCCTGTGTTCTTATCCTTTGCTGTAAATGTCAGATAGAAGATAATAAAGTAATACAGAGTTTCGTTCACAGTGGACCTCCTCTAGTTCCAGATTTGCATTCGGATTCAGTTTGCAATACTCATTGAATGCCCTCATTCAAGTTATTGTCCATAGTGCTCGTTTTAGCTTCCCTGCTTGATCAAGCTTCACTGACACCATCTTCTTTGGGTTTTCTTGGTTAATAGCGGTGGTAAAAGACGTGCTTCAAGAAGGGGGGTTGGGAATAGAATACACTTTTAGCTTTGAGACTTCATTTTTCCTCTTCTGTTTCATGTAGTTATATATTTTGACCTTCTAATCTTGTGAAATAGGTATAAATGAAGATGTTCAAAAACAAAGTAACAATGGCTCCAAGAGGAAATTTAAACAAAATAACAAGAGAAGTATTATGGTGCAGAATCAGTGTGTATTATGTAAACAAGATGGGATGGATAAGTGTCAGCACCTATTTTTCGATTGCCCATTTGCACATTCTGTTCGGAAAGATATACTTATCGGGTCAAAGCAGCGGTGTCGGCCTTTCTCCAGGGAACTGAATTGGCACACGTGCAAATGTACAGACAACTCAAGTTCTTGCAAATGGAGAAGAACACTTTTTTCAGGTACTGTCTATGAAATTTGGCGATAGAGAAATTGTCAGAAGTTCTACAGCAGAGTCAGAACATGTGCAGATATTGTCACACAGATTCAATGTGTTGTTTGCGTTTGTGCTTATCAATTTGATGTTAATTGGGCAGACTTAATTGTGTAATCTGCAGTAATTTGATCAAAACCTTGTACTCCCTTTGAAAATCAATATATATTATTTACCTTCTCCAAAAGAAAAAAAAAACTATATATTCAGCTATATAGAAGTTCATTACTTTTTTTTTTTTTTTTTGAGAGGGTGTGTATATGCATATCTTAGAGCCCTTTCTAAGAAAACCTTTTGGTATGAATCTACACCTTTTGCACATTCAGATATTAATAACTCATGCAAAGCATTAGATTTGTGTGTACAACAACAGTATTAATAACAGACATTGTTACTAACACCAACAGTACGGGGCCTCTAATCTTTTATTCAATTAAATAATGTCCATACAAAATAGAGCTCTCCCATTATAATTTTTTCACCAGTTAAACCGCAACCTAATAAGACCACGAAGTCCTAACATAAAATCAAAACATAGATTTATTTGCTTAATGTGATCTATTTCTCTAATTACCAACCTTTTGGACCCCCTTCCATTGAGTACACTCTGTATATTGACCATCCTTGTACAAGCAAGGGCCAGTCTCCTTAACCTCCCACCAGCAATGTTCTCTACAGTCATTCTGTGTAGCATCGTAGGCATCCGCCATGTGCTTTTGGCCATCAAATGTATACCCACAAAAGAAAAGTGATAACCACAATACCTTCTCTCCAAACTTAAACTCATAGGACTCCCTGACCCAAGCCAATGCTCTCCGAGATCGTCGTCGTGGGATTTGCAATGAACCAGGAGCCTCTTATTCTGCTGCAATCTGTTGGTGATCTTCACATGAACTGTTTTTCCAAACAAACTGAACGCCTCTGCTTCGCCGAGGTTAGAGAGTGTGATCATCATCATCAAAGCCATGGCTACTGAAAGTTGCTTCAAGTTTGCCATTTTTTGAATTTCAGAATTGAAATCTTGTCTAATTAATTATGCATGATTTAGGATAGACGTTCTGTTAATTATATATATGCACTTTGTGGACATGAACCTTATGCCCCCATTCTATATTTGCAAAGGTATTCCTCAAATGTAGCAGATTTCCCCTTCAATAATAGCCAAAAGACAAGATAAAAATGATTAGCCACTCTTATTAATTAGAAAGGGGGATCTTTGGTGTACCTTACATAACAAACATTCATCAAAATTTCTTCCACATGTTATGCCGTGCATATCTGAATGGATAAGTTTGAAAAACGAGTCGATTCAGGTCAACTTATTCAATAATTGTCAACTGTATTTGAGTTTGAAATTAGTTTAAATTTATTTAGAATTAAAAAATAACGTTTTATTACTCTAAACGGTTAACTCGTATTGAATTTGGATTAAAAAAATTGATTCAGTTTGTGTCAGGTTTGTATTTCTTTAAGTAATTTCGGGTTGAATTTCAACTACATTATTGTACCGAGTCAAACTTTCTCAACTCTACTCTAAAGTCACCAACAACAACCCCTACTCCATCCCTTTTCTCACTAAACTCTCGTCATCCCAAGCACGACCTTACAGAACCAGATTCAACAACCAAGTCATAATCCTCGTGGCCGACATGTTTGGTTGGATGGAATCAATCTTCTAATATAAACAAATTTGCCCTTATATTTCTATTTAGAATGTTTGGAAGCGTAAAAAAAACTGTAATGAAAAGTTACCTTGAATGAATAATTATTGTAAATTATATTACCTTGTGTCCTTCGAAATGCCTTGTAAGTATGAATGCATGCATCCAATTTGGAAGGGTTAATTTTAAGTTTTAACCGTAATTTGAAATTGGAACTCAGAAAAAGAAAATAACATATGATTGATACGTATATTGGTTTATATGTAATAGTCATAAGAGGTTATCAAGTGCTATATTGGTTTCAAGAACAAAGATTTGAGGTGTCTAAGGGTCAAAAAAGTTATAAAAGGTTGTGAATTTTGTTTATTTTTTTCCTTTTATAATTATCAGTTGAAAATTATAATTCGCAGATTAATTGGGATTGATATTTATCAAATCCACGTAGACATGTGTCATGCTTCCTTTTTTTTTTTTTTTGGCTTTCTTTTTAGTAGAAAAATTAATCAGTTTTTTTCATCCAAAAAAAAAGAAAAATTAATCAGTTTTTATGTCAATGGATAGATTTTTCTTTTTCTTGTTTGTGCAAACAACTGGAATATTGGACTACTTTTATTGAGCTTGTTTTTATATCCTAAATCTTAAAAATTAAAATTAAAAAAATTACGTAACAAAGCAAATTTACTCATCTCCTCAAATAATAAAATGTGAATAATTACTGACACATGATCTGCCTATACAAATTACAAGCAAAATTAAGGTTTACAAAACAAATTACTGAACAAGTCATAAATTGTCTAATGACCTAAAAAACTAAAAAATCTAAAAAATATATCGATGAAGTCTTGACCTTGTGGCTAAGATTGAAATCATGGGTACATTAGATCCCTATTTGATTCCTCTATAACTCTTCTAACTATGCTTTGGTGACAGAATTCCATTGTTGACAATTTGAATATTGGCCATCCTTGTATTGGCAAGGACCATTTTCTTTAATTTCCCACCAGCAATATTCTACACAACTATGAGTTGCAGCATCGTATATGTCAAACATATGATTTTGTCCATCAAAGGTAAACCCACAAAAGTACAGCGTTGTCCATAAGAACTTTTCTCCGAACTCAAAATCATACGATTTTCCTGGCTCAAGCCATTGATCCCCTAGGTCGTCGTCCTCTGATTTGCAACGAAGTGCAAGCTTTTTATTGTCGCTCAATTTGTTTGTGATTTTTACATGTATGGTTGAACCAGGCATACTAAATCCCTCATACTCTTCAAGATTAACAAGTATGCTAATAATTGCGATTAACATGACAATAGAAAGATTAGCATTCATTTTGAAATTTAGATGAGAATCGATATATGATAAGTTCGTAGATATAAAGCATTTGGTTTCCTTCCATCTTTGCAAAGGTTTCCCTGAAATTTAGCACAATTCCACCTCATGGGCCGCATAAAATAGTTAACCTAATTTAGTACTAATTTTTAGGGAGCATCAAAAACATAAAATACACAACTCCAATTTTGAATTCTACGAACAATTGTTAGGTTTATGTACCTAATAAAAAACACAAATTCACTCGTAATTAGATTATACTCCTCTATTTTATACTCTCAAACCACATGTCAATAGATTCTTAGATGGTCCGAAAACGTAGAAGATGATCTAGAGAACAAAAAAATTAAACACAAATCCGATGCACAATAAGCGGGTCCACAGAAACAGAGTCCTTTGCTTCGCCACGATTTCACCATATGATAACCTTATGGTTTTCCTGATACAGAAGATAACAGAAGGAAAGAGAGGCACCCCAGAAAATCACTCAATCCAAGCCTGTGAATGACAGAAACACTAACTCCCTAACCATCACATATAAAAATAAAAAGAAAAGAAAAAAAGGAAAACAGAGTCCTCATCTTCATCAATTGGTCAACTCCATAATAGCAGTCACAATATCACCTTTAGCAGACTGGAGGGCCTTCACTGCCTTTCCCCGGGAAACTCCAGCCTGTGTCATAACCAACTCGATATCCTTCGGTTCCACCCCGGTCTCATCAACTTCCTCATCATCCTGAGCCGTGGCAGATGTTTCGGGCTTTGGTATGACATTGCTCAAGTCTGGAGCCTTGAACTGCTCTGCAGCCTGAGTTTGAAGTTGAGAGCTCAGATCTTCAATCTTTGCCTCACCGAAGATGACATATGTGTCTGATGTTGGGCTCTTGAAAACATCGGGCTTTGAGATGACAAATAATATCTGATTCACACAAAAACATAGTAGTCATTAATCTGCGAAAAATAGAGTACATATCCTTTTTCTTTTTGGGGGAAATGAAGCAAAGAGACTAACATTCTTGCTTTTCTTCACAGTGACCCTGCTGACACCAGTAATGGGCTTCATCCCTAGCTTCAACATGGCCTTTCTACTCTTCTTTTCACTTCTGCTCTGCTTTGACCTACCACTAGCATCGCCATCTTGTCCCCCTACAGACCATGAAGAAAACATCATAAGCATCTGAATTGACAAGAGAAATATTTGCTAACTGATTTAACTTCAAATTAGGCAGAAAGGATACATGATGTGATTCAAACAAGAAGAACAATTCCATCAACCACCCTGGGATTGCAGAACTGTACGATTATAAATGAAGAAAAATAAAGCAACACCACATTGGAAACCAAACCCATCGCAATGCCATATTGACTCCTCCGTCAACTAGTTCCCAATACATTAGAGATCGTTTGAGAAATCACAATCAACTGCAAGGGACATAAAGCCTCCCAATAACCAAAGCTTAAAATAAACAATGTCAAGCTGAAGGCAAGTTCGAACATCAAGGCTGCTGATAAAACGAACAAAGATGACTTCATGCACAAGTACTCCGTAACCTGGCTTCCGCTTCACTATAATATTAAAACAATTCTAATGTGGGTGTAATAGCATAATCATAACAGCATATAAGAGCAGTTAACCAAGCAAAGGGGCAGAGCAATGAGAGAGCAATCCAGCCTTTCACATAGATTCAGCAACAAAAGCCTAAGGCCTTGCAGAACAGGAAAAGCAAGTGACACATTGGAACGAACAAATTAAACGAAATGAACAAACTAAGCACCAAGTGTTCGATTACATGCTCTGTGGAACAGTAAAGGGTTATCAAATGATCTTCAGGAAATCACAAGTAGGTTTTGAATGAACCATACCTTCTACTTCATCATCCTCGTCGTCATCTTCATCATCGTCCTCATCTTCAACAACAGGTTCATCATGCTGCAAGAATAAGGCAGCAGATTTCTTATTAGAAACAACCTAACAATAATAACCTGATGCAACAGACGGGGAATCATCAAATTTATAACAGCTACTGAGCCACATAGCTGCCACTTGAAGCAAAATAGCATGAAAGCTTTAAGAACAGCTCAGTGCAAACTAAAACTAATCAAATATGTCAAGTTCAAATCCCGTTATCATTTTTCTCCTTTTCAAATAATAAGAATTGGCAACACACTGAACTGTTTTCATAGGAGTTAGCATCATAAGCTCACCCTTAAACAACTAGTGATAAGCAAAAACATTAAGTTCACCACATTTTGGGTAAACTTCATCCCAAAAAAAGCACATATAGGGTTTTTTTATTAAAAAAAAACACATCCAGAGCCTTGACAATCTTGAAAAACAGGGAGCCCAGAAAACACCAGGATTTCATAAAGATTTAAATCATACAAATCAAACCAAAACAGCGTTTTCTCAATCCAGCATAAGCTACATCACAGTGATCTTAAAATTTCGAATATTTCTAGCAATATTGAGGGCGGGATCTAACTAAATTGAACTATTTTCAGCAGTAGAAGAACAGCATAAAGAAAAATCGCATGATCAGATTCAATAATGAAGGACTGAAGGAAGAGTGGGAACAGAGAGATTTACATCGATTTTTTGCTCTTTGAGATAAGCAGCAAGAAGATCTTCCTGAGTCTGAGCAGTCATGGTTGCTTGAAGGAAGCGGTGGCTGTGAAGAGAGAGAGAGAGAGGGAGAGAGAATGGGAGAGAGAAAAACCCTAAAACCCCAAAAAAGGATCGGCAGACTTGAAGAGAAGGAAGCGATTCGGTTTTTTTTTTTTGGAGGGCTCAGGGCCACCTTACATTAAATTACAAATTTGACACTGAGAGGGACTCTCTTGAACTATACGACGCGTTTCACGGATGCTTTTTTTCTTTTTTCTTTTTTGGGGGTGTCCTAGGGTGATAAAACATGTAGAGAATCAATTCACTCGCCCGATGTAATTGTAAAATGTTAGGAGAGATTTGGGTGGTGGATCATCATTTTGTCTTCAAATTAGCGTTTTTAAATATATACTTCTTCAAATATATCAAATTTTAACGTGATAATTAAAAATTTAATATTTATTCTGTTGTAAAAAATATGCATATATTAGTAGAAATTTAGTATTTATTTTGTTGTAAAAAACATGCATATATTAGAAGTTAGGAATGGATCTCAACTACATCCATTTTTTCATCTTTTATTAAAAAAATCCTATAACAATCGCGTATTATAGTTGTTAAATTTGCTACATATGAGTGACATCACATATAATTTTGTTTATGAGTCTTAAACCCTCTGCTTCGCTTGAGTTAAATTGCTGTTAGCCACATGAAGGACACTCGCAAGACTCAAAACTAAGAACTTATTTAAGGGAAACAAGGTACCAAACCGATACATCTATGTTGGTTTACAAAATTGTCTATACATAGATAACCCTTCATTATACTTGGCATAGGCAACTGACTTTGCCATTCAAGATATGAGCTCTTAACTTAAGGACTCCAACGGCAGACAGTTAAACCACAGATCCACCCCACGCACAGCGCGTTATTAGACCGCAAATGCACCACACCAAAAGAACGATGCACCAATCAATAGGGTGCTCAGCTTCATCACAGATATGGAATTCTCAAGGGTTCTAGCAATACAACAGTTTAAAAAGATGGAAACAACAGCCTTCAAAATTCCTCAAAATTCCAATTCTGAGCTTCAGAAACACTAATTGCCAACTCCCAAACCATCAAAATCGAACAAAAAGAGAAGAAAGCCTTAATCTTCATCAATTGGTCAACTCCATAATAGCAGTCACAATATCGCCCTTTGCAGCCTGGAGGGACTTCACCGCCTTTGCCCTGGAAACTCCAGCCTGTGTCATAACCAATTCGATATCCTTGGGTTCCACTCCGGTCTCATCAACTTCCTCGTCATCCTGGGCCACAGTAGATGTCTCAGGCTGGGATATGATGTTGCTCAAATCAGGAGCCTTGAACTGTTCTGCTGCCTGAGTTTGAAGTTGCGAGCTCAGATCTTCAATCTTTGCCTCACCAAAGATGACATATGTGTCCGATGTTGGGCTCTTGAAGACATCTGGCTTTGAGATAACGAACAGAATCTAATTCATCGAAAGATTAAAGTGTTATAAACCTGTGACTACATACTTATACATGACTTTCAAGATGGACCAAAGAGACTAACATTCTTGCTCTTCTTCACGGTGACCCTGCTAACACCAGTAATGGGTTTCATCCCTAGCTTCAACATGGCTTTTCGACTCTTCTTTTCACTTCTGCTCTGTTTTGACCTACCACTAGCATCTCCATCTAGCCCACCTGTATTACATCAAGAATGAACATACATAGAACAAACAATGACAAAACTTAGATATGTCTAACGAGCGGCAGGGACACAAACAAGTAGCATGATTGTATAAAGAAAATCATCATCAAGAAAATACTACTCTGAACAGGCTATTTGCAATCTACAAGAAGAGGAATCTGATAAAAAATGTATCCTGCTAGGATGTCCAACTCTACATAAAGATTCCGAATATAAAGAGCAACACCAGCTGTACCATACTCATCTAGAAATGGATAACCAAAACCCATCACGGCACCACATTGTGACAACACCATATTGACTCGTCTTTCAGTCAGTTTGAACAATCAAACAAAAGCTTGTATTAAGTAGCTCAAACTATGGGCAACTCCAAACATCATATTTCAGTATAAAACGGTCAAAATGAAGTCAATCACAATACTCACATTAAACAATTTTCTGTATCACTACCTACACATTACCTCAACAAAGGAGGGAAAAATTTTCTGTAATCACCAAGTACATAGTCATTAAACTAACAGGGATTAAACAATCTAGCTCCAAGAAGACACACTAGTATTCACGGAATCAAGTTAATATTAAATTGAGCAGCAAAGTATACCTTCGGCTTCATCATCGTCTTCATCATCATCCTCATCCTCGTCCTCCACATCATCTTCAACGACCGCATCTTCAACGACCGGTTCATCTTGCTGCAAGAACCAGCAGCGGATCACTCATCAACGCATAACAAAACCCATTAAGCAATCATCAGATCACCCTTACATTATAAAACATTTGCTCTTGATCATGATTTCCAACCAAATCATACCATAAATACCCAAGACCAAAGAACTCAACCTAAACAACGTGATCTAAGATTACTACCCAACATTCAGCTAACCATTTTTTTCTCACTACCAAAAAGATGAGAAGTAGTAGTAAAATGACATGTATTAAATAAATGCTAGATCAGATTTACTGCGATAGCGCAACCACAAGAGTGAAAAACAAGAACCCATTTCTCCAACGGGGAAAATAATCACACAGAAATAGCACCAAAAGCAACGATGTTTACCCCATAGATATGACTATTTCTGAAGATAAATACTACCCAGAAGGAAGAATGACAACGAATCAAATGCTCTAGATATGTAACCCCATATACAAGCACAAAATGTAAACTAAAATCAGATTCGGTAATGAAAGATTGAATCACAGAAAGGAAAGGGAAGGGGAGAGGGAGTGTGAAAATTACTTCGACTTTGCGTTGTTGGGTTTGAGCCAACACCTCCGAGGGATCTTCTGCTTGGTGAGTCATGGTGACGGCGAAAGGAAGAGACAGAGGACGATGAGAGACAGAGAGAAATGCAAAAACCCTAAAAACCCGAAACTGGAACGACAGTGGACGCTTAGGTGGTCAGCATAATTTATACGTGGCTGGGGGAACTCGAATTAAGAATTTGACACTGAGGACTAAAGTGGGCCTTTGAGCTGTGGCCTGTGGGACCTTCAAATATGATACTTCAAAGAGACCCGAGCCCAAAACCCGATTCGATACCTCATCCGGATCTTAGGTCCACTTCTTTTAGACTGAAAAAAATTAAAATAAAATACGTACTGTACTCTGTCCTTTTTTTAGAGAGGTTGGAGAAAATATTTTTAAAATGGAAAAATTACAAGTCGGTTTTATTTTAATATAAGCATATTAAGCACCTGTTTGGCCTATGTTTTTTAATAATTTTTTGAGTGTAAGATTAAAAATTAGGCCAAACAGTACATTTTTAAGAACAATTTTTAAAAAACACTGCCCTAGAAAAAAAAATGAGAGATATTCATTTCTGATTTTTGTTTAATATGAGGTCTTTAATGAAAAAAATTGAATATACACATTAAAATTTTAAAATTTTTATCATACTAAGGATTCTTTTTGAAGATGAAATTAGCATTAGAAATTGATGAGAGAACAAAATAGTGACCCTCTATTTTTAATCATAATACTCTTCTTTTAAAAAAAATATCTTATCATAAAAGTTTGAGATTTAAATATTATTTTTTTATCAAAAAATGACTTAGTGGGTGATAAAATATTACATATATTGAATTTAAAAAATGCATATAAATATGCAATATATTGAAATTTTCAAAAGGTTTTGGAATGATAAAATAGGTTTACGAGGGTAATTCTAACTTTATCTTAAAAAGATAGGATATTGTGTATTATTGAGAACAATACATTTTTATATAATCTTTTGCATAATTTTGTAATCAACTTCATACCTTTTTTATTTGGAAAGTTGGTTATATATTTGAATATTGATAATCGAGTTTTGTCGGTTTTGATATAAGTCATATAAAATTATAAATGTCGGGTGATATTGAATAACAAATATATAAATATAACTTTTTAGGTATTTAAATTCATTTGACAATGTCTAAGAGTGTTTCAATGCGTTTGACATAAACATCCCAAATTGAGGATAGTGTTCACAATTTTTACTTAACTCGATGGAGAAATTTTTGCGAAACAAACCATTCCATTATAAAGGACAAAAAATATTTATATTTTTGTGAAAAAGGAACTCAAAAGAAAAAATAAAAGTCTTAAGTGACCAATTTTCTTTAAAAATAAAAATAAAATTGTATATTTTTATTTGAATAACTCAATTTTCTTTTTTTTTCCCTCCATTTCCACATGAAAAAAAAGGAAAGAAAAGGAAAATATATACTAGCACTTGCTTTGAAATTTAGTTATAAATTGATAACGGACTCTAACTGCATTGGCCCCGCCCTCCCTCTTTTCTCACAAGGAAAAGAAAAAGACCTCTCTCTCTCTCTCTCTGTCTCTCTCTCTCTCTCTCTCTCTCTACCAACGAAGATGGTGAAAGTGAAAGTTGATCGAGCAAATAAGCTAAAACGAGTGGTTAGGACGATAGCTCCAATGAGGGCATACCAGGCGTATATGGTAATTTCAACAGAAGGCTTGATTTTGGTCGTGGTCGATGAGGATACATCCATCCCCGCTCTGCTCCATCTCAATGCCTCCTGGTTCAGGAGCTTTGACCGGGGTTCTCATGATCGCGTCCTTGCCTTCCCCTCCTCTCCTTTCTTCGAAATCATCGACTCTGGTTGGAGCGCGGCTCAGTTGTATATGTTCACAACTTATGAGGATTCAACTCGGCAAATTCTGCTTACTTTCGCGTTTAAATCCCGAAGTAAGATCTCATTGTTTTGCTTTTCGTTGTTCTTGGGCACCTTTCGTTTTCTGAGTTACTCTATGGTTTCTCGATAGTTTAGTTGAATGTAGTTTTTCTGGGGCTGATTCCGTGCGTATTTTCAGCGACAAGAGGATTTCTCAGGATATTGCTCTGTTTTTGAGTGAATTTGATCAATAGCAGCTGATTTATATTTTTGGGAATTCTCTGCTTAGATTTAGGGTTCTTAATCTAATGCTTCTATACATTATAATGTTGTTCAAGATTGTTATTCTGGATAGTTCTTTTATCTGATTTCGACTTTCCAATTCTTTTTTATTGTAAGAGATGATCATGTTTATTGCTAAACTGATCAAATGATCAATCACATATTCTACATTGTCGTTTGCCACTAAGTTCTTAGATTACCGTTCTTGTTTATGATTGTATTGGCAATCATTCAAAGATTACCGTTCAGTAACTACTTGCTGCTGAACAATCACAGGAGGGCGCTCGTATGATCGCAAGATGCTTGTAGTGGAGGGTGAGTATCCTGGGGTGGAATCCTGGGCATGGGTTGGTCCTGCTGATCATCGATTCCAAGCAAGGTTGCCTATCAAGTTCTTCACCGAACATGTCCTGCCTTGTGACCCATTACCCGGTATGCACCCCTGATTCACCTTATCTCCATATCACACTGAACGCCTATCTGTATTGATTTGGTAAATGGGCCGCATTGAGTTTATATTTAGAGTATTGAAAACTTGAGGGTTAGTTAAGGTCACTGCATTTCAGGCCACATTTGGGTGCACTGCGTTGTTGTATGTCTAGTAAACTTGTCATCAGGAAACAGGTTTGTTCGTTTTGAGCTAATCAATTTCGAGAAATTTTGTTGTTAGACACGAATCAGTTTTGACTTTCTGAAGAAGAATTAGCAAAGCCTTTCAGTTTCTCCTCCCTTGTGTCTGACATTGCTAAATAGGGTCTTTAACTACTCTTTGTACTATGTAGATCCTTATTCCATAAAGTCCGGATTGCTACTGAGTCTGTCACACCGAGGACTCCAGGTGTTTTCTGCAAAAGGCAATCCATTCTTTCCCAAGGTGAAATTGAGCTACACCTACAACCAGTTTCTCTAAGTTGTCTAATAGTAATGACGGTAACAATAATAACAATCTCTATGTGTTTGGTGTCCCAGGGAGAACAAGGCGTGGATTGCCGATCTCCTGAAGAAGGGGGCAAGGGAATCAGGAGCATATTAACCCTGGATCTCAATAGGGCAATGGAGTCGGTAATCATCTCAATGCTTGAAGCTTCAGAAGTGGCACCTTTCATGTGGATCCTGACAGCATATTCTGACTTGGATGATCCCCATGCTTCACCTGAGTTTGAGTTTTGGCTCGATCCGGATGCCAGGGTTCGGTTCATCTTGCCTTATGACTCTACGGCCATTGCCCGAGCAGTCACTGTAGACATAAACCAGCTGTGATCGATGTGTTGCACATGCTGCTGTTCGCACAATACAGTATTAGCTCAGCCACTAATATGATAGAGGGCAGTAGTGTGCAAAATATTACAGTATTAGGATTGATGTATGAAATACCTTATTCATACTTTCAAGTATGTCATTCATCGAAATGGTTGAAAATCTGCAGATTCTTGTTTTGGATTGAAATGCTCAAAATTTTCTAAAATTCACTTGTGTGGCTTTGGCTAGAATGTGCAAGCCTAAAGCGAAGGGTTGAAAAATTTATGTGAATTGTGGCAAAAAGAAAATAAATGTTGCAAAATTTCTGTAACATTTCAAGACCTTGGGTCGCATTTGGAAGTTGACCATCTCAATTTGTCCATTCTGGTATATATATTACATAAATGTTGGGTTATATTGGATAAGAAAAGGTGCAAATATGACTTTTAATATTTGAAATACATTTGACAATTTCTAAGATTATTTTAATTTATTGGACACAAATAGGCTAAATTTTTCTTTTACCCCTTATTGAGAAATTTTTAATAAAAAAAATAGAGAAATACGTACTTTTAAGCAGAAGAATGTTTAAGAAAGGACCTTTTACTCATCCATGTATGTCCAAATATTTTAATTTTTAATTGAAGCTAATATTATTTCAGAAGATGAAAGATCAAAATAATATATATATATAGTTAGAGAGAGGTTTAAAAAACGAAAATCTCCAACATAAAATTGTGTATCTATTATGTGTACTAGCTAAAACCCGTGCGTTAATACGGATTAAATTTATTTAAAAATTATATAATTGTATTACTTATAATAAATTTAAATATAAGTCCAAATTCAATATACAATTATATAATAGATTTAAATATAAGACATAATTGAAAGCAATAACTTCAAATAAGTTAAAGAGAAGGAGTAGAGGGATTACTGGTGCTATGAATCAAACAAACCATCGAAATTATTACACAATTGAAGGCTTTGTTCATAAAAAGCAAGAATTGCAATCTTGGTAGGGAGAAACGAACATAAATAGTCATACCTTACATTCGAGGCCCGAAATAAACCCTCTTCCATTCTTACAAATGACTTACATTTGATATTAAAACCTGTCACAATAGCACCCAACCCCAAAAGAATAACCCATTACCCAACTAAAGTTTAAGAGAAAATTCCAAAACAATCCAAAAGGGTTCGATAAATTGAAGTCCTAAAGATAGTATATTATGTAGGTCAAACAATCCCTTTAATTCCTAAACAAATCTACATTATAAACTAAAAACAAATAAACACAGATTATGCTTAATAACCTCCCCCAAAAAAAGTCATGCTAAATATATTTGCTATATAACTTTATACATCTAACATAAAAATTAAAAAAAAAACATTTCCTTCTCACACATAGTAATTGTTAAATGTACTGAATATATTTATTATTTTGAGTAACAATAGAAACAGGATATTCAACACAACTTAAAAAAAATATAAAATAGTTTTCTTTTTTTTCTTTTATTTTTGGAGGGGATGAAGAAACCAAAATCTCTTCATTTACTATCGTAGTAGAAGTAGAATTCCAAACAAAAGCTCTCATGTACAACTTTGCTCTCATGTACTTGAACTTTATTGATTCTGTTTGGAAACTACTAAAGATACATAGATTTCCTGGTCATAATAGCATTTTTACTTTGATCGTCAATCTATTTATTTTGCTTGTTCTAAATTTGAACCCGGTAGCATTTTGATGTGAATTGATTCCAACATTTTACCTTCATTAATAGCAAAATACTATCCTTATGTACTTTGCAAACCTCCACCCTGGTGTTGAAAGAGAAGGAAAAGTTAGATTATAAACATACAAATGTTAACACCCAGAAATAAGAAAATTGGGAGTTTAGAGGAAAAGAAGTAATTTGAGGGAGAGAATATCAAGTTAACTTACAGTTGAAGAATATGTGGTGACTTTTTTGGTGTCTAAACTCGTATAGTCCTGGTTAATTGAGGGGAGGAGAAGGAATAACAAAGCATGCAAAATGGGGGAGAGAGAGAGTTGTTTGGTGAGGGAAAGTTGGGTAAAAATGAATTATTGAATTGTAGAGAGAGTTAATTAACTGTAGATAAAGGGTAGGGTAGGGCGAGAGAAAGTTCATAGGAGAGAGATAGTGGGTAAGTTGCATTGGGAGAAGGGCAGAGGAGAACTACTGAGTCAGTCAATGTAACCGCCCGAGCACGGAATTTTGAATTTCACTTTGAGATGGATTTTTATAGAGCATGACAGAAGTGTTTTGAAAGTTAAGACCCAGGGGAAGACCGGGCTATGCCTGTGCTGTGCCCCCTTTTCCTACATCACTAAATCAAATTGATAACATGGAAAAGGAGAGAGAGTTTGGGAGCAAAATTGGGAAATCAAATGTTTACTGATTGAGAGATGTAGGGATGGACCGGGGAGGAGAGGGAGGGATAAAGCCGTGAACGATTAAAGGTCCGAAAATTACTACCCTAAACGCTTCTTTTCACAACAGGAAATACCACAAATCAAATGAACCTATCAAAGATGGAGTAGCTTGGATTCTGAAATATTACAATACATTATGCACTGACTACCTTTTGATCGAAATTGATAAGCTAAGTAACAATAATAGACGCAAAACATAAATTAGAAGAAAGAAAGTAGTTTGAACTACGTGCATTGATCTGTTTCATGTGTATTCTCTAATGGTTCTTCTGTCTAACTACACTATAAAAATCAGAAAAGGAAAAGCTTGCTTGAATAAGGAAGAATCGTTGTAGGTCTATCACAAAATTTCTCATTAATAACAACTTAACAGTAACTCATGTACTAAATACGGAGATCAATCACCTCTTACTTATCCATGTGTGTCCAAATATTTTAATTTTTAATTAAAACTAATATTATTTCAGAAGATGGAAAGATCAAAATAACATATATAGTTAGAGATACGTTTAAAAACGAAAATCTCCAACAAAAATTGTGTATCTATTATGTGTATTTGAATAACTCCTTTTTTTTCTTTTTCCCCTCTTTTATCAGAAAAAAAGAAAAAAATGTAGCACTTGCTCTTAGATTCAGTTAAGTCGGCTTAAAAAAGGGGGGAGAAAGAAAAAATATTCAGTTAAGTTGATAACGGCATGTCCCTCACCCTCCCTCTTTTCTCTGTCCAAGAATTCTCTGCCCTGTGGTTACATTCGTATTTTTATTCGAAGATTTGGGAGATGTTGTCCTGTAGATAATTTCTGTTGGATTTGAGCATTTTAGCTCACATTGGAGAAATTTCATTTTTAGTGTTCACCATTTCGTAATTTTCTTGGTATTTGGGATTTTTGGCCTCAATTGAAGGCTAGATACAATCATAGCAACTTTAAATTAATTTTAACTTCTTAAATTATGATTTATTCAGTGAAAAAAAAATTAACTTCTTAAAATGTAAGACAATGTAGTCAGCATTTGCTTTACTTGATTATAATCCAAGTCGAAATATATTTTTCAAAAAGCAATTTTTAAACACTTTGAAATGTGGCCATATAACACGAGCAAAACATTTATAAATTGTGTCACTAAAATTATTGCAATATACATAAATTTTCCTAGTTGGCAGTTTTTTCCGAGTCGGCTTCCCCTTGAATTTTGACCATTAAATTTTTGGATACCCGATCCGAAACAGATATTCGGGCTTGACAGATCTGCTCAAGGTTGTGTATATATTGAACAAGAGGAGAAAACTGAGCTGGTGGGGGACCCACCAACATTGAGTATGTGGAGCCAATAGATTGAGGGGAGGGGAGGGGGCGGGAGAGATTATGGGGTTGGAGAAATAAGGAAACCAACAAAACCTCAACCATACGTTGATCAAGAGGCTATCAGTAATCTTATCTTGTTGTTTTAAATGTCCTCTCTACAAGCTTAGTTTTCTACAATACACCACCCCAATCCCACTTCACCTTGCTGTGCTGTGTCTAAGTAGGCTTCTTCTGCTGTGAGAGCATGGCTTCAAACGTGCTCTCCATTGCCAACCCATCTCTTCGGGTTCCGTTTTCTCTCTTCACCTCCTCCTCCTCAGCTTGAGTGCTTATTTACGTGTGTATGTACTTCCAACGTGTAGTATGGCTTAATGTGTGTTTTTGTGTATGACAGGTCTCCAACAAGGCCGGATTCTCTGATTTCTCGGGTCTTCACAGCTCATCAGCTTCTCTTCCCTTTGCTCGTAAGAGCCCCGAAGACCTCGTGGCCTTGGTTGCCTTCCAGACTAGTGCTGTAAGTACCCTTTTGGGTTCTCTGCTTGTCTTTTGGGATCTTTGGATTGAATGATCATTGGTGATTTGTATTGTGATTTTGAATAAGTATGTGTACTTGGTATGCACTCCATTGAACAGTGAGTTTTATATCCACCCAGATTGACTGCTTCCAGTTGTGTAAAGATAAAGCAAATGAATCGGAAGTTTATAAGAGGCATGAGTGGATTATGCTTCATTAAGGCATCTTTTAGTGACGTTGAATGGAAAATTCTGTATGTCAAATGAATTTTGTTTTCGACATGTACTGATATTGGGTAGTGTCACCATTTGTAGTATTGAGTATGAAGTGTATACAATGATGAGTTTTGGATACATGTGATTATGTAATGCAATATTCAAGTTCATAGTTATGCCATTGTTCGATTAAGCTAGGCTGAAGTCCCCGAAGTTGCTGTAGTCCACCCTATGTCGAGTTAGTTCAGGTTTCGGGGTTTTCCAGAACAGTGCAACATCAGTAGGGCTAAGAAACAAAAAAGAACTTGCATTTCAATGAACCACAGAAGAAGTTCACAGTTTTCGGAATCTCAGAAAATCATAGTCTAATAGTTCACTGAAATTCTTCGGTTTCCTGTCATTGATTCTTTTTCCCCTGTTCTTAGACTCGTCAGTTCAAGAACTATAGCTATTTTTTCCAGTTAGTACATACATAGGTGCAAACAATGATAAAAAGAAGATGGAAGTGATCATGAGATCAACCGAAGAATTCTCAAAATGAAATTATCTTGTGAGGAGCAGGAAATCAGATTTTGAAGCATCTCAGCGTTCACAGCTAATATAATAGCATCAGACTAAAATGTTATAATTTTGTTTAGGTTGGTGGGAGCAGAAGCAGCCAGAAAGGAGTAGTTGAGGCAAAACTTAAGGTAGCAATCAACGGATTTGGGAGGATCGGAAGGAACTTCCTCAGGTGCTGGCACGGCAGGGAGAATTCTCCCCTCGATGTTGTGGTTATCAACGACACTGGAGGTGTTAAACAAGCTTCCCACCTCCTCAAGTACGACTCTACTCTCGGGACATTTGACGCCGATGTGAAGCCTGTAGGAGAGGATGGTATTTCTGTTGACGGCAAGGTCATCAAAGTCGTTTCTAACAGGAACCCTTCCAATCTCCCATGGAAGTTAGTACCTTCCTGTATATTGCATTTTGCACCTCTAGCTCTGACATAAATGCATTTTGAATGCTCCTGGTTTTAATTACTTTGATTGACTTGTGGGGCGGATGTCGTGCAGGGACCTCGGCATAGACTTGGTGATAGAAGGGACCGGAGTGTTTGTGGACAGGGAAGGTGCCGGAAAGCACTTGGAAGCTGGGGCTAAGAAGGTGCTCATCACTGCCCCCGGAAAGGGAGATATTCCAACCTATGTGGTGGGTGTCAACGAGGACACTTACGACCCTGCTGAGACAATCATCAGCAACGCCTCCTGCACCACTAACTGCCTTGCACCTTTCGTCAAGGTTCTCGACCAGAAATTCGGTATGCACGATACTACTTATGCATTATTGACAAGTTACGTGAATAGCATCATTAAATAATGGCATGGCTTATCTATACAATTGACAGGCATCATCAAAGGAACCATGACCACAACCCACTCATACACCGGAGACCAGAGACTCTTGGATGCTAGCCACCGTGACTTGAGGCGTGCAAGAGCCGCAGCACTCAACATCGTGCCCACCTCAACCGGTGCAGCCAAGGCAGTAGCCTTGGTGCTCCCGAGCCTCAAGGGCAAGCTCAATGGGATCGCCCTTCGTGTCCCCACCCCCAACGTCTCAGTGGTGGACCTCGTGGTGCAAGTCTCCAAGAAGACCTTCGCAGAGGAGGTGAATGCCGCATTCAGAGAGGCTGCTGACAACGAGCTCAACGGCATCCTCTCAGTTTGTGACGAGCCTCTAGTCTCTGTGGACTTCAGATGCTCCGACGTCTCCTCCACCGTCGACTCTTCCCTCACCATGGTCATGGGAGATGATATGGTGAAGGTCATTGCCTGGTACGACAACGAGTGGGGTTACTCTCAGAGAGTTGTTGATCTTGCTGACATTGTTGCCAACAAATGGCAGTGATAAAATCTGGAACTTTGCCCTTTGCAACCGGATCTTGCTTAGTATAATCATCATCAATTTTCCCATTTTCTTCAAATTTTTTTGGGTAATAAGTAATTGGTTTTTCGTGTTTGTATAGGGGAGGGATAAGTTCTCGCGCAATGTTTAATTATGTGGTAAATTAAAACCCTGGGCTTCCTTATGGGAGACTGACAATTTGTTCATATTATCAATTATTGCGTTATTAGAATTTTCAATCTATGTGCTTGCACATAATGCCTACATTAACTTACCTACATAATTATAGCTCATGAACCAAAAAAAAGGTAAATTTGGTGAAAAGATCTTTCAAGTCTTTCTTATATCAAAGCATAGAGAGCCAAAGGTAAATAATGTGGTTTTTTAATGGTAAACTTAGTACCCAATAAGTGTGTCGTTAACTTATTAATCTTAGGTAATTATATTATCAACATATTATACAACGCGTACAAGTTCGAGCATTTTAATGAATATTTCAAAGTTGAGCCAAGTGGCTAATGTCCATAGGGTAAGTATTAGTTGCTTGTTTTGCATTAAAAGTTCGATCAGATAAGACTCTATTTATAACCTCAATAAAATGAACGAGATCTCAATAAACACATTCTCCTCTATCCCCACATGGGATACTCAATGGCGAACATGCTACTTCTAACGCTCCACAATAAGGTACATCTCTAACCATCAATCCTACAAACAGATGTAATTAAATTCATATAATATAGTACTACTTATACAAAAAGGGGAGGGAAAAAGGCTCACCAAGGCCTTGGAGGTCATTTGACATAATTCCGATGGTGTTGATCCAAATAAATTGAGCATCTTTCAATTTAGCATTGAGTATCTGCTAGTGATTTCAATTTGGTGTTATACTTGTCGAGGAGATCGTTGATCGGAGTTGAACATACCCCATTTGCAGCAATGGAAGGAAGACAACCAAGTGGGCTTAGCCCAAAAACAATTACTTTTCTTGCCCCCAAATCATATAAAGTCTACAAACTAACAACAAAAAAGGATAAAATTAGATAAATAAAGGATAGACTTTGGCTATATATATTAATATAAGTACATAACCGTGGAGCGGTGAGTGGCCTATTAAGCTACTTACCTTATGTGCCATATATCCCCCAAGTTCAAATTTAGGGCACAAATTTTTTATTTATGACGAATTTGTGGGGATGGAGATAAAATTAGGTTTGATATGTTCCCCTCCCCAGCCCGATTCATTGTCAATTGGACTTCCCGATATAGGGAATCCGACTAGTTTATCGATCCAAAAAAATAAATTACACAACCTAATCCTGTATTTATAAAAAGGAATATTTATATAATGCGTTGTTTCAAGATAATTATATCATTCATTTTTTAAGCATGTAGATCGTCTATGTAAGTACACAAGATCGGTGGCGGAGTCGGGAATTCGAAAAAGGGTGTCTAATATCTTTTGGGTCAAATTTAAGGGTGTCCAATTATTTATAATTTAAAATTTTTACTTTAAAAATAAATTTCTTTTTTGAACCATGAACACTCTTGACCTTTATGTGGCTCCGTCACTGTACACAACTCTACTGGTCCAATCCGATCCATATCGGTCCTAGATCAAATAGTGCACAGTCCTAGATATAGACATTTTAGTAAAAATTAAATAAAAATAATAACATAATGTGAAAATAAAAATGTTAGAGCTCACAGTTAATTGTTGTGACAATTGAGTAATGAGAGCATCAGCATAAGCTTCAACAGTGTATTGATCTTTTGTAGGACCTCCACCAAAATAATTAAGCGTCCAATCATTAGTTCCGACATAAACTGAATATAGACAGTTGTTTAAATGTGGGGTTGAATTTTGTCCAAGACTTGCGGTAATTTTTGAAATTACCGTTTGGTGATTGCTGAGTTTTTGATCCATACTAATGCGCAATCCCTATAATTTTCACCGTGGGTTAAATTTTTATGAAAAATTTAATGTTAATTGCATTAAATAGACTTGAATCAATATCTAAATTGTGGATATTAATTTTGAATATATTTAAGAATATTAGAAATTATTAGATATATTTACCATTTGGGCTCCAATTTCATTTCGAATTCCGGCAGAACCGGATGTACGATTTACACCTTTATCATTTCTGAATCTTTGATAGAGGAAAAGGGTTGGAATATATTTTTCAAGGCCAAGGTGATCACCTATATACACATACAGAAAAAGCATGGAATTCATGATAAATAATAACATTTATATTATTTTTAACCCCTAATATAATTTCAAAATTCATCATCCACAAATTTAGTCTAATAAATCTTCACACGTGGAACTTTTCCTAATATTATATGAGAGTGTCTACTCTTTCATATTAGTAGAATATACATTATAAACATACAAGACAAAACAAGGAACATTTTATTACAATTTTGGCCTCTTCCATCATATAAGCTAGTAAACAATGTATCAAAATCTAATTGAGACCGGGACAGTTCGAAGTTATATGCAAAACGCACATGAACGAGAAACATAAATAGAAATGAACATAAACGAACATAAAAGAGTATAAATGAACATAAATAAACATAAACGAGCATAAATGAGTGTTAAATAAGAAAAAAACATAAATGAACAAAAGCGAACAAAAAATATAAATAAATTATATTTTTCATATAGAAGTAAAACTGACCCAAACAAAAAGAAACAGGTTATTAGAGATGTCCCAATTAGGAAAGTGAATCCCATAGGGCAAGTAATTGGCCTTTGGCTATTGTTTCGAGATCGTTGTTATTCCCGCTATCTGAGAAGGAGTCTCCGAAGATAAAGAAACAAAGGCACTTGAGGGCTTCCATCGCTCATATAAATATGCAAACTCAGTATCAAAACCAGCAAGGGAAGATACGCTTCCCCCCATACTATTTGAATCTTCAAATCAAGGAGTAAAATAACAAATCAAGGAGAAATTTCTATTTGCAACAAATCGATATTTATATAAGTAGGCTCAAAATTTATTATTATCTAAAAAGGTTATAACAGATAAATGTAAGCTTAAAACCCGTTAAAATAGAAGTCAACGTACATTGATGGTGTAGAAACAAAGTATAAGCCTTGGCACTAGAAATAATTTTCCAAGTTCGTTACATTGTATGGAGAAGAAAAAATATATACAACCAAATCAAACTAAATAAAACCATATATAATATTAGAGGCACTATTATAGTTTAGTGTTTATCAATCAACCGATACCATATTCACGAAAAAAAAATCTATATTAGATTTCATTCAATTAATGTATAAAAAGGAAGAATATCCATACATAAAGTTGTAAGAAAGTAAGTCATAATAAAATTAATTGACAAAAGATAGAACAATTCATTAAATTTGTAATTAATCTCTTTATAATTTCTTTTTCCCCGAAAAAGATGACATACAACCACTTACATGTAAAAAGTATTATTTTCTCATCCTAATTCCGAGTCTCATATCATTATAATTGCTCGTCTCTAAGGAAAAATAAAAAAAGAAACCGACCACAATTATGTAGAATATTATTTTCTCATCCCAATTACGAGTTTCACGCCAACCCTCAACACCTCAGTTCCAAAATAAATAAATAAATGCAAAGGTACTGTAAATGATAAGAATAAGGCTCAATTTTATTTAAGTAAACTTTGGTATAACTTATAAAAAGTTGTAAAATACTTATAAGTTAGTTATAAAATATTAAAAAAATATAAATAAATATAAAATTATAAACTAAAACTAAATAAAACAAGCTTATATTCTCATTTTCGCTCTTGTTTTCGTTGCCGTAGTATTTAAAAAGATACATCTTGACACGAAGTTTCTTTTATTTTTGAGGGGAGGGGAGCGGAGGCAGTATTTGTACAAGAAAGAGCAGGCCAGTCAAGCCCGGCCCGTACAGAAAAAGAGCAAAGCAAAGTTGAAATCTATTTTTCTTTCTTTCTTTCCTTTTTTTTTTTGGGGTGGGGGAAGATATTTCTACGAAAAGGGAAAGCCAAAGCCTGCACTAATGAAAAAGACTTTATTTTTACCAAAGCTGCTCTCTTCTATCACGCCACCATCTCCACCTGAAAACAATTCAAAGCTTTCATTAATTAATCGCACATTAATTTACAACTTTATAGTGTTAATAAGTTCAAATAAAGATAAAATTAAATACAAATATATCCACCATTAATTAAATAAACCATTCATCAACCACACTTTATAATGTTTTCAAAACTTTTTATCGTTAATTTGTAATTTCTATTTTCAAAGATAACTTTAGTTGTTCACAATCACATAAGTTTCCAATATATTAGTAAGATTAAAATACTTAAATAATATCATGGCACATAAGAAAGACGCAACAATCGATCATACGAGGACTCTTCTAATACATTCGTAGAGATCGAGAATTTTATCCAGGACATCCGAAATGAGAATAATACAATATTAGACGACTCAACGGACTAGTCGGTTTCAAAGCTATGTAAACGATTTTTGACTTTTTCTTTTCGAGGGCATTAAAAGACTCTTGACATAAAACTTATCTGCTTCGATGTGTGATTTTCTACAAATATGAGGAAAAAAAAAATAAAAAAGGAATATTGGCAAGAAATTACATATGATATATATGAGCCATTCTTTTAACACAAATTATCTAAGGGAATTTATCCAAGTATAAAATATTCCCAATTATTTGACGTATTCTCTTTGGACTAAAGTTTTTTCTTTCTGTAGTGACTGACTATCAATTGCCTGAGTGACGTGGATATTTCATGACAAATTCATATATATTATAATAAAAGAGAGTTTAATTAAAAATTAAATGAGGAGATGAAATTACTTAGTGAAGAGTGACTGACCAGTAATAGTCCCATCTGGGTCGGATTTTGGTCATGTGGTTATGACCATAGGGGTAATCGGTCTCGGCCCGGCGGGTATTCTGGTAGGCACAGCAGCCGACGGAGTAGACGCCGACGAGCAAGATGAGGACGACGACCAGGAGGACGGAGACCTTGTGCCAGTCCCTCCGGATAGTCTCCAACACCCCGGCCTTACAGGAATCGCACTCGTAGCACAACAAACCTGGGTCGTTGCTCCATTTGTAGCAATCCGGGTCTTGACCCATCATCACCGCGTCCCCGTATGTGCATGCTGTTGGTGGCTTACAACACCCTGACTGTAATTAAGTAAATAATTAAGCAATCAACTTATGATTAGCCTACATATCTAATTGCGTAATCTCCATACAATATGACTGAAACCAATATAATATCATTTAGAGAAACATAAAGCCTCTGTTTTATTTACGTTTATTTTATAATTTAAATTTTTTTATAACTCCTTACACTTTTTAGATTTGCTTACAGCGGTTAACAACTGCTTACATCTTTTTGTAGTTTTTTATAATTAATTTTACAATTACCTTACAGTTTCTTATATATGTTTACAACTCCTTAAAATTTTACTATAGCTACTTGCAGCTAAATGGAATTGGGTAAAAGTCGATATAGTACGATTCAATTTTAGCTTATAATCGATAAGTTTTATTATGATTGTTAATTAATTCTAAAAAAACAAAAATATAGATTTAAAATAAATTGAGAATTAGTCTCTAGACCCTAGAAAGGTCTTGAAAGATTTGATGCGTTTGTAGAATCACTTTCATGAGTCGTAAATATCGAAAGAGATGAAACAACCTACTTTTGTGAAGTAGTCACCCAAAATGGCATAAAGGAGAGGGAGACGATCAAAAGGAATCCCATTTTCTAGTGAAGAGAGAAAGCTTTTACCTACGGCAAAGCATGCGACTTGTCGAATTTTTCGAATGGGTAAAAACTACAAAGCTTCATTTATGCATAAAGATTCTATCTTTTTTAACAACTGACAACATAATACAATGGGAAAGAACGGAATTAAAGTTAGAACATAATAACCTCATGGATAAATAAAGATTCTTGTTGAACAACAATATAGATGGATGGATACTATTGGTGTTCAAAGGATTAGATTTAGACCAAACACAAGGAACTACCAAGATCGAATTATTCCCTCTCTCTCTCTCTCTCTCTATTTCCGATGAAGCAAAAAAAAATGACAAAAAGCCTTCCCGGCCTAACTCTCACCCAATATCTCATAAATTATTACAGTTTAAGATTGAAACTTTAGATACATTAGATATTAGGTTTGATTTCCTCTCCCCTACTATAGTATAATGTGATTTATGACTCATCGGTACCAGAAAAAGCTCGTAAAATGATACAAAATTACTAATTATTAGATAAACAAGCAAAGAAAGGAACAAAGAGTACAAAATTAAATAATATAATTAATTATTTAATTACCTGAATTGGGGTCATATCACTCCTAAGATAGTCAAAAGGAGACCATGCAACGACCTTAGCGCAGGTCTTAGACCCCAAAATACAGCCCCTTACACTGTTCCAGTACTTAGGGTCTTTAACCCTGTCCCTTAACCAAGGGGAGTAGTCCTGGAGGTGATACTCCCTGTAAATCCGGTTCGGGATAGGGGACCCACCTCCCGGTCCCGTCACCACGAACCCAAACACCGTCATCCCCAACAACGCTGTGATCAGGAGGAGCATGATCACAAGATACACCCATAGGGCGCATGCCACGTGGAAGCATGCCCCTATGAACCCGGCCAGGGATACCACTAGGATGATGAACCCAATTACTAGGAGCGGGGTCTGGAGGAAACTCTGGCACGTAGTGCTGTTCCTTGCCATCCAGAGCCCCGCTCCTATAATTGGAATTGAGGCAAGGAGGGAGAACAGGTTAAGGAACCCGATCACGGTGTTGCTTAATCTGTACATACCGGTGGCAGTGGCGGTTGTGGTGGTGGTTTTGGATAGGAGTGGTGGTAATGAAAAATGGGAAGGGGGCCAAGAGAAATGAGAAAAGGAGAAGAGTGAATCTCCACTTGGTTAGCTTTGGGCGGGGTATATAACACCTTTTTATATGGTAGAATACAATACAATAATGTTACATTGTTGTTGAGGGATTAAACAATTTATAAACCTTAGCTACTAAGGAAACATTCCGATTCATGGATAGGCCCTCAAATTATTTTTAATTTTTTTAACGGGTGAGTGTAATATGAATTCGAGTTTATGAACCAGGTAATGTAATATAATTTGTACGAGAAATTTTTAATTTTTTTTAAAGGGGACTATGAAAATAAAAAATAAATTTAAAAAATTAAAATAAATATTATTTATGGTAAGTTGAAACTTGTATTTATTGAGCTGGGTCCATGGGGTTTCTCATAAATCTTTAGTGGCATATATCTTCGTGCATAGTTTTCAACAAGTTTGAATGAGCTACATCCTTTTTCCAGCTCTAATCATATATTAAGTACAAGGCATTATTGCGGTTGGTTAAGAAATGATTAAAGAGCAATGCACGTTAAATAAAAATATTTCATGGACATCAAAATTATTAATCTTCAAATTCTCTAAACTAACATATTACCAACCTTTTTTTTTTATAAAAAACCTTAACCGTCTACTTATTACTGATTCATTATCTTCCAATCCTTTCTGGTTTTTTCACGATTTTCCTTCTAAATAAGCTTATAATAATTTCTTATGAACAAAAAAAAAACTTATAATTTCTTCCACGATGGCAATATGTTTCAATTTTGTTTCAGTATCTTTCAATTCTTCTTCCAATTAGTTATTACGAGATGATTGAAATGTGACTAAAATACCCCCAAGACCTTAATAAAGAGTGGGATAATTTAGAGGGCAAGAAAAGAACAGAGGAGATTAATTTAAGTGAAAATTGATTAGGTTAGGGGCAACTTTAAATGGGTCCAGAAATTGGCACATACACACACACACACACTAATAGAGTCAATAAATGTATGAATTAAGAATATTTAGATGCCCCTTTCCTTATCTTGTGCCCATATTCATATATTGATATTGATATTATTGCTTTTGCCAAATGCCTTACTTGATTCCCTTTACGGCTCCACTTGCTTTTCCCATCACTATTTTATGCGCCCCCTTTTTCTGGGTTTGGTGATTACCCTTTGTGTTAGTGTTCCTCAATGCATGGTTCATATTGTCTCTTCATTCCGAGTGAGAGAGAGAGAAGGCCCCAGAAAAATCCTGTCTGTTTAGTGTTCATATCTCAGGTCATACTAAAAAATACTCTCGGTAATATATATAATTAGACTCGTAATTATGTTTTTTTATTTGTCGATCATTAGTTGGGTATTACAGGCTATTTTCTATTTAATTTTAGTTTACTACCTTACACCTTCTTACAGCTTACAACTTTTTATAACTAATTTTACAAGAACTATCTTACAATTCGTTACAATTTTACAACTTTTACGATTGCTTACAATTTCTTACAACCTTACATCTCCTTAAAACTAAATTAGCTTTAGCTTACAGCCTTATAGTTTTTTTACAACTCCTTACAATTCTTTATAACTTTTTACAAGTCTTATTCCATTTAGTTGTAAGGAGCTTTAAGATTGTAAGGAACTCTAAGAAACTATGAGAAAAGCTGTAAAGAATTGTTAGAAACTGTAAGATAATTATAAAATTAGTTGTAAGAAGCTTTAGGACTATAAGGAGCTCTAAGAAACTGCAAGAAAAAATGTAAAGAGTTGTAAAAAGCTGTAAGATAATTATAAAGTTAGTTATAAAAAGGTATAAAAAGATATAAGTAAGCTGTAAAAAATTATTAAATTATAAATTAAAGTTAAATGAAATAAAACCTATATCATAATGCTTCCTACTTGCAAACTCTTTTTCAAACTTCTTGTAACCCTTTGTACCTACTTTTAATCATGTTAAAACACGTTAATGGAAAATAAATACTTTTATGTTAATGATACTTGTTGGGCCCAGGAGTCCAGCAAGGTGCTCAATAAGAGCCCAGTAGACCATACCCATTTTGGCCCAAGTTTAGCTAGACGGCTCACGTCCAACGAGTTTCACTTTTTAAGGTATATATGACGTAACGGTCTAATTTCAAGAATGTTCCGAGGGAGACAAAAAATATACCATGATTCTCATTTGTTAGTGCAGTCCATTTCATCATTGGATAGGATCACCAAATTGTTAAAGAGTAAAAATATGGCTTTTATAAGATTACTTTACTGGATATCAAAATGCGACAAGACTTAAATGTGAAAATGGGTCCAATATACACGTAACAAGATAAATAGTAATGAGGAGAGACTTCAACGAAGACAAAATTTGGGCAGTATCGAGAGGATTTGAACCACATCTTGGGACAGTGAACAAAAATATTGACATGACATATCACTGCCATGCTTTCCCCCAAAATAAATATGGATTCTGATTTTCTACTACCCAAAATAAGGCACATCAATTTGGGGAAAATTGCAGCAACCCAGCAAAAGATGTGCAATGCATAATTACATGATCAGCAAACAAGACTGAATTTGAAGTCCTGAATTTTACGCAGACAAGCCTGTGCTTTCTCTAGAACCACATCAACTCTGTCCCTCTCCCCCTCCTTCCTCCTCCTCATCTTCTTCTCACCGTTGTTGTCATCATTTTCATTCGTTTTCCATCTATCATCATCATCTCCCATCTTCCTTCTCTTCCTCCTCTTCATGCTTGTTGATGCTGCAAATTACACCCACTTTTTTTATTTATCACCTCATCTAAACTAATATGCTACCATATGCATTGCAACAAACATTATACCTACACAGGGTTAGTTGAAATGGTAGCGATAGAGAAGAATATAAATTCAAATTTTTGAAAGATTTTTACCGTAAACGTCCGCGACCCAAAAAAAAAAACCAAAAATTCTGAAAGACAATTTTGCAGAGACGCACCTTAGGGTGATTGATGTGGGCAAAAGTAAAATAATACTTGCTAGTGATATTCAAAGACAAAATTTAGATTTGACCCGGGAAAAGATTTAAACAGAAAAAAAGGGAAGTTTGAAGTTTCAAGAGAGAGAGGGAAGAGAATAAGGGAGGAACCTTGAGTGGTGGCAGTTGAAGCAGTGGGCAAAATAGGAGGGTCAAGAGACAACTGCTGGGATTGGAGGAGAGAGATGAAGGATTTAAGCTCAAGCTTGAGATAATCGAAGCGGTGTGGGTGTTGGGTTTCCAGCATCTCCAGCTCTTCCCTGGCTCTCTCTATCATCCTCTCCATTCTCTCTCTGGATTGGGTTGGATTGGAGGCCAAGGTGAAGAGAAGCGAAAGGAAAGACAAGAGTTTTGGAAATGCAAGAGCCAAATTAATTAAAGGTGGGAGAGAGAGAGGGGGGCGCTTGGCTCCGGGATTCAGGTGGGAAAGGAAAGACAAGAGTACATAGGACAAAATCAGAGTAGTAATAAAGAGGGAACAAAAAGGTTGTTGATTTGGGTCATTCTATTCCTTCCTTGGCCTTTGCACCCCCAACCCCCAATCCAAAAACCACCATTGACCCGTGCGGAGTATATTTGGGTTAGAAAAAGAGGGTTAGCGTCGGCCCATTTATACAATAAATACGTTTTAGATTTTTAACTCATTAAGGGTCAGTAAACAAGATTCAATTCACTTAAAATATAGCAAAATTGAGGTTTTATTAGCCACCCATCCAATTATTCTGACGTTATTCGAGCTATATACATAACTATGAAACAGAGAATTTAAAAAATAAGAAATGGAAGGCAGTACAGTCTCGATATATAGGTCTGAGTTTTCTATGTACGTTAATTATTATGCCGAACTCTTTGTATTACCATGTGTACTAATCTATAGGACTATGATAATGCCTCGTGGGGTTCATCAATCTTAGATGTCCTTAAGATAAACGTTGATGCCTCGATTGGGCAAGATGGATGGATAGGGTTGGGAGTTGTGGGACAAGATTACAACAGAGAGGTGCAAGTGGCAGCAGTGAAACGGGTACGGGCTAGATGGACGTCAATCAATACCAAGGTGAAAGCGATGTTTTTAGGGCACAGATATCAAGGAGATTCAATTATCGGAAGGTCTCTTTTGAGTCGATTGCCTCCCTTTAGTTCGAGAGACTAAACTGGTTTAACTTCTTTCTTTGAGAGTTTGATTTAGTCTTAGATGATTTATTTTTCTACAGCACTTTTATTACGTTTTGTACTTGAGATCACGTAAAGAGATATGGGAATTCAACCGCTCATCATCTTGTTAAGGTGATTCCTTTCGGGTCGAGCAGGTTTGGTTAAGAGTATGCCCCGAGCCAACCTCCAGTTATGTACTTATGGATGCTTTATCTATAAATCAATTCCTATTTTTCAAAAAACAAAAAAAAAGGACTATGATAATGCTGAGTTAAAAAAATGACACCGGTAAGCATGTGGGCTGTCCTTGTCATAATTAGGATTGCCACTATGGCCAAATTCAAAGTTGGGCTAAAACCTAACAAGTTAAAGCCCAAACACACCCATTGGAAAAAAAAACGTTGATATTTATTGACCTATATAAGCCTAAATCAAGCTTAAAAAAAAAAAAAAATAAGCCCACCAATATTTGCTTAGGAAAAATGCTTTTTTTTTAATCAAAAATAATGTTTTCTAAAAAGATGTTAAGCGTCTTCTTTCGACTAAACAATTATTATCTTATGTAATAAGTTAAAAAATAATAGTATAATTTAATAGTAGAACTGTAGTAAAACTTACACATTATGTTAAATTATAATTTTATCCATAATTTTATATATATATAAAATTATACATATGACACACTTTTTGAATAGGATTGATATGATTAGGGTATCATTTGATAATTGTCGGTGTAGCCGACGATTATTAAAACTTTGTGTTCACAATTAATCATAATTATAAAAAAAAGAGTGATTTTAAGTAACTCAAAGGATTCTTGATTCACTAACTTCTTTGTAAATCAACACAATTAGTATACTTCATACTTCCTTGTTATATAATCGTCTCAAATTTAATAAAATCATAAATACTATTTGACACTCATTTATATAGTATAATTACACTTTGTACTTATTAATTGCTATTGACCTATAGAATTCAAACGAGTCATATATAAACTATGTTCAATTCGGGTTTCACATACGGATATCCAGTTATATGTAACCCGTTAACCAATCACCATAGCTGGCATTTCGTAACCCTAGAGGACCCAAGGGGTTTCGTCATTCCTCACAAGTGTATGGCCAAGAGCCATAACCAAAGTTGTGGCTAGAAAGAAAATTAAAGTTCCAATTCACAAAGTGTTTGTCAACTAACTAATTTATCTCTCATATAAAAAGAAGACAAACAACGTCACATAGGAAAAGCAAAGTTCAACTCACTTAGTCACAAATTACAAGTGCATGAGACATTGAGACATATATCCAAATAATATCAGTAGATGAAGACCTCTCTAGATCCTTCTCCATGGAAGTGGAATTTCAAGGACAAAAAAAAAAAATCAACCCCTAGAATCATCCTCATTTCTTTATATTGTGTACTGAATTTGAAATCATCAAGTTTGAGGATATCTAACCTTTGAAAGAAAAGAAGAAAAAACACTGATTTGGGAAAAAAAAATGGCACCTACAGCAGTTTCTCTGTCTGTCTCTCATCACTACCTCCCAATATGCAAACAGCAAGACATACCAAAAGAAACCCATTTACCCAAAACACCCAACAGAGAAAACCCAACTCCTAAAATTCCCCAACTAGACCCCAAACTTATCCCCAGAAGACACCTCCTGACCTCAACTGGGCTGGGCCTGATCACAGGGGTTGGGCTGAAGCCGAACGTGGCGAACGCCGAGCAGCAGCCGAGCCCGAGGCTGTCATACTCAAGGTTCTTGAAGTACTTGGATGAGGGGGCAGTGAGGAAGGTGGACTTGGTGGAGAATGGGCAATCAGCCATTGTGGAGATTTACAACTCTGAACTGAACAAAATACAGAGGGTGAAGGTGACTTTGCCTGGGCTCCCGCCTGAGTTGGTGAGGAAGATGAGGGAGAAGAATGTGGATTTCTCAGCTTATCCTCCTGAGGTGAATGTGGGAGCTGCTGTTCTTGAGTTGCTCAGTAATCTTGCTTTTCCATTGCTCTTGCTTGGCACTTTGCTCCTGAGGTCTGGTAGTCCTACCACTCCTGGTGGCCCTGGCTTGCCTTTTGGCCTTGGAAGGTCAGTATCATCCAAACACTTGTTTTCTCATTCATTTTCAAATTTATTTGACTAAAAAGTTATAAATTTGATGAATGATCTTACAATAGCACTCGCAAAGTTTAGAAAGATCATGCCAAAATTTACACTTAGTAAGAATTAGATGGAAATCTACATAAAGACTTAGATAAACCATCCCATGCATGAAAAATACAGGAGCAAGGCCAAGTTCCAAATGGAGCCAAACACAGGGGTGACATTCGACGACGTAGCCGGGGTGGACGAAGCCAAGCAGGACTTCCAAGAGATTGTGGAGTTCCTCAAGACCCCAGAGAAGTTCGCGGCGGTGGGGGCTCGGATTCCGAAAGGAGTCCTCCTGGTGGGGCCACCTGGAACAGGGAAGACTCTGTTGGCTAAGGCCATAGCAGGGGAGGCAGGGGTACCTTTCTTCTCGCTTTCAGGTTCGGAGTTCATCGAGATGTTCGTTGGGGTTGGAGCCTCGAGGGTTCGAGACCTGTTCAACAAGGCCAAGGCCAACGCCCCATGCTTGGTGTTTATTGATGAGATTGATGCCGTGGGAAGGCAGAGAGGGACTGGCATTGGTGGTGGGAATGATGAGAGAGAACAGACTCTGAATCAGCTGTTGACCGAGATGGATGGGTTTACTGGGAATACTGGGGTTATTGTTATTGCTGCTACTAATCGGCCGGAAATTCTTGATCAGGCTTTGCTTAGGCCTGGCAGGTTTGACAGGCAGGTCAGTTCTTCATTGCTTAACCTTTTTGGATGGAATTCACTACAGTGATGGTTAAATGTGTAGGATGGGCTTACTAGGCCGCGGGTGCATTGGCTTGGCTTAGCCTAGGAATTATATTATAGACCCGGGACTAATAGCCTTGGGTGGCATCATCTGATACGGGTTGCGGGGTTAGAGGGATTTCAAAATAAAAAAGCACAAATGAAATTGGGAGGGTAATTTAGTAGATGGGTTTATAAATTCAGGTAACTGAATAATTTGTATTGACCGTGCTGATTGAGTCATTCAACCTCTTTTTGATCAATATTAATTTGATTCTTATTTTATATGGTCAATCTAACATAAATTCAGATTTTAAAAATGGAAATCTTGCCTGAGCTTCGCATTGTTCTGTTTAACCCATTTGGAGGAAATTAAGTTTCTTATGGTTGGCAGCTAAGTAAATGGTTATAATTGCAGGTGACAGTTGGACTACCAGATGTAAAGGGAAGAGAAGAAATATTGAAGGTGCACAGCAACAACAAGAAGCTAGACAAGGATGTATCTTTGAGTGTCATAGCCATGAGAACTCCTGGGTTCAGTGGAGCAGATTTGGCTAACCTCATGAATGAAGCGGCCATTCTTGCTGGTCGGAGAGGCAAAAACAAGATTACAGCTAAAGAGATCGATGATGCAATTGATCGCATTGTGGCAGGAATGGAAGGAACCAAGATGACTGATGGCAAAAACAAGATACTAGTGGCTTACCATGAGATTGGTCATGCTGTTTGCGCGTAAGTAAATTCACTAAACTTGCATTAAACAGAATCTTAACCTGCATTAAACAGAATCCTAACCTGCATATGCACATAGTCGCATAAGTATATGTCTAAATATGTCGGTTGATTTTGAACATTAGGTTAGACGCGTGCTTAAATTTCACTTGTGTGGTCTGCAGGACCCTTACTCCAGGGCATGATCCAGTACAGAAAGTGACATTGATCCCAAGGGGCCAAGCCCGAGGTCTTACATGGTTCATGCCAAAGGAAGACCCATCCTTGCTCACAAAGAAACAGCTCTTTGCCAGAATAGTTGGTGGTCTCGGAGGAAGGGCTGCAGAAGAAGTTATCTTTGGTGAACCTGAGATCACTACAGGTGCAGCTGGTGACTTGCAGCAAATTACTCAAATTGCCAAACAGGTGTGTATTGAACAACATTGCAATTATAAATATGTTTGTGCTTAGATTCAGCAAAACTACTCAATATCCAATTGTCTTTTACTGAAATGGCTTGAGATCAATGCCCATTGACAACAAAGACAGAAGGGGCACGACGATTATCAGTATTAGTTCCATTTTCTTGGCTAACTTATCGGACAAGGTGGCAACAAACTTGAGCAAGGCCAAATTTGGACTACCCAAACCCAAATCTGATCTAATCTGAATATTCAACAACCCCTTCTAACCCGATTCCAAATTAATCCAACACAAATATAAATGACTGATCATGTCGATTTCCTGTTCTTTACAGATGGTGACGATGTTTGGAATGTCAGAGCTTGGACCATGGGCACTAACCGATCCAGCAGTGCAACAAAGCGATGTGGTTCTAAGGATGTTAGCCAGGAATCAGATGTCAGAAAAGCTGGCAGAGGACATAGATGCAGCAGTGAGGCACATAATTGACAAGGCTTATGAAGTTGCAACGCAACACATCAGAAATCACAGGGATGCAATCGATAAGCTGGTGGATGTTTTGCTCGAGAGAGAGACCCTCACAGGAGACGAGTTCAGGGCCATCCTCTCTGAATTTGTCGATATCTCTGGGTACGATTCTACCAGCAGGACTCCTGTCCGCCAACTGATTAGTGCTTAGAGTTACACACTGAGGCAGTGTAGTGTATATATGTACAGTCAGAATCATCACAGATTATGTGCAATATAGAAGAAGATAAGCATATGATGTGAGAAGTTCATAGCATATATATTCTTCTCAAGTTGTTCCATTTCTGAAAAGTTGTTAAGATTCTGAAAAATCAAGTTAATTTTCTCATGAACTTACAGCACAGTTTTATGCTAATTTCTTCTCTTGAACCCTTAAAGATGCAAAAGGCATGATCAAATACTCCACAATATACATTGGTTACCAAAAGTTGCATAATGCAAATCATCTTCTATCTATATTACAACAGTTTAAAAGTTTTTCTTATAATCAAGAGGATAGCTTAATAAATTATAAAATGAGCAAGAGTTGTATATATTTTTAATCTTTATTTATATCTTCATAAAAACGGTTTTTATTGAAATTGAAAAATATATTCAAGATTACTCTTAATATTGATTCGTAAATTAAGAAATTATTTTAGGATGAATTATTACTCACATCAATATTTGTACAAAGTTATCATATAAAATTCTTATTTTTCAATAGCATTCTAATATAATCTCATTTTTAAAATTTTATTTTAAAAAAAAGGTGTCACCAAATATTTTTTATATTATATTTTTGGCTGAGTCACCATCTTGGTGTACATGCCAAATTAATTTTTCCAAAGGAAATTTTCTAAAGACAGTTGGCCAACATGAGGACATGAATGTTACTACTCACTACAGGGGAAATTTTAAAAAAAAACAAAAAACAAAAAATGGGCCCCATTTGTGGGCGGCTGGACGCAGGGAAAAATTAATTAAACTTGATAAAACGCGTCGCATTTGGCCACTCCCTTTTCTCCAGTCTACTGTACTACTACGACTTCGGACTCTGAAGATTTCATTTCACCCAAACATCACACCAGCCCGAAATACTCGACCCTCTCACTTTCTCTCTCTAAGTCGGACACTCACTGTGTCTCTCTCTCTCAAATCCGAACTCCAATCCTACCCCCTCTCTCTCTCTCTCTTCAATGGACGAGGAGAAGGCGGGGCCATCGGCGGCGGGGAAGCCGGCGGAGGACGACCAACCGGAGGTGTCGGTGGAGAAGCTCTTTGCGGAGAAGAGAGTGCCGCCGTGGAAGAAGCAGCTCACTGTAAGAGCTTTCGCCATCAGCTTCGTTTTGAGCATCCTCTTCACCTTCATAGTAATGAAGCTCAATCTCACGACCGGGGTTATCCCCTCCCTCAATGTGTCCGCCGGCCTCCTCGGATTCTTCTTCGTCAAGAGCTGGACGAAGTTGCTCGATAAATTCGACCTCCTCAAGCAGCCTTTCACTCGCCAGGAGAACACCGTTATTCAGACCTGCGTCGTCGCCTCCGCCGGAATCGCCTTCTCCGGTCAGTCCGCGATTTCAATTTCTGACAATTTTCAAGTTATTTTGTGAAATTGTTGATTTTATTCGAGTTATCTCTCTCTGCTGAATTCATGAATTTTAAACTCATGATAAAACCGGAATTAACCAATTTTTTTCTTTGACTGATTTGATTTGTTCAAGTATTGCTATGTTGAGATGTTAAAGTTTCTTCAGGAAATGGCTCCTGGGAGGGGGATTTATTGATTTCTGAGGCTTAAGTTTATGCGGAAACAAAGCAAAATTGAGAATTTCGGGACAAGAGAAAGATAAGGAATAAGACAGAGAGAGATTCAGAAACATACTATCTATGACAAAAAAGAGGGTAGGCACGAAAGTTTTACGTAGGTAGAAATGGATTTGTCGTTTAGTTTGAGGCTAAGAGTGCGTGGGGGATCACCCATAATCCTCCATTCTTGCGCCAATTAATTAATTATTATTATTTTTATTCCTAATTGTTAATTACTTATTGTCCTTTTCAGTGAGAAAAGATCAAGCTTTGATTCAAATAATTGTAGGAAATAGGGATCATTAGCTGGTTGATCCCTTATGATTGAGGATCCGTGAAAGGTGGCGTTAGCTGGAGTGCAACGAACGTTCTAGGTGTGTATAGGAGATGGAAAGATAGAGAGAGAGGGGAATTTTGAAAAAGGGGGTGGGGTAGGGTGAATGGTTTACCCTAGGAATTAGCATTTTGAGATGAAGGGGGGTTGTGACCCTAGGATTTAGCAATTTAACTTGATAGAGATGAATTTGACATTTGGGTGGATCCCTTCTACAGTTCAATCAACATATATAGATAACAATTACAAGGGATTTTAGTTTCAATTGTAATAAAAATTTTAATAATAGATGTATGGTTTGGTTTAGAAATGAAATGTTGAAAACTAGTTTATGAATTTAGATATCAATCAAATGATGCTTCGTAAGGATCCTTGTTAATAAAGACAACTTGTGAAAAAATGAGCAGTGTTGTACCACCCTTACTTAGAGAACTATATGACTAATATGAACATGTACAAACTGGGTTTACCATAGGTTTAAATTTTAAATTTGGAAGTAGACGGTGGTGTGAGGCATGGCTTATCCACTTGTATATATAGTAGGTTGTAGTAGTGGGCTGTGGCATTTATTCTAGCTAGACATCTTGAATCAACAGAATTGATTACTCAGTTGGCGGATGCCTTCTTTATTGTTGTTGGTGAATTTTCAGTTATGTGGACCCAATTTAGAAAGAACATTAGGAATCTTTCTGAGATTAGTAGTGGTAAGATAGCGCACACTAAATGATTGTGGTTACCATACTTCACATTTTGATGGGGACAAATTGATGTAAGACTTCTTAACAAATGATGGTAGTCATTATCGTTCATATCCATGTATAAGAAAAAGATGGCATGAATGAGAAAAAGATTATGGCTGCATTAATTTGAAAAGATAATCTTGCTGCACCAATCCAAGGGGTTCTATCGACTGCCAGAAGTATATAAAGAACTTGCGAGTTTACTACTTAGCTGGCCGTTTGCCTTTCTTTTCTATTTGTGGAAAATACTCTGGGGAGTTAAAACCACTGGAGAGGAGAGTGACTAATGTTAGTACATGAAAGTGTGAATCGATTAATCAGACATAATTGCAGAAGGCTGTCAGAGATACCCAAGAATATTTGTTTGTTTCTTCATCTTAAAACTTCAGTTTTTGTCATAAGATCTATAGATCAACATAGTGATTTTGTCAGAGAAAGGTGTTCTGGGTTTCAGTGTGCTGTTATAAGTGCTGGGACTCATCCTGAAGAACAATATAGACTGTCAGCTTTGTGATATAGCTGCAGAAAAAGAAAAATCTCTTCCTTGATTTAGATAACCACTGTGAGCAATTACATGGTTATGTCTAGTGTGGCAATGATAGCCTTAAATTGCTAGGAAATCGTTGGAAATGGTATGCAATGAAACTCAAAGAGGTAACGATTGCTCAGTGGTCACATGGGGAAAGAGAGGGTTTTCAATTGAGTATATGGACAATTGCTCTTACTAGTATTCCTCGGCTACTCCTTTTTCAATACAAAGATTTAATGTCCATCGTAGAAACTTGAAATCTCATGTTTTGAGTTGTAAACTCGATATCATGACTGTACCTTCTCTGTAAAACTGTATGTTGCACTCTACATTCTTAGTGATTATGATATGGAATTTGCTACTAATTTCTGCGGTTCTTTTCTCTTTGATCTTTTCTCTTTGACTTGCACCTGCATCGTTCTTTTTATAAAAAAATCAAATACTTTCTGGTTTGCTTCATCATCAATTATTGGAGTACCTCGGACGTTTGGAGACAGGTTTAATAATATGTGCAAAGAATACAATAACTACTGCATGTTCTTTCATATGATCCTCTGGATCAAGATTAGTGGCATTTCTCATACTTAAAACAATTGAATCAGACATTTGTGTTTAAAACAATTAGTCACCTTGTCTGGCTTTGTCTATCCTTTTATTTCAAGGTTGTGTAATCATTTTGTTGTGCTTTGAAGCACCAGTGCTGCTGAAAGTCTTGGCTATATCATTACAGTTGTTCATATTTCTTCCACTGCACATATGCATACCTCTCCTATGTTGTGTATGTATGCACTTATTCAACATTATTAAACAGGAGGTTTTGGCAGTTACATTTTTGGCATGAGTTCAAAAGTTGCCAAGCGGGAGACAAATACTTGGGATTGAACGTCAAGGACCCTGATTTGGGATGGATAATTGGATTTCTCTTTGTTGTTAGCTTTCTTGGTTTGTTTTCGGTTGTACCCTTGCGAAAGGTGTGTTTTCTGTTCATCTAATCTCTATTAATCTATTTTGGTGTGTCTTATCCATCTCTATTGATCTCTTATAGTCTCTATTCATCTATTTTGTCTGTCATAATCATGAACTTGCCCAAGCTGATTAATATCCAGATGCCAATTTGGACTTCTAGGTTTACTTTGCTCCTTGGGATGAAGAAATATTGTTTGATAGGTTCCTAACTGTGGAGATGGGGAAGAATGTCTTATAGAAATTTAAATCTGCCACTAATATGCAAAGTTATAGTTTTCCTCTGTTGCTTCTTAGCCCTTTCGGTTTCTTCAGTATAGATATTTATTCAATTTCTTTTCTCTAGATCCATCTTGTGTCAACTCACCTCTTCAGTCCTTCCTGAAATTTGTGTTGGGATTAGAGCATCAGCAAGGGATTCTGGTGTTTGATATTTCCTTTGCTGTATGACATTTTACCTCTTATTCTCGCATAAAAGAACAAGTATAACCATTAGAAAGAGTAACTCTATGGAGAAAATGGGGAATAAGGTTTCCGTACTTCTTTCATTTATCATGTTCCACTACTCTCCAAAGTTTATCGCTACTTTCTGGCCCTAAAATTTGATTGGTGGTGATTGGTGATTTGGTGGTCACTATTTTGTTCTTACACCCCACCCCCTCCTTCCTCAAGAACTGTGGGAGTAAGCCATCCTTTCCGAGCACCCCTTTTCTTTTCTTTCTTTTTTTTGGGGTGTATATGCTGTAGTTCTGCAAATGCTGTCTTGTTATTCTGAAGCCTCTATGGGAATTTCTTCAAATTGTTTTTTGTTGTCTTGCAGATCATGATTATTGATTTCAAACTTATTTATCCAAGTGGCACTGCTACTGCCCACCTAATCAACAGCTTCCACACCCCGAAGGGTGCTAAATTAGCCAAGTAAGGAGATAACATGCTTCGCTTCATTGTGTATTTTGCAAGTCAAATTAATACACGTAGGCCGTCACACTTTTTCAGCTTCTTATTCCTTTAAATTTATTATAGGAAGCAGGTGAAGGCACTGGGTAGATTTTTCTCATTCAGCTTCCTGTGGGGATTCTTCCAGTGGTTCTTCACAGGGGATGGTAACTGTGGGTTTGCAAACTTTCCCACATTTGGTCTAAAAGCCTATGCAAACAGGTATCTATATGAAACTCATTTGCCCTTTTCCTGGCCCCCTGACCTTGGAGCCACTCGGATTGACAATTTATTTCTTCGCATGGATTGACAGATCCATTGTATAACGAACAGGTTTTGCTCAACAATGTTTGTTGCGAGTGCCTAGAATATATATTTTCAGTCAAGAAGTTAGGGAGAATTAATATAGTACGCATTTATAGAATGGTACAAGTCAACTCCACATGTTTGAAATCGGTAATCCACAGCTTTTCGCATGGTGTCAGGTCTTTTAACAGATTTCACCCATATTAGCCATGTATCAACCAACTCGAGTGAATATTTCCCAAGTGGCAAGTGAAAAAGAATCTTCTCCACACTGCTGACTTACAATATTTATAATCAATCTGGAAGGCTTGCAAGTTCGCATAGTTCAAGGCTAAATCTTTGAGCACTGACTAGTTAGTAGTTAGTATCTTTCCTAGTCTTGACCTGACATATGGTATCTTCTCTTTTAATGTAAATACAGGTTTTACTTTGATTTCTCAACAACTTATGTAGGTGTTGGGATGATATGCCCTTATCTTGTTAACGTATCTTTGCTAGTTGGAGCAGTCATATCGTGGGGTATCATGTGGCCCCTTATAGCTACTAAGAAGGGAAAATGGTATGCTGCAAATCTTGATGACAATGACCTTCAAGGTCTGGAAGGTTACAAGGTAAGTTTGAAGTTCTGCTAAAAATTATAATGCACTAAGTGTCGTCGGGATACTATATTTTCTCTCTTCTTTCAGGTTTTCATAGCCATAGCCATTATCCTTGGTGATGGATTGTACAATTTCATCAAGATTTTTGCCGCACCATTGTTGGCTTATACACAAAACTTCGCACAACGGATCTGGGTGCTACTGATGGCAGCTCCATCTCTGAGGACTCTTCATCCCAATCATTTGATGATCAAATCAGAACTGAAAAGTTTTTGAAGGACCAAATCCCAAACTGGGTTGCTTTTGGTGGCTATGTTACCATAGCAACCATATCCATCATCACACTCCCCACATAATCCACCAGCTCAAGTGGTACCATGTCCTAGTCATGTACATTGTTGCTCCAGTTTTGGCATTCTGTAATGCCTTTGGGTCCAGTCTCACTGACTGGTCCTTGGCCTCAACTTATGGGAAGTTGGCCATCTTCATTATTGGTGCGTGGGCAGGTGGCTCTCATGGTGGAATTGTTGCGGGACTAGCTGCGTGTGGAGTCATGATGAACATTGTTTCTACAGCTTCTGACCTTTCCCAAGACTTCAAAACAGGGTATATGACGTTAGCTTCACCCCGGTCAATGTTTGTGAGTCAAATAGTAGGCACTGCGATGGGATGCATTATCTCTCCATGTGTCTTCTGGCTTTTCTACAAAGCCTACCCGGATTTTGGAGAATCAAACTCCCAATACAAAGCTCCATTTGCTTCTATTTATCGGAGCATTGCGCTTCTGGGGATTGAGGGATTCGACTCATTGCCGAAGAATTGCCTCACGTTATGCTACATATTTTTCGGTGCAGCCATGTTTGTGAATGGCATCAGAGACTGTGTTGGGAGGTGGGCAAAGTTTATTCCGATCCCAATGGCTATGGCCATACCTTTCTACCTGGGAGGCTACTTTGCAATCGACATGTGCGTTGGTAGTTTGATACTCTTCGTGTGGCGGTGGAGGAACAAGGTCCAGGCGGATGCATATGCTCCTGCAGTTGCTTCTGGGTTGATTTGTGGGGATGGAATATGGACGTTGCCAAGTTCAATACTCGCTTTAGCCGGTGTCAGACCACCCATCTGCATGAAGTTCGTTCCACGTAAGTAAGCAAGCCTAACAGAAAAAAGTTTCTTGGGCATATCTAACTTCATTTTATCCAGCATGGACTGAAAAGGTAAATCTTCATTTTCAGATTCATAGTTACAGTATTGTAGATTCTTGGTATTTCAAATCTGGAAATGCAGTTAATGTGAGATCTCTCTCTCTCTCTCTGTTACCCAACTTTACACGGGTTTTCTGTATATATGGTGATAACTTATTTGAACACTATCAATTGTTTTCTTAGGCATCTGAACTCCTTATATTCAACATGGACTCAAAAGAGTTCAATTAGCCTGTTAGTTTGTCATGCGCAGTGCAGCTGTTTGATGTTTAGTTGAAGGATATAGGGCAGCTTGAGCTCGATTGACCTGTTTGGTTTAGCTGTTAGTTGCCAGAGAAAGTACATATCTACGATACATTAGACACAGATACACCTACACAAATAATAGCATACCTACACAAACAATGCATATGCTAATTTCGCAAACTGAAATCAGAATAATGATACCGGTTTTTCAATAAAGACGAAAATTTTGAGCTTTATTTGGTATGAAAAATAAGAGTATTATGTATTGCATGATGAATCATTATTTTTGTAGTACATAAAATCTACAAAGTATTTGGCTTTGGTATCTTCTCAAATAAAGCGAACTCTAAATGTTGTCGTAGTACATGTAGTGTACAACGCGCTCGGCTATGGTACTTTTTTTCTTTTGGGGGTTGGTGAGGGAGGGAAAGACATTATTTTCATTTCATTTCCACTATTTGATTGTATTTTTTATTTTTTATTTATTTTAGAACGTTAAGCAGGTCCATCTTCTAGACCCTTTTCAGGAGAAGTTTAAAGGGTGACTAGGTAAGAGGAGGGGATGTGTGAAAGTCTATCCGTTATTTCCCACAAAGGAAATTGTTTTCCCAGAATCGAACCTGGGAGAGAATAAAGTGAGTGGCCATTGCATGGACTATATTTGATTATATCTGTTTCAAGGATGGTTCCGGATGGCCATATGTCATCTCGATCGATCAAACAAAATCTTGCTGATTTTATGCCACTTGTAAAGAAGACGAGAACAATACCTGGCTGATTGATTCAGCAACAATAATGGAAGCAATAGCAAATATGAGAGTATACGAATGTAATGAACAAACTCAAATTACACAACTTGACCAGGTGGGAAGTCCGACAATCGGGCCCATATCTCACCATCTCTGTCCCACAAGTTCAAAAGTGAAACGCATTATTGGTGGATTCTGTCAACGTCAAGTTTATAAACTTAATGTCTATATATAACACATTTGGAGTATCACCTTTTGGAAAACTTGATTTAAGTTAATAATACCCCCTCTTCTTCGACAAAATAAAAAAAAATTATGAAAACCACAACAATGTAATTAAGGCTACAGGTAAATTATATATATACAACAAATATCTTCGTTTGGTCATTTTAGACATCTAAATTCAAGTTCAAATCTATACTCTGAATGTTCCACCGTCAAGTAAGATTTGAGGAAGGATTTGATGTATGAGCTGTATCCTTGAATTACGATATTACAAATACATCGATTTTATTAGACTCTAAATATAAAAATTATTGATTACCTACCACTCCACATAAATAAAGCGGAAACATTTTATTTCAATCCAGTATAATTAAAACTATAAAAATATCGACACAACTAGTTTCAAATATATTGAATGATGACACAGAGGAGAGTACATAGATAGAAGCCCTAAATTCTAGAAAATTTCCACTTGTCCATGAGTAGATGGGAAGAGTTATGGCAATTTGGTACAATCCGATATATCCTTATTGATTCACTATTATTACTTCAACGACCACAACAACCTAATGAAGTCCACATACCCATTTATTAATGTAATCCTAACGACCTCTCCAAGCAAACACTGAGCATGAATTTTTGTGCGGTAAATTTTACCAAATTAATCCATTTTTCTTTCAAAGTATTGCTCCTTTTCTTTTACAGCATTGATGATACATATCTGCTTTTTAATTGAAGCCATGTTGCCTTTTCTTTCTTTCTTTTTTTTTTTTTTTACAAAAAGAATCCCATAAGTCACTACATTATGACTAATCCACAAGTTTTTTGATGGACCTTTATCTCGGGATTAACATATACTCCCTCTATTTCGCAATATATTAATTATTTTTTTTATTTTACAATATCCGACACTTTATAATCTCAATAAAATATTACTACTTTTGTCGCTTTACAATCTCGGGAAAAAGCAACGTTGATGAACATTTGATAAATAAAAAGTAGATATGTATCATCAACGTTGTAAAACAAAAGGAGCAACACATTTTTTTTTTTTTTGGACAAATTCAATATTATTACCAAGTGTTGCTTTTTCTTTCTTTTTTTAGACAAAAAAGAATCCTATAAGTCACTACACTATGACTAATCCAAAATTTTCTGATATATCCACTCCCTTTATTTTATAATATATGTCATTTTAATTATTTTTTTATTTTACAATATCTTTCGCTTTATAATCTCAATGACATATTATTAACTAATTTACCAATTTTGTTACTTTTTTTCTTTTTTTCATTTCTAATGAAATATTGGAACAATTTGATCTTTTAATATAAATTTATCATAAACTTTGCGTTTTTTTATATTCCCTTACACTCCAAAAAGGATACATATTATAAAATGAAGGAGGTATTTGCATCGACAACCATTGTATATAATCTATATTAACATTAATATCTCTATTATTTTAAATTTAGGGGTAACACCGATGTATGGATCGTTATTTATATTGATATGATGACTACTGTATTTACATTCATTTTGCATTGCTTTCTTTCACTTTCACTTTCACTTTCACCTGGCTACATATAAAACGCTACAAAATCATAAATCTCCAACTCGCCAACTAAACAGATGTGACCAAACATTTAAAACAAAAAAAAAACAAAATGATATATATCTTGCTAAAAAAAATGATATTCAATCATATTATAATGAAGTTATTACAACTTATAAATTGTGTAAAACAATTTTTTTATTCATAATTTTTTACAACTATAAAATCACGTGTCTTCGCTGATAAGTTGATCTGATTATGATATCATTTTATTCTTGTTGACGAGTAATCGACATATACTAAAACTTTATACTTCATAACCAAACATAATTATTAAAAATTTGGTGATATAAAACCTTATAATATATATATTTAAATTAAAATAAGATATTTAATAGGTATTTTGATACAAGATATATGTCATAAAAAAACATAAGCAAAATTAGAAATACTGAATTTTGCTTAAAATGGGAATGACTAACCGAAATTAATGGACTGGACAGTCAATTGACCTGAACAAATAAAAGTTTATTCAACTCAAAAGTACGAGTTTGCTATCTGCAAGCGATAGCTGTCGTTAAGGTACTTCAATCCAATGAAAAGCACTGTATCCAAGTAAGCCAAGCCAAAGAAGAAAAAGAGGGAATGAGAAAAGTATGCTTTGGCTTTTTTTTTTTTTTTTTCTTATTCTTTGGCTTTATTCATATACATCATTTGATGTGTAATTAAAACAAGAGTGGTTGACACTTAATTACCTATGTTAATGATGAAAAAGAAAAAAAATCTTCAGATCTTATAAATAATAAATTAGTATTCTGATATATTATTTTTTAACAGTTTATTACTCTTAAGATTCTAAAAATAGAATAAATTTAAATAATTTATTATTTACGAGTATCTGATTCACCTTTTTAATAATTTATTGATATCACAGTGTAGCAAAGTATCAGTATCTCTTAAAAGAATTATTAATTGAGGAAAGATACATGCATGTGTATATATTTAGAAAGGGAATGGGACTGAGAGGGGATGGGGAAATAAATATTTATGACGATGCCGCGGAGTATATTAGATGAGCATAGTATTTTTTTAAAATAAAAAATATATATATAATCCATGATTTGATATTATAGATGGAATAGCAGTATAGTAACTATGTGATATATGTAAGTTAGAGAATTTAAGTCAATTATTTTCATGTTAACAATATGATTTAATTTTAAAGAGAGAAGAAGGTAAATTTAACAATATTTACATAATTAACCGACCTTAAGAATAAAAACGTACAAACTCTTTTACCCATTTACTCGTTACCCTACGACTATGAATGTCCTTTTGATCTTAGCATTCATACCACGCTGATATGGTATTTACTACTTAATTGTTGGGTCTCAATGTAGAGACGTAGTCTCAGTTGGTGCATGGACATGGCTTATAAAAAGGCATTTAATTTCCCCAAATTCCTACGCTATTGCTTGTACGTAATATATATCGAACCAACCCCTTCTTCCGCCCCTAAAACAAGAAAATACTTGACAAAATATTTTTCATCATTTTGATTGATCAAAGCCACACACTTTACATATATCCATAATAATATCATCATCATCAGATCACTGTCATCTTCTTCGATCGTCTGATTCTACGCTGTTGATGATGATGATGGATTTGCTCAAACATTTTCCTCCAAACTCACCCCCTCTTACCCCCATAAACTTCTTAGAGAGAGCAGCAACTGCGTATAGCGACTGCCCTTCCATTGTCTACAACGCCACCTCCGCCACCTGGGAGGAGACCCACCGACGGTGCGTCCAGGCGGCATCGTCCATAGCCTCCCTCGGCATCAAGCGGGGGACGTCGTTTCCGTCGTAGCCCCCAACGTCCCCGCCATGTACGAGCTCCACTTTTCAGTACCCATGGCGGGGGCTGTCCTCAACACCATCAACACCCGCCTGGACCCCCGCACCCTCTCCGTCCTCCTCCGCCACAGCGAGTCCAAGCTTGTCTTCGTGGACCACCTCCTCCGGCCCCTCCTCCTCCAGGCACTCTCTCTCTTTCCCCCGGCACCCGCCGCCCCCTCCTCGTCCTCATCAAGGACGACGATGGGGTTGACCCGGCAGGAATTGCTGCCCTCAATGGAGCGGCAGTCCCTGCTGTTGATTTTGTTGGGGAGTATAAGGAGCTCGTGGATGGAGGAGACCCGAGGTTTGAGTGGGTCCGCCCTAAGAGCGAGTGGGACCCACTCGCTCTGAACTACACTTCCGGCACAACCAACTCTCCTAAAGGAGTGGTGCTGAGTCATAGAGGGTACTTCATCCTAGCCGTTGATACCCTCCTCGATTGGTCGGTTCCCAAACAACCAATCTGCTTGTGGACCCTACCGATGTTCCACGCCAACGGGTGGAGCCTCACCTGGGGATGGCGGCGGTGGGGGCCACCAATGTCTGTCTTAGGAAATTCGACGCCCCGACCATCTACCGGGCCATTAGGGAGCACCAGGTGACTCACATGTGCGGTGCTCCCGTGGTGCTTAACATGTTGGCTAACATGCCAAACGCTAAGCCCTTGGAAAACCAGGTCAACATCCTGACCGCAGGGGCTCCACCGCCGGCCTCCGTCCTCTTCAGGACGGAGTCCCTTGGGTTCGTGGTCAGCCACGGGTACGGGCTGACTGAGACCGGGGGCTCGTGGTGTCCTCGGCTTGGAGGTCCAAGTGGGACAGCCTCCCTGCCGAGGACCGTGCCAGGCTCAAGGCCAGGCAAGGAGTGGGGTCTCTAGGGATGACTGAGGTGGACGTATTGGACCCCAGGACTGGTCGACCCGTGAGAAGAGACGGGTCCACCCTAGGGAAGTTGTGCTGAGAGGGGGAGCGTCATGCTAGGGTACTTGAAGGACCCGGAAGGAACATCCAAGTCCATGACCCGAACCGGATGGTTCCGGACAGGAGACGTGGGGGTGATGCACCCGGATGGGTACTTGGAGATCAAGGACAGGCTCAAGGACATAATCATAAGTGGGGGAGAATATAAGCAGTGTGGAGGTGGAGGCGGTGCTGTACACCCACCCTGCGGTGAATGAGGCGGCGGTGGTGGCTCGGCCCCATGAGTTCTGGGGAGACCCCTGCGCCTTCCTCAGCCTCAAGAAGGATCACAAGGCCGGAGCCGTGACGGAGCACGAGGTGATTGAGTATTGTAGAGAGAGAATGGCGCATTACATGGTGCCTAAGACGGTGGTTTTCGAGGAGGAGCTGCCCAAGACTTCCACCGGTAAGATCCAGAAGTTTCTATTGAGGGAAATGGCTAAGGCTATGGGCCCCATCAAGACTGCTTCACTTGAAAATAATACTAAGATTAGGGCTTAATTCATTCCAAAAAATTAAAATCGTAATTCTGTTTGTTTAATTACATATATATATATATGCCTACGCCGTAATAAATATTAATGTTGCTATAAATTGTTTGTAAGTGTATTATAATTTCACGTAACAATTAATGTTTTATATATATGTTAATTAGAGTGTTTGGTGTAAGTTGATATTAAAAATTAATGTTGTGTCAGTAGCTACTTGCTGGCTAAGTCACCAATGCTGCAGCAACAAACAAAGTGAAGACAAAGTACATTTCTTCTATTCCTTTATTAGGAATTGTTTGTTAGGTGGGAAAATTTAAGTTGCCACAATGAATTCGTACTCTAGTCATAATATGTTGAATTTGAAAATATCACATACAAAAATAATAAAATTTAATTACCGTATTATAATATCATGTACGTATCATCAGTTAAAATCACTATCACTATCAGTCTACCGTCACCTTTACTGTATGTCTTATTTTATGGTTGAAAAAATTCAGATGTAGATGGGTTTACTCCTGCTGCAAATATTTTTACAATAAGAAAAGATATTGATTTCAATAGAGACGAATAATATATATATATAAAATAATAAAATACATACTACATCTCCTAAAGCTATATTATTAAATTAATTTTTATAAACAAATTTCTCATATTAAGTAGTAGTATAATTAAATAAAGATAAAGTGGGAATTTTGTTTTAAACTTAATATAAAAGGCCAAAAAGGTGAATAATTTCATGAGACAAAAGAAATAGTAAAAATAAAGTGGGATTTTGTTTTAAACATAATATTAAGGGCCAAAGTGTGTGATCTTTAATAGTAACCGAATTGTTTCCATAATTCAATATCCTTTCGCATGTATTTGTAATGACTTCTATTTCAATATTGCGTGTAGGAATGCAACAAAAGTTAATATTATTAATGTCTGATTCAAAAAATTTGTATTTTATTTTCGAGCAATAATTAATATTGTATAGGAAATTATTGACATTTTATTACCTTTTAATATCTACAAATAATATCTCACAGTATCGTAATATAGTATTAACATGAATTTTACTAGTAAAGTTTTCATAAAATAGGACCTTACACAATCAATAATTTGAGTCGCTTGACTTGATTCTCCTACTATGGATGGCAAATGCTTAGTATTCCGGCTCATCCAAGAAGAAATATTACGAATCAAAAAATACATCGACTGAATTAAAGGTCGAAATGTGAACTTGGCCCATTTAGACTTGAGCTTACTTCAACATAATTTTACTTATTGGAACTTGGCTCATCTTGTAAGAAAATCAAACTCAGGCTAGTTTTTAGTTTAACTAAAGGTATATCACTTTTGAACTGCGAGCATTTAAACCTCCAAACAAGTGATGCCTTTTTGAGATTCGATTTGTATTCTCTTCCGTAACGAGGTGAAGTCATTATCATATGAATTAACACCCTGGGTTTGTTGGTAAACTTCAGTATAGTTGGATCTTGAGGATCATAGTCATAGATGGTGGTCATTATGCTTTCACACAAGCTTCATTGGGCTTGATGGTCATGGAATGATTTTATGGGCCGGGCTAAGAACAGATTGTTGGGCTTTTTAAAAATTTTTGGTTTTTGTTCACATCATAAAATGGCCATAATATCAATTTTTCCTTAACTGTTTTACTAGTCTTTGTGATTTTATTTTATTTTTTTCAAAAGAAAGGTTTTACTTGTGTTAGATTTTGTGATTGATTATGAAACTCATCCAACAAAGTATAAAAAGACAAATTAAATACACTTTCATTGTTGTTTCTTCCCACCCTTTTCCTCGTCAATAACTTCTTTCCCATCAATGACACCAAACCTTTTCTTTGTCCGCTTGTTCAAGAAATTGTCCCCAATTATATTGCTACAACCACAACATTTTTTATCATGGTACTACTTTCGTGAGATTTAGGGACATTCATACGTATGTAACTTTATATTTACAAGTATTGTTGCCTACCAAAACATCTTATACGCACATGTGAATATCTGCTTCCTCATCATATGTCAACATATAGTTAGATGAGTAGAAAAATAAGGGTTTTGTGGGTCTATTCTCTCTATTTCTCTGTCCTAAAAGTATAAAATTCTATGCTGACTCCAAAAAATTCAATACTAATTTCACACTTGTACCGTTATCCTATAAATACAATTTATATGATATGAAAATTGACACGTTTGGTCACTTTGACATTGAATTATTGAAGTAACATAACGTCTTGAGATTCTATACGATATGTATGATACGATATGCCCATACTCGATGAAAACTCTCAACTCAGAGACATTTTATGGTAGTACAATTGATGCCCTTAAAAGAGAGAGATAAAGCACATAGCTAGAAACTATTACATGAATTTTATTTTGAGGACATCTTCATGGATGAACATAATGATTCACATGCATGGTTATACTAGTAAGGGTACTGTAACCTAAATTGATCCAATTAAAGCCGACTTGCTCTTGAAGGTCCCAAAGCCTTGGCTATTTCTCTCAGCACAAACTTCTGTATCTTCCCCGTCGATGTCTTGGGCAGCTCTTCCTTGAACACCACCGTCTTCGGCACCATGTAATGCGCCATTCTCTCTCTACAAAACTCTATTATTTCCCTCTCCGTCGGCCTCTTCTTCACCCCCTCCTTCAAGCTCACGAATGCACACGGCGTCTCCCCCAGTACTCGTCCGGCCGGGCCACCACCGACGCTTCCATCACCCCCGGGAACCCGTAAAGCACCGATTCGATCTCAACGCTGCTTATGTTCTCTCCCCGCTTATGATTATGTCCTTGGATCGATCCTTGATTTCTAAATACCCATCTGGGTAAACCACCCCCACATCCCCTGTTTTGAACCACCCGTCTTCTCCCATACATTTTGATGTCGCTTCGGGGTCTTTGAGATACCCCAGCATCAGGAACCCCCTCGGAGGACGATTTCTCCGACGGATTTTCCGTCTCGTTTGACGGGTTTGGAGGTATCCGGGTCGATTATGTCGACTTCTGCGGCGGCCATCGTTCGGACCCCTTGTCGGGCTTTGAGTTTGGCCCGTTCTGAGGGGGAGATTGTCCCACTCTGGCTTCCACTCGCAGGAGACGACTAATCCGCCGGTTTCAGTGAGGCCGTAGCCGTGGCAGACCATGAATCCGAGATCCTCTGTTCGGCGGAGCACGGCGGCAGGGGGCGGAGCTCCCGCGGTCAGGATTTGGACAGGGTGGGAGAGAGGGGTAGCGTTGGGGAGGTTGGAGAGCATGTTGAGGACCACCGGAGCTCCGCACAAGTGGGTGACCTTGTGGCGGTTGATAGCGGCGTAGATGGTGGCGGCGTCGAATTTCCGCAGGCAGACGTTGGTGGCGCCGACGGCGGCAGTGCCCCAGGTGTATCCCCAACCGTTGGCGTGGAACATCGGTAGGGTCCACAGATAAATGGGCCGTTTCGAAACGGCCCAGTCGATGAGGCCGTTCATGACGTTGATGAAGGCCCCTCGGTGGCAGTGCACCACCCCTTTCGGCGCCGACGTCGTCCCCGAGGTGTAGTTTAACACAATCGGTTCCCAATCAGTCTCGGGTCGGACCCACACGAAATTCGGGTCGCCTTTCCTCACCATCTCCTCATACGTGGCAAACACATCCCAACCCTCTCGAAGGGCATTCCCGTCACTTCGACTCCCCCTCCTCCTCCTCGTCATCATCCTCGATCAGCACAATCTTCGGGCGGGGATGGGACGGGGGCAGAAGAGAGAGGGCCTGGGCTAGGAGAGAGAAACAGTGGACGTCGACGAACACGAGCCTTGATTCGCCGTGGCGGAGGAGCACGGAGACCGTCCTGGGGTCGAGGCGGGTGTTGATGTTGTTGAGGACGGCGCCGCACATGGGGACAGCGAAGTGGAGCTCGTAAGCGGCGGGGATGTTCGGGGCTAGAACGGACACCACGTGGCGTCTCCGGATGCCGATGGATGAAAGAGAGGACGCGATCTGGAGACATCGACGGTGGGTCTGGGACCATGTGTAGACGGTGCTGTTGTAGACGATGGACGGGGCCTCTGCGTATGCGGTGGCGGCCCGGTCGAGTAAACCCAGGGGGTCAACGGGGGCGCGTTGGCTGGGCCGGGTTTCAGTTGATCCATTAACAGCTGCTTTTTCCCTCCCCCTCCTCCTCTCTCTAAGTGCTGCGACTTTCAACTCTTAACTTCCGAGGTATTGTTTTCCTCTCTCCTTATTATAGACAGGCCAGGCGACACTAGTTGTTACATTATAGTATTAGTCTCTGATATCTCCATATTATATTTTCGAATCATATATTATTAGATTAAATACATGAATTAAAAGATTTAGATAATTTTTAAAAATTTAAAAAATATTATAATTTATGAGATTATCTCGCTAATTAATCTGGAGGACATTATACTTGTGGTGTGAACATATTACATGTAGATAATCCATTCTAAAGGTGTGGTTTTTCCCCTTTCATACACACATACGTAAAGTTTGATAATTGACGTATGTGTAATTCGAATTCAAATATGTGGTTTAGTAAATATGAACAACAACATAATTTATTGGGTTCAAATAAGGTAATTTTTTATTTGGGTTAAAGTTAATTAGTCATATGTGGTTTAGCTCGGTTCGAAGCTCGCCCGACTTTTAAACTTTAGACTCGGCTTGGCTCAAACGGTTCAGGCTCAATTCAAGTTTAGTTTGGTATTTATTTATTTTTTAATTTCACAGCTATAATCAAAGTTAAGTTTATAATTTTATATTAGATAATTAAGAGTGAGTGTAATTTGCTGATCGTAATAATAATCTTATACTTTTCATGGAACTATTTTTAATAAAAAAATAAACTACTTTATTTAAACCGATAAAGCCTTATTAAATTCGAACTCAACTCAATATGTTTTTTAATGGACTCTCGAACCCGAGCCGAACTTTAACCACACAGATCTCAAACATTCGACTGGGTCCCGTTAGAGTCGTGTGTATATAACAGTAGCTATAAAATATGGACTTCCGATTTGTCACGCCTTTACTTTAAATAAATTATGGGAGCTGTCGTGATATGCTTTGAATGAAGAGTGGGGACTAATTTGTTTTGATGTTTGATGACAGTAAAGAAAATTGCATTGCATGGCTCAACAGGACCATTGGCTATGTGTCTCTGATTTCCGACTGACTTTTGGCAATCCATCTAAATATTCGCTAAATAATTGCTCACTTTTTTCTGTCTATTAACTTCTCGCTTTTTATTTTTTAAGATAAATTTATTATCAAATATAAATATCGTATTTGAATAAGTATATACTAAAATAATAAATAAATAATTTATGAGATTTAATTCAAATTTAAATTTTTAATAATAATTTTTGATCCATTCAGCTCATTGACATCCACATAACAGGCCTTATCTCACCAACAGATTTTGTATTAGTTATCATGGAGAATTTGGATTAAGGCAACCGTGGCAAACAAATTATTAAGTGGAAAAAAGATTGAAACTAACGAGGAGGAAGAGGATTAACACGACAGATGGCCCCATGGGTTAAGATAAGAATGCCATGCCAAGCTCAGCCAATGGACATAAAAAAATTGGATATAAAGTTTTTTTTTTTGGATCTTTGACCTCTATTTTATTTTATTTTATATATATATATATATATATATATATATATTACTGTTGATCCATAGAGGGATAGAACACACTTTTTTATTATAAATTTATATTTTATTTGGATAAAACTTGACAAGTTTATTGTATTTAAATTACTGTTGATCTGTAAAGGGATAGAGCACACTCTTTTATTACAAATTTTCTTTTATTTTAATAAGACTCGACAAGTGAAAATCCATTTAAACTAACTTGTATTGTAATATACATATATAGTGAAATAATGCTAATTGGAATGGAGATACGAAGGATCTATTCGACTTTACATGAAAAATAAATTTTATGTATGTTTATGTTCTTTTATGTTTGTTTGTTTATGTTCGTTTATTATTTAACAATTCATTTACGGTCGTTTATGTTTGTTTTTGCTCTTTTATGTTTATTTCTGTTTATATTTTTATTTATGTTTGTTTTGTATAGAAGTTCGAAGAGGTCCAAAAATTATAGTAGTAGTTTGTTTCATGTGAATGCAAGCATGGTGTGTAAATAAATTGTAGGTCAAGTCAATAAAAAATATTAATTAAGGTTGATATTGCGTAATGTTTGACGAGGACATGCATGGAAATTTCTTGAGGAATCTTGTTTTGTCGATTACATTTGTTGGATAAGTTAATCACCCTCGCAATTTATTATCCCACATTTCCACATCTACCCTTAATTAATTACATTAAAGTCCTAAATCTAATAGAGCAGATTGGACATTTTCGTTGAATTTATAATCTTCAAGAGACATTTGCTGTGTAATTTACGTTATTAGGTGGATATATTTCCTTTATTTTTAAGTCTAAATCCACAACTTAAAGATTTAGGGAGTATACTAAGCTATGGGTTTAAAGTCTAAATCCACAACTCACCCTAACTCCTTAACAGCTTGTAAAAAATTGTCCGCATCTTTGATTAAGAGGATGAAAGTATGGAGTATTTACCATTATAAGTCGACACTCACTTGATAAAACAGCGCTTACATACCGTAAAAAAATCTTACGTCGTGTATGCAAGTTGGAACAAGTTAAATGGAATATTTACTTGATGATAACTATCATTATACTATATTAATACATGATGAAGTGGAATCTATGCAACTCCCAATCAAATCAAACATTAAAATTAAAAGATTTGATAATGATGTTATATTAACGTAAACTAAGACTTAATTAGAGGTGTTAATGGGATTAGGTTTTAATAGTCGTTGCATCCTCTATGTATATTTGTTCTCGCTTTTTTGGTCAACATGGGGTTTAGATTTCCCACCTTCTTTTTAAAGGAGCAAATTTTAAAGAATTTTACATCTAACTATGTTTGGTTTGTAGTCCTTTAAAGATAGATAACCTCTTACCTTTTAAAAGTTTTCTTATTTAACGTGTCAATGGAGATAAAATACACTAAAAAGAATTTTAAACTAGTTGTTGATCGATCCTTAATAAAAACCATTCATAACAATTCTTTGCGGCCCACATGGCAAAAGTGTTACAAATGATACCAAAGTCGATCTGCATGACCTTGAGCCTCAATTTTTAGAGTTTGTACCAAAACAATTTTTAAGATAGCATTATCATTCACTAAAACGATATGTCAATAACCTAGCCATAGGGCTTTCTTGCATTGACTTCGTGCCTACGCTGCTTATATTTTCTTCCCCATTAATAAGGATGTCGTTGGATCAATCCCTAATTTCTAAATACTTGTTCGGATGGGTCCCTGTTACGAAACATTCGAACTCCCCTGTATATTTTGATATTGTTGATGGATATTTCAGATACCCTAATATGAAAACCCACTTTAGAGTATGATGTGATTTTTCCATTGGTCGGGTCGGGTCCACAAATAAATGGACCGTTGTTTATCGTGTTGATGAGGGCCCCTCGATGGCACTCCACTATCCCCCTCGTTTGGCGACGACGTCGTTCCACAGGTGTACTTCAGCACAAATGGATCGCAATCGCTTTCGGGTCAAGTCCGGCTCAAATTGGGTCCTCCTACAATTGATAGAATGAAAAGCTTCCGTCGTTCCATTTTGGAGGGCGTTTTCGTCATTTTGAGACTCCTCTAATTTCTAATACTTCGAACCCAACAAAATAAAATAAAAGTAATCCCCACCTGGAAAAGAAAGAAAAAGGATTCCATAAAAAAAAAGAAAAAGAAAAAGGAAAATAAAAAGGGGAAGAACTGAAGAAGTTTCAGGGCTTTGCAAACGAAAGGAATTGTCAAACAATAACCATTTAGCACATCAAATTTGAGGATAATAAAAGAAATATTCGACAGAGACTGCAAATTCAGAGAGAGAGAGAGAGAGAGAGAGAGAGAGAGATGCGGGTCAGAGGAGCAAGCGGTTCGAGGCGGCAAGAATCGGCGTTAACGAGGGCGGTGAACGCCGTGTTCGCCTTCGTTCGGGCGGCGGAGTTCGAGATCCTCTTCTTCCTTTTCTTTGTCATTGCTTTCCTCCTCTTCAAAGATCTTGTGAGTCCTAATTTATTTCTCATTTTACACGCTCTCTCTCATTTGATCAGCTTTTATCAGTTAATTATGCCCTAAATCTCTAATTTCTCGGTGATAATGCTCTGAGAAGTTATTGATCTTCAAAATTTTGCCAATATGGCGTATGCAATTGGGTGAATTCTAGGTTTGGATCTGAAAATGCATAAGGGAATTAGTTACTGCTTTTAGAAGTGACAATGAAGATCATAGCTCCTGAATTTGCACTCCCAATGTTGAATTAGTGGTTGTTGTGCTATGAATTATGACTTAGGTTTCATGTGGATAGATATATTGGATTCTTCTTTCGGTTCTTTGCTGTCTGTATTAGACCATATTCTGTATTCTCTTCGGGTTATACGTGACCAAGTGTGAAACTTGGTTATCTGAAATTTGGCCTGATTTGAAGTGTCCAAGTATTATAACTATGTTGAATTGTTGGGTATCTGATAGATTGCTTAACAAAGAGCCTGTATATAGTCGGTGTTAGGTGTGGCCATGTGGCTGTGTTTGAAGAGGTCGGTCGCCGTAGAGATATCCACTTCCTTTTTTTTTGGTAGCCGGGAGGTGGGGGCAGGGGCTGTGGCAGGGATGGGGATGGCTCAGATTAATTTTCCGATTATCATATCTATACACCTGTAGGCTGCAATGGTTCGGTTCTTGGGAATGAGAAAGGAATCTAAGTAAAATATAGTAAGTTTCTTGGGTAGAGATCCATGATGGAGTTCAATTTCCCAGTCTTGAGTTGCCCTCCTTATCTAAGATTTATCTGTATTTGACATGTCTCAACTGCATGTGATCTGTACTTCAGTTGTTCTGTTCTGATCACTGTGTGAATCCTGTACAAGTTAAATGAAGATATCTTCTTGTGGATTAGACAGTGCATTATTCTAAAGTTGCATCTTGCATGGGTTTTGCTGCCTAACCTTGTGTCTTAATTAATTAAGCATCATCCTTTCTGTTAAGTAAAATGCATAGAGTTTATTGACCTATTCCAGGCAGTAGGTTTGGTGGTAATCTTGTCTCAGGTGAAGGTACCACTGACCTTAATCATTTGCCATGCACTTGTCAATCATTACAATAAAGGATAGCAAGTCCAAGTGACCTCGATATCCCAGGTGCAGTGGAAGTTTGGCGGTGAACTATATTTCTTTCTTAGAATGAGTTTGGGGTAAAAAGGAGAGGAAATATTGAACACATCAGTGATTCACTGGTCAGCAAAGCCATCAAAGCTCCTTGAATCTTACAAGCTGAACTCTTTGTGGCATGGTTCCTATATTTTAGTTAATTTTAGTCCGTGGAATTTCCCTTGGAAATACTTTATTGCCATTTGAATCGTTATGAACTTAGTCTGCGTAAAAGTTGTCTAGAACGGGGAACCCAAAAATAGGTATGCTATATTTTTGGAGGATTTGTCCCTGAGCATTAAACCTTATAATTGAACTACTAAACCCTTGTTTAGGAACCTGAATTTGGTGCTGACATAACTGCTTTCTTACTTATTAAACTACGTAATTCTCTGTGTGTACCGACTGCCAACTGTGCTGCTTACAATTGTTCTAAAACTGAGTACATCAATGGTCAACCAGGTGGCTTTATTCTTTTTCTCTTCTGTTATAATCTTTGGGATTTCTTGCTGTGAATATTTTTTCCCAAAAGTGAAGCATATTCATGTAAAAGAAGTATTGCACTGTGAAATCTAAGGCCTGATGGAGCCTCTGTCATTCGATTTGTTGAAATAAGCCTGCATACATTAATCCTTGCTACCCTGCCTTTGGTGGGATTTCTGAATATTGGTTTGGTCTGTGGACTATGTGATGGGGCAAAGCTGTAATGGGTCAAAGTATCTTCAGGTTCTATGTAGCAAAGTACTCCACTAGCTTTCTATAGTTGCATTTCGAAGTTTTGGGCTGCTCACAGACTCATTCTTTCCTATACCCCTTTGCCGAACCAAGTGGTACATAACCCGAAGTCGTTGCTAGGAGGGAGAGGTGGAGTGAGATGTACAAAACCTTGCACCTGAATAATTGAGAGCTTGTTTCTATTTTTCATGGCACTATTTAACCTTGCTAGGAGGGGTAGATCTGTAGATATTTGACGTTTGTTCAAAGAGAGTCGGCCAGAGAGCAATAGCATGTGTATTTTCTATCCTTTGTTATGCCTTCCAAGATATTTTCTTGTTCAGTTTGTTTTCTGATAATCAAGCTACTGAGGCTGAGCAACTCAAGTTCTGTTTGATCATTTCGGCATCAGTTCACCTGAGTTTTTCAGCTAGGACACACTAAGAGCATAGGATCACATTGTTTCTGTGTGCCTAGAAGTTGTACCCATATAGGGATCGGAAATAGATGCAGCTTTGTGGATCACGTAACTTATTAAATATGATGTCTAGAGTATTGACGGTTCAGATGTTACTCAATTTAAGAAGGGTTTATTGTTAATCACTGTCTACATTGAATAGGAACCGAAGGCAACACATGATATTAAATGGACTTCTCTTGTCAAAAGATAATGGTTTTGCAAGAGCTTTGGGTTTACTGTTTGAAGCTGTTGTCGCTGTTACTTGCCCGACTTGCTATCATTGATTGAATAATTGCTATCAATGTTCAGGAAGCTTGTTCTGACTATTGATTCTGTGCACTCTTTGCAGACATCGAGACCTGAGTACAACCAGATTCTGGTGAAGAAGCCTGGGGAACACGATTTCTGGCCTTTCTAGAGTTTGTTAAGAATGCTACTATAAGGATGTCTTCCAGACAAGGGTGTTTGTATGTGTATCTTGTATCATCAATTTTGTGCCGTTCCCTTTCCATTGGCTTAATATCAGTCAATTATGTTTCTATTATGAAGTTTGTAGAGGGAAGCAAATGGTCTGCACATAAGAATATAAGATGATGAATTTTACTCCCCAGCAATATCATCTCTGTTGAGGCAAAAGTGCGACTCATTGTATGATTGAGGAGTTACTGAATTTGTTCTTGCAGGGTAACTTTTTAGGGTTTCTAAATCATTGAACGATTAGTCTAGTTATAAATGGAATTTCTAGGACCACAAAGATGTTACACTTAAGCCTAGAGGTAGGATTAGGATTAGAGAAATAACTTGAGGCAACTCATCATCCTCTAATTTGATAAGAATGCAATGTTATGGTGCAAAACCCCAATTTCAATGCAAGTATAAAAAGAGGATTTCAATGCAAGTATAAAAAGAGGATCAAATGGGGGTGCATGATAGCCTGATTTTCAAATAGAATATACTTCGTTCATAATACATGTCAGTTTAATTAACTTTTCTCGTTTCACAATACTTGTCACTTTATAATTCCAATGATATATTAATTACTAGTTTCCAATTTTATCCTTACTAACTCGCTTTGTTTCTCTTTGTTTTTTAATTAATTTTCTTCATTTTCAACAAAATATAAGGGGTAAATTAATCTTTTAACACCAATTTTGTCATGAATTTTATGTTCTCTTGGTATTCCTTCATAAGATTAAAACGATATCTATTTTGAAACGGAAGGAGTAATAATCTACGAGATGAGTGTGTTACAACATAACATTCTTATTTATTTAATTATTAATAGTAATTTTTAAAAATTTCTTTTTTTTTTTTTTTTGAAAAGGGTAAGTACATCAACCTTAGGTAGCCCTTCTCGCAAGGGTTCTACCTATGTTGTCCTCCATGAGAATGGAGAGGAGAGATGGGGGAGGAGGAAAACTAAACCAACACGACCGAGAGACGGCTTATAAGCCCGGATCTCGCAACCCAATCCGCAACTCTGTTCCCTTCTCTCGTATGTATGCTTGTATGACAACCCTTACGCATTGACTAAGGTAACTCAAAGTGTCTTGAATCAACGTGTGGATCTCCCATGGGATTTGAATTTCACCTTTGATAGCCCTAATAATCGTGAGGTTATCCCCTTCAAGTACTAAGTGATGATAGCCTCGCTCGAACGGCCGCTCGACACCATTTCTCATAGTCGATGCCTCGGCCACCGATCACGAGGCTCGTCCTAGGTACGACGCTCCAGCTTGTAAGAACCTACCATACCAACCTCTAATAACAAAGCCGGCACTGCACTAGAAGAGGACCTAGACCCATCAAAATTGATTTTGACGAAGCCCCTGGCGGTTTACGCCAGACAAACAAGGAGAGGCGAGCTGGTGAGGGTGGGAGGTGGAGGGGTTCATACCGGTGATCGGAGATATCCAACTTCTTCCGTGCTCGCCATTCCGCCCAGGAAGCTTTGGCACGAATACACGTGGCCTCGATGCTAAAGGATCCGTTTCTAAACACAACCTTGTTTATACTCTTCCAAATACTCCATAATAGATGAGCAAGTCGAATGAGTTGGTTAGGCTTCTTAAGGTCCCCGATTAATTGAATGATCCGGGACAAGGAGTTGACCTAGCTCCGGCTAAGATCAATATCGAGCCACTTATGAAGAAAAGCGGTCTTCCGGGTATCACGCACTCGTACTGCACCTGGGAAAAAAGGTGATCGAGAGGACTCATGGGTGTCCGAGCATAGGGGGCAATGAGGTCGTATATTCAACCCCTACTCCTAAGGTTCTCCCTCGTTGGAAGGTCCTTATGCCCAATTTTCCACAAAAACAATTTTAATTTTGGCATTAGATCAAGCTTCCAAATCCAAGCAAAATCCCACCTCGGGCGGTTAAGACAGGTGATCGTGAGCGATCCCAGTGGGCGATTTCGTGGTAAAATTACCACTACCGTAAATTCCCCAACAAATGGAATCCTCTATGTCATGAGAAGGGATGGGAATGGACAGGATCCGATGACGAGATGTCATCGGGCGTATTGATTGCGTAAGCTCAAGATTCCACTTTTTGTCCCGCATGATACAGTCACTCACCTGGGGAGGCGAAAGGAGCTATCATACGAGTCCCGAAGGCAAATGTTGTCACACCAAATATCCAACCAAAATTTTGCTTTCTTACCGTTCCCGATTTTCCAACGGAGGCCGGACTTCAATAGCTTTCTCTCCTTGAGGAGGCACTTCCACGCCCATGAGTCTAAAGTTTTAGCTTTTCTTGTGAAGAGGTCCTCCGTGAGAGGATATTTAGCACGCATAATCTTGCCCCAAAAATTACTTCCATCATATAGATACTTCCATAGAAGCTTGCATAGAAATGCTTGATTGACGAGCGCCCGATTTCTCGAGACCTAGCCCTCCTAAATTCTTAGGAGCACAAATTTTATCCCATGCAACCATAGGGAGTCCCTTGTTTGCCTCGGAGTTCCTCCGGAAGAATTCTCTGTTGATTTTGTCCAACGAGTTGGTAATACTAGCCGGAAGCTTAAAGCTTTGCATAATGTGTGATTGAAGTGCTTCCGCATTCGATTGAATGAGAACCACACGGCCTGCCTTGGAACCGAGTTGGCTTTCCGGCTTTGCGGCTTTGAATCTGTCCTTCTAATAAGGTCGTCAAATACCGATCCGGTCGGCCTCGCCATGAAGACAGGACAACCCGGTATTTACCTAGAGAGTCCGAATGAGATATATTAAACGGTGATGACACCAATCTTCCGGTGGATGCGGATGTATTTTTCGAGAAGGTCAAGGATGATTTGTGAAAGTTGATGAGCTGGCTCGATTGGCGGCGGAATTCACTTAGCGAGGTTATGAATCCTCAAACACGTCTCATAACTTCCTTTAAAAAACGAGGAGGCTATCATCGGCAAAAGGAGACAAGGAATTTTATCCGCTTGTGGACAAATTTTGATGCCCACTCCCGATTTTGGTTGTTGAGTTAGGCGATGAAGTCCGAATGAAAGGACATCCATGCAGAGAATAAAGAGATAAGGAGATAATGGGTCTCCTTGTCGAAGTCCACGAGAAGGTTGGAGGAAGCCGCACGTCTCATCGTTGACAATGATGAAGTAAGTGACAGTCGAGATGCACTCCGGATCCGGTTAATCCAAACATGGTGAAAGCCAAGTTCCTTGAGGCACGTGAGCACAAAGTCCCATTCGACTCGATCATATGCCTTTTCCATGTCTAGCTTAAGCCCCACATAAGATTGCTTGCCTTTGATGTTGCCCAATTTGTTCACAATTTCGTGAGTAAGCAGTATATTATCATGAATGTCTCTACCGGGACAAAGGCACTCTGTTATGGACTCACAATTCTTTGAAGAACTGGTCTCGACCTATTAACAAGGACTTTAGAGATAATCTTATAAAGACGAGTTACATAAACTAATGGGTCTAAAGCTGTGCGAGTAGAAGTAGGGCAAGTAACTTTCGGAAGAAGAGCGATGAGTGTATGGTTAACTTCTTTAAGAAGTTTACCATGCCGGAAGAAGTCCATTACGCAGGAGATAACGTTGTTTCCAATAATTTTCCAATGCTTCGTTGAAAAACCCGCCCGAACCCATCCGGTCTTGGAGTTTTAGCAGGATTCATTTGGAAAACTGCCACCTTGACTTCTTTGGGAGTAACAGGAGAGCAAAGAAGCATATTTTCACTATCGTTGATAATTCTAGGTACCTCAATTCTCAAAGGAGATCTGTTACCTCTAGCTTGTGCTTGTGAACCTCCGAGAAAAATCTGCCACAAACTTTCTTTGAATATCCTTTGCGTCGTCCAACCATACCCCTGATTCATCTTGTAGCCTTAAAATTTTCCTCTTATGTTTCTTAATAACACAACATCCGTGGAAAAACTTGGAGTTCTTATCACCATGCGTAAGCCATTCTTTTCTATAGTACTTCCCCCAATATTTTTGATTAAAAAGGAAGCTCTCGTCCGATGAGTCTATTGTGCCAGTGCATTAATCTTATATTGCGGGGATTGTCCAATAGTCTTTCCTCTACTTGCATCAAGAGCGACGAATTCTTTTCAACTTTCGTGAGAAATTACTAAAAGTGGTAGCCGCCCAAAGTTTCAATTTTTCTTTAACATACTTGAGTTTTCGTACTAGCTTAAACGTTGGGGTCCCCATCGGGTTGGTTCTCCATTGTTGGTTGATGATCTTTGGTACCTCCCGATAAATGGACCAATTATTTTGGTATCTAAACTTCCATCGAGCAACGATGATGGTCATTGGGAGAAGTATTCACTAGTACGTAGCTATGGTCCGAACAAGAGAACGGGCTGTGTGTCACCATGCTTTACGGGCGGAGATTGGTCCAGTCCTCCCGCGCCACAGCCCTGTTAAGCCTTTCATAGATAAGATGCCCTTTAATGAACTTTTTCCACGTAAAAACTCCGCCTATAACGGGAACACCCTCACCCTTAATGTCGGTTAAAAAGATCGCATTCTTTGAGTATTAGCGAGAGAAAGCTTGTTACCTCCTACTTTCTCGTTAAGGCACTCCATTTCATTAAAGTCTCCAATAATACACCATGGGAGGTTAATAATGCAATTGAGTTCCGAAAGGTGATTCCAAAAGCCGGTTTATCAAGCGCTTGTGCTTGGTTCGTAAATACCGTGACACTATGCATTCCTTGTTAAGTTCCTTATCAACAACATGGAGATGGATAGACCGTTGATCTTTCAAAATGTCCGATGCTCGTTATATTCCGATTATTCCATAAGACCCATATACCTCTGCAATGATTCGAGAGGAAGGACAAAATCAAAGTGATCGAAGCCTAGTGATGAAAGAATTGTCATAGAATTATCAATTTTAGTCAATGATTCCATAATAAACATGATGTCCGGTCTTAAGCTACGGTTCAAAAACGAAATCTCTTGTTTCACTTGGTATTTTTTAGCACTTTGCACATTCCATGAAATAATCTTCATAAATAGTTACAGATTCCGCTCAACAACACACGTTGTTGAGACGTAAAGAGTAAATACAATAAAATGATTCCCACTTGCAGCGCAAGGTTCAGTCCCCTAAGGGGTTTTGTCGAGAAACGACCTTGGGAATTCTAGCCGGGGCTAGATTTCCACTCGCCAATAAGAAAAAAGAACAAAACTGATCCATAAACAAATCATACGTAAGTCAAATGTCAATACAGTCCTAATACGATGAATTGATCTTAGGGGTAATCGCGGAGCCATTCGGAGCACTATCGGCTTCGATATTCCAATCGAGCACTCGCTTCCGAAAGAACTCCGCAAAACAAGACAACCCCAGCAGCAGTTCCAAGTAGGATGAATCCAAGCATAGGCAAAAGAAGACCATCCGTGATAGGGAAAACACACCGGGCCGAAGTAGAATAACCTATGCTCCATAATTAAAATTGTGGAATCATACATAAAACATAGGGAATTGCCAAAAAAGTCTCGGATTTAGTCAAGTTGTCGTCATCAACTTTATGAATTCTAAGTGGCTTGCCCCACCTCGGCTTCCAGCCCATACCGGGAAACGCAGCGAAGGAGGCGTGCCACCATAGAATTGCAAAAGACAAGAAGCAGAGGCAGATCGGGTCGAGATATTGATCCAAAAACCCCATAGTTCAAACTGTTGTTTTTCTCACAATTCAAATCTCTTAAACCATAAACAAACATACCGACATTACTCAAAGGGCAAGCAAACCTTAAAATCTCGCACGGACAGATCAACAAGGCTAGCAGAGTGAGTAGAATACACCAAAACACCGAAACAGGCAGGGGAAAGGAAAAAGCATCCGAAAGACCCGTTACTCCAAAAACATGAATAACAATTGGTACCCCATACAACCAAACCAGATTCCATGTCCCCAACCAAGACTACTCGATTTCCATAGCCTATCGAGCAAAACAATAAGCCCGAACAGATGTGCAAATAACAACAATAACATCAATGGTAGCTAAAAAGAAAAATACATAGACCGGGTTCTATCCCCGCAAATCCCCACGAGAAGAAGATCGGTGACGCAATAAACACATATATAGGATCGGTCGAAGATCGGGGTAAGATGAAGAACACCACATCCGGCCCCCGGCTACCCCACAATTGATGATAATTAGCCATAACCGGAATAGTAAAAATCTCAAACAAAACCAACCGAAAACCACAATCGAGAGATAGACCAACACAGATTTACCTCTCAAGAACACAGCGAAGAAAATTCCGTAACCACACCCACACCAAAGACGCTTTGAACCCACAATAAAAGTTAAAACCATACTTACCTGTCCAGGTTACCACTAATGGGTTTAATCTCGCAGAAGACTCTAGAATACCACAGGAAGAGACCAAATCGAGTGCTCAAGAGACGCCTTAAGTAGAATATCGTTCCGGCCAAATAGTGACAACCTCGAAAGATAACAAGCAAGGGTTGGCCATGGATGGTTCAATTGTCCAAACAAGTGAAATAGTGCCCCTTGACATCATCGGCAACCACCCGCGGCACATGCTTAGCGATGCGGGGCCACTGTTCGCTGGAGATCGAGAATGCACCATCCGCGCGAACACCCTCCCAAGGGGTAAAATAGCAAAGCAAAAACTTGTCGAGTGAGGGATCAAGAAGGATCGAGACGATCTTTCACTAATCTGTGAACATCCGAGAGATGACTAGAGGGAGGGGAGAGATGAGCGGCGGACGAAAGGAGGAAGATCCAGGGGTTCATTAGGGATGGGAAGAGGGAGCATCGGAGCTTCTCTCACTAGGGGGCATTTCTCTCTCTAGAGAGGACACTGTTAAAAATTTCTTTTATTAGTATAACATTCTTATTTATTTGATTATTAATAGTAATTTTTGAAAACTTCTTTTATTAGTACAACGTAAATTTTTAGAAATTGAATCACAAATTCAGATTGTTTTCTTTCTTTCTTTTTCCTAATGCTAAAAACATGTAGTATAAGATTAATGGCCATAAAAATAGATGACAACCTGGTGACTAACCCAGAAATATATATAAAAAAAAGAAGCTCAAAATAATAATAAATTAATTCTAGAAGGATCCATATATGTCAAAGTCCAACGGCGTAATTAGAGTGGGATTGGACCAGACTCGTTTATTCCCAAAGAAATTATTATTAGATTAGTCAATCGGAGAATAAAGATCGCCCCCAAACAAATCAATTCGCAAATCACGATCTCTCTCTTTCTCTCTCCGACGATGGCTTCCCGGAGCTCTCTCCTCCTCCCAGCCCTCTCTCTCTTCCTCCTCCTCCTCTCTCTCTCCGCCGACGCAAGGCCCGGCGTCCATTTCCACCCTTGTAACACCCTCGTCATCTCCACCTACTCCTTCTCCCTCCTCCGCCCCCAAAACCCTAATCTCCGCCGCCCCGACGGCGTCATCGCCGTATTCGCCGATATCCGTCCTGATGCCGACATCCTCCGCCACCGCCACCACCGATTCTTCCTCCCCGCCTCCCGATTCGTCCCCCATGAGAGAGTCGAGGAACTCGAACAACCTCGGAAGCTTGAATTGCCCTTTTCGCTAGGGTTTAGCTCCCTCAAGGACCGCACTAAGGATATCCTAAATGTCGTCGCTTCTCTCCTCCTTGGCGCCGCCTGTGGGGCCCTCACCGCCGGCACTATGTATCTCATCTGGTCCCTCTTCAACCACCGTGACGAATCTTATCGCTCCTTGGATGGGTTTTCCAGCGATGATGATGATGATGATGATGATGATATCTTTAACCCTAAGAAGAAGGGTTACGTTGCTGTTCCTGCTGCCCCTGCCAAGACCGTTGATTCTGCAGCTCCTGCCGTGGATTCTGCTCCGGCTAAAGAATCTGCTTGATTGGGGTATGGGTTTTTGGTTTCGTGTTTTTCTCTTACTACCTTGTGGTGATTATATGAATTGGAGACTATAACTGATGTAAATTGATGAAGAAGAGTTGTTAATTCACTGGAATACTTGTTAAATCTAGTATGAATCATGCCTGTGTTATATAATACAGTGAATTTTAGTCTTTCCGGTCTAATAAATAATGACTCTTTGTGTTTGATATTTTGCGTGAGCTTAGTTTGCTTAACTTTCAGTGCATTAAACTTTTGGTGGGTCAATTACTGTAATTTTTGAAGCTGGGCACTATAGTATAATATTAGCCTGTGTTTTGTAAATTGCATTTAACATCATTCGGATTGAAGTTGAAGTTGAAGTATAGCTGAGAATGCATTGGTTTTGGGATGATGTGTAGTGCTGGTTGTACTTGTGCACATGACTAACATGATTCTGGATGGGGATTATCGTGCTGAGGATGTAGTTGGGACCTCAGCGCTGAAAACACTGATATAGTCAGTCGGCTTCTTTGTGTTTCTATTATTGAATAATATTAGATTTCTGCTTCTATGTGCATTTCGTTGATTACATGTACTCACATTCTTTTTGTCTTTCTGCTCTTATTATTGAATATCTCTAATTCACTTTTTGTGCATTTGTTGTGACGTAAGTAATATTTGTTAATTACTCTCAGTTTTTATTTATGCAAGCAAAGAAAATCTAATGTTTTTGCGGTATTAGTTGGTGTAGAGTGTAGAGATATGGCAGCGAGCACATATCTTGCGTATTCCTTTAACATTGAAATGTTACCTTTAGGACTTCATCAACCAGTTTTTCTGGATGGCTAAACTAGGTTTTTCATGTTGGGGGAAGAGTATTACAGAGTTGCACCCCCTCTACTTAGCGTACTACAATCGGTAACAGAATATTAAAAGGCATGTGTTCAGTGCTTTGTGCAAGACTTGACACAGAGATGCGTCTGTTTGATGTTGTGCATTATTCATGTTTCATGGATATGCAGACAGCTTCACATAGGTAAGAAATCACTTGAGGGTTATTGTCAAACTCTTCAATGGGATTTTATGGTGTAGAGCAGCAGAAACCTGCTCTAAGACTATAATCTAGTTTCTTGTGTAAAAGATACAATCCAGTATTAGTAACTTTAGAGTGTTGACCTTTCTAAGCTCCACATGTCAAAGTTGAGGGACTTGTAACCTCTAGAGTGCATGCACTCAACTGACCATAGTCCACATGTGACAATTTGCCCAGTCCAAATTCCAAGTATGAGTAAGTTTCATCCCCATTTTCCAGGATTTAGTTTATTTTTTCCATGTAATTATCTTGGTGCTGGTTCTTTGTTAATCTTTGTTTTCTTTGGTTTTTTCTTGAATTAATCTGAGATGGATGTAATCTCGATGCCTCAAGTGGGGATTATGTTTGCCAAAATATTACCCTGGTTTGCATTAGTGAAAGCATCTCCGTATACACTTGTAATAGTTAGAGGGAAAATATATGCTGGTAGATTCAAGAATTGGTGGAATGTCTCCTTATCCACAAAACAAAAAAAAGTTACAATGAAAGGGAAGGTGAAATGCGGTGGATCATATTATTAGTAGTTCCAGTGCTTGGGACTCCTGAGTTCATATTGATTGTCTGGATTGCTCTGATAAGCTTGGTGCCTAGCATTTCTCCTTTGTCATCCACTCTCTAGCTGATGAATATGGATTTGGTCTATGGATTGTTGAGTGTGTCTCAATTTGAATAGTTGTTGATGCTATAGAGGAGATAGAATGATGGTGCTTGTTCTCTGTAGGATTCTTGATGATTTTTCTTCCGAGACAATTGGGTGTGTCGATATGGATGTAGCACCCTTGGACCTATGATTCTTCAGCTTTTTTGGTTCATTATTGAGTGCGTACTTTTAGTATGGCTTATAGTTTGCTGGGATCGCTCCACCCCCTGCGGTCCGGGAACGAGCGATCTGAAGTCAAAATTAGGCTAAACTTGTGTAAAAAACAGCGATCTGCATTCTGGACTAAGTGTTCCTGGTAACTATGGTCTGGCTGGAAACTCTTACCTCATCAGCTGTTGAGGATCTGTTATATAATGGATTTAGCACTACTAATGGTCATGGTAATTTTGCGTCCAGATTCTTTAGAATGAAGTTGGAAGGTAACCTTTTGGTTTAATAATTTAGGAGCAATGACCTTAGTTTAAAAAAGCACGCCTGAGGCGCAACTGAGCATGAGGTGCAGGCCCCAGTGCCACATATGCCCCCAGGTGCAGTGGATTCAAAAAATGAGACAAGGTATGTCATTGGCGCCTCATACTCATTCTGGTAATAAATGGTATTTTTGTATTGATATATTCGCTGTCATGGCGAAATGTGAGGTCTGCCTTGTACCTAGAGATGGATTTTGAGTCTGGGCATGTTGAACATGTTTCTTGGATTTCTTCTTCGTTTGAGTTTGAACGTTTTATCAAGAAATTTCTTACTACTGCCAAGTGCTAACTGGTGATCAATGTGCGCAAAGTACATCTAGTGTTTGGCGATTGAAAGTTTACTTGAAGTTGTATTGGTGGGATATGGGAAGAACTCACGGCCGAGCATTTCTTTTCTTGTTAGCATTGATCATGGGATGACGACGGGATTACGGGTTTATGGACTGATGACGACGGGATTACGAGTTTTGGTTCATTAAGTTTTGCACTTTGGAGGAGATTATTAACATCCTTGACTGTTCTTTGGGAGCCTAGACAATGTTTGGGAATCTTGAATCCTTGTCTTCTGGGTTTCAGCTTTTCTTAGGTCTTTTCAACTTATAGTGAAGCATTCACTCGTGATTGTCTGTTGGGGGAGTCCATTCCTGGTTTTGGAGTTAATTTTGTGTGCATAATGAGCTTTCTAGAACTCTCTCTCTCTGTCTACCCACACAAGTCCTTAGTGACAATGCCATGGATATATGGTGGATACTCCTCTACCCAATTCAGAGGAGCTGATTTCATTTATCATAGCCTGGTGCTAAACTTTTTCTTCTCTGTTTCCCTCAATGCTTGAAATAATTTTATGTGTATTTATGGATGGATGATCCTACTTTTGCTATATGAAGTATTTTGAAAATATTTAGTGGTAAGTATTACTTAAGAGAATGACTCAAAATTAGACTAAGGTTTTTACATTTATTCATATCTATTTTATTCATATAATATAAGGGACCAATGGAATATGAAGTTAATTTTTTTTAAAAAATTAAAAATAAATATATTGTTAAATAATATCAAGGGGAAGAATAAATGGATGAAAGTACGTCATCTATATCTAACTTATTATAGCAGAAATGAGCTCAAATGATTAGCTTGTTTAACTGGTATAAATGTTGTTATAAAACGGCATTTTGAATATGTTCTTAATCACTTGACCTTGTCTATATCCACCTACTCCGCATAAGATTGACTGAAAATCCATTGTATACGAGAAAGATGGCCATACCTAAGCTAGACATGGCGTAATGTAGTCCTCGGTGGTTCGCCCATGTCTCTCTCTGAAAAATGAAGAATATTTCTTGGTGGTTTGTAATCAGAAACATGTTAGGCCAAAAGGTTGCTGGTACCACCAAGGAAATCCCAAGCCATAATTGAGATCCAAGTAGCCAATACATTCACACAAGTAGTTTGTCAGGGCATGTAACCTGTTATACATCCTTGTCGTGGGACCTCCTCTTCCTTGACGGAGACTATCAAAAATCATAAAGTGCCTCTTTTATATCCCCCAAAGATAACATTAATGAGTAAACATTACAAAAGTGTCGGTTCTTATCAAAATTCTATATCAAAGGGCTTTAAAAACAAAACTCCATCTGTAATACAAGTGATCATGTTGTATTGCAAGTTTTCATAAACACAAGAGTTAAATCTTTTTTTTTTCCGTATACATATATTTGTGAAGAGGGCGTAGAGTCTAGGTAAGTGGTATAGCGTACCCTCCCTAAAAGTTGGGAACAGGAATCATAACCAGCACCGGTTAAATAGGTGCCGAATTTTTGGAACAGGAGTCGGATCCTCAAGTTTAGGTTCCGGTTTCACGGAACCGGCGTGCCTAATTGGGAAATTTTATCACTTAGTGAATTAATTTATTTAGTTTCTTAGGAGGAGAGGGAAGTGTTTGATTTGTACCTATTTTTCTCATATGTTTAAAAAAAAAAGGTATTTTTGTTTAGCAATAGGATATTCATCTATGGATTAGTAATTAAAAGATTATTAAAATTGGGTTAAAAAGAATTATGAAATCAAAGAAAATGTAAGAAAAAATAAACAAATTATTATATTTTCTTTGTTCTAATAAGTTCCAGGTTCTAGATTCAATTGTAGATATTTTTTAGGAACTAAAATCGAAACCAATTGAACCAGTTTCTCTTTTCGAACGGAAATCGTTTGATCGATTTCGAATAAATTTCGAGTACCGAGAATCGTGCTCACTTCAGAACTATCAAGTTTAACAAAAGATTCCTCTGCTATTTACTATTATTTTAGAGGGAGAAATAAACATAATAGTGGAAATTATCTTGTTTTTTTTTCTTATTTTATTTTGTATGGCAGAGGAACTTTCTCTTCCATTGTAAGACTGTAACTAGGTAGGCATTAGCCACCTATGCTGACCAAATTACAAGGCTAAACAAACAAAATAGTGATAGAAAGAAAAAGAAAAAAACAGAGAGGAAAAGGGCAACTTATACAGGAAATGGGACCAATTGAGATGTATTAGTTTTGGTTACAAGAGGATTTTGCCTTGTTAATAAGTTAGATTAGACTCCACATCTTTGTCATCATGTACAAATTGCCATCTCTTTGTTGACTTTTTCTATTTGCTCTTTCTCCCCACCTTCCCCACAGTCTCTGTTTTGGATTTTATGAAAAATATTCACACAATTACCTCCACTTGAGGCTTCATTTAGCTTCTTTTGATTAGGTTAATTTAAATCGGAACAAATGTATTGGACAATTCGATAAAACTCTAATAACATAAACCCAGTTGTACAAAAATTAATGTCGGGCATGAAACCCATATGCAGAGTGCACATACACCACCATGCTTTCGGAATTAAAATCTAAAACAACGGCAAAGTACTAACTTTTAAGTTGGAAGGTAAAATCGACAATTTATAATAGATCCCTCGTGTATTCTACCTCCGTTGAAAGTCTCTCCACTCACCTCTAACCTTTATTGAACTTATAGAACTAATTACAATCCAGATAAGCTCTCAACTCATAATAAAATAATTGAACGTTTGACAGTCTACCAATTAGTAATAAATGCGTATTAAACAACGATAAATAATAACCTAAACCGCACGTTTATTGGGCGCGTAATAAGGTGTTCCAAGGTAGTGGTATTTGTTGACAAGGGGGTTGATAGTCATACAGTGGTCCTATATATACTATGCGTAAGTATGCAAAGACAACCTTAATTTGAACCTAGGACCATGTCTGTCTACTCACTGTTCCAACATGCTTTTCTAAGGACAAGAAAAGAGCTCCATCCCCTTTTGTTATGCTGGTATATTTTGTTTTGTCAAATGAGTTAGAATTTTATGATTTGACATTATCCCCAGTAGAGCCTAATTTTGTGTCGGTAATTAATTAGTGATAATTATCATGCTAAAAACCCTTTTTAATCCGATGATTAATCCCCCTTTCTGTCATGATTTGGGGTTGACATTTATGAGAGAGAATTTAGAAGAATTCCTTGTCTAAATAAGAGTTTTTCCAGTTTTGAGCACTATGATTGGCTGGAAATGATGGGGTTGAGGCTATCAGTAGCAGGCACTTAACTGTCAGATTCTGGTACTCACTGTAGGAGGCAAATTATTCAGATCAGCAATCTGGATTAGCCTTTTTACTGCTCTCAGAACTCTGTGTGTGTGTGTTTTAGAGAGAGAGAGTGAGACAGAGAGAGAGAGAGAGGATGATTGCAGGTTTTGCCTTTGTGATTTGAATGATTACGAGTTTTTTGGGTGTTTCCCATTTGCTAATCTTGGAAGCCTTGTGTGTAATAATGGTATGCTTCATTGTCTGTGTTTGGTGATCACTCATTAATACTGTCTTCTTGTGGGCGTTTTTTCAGCATGGGTCATTAATTAAGGTGTGCCTAAACGTCATTATCTCACTTTTAACACTCTCTTTTCGTTAATCATGGTGGTTGGCTCACCTCCCCCTTCTCACGGTCATTTCCATATCGAATTTTATCAACATTTAACTGAAATTTAAAAGAAAAAAAGAAGTCACATTTTAAAAAGTCTAAAAGTTAAGTCGATCAATTGATCAACTCTTTACAACAAGTGTTATCGATTCATCGCAGTCAATCGTGGTTGAAACTAGTTCGTGTCCTTCAAGAGAAGAATTCTACAAGTCGGTCAACTTACAAAAGCAACTTTCAATCAATAGTTAGAAATGTATGATTGTGTGTTAAATGTTAGGTTGCAATTAGGCTGGTTTAGTAGGCAATTGTTATGTTTTCTCGTTCTATATATACATATTGTTCGTTGGATGGGACATATGAGGCTTTGACTATTTGATCTTGCCATATGGCCATAAGCTGCCTAGCTAATAAATGTAAGTATAAGCCATCAAGGGAAAAAAGTGTTTAGTCAGAGGGGTTGTATACTTGTATTTTCTTAAAATGATAAGCCAAGTCGTTGTATTGAAATCGTATCTCGAAAAAACCGATAAAGAAGGAGTTATCCGGGAAAGGGGAAAACTTAGGTTCAAAAGCCAGGTTAGTTGCCCTACTTAGCTCTACACGAGAGATTTTTTTTTGTAAGCCGTAAATTGATCCCATGACCTCGAAAATAGGAGACTCGATGTCACATGTATAGTTGTATCGTATAAAGTTGAGTTGTTGTGACTTCACATATGTTAAATGGATGATACATGCATATTTTGCCAGGTACATTGTTTCAATTGTTGCAAATGGATTAGGTGGTGCGTTCTTGGTGGACTACTAGTGGATTTTTCCTTTTTTTTGGTAACTTTGTGTCAATTTTCTATCTCATTGTTTCACTTTTTCAATGTTGTTTTTCTTAAAAAGTTTGCTTAACTTGGCTCATAAATATATATATTTTTCTCCATCGTTAGATCAAATAATCTCATAGACAATATATTGTATGTTTTTTTTAGAATAAAAGCAATCAATATTATGAAGTAAATAGACAACTTACACTTTTATTTTCCCTCCCTTCTCAGTATACTAGGAACCACTAGAGAAGGAATATATTTAAACAATACATTTTAAGCATAATATTTCATAACACCGTATCGCAAAATAATAGTAACATTCACACAGAATGTCTTTACTCCTTTTCTTTGTAAGGAAGGAAACGACCTATAGCATGGGGCGAAAATTCATATCCATATACTGATAATTTATCTATATATAAGTTAAGATGTATCCGTAAAAAGTATACTAAAATATATAATCCAAAAGTTATATCTCGTTATGAACAAATAATAACTCGTCTCTAATAATAAATATAAGTTCAGACTATTATAATAAAAAAATAATCTAAAACGTAGACATAACTATAGCATATGGTACATCATGATACAATTATACATAGTAAATAATTGCAAAAATTTGTCAAATGGGTTGGAAAACTTAATAAATCACCGGCCAATTATATAGTCTCGCTCATGGAAATGGAAGGTATCTACTTACCATACCTAGTACTGCCTTGGTATTTGGTATTTGACTAAATTATTAAATAAAAATTCAATATAATTTGGTAGACAACCTAAACTTTTATTAAATTATTCCACATAAATTGGTTAAATAACTTATATATTTTTGGGGTCGGGATCAAATTTAAAACACAAATATATTCATTAATATGTAATATTTGAGAAAGATTAGTAACTACTTATCTGTTTTCCAAGTACTTATCGTTTTTAAATCGTGAATAATACCAAAAATTAAAAAATTCGTGAAATATTATGTCAAAAGATCAAATTGTCCCAAAATTTCATTAAAAATAAAGATTATCAGTGAATAAAGGAGAGAAAAAAAGATAAAAATTAGGTAAACTGTCATTCATATGTGATTGAAATTATAAACTCACATATTATAAAATGTAAAAAATCGGTTATATATATTATGAAAGGGAAGAAGTAGATATGTAATATATTTATAAATTGACGTCATAATCAAGTGAAGTGGATTATTGGAAAAAGAATTAATGACAAGGACCCAAGATATATATGAAAAATCAGAAAGAAAGATTGAGAGAGAGGTTGTATTGTGGTTATCAATAATTGAATAAATGGACCAAATATATTATGCCCACAAATCACAATTCAAGCTTAGTCACATCCTGCAATCTCACACCTACACGTGCACCCTACTCCTATCCTTATCTCTTCCTCATTTTACATTTCATTTCATGCTTATAAATCAATTTCTCAAGTTTTTGGGTCATTTTTACCTTTTTCTTTTCAAAAATTAATTTTATACCTATTTTTTAATAAAAATATTACTAAAATTTTTAATTAACTTTAATATTCAGTGATATTTTTGAAAGTTTTAATTAATTTTAACATTAATGATATTATAAAATTTTAATAGTATTTTTAATCGAGTGTATTTTAAATATTCAATTGTATCTTTTAATATTCAATGGTATTGTTGGAATCTTTAATCGATTTTAACATTTAACGGTATGGTTGTCCTCTTCTAATAAACTTGATCTCATTCTTGTCACATATAATATAGATATAACATAATAACGTGAATTTTCATAAAAATATTGAATACCTTATCGTTAAATGTCTTTGTAGGAGGATATTTTAAAGTTAAAAGACTACTAATTATGATAAAGGAGCACATAAAAATATCTATCTATTAGTGTAGATAATCTTATACTTATTTCTTTAAGTAAGATCGCATCGAGTGATAGAGGAGCCCGTGAAAATTCCTATATATAAATTTAGTTAATTTTATACTTATTTTTTTAAATAAGATTACATCAAGTATTATATATATATATGGAGAAAATCGTTGATAGAAGAGCTCAATATTCTTTAAGACGGGAATCTAAAATCAAAAAAAAAAAAAAAGAAAAGACAAGGAGTCTTTTTCTTTGATCCCTTTTGCGTCTATTATTTGACATGAGTAATAGGTATCTCAAAGAGTATTCTTGTATGCTTTGCTTTCAGCGTTTGACCAGTCTCCACTATCCTTTAATTTGATCATCAGTATACCTAGCTAACTTCGAAAACAACTATTTTATTCACAACAACTTCAAACCATTTTTTTTTCTTTTTTGTTAAAATGAAGATTCTCAAAGTGTCTATCATATATTTATGAAAATTTAATGAGAACAAGAATTCTTCATGTATGCATTATACTCCATTCATTTCGCGATTTATATTATTTTAACTATTTTTTATCGTTTTATAATAGTTATCACCTTACGACTCCAATGACATATTAATTATTAATTTACCAATATTATTTTTATTGACTTGTCTATTAAAAAATTATAAAGAGAAAAAGTGAGGGTATATTAAACAGTTTACTTTTTTAATTGTTTTAATTTTTAATTAATCTTATTGTGTCCTAACCCTACTAATATGACATGCCATTTAAGATAAAGGCGTAACGTCAATCATACATTTAAAAATACCTGTTTCTCACACATATGTACGGATAGTTAAACAACCAGGAAAATAGGGAGTTTATGAGTCTAAAATAATAATGTGGCACCTAGGAGTATAAGCTCCCATGTTTATATAAGAATTTGCAAGATAGAGGGAGTATATAAGTATCAATTCTTAGGTAAAATTATCTCAAACAAGAGTTATTATAACACGGATTCATCACACAAGACTTGTAAACAAATGTTTATTTTAATTCATATTTTACCATTCGAAAACCCGAAATTTATTTTAACAAAATACTTTTTCATATTGAATTCGTTTTTATTTTTTTCATATTAATTGTAAAACCCGATTGAGAAAGACGCAACTTTTTATACGCGATGTATACGGATCAAGTCAAGTTTGCAAGTATTTGAGCTGATGCTTGAATCTAATCGAGTCTATTTTTACCCTAATTATAAGAAGAGCAAAATTCGACATGTTAAATAGAATGTAATCCAAATTTTAGATTGAGTAATATTATGGTATCTATGAACGCAACATAGATATGTTAAATTAGAAAAGTCCTGGTTGATGAATAAAGAAAAAAATTGTTTAGATTTAGAGAATCAAGGGAATGTAGAGGTGGGATTTATGAATAAATTAGGGTAAACAAAAGTTGGGGGAAAAGAAAACGAAGGAGGGTTTGGTTTGGCTCAGAGTTTGAAAATGACAACAGTAAAAGGGATATGCTAAAAGGAAATATACTGAAGAAAAGAAAAACTGGAAAAAGAATGAGAGATGGGCAGTAAAGAGAAAGACCTTGTTGTTCAACTCTCTCTTTCTCTCTTTCTCTCTTTCTCTCTCACTCATTCCTTTTTCCTTTTCTGTGAATCTCTCCTCAAATCTTTCTTTAAGACCTTGGGGTTTGAGGAGAGAGAGAGGGGGGAATGGAGAGAGAGAGAGAGACCTCCTCAATAATTTCATAATATTTTGATGGGCAAAAATCCGTACCCTTTCTGACAACGACCACTGAAGAATGGGGGCACATGCCTGCTGTAATATCAGTGGGAGCATCAGCAACCCAATGGACGGTCATGATGGGCTGGGCATGGCTAACCCAACGGCGCTGATCTCCCCGTTTCCATAAACATGCACTCTCTCTCTCTCTCTCTCTCTCTCACTCTCTCTTTCCCCTTTTTAATTGTGATGAAATGCAAATATCCCCTTCCTTCCTCCCTCTCTTCGTCCCTTCCCCTCCTCTCTTTCTCTCTCCTCTGCTGCCCAGGTCGACTTCTGGTCGGGTGCTGCCTATTTAAGGTCCTTCCTTCCCTCCATCTTTCTCTTTCTCTCTTTCAGAATTTGTCACTCAAAGGTAGTAAGTTGCGCACGAGAGCCTCCTGATTGCCGTCTCATCATGTCTTGAAACTCGTGCTCCCATTGTATTTGAGCTCCTTTTGAGGCCTTGAATCTTTAATTTGCTCCCATATATAGCTACTCAGTGAAAAGTTGCTTCATTTTGCTGTTTCTTGATATGGGCATGGGCAGATATGCTGGAGAAGGAGATTTGAAGCTTTGAATTTACATGGGTTTGGTTTAGTTTTCAGGAATGTGGGGTGTTGGTGGCCATTTTTGGGATTTTTCACTTCTGGGTCCAATTGAAGTGAGAAATTGATGAAGAGATGGAATGTGGTGGTTAATAGCAAGGAGAGGGATTGTATGGGGAACAAGGGATATGAACTGGATATGTTGAAGTGGGAGATTATCAAACAGCCAATAGGTAAGGATTGTCTGAGCTAGCTTTAGCTTCTACCCAGATAAGGAAAAGGGTGGGATATGAAGCTTTCAACATCTGGAGTGGGTCAGCAGGAGCATGAAGGTAAAGCCCTTCCAAAATTTTCTGTTTGATTTAAGATGGCATAACATCCATCATTGTGAATTTCCAGTTTGTTATTGTCAAATTTGGTTGGTTTGAGAAGCTTTTGGGTACATAGCAGGATCCATAGATAACCTAACTTTATGATATCATTGAAACCTTCTCTGTTGGTTACTCCTGTTTGTGTTATATTTTCCATGGGGTTTTGGTAGGGGGTGAGAAGAAGTGCTTGAACTCGGAGTTATGGCATGCTTGTGCTGGTCCTTTGGTGTGCCTTCCGAGCGCTGGAAGCAGGGTGGTCTACTTTCCACAGGGCCATAGTGAGCAGGTTTACCTGATTTCTAGTTTGATTGTGGAACGATATGCCTAATGTGCTTAACGTTCAGCTCCGTAACCCTGTGTGTTTGAACACAGGTTGCTGCCACAACTAATAGGGATGTTGATGGGCAGATACCCAATTATCCCAATTTGCCACCACAGTTGATCTGCCAACTCCACAATGTCACAATGCATGTTTGTACTTTGATCCTAAACTTTAATTTCAATGTTTAGCACTTTGTGAAAATGTTAACGGCATTTGCACCCCTATCTAAGAACATGAGAAGGGGAGAGGGGAGTTTATCGACTTGATTGCTAGAACTTATCACTTGATTGAAATTTTAGGCTGATGTTGAGACGGATGAAGTATATGCCCAGATGACTTTGCAGCCCCTGACCCCGGTAATCCTTGTAACTTTGTGAGTAGAGTTATTTCTTTGGCTAGTTTGTTTTCCAGGAGAATTAATGTATTTTCATCCATGCAGCAAGAACAAAAGGATATTTATCTTCCGGCAGATTTTGGAATCCCAAGTAGGCAGCCTACAAATTACTTCTGCAAAACATTGACGGCTAGTGATACCAGTACTCATGGAGGGTTTTCTGTCCCTCGGCGTGCAGCTGAGAAAGTTTTCCCTCCACTGGTAGTGTTAATGTTTCTTGTTTTTAAGTGCAGTTAATGGTTATTGTTTGTCTTTAGCTTGATCATCTTCTGTTGTCATTTGAATTATTGCCATCTGCAGGACTATTCTCAGCAGCCACCTGCTCAGGAGCTGGTTGCCAGAGATCTGCATGATGTTGAGTGGAAATTTCGGCATATTTTCCGAGGTAGGTTCTTTTCTGCTTATTTTTCGTGGCAAGTTCATCATTGTAGCCAAAAATCAGTCTAAAGACTATGGGCGCAAGTACCTATTTTGAATTGTCGGTTTTGCCTTGTGCCTTTTGTTGTGGACAAGTTTCAAGATCTTATCGGTGCTGTTTCTACTTATTAAAAAATACTGTATGCTACAATAAACGTCCTCCCTCCCTCTCCATCCGCATTTCTTTCTAGCACTATGTCACGGAACGCTCTAGAAGAACCCGGAATCTTCTAGAGTTCTCTCCTTGGTTCCACCAAGGACTCCCAAGTTCCAGAATATTCTACACTAATGTAGAGATGTAGATACTTGTATAGAGGATTCTAGATGTGTAATCCTAACCGTTGGATCAATTAGATCTCCACCGTCCATTGAGGAGGTGGCCATGTATAAATACCCCCATGGGGTCCTCATTTGTAATCATCCAAGAGTTCAATACACAAAGCATTCTCCCAAACTCTCTCTCTCTAAGTGTTCTTGCTTACTAAGCTTTCTCTCTCAGCTTAAGTTAAGCATCGTTAAGGCTTACTAGCAAGCTTATAAAAGGGTCTCGGGTATAGTTTGCTAGCGCCGCACGGTACTAAGTTCGAGTGAATTATCGTCCCGTGACGGTTGGTATCGAGCCAGGTTTGGGCAAGAATGTCGAGCATCACCGAAGGAGGCCAACAACCACAAGGAGGCAAGAAGGGCAGGGAGAAGTCCCGAGAGGCCGTTGCCGCTCTCGAGGAAAGGGTTGCCCAACCGCATAGTCTCTTTGTCGGCTTAAGGGAAGAAGTCGACACCACGACTCAGCAAGTCGGGGAGCTCCGAGTCTAGGGAAGATGACTCGGAGCTCAAGGAAGAGATGCGATTGGCCTTGAATGCGGTAGTGACGGACTTCACCAAGGAGGTGGCCGCCCTTAAAGCCGCAGTGGAGGCCAAAGATAACGAACTCAAGGCCGCTCTCAATGGTCAACAAGAGCTTCGGGCCGCTCTTCACGACCAAAGGGAGCAAATGGAGGAATTAAAGGCACAAATGAAGTTGTGCACGGCCGCGGTGGCCAACAGTGGGTCGATCCAGGGAGCGATTGCCCCGAGATTAGCGCATCTAAGCCTCCGGACTACAAGGGAGCCAGGAGTGCGAAAGAGATTGACAATTTCCTATGGGGACTCGAGGCTTACTTCAAAGCCTCATGCATCGAGGAGACGACCTCAAGGTGAGTAACGCTTCCCTCTTTCTTAAAGATACGGCTCTTGTTTGGTGGCGACGTCGATGTGACGATGTTAATAGAGGGTCGGAACCCGTTACCACGTGGGAAGCATTCAAGGAAGAACTCAAAAGCAGTTCTACCCTACGGATGCCCAACGGGAAGCACGGGTCAAACTCCGACATCTCCAACATAAGGAGGGTCACATTCGAGAATATGTGAAGGAATTCCAAGAATTACGCTTGGAAATTCCCTCCATGGGAGACCAAGACGCTTTATGCTTCTTCCTCGATGGCCTATGTGGATGGGCCAGGATGGAGTTAGAAAGGCGAGGAGTACAAGACCTCGCCTCCGCAATTCTTGCCGCCGAGTCGCTCTATGAATTCAAGTCATCGAAGGGACAAACCAAGAAGGCGGAACATAGCAAAAGTGGGGGAGACCGTGACAAGTCTCCTAAGAAGGGAAAGCCGACCTCCTATAAGGACAAGGGGAAGTCCAAGGAGGCCCACACTAAGAAGGAAATCTCTTGCTTCCTTTGCAACGGGCCTCATCGAGTCTTTGAGTGTCCGAAAGAGGCAAGCTTGCCGCTCTAGTCATGGAAGAAGAGCGACAAGAGGAGAAGAAGCTCGCTTCCATGAGGCTTCTCAATGCCATCCAAGCCAAAGTGGAAGGGCAGCCTCGTGGACGCATGTACGTGGAAACCCACATCAACGGCAAGCCACTACAAGCCATGTTGGATACGGGAGCCGACACGGTCTATATGGCTAAGGAGCTTGCCGAGGAGATTGGTCTTTCTTACACCAAAGAGAAGGGCTTCGTCAAGGGGGTCAACGCGAGGAGTCTCCCAATCGAAGGAGTTGCGCGTAACACCGAGATCCAGATCGGCCAATGGAAAGGTAAGGCCGATATCACCGTTGCTCCTTTAGATGATAAGAAATTCTACCTTGGAATAGATTTCCTTGATACGGTGAAGGCCTACTTGGTGCCTTTTACCAACACCATGTGTATCATGGAAACGGGACAACCTTGTGTCGTCCCCGTGAAGAGGGAGATCAATGAAGGAAAAATGCTCTCCGCTCTTCAATTCTCTAAGGGCATCGAAAAGGGGAACCAACTTTCATCGCCGCCCTCAAAGAGGATGAGGGGGTCGAAAATGTCCAAACACCCAAAGCCGTCCAAGTGGTGCTTGGACGAGTTTCCGGATGTGATGCCCGCTGAGTTGCCAAAGAAACTTCCTCCGAGGCGGGAAGTAGACCATGCCATTGAGTTGGAGCCGAGGGCAAAACCACCGGCATTTACGCCTACCGGATGGCACCTCCGGAGCTCGAGGAGCTACGGAGACAATTGAAGGAGTTGTTGGATGCTGGGTACATCCGTCCCTCAAAATCACCCTATGGTGCGCCGGTTCTTTTCCAAAAGAAGCATGATGGGTCCCTTCGACTGTGCATCGACTACAGGGCACTCAATAAGATTACTATCAAGAATAAGTACCCGATTCCGCGCATCGATGATCTATTCGATCAAGCTGGGAGATGCAAGGTACTTCACCAAGTTGGACTTGAGGAGCGGGTACTATCAAGTCCGCATAGCTCGAAGGGGACGAGGCCAAGACGGCATGTGTCACACGCTACGGTTCGTACGAGTTTCGGTCATGCCCTTTGGCCTCACGAACGCTCCGGCCACATTTTGTACCCTCATGAACAAGGTACTTGCTCCTTACCTTGATCGCTTCGTCGTTGTCTACTTAGATGATATTGTCATCTATAGTAAGAATTTGGAGGAGCATGTGAAACACTTGCGGGAAGTGTTCTCGACCTCGAGGGACAACCAGCTCTACGTCAAAAGGAGAAGTGCTCCTTCGCCCAAGAAGAGGTGCCTTTCTTGGGTCATATTGTCGGCAAGGGAAGGATTCGGATGGATCCTTCCAAGGTGAAGGCCATACGGGAATGGGAGCCACCCACTAAGGTCACCGAGCTAAGGTCTTTCCTTGGCTTAGTGAACTACTACCGGCGGTTCATTCAAAGTTATTCCGTGATCGCCGCCCCTCTCACCGAGCTTGTTGAAGAAGGGAAGAGGATGGGCTTGGAGGCCGGAGTGCCAACGAGCATTCGAAGCTTTGAAGAAGGCTATCACGAAGGAACCGAGTGCTAGCCCTTCCCGACCTTCACAAGACGTTTGAGTTACACACTGATGCTTCCGACTTCGCCATCGGAGGAGTTCTAATGCAGGAAGGTCATCCCATTGCCTTCGAGAGTCGGAAACTTAATGATACAGAGAGGCGTTACACGGTGCAAGAGAAAGAGATGACCGCAGTAGTGCATTGTCTCCGCACTTGGAGGCATTACTTGCTAGGGAGTAAGTTCGTCATCAAGACAGGACAATGTTGCCACGAGCTACTTCCAAACCCAAAAGAAGCTCACTCCCAAGCAAGCAAGGTGGCAAGATTTCTGGCCGAGTTTGACTACGAGTCGGAGTACAAACCGAGCAAGGCTAATCCGGTGGCCGATGCCTTGAGCCGGAAAGGGGAACTTGCCGACATAAGCCGGCCTCAAAGCAATTTAAGAGACCGGATTCGTGAGGGGCTTAAGCACGATCGCTTGGCCCAAACCATCATCAACCTCGTGCGGGAAGGCAAGACAAGGAGATTTTGGGTTGAAGATGGCCTCGTGCTCACAAAAGGCAAACGCCTTTACGTGCCTGCCTACGACAACCTACGAAGGGAAGTCGTAAAGGAATGTCATGATAGCAAATGGGCGGGACATCCGGGGTTACACCGCACGCTCGCACTTGTGAGCGACTCTTATTATTGGCCTCACTCGAAAGATGATGTGGAGGCCTATGTGAGGACTTGTCTTGTGTGCCAGCAAGATAAGATTGAACAAAGAGCTCATACGGGACTCTTAGAGCCACTTCCCATCCCCGAGAGACCACGGGAAAGTGTCTCCATGGACTTCATCGTGGGCTTACCCACGAGCGATGGGTGCAATTGGGTAATTGTAGTGGTGGATCGGTACTCCAAGTACGCGACCTTCATTCCAAGCACCCAAGGAATGTTCGGCCGAGCAGGCCGCCCAACTATTCTTCAAGAACGTGGTGAAATATTGGGGCTCGCCGCGTTCGATAGTGAGTGACCGGGACACTCGCTTCACGGGTCGGTTACGGACGGAGCTATTCAAGCTCCTGGGGTCCGAACTCAACTTCTCCACCAGCTTTCACCCTCGGACCGATGGACAAACGGAGCGGGTGAATGCACTTTTGGAACTTTACCCGAGGCACTATGTGTGTGCCAACCAACGGGATTGGGCGAAGCTACTTGATGTAGCTCGGTTCTCGTACAACTTACGGAGGAGCGAGTCCACCGGCCGAGTCCGTTTGAGATTGTTATGGGGCAACAACCTCGACTCCGAGCACGATCGCCACAGAGTTACAAGGGTCCAAGCCCGCTCGCTTTCAAGTTCGCAAAGGACTCGGAATGATCAAGCCGACATGGCGCGGGCTTACTTGGAGAAAGCCTCCAAGAAGATGAAGAAATGGGCCGATAAGAAGCGTCGCCCACGAGAGTTCCAAGTTGGGGACCTTGTCCTCGTCAAGATGTACAACCACGCGAGGTTGAGTGGTCGACATCGAGGACTCATCCGGAGATACGAAGGACCCTTCCCCATCCTTAAGAAGGTTGGGGCGCAAGCCTACAAAGTAGAGTTGCCTCCGAAAATCAAGTATCATCCTCGTCTTCCATGTAAGTCTACTCAAGCCTTACCATGGAGACCAAGTGGATCCGAATAGGGGCATCTCTCGACGAGCACCGATGGGCATAACGGTGCAACATGACAAACAAGTGGAGGAGGTACTAGCCGATAGAGTGGTCCGTCACCAAAACAAGCCTCCAACACATGAGTTGCTCGTCAAATGGAAGGGACTACCGGATAGCGAAGCAAGCCGGGAGCCCATCCAAAACTTGTGGCGATACAAGGAACAAATACAAGCGTTCGAAGACGCTAAGGCTACGAGGACGTCGCCGGAATAGGTGGGGGAGGATGTCACGGAACGCTCTAGAAGAACCCGGAATCTTCTAGAGTTCTCTCCTTGGTTCCACCAAGGACTCCCAAGTTCCGTAATATTCTACACTAATGTAGAGATGTAGATACTTGTATAGAGGATTCTAGATGTGTAATCCTAACCGTTGGATCAATTAGATCTCCACCGTCCATTGAGGAGGTGGCCATGTATAAATACCCCCATGGGGTCCTCATTTGTAATCATCCAAGAGTTCAATACACAAAGCATTCTCCCAAACTCTCTCTCTCTAAGTGTTCTTGCTTACTAAGCTTTCTCTCTCTAGCTTAAGTTAAGCATCGTTAAGGCTTACTAGCAAGCTTATAAAAGGGTCTCGGGTATAGTTTGCTAGCGCCGCACGGGTACTAAGTTCGAGTGAATTATCGTCCCGTGACAACTAGCCCATGTCAACCGTGCTTAACTTATTTCCAATGCGCAAATTCTTGTTGTTAATGAATGAGAGTGAGAAAACTCCGTAAAGTGGCTATAGCATTTGTTGTTTGTAGTTTAGAATTGGTGCCATCGAAAACAATCTATCACATGCTTCCGTAGAATTCAAATGATTCAAACCGGCTTATGGAATTCTGTCTTATCCTTAACCGCCTAGTGTTTTTTAATTAATTTACTATGGCATACCAAGCCCCTTCTACTATGGTACTAAGACCATTTTCACACTTGTAGAGCAAATAATTCAGGGAAAAAAAATAGGAACCAATTAAAATCATGTAGCATGTTATCATAGTGGAGAAGTTGAAGCCTCAATGGAGATCTGGGAAGATGTACTGGAGTTTCGACAATGCAATTTCCTGCCTTGCCATCAGTTTTGCTCTGCCAGTTAGGTTTATTAGGATTTTTGAATTCTGTGACCTAGAAATTACTGAAATGTTAGATCTCATTGGAGAATGTAATGACTGTAGCGCAGGAAACACTCCCATTTTTTTCCATATTTTAATTTTCAATCTATGAAGTTGTCCCACTAGAAATCGCCGAGAGAGAGAGAGAGGGGGGACCTGGAAGAAAACCATATGTTCATCTGCCCTTCATCAATGTAGAAATCTAGAAGAGCAGGGAAGCTTATTACATATTGTGAGGAAACTTGCACAGTACACATTTGATTCTTTCTTTTACAAGAAACCTTTTTTCTAACCTTGAAATCGCGTATTTGAGCAGAATTGCATAACTACTAATTTTCAGTTTTTGAATTTCTATGTAGAAAAGAGGCTTGCTTTTCATAACTGAAAAATCACAATTTGTTGGAAAGAAGAGTTTGGTCTTTGTGTGTATAAAGATTCATCCATTTTGAAGTGCGTGTGACTATGCCCTAACCCGATTTTCATCATGTTTATTCACATAAATTTTCCCCCATGTAATTTCTTCTTAAACAAAGATATTTTCCCAAGTCAATAATTGACTTTGAACTTCTGATCATGTCCTCTTGTCATGATATTGTAGTAGTTGTGCGTCAGGACTCATGTCTCCTTGGTAGCATGTTCAGCTGATTGATGATGTGCATCCCAGGCTTTAATAACTAACAATTCGTAGCTGTATATGGGATGTGCTTGAATTTGATTGTTAAATTGCACATACCAGCAATGTGTTTGCATCTTTCGTGGTTGTTATCCTCATGGTTAGGCATGGTCTCTTTTTTTTTTTTTGGGGTTGGTTCTAAGCTTTGCTTTTTATATAAAACACTGGATTGGTAATTTGCCATTCTGTGTTTTGTTTATGAAACTATATCACAACAAATGTCGTAAAAGGACCCAACTAAATTTGGTGTCAATGTTTAGTATTCAAGCCTTTTGCTTGTGGCTTTACGAAGCAGTCTAGTTTAAGAAAGTATCAATCCGCTGGTAATCTGGCATCATAGAAGGGTTGGTGCAGGTTCCTAAAATCATTCTTGCTGATTTGCCTTTTCTCTCGTCACTTTCACTAACTCATCCATGTGTGTGCAAACACATCTTATGCCATTCTTTGGGAAGTTAGAGTCGTCGTGCATGATGAATTGTATCACCTTATTTAAGATGTTCATCCTTTTCTCTCGTCACTTTCACTAACTCATCCATGTGTGTGCATACACATCTTATGCCATTCTTTGGGAAGTTAGAGTCGTCGTGCATGATGAATTGTATCACCTTATTTAAGATGTTCATCTAGTTTATTTGATAATTTCCATGAAACTTTTTGAGGTTGTATTATGCAGGACAGCCCAAAAGGCATCTTCTTACTACGGGATGGAGTGTTTTTGTCAGTGCCAAAAGGCTTGTTGCCGGAGATTCTGTTCTATTTATATGGTATCACCTCATTTTCTTTCCTTTTCAACAGTCTCTATTTTCAGATTCCTCCCTGAGGGTCGGCTGCTTGAGTGGCTTAATGGTTGTTTATCTTTAAACATAGGAATGAGAAAAACCAACTGCTTCTGGGAATTCGGCGGGCTATTCGACCTCAAACTGTGATGCCATCATCTGTTTTATCAAGTGACAGTATGCACATTGGACTTTTAGCTGCTGCTGCTCATGCTGCTGCTACTAATAGTTGTTTCACCATCTTCTATAACCCAAGGTCAGTTGTTAAATCTTCAATTGGTTTAATTCATTCTTTTGGGGCTATCTATGTAAGTTATTCTATTCTTTTTTCCTTTTTGCTTACACATATGAATCTGTTCAGGGCAAGTCCATCTGAATTTGTCATACCTCTGTCAAAATATGTGAAGGCTGTGTATCACACTCGTGTTTCTGTTGGGATGCGATTTCGTATGCTGTTTGAGACTGAAGAATCAAGTGTTCGGAGGTAGCAGGCCTTTACTAGTATGCAAGTATTCTTTTGCTTTAATAATCTGTTATTTCACTGTGTTGGCTAATATTCCACAGCAGGTGATACATTTTCAACTTTTTGTTGATTACTGTGTTTTGACTTGTCACTGTAGTGCTTATTTTCTTCTACCATCCCAACTTGCTTAGAGCCGCAGCTGAAGGTCACACTAGAGGTTATATGCACACATTGCTGATATCTAGATAACTTATTCTTTCTAGTGGTCCAAGCCTGTTGACATATTTTCACCCTTAGCCATGTAGACATAAGAATCTTTATTTCGTTCTGGTAGTAGTAGGACCCCTTCAAGGCCCCCTTTGCAAATAGCATTTTGTGCTATTCAGTTGTAGGGATAAGCCATCATACATATGAACACACTCCTCTCTTTTTATATATATATATAAATAGAGAACATTAAAAAGCAGCCTTTTTTAAGGTTGGACTTGGGGCCACACTCTTGTTTAGATTAATATTCCTTCTTGATTTGGCAATTTCCTTGCCTTGTTACTGTTTTGAAAGCAATGGTGAGCACCTAATGCCTGCATAGCTATGCCACCCACCAATATGAAGATATTTGTTTTGGACTACCACAGTAGCTTGTCTTATTATGCAGTAGTAACATAGGATGTTGGTATTGGTGTAGCTTTAGTTGACGGCCAATTGATTTTACAACTGTGCTCCCAGTCAGAGAACCAAATGGCTAGCTTGCTGAGAAATGAGTGCTATTATGTCACAACTTCTGTTTTCTCTCTTTCTCCCACATTCTTTTTGTAAACTTTGGCTCTCAGTTGTGTTTTACATGCATAAAATCTTCAGTATCATACTGTACAAACCTTGTGCTTCGCAGATACATGGGTACAATCACTGGAATTAGTGACCTTGATCCTGCTCGTTGGCCGAATTCCCATTGGAGATCTGTGAAGGTATCATTTATAGAAAGTCATCTGTTGGATAGTGATCTGTAATTTGTATACTTAAGAAATGAAACCTTTTATTGTGGTTGACTGTTGTTTTTCTTGTCCTCTTCCCGCCCCCTTTATTAACTTTCTGTTTCTCTTTTGTGGGGAACCGATTGATGAGTTCCAGCAGACCTAAAATATGCTCCTTCTATCTCATAAAACTTGTCAAGTTTCGGGAAATAGGGAAAAATTTACCTAAAACATTTTTCTAAAAAAACAAAAGATTACTTTTTTTTTTTCCTAAAAAAGGGTAAATATTGATAAAGAGGTAAACACGAATTTTAACAAGTTCTATGGGATGGTGAAAGAGAACCCATGATCACAATCGTTACCAGCCTCGTTTGCCATCTTTCTCCATTGCCAGTCTATATACTTCAAGGTTAACAAGGCTGATGTGCACTATCTGTGACTTGTACTTTGATTGTCATGTTTTCACTGATTTAATCGATCAATTTTGACAAGCAGGTAGGTTGGGATGAATCTACTGCCGGTGAGAGACAGCCCCGGGTATCGCTTTGGGAAGTCGAACCCTTAACTAGCTTCCCCATGTACCCATCTCTCTTTCCTCTCAGGCTGAAAAGGCCATGGCACGCTGGGACTTCATCTCTGCCAGGTATTGGCAACTTTCTCTTCATTCTTTCTTGTGATTCTTTACCCTTTCTATTCTTCTCTTTTGGTGGGAAGCCGGAGGGGGGAGTGGGATAGCAATTACAGTTTGTATCAGTGAAGAAAAGCAAGTTAGTGCAAAGTGCAATATGTGGCTTTTATTTATTTATCTTTTTTTCTGGGGGTGGGGGGAAGTGTCGGCGAGGGCATGGGCAGAAGCACTGGCAAATAGCTTGTTTAAGGGCAAAAAATAGGAAGCTAGTATTAGAAACTGTGTGAAGCTGAATTTCTTATAAATAAAGACAACTGAATAATACCCTTGTTTGTTTTACTCAAAGTGGGCTCCTGAAAATAGATTACCTGTTGAATCGTTTGGACAAAATCACAGAAAGCTGCACAATGCTATTGTTGTAAGCCTTTGTTAAAGTGGTAGCCTTCCTTTGAAAGTTTGGACTGACTTCGAAAATGTGAGAAGTCTTGGGTTTCCATGCTAATTGGAAGAAGGTACAAGTGGGTGGGTGGGTGGGATCTTAAGCAACAACCTGCAATTGCATCCTTCGCGTCTTTTTTGGTTTACATTCTCCTTTCCTGTAGCTGTCAATTAACGCCTTGTTCCATCACAACATGCCTGTCCATCGTTGTATGAGACTAATTAACCTGAGATCCCCTCCCCTCAACTGAGTGTTCTGGGGGTGAGCCTAGGTTTTGCTTCAAATTGCAAGTTTGGAAATTTCTGGTATCAGATATCCATGCTTATGTGGGTTATTCTGCTCTTATGCTTTGAAGTATATTAAAGCCCTTGCCAAGCTGGTGAGACTCTGCATGGCAATAGAAATTTATGTTCATTGTCATGCATGCGAATCAACCTCTTTGCTCATCAACTGTAAGGTTCTTTATGTCTAGACTCCTGAGATCCAGAAAGAAGTGTTACATTTATTGTACATGCAAATAATTGCCTTTTTATCTACATAATGTAACAGAGACTAAGGTTATTGGTTACTGTTACCATGCAGAGAATATTGATGATGCTGCAAACAGTTTGATGTGGTTGAGAGGACAAGGAGGAGAACAGGGTCTTAACCCCTTGAATTTTCAGTCCTTGGGCATGTACCCTTGGATGCAGACTAGAGTTGATAGCTTGCTTCCAGTCAGCAATCAAAACCAGCAGTATCTAGCCTTGTTATCATCCAATTTTCAGAATTTAAGAGGTGGTGACCTTATGAATCCCCAATTGATGCAATTTCAACAGCCAACTCAGTATCTTCAACAGTCAACCAGTCAAATTCCAATGTTGCAGCAGCAACAACTGATCCATCCTTCAATCACCCAACAAATTTTGCCCGGTGCACAATCACAAGTTTCCAAAGATAACCTTCCGCAGCGCATTCCACAGGAGGAATACTTTAAACAGGAGGGGCTGCAGAACCAGCAGTCACATGGTCATGAACCATTCTCCCTATTGAATGACAAAATACAAAATAGGCATCAACCAGGTAGGCCTTCATCACTCGGAAAAACTGACACCAGCAGTGTGAATGCTGAGCTTTCCAATTCAACTCATTCCCCGGTACACAGCATTCTGGGTTCCATCCGTCCTGAAGGGATTGGTAATTTGTCGGACATATCAGATGTAAACAATACTATGTTGAATGAACAGACATCTCAACTACCCTTGGTGTCACTGAGTTCTTATACTCCCATTAATGCCTTTGGAGATGCCGTGTCACTTCCGCCATATCCTGGGAAAGATGCTTCTTTGGAGACTGGGAACTGTAGCTTAGATGTGCAGAATCATAACGTTTTTGGTGGTAATCTTGATTCTTCTGGACTGGTATTGCCCATGACAATGCCATCCAATTATCGCAGTTCAACTGATGCTGATATATGCTCAATACCATCAGGTGCTTCCGGGTTTCATACCTCTATGTATGGTTCTAATAGCAACAACTCGCCTGAGTTGCATGGTGAAGGGCAGGGTGACCTGCAAACCCCAACAAGAACATTTGTCAAGGTATTCCCTGTCACTGGGGAAGATGAATTTTTAGTATATCTTTTTGCTTGGCTTGAAATTTTGTTGTAAACTAGAGGGATGGTGTTTGTTGGTTGCAGGTTTATAAATCTGGATCTGTTGGGCGTTCGTTAGACATCTCCCGGTTCAGCAGCTATCATGAGCTGCGTGAAGCACTGGGCAAGATGTTTGGAATAGAGGGGAAGCTTGACAACCCTCTGAGATCAGGCTGGCAGCTTGTATTTGTCGACAGGGAGAATGATGTGCTTCTCCTTGGAGATGACCCTTGGGAGTAAGTACTTACTATCTTATATTGTCTTTAGCCTGTTACATGTGACTTTGATACTCTACCGGGAGCAACCCAAAACCAAACTGAACATTTCACCAACCTATCAATTGCATTTGCTTTAGTTTGGCAAGCATATTGGAGAAGCCAACAACAGACTCAGAATGTGATATTATCCTCATTCGATGTTCCTAGTTCCTACCCTGAATGTTCCACTAATCTATTCTGATCCAAACCAAAATCAATCCAATGAATTCCAACGGACACTATCTGTTAGCCATTCCCACCCCCCCACCCGTAAGGGGAAAAACCCTCTCCTTTTCTTAAACCCGTGTAGTTAACCTGAGTTCTAAATGGCAGACAAATAGAAACTCTTCTGTATTGCTGCTTATATTCGTTCATAACTGTTGTGAATAGACCGACATATCATCTTCCTTTTACTTGCAGGGCATTTGTTAACAATGTCTGGTATATCAAAATACTCTCACCCGAGGATGTCCAGAAGTTGGGTAAGCAAGTGACTGAGGCATTCTCGTAAGATGCAGAGCAAAAGACACTTGCAGTTACAAGTGGAAGCACATGAACGACCCTGTTCCATGCTTATCTGTTCACTCAAATATGAAGAAATCGGATATGAAAATCTTTTCCGACTCGCCTTAGTACAAGACCCTGACTTCACTTGTGGAGAGGCTTGATGCCTCAAATTCTAAACTCGGAGTTAGTATATTTTGTTAAATTACACCCTTATCTAGAGCTTATGAAACTAAATTCTGAGCTCTTTCAGCATCACTTAACCTGTTGTACCAGAGGTTTAGTCATATATTTGGATGAGTGAGGTTCCTAGTAGTACATTTGGTCATGGAATTGTTATTTGATGTCGGAAGTTATAGACTAATGTTTATGATGTAGTCTACATATGCCTCCTACTCCCCCTCTTAAACTGGTTATTTTGAAATCAACTCTGCCCATGCAGTAGTCATGTGTACATGAATATATCAGAATCATTCTCAACTTAACTCTTACAAGCATGGTTTTGGCTTCAACACCAATGTTATATTAGTTTCTCTGTTGGCTTATCTTCCAAACTTTCTCTGAGAAACCACCGCTCTTATCGGACATAACACTGGCAAAGTTGACCTATGATACATTCAAGTATGGTGCGAGTCGAAAATGGTATGTTTCGGGCATTATATTAACTCGTTCCAAATTTTCGGTCTTATCTAAAATCAACATTTAATCCGAACTTAATTCAAATAACTTGTCTGCAAAGTCTACTTTTCGTAGCAAAAACACAAGTTTACACTCGATTTAGCTCTTGAATTTTTATTGATGTTATTCTTTTTTTTTCTTTTTTTTTTGTTTGGGGGGGTGTTGTTATATATAGGTAATGTAGTTGTTGATGGCATTTGAACAGAGGTCCATGAACAATAATCTGAGCTTTGATGACTTATTTTGGCTCCAAATATTTGAAATCAAGCAAGCATATTCTCTCTCTCCTCGACCACCATCAATGTCTCTCCATCCCTCACCTCAAGCAAATCCATTCCCATCTCATCATCTCCGGCACCATTTCCGACGCTTTCGCCGCCGGGAAACTCATCTCCTCTTTTTCCGACTACCCCTCCCTCTTCTCTCATGCTTATCACCTCCTTATCCGCTTACCTCGTCGCTCCACTTACATGTGGAACTCGTTGATCAAAGCCATGAGCGAAAATAATGAATCCATCAAAGCTCTGTCTCTCTTCAAGCATATGTTACGTGCTGGGTTTTCCCTAATAATTATACTTTCTCATTCTTAATTCGAGGTAGCATTGATCTCTCTGATTTGCCCCTTGCGTTTGTTCTTCATGCTCTTTCTATCAAATTGGGTTGGGAAGATTATGATTTTGTGCAAAATGGATTCATACATTTGTACTCTGTATGTGATGCCATTGATTTGTCCCGTAAGTTATTTGATGCAAGTTCGAGGAAGGACGTTGTTGCGTGGACGGCTGTGATTAATGGATATGTAAAAGTTGGACGGATTGAAGATGCACGCGAACTGTTTGAAAAAATGCCTGAGAGAAATGTGGTTTCCTGGAGTGCTATGATTACAGGTTATGCTCAAATGGGCTTCTTTAAAGAGGCCCTGGAGCTCTTTAATATGATGCAGGTTTCTGGGTTTCGGCCAAATCATGCTTCCTTAGTTGGGGCACTCACAGCTTGTGCTTCACTTGGAGCTTTGGATCAAGGACGGTGGATACATGCATATGTAGATAGAAATCGGGTGGCATTGGATGCTAAGTTAGGTACAACTCTTGTTGATATGTATGCAAAATGTGGGTGCATTGAGATGGCTTGTCGAGTGTTTGAGGACATGCATTGCAAAGATGTGTTTGCCTTCACTTCGTTGATCTCCGGACTATCAAATCATGGGCTGAGTAGGAGAGCCATTGAATTGTTCAGAAGAATGCAAAGAGAAGGGGTTAATCCAAATGGTGTGACATTCATTTGTGTCCTGACTGCATGTAGTAGAATGGGTTTGATAGACGAGGGGTTGCAGATATTCGAGAGCATGACAGACCAATATGGAATTAAGCCGGGAGTTGAGCACTATGGTTGTGTGGTTGACCTCCTAGCAAGAGCAGGCATGCTACAAGAGGCAGAAGAATTAGTGAAAAAGATGTCAATGGTGCCCGATTCCTATGTTCTAGGTTCACTCCTCAATGCTTGTAGAGTTCATGGCAACTTCGAGTTGGGGGAAGAAATGGTCAAACGATTAATGGACCAGGGTCTAGCTTACAGTGGAGTTCACACTCTTCTTTCAAATATTTATGCATCGGCAAACAAATGGGATGGAGTTGTGGAAGTAAGAGGTCGGATGGAGGAGAAAGAAGTGAGGAAGGTGCCGGGGTGCAGCTTAATAGAAGTGGATGGTGTTGTTTCAGAGTTTGGGGCTGGACAAAGGTCTCATATGCTAATGGAAGAGATTATGTCTTCACTGCTTCACATAGACAAGCACTTGCGATACTTCTGGTTGGAACATGAGGTTAAACTCGCTCCTGAAATTGCATATCTTTAGCATGTGTGTAGGACCAATCTTAAATTTGACAGTGGACACCTCAAATTTATTTGTTTGAATTTTGTAATGTTAAACACTTCATATATTCTCAATAGAACTAATAAAATTCTTTGCGGCTCAAACATGGAATATCTTCTGTTTACCTTTATTTTGGCCTAGTTAAAGTTGTGTTAGAGGCCTAATCACAGTTCTTATGCCTAATTACCCTTACTTGTACCTCACAAATCATAATCTTCTTAAATGACATATATTTCTCCAATTATGCTTCACTTACTCTTTTTTCTTTTTATTGAAATCCTAGGAATGTTTTTAGAATTATTTTTTAAATTCATAGTATATTTACTATAAAAAAAATGAAGAAATTCAAATATTCGAAAGAGACAAGAATATAAACTAATTTAGTTTAACTTCTCAAATTTCTCTGAAAAATTTATTGTCTCTAATAGAAAATTAAATTAGAAATTTTGTGACAATTGTAATTTGAGATTTAAAATTTTTTATACAGGGCGAAGGAGATTTAATAAAAAAAGTGTTTGAATTAAGTCAAGATATTTTGAGGGAATTATATCAATAGAGGTTTTTACAACTTTTATCTCCTATGTATATTTAACTATGTACAATGCCTGACTGCCTATGTAAGATTTCATTTGGTGTGAAAAATCACAGTTCATGTATGCATTTATCTGGAGAGATGAGAGAGATTCCCTTTTTAAAAAAAAATTCTCCTGTTCCGTGTCTTTCTCCCACTTGTTGGGTTCAAGGCTCACAGCCTACTCATTTCCCCTTTCCAAGTTTGAAGCTTAATCTTTGCTTCTACACCTCATCAGAACCAGATAGGTAAACCTTGAAGTGAACGGGTTATGGTTTGTCATATCTAAAATCAAAATCGTTTCTAGTATTTTGCTCTGAAATAAGTCAATCTCTTGACAAGCCATAACTCCTCCCCTCTCCCTCCATCTCGTCAATTCTCTCTCTTCTACTTGTTGGCTCACTCTGTTAATCGAGCTCAACCCCGACCAGTCCCTCACAGCACCTCCAGGTCTGTCTGTCATTCCTATCTTGAATGCCATGAAAATCCTCCCCCTCCCCTCTTCCGGTCAGTCAGTCCATTGTGGTTTAATTTATTTCCAAAAAGGGGGAGGGGGAGTGGAAAAGAAAGAAAACCCATCTATTCATGGCGGTGGTCAGTGCTGGTGCTACTAAAGTATCTAAATTTGAAGTTTGGAGAGAGGAAATGGATGGTTTCAGGATGAAATATAAGGATAGCCTTTTGTTTTGTTTGTTTATGTGGTTCCCTTTTGCCAGTTCCTTGGGTGCTAAAGAGTGAGTTTGATGTTTAAGTCATATCATTTGTCTTTTTGATCAAGGGTGTTAACTCTTAACAAAAATAGCTGCTGTTAATCACAAGATAAGGTTTTTTTGTCTTTTTTTTTGGGGGGGTGGGGATTATTAAACCAGGCCGAGAAGTTTAGCGAGCCATACTTGTGCATTCCCAAAAGAAGCCACCTTTGTTGTTGTGGTATCCTGGCAAAACTTGTAATTGGAAATTTGGAATGCCTTGGAATTACTTGGTATTTTCCCAACTTTTTTCTCCAGATAGCAAAAGTTAAGTCCATCTACAATGGATTAAGTTTTATGAGCTGATAATTTTAGGGAATTCAAATTCTATGGAGCACTCTAGCCTTTTCTCCTACTTGCCAAAGATATGGAGATTATGGTCATACTATGATTGGGTGAATTCGTGTTGGTTTGCATCTCACTGTGCATGGTCTACTTTCAATCGGTTTCTGCCATGATGCTTGCGCTGCTAATTGTGGTTTTACCCAACGATGTAGTCACTTTCTAAATGTAGATTCTCACTACAACATCGTACAATTCTTGTTCCTTTTCAGAAGAAGCAAATAAGTTGAAACCAGAAACTTACTGTGGGCCTATTCACCATAAATTCAAGTTTAAGCTATGGCATCGGCTTCACTGATCTCTAGAAGCAGTATGCAATATCTTTCTTCGGTTTTTAATTGCCGCACGAAGTCAGTATCATCTTCCAAGCCCCAGGTGAATCCAAAGAAACTGAATCCGGGTATCAGTAGAAGAGCGGGAACCATAGCAGCGACAGCTTCACTATTGCTAGCAACAGAAGTGGTTTTTACTGACAAAACAGCAGGTGGTTTTGAGTTTAGAATGACAGTCCCTGATCAAACAGTTGAAGAGGCTGAGAGTATGATCAAAGATCATGCGCAGGCTTTGCTCGATGTGAAATCTCTTATAGAGGAAGAATCTTGGAGAGAAGCACAGCGAGAACTGCGAAAGAATTCAGCCTACTTGAAACAGGATATTTACACCATTATTCAAAGCAAAGAAGGCAGTGTCAGGCCTCTGCTCAGAAAACTATATTCTAATCTATTCAACAATGTTACAAAGGTAAACGATTAGTATCATTCAACGATAGTCTCAGATTTGTTGTGCATTTTCAGATTTTATTCTCATCCTTAATTAGCATACTAGTTTGTACCAGCATTGAACTTGGCCAAATTCATGCTGGAACTTCGAGCCTCCAACATGGGCATCTGTGTAGGACCCCGACAACTTCCAAAGAATGTGTGTTTTAGCAGGAAATAAGGGGTCGAATGTCTGTATCCATACTGTCTAGTCAAGTATCTGACGTGTAATTTAGGTGAAATTAAAAGTCGAAATAGTGAACAATATAGCTTTACAGTAATCAAACTGAGTTTTTTTTTTTTTTTTGTTTTTCCAGGGGAGTTTAGTATGCACAACTACAATTTGCATTTGGTAGTTTATTGTCTCTTGCAAGTTTATAATATTGCTATTATCATGTTGCAGTTAGATTATGCTGCAAGAGACAAGGATGCTGCACGAGTATGGGATTGCTACAAGAATGTTGCAATTGCCCTCAAGGACATTTTATCTAGAATTTAAATAATATTATCCTCATTAACCATTGGCGGAGCCAAATTCTAACCCTAGAAGAATAAATTATTCTCGACCTTTGAATACTTCTCCAAATTTTCCTTTTTTTTCCTACATATATGTATTTAGGAGTATCGGACCTAAGCCATGAGGTCGGCTTTCCTCCTGCCTCTCTATAGAGTAGAGATGCCGTTTATTGTGAATACATTTCATTCGTGGATGTCGTATGATGTTAAATTGATGACCAATGAAGATCACAGAGTTTTGTTGTAGTTCAAAGCAGTTCAGTTTTGAACCAATAGTGGGTTATCTCCGCTGAGACTTGAAAGAAACTCAATATTTCAATCTGATATCAGCAGAAGAGTAGGACTATAGCAACAAAAGCTTCAATATTGCTCGCAAAAGTAAATGATTCTGAGTGACAAAACAGCCAGCGACTTTGAGTTCAGAACAACAGGCCCAGTCAAAAGGTTGAAGAGGCTGAGAATATGATCGTAGATCATGCACAGGTTTACACCATTATCCAAGGCAATATGCAACATCTGGCCCCAGCTGAGGGAACTCTGTTCTGATTTATCCAGCAATGTGACAATGGCAAACTTTTAACTATGTTTGGATGCATAAATCCATCTCAAGGTTGTAAAACAGCCTCACATTGGTTACGAGACTTTCAAATCTTCTTTCTTGGCCATGATTCGCATACTAGATTATGATAGTGGTGCTTGGAACGGTCATACCAATGTAGGTAGGGTAGGGGTGCCGATTGTTCAACATGGTCATCAGTTTAGGACTTGGCAAGTTTATATAAATTGTGTATTTCAGTTTAGTCGAAGAGTGAAGCTATGGCGTGGACAATTGAGATGAAGTGACAACAGGTCCGGAAAATGTTGCTGTATAATAGTCAAACAGTTTTTTTCCACCCACGTACTCATAACTACAATTTGCATTTGATACCTAGCTTATGAAACCTCTTTGCCAATTTTTAATATTGCTCAGATCATTTTGCAGTTGGATTATGCTGCCAGAGACAAAAACGCGCAAGTATGGGATTGTTGCAGTAACGTTGCTTGCAGCCACCCTAGGGCGTCTTCTCTAGAATCCACGTAAATTATCCTCTTCCCCGCAGTAACGTTGCTTGCAGCCACCCTAGGGCGTCTTCTCTAGAATCCACGTAAATTATCCTCTTCCCCGATTACCATTGGCGCAGTCAAAATTTTAACTCCAGTGGACCAAATTAGTCTCTACCTTTTCTTTACTTGATAAATTTTTTCTAATGTTTTACTGGCGTACTACACATAATATCTGCAGAGTATTATTGTTCAATACTTGTGCGACAGTTCTATGATAGATCAAGAAGCCCTTCACTCAGCTTCAGGAATACATCGATAAATCAGATGCCTCATGGGTGACCAGTCTTATTAAACTTGCATTGCGCTGTGAGCCTATGACTACTGTCATCCATCCTGCCTCAAATCATTCTACTTAAGCATTGGTACATTGTATTGTTCATATCTAAACCCATTAAATACAGATCAATACGAGTGGACACTGAAACCTCACATAAAACAATATTATCCCGGCAGAAATCAACAAGCTGTAAATATTACAATCTTGATATACGTATAAAGAGGTCATCTAGATTTCTTATTGACGTTTAAGGAAAACAGAGCTGTATCAGAAGATAAGCTAATGCACAAAAGGTGTACATAAAGTACATTCAAAGGGTCTGTCAAAAAAAAAAAAAAAGTACATTCAAAGGGAAGATTACAGATGGAAAGAGAAAAGAACAGGAAAATGCAGGAAGCCTAGCAGGGAAAACTGATTTTTCAAGCCTTGAGAAGGTTGACCCCGAGTGAAATTGTGCAGATCATCAGACCCAAAATAGCCAAGAATGAATATTTCCTGTAACCAAAACATGGAACAAAAAGTTTACAAGAGCACAAAAGTATGCTAAAGCAAAAGCAACCATCACAGCCTTCTTCAAAATACATAAATAACAGACAGGTCCGAGGAGGGGCAAGAACAGAACAGCACATGGAGAAAAAAAGGAGCATGGGAAGCTCCTCAATTACAAACTATGAAGGGAAATTTGCTATTGGTTTTCAAATTACAAAGTAGAATTTTCGAAACAAATGAACCCAAATGGGGTAATTACTAATTAGGGAGACTGGGGAATACCCGTGTCGCCACACCATCTTGAAGAGGATGGTCAAGCAAGATGATGTAGCCTTGAATTTCTAACTACATTCTACATACATTAAAAATTTCCCACACAAACATAAAGACTCCCTCCTATTCTCTCAGATTCTCCAAGTCCATCATGCCAACTCCACAAAATTATTGTAGTCTATTGGCTTGTTATGTAGTCATTTGCCCAGAAACACAGAATTTCCGTTTGACTAATAAGTCCACACACAACTGTTATTGATGCTGAGAGGAAAGAGAATAATGAGGAATAGAGGAGATTGTCAAATCAGACAGAATGAGATCAAGCCCTCAATCTACATTTACTTCATTCATGACATCCAAGTTTCCCTCAAGAAGATCATGCAGAGTCATTGCCCATTTTTAAGGTAAACAATCAACCAAGGGAGCCCCTAGTTTCTTTTATTCATTGATCAAGTCGAAAGACTAGAATCCCAACTTCCTAAACAAAAAACTCATCAGCTACTGAGTTCTATCCAACGACAAAGGAAACAAAAGAAGAAACCTGTAAACCACTATGCAGAGTCCATCAAATGAAATCAAATGTAGTAAGATGAAGTTGTTTCAAACATAGCACACAGATCAAAGGCTGGGCAAGAAGATGACGAAGGACGTCTCAATTATCTCCTAAATCTTTCCTCTTCCTTTGAGGGGGTTTTTGTGTATGCATGCCCATATTTCTATCCTCCATCAGTTTGTAAATGAGTAAATACCCCCCTGCTTCCATTTTTTGGTCAAATCTTCTTATAAAAAGAAGGAATACAATGTTTTGGTGTATTTAAGGCAAATTAGCTCTCAAATATAACCCAACTAACTTAACAAAATTATAAACCATAAATTGCAAATGTAAACAAAATTACTATCATATCATATACCAGAATTCTTTAAACTCTTTCTCTAAGAACTGAACTGAACATTGAGGAAGGGGAAAATGGAGATATACCCGACAGAGAGACGTTTCTGGGGATCACCACTAGCATAACCAGTGAAGTAGAAATAGCGAGTGACGATGTAAAAGAGGCCAAGCCCAGCACAGACAGAAGGGTGCTTCATCCCACCCAATATCAGCAATATGAAGAACACAGGCATCATTTCCAGGGAATTCTGGTGCCCTCTCTGCAACATGACCAACACAATTAGGATAACAAAACAAAAACCCAAGACTCAGTGCCCTCTCTGTAACATTCAACATTCAACCACCCCAAAAACAATAACAAAACAAAAACCCAAGACTCAGTGGCCAGTATGAATCCCCAGTGAAAGGGGTCAATTGGACAGAACTTGAATCGAGCTCTCAGTACAAATTCCCCAAACTTTACAAGCACTGTCAGCCCAAACCAACAGATTATCATTTAATTAACAATAACAATAAAGAAGTGTTAATAATCATAATCAATTACGATCATATAAATATGGTAGGACGAACCTGCACACAATTGAAGAGCTTGGCATCCTTGTTCTCAGATTCTGAGGCATAAAGGGTGGGGTAGAAAACCTTATACCTAATCAACAAAAACCCACGAACAGAATGGAAAAAGGATCAATATTTCCATAATATTCAGCTCAAAAATACATCATGAATAAAATGATGAATTTAAGGAAATGGGCATTACTTCTTTCGGGCTTTCCCGACCTGAAAACCCATCCAGATATTGAAGAAGCAATATAGAACGACGACGAGCACCACATAGCCATACTCCTTTGGCAGCACCGATTCTAGTCCAGCCATTTTCTCTCGCTTTGAGTCAACTATCTCCGATTCAGCGAGTATAAATGAACTTTTGAGTTTATCCCTTGGGATTGAGAGTGGGAATTTTTATATGTTCAGATTCATAAACAACGGATTATGTGACGCAATGGATGAGGTGGGGAATGGGAAAGTCTTCTAGAGAGAGATTCTAGTAGCTTCTTTCCGTGTTCAAGCAGCGACTGTTTTTCCAAGCCAACGGAAATGGAGGAGAATTGGTGTTTGGAATTCGAACCTTCGCTTACTTGGCCAGTGCGACGACTTATTATGAGTTTTCTTAGTCAGCTCAATGTACAAAATTCCTTAAAGTATCAGTATAAATTTGTTCAAGTGATTTAGCATTTTTTCTCTAAATTTTAAAATTGAGTCTTGCAAAAGAATAAAGGTTATACGTTTTATGGGCCAACATTCTAATATCGAAAGTCAAATATCAAAAACGAAATTTTTCATCGTCATGTATAAGCAGAAAACATAAGATAAAGTATAAACAACTTGGTGCTCATTATAAAATGGTTCAATAAATTTTATGATGGTTGTGTCAAATATAATACTAGCATGGCACTCCAAAAAGTAACATATATAAGAATTGTATAATTATGTATATGTCAAATATTAAGGTGAATGCAGACTTATCTAACTATATCATAAATTTATCTCGATTTCTCACAGTAAAAGTTAAAGTTGATTTCTCACAGAAAAGTTAAAGTTGATAACAATTGAGTGTGTATTGACATAATAATTTTGAATGAATTTGTATTTGAAGAACGCGTAGTTCACTTATAGAACCATTATCAAAATTTATCATAACTTTTCATATAGATGTATGAGTTTAAATTGCTTTTGATTATTTAATTAGCAAAAATTATATATATTTACTTCCATCCATCACTTATTAAAATACCTTCGGAACTAAATTAGTGGTTAGTTTATCAACACATCATCTTATGTATCTTTTTGGTTGATAATAACTTTTGGTAGTCTAGGCTAAGCAACTCCAATTAATCATGGGAATACCATACTATAAAAGGATTCAAATGCTACAATCCCAAGGGAAGATTTTGCTTCTAGCGGTGATACTGCATGTCAAATGACACCGATGCACCTTGGTAAGTTGGTAAAATAAGTACCTTCTAATTTTAGTCTGTAAGGAGATACTACATGGAAGGGTCTTACATATTTGGGAAGGGGGAAAACCAATCCAACTTATTTATATACCATTCAAGTGACAAAACCTCCAAAAAGAAATCAGAGGCAACAATAAAAACAGTGAAGTAATTTCTATGATACGATGACCCTGTTTCATTTAGTTTTATCTTCCAATTCCTTCCAACTTTTTATAACTAACTTTATAACTATCTTACAACTCCTTTCAAGAAAACTTACATCTCCTTACAATCTTAAAGCTAAATGGAATAGGACCAATATGTATATACTTAATAGAAAGGGCAAAATAAAGCCCACCACAGCAGTCAAACCAAATGTTGATTTTGCTGATTTCTGTACAAGTAGCTAACAAGATCAACGATATCGCAATTTTCTTTCTTACACCAAAAGGAAAAACGTTCAGATTGAGGAACTCATGGAAAGCTGAATCACGAATGATTGCATGATTCATTCCTGTCCTTCCCATCAACTCATACTCAACTAGGAAAAAGTATAGAATCATACATAACCTGCTTAACAAACACACTATTTCATTCATCTTCTTCAGTTCAAGTACTTCACCAAAAAAGAGAGCAGGAAAATCAAAATTACTGGTGACTAGCAATAACTGGAGGGGTGAAAAAATCATGACACGTTTTTATTGACCGCCATGAGAAAATTAGAATACATTTCGATATACAGCAGCTGAGATAAGAAAAACTAGCCCTATGTTTGATGAAACAATTCCTATCGAAACAAAAACGGGAAAAAATGAAAGTAAAAAAATATGTGACTAGTACCTGTATCAAAAGTGTGAGAAAAAGAAGGAAAATGAATGGTTGATCAGCTTCCAAAAATTGCAGCTTTCTGGGAAGGGTTTCCCTTGAACATGATGAGTAAAGCAATTGCAGGGCATTGAGGGGCATACACAGACTGACTTTGGCCTTAAAAAAGTGCTTCAAACTGCACCTTCAAGAGAATAGAGGCAAAGAATATTGGTCCTTTTGCACCCATACCATTTCAAATGCTGTCCGAAAAGGCCTGGTTTGTCAGAATGAGGGAGGAGATAGGATCCCATCCGTATAGCTTCCTCGAATCAATTAATCATCAGGGTCCATTTCCTCATCCTGCTCCAATGTTGGTTTTGTCTCTGTTGTTGAGTCACTTTCATCGGGTTCAAGCTGCCCATCTAAGTCGGCCTCATCTTCGGGTGATGATGATACATTCCCATTCTTCATGGTGTCTTGTAAGCTGACTGTGACTCCATTCTCCATCCACTTCGGGCACTCGTCTATTGCTCCATATATTGAACGAAGAGACTCTGATGAAGAGGAGGTCTTACAAGAGCATTCTGGGACAGGGTAAGAAAGGAAGGTAGTCGGTTTTGACAATTGTAGTTCCCTTACAAGACCCTCAGCACCGACACTCTTGTTTAAATGCTCTCTCACTTCAAGAATCCAAGTGCGTTTGGGATGGTAAAGATTATCCACGGTTCTACTGAACTGTTCTGCCAGATACTTCCTGGTGAACATGAATGAGCACTAGTGATTAGGAACTTGGAATAACCAAAGTAAAACCCTAAACTTGAGAGGTTCCCACTAGGCCCTGTTCGGCGCCAGCGTTTGGAGTAACTTTTGACGTATTGACCAAGTCAAAACACTAATCAACCAAATATTAGTGTTTGGTAAGCTAGTGTTTTAACTAGCATTTGTATTAGCTTCTACCGTTTAAAAGCTAAGAATATTAGCTTTTCATATTTAATAGTAGCGTTTCATTTTTGTTTTGACAAAAGTATCCCTTCATTAATTTATATTTTTGGCAGATTATCTATATCATTTTATGTCAATTTATAATAATCAGCTAACTCAATCACTAAATTTACCAAACGTATTTATTCAACCACTCAATTGAGAACAACTATACGCTAACAGCTATGCTCATCATTTTGCCGAACAGGACCTAGGTCTGGCAAAAGTTGACATCACACCATGACATGAAACAAACTAAACACAAACGGGCTTAATTAAGGTTATGATTTGACACACAAATAACTTTTAACATGTTTCACCAAATAAGTACAGTTTTGGAATCTGACACAAACATAATCAAATCCCACCCAACTTATTCACCAGCCCATCTTACTGTAGTTGACCACTCAAGTTCTTCGTCTCTCTGCTCTAGTTATAATTTAAAGGTCAATAAACGGCCTTCCTTCAATCAGAAATTCTAACTAGCGCATCATCAACTATTCCAGACACCCTGAAGTGACACCACACCAACCCTAGATAATGCTATCTAGGCCTCACCCAACTCAAAACTGGCCCATGTTTTACCTTAGAATATTATTGATAAGCTTATTGAAGAAATTAACAACAGATGGCCCTCCAGTAAAATACATCTAAAATGAATCAAAGGAAACAGGACACAATTGCAACATGCTGAAGAAAAGTACCAAGTACTCGAAAGCAGGAAGTACCTATCTGGTCGATATGTCCTCGAGGATGCCATCTCATAAAGACGGTTGCCCATGACCAAACTTGAAAAATCTGGCCATCCGCTACCGTCATTATGAAAGCCAGGGAAAAATGCATCTGCTTCAACTGATACAATGTAATCAAGAGCAGCCCACAAGAGTCTATGTGCCTGATCCCTCAAGTTTACTAGCGAGGGGTCAGGCTCAGCATCCTTCTCAAGAATCCAACCATACCAGCCTTCCTTTTCATGACGATAAAAAGGCCTACCAGGAGGAGGAGGAAGAGGACGAGGACGAGGACCAGCCTTGTCCCACTCTTCTTTCAGTTGTTGTGCACTTTTGGAGGGGGTGGCTCCACAGAATCATCCTCAAGTGGCTTCTCGGGGCCAAACAAACTGAACAGCTCCTCCTTAGTACACATTGAGGTGCGATCTACCAAGTTTGTGTACATGGCACGCAGAGGGATCAGCACCCTTTGACCACCAAAGGTTTCTGAACCCGCCATGTATATTCTTGTGTGCGGAGGATAACCCATAACTCGAAGTAGCAAGCCTACCTGAAGCATACGGTAAGTTAACAGGCAAATAGTAAAGAAATACAGTATCAATTCACAACTCTAGAGGAAGAGAATTTTGAGAGTAAACGATAGAAGTTGCAGAAGCCAGAAACAACCAGTTAACAGAAAATTGAAGAGTAGAAATAAGCCAAGCTTGACAGTAGGAGTATTGTAAAATGTAAACTTGAATGCTGCTAGAGTCATCATCGAAGAAAACTAAATATTCTCCATAGAAAAATATTGCATTGAATCCATTCAAGGACCCGTGGGCAGCGGCCCAATGCAGTCTTAAGCTTTGTGGTACAATTGTCTCATCAACCAACAATGCCACTGTGGATATAGCTGCAGATCTGATTTTATAAGAGTTTGACAAGTAGAGAGCTTCTGCGATAAGCTGCTTGCTCGACCAACATAAGAATCTATTAAAAGGGTACTATCAGCCCCTGATTCAGATGAATGTGATGTCACCCAAATTGCTAAGAAGATTGCCTCACAGAAATTTCAACAGAGCTATTTGTTTCAAATCATTTTAAACAAATTGGTGTATAATATTCTTTCACTTGCCATGAGTAGTATTTCTCTTGGTAATGATGATGCCAAATATATCCCTAATCTGCCATAAACTTTTTTTTATTTTCCCCCTTAATCTGCCATAAATTCTACAGTTCTGTTCTGTAGCTATGTCATGATTCTAACTTGCCATGGGGAAAAGATATCGCTCTTAAGCTGAGTAGATGTGGTTGTCTAAGCTTAAGTGTAGACATAAAATCCTATACCGAGCTGCGTCACTCAAGGAAACATGAGCATGTACATATTTCATCGCCAACAGACTCATCAAAATAGTTAGCATATGAGATGGAACATTGTTTGTACAAAATTAGCTAACTTTGAGTATGTATACATTTGCAATATCTCATAAGACATACCTCGAATGAGACAAACACAACAAAATTTTAAACATAAAAAGAGCCACCACAAATAGAAATAACCAAACAACATAAAGTAATATGAATTAGCATTTCAAGGTTAAGTACCTCTTCAGGCTTGAGAGGGCACAAACCATTTAACTTCTGAGCATGTGAATCAACAATTAGTTCTTCTTTGATGATACGTTGCTTAATCATCTGTGCTCTTCGGTGCTGTATAAGTTCTGTGTGAACATCCTAATATTTAAAGGGCATGTCAGAACATCAAAATAATTTACTAAAAGGAAATGAATGTTCTACAATCAGACAAGGCTAGCAAGATGCCTTTGTTAGGGTGAGTATGATTTTCTGTGCTTTTGAGTTTGAATAGCTCCACATATTGGAGACCTTGCAATATAGTGGAAAATCACAGCCTTCTTAATGGACAATGAATTAATTTATCACCGTCAATACACTCAAGAGACAAACACTCTTCTTTCACATGCTCAACATAATACATCAATATCCCTCACACTTTGCACGTTACAAGCTGGATTCGTAATTCCTTTTAGAATGCCCAATAGACACAAATTCTCAGCGAGTTAGGAGCTGCATACGTTCATCACCCCTGACCAGAAAAAGGCCTCCCCAGGCGGGCTATAGGGTATTAATTTGATTTGATTTTATCTAATACTATCTTATGGCTCATGAATTGGAACACATACAAAGGTACGCAATGTCCGCACATCCAAAGACTAACTATTTTATTTGTATCATAATTACTACAAGTACTTCTATCATGCTTCCTTTAAAAACAGATGAAATTAGAGATTCATAACTATGAAATACAATGCACTATGCAGACAGCAATAACGTGCGCTTATTCCCCATGGTCATGCCATTGCATATTTCCACTCCACCCACAGCTCCAGGGATGGGGAGAGATCAATAAGAGAATATCCTTTATAACTACAAAGGATTTGGATGAAAGATGAAAAGAAAACCTGAAAAAGCTCAGCACAGCCATGATAAGCTAATGTGTCTCTGACAAGCCCTGGATGATAAACAAGGTAGGGATGACCTGATGCCCGTAATCTGGAAAGGAACATTATTTTCAGAATATCAGATGTTTTTATATAGCTACAGTTCAAGAACAAAAGGAACAGGTTACAATAACAGGTGGAGGGTGGGGTAAGTCAATTGAAACTTGTCTGTCAATCAATTTCTCCATGAAAAAGCACTTGAGAACCTGAATCAGAACATATTAAATCTGGAAGCAGAGTCCGGATGACAAACAGGCCTTAAAAGTCCCTAAATGAAGTTATCAGATGCATGGCAATATAAAGTTTAATTTAATAGACTTTCTTCCAAATCAGCATGCGTTACCCGATTGCAATCCAAATAAAAGCACCAAGAGCACACCATGTTACCATCTTTTTTTATTTGTAGCTAATCCCGTAATCATTTTAGGATCAATCAATTCAATTAAACACCTGGTTAAATTAACCATCAATGAATTCATGAAAAGAAAATTACAAGTTTCCATTTACCAATTTCACAACAGAACAGAAATATTTGCTTTTGCCAAGCAACTTTGTAATTTACCTTTTCACAATCTCATGCCCAACTGCCAAAATTTCTGGCCGAAAACGTAGCGCATGATAAGCGACCCTGCATCTAAGTCTTTGATACTCTGCCAAGCTATGAGGAAGGGTACTCTGGAGAAAGAAACACAACCAAAGACATGACATCAATAGACTTTCAAGTCAATTTTTGACCTCAGAGGATCAAGATGCTCACAAATTAACCCTAATAGTGGCCAAGGCAAGGAATAAAAACTGAGTTGATGAAGATCGTATTTTCTGCTGAAAGATATCAATTGCAGACATCAAAGCTTCCTAGGTTTCTTATAGGCCTTAACAGCACTCCATTTATAGTTGTCACTGAGATTGAGTTATTGACACCAACGCAAATATAGCACACTTGAGGAAGAGGCTAGTAGCAATGTGGTAGGAGGAAGAATACAGCATTACCTGCAAACAGCCTCCATCAGAGAGCACTAAACCAACAACCTTTGCTTTTTTGAGGACTGGTAAAACTTCATTTGTATAGTAACTCGGAGAAGCTGTTCGCGCCGGCTTAAATGTTGGGAACTGTTTCTGTTTCCGAGCTTCCTTCAACTTAGGAGGTAAGCTCTTCACAATGATCACATCGTTTTTAAAGCTGCTACAAACTGCTCCTCGTTATATAGATATGAGAAGCTCGTAAACTTTGAACTGGAGCATCATGCAACAAAAAATAACATTGATCAAAAGGATGACCAGCAGAATATAGGCTAGCAATCTGTTCTCCTGATTTTAACAAAGAAAAACCTAAGATTTTAGTTCGACATGATGGCAAACAAACCTGATGCCTTTTGAATTGAGACTTTCCTGAATTTCGGGGATGACCAAGGTGGCATTTAAAAGTCTTGCTACCACAACAAGATCAGGGATCTAGCAAAGAGATGCAAACAATTGGAAGTGCCAGGATTAAAATGCATAAAGAGAGGAAATGACAAAGCAATGCACTTCAAGGTAGATCAAAATTGACTAATAAATACCGAGTTTCTGATCTTCTCAAATCCACCAAAAATTTTAACATAAATGAAACCATTGCTCCTATCTGATGGCTCTGCAGAAGTAAATTAGACTATTTCAAGATCATGATAAAATCATAGCGAACTCAGAAGTAAAGAGAGGGGCAGGGTTTAAGCTAAAACTACACAGCAATCTTAAAACCCTCTACTAATTTTAGTTCAGGGCAAGCCAGACCTATCTTTCACCGTCATTCCAGCATAAGCCATAAGTGCGCGAGAAGAACGCAAATCACCATAAATGCAAAAATTTAGTTTAAAAAAGGCGTTCAGATAAAATCTCAATGAACCCGTTAAGCTCCAAAGTTGAAGCTTTTCTTCTCTAACGAATCAACAAAAACCCAACTGCCCAGAAAATATTTACCAGGAAAAGAGGTCCTAGGATTGGAATAGGGCAGTAAGGACATGAGAAAGTCCACATTTGCCCATATTTTCCTGTACCCCAACACCTGCATAAATTGGGGAAAAACAAAAGGAATTACAAACACCCAATTCGAAGACTCGATTCTGAAGCAAAAGCGATGAGCAACAAAGAAACCCAAAGAGGAAATGCCAAATTACCGGCTTTCCCGCAACAGAGAGACCAAGATCGTCGAAGATATCCAGTGCAACACCGCGCTGAGCGAGCTCAACAGTGGAATACTTGGCAAGGATTAGATGAACAACCAATGAAACGATGGATAAGAAGAGTCCTCCAAGAGCTGCCCATTTAATTTTGGATCTGAACATCATCTTTGGGAGGACTTTTCTCTCACCTCCAGATTGAGATCTACAAAATTTCTGAGGGAAGAGTGAGTGTTTCGACTGTATCGACGTTTCGTGCCGGCTCTGGAACCATTGTTCTTCTCTCACACTCACTCCCTTTCTCTCTCCTCTTTTTTTTTCCGCGTTCTTTCTTTTTTTTCTATTTTTTATATCCTTTTTTTTCCCCCACTTTGGTAACCTGCAAGAACATAGATGTGAAAGAGGTTTACCGCAGACTTTGAAAGCCAAAGTCATTAATGAAAATAGGATTTGAAGATTTTAAATTAAAGTTCAATTTTACTCTTTTTTATTTTTTTAACTTGTTCGTTAGTGTTACTTAAAGCATGTTGAAACTCACGTATAAAGTATATATAAACAGAAATATATAAAAATGAACATAAACGAATATAAAAGAGTAGAAAGGAACATAAACAAACATAAAAGAATATAACAAACATAAAAGAACATAAATAATTGTTAAATAAGAAATGAACGAACATAAGCGAACATAAAAGAATATAAATGAACGTAAAAGAACATAAACAAACATAAAATATAAATAGATTCTATTTTTCCTGTATAGTCGAACGGATCTTTAGTTCAATTTGGTAAAATTTTTAAAAATTAATATCAAATATTTTAAATTTGAATTATGTTTGTATTAGATATTACGTCTTCTATTATATCATAAAAATGGGAGAAAAGAAACCGTATTTTTCTTATCAACATTTGTTATGTTTTTTGCATTAAAGAATATGTGATTTAAACATAAAGTCAATCATATATCTGGAAGTATTTGCTTCTCGAACATATGTCAACAGATAGTTGGACGAATGGAAAAATAAGGGATTTTATGAATCTAAAATAATAATGTGACACCTAAGAGTATAAGTTATCGAATGCGTACAAGAATTTACAGTGATTTTAACGGTGGCAAGTTAAGGAATTCGTGAAACCTCTCGATTTACACTTGAAACTCAAACTCCATTTCTACATGTGATTGCATAGAAATGGGTGGATTAATATTCATATGATGGACTTGAACGTGCTGAACTTGGCAAGCTAAGTGATAAAAGAGGAAGAATGAACAAAAGAGAGACAGTGGTGAATTGTTTTGAGGGTGGTGGTGTGCAATGTTGTTTGCTCTTTTTGTCATTGATGTTGTTAAATGAAGAATGTAGCCCTTTTGTAAATATTACAAGGGTAATGTTAATACTACGTGTAGACATCTCGATATTTATAAAATTATACATTAAAGTCTATGAGCTAAATTATCGCTTGTTCAAGTACCTAATCAGACAAAGAAAAGTTGTATATCTAAATTAGAGAATCCTAAGGATAAATTTGAGAACTAGAGGTTTTTATAAATCAAAGATTGAAGTGCTTACTCATTCATTAGCATATGACATGAAAAGTCTTGACAATAAAACATAAAATATATTCACAATAAATAAACTAATGAGGTCTTAATCTAATAGTTAAAATTGAGTAAATCGTATAAATTACCTAATCAAGGTGGGTTTCTTAGTTTCCTAACTTTATTTTGTGCAAAGTATAGCCCCCTTTAGATCACATTATTCTCACTCGAGTTGTAACACAATATATTGCTCTTCTTCCTATTGCTTTTTTGTTTTTTTTGGTCTAGAAGCACCACAAGGGCATTACAACATAATAGCATTAGGGGAATCAAACCTTTGATTTAGTGTACCATAAAAAACCTCAGTTGTAACTAATAACCAACCTCTGACAAATATTACTAGCTCGTGGTCCTTGCCCCTCCAGCAGAGAGAGTAAATAACTCACAACTACCTCATACAAAAGTCATAGCCTAATTACCTACATTATGCATAACCTCCTTTCACTTTTAACAAGAAAACTAGATCTTGAAACAATCCCACATCTTTGACCAGAACAGGGTAGCTGTCACAGTCCTCCTCATGGACCAGAGAGCCAACGGTTCAGGTTCAAACACAATCTATAGGCCAATACTAGCGCCAGTGGATGTTGTGCCTTCAAGGACTAAATAGGGACACAACTGCATTATCCTCACATCTGTCTAGCATCATCCAGGATGGATCAAGCGGGTAGATAGGATCTACTTCGACCGATGCAACTCTCAAGCGCAGACCCATTTAGGTGACAAACCAAAACTTTAAAATGGAAAATACTAGCAACATGAAGAGAATCCTTGTGTCAAACATACTGAGCTACATATGATTACATTGATGGCCAAATGTCTCACTATTGCATTACATGATACTTCAGAAAGAATTGCTTCAACAAAAAGGCCAGCACTTCAAGAACCTGAAGATGATCATGAAAATGCAGATATAAACTTCTGAATTTTCGACTGAGCTCGCTTCTTTCTCCTCTGGCCCATCGAGGTCCCCAATGTTGTCATGATATTCCTAAGGTCAGGCACAGAAGAAAGGAATTAAAACTTTCAGAAGATTAATGCAACAGCAACCACAGAACATAATCCAAGCAAGGATGTCTATCAGAGGGGAACTATCAGGGGATAGTCACAATGGCAGGAAGTGTTAATAGCAACTGCAACAGAAATTGAGCATAGTGGAAGGTCTATCAATCAGCATTTATTGGTAACCAATAGATGATGATGATGATGGAGATATATGTGGTAACCATGTTGGGACAAGCTTCAACAAGCACAACTTGAGCCTTAGGGTTTGAGTCATCAGTAGAGTATAAACAAGCATTGTTTGTGATAGACTGATAGCTACTAAGTCACATGAAACAAGTAAAGATTGTCACAGCTCAAATGGTTAATTATAAGTCTAGTTAAACCTTTCGAGCTTAGCAATGCGCAATCAAATATCTATATAGGAAATTCAGATGCAAAAACAATCTTTTTACCTGGAGTATATCCTTAATATCGTTCCTTGTAAGTTTATTCTGCTTAAGTAATAGCTCAATTCTTGCTCTCATTCGTGGGTGCCTGCATGGATTGACCAGTCAAGAACAGAAGCAAAACATGCCCAATACCTCAAAAAAAAAAAAAAAACAAGAACAATTGACAGGACTTACTCAGAGGTCCAAATATGACCAAGAATAACAGCAATCAGCTGCAAGCAACAGGCAGAAGGTAAAGTGTATCAGGAAACAAGATAGAACAGAATTACACAAATCCAGACATGAAATTAATGCAGATATAAAAAGATAATAATTGTGAAATAGAGCAATTCTGTGAAGTGTTAATCACGGCCAATTGCTTATGGGAAACAATGTTAGAGATAACAGATGCAGTCTATGGAAGTGTCAACTCAACTTCTCCTCTCCTATACAGTGAATTTTCTCTATTCGGCTTTACATATATATTTAGGATTCATCGAATTCATACCAACATGACAATAGACATGCTGATTGGCTGTAAAAGGTAGGGACATGAAAAGCTAGATTGTTGAAAACAGGAAGCTGGCTCATCCAGCAATTGAATGGCGAATGTGGGAAAAAAAGGAGCCAGCCAATTTTCCAGGGCAGATCTCTCTCATGACATTTTTTTGAAGTCATATACTTGGGGAGTCAAGTGCTCTGTTACAGGTGGCACTCGTTTTTGGATTCTGTACATAGAATCAAACATTATAGCCCAACAACATCACAGTTTTTGTTTCTTAACGCCCTTTTGCACTAAGGTAAACCCTTTGGTGTCCTCATGTTATTTGCTACCACTCACAATAAAATTCACAGTCGACCAATCAAATCTCCAGCAATATGCAAGATGGAACTTTTGGTGATCATTTCAGGGGTTTGGATACCATCAGACATATGCAATCTTATATCTCTAACAAGTAGAGAGGCTATTTCCAAAAGATCGCCAAGTTTAGGATTAATATGAAAGAATTTACGTAATGTTAGAAAGAATCGCATTATTTTGGGATGGCTTAAACCCACTATAGTGACACCCTACTTGCGGAGTAGGAAACAGCAGACGAAATTGAGATACCTTAAACTACCTCTAGCATAGTAATTTACCCTCCATTCATGCACATGATCTATGTACTACATTCATGCTCACTTATCTTAGCAAATGGCTTCGAAATTCCATGAATGACAGATGGATAGGGCTGGCCAGCAGGAGAGAGTGAGAGACAACTTCACCAGAGGGACAACAAACATCCCAAGGTACAGAAATTGCCAAAGAGAATAAAAAAAGCAAGAGAGACAAAAAGAAAAAAATAGTCTGGATGTTGCAACAATGTAGCGCAAGACTCAAAGAGCCACCTTCCCCAGAAACTCAACTGAAAAACCTTCAAAGGCCAGTACATCAGTTTCTAGCCAGCCAAATATGTATTACGCCCCGCTAGCACTACCAAGATTGACCAAGGAAACAAAATTGCAACACATTTCCAACAGCCTACCCCCTTTTAACTCAAAAGACCATAACCACACGGCATTGATGCTGTTGGAGCTAAATAATGAAAGCATCCAAAAGTAGAGTCTTAGGAACAGAGCATGGAAGGGGGCAGATAATAGAAGTGAAGGAAAGACATCAACGAGAAAACTAATCTTTGGACAGAAGCAAGCAGTCATGAACTGGGATTTCCAGAGTAGGCATCAGCTATTTGGGAGAAAAACCAAAGAGAAAGGTTTAAAAAAAAAAACAACTCTAAGGCATGGGCAACTACTAATAACATTTTCTTTTGTTTCCATATAAATTTAGGGAACATTTTCCCGCTCAAACACACCCGCAAGAGTAATTTGAATCAGATAGCAAAGCAACCAGGAGAAAAAACTGGCAGGAAACAATCTCTCCACAACTCCAAAGAAGTGTTTCCAGACATTGCTGTACCGTTTAAGTGACAGAAGGTCAATCTAAACCATGAAGCTTTTGCTTCCTCTTTTTTTTTTTTTGTGTTTTTGTTACTATCAGTAATGAGGTTCAGTCATTGAAAACAGTTGACTTTCAGTTGTCAGTAGTTATAGGCTTGTAGCCTTAGAAGAAAGGGAAGCAGCACCAGGAAAGAAGTCACACATTTGAGTTGGTAGATGGTAGATGACAATGACATTAACTATAATTCCCTACCTGCAGAGTGTAGAGACCAGAATCCAGCTTCCTATTGTACCTCTCCTCCTCATCCATCTGCAAAATTTCACACCTAATATTAATCTCCAATAACACCTACTGATGAGTAAAAAATAATTTAGTAAATTTACCTCAAAATCATCAATTTCTAGTTGGTCCAATCGTGCAGTCTCTGCTTTTACTCTGTCAGAGTACCTACAGACGACAGTTTCTAGCACGAGTAAAAAGGAAATAAAATTTTCCATCAAATTACCAACAGGTCAGAAAGCATTCAAATGATAAGCAAGAAATTACCTCACATAAAGTTCCATAAGCCTGTCTATCTTCTCACATTCATTTTCGACAAACTTGCTCAACAATCTCTCTCTTCTGGAACCCCTCAAGACCCCAGCTGCAAGATTTCATGCAAGATAAAGATGATTCTTTAGTCTAAGCAAATGGTCTCAGGAGAGAGCCCTACAAAGAGATACTAGACTCTACTGTGTGGATTCGTGAAGTTAAGATAATATCCATAGTCCCCACCAACACTACTTGACACAACCACAATCAAGATGGTTGACTGGTAATTTTAAGTCATTCAATATCTGAAAAGAGGAAGAGATACACAACTATGGATAGGGAAATCAATGTGGCTAGAGCTGCAAAAATAGTCGTTGGGGAAATGTAGCAAATTGTGAGTGAAAAAAGAAAGCACCTTTTAATCCAGAAAGCATAAATTCTAGTTGCTTATGAATTATGATAAAACCACTCGACTTGAATTTCCTTAGAATGTCAAAGTGCATGCAAAACTCTTTCCTAGTTTTTTCACATAAAGAGTACAGGGTTAGCAGATTTCTATGACATTACAAGAAAGAATGATAAAACTAATAAATCTATGGCCTAATTACTAATTTCAAATATCACAAACACAGTCACAAATCTTACAAGCATATGGATAAATACAAATTTAAAGGTTATTTCCTGAATAACTTAACGAGATCGAGCTTGAGCAGTTTAAAATTATAATCATCCTTTCACTGCTAATGCTATTCACGAATTCCAGATTTTCCCATAACATTTTCAAACTTCATGGCTCATTCAAAGCAAACGTTCAGTTTAGCAAATACAAGTTGCACATTCAACATTCCCCTCTCCATATATACATCCTAGATTATTTATAATAGCCATTTCATTTCATTTCACAATAATGTAGTGTTTGGTTGAATGTAATCAACCATACAATACAAACAAGTTTGTAATAGTGTAACATTACTTTGTTTGATTGTATGAGAGTATGAGAGTATTGCAATCTAACACATACCATGCAATTGTAATTACCACAAACTATGCAATTATGATACCTTTACAAAGTTTTATCGCATTACATTATATATAACCAAACACCACATGACTATCATAGGAGTCATAGTGCACTTTTAAGATCAAAGTAGGGATTTTGAAAGTTATGAAGTTTGAAATATTTGTGAAAGACCTAGAGTGAAAATCTACTCAGGAGGAAATATTAGTCAAAGATGAATCTTAAAGAGGCCTACTAAAGTATCAAGATAATCATCTGCTATGAATGCACTACAACCTTTCAACAATGCCAAAGTGTAAACAGCGAAATGGCCTTTTGTCACATAGAAAATAATTAATATCCCGCAAAAAGAAAAGGATAATTTGAAAATGTCAGCAGCGCCTGCTTACCAAATAATGATGAAACAAGTGATATTATCCGCTCTTCTAGCTCCTCCCGAAAGCGCTCTTTCTTATTCTTCTTGCTAGCAGGTACCTGGAGAATTGATAAACAGGACCATTAGCTTATAAGAACTTCATTGCAACAAGCAACCCAAAACAACTTCGAATATTAGAAGTTCAGATTAACATATACAGTATGGTGCATTTAAGAAAAACCTCACAGCTCTTCAATCCCCACCTATCTTCAATCCTAATCCCTTTCTATTGTAGTTCTCTTAGGCTCCGATTTGGGTGCAACCGATAGCAACTTAGATACACTCTCTTTCTTGGTTTTACCAACATCCAATGATCATATTTGACCGCACTCTTAAGTGACACTCGCTCATTCCCCCTTTACAATCATATATAGACTTCCAAACATAGCAAGACTCCCTTATCCATTTTCTCAAATAAATAGCTCCTTCACTTCACTAAAAAGTAAACCAAAGCAAATAAGAGCATGTTATCTGCACAAGTAATTTAACAACACTATTCACAATACACGTCATAGATAAGCTTTGCATCATCAAACAACATTAAAATGAACTATAAAAAGGAAAAAAAAAAGCAAAGGGAGAATAGAACTTGCCTTACCCATAAAAGCAGCAAAAGCGGTTTTCAACCCAAGAACATCTACGAACCGCTCACAAGCAGGAGGGTATTTGGTCATTGCAAAATCTAGCGCCCTTATGGCAGACCCATATGCCAATTTCTTCTGCTTCATTATAATGATCATCAATTCAACCCCTCAGCCTTGACAAACCTCTCCTTATTCTCCAAGGGCATCAACAAGCAACATAAGCAATCAAACAAGTTCTCGAGCATCTCCTCCTCCTCCGAGCTCTTAGGATCCTTGGACTTGTACATAGCCACTGCCTGGAGCATCACATCGACACCATTCATCTGCCCGAGCCGCTTCTGATTGGCAGTGCTGTTCTGAAGCAGAATGGCCAAAATCTCCGAAGCATACTGCTTGTTCGCATCAAATTCTCTCACCTTAATCTTCCCCAGCAACCACCTAAGCAGCTTAGTCTTCTCACACACAATCTCCGCCACCGCGGGCTTCACCTCGATCAAGTTCTCAATCGTGGCTAGTGTGCTATGAACCGCGGCCGCCTCGTCGGGATCGGTCTCATTCAACCGGAGTAAGTTCTGGACCAGCAACTCCAACGCATTGTTCTCGACAAGATTTTCAACCAAAACCCTAGCCGGTTCGTCATTGTCCTCCAAGACATCCTCGTCGGTGAGGTCCTGGAGGAGAGAGACAACATCAATGGCGATATCGGTGTTGTCGTGGTTCAAGAGTCCGATAATGGAAGGGATGGTGTTGAGATTGACGAGCTCGGGGTAGAGCTCGGGGCCGCCAGCGAGGAGCTTGAGCTTCTGGAGCTCCTCGTGAAGCTCGACCTCGGAGTCGGCGAACTTCTCCGGCTGGTCGGGGTACTTGAGACGGGCCTCGATGTTGTCCCGGAGGCGGCGCTCGAAGGAGAGTACCAGCTTCTTTAAGGTTTTGAGGTCGAGAGTTTCGACGATTGTTTGGGATTTCTCGATGGCTTCGAGGAGAGAGAGATCGACGCCATTGTCACCGGCGGCTGGTGGAGAAGTCGGATATCCGTCGCCGTCGCCGTCGTCTCGCCGCCGCTTCAATGAAGGGTGGTTGCGAGGGTTTGCTACCTCCATATCTCTTCGCCGATTTGCAAGCACAGAGAGCTCAGTAAGTAGGTTTCATTTGCCCCCAACAAGTAAAATGGCTTTTATCTTTTTTATTTTGTTATTGCTCCTATATAATTTATAAATCATAGCCGGAAAAAAAAACACTTTTGTTTTAAAATATTAAAATATTGTTTAACTGAATGTATATTAAATATATTTTTTGATAAATTATAGTTTAAAGATACATTAAAACGAAACAAATGTCTTCAAATATTGTTTAAATGAATGTATATAAATTTATTTTTTTGATAAAATATAGTTTAAATATACATTAAACGGAAACAAATGTCATTAATATTATGTCAAAATTATCACACGTTGTTATAAAATAATTTTTTATGACTTGATGTTTTATTATTCATAATTTCTAATATAACAATCTTAAAGTATAATTTTACTCAATATTTTATTCTTATATTTAACTCGTATGTTAAAGTACGCCTATGAGAAATGAGATGGATTGATATTCATGATTTTATCAATTTTTCAATTGGAAACGAGAGACTCATAGGGACGATGAAAGACATAGCGACTTAGTTTACCAACTTTGTTATGGATATGATTTGAGTTTAGTGAGGCTTGAGGAAGCAGAGGTGGACTTGGAGAGGTTATGTGAGTGTTACAGTAGACTCAATGGTGAAGACACAAAATAAAGTATTCGGCACAATGTGGGACAAAAGTAAGGGAAAGGAAAAGGGAGGATCATGATGCCTTAAAATTAAACTGGATGCTACATTAACCGACAAACCGATAGTTGTAGGACATGAGAAAAATGATTATTTTAAGATATTAAAATATGGTTTAACCGAATTTATACTTTAAAGATATTAAAACAATACACATGTCATTAACATTATGTCGAAATTATAACATACCGTCATAAATGTTTTTTTATGGTTCAATATTGTTACTGTTCACAATTTGAACTATAACAATTTTAAAGTATAATTTCACTCAATATTTTGTTCCTACATTTAACTACAATGTTAGACTACTTTAGTTTATTATTTGTGAATTTAAAAATTATGCCTCTCACCTCAAGCATTATTCATCTAATCAGCCATATCATGATCAAACTCCTTCTCAGTGGTCCCAATGAAGCTTGTTATAAGAGAACAAACCAACAAAAAAGAGTGACGAACGATAGATGCATTAAATATTTAGTGATAATCACAACTCGACATAAAAACATTTTTTATGACCCTATTTTATCTAAGAAGCTTGTTCGAATTAGCGTTTATAAAAGCGTTTTTAACCGCTAATAACCGCTCATAAACGCTCATAACCGTTAATAACCGCTCATAAACGCTAATAATCGCTCATAAACGCTATAACGACTCATAACAACTAATTATAACCGCTATAACAGCTATCTACTATAACAACTTAATAAACTCATATTAATAATAATAATAATAATTATTATTACTAATAATAATAATAATAATAATAATAATAACATAATTATATTATTATTATTAATAGTAATAATAATTATTATTATAATTATTTAATTATATTATTAGTATTATTATTATTATTATCATTATTAAGAAAAAAATTATTATTATTATTACTAATATCATAACTGTAATTATTATTGTTATTATCATTATCGTCGTTATAACTTCTTATTATAATGGTACTACTACTAGTACTCCATGACATAATAATAATAATAATAATAATAATAATAATAATAATAATAATAATAATAATAATAATAATAATAATAATAATAATACATTATTGTTGTTATTATTATTATTATTATTATTATTATTATTATTATTATTATTATTATTGGTACTACTACTAGTACTATTATTATTAGAATTATAATAATAATAATTATTATTACTATTATTAGTATTATTATTACTACTACTTCTACTATTATTACTATGATTATTGCTATATTAATAATAATAATAGTAATAATAATAATTATTATTATTATTGTTGTTGTTGTTGTTGTTATTGCTAAAAAATATTATTATATTTTAAAATTTTAGTAATATTATTACTATAATTATTATTGTTATTATTATCATCGACATTGTAACTTGTTATTATAATGATCTTCATTGTCATCGTTATAATACTCTTTCGACAATTTCATAACAATAATAATAATATCAATAATGATAATAATAATAATAATAACAATAAAATAATAATAATAATAAAATACAACTAAAAATAATAATAATCATAATAATAATAATAATAATAATAATATTATTATTATTATTATTATTATTATTATTATTAAAAAGTCAATTATTTAATATTATTATTACTATTATAACGAGGTTATAACCGCTCATAACCGCTATAGCAGACTTATAACCACTATATAACCCATAACAGCTTATAACCGCTAATTATAACAACTCATAACAACTCATAACAACTCATAACAGACTCATAACAACTCATAATGACTCATAACATCTCATAACTAAATAAACATACTCATAACGACTCATAATGACTCATAGCAGACTCATAACGACTCATAATGACTCATAAACGCTATAAACGCTATAACCGCTAGTTTTAATAAATTGAAACGAACAGTGCTCTAACTTTACCTTGTAATTTTACAATTTTTGACAGTTTATTATATTTTTTACAGCTTTTTATAACTTTTTACACCTTTTTATAATTACTTAAAACTAATTACGCTTACTTATAACTTTTTACAATTAAGTTTACTACTTGTCTTACAACTGTGTACAATTTTTACAATTATTTACAATTCATTATAATTTTTCTTACAATTTCTTATAATTCCTTATAATTAAATAAAATATATCTTATGTCTTCCTTTAAGTTTGTACTTTAAAGGCTTACACCGAACTAATTTTTTTCATAAAAAACTATATATATATTTATAATAAAAGAGCCGACCTATGACAATTGACAACCCACAAGCTTCAAAGCCGACCAACAATACAGTGGCGAGGCAACCCTTGCTTTAATCTTTAACTGCTCCAAATTTCTATTTCGATTCCTGGAAATTTCTAGCAGCTCTTGTATTTATTTATTTACTGCATTTTGTATTTAGCGTTTTGTGTTTTTTCCTCTCTGGTTCGTTCGCCTTGTGCTGTATGTGTCTGCTGTAGTGTAGCCCGCGGTGACAGTATTTTCCGCCCGAAATTATTAATTTCAGAGTCAGCGGGAAAACGTGTCCGTCCAAATTAGTTCGCGTACTTCTTCTTCAACTCTTTCTTTCTTTCTTTCTTTCTCCGCACCTGAAAAACCAAAAAGATACCACCGAGAAAGAAAAGTAATCTCCACGGCAGAAATTCCAATTCCTATCTCTCTCTCTCTAGAATCCAGAAGCTCTCTCTCTAGAATCGCAGTAAGCAATTCTCTCTCCTTTCGCGCATCTGACCACGTCAATTGTCTGCCATGGCGACGATCGGGCACAACAATCTCAATGCTAAACTGGTGAGTTTTTAGATTCATCTTTTATTTGCTTTTCTCCCAATCTTCCAATGGCGGAGTACTCAACGTTACCCTTGATTTTTACGATTTAGGGGTTTTCATTCGGTTTGACTGTATTCTGGAATTGCAACCCTAATTTGTTCTGCATCAGGTCCTTCTGGGAGACATGGGAGCCGGAAAATCCAGCCTTGTCATCCGTTTTGTTAAAGGTCAATTTCTCGAATTCCAGGTAGGGTTTCTTCAATGATATTTTCCGATTCCGCAATTCAAATTTAGTTGTGTTTGTTTTTGCTTGATTGTGATTGCTGAGTAACTGATAATTTGATTGTAGGAATCGACGATCGGAGCGGCCTTTTTCTCGCAAACATTGGCGGTGAATGATGCGACAGTAAAGTTTGAGATATGGGATACTGCTGGCCAAGAGAGGTACCACAGCTTGGCTCCCATGTACTACAGAGGCGCCGCAGCGGCAATTATAGTCTACGATATTTCCAGCACTGTATTTCTTCTTCTCTCTCTCTCTTCCCCTCGTATTTTGATTAGACGTTAGTCGTTATCGCGGACTGGCTGTTTTTGTATCTTTTGTTCCAATTTAATTGACACAAGGTTAACAGAAGATTTTTATATCATTGCCATAACTCATGTCAAGATGATCAACTTACATGCCTTATAAATATATAATTGCATTTTTCTGGGGCCTTGTTTATGCATTGTTGTGGGATTTTCTTCTTGGCTTTTGGAATTTACCAGTCTAGGATATAGCTTAAATCAGCTCTTTCCGTTTATACTGTTTTGAGGATTTTGAATTTGCCACTCCAAGAGACTTCAACAGACCTAAAGTTCTTTCTTTTCCTGTCATATACCCTTTTTGTTGCACCCCCTGTTGTTCATTTGGGGTTTCTGATTTTTGAAATACTTTCAGGAGTCATTTGCTCGTGCTAAGAAGTGGGTTCAGGAACTCCAGAAGCAAGGTACATTCAGACTATGGACTTGTTTTTTGATCTGTTTTCTGGAATTGTTTGAGAGAATCTTAAGTCCAAAAGCACCGTCTGAGGTTCAAGTGTTTTGCTACTGAACTGATGTCAAAGGTCTGTATTTTTATGGCTTATATGCTATTTTCTGATGGCAGGGAATCCAAACATGGTAATGGCACTTGCAGGGAACAAAGCTGATTTAGAAGAAAGGAGGAGTGTTCCAGCTGAAGTAAGTACCAAATTTTTCTGTAACCATTGCTAGTTTGTGTCACAGTTGTACCAATTTTGTAGCAATATTGGGAAATCTCCTCGTCAGCTCTCTTTCTTGTTGTTCTAGTGGCTACCTTTGTTATTGTGTGAGAATGTTAAGTATATCCCTTTTGATTATCGTTGTATGCTTTCTTGTTGTTCAAGTGGCTACCTTTGTTATTTGTGAGAATGTTAAGTATATTCCGTTTAGTTATCTTTGAATGCCTATGCTTAGGCTGAATGGCATGGGCATGATGTTAACCTACTAAGGAGTCAAAGTTGACCGTCCCTGTGTTCCAGTTGCGCATGCCCTTTATTTTTGGGTTGCCAGCTCTTCATTTTTCTAATGTGTTGAGTGGACTTGAGTCCATGTCACCTTGTAGATACTGTTCACTTGGGAAACACTGGATGATTTTAGGCAACCAACAACTTGGCAATTGTTGGTTGCAGATTTAGGATATAGTTTGGATACCTTGGGTGTCACAGTTTGGTGAACTTGATAGCGTAACTGCTGGGCCTTTACTTGTTTGGTGACCTGTTCCCTATGATCTGCCTTTGAACTTCTTACTTGACCACTGTGTGTCTCTGGGATTAATATTTCGTAGACAAGCAACATATTCTCTTTTTAATAGTGGAACATGTGGCCATCTGTTGTGAGAATGAACCATCTCATATTATGCTGGCCCTTCTTGGGCTTGCCCGAACAGCGGTTAATGGGGGCCTCTAGAGATTAGTTTGTTTGTTTTCTTTTATGTGGAATGAATCCTAGAAAGGATCAAGCATACTAGCTTACAAATTTCAACTAGAGCTTGCGAATGGGTCACGGTCGAGTTCGTATTCGTGTCGAACTTAAAGGGGTTGAAAAGTGCCGACCTGAATCTAACCCATTTATTAAGCGGTTGAAAATCCTAACATGTAATTGTTTATTTAACCAGGTTGAAGTGATCATTTACCCGTTTACTTCAAGTTCGGACTATTTAATTACATATTTCCCTTTTAAGATTATCAATTATAACAAAATTATTAGTATAAGAAATAATCGTTGAATCTCGTTCATCATTACAAAGCTATACTCCATAACTCTAAAAACATATAGGGGTGTTCAACAAAGAGCTTTTTGCCCCCAAAAAGCTATTTTTAGCTGTTGGATTGGATCAAAAAGTTAAAAGGGTTATTTGGTAAAAACTTTTGGAATAACTTTTTGACCCAAAAGCTCTTTTACAAAAAACTCTTTAGAATAGCTTGTTGGAAGAGCTTATTGCAATTAGTACTTGAAGTTACCATATTATCCTTCACATTTTGGTGAAATTAAACTCATTATTATTGAAATTACGCTAATTGCCATTGAAATTACACTTATGTGAGATTTTTTTGTTCATTTTTGTTCACTTTTGGAAAAATAGTAGAGGATGATTATTAATATTTAAGTTAATTTTTTTATTTTAATATCTTTTATATTTTGACAAATAATTTAGTCTATCATAATAAATAAATAGTTTTGTCATATAAATGTGAAATATATTATTAAAAATAAACTTCAAAAAGATATACATAATTAAAATTGTATGGAAGGTGTAAGTGTAATTTTATATCACATAATTCTTAATTAATTTTAAGAAGAAAAATGAATATGAAATTAAAATAATTATAATTTATAAAACATTTAATGAAATTAAGTTATGGGCATAAATGGAATTTCACCAAACAACTTTGTTAGAAACAACTAATTTTACCAAACACCCTTTTCTCAAATAGCTAATGCAAACAACTAAGTCAAATAGCTAATACAAACAATTAAGAAATTGCCAAACAGGACCATATTCTCTGCCATTAATATGTAAGAAGCCTTTAGTTTTCACATTTTCATTTCCCTAATGGCTCCTAACCCTTTTAATTTTCAATTTTTAATTCCCTTCCCATTTTCAAAAATCACATAGATCTTTTTTATTTTGATTTTTAAAAATAAACGGGTTAAACGTGCTATTATCGTGTCGAGAATCTCAACCATAACCTAACCCAATTAATTAAATGGGTTGAACATATCAACTCATTTAAGTAAACGAGTTCACAAGCCTTGCTAACTTTGTATCGGGTTCGTGTCGGTAATCAAGTCGGTCAGCTTTTTCCAGCTCTAAATTCAACCATACATGGGTGTCATCAGAAAACTTCAACTGTGTATGTATAAAAAGCAGAAAGGGAGTTTTATGTCGGGAAAACAATCATCAGATAATGATGTGCGGTCATTTTTGCCAATATAGGGAATTGAAGTTTTAATCCAAGGGAATTGTTCGTCAAGTTTGCTCATTGAAGAATATACTTCTGTCAGTCTGTGTACCAGGTTCTGACGGATGACATACAATGTATAGAAATCTGTGAGGAAGGCTGCATGTCTATGTAAACAACTGAAGTTTTCGAAGTTGTGCAAGTGATACACGTGTCAGAATCAGCAACAATAAAGTTGCAGATGCTATTTTGTTGTGTATCTTAGATTTGTTTGATAGTGCCCATGTGTTAGATGGTTATACCAAGTCGAGGAGAGTGTTTGTGCTTCTTAACTTAAGTGAAACCCACTGCTCTAAATTTTGGCTTTTATTTCCGTTGTTGTCAACAGCTTTAGAAATATAGTAGAGCAGAATCCTCTTTCCTATTTTTCTGGATGTCCTCAAGTGAGTTGATCTTTGGTGCATGTTAAGATTAATGTTTATATTCATCAATTTTACAGTTTAAAGACAGCAAAATGTAGATTATTTTTGGCACACTGTGTGCCATCTTTGTTGTTGCAATTCCCATCTTCTGAGCTATCCACTTGTTTTCTGGACATCTGGTCAAGAACATGCATGATGGCTGTTTAGGGAAGTTTGACTTTCGGGACCTTGCTAAGTTTTTTTTTTTTGGGATCCATTTTAGTAGCAGTTTGAGCTGTGAGTTCATAAGAGAATTCTGCTTTGTTGGTTGACTCAATTCAAGAAATGACCCCAAAACTGCAGTTGCTGAGGAAACCCAGTAGTTCTTGCTTGTTTAGGATCTGTTATTTGCCATACATATTGTTTGCCATACAATGTCATGATTGGAAACATATGTTGAATTTTGTTGTCAATTATCTTAGCGTGTGTCCTTACTAAGAAAGGGGGAAAAGGATCTTAGCATTTGTGAATCACACTCTGACATTGGACCCATAATTCTCTGCATTCAGCAGGTGCTAACTGCAATTGGATGATATTAACAAAAACCTTTTGTTCCCTCTTTTGCTTGGGATTTTGCAGGAGGCTCGGGCATATGCTGAAGAGAATGGTCTTTTCTTTATGGAAACCTCTGCAAAAACAGCTCAGAATGTGAACGAGATTTTCTATGAAATAGGTTTGTGACAGATATTTATGTTTCTGAAACTCACATATGTGGTCTTAGTTTCTATGCATGAGCAAGGAATACATGAACACTCCAGTTCATGAAATGAGATGGATAGATAGCACTCCTTACTGCTTTATCATTTTCAAAAATGTATGTAACCTTATAGAGGGCTCATCATAAATCTCATACTCTCATCATTTATCCTCCTTAGTTAACCTTTTCAAATAATAGTTTGTTTACTTGTGAATGAGTCAACTGTCATGGGTAAGGAGTGTGTTCTTGGTGGAGGACAAATGATTGCCACCTTATGAGGAAAACAACAATAGCAGTTCTATAGATAATTCTGAATTGTTTTTCAGATTCCCAAATGTGCGCGTGCGTTTCCCTTGATAATTTAGAGAAGAAGTTTTTTATGCACGATTTTTTTAAAAAATTATCAAAAACCAATTTAAAAAGGAAGTTTCTCGGTATTCTAAAATGACTCAAAAACATATTGAAGCGAAGCTAAAAGTAAGAAAAGCCTAGTAATAAAAGTGGTGAAATTATGTGCTGGAGATGGTTCTTTTTTTTTTTTTTTAAAACCAGGGGGCGGGGGAGAGGTCATTGATCAGAATGTCAAAGTGATTTAGCTAGCTAAATAAAATTATAGCGGGATTGGGCAAAAGATGAGTGATAAAAGCTAACTGTGGAACTCCAGAGGTTGAATCGAGTACGTGAATCATAATTGCCAGAGAGTCGAAAGAAGGGACATGTTGTTAGAGAGGTCTAGTTGGGTAGATTATATCTAATGGCTTTGCATATATGCTTTTCAGGCCTGCCCCTGTCTTTGTTCACATAATAAATATCAACGGGGATCAGGATGTTGTCTTGAGAATAAGATGTGCTTGAAGTTATATATGGCTTTGTTTCTTTTATTTTCTTTTGAATGGGTTTTACTGATATGTTTGTCAGATCGTTTTGTATCTGATTTATTTTTCCTGTTGTGGCTGTGCATCTGTTGCGATGTCGTAATCTCAGCCACCAACGTTTCATATGCTTGTTCTTAAAACGGTTGGGTCCACATCCTTGGGCTTTCAATTTTCTGAGGGTTCCTTTTTGGCGTTCCATTTGAATGCTTTTCGTGATATCCTTGTTGATTTTCTCAATCTCTTTGTCTATGTTTTGGTCACAAATTTTTGCTTGGACATTCTGTTGATGTACGCATTTAATTCTTATCAGTTAGTTAACACTTGACTAGAGATGGAGTATGCTCAAGTGCTAAATTTGGTCACTCAACCCTTCTCGTGTGCTGTGTTAGCTGGATGCTTTCTAGTTTCTGCCTATGTCAATTTTCTCTAACTTGGACTATTTTATCATGTAATCAGCCAAAAATTACCCAGGGCGCAGCCTTCGCAGAATCCAGCTGGAATGGTTCTTGTTGATCGACAGACAGATGGATCCAGGGCTTCGACATGCTGTTCTTAATTATTCTGTGCCCAAATTAACTCCTGTATGTTTCAATATGCAAAAGATTTCCTCAAAAACCCGCTTCCCCCAAAAAAGCAGGAGAAACCTTATTTTGTTCAGCGGGTGACTGGATTCTTCTGTATAAAATCGTGTCAAATTTCTTGAAACTGCTCCTGCTGTCGAAGAAAAAAAGGTCAAATTGTTTGTAAATCATGCTACATGTGACTGGAGACGTGTGTTTTTTTTATTTAATTAATGGGAGTAATGGGTTGATGAGGCAACTTGATGCTTTACCAATTGTTGTGCTGTATTGAAACTATTTCCCCTCCCCTACAGGCGTTATTGTGGACCATCATAGCACGGTGTGATGGATTAGAGCATTGTGAAAGACTTTTTGTTGAACTTTGGTATGGCGAGAGGTTCATGCCTAAAACTATATACAGGTGCTATTGGTTCTCGATCGACCATGTTTCGTTATTTGTTCTTAATACATGGTCAGAAATAGCTCCTTTACCGTTCAGAGTAATGTTGTATACATTTGAATTGATCAGTAATCACCCCCATACTTTGCTTTGGCGTAATCCCATAGTAGGGCAACTGAACTTTCATATATGAGAGTTGTTTACTCGAATCTATCTGACTCTTGGCAAGTGGCAACTAATTATCGAAAAAGAAAGAGAGATGGCTCCTGAAATTGGGATTGGGACTGTTTCATTATCGGGTTTCATATATTTGAAAAAAGGAGTTACTACTGATATAAGATTTATTGATGAGAGTGTCCAATCTTGGGGAATTAGGGCATGTTGATAAGCTTAATTGAGACATTTTCAAAGGTCCCATAAAAAGGGAAAATGTTTTAAAGTTAAATCTTCCATGTCTTGTGGAGATGCCATATTAGTATGAGAGGAAGGGGACAAGCAAGGGGTGCCAATTTTCTGTATTTTAAATGTAATTGAAACCAAATAGAGTAAATTTCATTATTCCTGCTTTATTTTAATTTACTATTATATATAATACATATAACTAGTGCCCAATGGTGACATTGAAGAAGATACCTCCAAATTCAAAACAATGTACTGATTGGACATCCACGTGCGTTCCACGTGACCTTGTTAAAATAAGAGGGATCATGAATTGATAAATGAACAAGGACCGAATATGGTGGGATTATAATTATGAGGTAAATAAATAAGTGGTTGAGAATGGGTCATAATAGGCCCGAATTATTAAGGTGGTTTTGATTGGCTACCTACCACTACTTTCCTTCTTATTGGCCCAATAATATTGCTTATCCTCCTCATCTCTAGATATCTTATACTTTTGTACGACACTTTCAAGTGTGGGTGTACATTTATAAAAGTATGATTTGAGTCCATATTTAATCTATATTAATCCTTTTCAAAGAAAAATTATATAAGAGAAATTCACGTAAAAGTTAAGTAAACATACTTAAAGACTTGTAAAGTATGAATCTCTTATGTTGATTTCTATATAAGATTATTTCGTTTATGAGAATGACATCTTTTTTTATTGAAGTGTTTTTATAATCAATAGTTTTTTCTTGTGAGATGTTATGGTACAAGAAAAAACTAAAGTTGTTAAAATGCATAGATGTTAAAATAACATTATAGAATCCTTGCACACATGGCAAGAGAAAGTTATCATAGGTAATGATAAAGAAAATATATAGTTTTAAAAGAACAAAATTAATTATATGAACCCATTTGGGATTCATATCCATCTTTGAATTTGGAGGGAACTTAATGTCGCTCAAGTGTCGAATTTCTTCTCCTAAATTCTTTACCAAACACTAAAGAGGGAAATTTGAACCTCATATTTAAAACTCCCAACCCTTTTTGCCTCATCAAAGGGGTACGAGTGGGATCCATATCCATCTGTGGACTTTGACACTTGTAAGTTAAAAGAAATTTCAAAACAAAAAGATGGTCCATTCAATTTAGAGAAAATTTTCATTAATTATTTAGAAAATATAGTTTTTGTTGCGGTACTTGAGAGATTTTGTTTTGGTACTACCATTGATTGTAGTTAGATAGATTAGAACATAAAGAATGATATCAACTTTTAAAAATAATTAATATTAATAATAATTATCTAAAATTAGCTGTTACGAGCTTTATAACTATTTTAAATTATTAGTTATTATAAATATTTTTTTATCCTCATCGATTTCACATGTGGCCTGTGATAACTAATATTTCACATGTGGCCTTAAGTTTGCTTGGGATTTTCGATATTAAACTTGTAGTGATGAGGGACCCCCGGCGTCGGGTGGATACAGTGGAGCAGAAAAGACAGAGAAGCAAGTGGGGGAGGGCTTTCACGTGAACAAGGGCCCACCCTCCTCTCTACCTTCACGTGAGAGATAGAGAGAGAAAGAGAGCATTATGTTCATTTGTTCATGTGCTCCTTGCATCACTTTATAAAAAGATTTGCACACAAAAAGAAGTAATTTTTTATGGCATTTACTCAAAACTTTTTGCAAAGATTAAATATTTTTTGGCATTAAAAAAATAATATTTAACACACAAATGATCTAAATATTATTAAAAAAAGAATTTAAAATTTTAAAATATTAAGGATAAACAATATATTAATTAGAAATATAAAAAGTATAAAGGAAAAAATTTCAAACATATTAATGAACTAAATCAACTAATATATCAGTTTATAAAAATAAAAATTGACTAACTTATGCCATAATATATTTTTTAAAAGAATTTAACTCATATTCTTACATTGTTTTGTAGTCCTAAGTATAAGAAGTGGTTGAAGAAACATTATGATTTATGAATGATGAATGACTAAGGGCACATCAATAATATTGCCAAGTAAAACACATACCATTTAAACAATATCAACCGCCAAATAAAATGGTCAAAAAGGAAAATCCCATTTACTTAATAATTTGCCCTCCATAAGAGGATATGACATAACAATAAAAGAGGTTGTGGGTATCTTACATTCATCCCAATAATAATTGTATAACGATTCAGGGTTATGGTATCGCAATCCTTCTATTTGTGAAAAGGATTTCAAATGACCATGTATATCATTAAAAGCGTACATTTTTTGGAAAGAATTTCATAATTATAAGCGTACTTGGTTTGAAATAGTTTGAGATTTGAAAGTTTCTGAAGTAACGTGTGGGCATGGACAAAGCATGCTAAAAGGTCATTTGGTAATTTGTGGAGCCAACCGTCGATCCCGGAAGCCGTTCTCGACATGTACTCATGGCCCAGAAAAGGGTGGAGGCGTTATAACGGTCCGAGTCCACCTAATAGTTTGTGCATTCAATACAACAACAATGATAATTTTTGCTTATGTTAGCTCCACTTTTTCTAAATTTTAGAGAGGTTCATCCTCAAAACTTATGCGATAAAGATATATATTTTTTTCATAAATGATAAACACATTTGTATGGTAATCAAGTACCTTAGATGGCACTACTGATAGATGACCATTTGACATGCAATATTTTCAATATATTTTTTAAAAAATTACGAACAATGAGTTGAAGGACATCAGCTGCCACAGAGAGTGCATTCATTACTCATTTTCATTGCACATCATATGAATACCTATCAATCAAGTGCATGTCCAATAAAGGTGGCTGAACGGGTCTCAGGCAGTTGTATTAGAGCGCTCACAAAAATTTGGTTTCGGATAATTTGGACGTTCAGATAAAAATATCATACTCGGATCCTGTCCAAATTCCAAATTCGCACGCACCGATCGTGACCCGAACTCGAACCCGAATGTCCGAATTTTTGATATGAACTTTTGAAAATTGAACTGAAATTATGTATGTGACCGAACCCGAACCCGAATTTTCAATGTCCGAACCCGAATGTCTCGAATATTTTATTGAAAATTTTGTAAATTTTGGACTAAATTATACATAAACCCAAATGACTCGAATGTCCAAACCCGGTTGTCCGATTGTCCGATTTTTCCCGAACCCAAAAAGTCATAAAATTCGGATAACCCGAACCCGAATTGTCAAACCCGAACTCGACCCGAATTTTAATTCGGACATGACTCGATTGTCCGAATTTTAAATTCGGACAAAAAAATTTGTGATTGGACCCGATTTTTTTCTGGTCGGACAGATTTTTGCTAGCGCTAATAAAGAGAATAAAGGGGTTGATAAAAATAAAATTAGTTATGCCTTTCGCCAAAAAAAGAAAAAAAAGTCATGTATTATGCTATGTTCGAATTTGCATATAAAACGCACATAAATAGAAATATAAACGAAACGAACATAAACGAATAACATAAATGAGAAGAAACGAACATAAACAAATATAAATAAAAATAAATGAGTTGTTAAATAAGAAACGAACGAACATAAAACATAAATAAATTCTATTTTTCTCTATTGTTGATTTCCTATTTATTGGTTATATATATCATACAATCATCGAGGGAAAAAAGGGGTTGAGATCGGGTCATGATATGATATATATATATCATAACAATATGCCTCTTTACGTGTAGGATACTCACAAGGTCCAACACATTATGTAATTCGATGGAGGGATGAACTGATGGTTGAAAGTTTAGGAATAGGTTTGTACTTAACACCTAGTTTCTTCGCCCTCATTCTTATATGTCATGAAAAGCATATCTCTTTCTGCATATCATATTGTAATTTTGAGATATACTTCTAGTTAAAACATATCTTTTGTTTTTTGTTTTTCCAAAATCCGCCTATTTCTTCCTAGAGACGGCGTGGGATATGACAATTTTAGAGTGGGTTGAATTGTATCCATACTTATTTTTATTAGTAGTGTTAACGGGGTAGTTGAAAAGACAAGTACAACTAAACAACAAATATTGACAAACAATTACACCACATAACTACTCAACAAACCGGTCAATCTCAGAAATACTCCCATACAACAATACAAATATGCCTACTTACATTTATATATAAGTTAAATTGTACGTAAAAAGTCCAAATTTTCATCTTTATATAAGTAAAATTCGATATTCGAGTCAATTTTATCACAAATAGAATACCATTATGACAATGAAAATTTCTTATAGCACTTTTGCATTATAGCTGTAATATATGATTTAAACATTCACTCTTACGCATTTATTCTTCTTTTATAATATTCTCCAAGTTATTTGGTTAAATAATCTTTTTCTCCAAGAAAAAAATGATATACACGTAAAATTTTTCTGAGCCGAAGGCCAATTTCAATGTTTTTGATGAACAAATATATATATTTATATATTTCATTATAATTTTACAATAGCTTAGGTTAAGGACATTTAAAAATGCCTAACGCCTCCATCTTTCACACAAAAACATGTCAAAAAAAAAAAGACTTAAATTACAGGCGGGACATGGTGAGTACTTGCTGAGGAATATTTTCAAACTTCTTGGCTCTTTCCCTCAATAATTTCTTCTCTGGTTTCCCAGTCCCTGTCTTTGGTATCTCCTTGACGAAAACCACCTTCGTTGGCACCATATAATGCGAAAGGTTACTCCGGCAATGCGCGATTATTTCCTCTTCTGTCACCACCGCATCTTTCTTAGGCACGACAAATGCACACGGTGTTTCCCCCATCGCGGGTGTGGCATTGCCACAACTGCGGCTTCAGACACCTTTGGGTGTCGGAAAATCGCCCCTTCCACCTCCACACTGCTGATGTTCTCCCCTCCGGATATGATCACGTCTTTCAGTCTGTCTTTGATCTCTATGTACCCATCTGGGTGGACCACCCCTAGGTCCCCGGTATGGAACCACCCATTTTTGAATGCCTCTGATGTGGCAGCCTCGTCTTTGTAGTACCCTTTCATTATTCCGCTCCCTCGGAGGACTATCTCCCCGTGGTTTTCCCATCTCGAGGCACACTATGCAGTGTTTCCGAATTTATCACGTCGGCGTCTGCCACGGTGAGGACGTTTATGCCTTGTCGAGCCTTCAACTGGGCTCGTTTCTCCTGCGAGAGGCCGTCCCACCTCTTCTGCCACTCGCAAATGAGGGCGGGCCCCGTGGCCTCGGTGAGCCCGTAGGCGTGGACCACGTAGAACCCTAGCTTCTCCATCTCCTCGAGGAGGGCGGCCGGGGGTGAGGCTCCGCCGGTGAGGATTTGGACGGGGTATTTGAGCTTCACCCGCTCCTCACGCTTGGCCTCTTGAAGGATTTTGAACACGATGGGGGCGGCACACATGTGGGTCACCCCATGGAGGGCGATGCTCCGGTAAATCTCATCGGCCTTGGTGTCCCGAATGCAGACATTGGTGCCCCCACGCGCGGCCACTCCCCACGTGAAGGTCCACCCATTGCAGTGGAACATAGGAAGGGTCCACAAATACACAGGTTCAGTTCCCATCTCCCACGCTAGGATCAAGCTCAAAGTGCTCAAGTATGCGCCACGGTGGCTGTACACCACCCCCTTGGGTGCCGATGTGGTTCCCGAGGTGTAGTTTAGGGCAATTGGATCCAACTCATCTCCGATCATGGGGGCTCGAAATTCGGGTTCCCCATGGCAACCAATTGCTCATAATCCAAGTGTCTCCTTCGTTTTGTGCTAGGAAGATCAACATCAACCAGTGGAAGGGTGGACTCGGGTACAAGATTCCGATAATTGGTGGTCAGGAGTAGGTGTTCGTATCTAAGTTGGCCTTGTTTAACATTATAATTTTTAGGTGAGGCAATCTCATTAATGATAACAACGGAAGGTAATTTTCTTGTTGGATTGTCGGCTTTGAGAAGGTGTAGGGCTTCACAAGCCTTAGAGACATAATCATAGTCAACGAAGAGGATCTTGGCTTCAGAGTGGCTAAGAATAGTAGCGATGTCCTTGGCATTAAGCCTTGTATTGAGGGTGTTCAACACTGCTCCCGCCATGGGTACCGCAAAGTGCATCTCATATACTGCTGGGATGTTTGGGGCCAAAACTGATACCTGAAAACAAATCAAATTATATTCTTCATCAATATCAGCTCCAAAAATTGACGTTTTATTTTATTAGTTTTTGGTAGTATAAATAAGGCGAGACACCACAAATATAAAAAACATGATTAATTATATTCCTATAATTCTCATCCGAAAATTCAACCTGGGTCTTCTGCGTAGATGGAGAAAATAAGTTATTTTTAATAATGTACTGTTAAATCGATGAATAGTTAAGAATTGTTATTCAAAAAATAAAATAAAATTAGAGTTTCCGATAAATATTCCAAATTTCATTTACTTTAAGTTTCTTCGACGATGGGTCAATCGTCTGGTGTATATGAAAATGACAAATTATAGAGAGTGTCGTCGAAAAGCCGTTAGTTCATTTTAATCACTCATTCATGTATTTTATGATGTTATATCAAAAAGACATGTATATCATGAAAAAGGAGGTGGTGGCCGTGGGGATTGATTGTGAGAATTCCCTCGTCCCCCTCTTTTTGTTTTTTTGTTGTTGGCTCTAAAGTTTGTGATTAGAAGTGATAATTGGGTTTTTTTAGGTCAAATTGAGTTTAGTCCAATAGACTTGGTTTATTATGCGTTCTTTAAAAATATTGAGTCAATACGAAAAGTCATTTAAGTCAAATGCTTAGATCATGATGTTATCAGGTCATGATGAATTGGGTTTAAGTCAGATTGGATCACTTTAAATTCAAATGGAGACTGGGTTGACTCACACTATTACTATATTTCATAGCTATGAGCCTTCAATTTACACACCCAGCTCAAGTTCATGAACCACAATCCATCATTTTCAAGCCTACCTACTTATATAAGATTTACTACTAAAATCAAATATGAAAAATAGATATATTATCAATTTAATCATTTCTCCTCATTTTCTTATTTTTCATCCTTTTCTCCAATAATAGGTCAATTTGAGTCAAAGTAATTTTCAAGTCAATAAATTTCACATCAAATCACTTATGAAAATCGAGTCACTTCTAAATCAAGTCATTATCAGGTTGAATTTACTCGAGGGTCATTTAAAGTTTAGATTTAAAATTTTAATTTAATTCAGATTGTGTGACGAATTTTTGAGATCACGTTGGCTGCTTGGATCACCTTTTGCCACCTCCATTTGTGACGTATGAAAGGCCATGAAAACTTGGTCGCTATTTCGCACTAGGAATCGACATGATAAGTAGGAATATATTCGATGACGTATGCAATAAGTTTTGTCACTTTCTAAAAGTTTCATGATTTAATTGATATCATCAACTTATTGTCATAAAAATCTATTTTAAAACTTTTTAAAAAAAATTATTACAAATTTTGAAGAACATGTTTTGGCTAAATTAAGTCGGTATATATATATATATATATATATATATATATATATATATATATATATATATATATATAAAGAAAGTATTAGTGTTGGTTTTATTAGAAAATACGGATAATTTTATTATTTTTGTTTGCATGGTATATCTCTAAACTTTAATTCTAAAATTTTTTGGGTGATAATATATATTTTGTATGAAAAACTCTTAAAATATCTTACCTCAACTTATATTAATGTATTTTATGATTTTTATTCTTATTTTTTAAAAATTACAATTAATTATGAATGTTAAGTTTAATACTCGTCTTAAACACACCAATGATACTAAATGACACCTTAATCAGATTAATCATATTCAAAAGGTGTATCATACGTATAATTTTATAAATATAAAAAAAAAAATTTTTTGCAAGTTTTATAAGTTGTCATATAATTTTAATATTTAATCATACCATTCTTTTTTAATTTAATGTATCAGTATGTCGTTTTTAAGGAGCAGGTATCAGTTAACAAATTTTATTTATACCTTCGTTGAGACATAAAGATTAATGAGCTTTAATACGTATAGGGAAAATGCTAATTTAAGTTTATATTTCCATTAATTCAGGCAATACTACATTTTTAGAGTTTGAGCAAATATGCATGGAAGTTGGCTCTAGGCTAGGAACTCACCACATCGTTCTTGAGGACACCGAGGTGGGAGCAGAGAGACGAGGCGAGGCGGCGGCAGCGGTGGTGAGTCTGGAGCCAGGTGAAGCGGGCCTCTCTGTAGATGATGGAGGTCCGGTCAGCGTAGCTGGTGGCGGCTCTCTTCAAGAATGTCAGTGGAGTAAGAGGGGCATAGTTTGCCTCACACTTTGCCAACTTATCCATTCTTCTTTGCCTGTTCTTGTGTTGTTGTTTTGGCTAATTCTAGAGAGAGAGAGAGAGAGAGAGAAGAGAGGTGGTTTGATTGGCTAAGAGCTGAGCAGAAAAGAGAAGTGAGGTTTGTTTATATAGGGAAAGATGGAGACGAGTTGAGGGAGAAGGGGGTCGAGAATTCACATTTCAAGATTCTAATTTACTTTGAGGGAGACTTTGTTCGCTCAGTTTTGGGAAGGAGGCAGCGAAATTACGAGGAGAAAGCGCGAAGGTTTGAACGCAATTCCTTGGAATATATCTTCTACATTTGTGGATTTGTACTCGTCGCCTTCCAACCTTTCCTCCCTCTGTTTCCCCCTTTCCTTTCTTAATTAATAAATTCACTCTCTTTATACAAATAACGAGTAGGTGTCGGTTAACTTAACTGATGAATTATTTATAGTGAAATAATATGTATTTTGCAGAAGACATACTTTAAGTGTCTTTTCCCAATTTAAAGATTATTATATTATATAATAAATTTAAAAAAATGGTATGATTGAACAAGTAGAATTGTATTACAACTTACAAATTATGTAAAATCACCATTTTGTCCATAATTTTTCATATTTATAAAATTATGTGTATGACACGTCTTTTGGGTAGAGTTGACCCAATTAGGCTGTCATTAAAGCTTTATATTTATAATTAATTATAATTATTAAAAAAATAGTGCTTTCAGATTACAAAACACATTAATATAGGTTAAGCAAGATATTTAAAGATTGTCTTTGTGCAAGACACATATTATTACCCTTATTTATATATAGTATACACCTAAATTAGATTAAATGAGTAAGATTGATAGCAAATTAACGAGTTCATGCTCAAAGTTATCACTAAAACTTTTCAAATATTCAAAAATGCCACTAAATTTTTTTAGTTAAAAATGACATTAAACTTGCATTAAAATAATAAAAAATCACTTAAACTTTCAAAAAATTCAATAATAGCACCGTCTTAATAGCATGTTTTAATATTTTGTTATTTTTTACTGAAAAAAATAGTGAAATTTTTTGGCAAATCTTGCAAATTAACTAACATAATCACAATATACTAGCTAACACATTAATTAGCATTCTCAAAGAAATTAAATCAACTACCTCTATTTCAATAAAATGCATTCTTCAACATTTTGTGGAATACAATGCAACATCTTAACCATTGTTCTTTCTTATTACGGAGTATAATTTAGTAAAAATTACTTGACAACGCTTTTATGTTATGAATCCATATATTTCATGATAAATTGATAGGAAAAAAAAAACAAATAGAAAGGCTTTTCTTAAAGAATTTTTTTTTTTAGAACAAGGAAATTTTTCCTACCCACCAATAATAATCTTTGCCCTTAGAATAAACACAGTTAAATATGACATAATTAAAATTTGCTTGCAATAATATATAATGAGATCTTAGTTTAGTGGTAAAGATCGAAGTCCCAGGTACATTAGATGTTAAGTTCAAGTCGCCCTTTTTTCATTGATTGTACTCGTCATTTGTAACTCATTTGGAAATAAAAAACAAAATGTTTGTAACATGCAGTAAGTGGTAATTAGAGATTGGCATAACTGAATTGATCAAATAATAGTTCAATTAGGAGTGATGTGAAAAAGATTACAATTACATGAATTATTTGTATCGTCAAGTTAAAAATTACTTTAAAACATACTATATACAATATTTCATTCTTTTCAAAATACATGTCATTTTAATTAACTTTTTTTTGTTTTATATTATCTATTACTTTATAATTTCAAAGACGTATTAATGATAAATTTATCAATTTTATACTAATTAATTGTTTTTTCTCTTTTTTTTAATTTCTTCATTTTCAATGAAATCTTGGACAACCTGGTCTTTCAATATAAATTTTATATTTGAGTAAATGATAACTATTAGATTTTAGTTGTTAACGGATAGTCTGTTCAAGTGAGTTGTTGAATAAAGTCAAAAAAATTAAACGCTACTTTTAAATGTGAAAAACTAATATTCTTAACTTTTCGTAAATATCGCTTGAAACGTTATAAGTTATTGCAAACGCTAGTTAAAACATTAACTTAACGAACACTAATATTTAGTCAAAATAGTAAAAGTTACTCTAAAAGCTATTGACTAACACAACCAATAAGTATTTTGAAACGAAGAGAGTAATTTTTATTTTTATCTTTAACCGTAACTTATAAATTTATAAATCAGGGCTACATTACATTAGATAGATATATATCAATGGCAATTATTATTATTGTTGGACACAGGTTGGTTCATTTTGAGCCACGGGTGCGTTGGTCCGTACAGTGGTGGCGACCCCTCCAACATGACAATTATTCGAGTGTACCGTTGTTGTACGCATCCCATTTCGTGATGGTAAACATATTTCAGCTGATAAAACCTCGCGTCCCTTCGGGGACATCCGATAAAGCTGATGAAACCTCCCCACTCACTTCAAAAATTACACCCCATCATCTTTCCTACATCTCTCTCCGCCTTAATATCGGTTGTACATTGTTTTCAAAGTTGAAATCAGTGTCGTGGGATCCCTACTTATCTCAACTTTTAAATTATTTGACTCGATCGGAATAATTTCACCTTTAAATTTAGCACTCGAAACTTCAAACTTCGGAATATTTATATGTCAATTAAGTGCATATACTACTATAGAGTCGTAACTGAATTCGTTGAATTAATACCGTGCACCAATTCAAGAAATTTATATACCACCTTTGAGAGTTGTGATTCAGGAATGATACATTTGAAATAAATACTCTCAAAACTAATACTCCCTGGATTCCTAAAAAGTTGTCAAAATTTAAAAATATACAAATTTAAGAGAACATCATTTATCACTCATATATTTCAAATGAAGCCTCACTTTTTTACTATATATAGAATTTTTGACTATGTTTTTGAGACGTCCAAAATAGAAACTTTTGACAACTTTTATAAAACGGAGGGAGTATTATATCTAAATTTAAACTTGAAATTTTTATTTTTCTGATATTTGTGAAATTGACATAGACTTTTATGGATTAACACTCCCGTAGAAATCTACACATATAATAGCATCAGAACACTACATATCTTAAATCACGTGTAACTTAGTTTTTTTAGTGCTTATCGACACTAAAATTTACCATTCACTGAAAATACTGTATTTTTAGATCATCTGGTATACATGTGTGTGTGTATACATGCACCCACATGCTAATTTATAGCATATAAAACACGCCTTACTCACTTTGTCGATGTTGTTTCTTGACATGAGAGGACTGAAATATAAGTAAGCGGACAAAGTTTCCTACAAAGTACAAACCCAATACCAAAACTTTGTTCAAAAGCATAATGTAAAATGTTGTCTCTTCAGAGTTCAGACCAACCTAATTATCTCATTCGCATTAATTTCTCTCTATCCCGTCAATTTCATTTCGTGTGATAAGAGGAGTCATTTCCTACCCAATTCCTGCACGATGATGAGTTGAGTTGGGTAGTTTTATTTACAAGGGGAGTCCCTATCTAATTGGGATTGACCTCCACCCATTAGAGTCAAGAGGCCCTAGTACATCATTTTCGAGGATTTTTTGACGGGGTGCTCAATAAGATTTCAAGTCGTTTGACATCTTTTTATGTTTATATGGAGTGTCTATTTCATTTAATTGTAAGAAATTGCAAGAATATAAGAAGTTATAAAGATTTGTAAGGATATAAGGAATTGTAAGAAGTTGTAAAGAGTTGTAAGCAATCGTAAGTAGCAGCAATATAGTTGTAAAGCTAGCTATAAAAAGTTATAAGTGGTAAGAAGTTGCGAGGAGTTAGAAGAAGATGTAAGAAATTGTAAGTTAAAGGTAATCGGAAAAGGGTATATGAATATGTAGCGTAGATAGTCTTAAATTTTAAAGTTACATTTTTCTTTAATTCAGCTTATCGCTGGTAAGCTTATTGTTGGAGGTGATAAATGTCATGTTCCATTTAACCGTAAAATATCAAAACATGTCTTTATTTCGACAAAGTTAATGGTAAATATAGTTTCACCCGACTCTATACTTGTAGCATCAATCTAACCACAAACCGTGTTCGTCGACTTCAATATGTCTTTCACGAATATCAACAAGCTATTGTATAATTTCGTATAATAGATCTCTATGTGATATAATAGATCCAACTCGAAGGAAATATCACTTTGATTAAGCTACATGAAATTCCATTATTGAATCGTTCTCAATCAAGATCAATGAAACTAATTGATAAAAATATCGAAATATAACATCTAATCGAATAAACGACCCTAATAACTTGCACGTATTGGCAAGAGAAATAGCTCGCACAAAGGCGAAAAACAAAACTCTTACAAGAAGAAGAGAAATTCTAACTCTTACAAAAGGACGAAGTCCTAACTATCACAAGAAGAAGAGAAACCCAAACTCTCACAAAAAGGAGAGAAATCCTAACTCTCACAAGAAGGAGAGAAACCCAAATTCTCACAAAAAGGACAGTAAAATTTTATTGGGAAGAAAGTAACGATACCTTCAAAGCTTAATTCGATTGAAAAATTAAAGCAAAAGGGGCTTACCACTAGTTGTAACTAGGCCAGTGGCAGCCCCAATAATATAAAAAAGTAAGTTGTAAGGAGTTATAAGATAACTATAAGGAGATCACGTAGATAGTTGTAAAGTTAGTTATAAAAAATTGTAAGTATTTGTAAGAAGTTATAAACAGTTATAAGGTTATTAATTAAAGTTAAATAGAATAAGGCCAAACCATAGTAACTTTTTTTTTAAAAATTTCTTTTTGCTTATTTTTTAAGTGATTAATGATTAAAAAGAACTACTATTATTACAAGCATGCATTTAGTTTCATTGAACGTTATCTTATATTAATTATAAATGTTTAATGTCTACTTAATTTCACACAAAAGATATGAGTAATAATTGTTTAAATCAATATACTTACCTCGACTCCAAGGTGTTCTACAAATACATAAATTTATAGTTCGTGTTTTCATATTAAAGTTCGGAGTTAGATATATAATAAGGTGTGAAATCTTTAACAAATTCATATAATATATCACTAATCAAGGTAGTTTAATAAGAAATATCTTTAACTATATTCCACAATTATTATATTCTTATAACAGCTTAATTACTCTATATCATCAAAATTACAATATTTCTAAAGAGTTATTTTTTAATGTAAACAAGGGTTGAACCCCGTAAAAGTTTAGATTATCAATGGTTGATGCTTGGTTTTTAATTTTAGTGCTTTTTAATTGTCTAATCAATAACATGAAAAGGATTGCACCCAAAAAATAAAAATAAAAAATCAATGACATGAAAAAGAAGACCACTCAATTGCGACATTAAGATATGAGTCAAACGGCTTTAATAAAGACCAGCATAATACATACCGAATAGTTGTTATGCTGACTAGACATGACCCACAAAAAAAGTTGTTAAAAAATGGATGTGAACGTATAAAATATTATTACTATCATTTTCTAATTGCCATGATCAAATTGGGAAATTTCAAGATATTTTTTCATCTAATGGTAGAACGGGTAAGGAGTTTTTCTCCAATGGTTTACTTTTTGTTGATCTACTTCAAATATGGAATTTTTGTGGGGTTCAATCGAGTCAAGTCCTGAGGGTCCATTTATTTAGAAAACTAGTCAAGACAAAATACCTTTAATTATTAGTTACAAACTTTTCATATCAAGTTGTTTTTGGTTTGCTTATCTAAGCTTGTACTAATTAATAAAATATTTATTTGTCATAAATATTTAAGTAATCGACATCAATTTTATTGAATTTGTCAAATGTATAAAGAAAGTGGTGAAAGTGGGTAATCTAGTGTTATATTTTATTCACTGATCCCCGAATGTAATTTACTGAATTTATCAAATAAAGTAAGATTCAAATTCAATATTTTAAAGAATAGATGGATTTATTATTTATATATATTCATATCACATCGAGTTATAGTGATAAAAAAAAAAAAAACATAAGTTTTGTAGAATTATCCACATTTATTAACGTTTAAAAAAATAGGTGATGAATGGAGCATACATTATCGCTAGGTGTACTAATTAATGACGTAAGCCAAAGTCATAAGATTTGAGGTTGTAGGGTAAAAATAAAAAAACCTAAAATAGTCTCAAAAGGAAAAAAAAAAAATCCCCCGATGCCCTATATGCACAGACAAGTGTAATTTTGCTAATGTGGGTCCACCTATACTACTACACATATCATAAGGCTACATATTAGGTACTAAGAATAACAAGATAATATTAAAATAATAATAATTATTATTTTATATACCTGTATAATGAAGTTATAAATTTTAAAAAATTAAAAAAAATTATAAATTTAGTAAAAACTGTAAATTTTAAATTTAATTTAAAAAATAAAAAAATTTCCTTCATTTCAAAACGAATGTTAACTTTGATTTTATAGAGATAAAATAAGAATATTATCCTTGACATTTAAATTTTAAAAACTATTTAAAATTTTTCTCCAATAATTGTATTTTAAAATTTAATACAAAGAAACTTTTTATGTTTAATATTTTCATTATTTAAAAATAGTGATTTGTAAAGTTAAATTGAGGAATGATAGTGAAGTAGGCATTAAGAATAGGAGGCCCAATAGCTTTAAGGACAAGTGGCTAACCAAACAGTCCCCAGTTTTTTCTCTGTTAATGTGGCTGACCTAAATATAATAATGGTCCAGTTTGCTAACAGTAAAAGGAAAGGAGACATTTTTTAGGAAAACTGGAAAACCAGAAAAGAAATATGGTCAACTACTAAAGTTTGGTACACCAAATTTCCAGGGCTACTATAGAAAAATATACATATACATATATATATAGTTGACTAATATTTTTAATTTTTTTAAATATTTGAAAAGAGTTTATTTTTTATTATTTTGGTCATTTATTATAGGATATTATTTTTTGAAAGAAAAAGGGACAATTTATACACCATTATCATTACAATATATATTAAATTTAAATAGATCAATTATAGAACATTAGACATATTATTTGTTTATATTATTTAAACAATTTAATTTTTAAAAGATCATTATTGAATCGGATTGTCTTTCACTCGTCCGATAGAATTTGAGTGATTATGACTTTGTAGTAGATGATTTACTATTTTATAATACTAATTTTTTATTTTTCAATTGGATGCATATTAAGAGAGATGAGAATACTGTGGCCATCATTTAGATAGAATCTTACCTTTTGTGTTGGAGTAGATTTGGCTCGGGATATGCCTGGAGCAAGTAAGCAGACTATATACTAATGAATCCATTATCAATGAATTAGTTCCTGCTTCCTCCAAAAAAACTTAAATAGATACAATCACACCAAAAAAATAAAATAAAATAGGTGTAGTCATTAATACAGTATAAGAAAGAGATCCACACATCTAACCTTTTTATCATTAAATTATAGACTTGCATGCTGATATTGTATAGGTATTGTGAAGAAAATATCATTCTAACAACCGGGATTGAATAAGCAATTGAACTATCAAAACTCAGATTGGGTTCGAATTTGACGATCAACTTTAGCTTTATTTCGATGTAAAATCTCTAGAATTTTCTGTTAGAAATTTGGACAATTGCAAACAAGTTCTCAAAAGTTCCGATCCCAATTTCGGGTGTTCTAACAATCAGTCAGGTTTAGGTTCGAGGTTTGGGTTTAATCAGAATGTCTAAATCTCTAACCCAGACATAGTCCATATACAATGTTTTTTTTTTTCCTTGAGTGTTTAGTTTGTCTAGATGTAAATCCAAGTATTTACTAGTTCCACTACTTGAGTGGTATTTTCCATGAATGAGAGTACACTATTGGCTGCAGATTCTATGTTTATTCTGGTACATAATGGAGAGTGTGACCATGGAATTCTAAAAGGAAATCTAGAAGTTCAATGCACCTTCAAAATTGTGTGTTGAATGGTAGGGTCATCAATGCAAGGACTTGAACTTGGAAAGTTTGATCCCTAGACTTACTCCTTCGTCACCTACTTTACTTTCAAATCTATTCCAAAACTTGGAAAATCAACGGACCAACTTTGGAAACTTTGCTTTGTGGACAGGAGAAGAGAAGGGAAGAAGAGACAGCATTTAGTGGATATGATAAGATAGTGTTTCTTATACAGAGTGAGTGTTAGCTTAAATACTCCACATTTCTACTCTCTTTATCGGGGTTTAAACTTTAGAGAGACAATTTCCGACTAGTTATACAAAGAAGTTTGAATGAGTGGTCAGTTTGGACTTTAAGAATGGACTTGGTAAGCTTACCCTCATGAAATATGGGGCCTATCTCTCATGACTTAATGGTCAAAATTCAACTCGGACAGGCATATATAAGTTGAGTTTGGAGCTCATTAAACTACAGTTTAGGACTTGAATATGTACTGTTAGGCTTAAAATATTAAGATCAGAGATAGAGGTAGATGAAAATGACGAAATTTTTTTGGACATAAAATTGTTGTTGAGCTAAAATTTTAAGAGCTAGGTGTAGCCTTATGGACCTAGGTTTAATAAAGTTGTGCGTTTTTGAGAAGGAAGACTATCATTTTTCAAGAAAATGAGTCATGACAAAAACAAAAGATTTTTAAAAAATAAAAATAATCATATATAATAATTTGAATCTACAAATCTAAAATTATCACAGTCTGTAACCTTTGGTGAATTACGTGCTTAACGTTATAAAGAAGCCGATATGCATACTCTTCAAATTGCATATGAGTAATAAACTATAGTTAATCGATCATGAAGAGTCTTTATAATGTATTTGGCTCTTCTAAATAAAATAAAAACAAAAAATCGAACGATTTTATGATTTTTTTTTTTTTTGAAGTGAAGTCATTACATGATCTTAGAGAACAATTTGAGGTTAATGAAATAATAAATAATAATATATGCACCGATACATAAGACGAGAAGACAAGTAAAAAAGTACAATGTGTTAAATATACCAGCAATAAGTAGAATAGAGTAGATACCCACATATATAAAATCTCATTAAAATAAAATAAATAAGATTAAATTAAATATTATTAATAAGTAGGATAATTATTTCATCCATTTTAAAAATGTCATTTTAATTGACTTTCTTTTATTTTATAAAGTTTATCACTCTACAATTCCAATGACATATTAATAATTATTTTATCAATTTTTTTCTTATTAATTATTTTTTCCTCTCATTTTTTCATTGGTTTTCTTCATTTCTAGTGAAATAAATTTTGTCATAAATTTTATATTTCCTTGAAATTTCTTTATAAACGACAAGTATTTTAAAACGCACGAAGTATTTAATTTCAGTATGTTCCTTAAATACTTGGGTTTTAATCTATATTTGTAGATTAACCATCAATGACATTGTATATATATTTGATAGTAAGATCGTAAACAATATTTGGCCTCTCTTTATCTATATTCTTTCCTAAAAGTCGATATATTAGAGATGGACAATAACACGAGTAACATTAGATTAGCGAGTCCTCAAATGTGTTTCACGCATCCATATGCATATCCCTTCCTTGATAGATTAATGAATTTAGAGTAAAGAATTAGAGTCCGAGGGCATCTCCTCAAACGTGTTTCACGCTCCTTGTGAATTGCACCCATCAATGTATGGGTTAATGATGCATTTTTTCTTTTTTCTTTTTTAGAAAGGGATGCATTATTAAAGCTAATAGGTCCACCACTCTCACTAAACCTAATAATTTTTGGAAAATTTAAATCTACAAATCCAAACGATACTAGGACAGTATTGTCCCTACTGCAATCTATTCGGTTATTCTAAAAAAAAAAAACATATGGTATGTGTTAGCAACCTCACTCCGACAGTAAAGAGTACACAAATTTAATTATACAGAAATATATTTGATGGAAAAACTTTTACCTACGCTCTGACCCGAAAATGATTATGCTTTTAATTTTACAAAAAGAAGACTATATATAATATTTGATAACATTTAAACATTTCCAATAAATTAATTTAGAGAGTAGCAGTACACATGCAACACCATGGTCATTTTAAACTTTGGACATAAAAAATTATATTACCTTTGTTCAAAAAAGAATGTCCACGTTTTACTAATGAAGCCAAATATAAAAAAGTTATATTACCTTTGTCCCCAAAATTATATATTGATTTACAAAACAAAACCATTATCAATAGACTTTTTTCATGACATATTTTTATTAGTATATATACGATTTACTAAATTATATAAATAAAAATTTATAGTTAAAAGTGTTGTATAAGAGATTGTAAAACTTCACATGAACATTCTTTTTAGGTTAGAGAGAGTATATTATAACCGGCAAGATCAATGTATACATAAGACACAACGTCAAATAAGAACTTTGAAAGTTTCATCATAAATAATACCGTAGAAGAAATTTTTTAAAAATATTTTTTAAAAAATGAGAATTTTGGAAGCTACCTAGTTCCTTCCCTTAATCTCTTGATAAAATTCAGGGCAATTTCCCGACCATTTAATGTTAATGACAACAAAAACAAGACTTGGAATAGTTAATTGGATTTCAATTGAACATCACTTTCAATTTTCAAAGGGTCTTCTTTTTGTTTTCCATTTTTTTGTGATTTGGTCAAGGCTCGTGTTTTCACATTGAAAGGTATGACAATTGACACATTGACCAAGCATGATGACTTCTAACAAATTATCAAAATGACAAAGAAATTTCGGAAAATTATTCTATCCCTAAAAAGCCTACTTGGAAAAATTCTAGTTAATCCCGATTAAGACGATTTTCACTGTACTCTCTTTTTATCTCTAGAGAGTAACAAGAATATAATTGTACGTACAAGTTCCTCCTCCTTTCTTGTCAATTGTCATTAAGAAATAATTGATAAAATGAGTAGTTTTATATTTATATATACACACGCTTGCTCATGAGTTCGATTTATCAGTGTTACCAAGCAGAAATTATAGAAAGTTGATCTCGTATTAGTTGAAGTGAAGGTTTGGGGGGAGGGAATTGATTACACTGCTTTTATACAATGAAGAATAAGACAAAACAAAAGGGCATTTTAAATTTGCAACAACCCTAAAAAGAAACCAAAAAAAAAAAAGAAGGGGGTGGGGGAAGGGGAGAAAAAGAAAAGAAAAGGAAAAAGGGGTTCAAAATCTAGTTGATGAGTCCTGCTGGGTTTCTGTTCCAAGATAGGTAGGTAGGATCTCCAAGAGCCCTGCATCACAGAGTCACTTTACTTTAAGAACAACTAGAAGTATATTGCAATTGCTACATCATAACATCACATATGAGACCGACATAGGTTTCACACAAGCGGTTCGGCACTTGTTACCCTTAAACAATGTCTTGGGTTCAGATCTTATTAATGGAAATAACCCAGGTTAGGAGAGCTCTAACCCGTACGGGTCAACAACTGCTCGATTCTGGATAGTAGAGGTTCACTCACCAAAAGCAAGCATCACGTATGAATAAAGAGCAAGATATGATATGAGCCACGTTTCTTAATCATAGTCTCAATGCCCCGAATCGGCAAGCACTCAAGTTGTGCCCACAAAATAAAATCTAACTTAAAAATGATTTTGATCACTTAACAATATCCTCATACCACAGGTATGCCGTCCAAAGATACCTTAGAAAATGGCACCTTAAAGGACTTCATAAAAAACAGACAATAATACCTTAAAGGACTTCATAGAGAAAACAGACAATAATACATGACTTTTGGACCACTCAAATACACTCATCATGGAGCTCGAAAAGTCGCTACTAGACAATTATTATAAGGTTATAACGTTGAATCGCAACGCACTAAAGCAGAGCATGCTTCTGCTCACCTCACTAGATACTTTCTGTTGTTAAGTAATAGATAGTCTAACACCCATTGAATCTATAGGGCCCAACTGAAACAAGAAAGATAAGGAGAATGTGGAAGCTAATGCTCGATGCAAATCAAGACACTAGAGCACGCTTTCTCGCGAGGGAAAGTTAAGTGGGGTTTTTCTGTCTAATCCCTGATCAGTTAAGCCCTTAGGCAGGACAAAACTCGTTGAAAAGTCATGGTAGGGAGGCTACAGGATGCTGTAGATGCTGTTGCAGGAGATACTCAAACTCTTGGGGGTAATTATCGATACCATAACCTTCCGTCATGAATTGATGAGAGGCTTACTGGATGCTTATTTCTATGTTAGGTGCAAGATGAGAGTGATTTCAAGAAGGCCTATGTTTCAGCCAACTGAGTTTTCTTGAAATGAAGGAGTTTTAAACCTAATTCATTGAGTTGCTTAAAACTTTATGTTCCTAGTTTAAGACCCCCTCCCCAATTAAACCTAATTCATTGAGTTGCTTCAAACTTTGTCTTCCTAGCTTAAGGCCCCCCTCCCCAAACAAACACACACCAAAAGAAAAGGGTCGAGGAGCAGTATGATATTGCAAAATTATCGCAGCCCAAAATAACTAGTCTACAAAGAAGGATTCAGTGGGGAGGGGGAGAAGAAAAACATCATTATTTGTCTATGAGATGGCTCAACCCCAAATGGAAAGAGATTTCAAGAGGAAAAAAAGAGCATAATGTGAGACAGTTACTGACCTTGGCTTGAAGATGTAAACCAGTATGAATCCTAAAGCTAAGAACAATGAAATCCCGCCGACTGTGAGATATCCTACACCAAGAAATTCATTTTTCCCACCAATCCAACTTGTTGTAGAAAGGACCAGCCTCTTTCTGCCCCCAAATCTATATGTATTGTAATTATTCTGTATGACAACTGATATATTCTGGTTAGCATCAAGATCTTGCTCTATCTTCCCATATAATTTCCTGAAATTTGGCAGTGCCGCGGTTCGCATCCATACGATAAGATCTACTTGTTCGCTCAGCTGCAAGAAAAGAGAATTTTGTCACTATTCAGCAAGCAATAATGACAAACATTAACTATAACCCAGTCTAGATCCTTCAAGGCAAGATCTGGAGAAATCCAGGTGTAAGCAACCTTACCCTGGACAAGTTGAGAGGTTGTTTCCCAGAGATTGATCCCTCCCCTCCCCTCCCTCCCCCACAGCCCCCACCCCAAAAAAGGGCAAACATTTTAAGAAAAATTGAAAAAATGGATAGAATGAGGATAAACATTACAGGAATGCTCGAATTGAGTTTGCCACCCCCAATGAAGGATCCACTTTGAAAATTTTTAGGATAAACATCAGATCCAAACTTGTGTTTCTGATCGCTCTCCCATGCTATACCCTTCTTGCTGACTTCCAGCGATTTAGAATCGACAGAAAACTTGTATGTGTCATTGAATAGACTCCATGCAATAAGACCACAAGGAACAATAGGGGCACCTTCACTAGTGGTAGATTCTGTATCACAGCCTTTAGTGGAATCTGCACTGTCCTTGAACCTCAATTGTTTGTCATTTCTGCTTTTCACATATCTGAAAAGAAAGAGTCCATAATAGCCTTAAGATATGATGAATATGATTCATTCTTGAAGTTCATAACAGAATGGCTTTAGCGATGACAATCAAGCATTTCACACAAAAATTTAATATTGGATGCAACATATTATCTCTAGAAAGTTATGGACATAAAATCTAGCACACAATAGCAGAATGTTGTATATATTACAAGAGATTATGCAATGGCATTGATGTTATGACCAGCCCCAAAGCCTATACATGCAATTACCTCCTTAGAAGGAAAGTTCACTGAACCAAAATTGACTTTGAGAAATCCTCAGAACCTCTTATTTCTCTATTTAGTGACAATTACACTTCCAAACCAAGTCCAAATGCGAATCAAACATAATATTTCCCAGAACATGCAAACATAAAAAGTGATTAAATCATTAGACTTGTGGTTCTAAGATGGCATATCATAGCAACTGGGATGAATGGGCTAGTCAAAGTTCGTTTTCATTTTAGGTCATGACAACTGTATCACCTCATATGCTGCTTCTATGTGTCAGTTCTGCAGCCCCACAATCACAACCACAACAAAAATTCTGTTCTATTTTCTGCTAGTGCCATACATCTAGTTCGAATCGTTTTCTTAACTGAGAATCATTTTGTTCTATTTTAGGAGCCTCTAAGCCATACAAAAGGGTATAACTTTGCACGGAGCAGGGACTCACAGACGATAGCTATCAACCCCAGCAAATGCCTAGGTATGGCCAAAAGTTTTTGCAGCCCAGAATGTTTGCTCAAAAGCAATGCACACAAAGAAAGACTACCTTCAGGGCTATGGGCGCTGACATGAACACTGTAAGTCCCTCAGAGACAGATAACCATGTAGATTGTCCACAAATAAAAAAAAGATAATAAAAAATAAAGACAAAAACAATTACAATCCAATTTGATTCCTCAAGCATGTTAGATCATTCAGGACTGAAAAATTCAAACCCAGCACACTTGTGCAATTATTACATTCATTGTGAGAAATGATAAAAAAAAAAGCTGCATCCCGGATATTAATACGATTAGACGCCACCTATCCAGTATCAATAGAACTAATAAACATGAATCTTTAGCTATTACAAATAGAATGAGGAGAAGAATCAATGTCTTTTTCTTCATGTATCAATAATACGTACCGCCGATGGTTCTGGTAGAAGTTTTCAAGCTGATAATAAATAAATACGGGAGCCTTCATTGGTTTTGGAACCTGAAAATGACCATGTTAATGCAGTTATCCATGAGAAAACCTTATTAATGTGATATAGAAGTTTGTGTCTGCAAAAAAAAAAAAAAAAAGGTGATATGGAAGCTTGTGTCTGCAAAGAAAATCATGCTTTATGTATACATGAGAACCGTAAACCTTACCCCTTCTGATTCATCCAAAGCCTATAAACAGTTAAAGGGACCAACCAACCCATGCCGCGTACCAGCCCCTAGAGTAATCTAAACCTACCATGTGGGAGCCCCAACCCCCTTTTTGGGTGCTAATTTTTCTAGTGATGAGCTAATATCCCAAGGAGAAGTGGCTAACCTGCGGGCAAAGAGAGAATTTCATTGCCCAACAAGTTGCCGGAAATAACTAGGCTATAATGCTAACTCAAGTTGTTGAACTCTTTTGGTGTATACAAGAAACAGAGTTATTAAAGTTCTTGATCTTTAAGTTCGTGTATTTCACACATGATAGTGTGTTTCAGTCTTAGTCGTAGATCTTTGAATCAACAAGATATTATGTTTCCTAGGAAGTTACATATTGGTAATCCACATCTTATGCTAGAATATGCGACATATTGCATATAGGTTATGTATATGTGTCCAGAATGCTATACTTGCACAACACAGTTTCCTAAAATTGAGAATTAATTTTTTTGGGAGGGGGAAGAGAGATGCTTAAAATTACTTTTACAAAAATCACATATTATTTTGAGCTATAGAGATCAAAGGCAGTCCCCATTTTCAGTTCCAACAAGTATATAAAACTCGATTCATACCTTGGCACAGAATGTAATTAGAACATTAAAATGTTTTACTATGATCTTCTCACATCATCACAGTTACATTGTCATTAACTAAGAAATGTGTATACTCTAGTATATCAAACATTAACTAAGACATGTCACATGTGCATACTCTAGTATATCAAACATTAACTAAGACATGTGTATACTCTAGTATATCAATTTGAACCATTCATTACAGGTTTACGATACTAGAATTAGCTCAACACATGAACATAAGGTTACTTAACAATCTACGTGTTCAGCCACATGCTGACTTTCAATTATGTGTGTTCAACCTACTAGTCTATTGTGATTTAGTTCAAATTTAAACTCTAAAAACTTCAAAAAGTAAAGACAAGTGAGAATGCCAAACAAAGTCCCCCATATTCTAGGGGCATGGCGATAATTAAAATGAATCAGACTGGTAGCTTACTATAAAACTCGTTAAGCATGTTTTGTCGGTGGAATTACTCTCGATATATGCAACCATATCATTTTTGTTAGCTGAAGGAACACACTCTTCGTCATACTGCTGGATGACTTCCACAACCTATACATGAAAAGGAAAAAGGCAAGCAGCATCATGCACCATATTTATTAGTTGCACAATCCATACAAACATGTGTTGAATATTTACATGTCCTGATGCAGTTAATGTAGCAAGACCAAGGGGAATGAAGATCAGTGCAACTGCAATGAATGTTCCAATTACCTGAGGGAAACATTAAAAGAAATATTAAATAAAGGAAAGACTAGTAATTAGTGAAAATAATTTCACACAGCTGTAAGTTGCAGTCGGTGGAAGCTGAGTTCAATCCCTGATCAATGATACTAGGATATCGACATAAAATTACTCATGCAAGCCACACCAGGCTTAACTCAAAAGTTAGCACAGATCAATTATTACTAGTTGATTTCACCTTTGAAATAATCATTAAAATATACTCATGTCCTTTTGTGTCATTCTGTGCATTAAATTGCTTGTTTCACCATACATATTTCTGTATGACAGCTCAATTTTCTGCAAATTGCTAAAGAGGCCTTTGTGAAGGTAGTGCATGCCAAATTTCAGAAGAATCTGACACCATTTGGCATATAATTGGTGCTTACACTTTAAATTTTGAAGATTTTAAAACGGCATCGTCAGACCCAAAGTAATGAATTTCTTAAGAATATGGAATTTGACATGCATGAAAAGCACAGCAGGTGCGAATTATCCGATGATGGGCTTGCCAAATTATGCAATTTAGAGACTTATGCAAGGAGTGTAAAACATGGATAGTTCAATCATGCAGCGTCTGCACAAAATATTTGACAAAAAAAATCCGTCAGAGATGAGTTGTAAAGCAACATATGTTTACCCATGATGGCGTTAGAATTGGCTTCCAAGCAGGAAGTTCTTGCTGGGTGAACCTAGAATCTGCAACAAACAGCGGACAATAGTCAAATAAACATTCTTCTGAAAATCAATCCCTTCGTACTTCTTTTTCCTTTCTTAATAAGCCTCTTTAAAATACATACCCAAATTTTTAACTTTTTAAAAGTTATTTTCAAAAGGCTCTTGTGGGTCTATCGAAATCACTCGATATCAACATTGGTCGCAAAAACATCTAAAAATACACCTAACTGACTGGAATTACAAACAGTACATCAACAAGGAAACACATGAATTTCATTCATTAAATAAAAACAAACCCACAATTATGCAACCTAGACGAACCCAACCCACCGTATGTAAGACCAAAATGGAACAGAAAAGAAAGCAACCCCCAATGTAGAGATAATATATATGCAGTATTACCCCAGGTTGGTCGGAACTACAAAAGGTTGCCAAAGACCTGCAGTTTTTGGGTGCAAATGAGCCATAAATGGCACTACAATATAATTACAATACAATGGGAGGGGAAAATTTAATCAGGGACCTGATGTACTTAGACCAAAATTTTAATCACTATGCTAAGACCTCATTGGCAAACTGTAAACCAAAGACACATTGAAACAAACATAGATACAACTGACCAATTTACACAATAAAAATTCTCTTAACCGGAGGAACAGGCAAACCCTAACTTGAATCCCTAGTCTTAATCGTCAGGGCATCAAAGTTGTGAAAGTTTGCACCGTCAAAATCCTCAATGCCATAAAATAAATTTAGGGCATTCGTTTAAATGGCAATTACGAATGCGAACAATCAATTCCCAGAATAACAATATTTCAATGCTACAAATCAGGAAAAAAAAATCAATGAAAGGAGTGAACTTTAGATATTTTTTGGCTTACATTTGGGCTTCTTCGAACTCTTTTTGGAAGAAGAATCGGAGCCCCCTTCTTTGCGAGTTCCCCCAGAAGAATTCATCTCTAGCCAATCTCTCCACCGACCAGGGAAGGGAGAGAGAAATTGAAGGAAGTGAGATTTGTATCAAGATCAAAATAATCATTCAAATTCAATCAATGAAAAAATATGGCCAAGGAAATAAAATGCTCCTCTTCGAAAAGGGAAAATTAATTAATTTACTTTTTTTGCAAAATGGGATGAGTTGGAAGTTTTGATTAGTTTTGAAAAGAGGAATAATCAAACCAGTTGGATCGAAGGCCGCCATAAATAGCATGGAAAATGGCGGTTAAAAGCCCCCGGTGCTCGCTTGCCAGAACTAACGGTCGTTTTTTATTTTGTCTTTTCCATTCCTCCTAACCCTCACATATTATATCTAGATCTATGGCGGCCCTTTTCGATAACAATATTCAGAATAATATTTAGTATTTTAATTAAGTTAAAAATTTAATTAACTAAGTGTTAATATTCGGTAAGTTAGTATTTCAACTAATATTTATTATAGATTATAATATTTTAATTAGTGTTTGTGAAAAGTTAAAAATATTAGATATTCAAGTTTAAAAATAATATTTTGTAATTTTTTGATAAAAATATCCTTCATTAATTTATATTTGAAAAATATAATTTATATCTTTCATGTCAATTTATAAAAATCAGTTAACCTGACTACTAAATTTACTAAACATATTTATTTAACCGTTTAATTGAACAGTTATTTACTAACAGTTAAAAATCTAACAGCTTATCCGCTATTTAAACAGGTATTCATTACACAAATAGTTATTCATTACTTAAACAACTCATTTTACCGAACATAGTCATCATGAATTCGAATCTATCAACTCAATGACGGGGAACCACAAAAATAAGGGGAAAGTTTTAAAAAATTAAAATAAAATAATACATACGATAACTTAAGTCGATAGGTGAGGATCTACGATATAATTTTTAAAGCTCTGCATATAATGATAATATTTTTTTATTCAGTTACGCCGCACTATGTTAGTGTAAAATAAATGTCTATTTTTTATTAGTGTATTTAAAATTGTTAAATTTTGTATGAATTTTTATGATCTTATTTTATTCCATGACAAATATGAAAACTACCATACTATAGGAGTATTTTATTTACCATATCCATTACTAATCTGACACTAATAACAATTATTGGGTGCAAAAATTTAATTAATTACCTTTAAACGGCTTCTTCACATTATACATTTGATGACACGGTGTCGTTCATTAAATATTTTGAAGTATGTTCAAATGATAAAGACTTTTCCTTTTTTTGCCAAGAACTTGAAATTTTGATAGTACGACTACGAAGTTTTCAATGAACAACCTTCTCCAAAGAGATTTGGTGATAATAGATGCTTAAAGTAATTTTTTTCCTACACTAGTTGAACCATTGCACGCGATGCGTGCGGTAAATATATTATGTAGTTTTATTTTTATTCTTTTAATTATATTAATTTTAATTGAAGTGGATTTTAAATTGTGTGAATATAAATTTATTTTAATTGTAAAGTTAGTATATATATATATATATATATATATATATATATATATATATATATATATAGATTTTATGTATTTATGTATAGATCTTTTATACATAAGACATAATTAGTGAAACGTAAATTATTTGGTGTTGAATGTAGTGAACATGAATACTAAGAGAAATAAAGTAGTGGGTAAAATAAGGACATCATAATTAAAACTTATAAGATCAAATTATGGGTTAATTTTTGTATTCAACTTAAATTAAGTTGATGATAGCATATTAGTAGAAGCACAAAAGTTGTAAAACGTTATTTTCTTGTGTGTTTATTTTATAACATAAACTTAGACGTATATATTAGTCAAAATAAATTTTATAGTCTCAAATCAACCTTGGCTAAAATATTTGCAAACACTAATTGAAGCAACCCTCTTCTAGGTTGACATCGTAGGATCCCTTTAATGGACACGATGCATTTTGTTTCTTGTAACAGGAAATTTTTTTAATATGACAATAAATTCACTAAAAAATATGACAATATACTAATTCCTTAGTGGGGGGCGGTGGGGGTAAATTGGACAGTCAAAATAAATTGTATAGGCTCACTCTATATTATCAATTATTTCTCTTCTTCGTATTATTAACTTTACTCATTTTTTTCTCCCACCTTTATTTAGTTGATTTTTTATTTTATTAAAATGACTGTATTTATTTGATTGAAGCTCCACGGAATAGTTTAAAATCTATAGAACAGTTTAGTTTTACAACAAAATAAAAAATAAAGAAGAAAGGAATTTTCCAACACATGGCAGTGTGCATGGTAATTGGGACATCCAGCGTTTTACATCTTCCACGTATATTCTCTTCTGTAAGACTTTGGCCTAATTTCCTTTCGTTTCAGATCAGATGAAAGAAATCATTTGATTACACCTTTAAACTCTCAATAAAGAAAGAGGGTTGGAGAGAGAGATAGTAGATATGGGAGAAGCATCGAAGCAAAGTGCAATGGAGCCGGTTTTGTATAAAGCTCCAGTCACTTCGAGAGGCCTCTCTAAACTGATTTTGACACTATACTTCCTAAACCCTGTATGTATTCTTTGTTATCTTCTTATTTATTTGACGACAAAGGAAGTAGAGAAAATTGAAAACCAGGGGGTAGGAAGTGAAGCTAACTGGAGCTTTTTGTACAATTTTTCAAGATCAGGCGCATTATTTGCGCATCTTTGCCTTTTGTTGTTCGGAATTTCGATTTGTTGATAATGTGTTTGCTCCTTTCCTCTTTGGCGAGGAATTAGAATTGGTATTTTTAGGTTATTTTTTCCCTACATCAATATGTTTGCGGATGTATGATTTCGAAAGGATTGGTCAAGAATTTGAAGCTATTATGTTAAGTTTCTTGTGTTTCCAGCGATTAACAGTGTATCAATCATGGCCGAGATTGCGTTTTCCAGCTATCTTAGGTCATTCTTTAGCTTTATATGTTGGAGGAGTCAGGAGAGCTTAAGAAATCACATTAGGAAGTGATGGATATTTCATGTGAGATATGTTTCGGAATTGGATTGAGTTTCTAATTTTGGAGCTGGCTAGGGAGTGTTATGCCTTCGGGTGATGAAACAATTTATATACTTGGCAGCTTGATGTTACTTATGTTAGATGGCTACTTGGACCTGAAATATTTGGCTTCAAGAAGACAGTATCTCTCATCTAATTAATTAGTGCATTTGGTTGTTTACTTCAAGTTGCCGGGAATTTTTAAGTTTACTGGTGATATTAGCTTGGTTTGGATTGTCGCTTAGAGAATAGTAAGACAATTGAGGAAGTTAGAGCTGTTTATTGCTTCTAGTTCTACTCCTGAGGTGTAATTTCATATTCTTTATCTTACTACTCTTGATGACTTTTTTTCTGCAATTCAGGTTGCGGTTTCTGTATTGTGTGTGAGATTATTATATCACTGGCAGTGAGCGGAGCCTGATGTTTGCAAGTTTGATGCACAATGTTTGAGTTTGATTTTTCATTATCGAGTATATCTGCTGTTTCAGATGCTTTTTGTCTAGTCAGATGAAAACTAAATCGAAAGCAGTAATGGTCAACTCCACAGTGTAGTCACATTTCTTATAGATTAAGGTGATTTAATTCTTGCTACGGCAGGACCCTTGTTGCCTGTTGTTGTAAATCCCTATATCTGCCTGTACTTTTAGTGAGACAATTTTGTTGTATATTAGAACACATTGAGGCATGGTTATCCATAAACATATAATTTTGTTGTGTGCTTTGAGATTTTGTTTATTGTAGTTTCTATTTACAAGGAAACTTTTGTGGAAGCTTAATTATGTCCCTGTTGCCCTTAATGACATTATTTGTACTTCCTCTGGCCACTTATCTATATATGGGTCAGAGTTCAGGCAGCTACAAGTCAACTGTCTTTCTAAACTATCTTCTACCTTTTTGGTTTATAACATTTAAGTCTAATGAAACTAAGTTGTTCTATGCAATTATATAACTCGATCAAAAGAAAGACTATATATCAAACTTCAAAACTCATGGTGAGTAGAACTGTCTAATGCCAATATATATATATGAATACATATATGAAATAATATATATACACAGCCAATGTTAATAATTAGCCTTAAATTGACTTTATATTTTTTTGTGTTGATAATTTGACTTAATTCTGTTTCTGATATTGTTTGTTGAGATTGAACTGGTTTTGCAATTTAGATCATGATATTAATTAAATTGATTACATTTTTCAGATCAGATGAAAGAAAGGATCTAACCACACCTTTAAACTCTCAATAGAGAGAGAGAGAGTGAGAGAGAGAAAAGGAAATTTGGGAGAAGCATTGAGGGAAACTGCAATGGAGATAGTTGCTGTAGTCACCTCTGAGAAGCCTTCACCTCTGAGAGGCTCTTAGAACTGATATAAACAGTATACTTCCTAAAACTTGTATGTATTCTCTTTTTACGTCCTTTATTCATTTGTACTTCGTCATGCCACTTATCCATATATTGGTTGGAGTATGGGCAGCTCCAAGTCAAATGTCTTTCTAAAATGTCTTCTACCTTTTGGTTTATAATATTTAGGTCTATTGAAACTAAGGAGTTATATGCAATTAAATAAGTTGTAGAAAGTAAGAGTATATATTGAACCCTCAACATTTATTGGGGTAGAACTCTTGGGTGTCAATACATATATGTATATATATAGGAAATTATATATATAGATTGCTAATGATAAATTTAACATAAAATTGACTTCAGTATCTTTTTTTTTGTATTGATAAATTGACTTAATTGTGATTCTGAATTGTTTTTTGATATTTGAATCAGTTAGTCTGTTTAGATTATGATATCAATAAAATTAGGGATCTTAGGTGGGGTTATTCTTAGGGAGATTTGTCCTTTTCATTGTGGAATAAGTAACCAAGTTTATCCCATTTTTATCGTTGATTCATTATCTGTCCTCATTTTTTTTTTGAAAAAAAAAACAGTTCTTATTGGTCGATTATAAGTTTCTGCAGAGGCGCTAGTTAGACAGTCAGCTAATAATTGAATTGCCATCCTGCCTATTGAAGTTTGAACCTGAAATTTTTTCAGTTATAAATTTTGAAGAGGCGCTTGTTAGATGGTGACCTAACTTGCTTGGCATACTCAAACCATGTTCATACTTATCAGTACCTTGTTAGACTAAATCTTAACAAAACTATACGCTTTGAAATAAAGTTGTTGATTACCATAAAAGTCCAAGTAAATTAGTATTTTGAATCACCAACTTTAGCACACTGTGATACAATATTTATATATAAGTCCTACTTATTAAAAAGGCAACAAATTTTATTGAACAGGAACAATCCCTCTTCCCCTTGTAAGAATGAACTCCATATCTCCTCTTTTCCATTGAACATTTGCCCTCCATCTGTCATCACTCTCTATTGATACAACAAGTTAACAATGGAAGCAGTTACTAAACATGAAGTTGACATGAAAAAATTGAAACAGTAAGGTTATAAACAGATTTAGAAATTAATTTTCTAGAAAAAGTTTGCAGTAGAAAGAAAGAATAAAATGATGATTAGTAATGTGAATACCAAAATTGAGTGGAAATATCTATGTAGGTGTATATTAATCATCAATGGATTGTACATTTGCCTGTATGAGAACTTCGAAGGCAACAATATTTTGAACTGATGTGGCATGTTCAGTTACATTGTCTTCAGCATCATAAAAATTTTTGAGCTGGCTAGCTTTTCGTGCTCTTGACATTGCAACATACAATTGTCCATGTGAAAAACATGGTTGCTTGAGATAGATGGCAACTTGCTGCAATGTTTGACCTTGAGACTTATTAATTGTTATTGCAAAACTCAATATGATTGGAAATTGTTTTCTCTAAAAGTCAACTGGGTATTTAGAAGATGTTGATGGTCTTAAAGTTATCCTTGGTAGTAGAACAAGTGTTCCTTTATGATAACCCGTTGCAATTTCACATTGGATCATGTTAGGAGAGAAGCCTTTGGAGGTTAGCCTTGTTCCATTGCACAACCCATTGGATGGATCTAAATTGCGAAGTAGAATAATAGGGCAATCTTTCTTCAGTATGAGCTTATGCAGGCTCAGTCCAAGAGGTGACAAAGAATTTAGAAATTCAGGAGGATAAGTTGTTTGGTTGTCCCAAACTGAGTCAAAACTTTTGTAAATCACACTATCCCCTGGGAAGTTTCCAATGATTTTACTATTGATTGCATCAACTTTTTCATTTAGAGGAGCTAAAATGGCTCGTTTGGAAAATATGTGTGGATCAATTGTGTTGCTCTTCAGTTCCGGCAGTGCTTCCTCGATTAAATTTGTTAGTGCTGAGTCTGTTGTACGAATACAAGGCAATAATCTTTCTGATAATTTGACAAAACTGCTTGTGTGACGTTGTAAATTTTCACTTCCTAAACGAAGGAGGAAATCTGAAAATTCAGGATCTTCTCTGGCACGAACATTTTCAATTAATTTGACTTTTTAATATGGCACCACAAAGGTGAGCTTACCAAACTGGCTTCTACAGCTTCCCATAAGGTTTTCTTACGTACAACAGGCAGAACCTGTCTGAAATCTCCCCAAAAACAATCACTTTACCTCCAAAAACTTCCTTTGAGTCACAAATGTCCTGCAACATTGCATTCAGAGCTTCGATGTTTTGTTTGTGGGCCATTGATGCTTCATCCCATATAAGCAAAGATGCTTTGTTAATCAATTGAGCAAAGCTTGTCTATTTTCCAATACTACACATGCCTGTCGCTTCTTCATCAACAGGAATTTTAAACCTAGAATGTGAAGTTCTTCCAGTAGGAATATTTGAAGCTGCAATACCTGATGTGGCTGTTGGCAACACAATTTTCCTTAGTTGGCGAATTTTGGCATATAAAGCACAATATAGAAAAGTTTTTCCCGAGCCTCCTGGACCATCTAGGAAGAATGCACCTGGCTTGTTGGTTTTAACATGAGACATTATCTCTTTGTAAGCAGCCTGTTGCTCTTGATTAAGCATCTTGTGAGCATTAACGTATTCAGCTGGAACGTCTGCTGTAAGTGCATCTATTATATCTTTTGTTGAATGCAAGGCATGCTCTTGATTGACAAGGAGGTCACCTAGTCCAAAATTAGATAATGACTTACCTATACTTTCTAATGATTTTTGGATGTCCATGACAGTTTGCCTGTGAACAAATTCTGGATTTCTTGGCTCTTTATGATTGAAGTCTTCAGATAGGTGAGCATAATATTTGGTCCACAAATTTCTTGGATTTGCAGGTTCACAAAAGATAAGTAGCATAGCAAATAGTTTCCGCAAAGCACTTGGCATTTGAACACACACACTTTCTAGTAGACATTGCTCAGTAGAGTTGTCTTCTTCAAGAATTCCACGCTTCATTGCTGCCTCTTGGAATGAAGAGCATTTATAGCCATTAACTGTGAGCAAGTCTTCAAATGATTTTGGCCCATGTATATTTGCTAATAAGAGGCGTAAGTAAAATCTTTCACTTTCTGATGGTGCCACAAAGGCAATTCTTCCCACAGCAATGCCTCTTTGTCTAGGTTTCCACTCTCTTCTTTCTCATGCCAAACAAAATGTTCTGGAAACTCTCAGTATACATATTTAGGACCATGTGCTCTTTGTGTGTTGATTGCAAAAATTGCAACAACATTGTCTTAGTTTGATGTTCATCTGATATGACAGTTTCTAAACCTTCACCATCATATGATATGTCAAATCAAAATTTTAGAATTAACAATTACAGAATACAATATAAGATAGAATTTAGGTGTATAATAAATTATTATAGGTAAAAAAATATAATTGAAGTCAATAAGATAGAACATATAGAAGAGTTGATTTTGCATGCCAGAATATATTATTATGCGAAAATACTTTATCATGTCAGAATTATAGGTAATATATTTTCAAAAAGAAAAAGTTTTTGTAATGTAAAGAAACTTTTTGATAAGATGATTTGCGAGTAACATACGTGTAATAGAGTTTATTACCTTTCCAACTTCAAAGTGTTTGCAACATCTGGAAACAAATGAAAAGATGCACTAAAATTAATAAATTTATAAATCATAAATCATAAATCATAAATCATAAATCATAAAGAAAAAAATTCAAACATACAAATCTCATTGTGAATATAATACCATTTGAATTCTTATCCGAAGTCCATTATTTAACTTCATAAGAACTATTTGGAAAATACTCAATACTCAACTTATAAAATGGTTGGGTCTATATAGAAGATTCAGGCATTTAATTCTTATTCTTTATATCAATAATTATAAATGATTGAACTTAGGATAAGCCATGTTAGTTTCCTTCCCTCAAAGGATAAGACACGTTGGTTTCCTCCCCTTAAAGGATAAAATATGTGAGTTTCCATCCTATTTGTGTGGATAATTACTGTTACTAATTGGAAAAAAAAAAAACTGTTATGAGGCTCAGTAATTGATCATATCCACTTTCAGTTAGTTCAAATTGTGTGCCCTTTTTAGATTTTTAATTTAAAGTTAAAAATTTTTAAATTATAATTAATGGCTATTTTTAGATTTTTAAGGTTAAAATTTTTAAATTATATTTAATAGAACTTCACCTAAGAAATCATGAAATTAGTCGGATCTAAGGGCAAAATACATCATATTCAAAGAAATATGTAACTTATTTTCAGAGACACATAAGCATTAAATATGATAGTGAGGTTTTAGTGTTAAGTAAATTTTAGAGGACAACCAACAAAATACACTAAGAAAAATTCTCAAATAGAAGAAGTTTGAAGTGAATTTTGTAAATGTGAGTTATTACAATTGATGCATATGATTCAAGTGAAATATGTGATAAGTGAGATTGTAAATTTTAATGATGAGTACATGAGTCAACACTTAAGGATTTCTCAACATTCTTGAAAGCGGTAGGATATTTATTGCCATATTAAGCTAAGCCAACGCCACTTCATTTCATTCTTCATTCCATGAGTACAAGGTCTATGTGAACTATATATAGACCTGGCCAACAGGCCGGGTTGGGCCCGCCCACTTACTTAACGTGCTGGGCTAGGCAGCTAATTTTTTAAATGGGTCGGGTCGGGTCATGGGTCAAATGGCCCTGACCACCCAAGGCCCACCCAATTTGAGCCATTATCAAACTTCAAAACTCATGGTGAGTAGAACTGTCCAATGCCAATATATATATGAATACATATATGAAATAATATATATACATAGCCAATGTTAATAATTAGCCAATGCCAATATGTATATGAATACTCATGGTGCTCTCACAGGCTGTGAGGCAGGGCGTGGTGGCCAGCAGCAGTTTATTTAACCCAAAATACCCACCACGGGTGCTCCCACAGGCCGTGGGCAGGCCGTGGTGGCCAACAACAGTTTATTTAACCCAAAATACCCACCACGGGTGCTCCCACAGGCCGTGGGAAGGTCCGTGGAAACCTCCAAAGCAATTTTGAATTCCCACAACCTGAGGACTTTGCTCCATGATGCTTGTAAACCTTGGTCGTGGTGGCCAGCAGCAGTTTATTTAACCCAAAATACCCACTGCCGGTGCGCCCACAGGCTGTGGGGCAGGCCGTGGTGGCCAGCAGCGATTTATTTAACCCAAAATACCCACCGCGGGTGTTCCCATAGGCCGTGGGAAGGTTCGTGGAGACCTCCAAAGCAATTTTGAATTCCCACAACCTGAGGGCTTTGTCCCGTGATGCTTGTAAACCTTGTATGTTCTGTCGAGAAGAAAGTTTAAAAATTTAAGTATGACTTTGGGCCTCATGAAGCAATTTACTAAATACATATGTGACGAAATAATAGAGATAACAAACATAACGTTAGATGGGAAGTTGATTCCTAGATTACGAGTTCTTCCGGGTAGTAAACTTGGGTATACGCGTGAATCATAAGATTAGTCTCCCAACTATACAATATAGGAGTTGGTAAAGGTGACACATACCACACAAGTCCTGCCATCCTTCAAAAACCCTTGTGTTCTGAGCATCAGATTTCATTTCCTGTTCTAATCAGGATGATCGATCTTATCTTTGTTGCCAAGCCCAACCAAAAATGAGAGAGATCACTAGAAAAAATGGGTAGATTGTAGATGAATGAATGTTGATTCTATGAACAAACATTTCCTTGTCTTGGTTCTCAGCTAAAATTAAACAATCAACAAAGACTTGGGAGGGTTTCACAGTTTGTTGTTTAATATGTAGATTACATGGCATTAGCAAATTAAATTAAATGGTAAGCATAGTCCAAATGAATGGCACCAATAAGAATTGATATAAAAGGCAGATTTAAAATATATCCCTGAAACCATGCATGGCTAGCAACTTAACTCGGGTTGCAGTAACGAAGCTATAAGTACATCAAAGACGACGTTTAAGTTATTTTTCCGTTTTATGATGCTAAAATATAGCTAAAATAGCAGTAATATTGAATTATGATCTTCCAAATTATTCAATATAATTAATAGCCTCTCAGTACTGGCTTTGATTTCGTTCCTATAAAGTTGTCAAATTTTAAGTTATAAACAATATTTATTAAAGGTCTGTTTGACTTTACATGGAAAACAGAATTTATTTATATTTTATATTCGTTTCTATTTACATTTCTATTTACAGGCAATATTCATTAAGAGTTTGTTTGAATTTACATTAAAAATAGATTGTATTTTTATTTGATAATCGTTTTTATTTATATTTTTATTTATGTATATTTTATATTTATATTTTTATTTATGTACAAATGTTTAAAAAGACTTAAACCCAAAAATTACTTGAAGGCCGATTTTGGGTCAATTTACCCTACATTTTTTCGCCGTCCTCAAAACCTCCCCCCACCCCGCGCCTCTCTCTCTCTCTCTAACAAGGGTAAAAGTTGCAACGGCGTAGGAGGGGCATGTGCCGCCCTCAACGACTTTTTCCAATATTGGCCCTCACTTTTCCAACTCACTGACACCTCCAATTCCGGAAAAGCTTTTGCGAACACAGAGCAGCAAAACCATGGTGGCCCAGTACCCGTCCAGTCCAGGCCCAAAAAGTCACTTAATGGGTGGCCCATTTCATGCCCAATCCATTTAACTTATCAAATGGGTTTTGACCTTATTTTTCAGTTCACCCAATTCAACCCACCTGGACACCCTATCCAATGCCCAGGTCTATATATAGTATAAGATGGAGATGCAATCAGTAGGATATTTATTGCTCCACAGAGTAAAGCATTACAACCTAATTTTGTATAATTGTACACCAAACTTTGTATAATTATGCACCAGCCGCTTAAAAATACCTTAAAAAATTAGAGAACAATATAAAAATGATATTTTTTTCTTTATTGTTGAATGGGTTACCATTGATAGTTATAAACTTACTTATTTTTAAATTTGAATTTATAGCTTGATGACAATTTAGAGAACAATACAAAAGTGAAATTTTTTTATTTCTTGTTGAATAAGTTACCATAGATATAAATTTACTTATTTTTAAATTTAAAATATATAGCTTGATGACAATGGTTTTCAATGATTTCTAAACGTGTAAATAACTTTGAAAATTAAATTAGATCTATTAAAAAAATCATTTTTAGAGAGAGATTACGAAAACTAATATTAATAGCTAACCTACATCTCTAATTGTAAATTGTAAAACTTTCAAAAAGTAAGTAAATTTAAATGGGATACATGGTTACATTAACAGTTAACCTACATCTTTTGAGTCAAAAGTAAACCCTTCTGAAAATATCATATGTCCAAAGGAACTAAATTCCAAATTGCATACATAGCTTAAAGATTCAATGATATTAATCCAAATCTAAGCCAAATGACTTTAAAACTAATAGAATGTATAAAACACAATGCTAGAAGCCATAGTGTTTTGATAGAGTACTAAAATCAACCAAAAGCTAATACACTTCTGGTGATTCAAAGGAAACACAATTCAGCAACCACTTCAATATCTTGCTATGTGCAAGGGAAGAAGAAGGCACAACTTGGATATAAATTGTCCTTTTTAGAAGTTCCTCACCAGCTTTGGTCATCAATTTCTCAAAATCCTACACCACATTAATGAATATTATGCACTTGTTGACAGTTTATAGTAGAAAGGAAACATGACTCAATCTTGACCCTTGCTAAAATATAATATCTATAACCAACCTATTCTCTTCTAATGTGAGAAATTAAAGTAATTTAAGATCCCATGACCTAGGTTAAAATGTAAATTTATATACTATAGATTTTTATGTAAATACGATATGTTGAACAAAAAAGGATTTTCATAAAAGTAGATTTAATGCAGAAGACATTAAATGAAACATGTACCTTATTTGACATATTATGTAAGTCTTCAGCATTTGCATTTAACATTTTTTGGGCTTCGTGGTAAATGCAGTGAGTTTAACTGAATCTGTATCATCTGTCAAGATGAAGTTTAGAGTCATCCTGGAATGAAGAAGCATTGCATTAAAATTTTTTAAAGAAAAGTGCAAACATGGTTGTGCTTATTAGAAGACCAAAACAAACAAAGCATTTATAGTAGTACACACTTAACCTTGGTATTGATACACTTGTTTTCTGACTGCAATATACATTAGTGCATGCAAAAGAGTTCCCTTTATGTACATCACATTTCTTCCTACATCAATCACACCCTAAATACATTTTGATCATGTTTTTTCTAAGTGCACAATATGCCCAGATAACCATATCTTCTCATTAGGTAATGTATCATAAACCTGCATATGATATTAATGTTTATTAGCAGATGCACTTACAATTATATCATGCTATATAATGCTATCATAAAGTAGCAAGGAAGGAAATAGACAAGAGCAAGAAAGAAATATTAAACCTGCTTGTTATTCAAGGCAGCAACAGACATAAGCATGGGTTGTGCTTTTGGTAAGCGCACAGCCAGAACTTTACATGTCAAATCTTTCAGTACAGGAAGATGAGTTTTCGCCCTTCACAAAGTTAAAAAAAAAAACATTGTAAGCCAAAATGATATAAAACATACTATAATAAGAACGCTATAAAAAAACTAACCATAAAATTAACAACAAAGCCTTTTCTCCCACAACATTAAATAAAACGCGAGTGGACATTGTTGTTGACAAAGAAAAACCTGGGAAACACAACATAAGTTACAATAGTATTCTTCATTAACATATAAACAAACACACATAATAATTAACTAAAGTAGGTACAATGAAACCTCCATATCTTGATCCTTGTAAAGAAGTGAAGCCAACATTAGGATACGACTTCACAACATCATTAAGATGCTCACATTCTTTTGATGCAAGATCACCCCAAGCAGAAATTGTAAAAGGGTGGTGAACACTACATAGGAAAAAAATAATAAGGTTTAAACTTTAAACAATCCCTTAAAACTGTGTAGGAAATAAATCATAACCGATTGCATCAATGTATAGAACTTGACGTCATATACATACCTTTGGTCAATAACAACTATCTCACGCACATCAACCTCTCTTGCACCTTCTTGTTTTCTGATGTGTTTTATGGGAGCAACCAAAAGAACAACTCCAAGGATGTCTAAAAGAACACTCCAAATTATGAAAGATTAGTACAAATAAATTTGATACTCCAATATTGCATCCATAAACACCAAAATGATTAAATAAACAAAATTAAGAATAACTATTACCGTAAAATTCTTTTGACCTTGGTACAAGATCAATTGATGATAGGTCACGAAATTTAGGTATATTATCATTAATATTTGAATGGAATAAAGGGCGAATAACTGTATTTGTGTTAAAATACATCTCAACCTCATTTGCCCTACTGCGTAAATTTTCTTTGACAAGCTTTAGAGGTGCATTTGAAATTTCATACTCTTTGTGTTGATGAAGTGCACTGTCATAATGGTCAACATCATCACCAAATACAGTACCTTGTATCTTTTCCCCTACAATTTGATAATTTAAAAAATTTTAAGTAAACACTAATTAAACATAAAAATTAATACAACAATTCAATACATAACCTTATCACCTTATCATCTTGCAACACAAATTTTTGGAATTTGGTTTTTTGGGTGAAACTGTAGGCCTCCATTTTTCAACAACCTTAACCTTAATAGTGTAGGGTCTAGGTCTTTCAGTAAGCTTGCCAACGAATTTCCTAATCGGACTCATCAATCCTATATAACAAACAAACAGTTCAATACATAACAAACAACAATTGGGCAAATATACTTAGTTGCAAATATACTTAGTTGCTGCAACCGTTGAATAACCACAACTTATAATCATACCCTAGCATATCAAATTCACTTTAGAAATTGGGGGAGGGTGAACAATTGCCAAAAAAAGTACATATCATTCTAAATAACACTCGTAAAACATGGTATAATGAACAATGCAAATGGCCAGCACATAAACCTTTTGAAGGCTGATGGAGAAAAAAAAATCAGGGGTCTCTATTAATAATTTGACAAAATGTTTGTAATTCCCACAAATACACCAATTGAGGAGCAATATAGAATGAATTCTTATACACCAATTAAGGAGCAATATATAATGAATTCTTGTCACTCTAATGTACTCGTTAAGGCAAAAGAACTTTTACCTCCCAGCACTGCCATTAATCTTTACAAATTAATCTTTACAAATTAATTTCCTTATTGACAGACAACAGGACAACCAATGGTAGTAAGATGAAAGCAAACTCCATTCCCTCCAAAAAAAGATGAAAGCAAAATGATTTACAGAGGACCCTCTCGTTATCGGGCACCCAAGCATATATCTTGAGCAAGTGGTCAAATGATGTAAATTAATCATCAAGAATGAGAAGATACATTCATGTGTCCTTCATCAACTTCTCCACTAAAAGTACATGCCCAAAGAATAGAATTTCTCCCAAAAAAACCCAAAAAATAAGAAAAGTATGAACACACAAATGAGAGAATCCAACAAAGGTATGAAAAAGGAATGATTATTTTAAAATAGGAATTTGTGTAGATACTGATTTTAGTAGTTTTTTTCATAAAAATGCTCAATTTTCTCTTAGTAATTTTTTAAATCAAGAAATTGACATACGAATAATTAATTCTATGTGTCAACTCCAACTTCTCTTGGGTTTCGGTCGTTATTTGTAAACCCTAAACAAAATCAATTTCTATGGTGACTAAACTATTCTGTGGAAGTTCATTTACCACTTGTCAAATTTTGAATATATTTCAATCTATAATAATAGTCTAACAGGAGAAATACCTCCTTCACTTGAGAATGTGTCTTCACTTGAATATCTTAACGCATCATCTAACAATTTGGTTGGGAGGATCCCCGATGCTCTTTGAAAACTAAACCAATTTATTTATTTGACACTTGATGATAACCAGCTAAAAGAGACCATTCTTGAATGCCTAATTGCAAAGTCTCAAAATCTTGCTCTGCTGGACTTAATGGCTAACCGTGTACTATCCGTGATAAATTTTGAGAAGCCTGTGTATTAGAAATTCTCGAGTTGAGTGAGATTTTTTGCAAGGACATGCTCCAAGATCTCTCGATTTTAGATCTTCGGTATAACGAACTAAATGATACCTTCCCTTGTCGGTTCAAGAACTTCTCTAACTTGTAAGTTCTGATTTTAAAGTCCAATAAATAAATTTGGTGGAATTGTTCCTGCCTAGGTAAAGACTCAAATGGGCCATTGATTCAAATATTGGACCTCGCATCCAATAACTTCGGTGGCGAGCTCACAACACAATTTATCCCTAACTGGGGTCAATGATTTCTAGTGAAAAGAAGTTGCAATTAGAATATTTAAGTGGGCATGGCTACCAAGTAACATTGGTTCTCACTTTCAAAGGCAATGACGTCAAAATGGAAAAAGTCCTTAAAGCCTTCACCATCATAAATCAGAATGGATCAGAATGCAGCAGGAATCAATAACACCAGCATACCCAGATGAATCGGAATGGAGTTCAAAGAGCGAAGTGGAGTGGATTTTGAAGGGTGCTCAAGTGGGGTTTCTTGTTGGTTTGTCCATCTTTGTTGGGCCTCTGCTTGACATAAAGAGATGAAGGCGATGGTATTGCAGCCATCTAGGTAGACTTGTCATAAGAATCATGGGCAAGGAAGACCGATCAAGAGGGGGAAGAAGACCAAGAAGCGGGCAAATGCAGCAGCAAAGACATTATGCCCCAATTACGAATGCACTACGAGATACAGTAACTACTTGCATCCCTAATTTCACACCAGTAATTGGCCAACCATTCCAGAGTGATAATTGCAAAGTAAAGGCAAATACGAAGGAAAGAAGCACAATCAAAGAAGAATCTAACGCTTAAAAGACATAAGAATTGAAGGAAAAACCTGATAATGAACAACACATGCAAAATTCACAATCACTTAAATCATGATTTCGATAGCCAATGAACCCGAGAATATTTAAGAAAACCCAATCAGTTCCAAACCATAACAACAAATTATAATCGAGAGGAATAGAAAAGAAGAAGTGGGAGATTGACGATGAAAAAAATTCAACGAGTGGTAACACAAGAATGGGTAGACAAAACTCATTTAGTTTGTGAGTTCCATTGAATTATACATACGAGTAATGGAGAACAGAGATGGAGAGATAAAGAGGGAGAGTTCTGCAAGGCAGAGGCAAAATGAAAGAAAAGATGAATATGAAACGGGGAAGAAAGATAAAAAAGTAACTGAAAAGTAATAACCAACTATTTTACAATATTTACACAAATGCCCCTAAATTTTCAATGAACAAGTAACTTGTCTAATTGGTTTTTTAATCTCTTAGGGATTAGGGATAGGGATAGGGATATATGAAAAAGAAATTTCATTAAAAAAAAAAAGGTATCTGTAAAAAATAATTTTATGACAAATAAATTTAAAATATAAAAATAGATATTTATTATGAATAAAATTAATAATAAATATACTTTCGTTCGACTCTATACTTACAACATTAATCTGGTCACCAATAATATTCTTCAACTTCAATCTATCTTTGCCAAATATTAGTGAGTTGTAATATAATTTCATATAGTATATATTTGTATGATATAATAGATCCAACTTGAATGAAATATCACATTAATCAAATCATATAAAATTCCATTGTTAAAGCATTGTTAATCTAAATCAATGAAACCAACTCGATAAAAATATCGAAAAAAAGTCTCCAATCGAATTAACAACCTTAATAAAATTTTTATGAATTGGTAAGATAAATAACATGTATAAAAACGAGAAATAAAATTCTCGTAAGATGAAAATACACCTAACTCTCACAAAAAGGATATATAATTAGGGATACATATTTAGGGGTCATAGAGGAAGAAAACAGGGAAGGGGAAGAGAGGGTATAAAAACTTGTTATTAAAACAAAATATAATATGGATCTTAGATAAATGATAACTCTGTTTGGCAAACAGTTGTTAGTTGTTTGTATTAACTGTTTGTTATTAAGCTGTTTGAATTAGTTGTTTTTTGAAAAAGTGTTTGGTAATATTAGCTGTTTGAGGAAAAAATATTTGGTGAAATTTCATATATACCCTCAAGGCTAAATTGTCTTTTAAATAAATATATATATATATTTTTAGTGATCATTTTATTTTATTTTTTAAATATAATTATATTATGTTATGTATGCAAATTATCTTCATTTATAAAACTTTATTTTCTTACTATTTGTACAAAATTTATATTCATTTTTTACCTAATATAATATTTATTATATTCAATTCAAACAAAAAAATAATATCAAGTAGTAGTAGTCGTCGTAGTAATAATAATAATAAGAATAAGAATAAATAAGAGTTGGTGGTATATGTTGTAATTTCTCCAAACTTTTGGACAAATATGTCATTTTACAAACAACTCCCCCAAAAAGTTAATGGGAAGAGCTATTTGGGAAAGAGTTGTTTGGAGCCAAACAACTATTAACCAAACACTACTTTAACTATTTTGACCAACTAAATCCCCCAAATAGCTTTTCTTTTCGAACAGCTGTTGCAAGTAAACATTGCCTATATATTTTAAAGCGACTTTTTAGAGTGTTCTTTTTAATTAATAATTCATGAAAATTTACCTTTTATTTTTAAGTTTTAAAATTCCCCTAAGAAAGGTCTCTAACCTATTATTAGCAACCAGTATATCTCCCCACTGGAAATACAAATTTTAAGCATTGATTTACAAAACATGCATATTAGCAACCAATGTTAATGAAAAAAAAAACTTATTTTGTGTAACTTTCCTTATAAATTATAGTATGAACTTCCATACACGGGATTTTTGTTTAATTTAGCCATAGTGCAAAAAAATAAAAAAGAAAAAAAGGTCATACTCAAGTTCCAAATTCTTAACCACAAACCCAAGAAAAAAAGGGAAAAAATAAATAAAAAATTTGGGGGAGGGGGCACGGGATTTGATGTAGCCATATTTTCGTTTTAATGGTGCAAAAATGATTGTCTTCTTCCTGCCTCGTTGACATAATTGTCAATCTTATCACATCCTTCAAATCAGCATCTGACCATCTTCCCCCATTACTCCTTACAAAATCAGCAAGGACAAAATTGTTGGTTTTTTCTTGCCCTGTCTATTCCAACACAGAATCAACTAGGTGCTTCCCAATTGTACTGGTAGGCCCTGAGTTTTCCTGTAACAAATTCTAAAAGAATTCTCACTGCATTATGAATATATGTATTTTTCAGTATATACACATTTTCAGGCTTTACAATGTAGTACTTGATATCTCCTATGTCCTGAGATCTATGCCTTTGCAAGACGAGAAGGTGCTCTCGAAGGACCGACCATGGACCTTGCATAAGCAATGGGCAGTGTGAGAAGCTTCTTGGGCAGGCTAACATATGCCCTCTTTGTGAAGTTGTTGTAATCATTTGCTTCGATCTCATCCAGAATCTGACGGTAGAGAAGCAACGATGCCCATACCTGCATTATCAGAGGGATTTGGACCTTTGAGTTGTTTACAATTTAATCAATATAAATGATCTTGCCACAGAAGGAGTGAAATCATTTTTCATCAATAATGCCAGCAAAATTACCCATCTGCAGCCTGAAATAAGACAACCCCATTTTTGACCCAAACTTATATTGACCGGGGCCCAGATAGAACCATGACTCGAAGTATGCCTGATAAGTATTGATTTATTTTCTTAATGGGTTTATTGCTAGGAAAGCTAAGTGCCCCATCAACCATTGATCTGACAAAATATTAACCTAATAATTAGAATCTGAGAGGGTTCTCAAAATGCTTACAGGCAATCTGCTCTCTGCACTCAGTTCTATGACTCCTTTCTCTGCTTGATCGAAAAAATCCCTAGCTCTTTTGATCTGTTTCTTCATGAAACTCCTCCATTTGTCAGTGACCTTTCCAGCAAATATGTCTTCCTCTGAAAGACCGGCCTGTGCTAGCTCATCTAAAGGTAAATAAATCCGGCCTCTCCTAGCACTGAACCAAGAGAATCGTCAATTTCTCACTTAATAGAAGTTTGATTACATCCTCAAAATTTATTTCAATAAGATAATCACTTGATCAATAGTTCAGAAGTTCTACTAACACCAAAAAGTAATCGCAAGAACTAATCGATGTATTAGATGAAAATACTACTCTCTTTTCGATGAGTGTGACTTCATTTTAACCCTGCCTCAATTTTAACCTCCCAGATTATTTCTATCCGAACCTGTATTTGACATAAGTTAACTACTTGGTGCACCACAACAAAAGAAAAATGTTGGAATCTGTATTTGAAATTGACATCAGAGCGACAGCACATACTTTTTAAAAATTTCATCACCACCCACTTCTTTTGACAGCAGATAGCACAAAAGGGGACCAAAAGATCTTTGGATGCAATCAAGTAGAATTACCATCATGTTAGTCTAGGCTCTTAATACAAGAAGATCAGGACTCAGGACTTGAGAGTAACCAATAAGGCAAGGAATTTAGTTGTACTTACTCTTCTCCAACATCTCTCAGTATGTTGGTGAGTTGATTTGCAATTCCCAATGCGAGCGCAGCATTGTAGACGCTTACTGTTGTTGCTTTTGATTCAGGTGCAATACCCATGACAGGAACACTCATCAATCCAACCGTTCCAGCAACGTAGTAACAATATAGGTATAACTCATCAAAGTTCCTGTATCTAGATTTTCTGAGGTCTGTCCTCATCCCTTCAATCATATCTTTGAATGGCTGCAAAACCGACATGTTCACACTATTAGAATAGCTGAATTTGACAAATGAACATATTATGTTGATATATGAGCCAGATTTAAGTCCTTTTAGTTAAGGAAATCTTGACAATCAGCTCTTTGAATATGCCTAAATACAGAAAGATTCTGTCCCCTTCAGTGGACAGGTCATCAATCAGATCCTCAAGAGTCAACACCCCAACCTTTTTTCATCAAGCTCCAACCCCCCTCCCCCTAATGAGTTTCTCCCTTTCCAATCCTTCCCAAAACATTCCTATAGACCTACTGTCACAAAAATATCTTTGGACAAGTTTTACTCAAACCAGTCAATTATAACATGTAAGTGATGAATGGAAAGAATAGCAAAGAGCCAGAGAGGTAATTAAATTGGAGATGGTTGGGGGATGGCCGCCTACGTTACTTGGTTTTAGCCATAAGTGTCTGACATGGGTGGCTGGAAACATGTAGGCTTCCTTATTTCCCGATAACTTTGCATGTAATTGGTCTAAAAATGAAGGGACAAGTGTCTATCTCCTGTCAGATTGTTAGTGACCGACAAAGATACTAGATGTAAATGAATTGTTTAAGTAATATTGATGGCAACTACAACACTCTGACAGAGAGCTTTCTCATTGTTGCTCTGCATAGTAGGATTAACCTTCTCTTGTCTTCCTCAACAGTGAAGGGACATTCTTGTTCACAGTAAGCCAGCAATTTGGTAATTTGTTTGTAGTTGATGACAAACCTGAATGTCAATTGGAAATTTTGACACGGTATCTGATAAAGCAGCATCCAGCATATCAAAAGGACGGCCTCTGAAAAGATCCTCCAATCTCGCCTCCCACCTATCCAAAGCAGTAGGTGTTATATGTGAAGCATTAGGCCCATCAACGAGCTCATCAGTCCTTCTACACCACACTGCATATCAAAGTCATGTCAAATTATCATCATATACAAGAAAACAACTCAAACTGCAAGGAAAGGTTATAAAGAGACAGGATTGCAGTCACCTCACATCTTAACAAATAAGAAGTATTATTGTAGGAGCAGGAAAGAAAAGAATAGCAAGCAGAAGTCAGAAAAGTTCAAAAGTGTTTTGTCAAATTGAAGTATTCAAGTAGCAAATATGTTTGCTTTAGTCCCTATAACTTAAAAGCACTGCCCATGCTTACGAACTGAATTATCCAGTAAGCTTCAACTTTTCGCATACTTGTGGCCCTGATCCAAATTAGGCAAAAGAAACAGACCAGTCTTCGTGATTGAATAGATAAGCTCTGATCATAGTTATCAGGAATGCTAATCATCCGGAACCTAAAGTACACTTAAGTTATGTGATAAAAGCAAATAAGCCGTTCAAGAGACTTTCCTTGTGGCATGGGTACCAGGCAAAACGTAGAAAAGCAGTCCACTCAAGAAGATGGTCTTTTTACGGGAATACTACGTTTAACAAATCCACAAAAGAAGATTAAAAAGCTAACAAGTAACCAAATGCTCACCGTAAATCGCCCAGATAGCCCTTCGCTTCTCAGGGGTCATAAGCTGAGTTCCTGAGACATCCACAAACCCACTACAGAAGGTCAGATTCCTACCTCAAACACATAACTATACATGAAATACATTCCCTCCTGAATCTATGCTTTTTAATAACTTGTCCATTTCACATTCAACACCCAAAATCAAACAGAATCAGCTATCAAAGAAGAAGAGACCAAAACGCACCCAAGTAAAATGTCTTGGCATACTCAGCACAAACTTTTCCACACCGATCATAAGCCTCATTGAGCAAACTCAATGTCCCTGGAAGAGCAATATCGGGCTTGACATCGAGATCAGACCTTTCCCTATTGACCAAGGCAGCCTGCTTCAAGATCACATCATAAACCTTCTGTTCAGATGACAAAACCGCGAGTTCACCAGCAGGGTTAGCCACCATGCTCGAGACCACAGGGAATCCAGCCCTCCTGGTTTGTCTGCCCCCATTTAGTGACCAAGAATTCCACTTGTGATGGTTCTTCCACACCCTCCTGGGTATTGATTCTGCCACTCCGAACCCACTAAACACCTCTGTGTTAGGGAAACAACCCACAATAAAGCAACAGACATGGCTGTTTCCTGCTCTTCCTAGAAAAACAGGATATTCTTCTCTGTTTTCAAGACCACCCAAATTCACTGTTTTTGGAAATAAATCAAAAAATAATTCATCAATTCACTGCAAATCCAAAATGAAAATGGAGCAAAATACACCTGGTAACAGGATTCAAAAAGCGGGAAACAAAAACAGCAAATCAAATCGACCCAAGATTACCAAATATATTAGTTTTTGAGACACCGAAAATAAAATTAAAATACCACATGATGAATCAAAAAGAAAGAGTTTTTGAGTTGAAAATTTCTATAGCCTATCCTTTTATGGCAAATGGGGTCAAATAATTTGCTAATTATTTAATGCTAAGCTAGCTTTTTAATTCAAGATTATTCAGACAAGCTTGACCCTTGGATTTGTTTACCCCACTCCCATTTTTCTAATCAGGAAAACACACAGAAATCCACACCCAAGCAGCACAAAGAGATGAAAGAGAAATATAACTGAAAATATAACAATATACAATTAGAGCACTCATAATATTGTAATGGAAGAGAGAAAGAGAGAGAAAATGAGCTTAACCTACCTCCCTACCTGGTGCCAAACCACCCACAACAAGCTCCAATAGGGTGGTTAAATGAATTGGGCAGAATTTGCAAAAAGCATCACAATCACCTGCTCTTTTTTTCCCCCAAATTCCAAATTCTACTCTTTTTCCTGCCCTTCCTTTTCTGGCTTTTTTCCCTCTATCTCTCTCTGAGTTTAGCTCTTGAATCTGACCCAACAGAAAAAGACCCTTTTCTCTCTATATATTTCTGGGCAATTTCTGCTCTTCTTTCTCCTTCCTGTATGTTTTATATACTAGCAACTTTCTCTCTCTCTTGTTTTTCTTTTTTTCTTTTTCCTCTCCTTCAGGTTTCTGCTTGGGTCTGGATTCGTCTCAAACTCAGTTTCCTCCACCACTCTTCTCTCTCCACCACCAGCTGATGTCCAGTTGCAGTTGCAACCTTTTGTTTTATCCGGGAGCCAAAGATATGGTCTTTTTCTTTTTCCCTTTTCTTTTCCAACTTGTATGTATTCACAAATCACAATGTCAATGTTCAACCCACACAGAAATCGATGAATCTGTCAGCTACTTGGATGGTAAATTTTACAGTTATGATGCGCTTATCCTGTTAATTAAAGCAATAAAGTATAAAAAGATACTACTAATCTGATATTGAATAGTTAACCGTAAATGAACTCTTAATTTTTACTAAAATAGTTAAGGTTTTTTAAAAAAAATTGAAGTTGAATGTAATCTTTTCGAATTATCGTTTTTTAAATGTATTGTTTAATTTAATTAAAAGTGAAAAAATGAATGGTTGTGATTAATTCGAAATAAATATACGGTTCAAATTTAAGTAAGTTATGATGATTGTCAGTATACCAATAGTCGTAGTAAGTTTTTCCTTAAAGTAAACACTTTTTAAACAAGTACGTTTCCGGAATCACCCTTATCAAATGAAACAGCTTGGGAATCATCCTTATCGGATGAAACAATTAGCATTAATCATATCAATCAATACTTTGTTAGTAAAATAATTAAATTTTCAAATTTAAAATTATCATCTTTTTATGTCAATTCAAATTTTAGATTAAATCTTGATAGTACAACTACTTTATTTTTTTAGCATAAATCACTAATACTAGTTTTAATTCTGCATTTTACACATACTTTTTAAAATATTTATTTTAAAATTATAAAATATTATATATCACATTATCTCTTTTTTAAAACAGATATAAAAAATTGTATGTCCAGATTCCGTCTACAATCATCTTCGTAGGTCATTTCATATGTAACGAAAAAGAAGGCATATTAATGAAATGGACATGAAGGGCACATGCATAGACTACTAAGGATTTATTTATTTACACTTAATTTGTCTCTATTAAAAAAGGCTTAATTGGTCAAATCTTTTTTTTAATAAAAAAGTAGGTTAAATCTCGTAGGGGTACATACCTGTAAAATGTCCATTGAAGGGGAAAAAAAGAAAAGACAGATATGCATTTTTTTTATTTTTGTAATTTTATATTTTATATATCTTTGGTGGAAAAATTGATGTCTCTCGTCATTCCCTTGGCATGAAATCCGAAAGTCGGCAGCTTTCCATGTACTCTGGGCCCCACCGAGATCCTTGACCTATAACCCATCCACCCAAACTCTAAGTACTTGTTACATGTTACTACTATAATTTCGGGTTTATATATTCAAATTATTATTTTTTATAATTTTTTAAAATTAAAAAATTATTATATATAATAATTTATTTTATTTCTATGATTCTCTTTTTTAAAAAATAAAAATAAGTTTTCTTTTTCATACAATATCATATCATTGCGTAAATAATTTTGAATTTATAATATATTTCGTGAGTATTAACATACATATATATATATAGTATCAACATTTACATCCTATTTGTATAAAAAAATATTTAAAAAATTATTTGTCTATTAAGTTGAAAATTTTTAAATTTCACTCAAGTGTTTTCATGTTAGCAATAATATGTGCTATACTATTTATTGTTTCTTAATAATTGTTACGCGTTTAAGCTTATTGCTAACTCTTTTTGTTATTTAGTATTCTTTAATCATCACACATTACTTATCATCAAATCTTATTTTTTTGGACTAGTTTATACAACTGAAATAACACAGACCCATAATACAAGACTTGTCCATTTTTCATATATTAATATATAATATATTTTTTTTCCTTTCCAAATTCTCGTACTAAAATTAGACAAATATATGAATTCGGCAACAAAATAATTAAAGTTATTCCGGTACGTTACTTGATATAGTACCATTGAAGTGAAGATTCTAAATCTCTAATCTTTCATAAATAGGAATATCAATCAATTGTTAAAATTAATTAAAGATATAAACTCATACTTTGGTAAAAAAAAAAAAAAAAAAAACCGTTTTTCTATTAAAAAATAATTTATATAAAAAATAAGACCGGATCTCATTTTTAAAAGATCAAACATTATTTTATGTGTGAGTAATTATTTTTTTTTTTTACAAAAAATAAAGAGAGTGGGATGATGACTTGGATGGTGTTGGGTGATAAGATTAGTTATGATAAGCGGAGGGAGAAAAGTGGGAATCAAGGAGAAAGAAATTAGATGATGACACGTGGCACGGGGCAGCCAATGGGGTCACGATAAGGTTATCAGCACTTTGATACCCATAACCCCAATTTTATTATTATTTTTTTTAAAAAAAACCCAAAAAGAAAAGGTCCCCATTGAACTCATGGTGGTCTACTACACAGCCGATCATTCGAAATCGGGAGTGGCCAAAAGCATCTAATCTCACTCCTCATCTCAAGGCGTCCACGTGGATTCCCCAAGGGCACCCTTGGAATTTCGGCCGTTATTTCATTCGTCACCTTACTGCTTGTGGGCCACCAATTTTGGAAAAAGGGTGTGCCCGGGCCCGCTAATATGTGTGGGCGTCCATGGGGCGCGTAGTCGTTGCCACGCTGGCTGCCTCCCTAATTATTCTCATTCTCATTCTCATTCTCATTCTCATTATAATAATATAATGAATATTATAATTATAGATTAGAGCTTACGGGAAAAAATGAGACTAACTTTTCCTTTGTTTTTCAACCTTGACGGCAGATAGAAGTACTCTTTGAGTTATTATTAAATTTAGCCGTTAAAAGTTAATTATTATCTATTTTAAGTTGTTATAAACTGTTATAATTAATTGTTAACTGTTGAGAATTATTATAAACTGTTATTAATATTTATGAGTAATTAAAATCAGTTGTTACAAACTGTTATAATTAGCATTTATCTATTAAGAGTTGTAAAAGTTAGTTATAAACATTATTATAAACGTCAAATCGAATATGCCCTGAAAAGAATTACTTTCGAATTTACCCTTTATAACATTTAAGTTTTTCCATGACAAAAAAGAGTAAGTTAAGGTCTTAATATTAGTATTTGGAGTCAGTTCTAAACCTTTTACGGATTAGATTAGATTAGATTTATTAACCATTATGCATACAATTACACTATTATTGAAATCATACCCAAATATGCAACTAGGGTTTGTTTCTTACCCTAATTGATACTGAAACAAACAGGGCATTAATTATTTTGAGAAAAAGGAAGAGATAGAGGGGGCCAAAAATAGTTAGAGAGTTTGGAGGTAGAAATTATATGCTACTCTCTCTGTTTTAAAATACGTCTTAGTTTAACTAACTTTTTCGTTTCGTAATACTTGTCGGTTTATAATGTCAATGACATATTAATTACTTAGTTTACCAACTTTGTCCTTATTAATTACTTTGTTTTTTTTTAATTAATTTTTTTCATTTTCAACAAAATATAAGGATAATTTAATCTTTTAACGTAAAATTTATTATGAATTTTATGTTTCCTTTTAGTTTGTAAGGGAAAGAGTGTGATTGTTGAGGTGGGAGAAAGAGTGGCGGAAAAGGGGGCAGAGTGCATAGAAAGAAGGTGGGTGGGTGTATTGGCCACAAATAAAATGGGAATGTCGAGAGGTGAGATCAATGACACGTTTGGACTTTCTCTATCAAGAGAAGTACATCAAAGTGATGGATGGATGCTGAGCTCATGCCTGGCATGTGCCCATTGCTTCCTCCCTCGTGTATTTCGTCAAGTGCTATCTGTATGTGATAATGTGGTATTCATTTGCCATTGTGGCCCTCATTCTAGTGGAATCAAGCATCTTCTTCAAGGGATTTCTGCCGTTTGTTGCTCCAGACTTGATTCATGCTTTGGATGCATTCAAATACTAATTCAGAAATTTTGAGAATTTTTAATTTTTTTGTTTTAAGTTTACAATCGGGTCTTATTATCTTTAAAATAAAAAAGGGTTAAATGTTTGTGAGAAAATATGAGAAAATTAGAAGTATTTAATGGTGAGAAATTTTAGATCGTTGTTCGAATATGTGGTGCATTGACTTATATATCGGGTTATTTTGGGTTGACTTTAGTTTGATTAACTTATACCCAATAAATTTGTTCTTAAAAAAAATCTTTGGTGAAAATTGGGTTGACTCTAGTTTGATTACCTTATATCCAATGAATTTGTTCTAAAAAAATAACTTTGGTGAATTTTTTTATTTTTTTCATTTGACTCATGCCAATTCGGATTTCAGGGTTACTCTGAATTAGTTGTTTCGGATGTTAAGCGAAGTATAGACTCAATGGGTTTGAAATTTTGAGTGAATCTTACTAGGTATCTATATGACTTCAAGCATTGGGCAATTGCCATATTATCAATATATGGACTTGAGGCATTGGGCAAATTATTATTCGGCGTCATTATATGAGGGGCCTAGCCCAAAAATATTGGGCCTTGTCATATGGACAGATTGATGGTAAACTATAAGTTACAGGTAACGAACCCCACAAAGGTATCATACAAGGACTCTTAACTTTAATTAACTTTATAAACTTGTAGAATATGTTTAACGTTGAAGCAGAATTTACAAAAATAAACTACAAAAATATATAAATTAATCATTACACACACATTTAACTTTTGCAAGTGGCGTACTTCAAAAAAATAAAAGAAAAAATTGTGGCAATATATTCATAGTACTCATACAGGGCTCAAGATCATAAGCATGGAGAATTAATGAACATTTACAATCTTTACAGCAAAGTTTTCACGGCAAGCAAAGAATAAGACAAGACAAGAGGAAAAGACTTCTTGTTGATTCAAATGGGACACTCCTTAACATAGTACTACTACAAAATCCAAAGCATCTCTTTTCTCCAACGTATTCTTTTCAAGGTCCTCATAATAAGGAATATTCTTGCCTATCCAAAGCCCTTGACCAATCTGCCATAATTCAAAGCCTTACATATATATATATATATACCTCGAACGACATCCCAACTTCCGAATCCAATCAAATCATTTTCATAGTCCTCAAGGAAATCGTTTTCTAAAATAAAGTACATAGAATTTAGGCTGCAATGGCTACATCACCGGCATTGAAGAAATCTGACTCAGTAGCGGAAAACATGCCTGAAGCGTTGAGGCAGAGAAGATATGTAATGAAGAAGTGTTTTGCTAGGTACGTGCGACAGGGAAGACGGTTGATGAAGCTTTATCATATCATGAAAGAGCTCGAGGAATGCATCGATGATCAAGCTGAAAGACGGCAGGTCTTGGAAGGCACATTTGGTTACATTTTATCCACTACTCAGGTTCAAACATTCTGCTTGTGTGAAAGCCTTGGATTTCTGATATGCTTTATTTTCCAGCCAAGTCATTTCACTTGCCTTCTTTTCCTACATTTCAGTCCTTGTATGAACCCCTAACAGCTTAGCTCTCTGTCTTTCTGAAATCCTACAGGAGGCAGCAGTTGTTCCTCCACATGTAGCCTTTGCGGTCAGACCAAATCCAGGCTACTGGGAATATGTTAAAGTCAATGCCAACAATCTCACAGTTGAAGGCATTAATGCAACGGAGTACCTGAAGCTTAAAGAGATCATATATGATGAGAACTGGTATCTCATTGATATTCAATCCTATGGCATTTCCATGACAAAATCTAATCTGTTCTAAACCGAACATGCCATTTGAACCTTGCAGGGCCAAAGACGAAAATGCATTGGAGGTAGACTTCGGGGCACTGGACTACTCTACCCAGTGCCTTACCATGTCCTCTTCAGTAGGAAATGGAATCAATTTCGTCTCCAAGTTCTTGAGCTCGAAGCTGTGGGATGAAAAGGAGGCTTCAAAACCTCTTGTAGAACACCTGCTATCAATGAAGCATCTGGACGATGTAAGAAAAGCAATTTGTGCAAAATACATTGCATTAATGCATTTCAAGTTTCTATGTCATTTCTTAATAATATTTTTTGAGATTGCAGAAACTTATGATCAATGAGACATTGGATACGCCCACAAAGCTCCAGGCTGCATTAGTAGTTGCTGATGTTTTTCTTACCTCGCTTCCTCCAGATACACCATATCAGAACTTTGAGCTAAGGTAAAGTTATCGCTTCCTTATCTGCAGAGTAAGGATCAAAAGAGTGAGTTTTGGAAGGGACGAAATGGTTTTCATAGCATAGGTTTCCAATTTTCCAACATTGAGCAAAATGAGATTGGGGCTAATTTCCTTAGAATTACCAAGGAAAAATGATTTTCTGTTATACCATAGATTTGATAAAAGCGAAGTTCTAAGAAAACATTTTAACAGGTTGAAGGAGTGGGGTTTTGAGAAGGGATGGGGAGACACGGCAACAAGAGTAAGAGAAACAATGAGATCACTATCAGAGGTGCTTCAAGCACCAGACCCAGTGAATGTCGATAAATTTTTCAGCAAGATCCCTACAATTTTTAACATTGTGATTTTCTCTGTTCATGGCTACTTTGGCCAAGCAAATGTTCTTGGCTTGCCTGACACTGGAGGCCAGGTAAGCTATCTAGTAACTAAAGTGGTTAGATAAAGAAGCATGAAATGCACAAACAAGAATAACTTTCATGCGGTTTCAGGTGGTTTATATCCTCGATCAAGTCAGAGCATTGGAAGAGGAATTGCTCATCAGAATTAAGAATCAAGGGCTTAACATTAAGCCCCAAATTCTTGTTGTCACAAGATTAATACCAGATGCACAAGGAACCAAGTGCAACCAAGAACTGGAAGCAATTGAAGGAACAAGGCACTCGAACATTCTCCGTGTCCCATTTAGGACAGAAAACGGTATTCTCCGCCAATGGGTCTCCCGTTTTGACATATACCCTTACCTTGAGAGGTTTACTCAGGCATGTATCAATTGAGCATCAGTTAACTTGCTATGTATCTAACTCATTGTAATAGCTTTGTTTTGGTAAATAATTTCTCATCCACATGACAACAGGATGCCACAACCAAAGTTCTAGAACTTCTCGAAGGAAGGCCTGACCTTATCATCGGAAATTATACAGATGGAAATTTGGTTGCTTCACTTATGGCAAACAAGCTAGGTGTAACTCTGGTATGTATATGCATGAGTTGATAATTGCAGTTAGAGTATACTTTTTACTATATGGTGCTAACAATTCTTGTAAAAAAATAAAATTAAAATAGGCCACCATAGCACATGCCTTAGAAAAGACAAAGTATGAAGATTCAGACGTCACCTGGAAAGAAAAGGATCCCAAATATCACTTTTCTTGTCAATTCACAGCTGATGTTATTGCAATGAACTCAGCAGATTTCATCATCACTAGCACCTATCAGGAAATTGCAGGAAGGTTAGTATTACAGTGAACACTCTGACCATTGTTCCAGAATGTCACATTAGAATCTTCATCCCCATTTTAGAAACATAAAGCAAATTTATCAAATGACATCAATTCAAATCCAGGGTTTTCAAGTTTGGAAAACATTCCCAGTCAAGTTTGACCTTTAGTTTCACCTGCAGTCTTTCATATTTATCGGGAAACAATCAGTGGAAAACAAAATTCTAACTACAGAATTGATTGCTTGCAGCAAAGAAAGACCTGGGCAGTATGAAAGCCATGCAGCATATAGTCTTCCAGGGCTGTACAGGGTCATCTCAGGCATCAATGTCTTTGATCCCAAATTCAACATTGCTTCCCCAGGGGCCGACCAATCTGTCTACTTTCCATTAACAGAAACACAAAAACGATTCACGCATTTCCATCCAGCTATTCAAGAATTGCTGTATAATGATGTTGATAACGAAGAACACATGTAAGTAAAAAGGGCTTCAAATGTCTAATAGCTGTTATAAGTTTTTGTCTCATCAGCAGAGACTGAGTGTTTTCTTTTGAACAGTGGATTTCTACAAGACAAGAAGAAACCTATCATCTTTTCAATGGCAAGGCTGGACACTGTGAAAAATATTACTGGCCTAACAGAGTGGTATGGGAAGAACGAAAAACTTCGGAGTCTTGCCAATCTTGTTGTTGTGGCAGGCTTCTTTGATCCCTCAAAATCCAAAGATAGAGAAGAAATGGCTGAAATAAGAAAGATGCACATGTTAATAGAGAAGTACAATCTCAAGGGTCAGTTCAGATGGATAGCAGCCCAGACTGACAAAAAGAGAAATGGGGAGCTGTATCGTTGCATTGCTGATACACAAGGGGCATTTGTGCAGCCTGCTTTATATGAAGCATTTGGGCTTACAGTCATCGAAGCAATGAATTGTGGATTGCCTACTTTTGCTACAAATCAAGGGGGACCTGCTGAGATTATTGTTGATGGGGTATCTGGATTTCACATTGATCCCCACAATGGTGATGAATCGAGCAACAAGATTGCAGCATTTTTTCAGAAGTGCAAAGAAGATAGTGAATATTGGAACAAGATATCAGCAGCTAGTTTACAGCGTATATATGAGTGGTAATTAATCAAAATATCTACAAATTTAGTTAACATGGATTTGCACAAATAGCATAACTAGACAGTCCGGAATAATTTGTTTTGACCTTTTACCCTTGTGCTACTGTGCAGCTACACATGGAAGATATATGCAAATAAACTGTTAAATATGGGCTCCATATATAACTTTTGGAAGGTTTTGTACAAAGAACAGAAGCAAGCAAAGCAAAGATACATCCACATGTTCTACAATCTGCAAATGAGGAATTTGGTATGTTCATTCATATCACAAGTATATCAAACTGGCTCCACGAAGTTGTTAGGAGCAAGATATCTAATATGAAACTGTAACAGGCGAAGACTGTACCAATTCCAAGTGATGAAGTTCCAAAGCCAGCACCAAGGCCAATAGTAAGACCACCGCCCTCAAGAAGGCATGCTGTTCCTCTCTATTTGTAGTTTCTTATGATATCTCACAGGCTACTATAGTATTGTTCATTGATAATTTGGAAGCTTAGGAAGCGGGTTTTTTAAGAAAAGGGGGGTTCCCTACCAAGACACAAACAGCTGTCAGTAACTGAAATAGATTTCTATGGTTTTTATCATTTTAATCTCTAAATATGTTAACCCTTCTTTCCACTGTTAACAATATGAAATGACAGCACAAGAAACCACAGACAGTTTATTTATCATATGTGTAACATGTCCTGAACAATACTTCCACATAAACAACCCATATTCTCATGGCTAATGACATAGAGTAACATATAATGCTTTCTTTTCCTCGTTGTCCATTTTGTTTTGATCTGGAAAAGGTGGAATTGTATGTAAGTCCTTTTTACCTTGTTTGGTTGGGAGGGAATTGTTGGAAAGAAAGGAAGTGAATGAAATGACTAGTTTCTCACGTTTGGTTTAACCATTTAGGTAAACGCAAAAGACTTAATGAGAATGGAAAGGAACTGACAGGAGAAGCTCCTTACTGAAACTCTGATAATGCTTTCAAGCTGCAGTAAAGGGTTTTCCATCCCTTGCTTTTCTTGATAGCCAGTCCAGCAAAGGAAATTTTTTTGTTTGTTTTCAATTTTTCACATCAGACCAAACAACAGAAATCACTAATTCCAACCTTTTCTTTCTGCTCCTCTTTCCTTCCTTATGCTACTACCTGAAAGTGTCTGCTACATGAAATACAATAGTCTTTTGAAGTCTGAGGAGCAAACTTGGAAGAGAAATTTCAGTACAAAGATATTAAAACAATAAAATTTGAGGTGTGATGTGAACTGTAGAAATCAACTGACAGTGATTGGAATACTTATTCTTACTCTGTTCTTCCCTCATTTGTTTTTTACGTGACTTCTCACCCACTAATTTAAACCTTGTCATTTTTAACACCAGGAGGCAACCATCTCGAATGCAGAGGTAAACAGGGTCTCAGCAATCCTAAGTGCTGATTTAGCAGTAAAATGTTCATTGGATATTTTCTTGACATCATAAAATATTGACTTTCAGGTGGTTCGGGGCTTAGATGCATCCAAAATGAAGTTTGCTGAGAATGCCTCCATGAACATGGTTCCATCTGTACCCAATGTCGGTCTCCTGTTGCTTCTGGCCCTACTCCTATTTCTGATATTTTTCTACACACTCCTACCATTTTCCAACTTATTAAAGTGAGAAGGCACTACCTTGTGAATAAAATAGTGTACAAATGTTTTTATATTCTTGTAGACATCTGAAAGTTACAATTATTGTATACATCTGTAAGCTACAATTCAACTACTAATCATGGATTGATATTCCGTCTCTCCTTGTTCTTCATATTTTTCCAATTCAAAAATAGTATGTCATTTCCTTTCAGCTTCTTCAATTTTTCCCTTTTGGAATAAGGTTATGCCATGCAAACCTCTGGAGTTATGGTTTGGTTGGTTCCTTTTTATTTATTTTTTTTTTTTGGGGGGAGGAGGGGAGGGGAGTGAGTGGGTTGCTCAAAGAGAACCAAACTTAGGAGAAAGAAGACCTGATGAACATGCAGTGGGGGCTCTTAAAAGCAGTATTCTCTTATAACAAGACAGAAAAAAGGAATCACAGTGATTATATTGAATAGCCTTTAAGATAAAGATGCTAAGTTCATAAAACCATTTAGCAAACATTTCCTTTTTCATAAAGAATCCAAGGTAGGTACCAAGTCACCTAAATGAAGATCAGATCCTGAAACATGTGAAACACAATAGCATCTTATCAATAAGTTGTAGCCTTGTTATCGCAGCTGCTGACTGAAGATCCAAGAAAAAAAGCTCTTTCCAAGAGGTAATAGAACCAAAGCTCCAAGTGGAGTATCCTAGCAATTACATATTCATCACATTCTTTTGTATGAAAGCTTGCAACATATGACACCCAAACAACTTACTACAACCTATAATCCCATGCCCAACAAGCAGTCTGAAAAATAAAGTGAGAAAAGCCGTATAGAGTCCACAAATCATTCTTTTTCATCTTTATTAGGAGACCTTGAACCAATATAAATTGTTTATTTTCTCCATACAACAGTAAAATTCTTCCTTATATGACACATGACGGGTTCAGATTTCTAGTCCAATTATTATATGAAGACCAGAAAGCACGAGAGTCTAATTAGCAAATTTAGCAAACATCAGTGTTTAAATCCAACTTATTGATGAAAACAGAGAACCCTAAACACAAGGACTAATGTAGAGAGTTATTCTTAGAACTAAAAGAAAATTTAAATTTCAGGTATATAACTGCCAGACCATCATGTTCTATATCAACAGAGCAACACAGAAAGCCAGTAAACTGCAAAGACTTCATACACAGAGCAAGATACTAGAATGAGCATCAATGAAATTCACCTCAACTGTTGTGTTTGTACGTATACCATACGACTAAATTGAGGTGTTAGAAAGGCAACCGCATTCTCGCCACTATCGACGCTGATTCAGTCATCGGAACTCTCTAATAGTGGAATGATCCATTCTCCATCTCTTGTACCATCCACGCTCTTACTAAGTACTACATCTGCTCCATCTTCGTTACTTGCTTTTTCAGATGTTAGCTCCTTAGTGTTACAATCACCAAGTAACATGAGGTCCCGCATTTTCCTTCGAACAACATAGATAGGGTTGGAATCAATTAAATAGCCTTTGGAGTATGCTTCTCTAAGAAAAACGGTTTGAGTGTTTCCTTTTGTAGAGATATAGAATATGCCAGGGTGCTTCAAAAAAGTTCACGTAGATTAACTTCAATGCCTAAGTCCTTCCTGAAGTGAACAAATCTTTCGACATCCATCATTTTCTCAATTGTCAAGCTTAGGAACTCATGTATGATTCCCACAACTCTCTTCTCAAAGCGCTCGATTCCTGCACTAGTACGGTTCCTTTTAACCTCTTTCTCATAGGGCTTTACATAAGGCATTCTTTGCCAATCCTTTAATTTGCCTCTAAATCCTTTTTCAATCACAAAACCTGTTGGGAAATTTATTGGGAAGGCATACTTGGTCTCAAATTCACTTAACCATTTCTCCTTGTATTCCCACTCTCTCCACTTCTCAACCTCCGCAACTGCTAAATCTTCATCCCTCTCAACCAAAGCTACTACTTCCAGATCAACCAACTTAAAATCATCTGAATACTTGCTCAATATGGACTCTCTAAAATCTTCGGGCAAGCCCAATTCTCGACTTGCTAATCGCAAGGCATGTAGATGAAGCATACCATTTTTAGATATCATCAAAAGCTTCTTCAGCCGCCTAACATTTTCCAGCTCAGAATCCCTGATCATTACCTCCTCTTCTTGAATCAAACCCAGCATTCTTTCCGTAACTCTACAACACACATTCTTCTTCACCGGATGGGTGAATAGCTCAAAAACATGAGGGTATTGTCGAAGGAAATCACCAACACTGACATTAAGACCGACCACATTGACCCAGCGGGACATAATCTGCAAAGAAACAAAAGGGCCTCTTCGTTTAAACATTAAGTCGAACAGGTGGAATGCAACTTTGAGCTTCCTGATTTGCGCAGTTAACTTGTCAAGTTTAAGGTCCCGGGTCCGGTTCTCCAGGCGGGTTTGGGCAGTATCAGCTGGTTTCTTCCATCTCCTTTGAATGAAGGAGTTGAATGGACCAAATGGGATTGGGTTTGCGGATGACGGGGAAGAAAGTGGGGTGTTTTTGTGGATTTTGAAGAGTATAGCTTTCATGGCCAAGTGGACACCCGGGGGTGGGAGGGGGAGAGAGAGAGACGATCACGGGCAGTGACTAGTGAGGCACCCGCGCATCAATTTTGAAACACCTTCAACCGGTGCATAACATTGGCCGCGGCTTATGTGTAGCAATACAACGGTCTAATTTCAGAAACGGTTTCCCACGGGAGCATTTCCCGCGCACGCTGAGGCTAAACGGGTTGGGTTAGGTCCACCCCCTTTTTTAAAATCACCTTGGGTTAGGTTCTTAACAAAGTTCCACTTCTAGGCTAGTTTGAAAAAAAATCATTTTTTTCAACTTAAATTTAGTACATTAAAATATAATACATCACTATTATTATTTATTTATTATATTTAAAAAGTAATAACAAGCACTAAATAACTTCAAATAGAATTTATTCAACAAATCTCTTTATAATCTAAACTTTCACATCATTTAGGAATAAATTTGAATGTAAATTTGAATTTATTGTATTCAAAAACATGATCTAGCAAGCATATAGCAAATTGCAAAATTAAAATGACAATATTAGTACATTATTATAGAATTTTCGTTTTCCCTAGTTTTCTTTACCATTATTTTGGTCTATTTTTATTGACAAATGGATACAATTTTCATTTTTGCCCTAATTTTCTTTACCATTATTTTGGTCTATTTTTATTGACAAATGGACACATTGGTTCATGAATTGATGGTAGTCTCCTCTCCCCTCGTCTCCCTTTGATAGCCAATCAAAACTGGTTTTTTTTTTTTTTCTAACTTGTATTTTTCTGATCAAAATTTGTATTTTCTTTTAAATTTTATATTAGATGAGATTGTCTCAATTTAAATAAAGTAATTATAAACTACAGGCAAGAAAATGTCCACATATGAAGCTAAGTTCCCTAATTCTACAATTTTTTTTTTTTTTTTGGGGGGGAGGGTCCCAATAACAAAACTCCGAGCCTACAACTTGGCCCCACGATAGCATAACTAGCACAAGGCCTTCATATGTATCACAAGAGAATCAAATTACATGCCCTCAACAATACTTCTGCTGAGATATTTCAAGATTCAAAGAATTGAATACCTCGTTTCTCAAAGACAACTCCCAACAGTTTCATAAAGTAATTCCCAAAAATTAATTCCTGTGATGTGATTAATTACAGTAACGAATAACTTGACTGTTCTGTCTTAGTAACAATTCTTTCCAATCTCGAAACTTCTACCTCAGAGGCCATTGGACATGAGATATCTGAATTAAAGAGAAACATAAAATCAGCGTGCAGTCGGAGCACAATTAATCCTCAACAGTCACCAAAAGACACGATATCGAACTTTTATTTCTTAAACCTCAGAAATGACATGAAAAAATGGTATCAGCAGTGACACCGGAGTAAATATGCCTCATCATGGCAGGCTCTTAAAAGTCGTCTTTTAAGAGATAGTTCAGGCTTCTAAATAACTGCAGCACAAAAATTCAAACTTTAGCAGGAACTGGTGCACACATTCTGCTTTCACCTACAAATCAATTCTTACTTCAGAAAACATCATAGCCCGCAAGTTCCAGCATTCTTGATTCCTCAATCATTTGTAACAATGCAGAAAATAGAGACTGGTTCCACTAGTCATCTGTTCTCTGTTCTTTTCCTCCATACTTCTCATGAACTTAGGCAAAGGGACTTATTTTTTATGCAAACTATGGGACTTCCCATAGACGCCCAAAATCTGAGGCAATTTGCAACTTGATGAAAGCAACAGCTTAAATACATAGTAACACACAAATCTTTCGTAACTTGATGAGTCATCTGCTTTTTCGCAACTCCTTTTTCTCCTGTAATGCTTGTCAGCAAAATAATAACAAGAGGTGCACCAGCACTGAATATTTACTGCAAGGATGATTTTCACTTTTACGATAAGAAGAGCACCTCCATAATGTAGTTGATAGAGATATAGTTTACCTCTTACAAGCGACTCTTTCGCTAGAATGTTCATTTCTTATCAGTTAACGTCACCAATGACCTTAGAATCCCAGGGCCAACCTTGTCTGAAAGAGCACCTTTTTCTGAAATTATGAGAGACTTCTCCTTCACAAGACTCTGGAGCTTCTTTGCCTCAAAGTCAAGCCGTTCTTGATCTGCAACAGAACCAACTAGAGATTGAATAAAGCTTACAAGAGACGAAGGCACAACCTGCACCAAGATCCAGAATTACATGAAATTGTTGTAAGCTTTAATTTTGCTTGTGAGTTACATGAAACTGAATGAGGCTTTGGCCAGAATAATTAAACGACCTGCAACATAATATTGTAATGAATTTTTGCATCGACCCCATGCAAGACATCTATACTACAAAGATCTATCAATCCACATCCTCTCCAGTGTCTTTCTTGCTCCCTCTCTCCCCCTCCCTCCCTCCCCCACCCCTTTTCATTTTGGCAAAGGGACGGGGAAAAACTTGAGCTTAACACAAGCTGGTAGCAAGGAGACTGACTGCTCCATCACTCAAAGTTGGTACCAAAATTTCCATAAAATTTCTCAGCTGGCGCCACAGGATTGAATCCATTCATTTAATTCAATCCAGGAAAATTAGTTCAGTAATTTGCGGACCTGATTCATCAAAAGAAATGGCAAGTAACATTTTCTGAAATTTAGAAGACAAAAAAAGATTTAGACTAGTATTGTGTTGTCTGATGGATGCTCCAGGTTTTGGATCAGCAGTTTAATCCAAAATTTCTAATTATACCAACATTAAAGGTATGTTAAAGGCATTAGGCATAAGCATACTCATTAAGCTAAGGTCTGCATTTTTAGAGAGAGGGACTGCTTGTTCGGAAGGAAAAACAAGACATACAAGCATCAGGGGGAAGTCGGGAGGTAGATGTTGTAGACTCCAACTAGCACATTTTACTGTATTCTAGGGAATCAAGTATGCTGTGCAAGAGATATAGAGAAACATAACACTGCCATAAAGGGAGTACAAGGCACCTCTCTCTAAAATGGTATGAGCAGCATGAAATGGCGTAACAGCAAAGATATCAGTGCCAGGAAGCATCATCCATGTATCTTCAGCTGGCTCATGGTTTCCACAGGTTGCACAGACCTCTTGAACCAATGGTTTGGAACCGCGCCCCCAATCTCCTTCATAATAGATTCAAACGGAGAAGGCACGCTGGTTTTTGTTGTACGCGCCTTCTTCCTAAGAGCTGTCAATGCTTCCCTGTTCTCATTCCTCAATCTGTCGTTCTCCACAGCCTGCATTTTTGTGGTTAGAAAAATTGCAAGAGCTCTTTTCTTCCTCTCTTTTTGGGGGCCTGGGGGAAGGGGCAGTTTGAGTAGTAGTTTTTAGCTGTACACTGATAAAACCATGTACATAAGTGTAGCGCCAGCTTGCTTGAGGATGATAAAAGCCGAGTTTATATCATTGTCTATTTACTGACAAATTAAGAGCTTCTTACCTTTACGGCTTCAATAGAGTAACAGCCAAGAACACATTTTATTCTATCAAGAAATGAATAGGCTCCAGTTCAAGATGAAAAAGAATATGAAAACAAAGGAAAAAGCCTATGCTTTTGTCTAGGATAAACTTTCAAAGATCACGAAAGTAGAAAGTCCTTCAGACTCTAATCTTAGCGTCAAAGAAAATGTTATATGTAATCCCTGTATTCAAGAAGGAATCTTACACACTCAAGGACCATAGCCCCAGGTGCAAGTCTTTGATTGCATGTCTGTATTTGGAGTCAAGGGGTGAACGGAAGATACGAACATATCTCCAGCCTCATACAACAACTCCTCTCATTGTGAGTCCCGCTTTTTCAGGGTATGGGTAGATACAATCTTACAAATAATTGAACAAAATAATTGAACTGAAGCCATAGTCATGGATAAGAATTTGACCTGCTGGCGGGCTAAAAGTAGAAGCTCAGCTTCAATTTCCAACTTGGTTAATGCCTCTTGGTATTCCATCATGTTCCCATCCATCTCAATCTACTTTCTTCTCAAAAACCACCAAAATCATTGTCAGAGAAATTTTCAACAGTTCAAGTGATGGAAAGGGAGACTCCAAAATTGAACTAACCAGGGTCAGAATTACCAAAACAGTTTCATATTGATTGTACAGAGTAAACACTCGAACATGAGAACACATTCTGAAATTTTGACAGCTACCAATCAAATTCAACTCCCTTTTAATTCAGTATTGTGCAATTTTACGTATTTCAACTGCCATTTTCCCAAATTTCATATCGAAATTCTCAAAGTCAACTCTGAAGTTTCACTTCAAGATTCCCAAATTCAGCTAACTTCAAGTCTCTAACCTAATCTAATGAGAAATATAAGCCAATTTCAATATAACACTAATGTGGTGTTAAAATCGCAAGTCACTCCTTCCACAAAATTATCTTATCAACTTAACTAAAGCTGGAAAAAAAATGTGGGTCCGGGTCAAATTTGGGTCATACATATCGATCAATGTTAAGTTAGGACAAATTTTTTTGTCCAACCCCAATTTTTCCTGTGTTGGACAAATCAAACAAGCCTAAGTTCAAGTCAAAATTAGGTTTGAACAATAGAAATAAGAAAAATTTTGCATCCGAATTAAAAATTCGGACAAAAAATTCATGATCTGGACCAGTTTTGTTAGGTCGGACGAATTCGGATAATAGGGTTAGAAGAAATTTTGCCAATGATAAACTCAAACCATCCTTTTCATCATATCAAAATTGACCCGAGTGTTGAATCGAATTACACCAAAACCATATTTAACCCAAATCAACCTCAAGTAGCACCACCCGAACTAAACCGGATCCAATACCGACTTGAACATAATCTTGACAACCCGAACATGACCCAAACCAAACTTAACTCAAATTGAACCCAAATCGAACCGATAATGTTCAATCCGAATAGACCGGACATGAACATAAGTCGAACCAAAACCAACCCAAACAATTTTCCGAATGAATAAACTTCTCAAAAAAATATTCAAAGTCGCATGCTACCACCAACTCAACTCCTTCCCAATTTCTCTCCATATCAAAATTATCCATTTATCGTACTACTCGAAACAATGAATTCCCTCAATTATATTAGAATTTCCACACCCCCCTTCCCCCAAACCAAAAAACAAAAAAGAAACACATTGAACAAAATTGCTCTGAATGTTGTGAGTGTATACGAAACAGTAATTCCCTCAATTATATTAGAACTTCCACCCCCTTCCCCCAAACCAAAAAACCAAAAAGAAATACATTCGACAAAATTGCTTTGGATGTCGTGAGTGTGTACCCGAAATTAATCAAGAGAAGCATACAACACAGTACAGCAGGCCACCCGGTCAGCCGGGTCAAGGTCAGCCCATTACTACAAAGGGTCGACGAGGGTCAACAATAAAATGTGGCCCTAACCCGGCCATGACCTACCAGAAAAAACCTACTCAAAGGAGAAGGCAGGTATATACAGATGCTAAAATGTTTACAATATCAACTTTCTGGACTTTTATTCTCATATTAACTTAGTTTCAAAATACCCTTTCACATTAACACATCAATACCCTAATTCAAGACGGCCTCTTTTATCTCTCTCTTTTATAAAATTCTTCCGCACAAGCTCCATATAAAAGTAACACTTTGCATAGATCTTGCCATTTTTCAATAAGATGAAAACGAAACTTGCTTAGTAAACCTACCACTTATTGAACTTTATTCCTGGAGGATCCAGAACTCGGTTTCTAGGGTCGGAATTATAAGCAATAGATTTAAAATTTTAATCCAAACCCAACCCGTTTGAACCCGAATTTTGTTAGGTTTTCGAATTTGGATAATTTTGTTAATGCTTTGTGTTTTTGGAGGAAAACGGGGTGATGATGATTCGGAAAGAGACGATTCCATACTCCCATCACAGTGGTGTGGCTCAATTGGATGAACTCCACGTGGCAGCAATAGATCCTGCAAAAGGCAAGCCTCGGGGGTGGATCCTAGGAAATGTCTCTCCGACGTTCAAGTCGGTAAGTTGAATTGAATGAGCGAATCAAGAAAAATCTTCCTCAATTTGCGCGAAGGGAGTTTCTTGGGATTGGTGGTTGCTTACCGAACGAGGTAAGATTTTGAGGGAATTCTAGGATTTCCAAGACTAATAAGTCTTGGGATTCGTGATGTGAGCATATGCTTTATTACACTAATAAGTCTTGGGATTCGAGGTAAGCTCTACCCCAGGCCTTAAGATCGAGCTCGCCGAGGAACTAGGGTTAGGGTTTCTACCTTTATTACAGTAAATTACTATTTTACCCTCGTTAAATTTTTCTATAAATATCCACCAACCCCACCATCACATCATATGCTCACATCACAAATCCCAAGACTTATTACTCTTGGAAATCCTAGAATTCCCTCAAAGTCTTACCTCCTTCGGTGAGCAATCACCAATCCCAAGAAACTCCACATCATCACCCCCGTTTTCCCCAGAAACACTTTGCTAAAATCACTTGGCTATCTATAAAAAAGTTTAATCACTTGTCGCACTTTTAGTAAAGAAATGTATATACTGTAATCATCATGAGCAATAGCAAATCCAGAATTTTAATTGAGCAGCTTCTTTGTCATTTTCTTCATTCAAAAGTAAATTTTGGATGCAGAGTTTGGACTCCAATGGTTGGATAACTCCTGTTTTGAAGTGAAAAATTATTCATAATTAGTAATGCTTTTAGAGTCATAGGTTTATGTTTTTTAATGTTCATTTGATTTACTAAATTTATATTGTTATCTATCAAAATCCCAAATTCCCCATTATAAACTCTGAAATTTACAAAATTCCATCTCTAGATTCCCCATTATAAGTCAACCCTCACTTCTACATTAATGTTATGCTACCAAAATTAGTTAATTTTCATTCTCTCGAAGGGGAAAACACCCCCAAATCACGTCCACGCCAAGAATTCCCTCTGCCTCCTAGTTCCTTGCTTGGTAAAAGCATCAATAAAATGAATTATTAGCAAAATGTGAATTCCTAGACCAAAATGTGAATTCTTATACCAAACAAAATGTGAATCAAAATATGAACGATTTTTAACGAATCAAAATGTGAATTCTTATACCAAACAAAATGCGAATCAAAATTTTAAGTCCTAACCATTACTTGAATTAAAGAGAGAAGAGAAGGCACCTCTGTTCTGTGAGAGAAGTGTGGACAGTGGGCTGGGCGGGCGCCGGGCGGCACAGACAGACGAGGCACCGGGATGCGCAGCAGCAAGCAGGCAGGCCGCAGGCGTTGATTGGTTGGTGGTGAACCCCACAGACAGCGGTCAAGGGAGGAAAGGGCGAGGCAGAGAGCTAAGAAAAGAGAAAATTCATTCAAAAACTCATAATCCAAACCATTACTTGAATTAAAGAAAGAACCAAGAAGAGAAGGAGAAAATTGCAATACTTACCAAGTGGTCAAGGGAGAGGGGGCGTCGTTGACTGGCGGGCACCGGGTGGCGGTGGTATAGGGGAGGCGCCGGCGCGGGGCGGTCGAGTGCAGTTGTGGCAGTTGTGGGCGACTGGGAGTGGGAGGAGCGAGTGAGTCAGGAGTTAGGGTTTGGAATTGAGCAGAAAGACGAGGGAAATTAAAACACAACAATAAAACACACATTTGCGCATAAAAAGGATTTGAATTAAGTAGTCAAAATCAACATTATGCATTGACCATGATATTCAATTCCATTATACATGCATCCTTACTTATGACGATAACAACTTACATTATAGGTCTTGTTTTTGTAAATTTTTAAAAATTTAAATACTAAAATCTTACCTCTGATAGTATTTATATCTCTACTAGAGATATTGTTTTTGGAAAGTTCGTATTGAAAATTTTTTGAAAAAAATTGTTAAGTTAAAAAAATATTTTACAACATAACCAAAAATATAGCCAACACCATAAATATTAAGCTTATTTATGTGCAAGGTTACTTCCTATTAACGCGAAAGAACAACTTAAAAAAAGCAACATTTGTGGAACTCGAATTTGAAATAATATAACCTTGTTTTTTTATTTTTAAAAAAAACCAACATTAAATATGACATACATACTTCTTCCTTATGCCATCATTTAAAAGAGTAGTCAAACAATATAGACCACTTATTACCACTATTATAACTTTCATAAAACAAATATAAAACCACTATTATGAAAATAAGTTTGATTTCAAATAAGTTAAGTTTGCTCATATGTCATATAACACTTATATACTACAACATAAGATTTAATTAAAAGAAACCAAATTCTTATATTATAAACTTTAGATAAGTTTATGTTCTATATTTTGTTTACAAAAATATAGCTTTTCTTAACTTAATAGACTTTTTTTATTAACTATGTGCTACTTTGAATAATTATGTTTAATAATCTATATTCTGCCACATATTTTGTGAAAAGAACTTTTATAATTATTATTGTTAGAAAATGGCCCAAAATCTTACTTTTAACTCAAGAAAATCGCATTATGAGACAAGAAACGACAAACACGGGCGAGAGACAACAAGCGGGTCGTTTCGGACGAAGAAGGAAAACTTGGCCTAGGCAGTAGCCAACACGGGGCTCCCTTGCTGGCCAGCACGGCCCGATGCCCAATCTCTTCAATTTTTGGCCGTTTTGTGCGTTTTCCGGCGTTTTCGTCATGAATGCTTGTAATTACAGTGCAAGTTAGGGAGTTAGCTTATTATCTATTTAATGGATCGTTTGTTCATCTTTGTAATTATCCAAGTATCCAAAAGAATTAGATTGTGGGATTTTGGTGAGTATCAATTGGGGTATCCAATTGTGTGTGCTATTGTAAGGAGAAAGTAGTGAGGTTGGGTAATCTCGAGTTTTGGGGAAGGTCTCGAGGTGAGATCGTTTCTTATAATCTTTATAATAGTGGTATCGATTTGTTGTGTTGATTGTGGTTTTGTCCCGGTTTGGGTTTCCACGTTAAAAATCTTTGTGTTCATTGTCTAAGTACTTTCATTTGGTTTGTTCAATTTCTTATTATCTTATACATTTTACAAGACGTTTTCGCATTAAGGCGCTTATTTCCTAACAATTGCTAATGGTTTAAAGTACGCAAAAAAATGAAACAAAACAAAAAGAATTGACAAAAAGGGCAAATGTTGAACCAATTAGAAAGAAGAAAAACATTAAATAATAAGAGCATTATTTAGAAAAAGAATGACAAAATAAATTTGGGTGAATCTCAAATGAAATGTAAAAGTGAAAAAAATAAGAGATAAAAACTAAATCTTTCAAGTAAGTGGAAAAATATTTTGATTAAGATACTTATTTCATTTAATTTTAACTTATACCTTTACAATTTCTTACAACTTTTTATAATAAATTTACAATTATTTTACACCTCATTACAACTCTTAACAACAGTTCCGAAAAATTGACGCTACCTAGAGATCCACATTATGAATCTTGCATTATAATCCTTTAAGCTGCTTCTTACCGACGGAATCTTGTTTCACATCACGTACAAAAAGACAAGCAAAAACCACTACCAAGCTAAAGAAGGCTATGCTTAAAATCAAATCTCCCACTTTACCATTTCCATCTCTCTCTCTCTCTCTCCCCCTGCTTGTCCTGACTCACTCTCGACTATTCCAAAAATGTCACCAAATCAAACTCACCTCAGCTCACTCTCACTCCTACTCTCCCTAACCTGCACAGCAATTTCCACCCTCCTCTCTCTCTCCGCCGCCCACTACGACCCTCTCCCGCCCTCCTCCTCCCTCTCGGGATGGGAGCCGGCGAGGGCCACCTACTACGCGGCCGCTGACCCCAGAGACGCCGTCGGTGGCGCCTGTGGCTACGGCGATCTCGAAAAGGCCGGCTATGGCAAGGCCACGGTGGGCCTCAGCACCGCGCTCTTCGAGAGAGGCCAGATCTGCGGGGCTTGCTTCGAGCTCCGCTGCGACAATGATCTCCGCAATTGCATCCCCGGAACCTCCATCATCGTCACCGCCACCAATTTCTGCGCCCCCAATTTCGGCTTCACTGCTGATGGCGGCGGCCATTGTAACCCTCCGAATAAGCATTTTGTGCTCCCCATTGAGGCTTTTGAGAAGATCGCTCTCTGGAAGGCTGGTAACATGGCAGTTCAGTACCGGAGGTATACTCTCTCTCTCTCTCTCTGTCTGGTGCAATAGTGAATGCCATCAGAGTGAATTTGCTTTCGTATAGTTACTTTGTTGTGCACTATTAGGAGTGAAAATGGAGGAGCAATGGTTGTTGTAAGTGATTTTCGCTACTTGCATGTAGGATATATATGTGACGTTTTTTTGTTGGAGCTTGAGCTATTGTTTTGTAGTGTATAATGGGCAATTTAGATTATGAGGTTGATTTCCCAAAATATTTGTATTTTTGGGTGATAAACCGTTAGATCTCTAAGAGATGATTGATTTATTTTCTCAGTAATTGCAAGTGGATCCGATGTGGGGTTGGAGCTTGGGGATAGTTGCAACCCTCTCCCCCCCGCCCTTCTTTGTTTTTTGGGAGAGGTGTGTGTGTTGGGGGGGGTTTAGTTCCTTTGTAATATCCAAAAATTGCGATTACTTAGAGGTCACTGCCATGAAGTATGGGGAAAATTAACTCAATGCATATACCTAGTTGATTAAAAAACGTAGGAGGTTTAGAAAAAGCTTTGTGAGTATACTTCTCTAGTGAAAACATCCGTGCTGGAATGAAATCCCAAGTATGGTTTTGTGGAATCCCTTTGCCAACACGACATAATTCAGGATGTTGACCAGTTTTAGACTTTTACTTTCATGTTTTAAAGTGATTCTTTCTAGTAGAACAGAAGGTTATCGGTAGCCCCTGAATGCATTTTCTTCATCTCCCCTCACCCGTGCTCTGCTATACGGTCCCTTTCCTTTGATGTTTGCTTAATCAAAACAGTTTCTTGTGATTCATCATAGTAATTATTTTCCTTAATTTTACCGAGCAAAATGTTTTTGACTGTCTACTTAATATTGGTTGCCCCAAGCAATGTGCTGTATAGCATTTCGGTCGGTCATGGGGTTTACAAGCAAGGGTGAAGCAGAGTGTAACTTCACAGCAAAAGACTAACCTGTTGCAAAAATACTTAGTGCAGTGTAGTTAACCAAATTTCCCATGATAAGCAAGTAGTTAACAACCTAGGGCATGTTCGGTAAAATTAGTCTGTTTTAGTAGCGGTTAGCTGTGTTATTAGCGATTAGGTGTAACCGACTAGTGGTTAGTGGTTAGATGTTCAACTAGTGATTTGAGATCAAGTGTGTTCGGTAATAGTAGCGGTTTAAGTAGCAGATTTGTATAAAATGACTTAAAAGGACATAATCGATAAAAGATTTTAGAAAATAAAAAGGAGAATTTTGGAAATTATGTGCAAACACTAGGTAGTGTTTTTGAAAACGTTACTTTGAGTAACTTTTCGAAAACACTACCTAAAACTCTACTCACTATGTCAAACACTACTTTGCCGAACACTTACATTTTTAGATAAGTAGTGTTTTACATCCTTCAAAACACTAATCACTACCTCAAAAGTTACTTGTCGAATCGAACACACTCTAAATGAGCTTGGGTGTTTTTGTCTAGAGCAATTCACTTCCAGGTGAAATAGCTAAGGAAACAAATATGTTGTATTATTTTATGATTCTGTCTCTATTGAACCAGTCTAAAGCAACAAATATATTCATAAATACGGGTTGACCATTTGGCTCATCAATGACTAGCAAGCAACGCCACATGATGTGACATATTACAATCTTTCACTGCCACACTAATTCTGGTTTCCAGATTGTGATTTTTATTGCAAAGAAATAATAAAGTTTAGCTTCCCATTTCTTGATAATGTTTTGCGGTTCCGTTCCACAAATCCTCTCTATTTATGAGCTAATTAGGGGCATTGCCTCTCCATGATCCTGCCTTGATGACATTCTCTTGTTGTGCTGCACTGTTATTTTATACCACTCAATCCTTTTTGGCAAATTGAATCCTTGAATCTGTGAAAACAATGGCTTCAATATAAAAGCTGCCCAGTGAGGATTCCCCCTATGTCCAGGAGACCTGTGTCAGAGCATTTGCTGTATCTTCTGATATGGTTCATGTTGCAACTTAAGTAGCATGCTTCCTGATGTGCTAATTGTTTCCAACTTAACTCCACTATCTGCACTCTAACCTCTTTTAAGTTTCGTTGGAGAAAGTGCACACACAGTAATTCACTATCTTGTAGAACGATTATGCTGCCATAGTTTTGGGCATTTTAAGTCGAATGTTGAGCTTGAGATTGGTAGGAGATGGTGTATGGAGATCTCTCTCCCCTTCCTTCTCTCCCTTCTATGTGTGTGTGTGGTGTTGGTGGTTGGGGGGGCTGGTACTTTAGTACCCCAAATCACTCTACGGAGAGTTTCTTTCATTCATGACAGCAATTCTTCCCCTTGATATTTCAAGTCATGCTCAGGAGTTGGAGATGGAAGAAGGGTTTGAGACAGTTCACGTTCATATACTTGTGTTGAATGTTGCGTCCGGAGGCCATCCCCGCTGAATATCAGTTGCTTCAAACTCGAGTTTGGAAAGCAAAATAGCTAAGCTTCCATGTATTGGATAAACCAGTTTGAACCATTGTGTTTGCCGTAAGTTTATGAACTGCAACGAAGTGAATTATAACTGCTGTGTGCTGTGCAAATTAGTTGGTGCAGAGGTTAACATCAGTTCTCTATGCTACGAGTAGTAGTTTGTGGCCTAAATCATGTCTCTGAGAACTATTTGATGTGTTATTATATGCCTTCTTCCATATACTTGTTTCTTTGAAGAAGTGTCCTTTGCATATTAAGATTTATGCTCTGTTTTTCCTTTGGCAGGATCAAGTGCAGAAAGGACGCAGGGATTCGGTTTTCCATTGATAGTTCTGGAGTATTTATGTCTGTGCTGATCAGCAATGTTGCTGGTGCAGGTGATGTTGTTGAAGTGAAGGTTAAGGGGTCGCTAACTGGGTGGCTTCCAATGTCAAGGAGTTGGGGCCAGAATTGGATTTTGAATGCTGATCTAAAGAACCAGCCTCTTTCTTTTGAGCTCACAACTAGTGATGGGGCTACTCTCACATCTTATAATGTTGCTCCCAAAAAGTGGGAATCTGGGCAGACTTTTGAGGGCAAGCAATTTGAGTAAGATGCCGCCAAATAATGATGATTAATCTCTGTATGCTGATTGAAGAGAACGAGAAGGAAGTTGTTGCTCAGCACTTCTCATTATGTATCATTATTTAGGTCAAATAAAGGGCCTAAGCTTTAGATATTAGGTTAGATTTGTATCATTGTATTCTATGTATTGAATCATCCCAGTTTTGAAACGATGGAACGTACATCTCAAACTAACCTCTTAACTAATGTTGAAATTAAGTTGTGATACTTACATATAGCCAAGCAGCCAAAAGCTTTAACAGTACACATGAACTCCAATGGTTTCACATGGTAGCTTTTTGGATCAAACTACCAGCTTTACTTGACAAGATAGGTGTTTTGACTTAGATCATAACTTCAACTTGTTCCAAATCATACCCCAACTAATGAGAACAAAGTCATAGCCGGAATAAATTTTCTGTTACTATTGTTAGGACTCTAATTCTCTCTTTTTCAAAATGACAGTCGATTTCATAACCAAGTCTAAGAGTCTAACGTATATCTCACAAAAAGTGAGCTCTTATCAAAGATGAATGATCTTTTTGGGACGGGGAGAATATGAACTATAAAGTAGCAAGCAGTCTATCTCTCTAATACGAGGTCCAATAGAAACAGCCTCTAAAACAACTCCAAGAATATGGCTAACAGAAGCAAAATCTGAAACAAAATCTTCCAATTTGTATCGATTCATATATTCACTCAGCTTCTAACCAAAATGAATCTACTCACTTCTTTGCCTATAGCATACATGTTTCGAAAATACAAGTTTAACAACCTAACAAGAACAAATCCATCAAATAATGTGAAAAAAAAAAAAGAAAAATCCTATAAGAAGAATGAAGCTAGGACATCTAATACAAAAGGGTAGAAGAAAATACCTCATCCAAAACCTAAGATACATGAATCAATGTCAGGAAAGCCATTGTGGGTTCGATTTTCTGTCCAAAAAGCTACAACTTTTGCTGTGATTGGATGAGCAATGCATTGAGCATGATATGAACAACAGCCTCATAAACAATCCCATCATAATGCATTCCGTCCTCAGTACACCTTACCCCACAATTCTCACTCAAAGATTGCATATCCAACAACACAAAAGGGCCATCGGGGCGCAACAGATGAGCATTCCGAAGCCCTCGATTATATGCAAATTGGGTCACATTCGTCATCTTCTCTCGCTTTTCCTCGGAGTTGAGCATCGAGTTGATCAGCTTTGGCATCCCCAGCCAGAAGAGATGGGGTTGTGATCTGCTCGAGGTCGAACCCATATCAGGAACCCGAACTGAACCCGCCATTGGCGCCATGGAGCTGCCCAGAAGCTCCAATGAGTTGGTATAATCTGTGGAGTTGGTGACATGGAGCATGTGCCAAAGGCCAGAACCCATGATAAGAACATCAGGGAAGCTCTGATTCCTGTTCAATTCAATCACGAATTGGGTCAAATTGGCTTCATAAGGTGCCCAGATGAAATCGAGCTTCAACCCAAGTCTATCAACAGCTAAATGATAATCACTGTGCCGTTTGAACAACTCGGCATGAACCGATGCCATTTCTTCCTCGACCAAAATCAAATCCAACAATGAGAGAGTGAAGAATCGGGCCTGGGAGTCGCCGGCGATGAGTACCCAGGATCCATTGAGCAGATCGCCGGCGTCTTTGGGTCCGATTTTCTGGAAATCACAGGCCATAACATCGTCATCGGAGAGGACCCAGCTCCAGGAGAGAGAGATTGAGATTGGGAGTCTGGTGGAGGTGCATCCATTGGACGCGGTGGAGGAGGGAGATGCAAGAGTCGCGGTTCTCGAGAACAACTAGGGTGGATGAGGATGATGATGATAGTTCGGAAGAGTAGGAGAGAGAAGGGAGGAAGTCGGTGAGAGTGGGGAAGTAAGGAGAGAGATGAACAGCAACGGCGAGAGAGATAAAGAGAGCGCCGCTGAAGAAGAGCATCTTATTGCGACTGAGATGCCACCCGGCCAACCCCATCGGAACCAGAACCACCACGCACGCCGCCAATACTCCCAATTGGACGGCGCCGATCATTCTTAGGGTTGTCAGCATCAAATCTCCTTTGCCATGGCTAGCTAGCTAATTCGCCGAATCGGGATCGAGAACCATCAGGGAAGACATACACACACACACACACACACACACACACAGAGGCTTAGAAGGTGGTTGGCAATGGCGGCAAGTGGAAGAAGGTGGTGATGTGAACGGGATAACGACAGTGAACGAAGGTAGGAGAGAGAGAGAGAGAGAGAGAGAGAGGTCGTCAACGTCAGGGGCGGGTAACAGATGGATTGTTCGTTTCGCTTCCAGGGGAGGGAGAGGGAGAGATAGAGAGAGTTGAAGTTGAGACGTCATACGCGTCCATGCGCTTGAAGATCGGCTTTGGCCCCTACCTTTGATAACGTGCGCCTTTGGCTCATTGAATTCAATCTCTTGGTATTTTTACTTTAAATTTAACTATGTACTCCAAAAGCCTACTTACGTTGTAATATTAGATGATAGATGTAGGTTTACAGTATTATTAGACAGTCACCAACGTTTTCTATACATTAGACATTAATTAAAACATATGTAATTGTAGGCATATTGGCAAACTGTGCCTAGCTTGTCTAGTGTGATGGATGGATGGATACATTGGCGTCCATAGATAATGCCTTGAGTTGAGAAAAGTCGGTCGGTGTGCGATACAAGTACAGTGGGATAGAACCAAGTGAGTATTACCTACTACTCCACACTTTTATCCTTTCCACCAGGGTTCGAATCTTGGTGGAGACAATTTTTTATTAGGTGTGCAAAAAAGTTAGGATGTGTTGTGAGCTTGAATTTTAAGCCTAGACTCGTATCCTTAACTTTTCCCCTGGATTTGTTAGCCCAATTGAATTTACCCATGAAATAAGGACTCAATTAAATACCCCACACTTACCATTGTAAAAAATAATTAAAAAAGTAGAGTGGAGTAGAGGGAGCTGAAGAGAAGAGGTAAACCATGTTCTGCTGTGGCTACCTTTGGACTATGGGCTCGATCACAAATAGCTCAGATGGGCTCGGGGATGGCGTTTGAACGCAAATCTCACCTTTCCAAGTCATATGGATCCAAGCCCATTACTAACCTACGTTTGCAGCCTTTTATAGCCTCCAGTAAAGCTCATATATATATATATATATATATATATATATATATATATATATATATATATATATATATATATAAGTATGTTAATTTTCTTTGTAGGTAATTTAGGTTCTTTTTCAATCTTTTTAATAATTATATTTATCATGTCTTTCTTTTATTAAAAAAATAAAAAGTTTAGATGGATTGGACATTAATCGTACTATATATACTAAGGTATTAATTTCTGGACCCCAATAAACTTATATAAATCATATCATTCGAGTTTTCAACAACGTTATCAAAACAATATTTCTTTTAAAAAATAACTTTGTTTTGACAGCTACTAGACTCCCTATATTAGAGGAAGCTAGTGGGTTAACAATGCACCTTTGGACACTTCTCTTTCTCAAATAAGAGAAATTGAGACATTCAGAGTACACCACAATGCGGTGCATGGCAGGCATACCAACCGACCTAACACTCAAGTTATAGGCTCTTAAACTTTGCCATTTAAGGGTCCAGTCTCACATGGGGACTACCTACCCTAATAGAAGAAGAAGGGCATGGAAAGGGAGGGGTAATGAAATAGAGCACGTTGAGAAATGTTATTATATTATATTATATAAATCTGGTGGCATGCATTTACAAAAGCTGAAGTTACACCTCAGGCCCTCATCATGGCTGACGGAAAGTACAACCATTTCATAACGTTTCATCTCAGTGTGATTCACAGTTACTATTTCTCTGTCTGTCTCTCTGAATCCGTCCCTGATGAAAGAAAGCCTGCAGAGGTAAGCTACTGTCGGCATTCCAATGGTGCAGTCAGTGCAACTACGTACGTACATAAATATATACCAACAGACATAAAAAGCAAAGCCCGCCGGAATTCTTTTTACAGAGAACATATCTTGCCGTGATCTCAGAGAGAGAGAGAGAGAGAGAGAGGAGAGACAACACCACGTGGCAAAACTCGGCCTTATGCTTTGGAAGATTCTCCTACGCCTACAAAGGACGATTTCTCAAGCATGGGATCTCTTCTCATTTCCCATTCATATCTATTTTTCTATCGATCACCAATCATCATCTCTTCTACTTTCATGTCTCCGGCATGCTTTTTGGCCTCATCATTTTCAATAATTTTCCTTTAGATTATTAGAAGTTGTGAAGTTTTAACTGACATAAATAAATAATATGATTTATTATACAAGAATTAACTGAACAAAAAACTTAAACTTTGTTGAAGGTATATAAGTAAGTTTGTACTTTAATTCGTCTCCTCACGCAAATAGTGGCGGAGCTAGCAAATATATTTAAGGGTAGTGGCGGAGTCACGTGAAGGCCCATGGACACCCTTGAACATCCTTGGCCCAAAAAAATTTAAAAAATAGTTTATTTTTAGAGTAAAAATTTTAAATTATAAGTAATTGGATACCCTTGAATTTGACCCAAAGACGTTGGACACCCTTGTTTCGAATTCTTGGCTCCACCACTATTTAAGGGTGTCCTATTTTTTAATATTCTTAAATTTTATAAATATTATTATTTTTTATGAGTGTACCCGTTAGAAATTTTATAAAATTTTTAAAATTTTTAAATATAGATATAAATATTTTTTTTTGCTATGATTGTCCTTGGACACCCATATGCTTCACTTGTATCCGCCACTGCACTCAAATGCCCTTTAGGTTTGAAGCATAGATGGAACTAAAACTCATCTTTACCTTGTGCAATAATAGATGAAATGTGAATCTGATACCTCTTGCTCAAAAAAGTTTTGATATATTATGTTTAAGAATCAACTCAACTAAAAACTTTAGTTGATGATTGAAGATCAAGAAATAAGTTTATGCTCTAACATTTACGAATGATAAAATATTTTTTATTATCAATTATACCCTTTTCCGATTTATGACATAGTTTTTGAGTCGAAATAAGAGTATCTAAAAAGTGTTTTATGGTAAAATATTATCATTTCGTTTATTATTATTATTGTTTTCATTTTTATATAATTATTATTCACACTTTGCTTTTAAGAGACTGAGATCTCTCAATACAGTTGAATTTTCTCAGTTCATATAATTCAAACATATCAGAGACAATATATATTATACTTAAAGAATAAATATAAAATCGCATAAATCAATCTATATTCGTAGTTATTTCTTTCATAGAGAGGGGGAGAGACTTGAGGAGAACGTTACGAAGAATCATGCAATGAAGATATTAATAATATAGACAAGAAAAGAGAAAAGAGCAAAGGCAAGAGAACACAAGGAAGGGTGAAGAAGAAAAAGAAATAAATTTCTATGCATGAGTTTTCGACTTTAGTTGCTTTTTGTTTCTCATGCTTTCTTTTTGTTTCTTTCTGTCTCTTTCCCCTCCTCTTTTTACTGATATATATCCTGAGATATCTCCACTTATCATTTCCCCTTTCTCTCCTTCTCTCTCTCCCTCCTCTCTGCTCTGTCACTTCTCTTTCTTCTAAGTGGAGAAGCCAAATTTACCTGATCGAGAGAGAGAGAGAGAAAGAGAGAGAGAGAGAGAGACAGAGACAGAGAGAAGTGCAGGTGGTATCAGTGTGTGTGTGATCAATGGCACCTGTTGCACTGCCTCCTGGATTCCGATTCCATCCCACGGACGAGGAGCTGGTGGCTTACTACCTCAAGAGGAAGATCAATGGCCATAAAATCGATCTCGAGATCATCCCAGAAATTGATCTCTACCAGCTTGAACCTTGGGAGCTCCCTGGTAATTACTGCTTCTTCTTTCTTCTTTATATTTCGCATGCAAATTAATAAAATTCTATCCTCTTAAATATATATACCTAATTATTCTACTTGCATGGATATAATTTTCATATCCGTAAATGAAATAAATGTGATTGATTTTGGCGACTTAATTAGGATCAATGTGGTATATGATCAAGTGTACGTATTAATTGCCAATCATGTGTGACACATACGACACCAAGGAACCTCCTATCCTAATTAAGAGTAATGAGATCAATTCTCATCGCTTGCAAAAATTTCTTACGTGGATTTGAGCAATTTTCTCTTTTTACGAGTCGCTCTAATTTTATTGGATTCCTTGAAATAGGGGTCTAATAAAGTGGCCCGATTGACCACTCAAAACAATGTACGTATTAATTTCATGGTCGACATACATATTTGATAAATGATCATTCTTTAAAATTCTCACCATAATCAAAATAAGATATATGAGTTTTAGACAGAATATATTTTTTTAAAGATGAAGAAAGTAGTTGTTATTTTTCTTAAAAGAGAGTTTCCAATATATGTATTATACTTCATTTATTTATAGCGTTTAATGGCTTAATTTCATTTGTATCTTTTTTTTTTAATATTATGGATATATCAAAATGATTAAAATTGAGAAATATACTCTCTTAAATCTCAAAATTTAAATAATTTTCGAGCTAATGAACCAAGCCAATGTGCACACGTACACTGGAGAGAGGGAGCATGTGTCTGTGCATGGCAAATAATTTCTGCTTCAGAGTTGATAATTATCATAACACCATTTATTTTTTTGATTATATTATTATATTATAAATTTGTATCAAAATTTTGATGCAATTATTATACAGTGAACCAACCATGCAGAGGAATATATATATATATATATCACACCTTTTGGCTCTGTGCTTTCCTTCATTGACAGGGCTTCTAACCAGTCATTTCAAGGACATCCACATCAACATGCTTTCCTCTCATTCAAGCCATCTCACATACTTAATTTCATATAATATATATATATATATTCGAATTTTTATTATCCTATCAGTCTCATTTCTTAATTATCAAAGATTTTTTTTATGTATCATTGAAATAATATTAGGGTACGCAATTTACTGACTAAAAGAGCAATAAAATATGATCACATTTTGACCAAAACAAGTGATCCTTATTAAGTAAGACTTGTCATTTACGTTGAGTGCAGGTAAATCTTTGTTACCAAGCAACGATTTAGAGTGGTACTTTTTCAGCCCGAGAGATCGGAAGTACCCAAATGGATCAAGGACGAATCGGGCAACAAAGGCAGGGTATTGGAAATCAACAGGCAAAGATCGAAAGGTGAACTCGCAAATGAGAGCAGTGGGGATGAAGAAAACATTGGTTTACTATCAAGGAAGAGCACCTAATGGCCAAAGAACTGACTGGGTCATGCATGAATACCGCCTCGATGAGGCTGAGTGTGAAATTCCTTCTGGATTGCAAGTAAACATCTCCCATAACTATGATTTTATTACTACATCTCCCTAACATTACATCAGCTTAATTTGTTTAAAATTTTTTATAATTATATATACGGAATTTTTTTTTAAGGATAATGTCCATGACGATAAATTTAATCGTTCTATAATTTCCTATAAAATTTAAAATGATGTGACATAAAATTTTAGTCATATTTTTATTTTTTCACAATCGAATTCATTTCTTTCATATGTATGAGAATTTCAAAATATTGAGTTTTCAAAGTCACCACCTAATATCTGCTATAGTTTACTAGAAGAATTTGTCACTATATCTATGTTTGGGGTTAATCAAATATTTGGTATTTAAAAAATTTTGTAAATTCCTAAAAAAATTTAAAATATCAAAGGGACGAAACCTTATGCTTAGAAAAATAAGAAACATATTGCACTTAAATTTGTTGTTGTATCCATGACGCATGTTCAAGTTACATATAAAAATCATCATTTATTTCTATTCATTTCTGTTCGGTTTTGTTTATTTATACTCTTTTCCGTTAATCGTTTATGTTCATTTCTACTCTTCTCTATTCGTTTCTTTTCTTTTATGCTATATATACTATTTCTGTTTGTTTTTTATGCAACTTCGAACATGATATTAATCAACACATTCTTGTGACAAAATGCAGGATGCCTATGCCTTATGTAGAGTGTTCAAGAAAAGTTCAACCACAACCTCAAAAATGGCGTCATCTTCCCAAGACCATTCCTTGACAAACAATGTAGCCCTAATGTCAAGTGATCAATCGTCGAGCATCGACATATACTCGGAGGGAAGATGCGATGATTTCGAGAGCTCCGAGTACTCGATCCCTATCGAAAGATGTTCAACAACCCTAACACATGGATCTTCTTCTCCGCATTGCGATACAGGAGATGGACAATGGATGCAGTACTTGAACATTGAAGAAGAGTTCTGCTAATTATTCATCACTCACTTAACACAGTTATATATTCACGTTAATTTTTTCTATTAAGCATAGGGATCCATCTAGGATCACTATGGCATTCAATGTGCTTAAAGTTCTTGTTATTATTGTAGTTATTTTAGGTTATTAACCAAGTGGGAATTGGTTTTCTAAGGTGCAAAGGGGTTCAAGCATTTACGGCTAACTGATTTAAATTTCCGAAATTTGGGTTCGAATTTCACCTGTAATCGCCTTTGCTTCCCTTGGCACCCGAAAAAAAAAAAGAAAAAAGGTTTTGGTACTTCTAGTTAGTTGTTGAGACCCTTAGTGGGTCCATGAAGAAGGGTGGGGAAACTGCTTAATGTGTTAGAGCAGCATTGGTATATGCTCCAATTCTGTAATTATACTGTGAAACTGAAAACTGTATTTAAACAGAATATATAAATATACTTTTCAACTTTGGGGTGTCAAATGATGGAGAACGGCTTGTTGTTCATATTTTATTTTTCGCATTTTTCTTTTATTGGAACTGTGATAATTTCTGTCCTTTGAATTACTAGGGCCTGGCCCAGTAATCAGAATCATCTAAGTTGTACATTTTTGTATCCCCAAGCAAATAATCTACGATGAAAAATTTACTTAATTGAAGCCAATGTCAGCTTGCCCGGTGTCAACTAATTCAACTAGTACAAGACACTACAGTTTTGCGGAAACTTTTTTTTTATTTATTTATTTTGAACACAGAAAAAGCACGATGAAAATTCAACATTACTCGAGAATGAGTGGTTTTTTCAAGATCACGACAGGTGAACATAAACGAACAGCAATACCACAAGAAAACTTGTGCTTTATTTAAATCTTTTCAAGCTCCGGTAATACAATACCTCATTGATTTAAGCTGTAAAATGGAGAGACAAAAAACGCCTAAACAAAATAACCCTCAACTTTGGTGGTAAAAGCAGCTCAACACAAGCAATGCCAAGAAATTAAGATCCCGCTCTCCTAATGTATCTCTAAACCATATATATAGACCATCTCGAAAAAGACTGGAGCAATGAAACGAGTATATTTCATACTTCTTGATTCTGAACAGTTCAAAGGTCCTCGGGTCCATTGATTTCCTATAAAAATGCAACACAGTTAACGCAAATCTATGGCTCCAAGGGTAGCCAGGCAATCAGTTTCTAGGAAAGAGACCATAACGAGTGTCAACTGCTTACCTTGTTTTCAATCACAGCGCCATCTGGAATTTCCAGCTTAGCCCCGGATTTGGCATTGATGGTCACCACACCCTTTAACAGAACAATTGAAGAACGAAGTCAGTATAGCACATGTCAGAAAAAAGGCTAGAGTTCGGCAACTTTCTCCACACTACAAGCATCTGTGTTCAATTAAAGATGGATGATTGCCAAACAAAAAGTCGTTTGCAACAAAAATTGACACTAGACATCTGCGCATTGGACACTAATCCATTCTTTGCGACAAAAATTCATTTGCAAAAATGAGGCATGCTGCTGAGCTGAAGTTGTAGACATTCAGACAAGGTAGGTCCAAATACAAAGCAAATTTATAGCATTTGCTATACTAGATGCAAATTTGAATTAAACAGTAAAGTTAATCACTATGCAAACAAAATAAATATCTGAACTGTCGTATAAACAAAATACTTGGCACTAAGAATGCTAAGTCTGACTAGCAATTTTGACCCTATTCTTTGTCTTTTATTCTTTCCCTTGATGAGATGAGGGCTTTTCAGTTTTCATCTTAATTGTTTTCATCTTTTTTTTTTTTGAAAGAGGTGTGTTGTTTTCGTCCTTTTTGTTTTCATTGCTTTTTTAACGTGTGTATAGTTGGGGCATGGGAATGGAGGGTAGAGTGGGGGAAGGGAGTGGTTAAGAAGAATACTACCAATACAAATAAATAAGACTCAGTACCTTGAGAGTGACACCAGCACCAAAATATACATCTCCGGTCACCTTCAAGCTGTCGAGCTCAATAATACTGGGAATGGACTTGAAACGGCTCAAGAAGTCCTTGACCTGCTTGTTCGATCAATTAATCATGACTAAGAACCTTGGATAAAAAAGAAAGAAAAAGGTTATTTGAAGACAAACCTTCTTGAATTCTGGGCCCAATTCAATGGATGGGTTTGCAGGATTGGCTCTGGCAGGATTTCTTGTCACAAAGCCATTGACCACAGTATATAGATCAGACTGCATCAAAGTTAAAATGTTTTCAATCATGCATACAGAATATTGGCATACAAGATGAAGAGGTAGCTATGTATAGCACAGGTATACCTGGACAAGGAGCAAATCTGATGTTGCCTTTACAGGAAGGAATCTTGATCGTGGACCATTAATACCAATAGCCCTATCAAAGAACTGTTTCGTGAAGGATAAGCATGGAAAAGAATTAGATGAAGCCCGTCCATGAATACAAATGAATTGAATACACTGGGAAAAAAAGGATGAATAAACAAAGAGATACAAACTATGCCCAATGATTACCCTGATTGCAGCACCGGCAGCAGTTTCAAGTTGAAGCACCTTAACTCCATTGACTTCCTGATAATGAGATCAACTTAAGAGAATGCTTCTGCAACAATTTAAGCATAGTACTACTGTAAAACCAATTATATAATATAATACCTTGGGGTTTGGAATTATTTCCATCTTAAGTGCGTCAGCTTCTACAAGCCTCTTAATTGCGTTCAAGTTGATCCATCTGAAAAATAAACCTGACTATGACTGTGTTGTTCTAGTTATAATCAATTCACAAAAACTTAATAAAACAACTTACAAGTTGTTGGTATTGAAAATTTTGAACTTCTCAATCGACTTGAATTCATTGACCTGATTGGAAGAGTATCATATATCAGCAATCATGAAGCCGTCGAAAGATACAATCTCAATGAAAAAAATTCTACTATATAACCAGGTTCTCACAATACTTTGCAGGAGATACGCAGCAAGAAGGCATTTATACCGTCATCCTGAAGTGTAAATATGGACAAATAACAAATTGCAAGAAAAGACTTACATGAGCATCTGGAACTTGTGCAATTTCCAAAAGCTACATCACAGGAAAGAAAAAAATGCCCCCATCAGTACTACTGCCTTTGGAATAAAACGTTGGTAACTTATGTGATGAGCAAAACAGCAGTACAAAGTTTACAATAAAATGCCTAAAGCTTCAAAAGCCACACGTACAGCTAACTAGTTGCCCTCATTTAATTAAGTGTAAGAATCCAAAAGGGGAAGGAGAAGAAAAAGGGAGCAAGTCATACAACAATTTCGTATGCATACCATTTTCTTAAGACAATTTATAATAGAGAACTTCAGAAGCAAGTCATACAACTAGCTACCCTCATTTAACTGAGTTTACAATAAGACACAGTTCTTAATGCCTCTTTATACTGTCCTTTGCTTTCTTTCTATGAAGTGGTAGGAATTCCACGGGTTTTAAAGCAAGGGACAAAACAGAACTAGCCTCTATGCAATTATGCAAATAAGAAGTAAGTCTGCTACATCGAATCCCCTCCCTAATAGCTGGGACTCTTGGTGCATGGATTTGGACCCAGAAAATTTCGTCTTAAAGCAAGGAACTTTCTGGATTTTGACTTAGAACTAGAAAGTTAAGGGAAGGTACTCAAAGTAAAATGAAACCTCTGCAGCGACCTCAATATCTCTCACTACTATTATTGTTGCTTGCTTTTGTTTTAAATTTTTGTCCCTCCGTTTTTATTTTTTTTGGGGGGGACTGCTAAATGGAAATAACATTCTTTTAGCCACAATAGTGCCAAGAACATCATATTCATATCAACCGCACTAGTCATGAAATTCATTAGGCTATTAGCTAAAATTTGAAAGGATACTCGTTAACAGTATGTTCAATTAAATAGACATCGAGCTGCAATAACTCACCTGGACCTTCCCTTCATAGGAAATAAGAGTACCACCTTTTACATCAGCCAAAGTTTTTGGGGTAACCTGAGAAAAATAGAGATAAGGACACCTGGGAACAGGAAAAGTGATAAGCTACCTCAGGATGTAATCAGCATACCTCCATGCAATATTCGTTCTTATTTTGAACTAAGTGATTCAAGATCTCTGTTGAAGTGGATTAAGGAGGACAAAGAGTTGAAATATGACCAAGAATCCCAACTGAATGACATTACCACATAAGGACTTATCGATACAAAGACAAGAGAAGACGCCCAAGTGGTTAGTGATCATATGCCATTATTTCCCAAATCATGGTTGATAAGCAAGATTCTATTGAAAGCCTTAAACAAAGAGAGGGAGAAAGCACAAAGTAGGATACTCAAGTCTAGAATAGCTCCCAGATTGTCGGAGTTGGCAACAAAGACATACTCCTTGCCCTGTAATTTTTGAAGGAGGAATACAGATAATTGGTGTTAGCTTGTCTTTTTACTATTCCTCCATTGAAGTAAAAAGGTATACAGTGACATAATGAAATTCAGAAACAGCAGAATTACCTGTGACAAAAACAGGTCAAGTTTTCCACTGTTCTTCAAAGATGGGAACACATCACCATGGCCAGGAGGATACCTTCAAACATGTAAAATGATCATGAGTTTAGCGGGAATGACTTGGCAGCCTAGGCCACAAAAATCTTGGAAAGAAAGTACATGAAATTGCATGCACTCTCACTCACTGTCTCTCCCCCAAAATTTTCCACAATTCCCTGGAAAGAAGCAGATCTAATGTATCTCTAAGAAAAAATTAAGCTGCATCAGAAGGATCAGAAGAAAATGGTTGAATCATACCACCCATCCTTGCCAGTTTCACCTTTGCAGGGTAGCGGTACAAAATCTTCAACCACAAGACGGGGTACTGACTCTGTATTAATATCCAAAAGAAGATTAATGCACAGAAAATAACAAGTCACATCACATTTCCAGTACAGAGAGTAGGGGAATGAGTTCGGCCCAAATAACAAACCTGATTGAATGTGTGAATCTCGAGATTGGACTTGGAATATTTTTCGACAATCTGCATTCATTGAGAACTTATGATACCATGTTCAACGAAGCAAAGAAAAAAAAAGTAAACAGCTAACTCAGGACTTCACCTGATGGGTGTCATCATGTGTATTGAATGAGTTCATCAATACAAGAGGCACTTTGCATCCATACTTGGAATTCAGATTCTGCGATATCCAGAAACATAAGTGCCAAGTAAACGGACTTGAGAGAACTCTAGAGCTAAAAGAAAAGAAAATGAATTACCTCAATTTGCTGGACTATCAAGTCCAGAAAGGTCTGGCCATTGCGAACTTCAATGACAGACCTGTACAGAAGGTAGAAGATAAGGGGTCAGAATGCCAGATATTTAGGATTTAAGAACAAATCCCAAAACTAAAGTAGCTTTCTGCGAGTGACGACATTGATAATGATATTATAATTTCTCTTCTTTCTCAAAGCCAACTCAAAAACTTCACCAAGTGTTTATCATGATTCATTACACCAGAAAGTGCTAACGATCAAAAGAAGTGCATATGTACTCTTAAGGACTGAAGAGACACTGGTCGGGTTAGTTATGCAGGTTCTGACAGGTTTCCAAGTAAAAAGATAAGCTTAAGTAAGATGGACTGAACAACATGACTTATGGAAAAATCAATCATACATCTTTCAAATTCCAGCAAAGTTAGATGGACAGTGCAACTGTACAATTCACTTCCATTCGACACACTATAGAATTGGTTACTGGGTGAAAAAAACTCCCTCTGGTAATCATCTATTGAATGCCACTCGTCGAGGGGTTAACATAGCAAAAACAACTCTTGCCTTTGTTCTTATCACTTACGAACCAGCACTCACTCATAGCTTACTGGACTATTAAATAATGCAGATGTGTGTGTGATCTGTCACAAGCTGATGCTCCAAGAAACACTAGCCGCCAGTTCTGATGGTTAATATTCAAATTAAGATTTGCCTTCAGATCTATGATTTAAGTCGTTCTACAATCTTCTGCAGGATTCGACTGTTTGGTTAATCAATGAATATGATCATGATTACAGTATACATCTTTTTAATTTATCCAAAGTGTAAACAGCAAAATACGTATTGCTATCTACAAGAAAAGAAGGATCATATCATTATATGTCTAAGCTTCACAGGTATATCTGATCTGAATGTGCAAGTCTTCGTCACTCATAAAAACATTTTAGAAAAATATAATCAAGTCTAATCTAACGACTAAAATCAGGATGATCTGATGATAATTTCTGTGTAATCAACAAATTCATGTCGCAATAAACAAAATCAATGCAACAAAAAAAAAAAACAATTAATCATCAAATCAAGCATTATGAAAATGGAATTCGTGATTTATGATATGTTTTAGAACATACTTGGGACCAGTACAACCCATGGTGGTTCCCAACCCTCCATTAAGCTTGAGCACAACAATTTTGTCCAAGAGCTCCCTGGTTTTTGCAGCATCTGAAATTTATTCGACAAACGCAAAAGAAATCACTCAACAAATTCGATCCTCATTTCTTCGGCACATTACACTGTCGCGAAAAAGACAGCATTGATCGGATGGGTGATTACCTTCAGGTGGTGATGCTAACTTATCGTATGGAACGACGACATCATCGGTTGGAGTCTGGATTTTGCTCCATTCAACATGCTGTGCTTCTCCACTGCGATTTTGAGATCCGCACATCAAATTAGTCATTACGATAACGAAATTAATCAATTAATGCAACAAATGCGAATCAAAGGAGAGAAGAACGATCATCGCAGTTACCTGAGGTAGCGAGAAACAAGGTTGATGAATCCAGATTTCTCGTTCTCGCTGCAATTCAGATCAGAAGAGACACAAAAACAATGAAACAACAGATCTCAGATCCAATCAACAATGAAGCGAAATTCTACGAAAAAACAATCAATAGAAGACCTGATTTGGCTGAGGCCAGCTACGGATGATTTGAGATTCTCAAGCTTCTCAGCCATTGTCGGTGGGGATGAAGCTTCGATTCAGAGAGAAAGAAAAAGAGGGATGGATAGACAGGAAGGGAGAGATGGAGAGTGTAGAGTGATGAACAATGGGGGTGATAGGAGGGAGACGGGGGATTTAAAAAGAGTGAGGGAGTTTCTCAGATTTGTTAAATCAATTTGAACGATAGAAAATTTCGCTGGAACGTCGAGGCTCTGCTTCTTGTTTACCGGATTTAGATTTAGCTATGTTTAATCAAATTAAAGGGAAAGAATAATAAATTTAGACTTAATAGTAGATTAAAACTGAAATTATGAGGATATTAGATTTTAAAATTATTTTTTCGTCCATGTATATGTATTGTGCTGTCCTAATTAAAAAAGATTTACTTAATTTCTAAAAGCTACATAATTTTTTATTAGCTAAAGTCAATGTGGATCTTAATTATAGTGACATATTAAAATTCACATTTTTTACTTATAAAAAATATGCACTTAAGTCCATATTATTTTCTTTTAGATCTTATTATAATAAAATAAGTCATTTAGGTTCTAATCACAGGATTAAGATTAAAATTCCGAGTATGGTTAGTATTAAAATTATATATTTTTTCTAATTGTATTGTACTATTTTTTTTGTGTTATTCTAACTACATTAAAAAATAAAATAAAAACTTAAATACAGATTAACTTTCTTGATTGAAAATTAAATGAAAATGATGGACCACTATGTGATGTAAAATTATCTACCATAAAAAGCAAGGCACAATATGATTCTACAAACTACCCGTAGGATTTATTAAAGTCAAATTCGACGGTTCAAGTGTCTTATTCGGTGGTGGCGAGAGGTTTCGTGATCAAAAGTTGGGATGATAGGTTTGTGCAAATTAGAACAACAAATTTGGGGCCGACCTCGGTTCCCTTAGCAGAGGTGATCGCCACGAGAAATGGCGTTAAAATAACGAGTTTAAGCGGGGTTTCGTTCTATCATTTTAGAGGAGATAACCAAATGGTCACTAAAGCAATTAAAAGAGAAATTCGATTTCTTGCGAAATTCATACACTTATTCAAGACACTCGTTGTTTTCTTCGTAGGTATAATAAGATATTTATTCGTCACACATATAGAGAAGTGAATCGGGCAACGAACTGTGTGGCTAAGTTTGGTCTTTGTATTTCTTGTACTTGAGCTTTGTTTTCTATCCCCTTTTATTCCTTTCTCTCCATTTTAATGGAAAACAACTTAGTTATAACTCTTGCGAGAATAGTTACCTATTAATTGTACATATGTTTTTAAAAAAATTAAATATAATTATGCAAAATTCCTTTAAAAATGTGCAACACCTCCAAGTTAGTTCCACCTACCTCCAAACAAGAGGAGGTTGATCACAAAATTTATGTCTAAATTTTCAATTTAGTTAATCGGTCACATCCGAATTGAAATTTGAGTCGGTTTTCATCTAACAATTCAAATCCGTGCGTAAGAATTTGGGTTTATGCATAATTTTAAATTGAAATCAACAAAATTTTAAATTAAATATTCGGGGTCTAGATTTAGCCATATGCGTAGTGTTAAAGTTTAAATTCTTAATCACGAGAATCGGACAATTGACAATCGGATAAGGTTCTAATTATGTTTAGGATGCACGAATCTACAATCCAAATAGGAGCAAAGCATATGATTTTTTTCTTCTGAATGTTCGAATTGTCCAAACCTATAGTAACTTGGATTTGATTTTTGTGAGCACTAATTCTAACTAACTAACTAACTAATAGTCTTTCACTTTTTCATTCCATTAGAAAAATGATTATTGATATTTAAGCTCCTAACATATCCTTTATGACACATGCCTTCCACCGACAAACCAATAAGGTTGATTTAAAAAAAGAAAAAACCAACACCGTCATAGATATGCATCTTTTAAACTCCTAATCATGTTTTAAACTCTTTCCATCCCCCCTTTTTTGCTCAAAAAAAAAAAAAACTTTTTCCATTTGAATCATGCTCATATTTTAATTCATATTTCAATACCCAATAACTAATACGGAGTAATTGATGTTTCAACCGTTTATCTCTATCTAGTGCTATAATAATGGTAGTGATTTAATTTAGGCTTATAACTAAATAAATGACATTTCATAATTTATTTATTTATGTTAAGGCTACCAAAAAATAAAAAAATAAAACAGATATCAATTTTCACTTTTTTTTATTTTTATAATTTAACTTATAATCAATGCCTGCGTATATATTAAATTTTATATTTACCAAATAAACTATTTGACACTTTTTTTTCCGTCCTTGGTGCTTAGACACATGCATGCGGCTTATCTTAGCACACAATATCGAATGCAAAATCAATGATTATATGTTTAAAAAAGTAATGAAAAAATCTTGTGCATAAAACATTTTGATATGTCGAAATAATTTTATTCCCCTTATGAGTATACATAAATATAAATATAAATATAAGTGAGTGCTTGGCTTAGATTTTAAAACTGTTTTTAAATTTTAAAAACTAAAATTAGGCCAAACATTAATTTTAAAAAAATTATAACTATTTTTCAAAAGTTATTTTTAATAAAAAAACTACTCAAAAATAGAAATAGCAAATAGTTATTTCTATTTTTAATTTTTATAAAAACTCCCTAACAACCACTAAGAACCCCATTCTCTCTCTCCTTTTCGCTCTCCTCTCTTTTTGTACTTGTTTTATCTATTCTTCCTCCTTTATCTTTATCTTTCTCCTATCTCTCTCTTATTTTGTTTTATCTTTATCTCCTTTGTCTCCCTTTTTAAAATTTTATCCAAACAAATTAATTATTTAAAAAATACTTATATAAAACTTAGGCCAAGCATTTCAATTTTTCTTCAAAAATAATTTTAAAAAATAAAAACAATTTATTTAAAATGAGGGCAAATATGCTCAAAATAAGAGTGAAAAATATAAAAATTCTTCTTCTCCAAAGGGAGGAGAATATACAAGCGAATATTATTGCGGTCCTAGTTTTTGAAAAAGGTAACCAGTGCCGCTTTAACATTACACTGACCCTACTAGGATTACCGCAGGAAGTCTCGGTTAGGTTTTAACATATTTGCCAGTTAAGTATTGTCATAAGTCAATCTTAATGAAGCCAAGCAAGACCATAAATGATAATAAAACAATTTCACTAATAGTACATTTCAATTACACAGATTGTGCACACATTGAGCTAAAAATGGTGGAAGTCACTTGGTTCCCCACCACATCATCATATGTGTAAATATTAAGGGAAAAAAAAAAGAGGCAATTTGATCCTACAGAGTAAAATGGTTCGCCCATAGTGTGAAGAGAGCCAAAAGAATGGTTAGTGAAGGCCAAACCCTATTCACTAACCAATTAGCCATGACACCATCTACTTTAACCTCGCTCTTGTTACTCCTCAACCATCCAAGTATTTTATCGTCTTCATACACCGTGAGACAGTCGATTTTTTGTCCATCTAGACTGTTCCTAGTGAGTCCGAAAAATTTGCAAAGCATTGAAGATCTTGTTCTCTTGTTGTTCACTTCTAGGGACGCGATGTATGTACTTTGTAGTCCTGCATAGACTTGAACAGTCTTTGTGGGCTGTACTTGGTGAAATCGCGTCTCAACTAGCCATTGGGACGAAACAAAGAGGTTGTGGTTAATCTCTACTCGTTCGAACACTTCGAAACTCGGAGTGTTTGAAAAGTTGTCATCGTTGATGAAGCTGTTGTCGGGATCGTCATTCATGAATCCGTTATGAAAACTATCCATCTTGTAGTCATCTACACATGTGATTTACGAAACGATAGGATTTAGTTTGCAACATTTGTCAAAATATTTGAGGGAGAAGGTTTATTGTCAAGGGCAATCGTGATCTATACCTTGAATTCCATGCTCCCCTTCAAATGTTGAAGTGTTTTCTATATGGACTGCACTATATTCTCCACCGGGACTCTGTTTTTATATCAAATAACAAGAACGAACAACATCATACATTAGAGTAATTTAACTTTGATACGAAATTTGGATCGATAATATTCTTGCATTTTTAATACCTTTTATTTTAGAGAAATTGATGGGACTTATAAAACCAAAACTCAATTCAATAAAAATATAAAATATATTATATATCAACCAGTTTTTAAAAAATTCAAGTTAAATTCTACACATATAGTTGACTAAAAAATAACTCAACCAAACTAGCCTACCGATCATTTCCATATTCAAGTAACGAATGTTTGACACAAATGTCGTGTCGAACTTGATAGTTTGTTGAAAACTTTTATCCTATTTTTCTTGTTTAAAATGAAATGTTGAGTGTCAATAACCATGCCTCATGTTTAAAATGAAATGTTGAGTGTCCATAACCATGTTTCGTGTTGAGTGCTCGGTATGGTTACTTGAGCGAAATAAAGAGTTAGAGATGATACTCTTTTGAGACTTCACAAGCATACAGGAATCCAGAAATAGGGCATATACATAATCTATTCACAAGAAATTAAGGGTTTGGTACGGGTTTCAGTGTTTTACCTTATTGTCTGCAGTACTTGTTCCTGACATTACAACCAAGTCTGAGTACTCAACCATCTTGGATTCATCCATGTCTCGTATCTTCAAGTCCTCCCAAGAGTCCTCGTCATTACGATTCGAGTGATCGAAAAGATGGTGTTGAGCTTGAGCCACGGAGAGGATTTCATCCAGAATATCACCAGACTTGGTATATTTGTGGGCGTTTTGGTTCAAACATGGCTGAGGCATTCCCATTCCGATATACCCAGATTGACTGTGATTTGTTCCAAATTGAGGAGAGCCCTCTGCTTCAAGTGGTGGCAATGTGAAACGGTGTTGCAGTCTTGCACACTCTATGGCTATGTCTACCTTCATTTTATAGCAATATTAGTGACATATTATAGAGAAATCTACATCTACATGTATGCTTTCAAAGGATTACCCAAAAAAATCCATTATTCATTTTTTTAAAATAATTGAGCTTAAATTTCACATAATTAACAAACTGAATTTCATCAAAAAAAAAATCTCTGACCTTGTAGTTTTTTGTTTTAATTTTTTTAACTTTAAATTTTTCATATCATTTTAACCCCTCATGTACACCTTTGTATAAATGATCTTTAAATTTTAAAATTTATTATCGGACATTTATTTTATTTTTGATTCAATAATTTTCATTTTTTAAAAAAATGTCGACATATTTGAATTTACTATTATTATAAGAACCAATCCTACTATAAATTGACATATTTTAAATTTTAAATATTTTTCTTATCGCTCAAATTATTGGTCCGGTTCTGGACGTATCTTTTCCACCTGGTTCTAATTATCTCGTGTTTCTCGTTATCCCAATAAAAATAATAAGAACAATTTAAGATTATAATCAAAGTAAAATTTTGCAATTGGGGGCATATGATCGACAATATCACTTTCGAATTGCAATAAGAGAAATGCAAGGGAGGAAGAATTATTAATTACCTTAGAAGGAGGATACGAGTAATTGTGCAAATTAGAAGGGGTAGGGAAGCTGAAATCTTGCACTGGATCATTCAAATACTGCATCCATTCCCCTTTTCCCAACCTCATATTCTGCACTGACGAAGAAGGCGACGCATGAGCATGATGAGCGTGGGAGTTTGAGAACTCGAAGTTGTTGGTTGAACCCGATCTCTCGATAGGGACTGAGTTCATGTTGTTATTGTATTCAGAGATGTCGAAATCAGATCTTCCGGCTCCTTGATCGGAGTATATGTCGATGCTCGATGACTGCTCGCTTGACATCTGAGCCATGCTTCCATATGCGTACTGTGGTGGGAACTTGGGCGCCGGAGGAGTGGGTGGCGCTGTTTTCTTGAATATCCGGCACAGTGCATATGCATCCTGTTAGGGTTCATTTTCACAACAAGATAAGGGAAAGAGAGAGAGGGTAGTGAGAAATATGTACAAAAAAACAAAGTATGGGATACATTGAGAGAGAGAGAGAGAGAGAGAGAGAGAGAGAGAGTACCTGTAAACCAGAAGGAACTTCACATTCTCTTTCATCAAGACGATACTCATGCATAACCCAGTCAGTTCGACGACCATGGGGTGCTCTTCCTCGATAGTAAACCAAGGTTTTCTTGGTCCCCACTGCTCGCATTTGGGAGTTAACCTTCCGATCCTTGCCCGTTGCCTTCCAATAGCCTGCTTTTGTGGCTCGGTTAGTCCTCGAGCCATTCGGGTACTTACGATCTCTTGGGCTGAAGAAATACCACTCCAAGTCCTTGCTTGGCAACAGTGATTTACCTATATTAGAAAAAAATGAGTTCTTTTTGTTTTATTATATGATCAAAGGTTAAATCAAATAAAATCGATACATCCAACAGATTAAAATGACACTAAAAATGGAGAAAAATATGTGAATAAAAAGACGGTTTTATAACCTAATTGGGGAAAAAACACAAGCTAAGTGAAGTTTTTTTTTTTTTTTTTTGTATAAATTTGAATATTTTTCAAATTCAAGATTGAGTGTCCTTCCTTTGTTATATTATGAAACTATCTTTGATAATGTGAATGGAAGGGGATTTGAGAAACATATGAAGGGAAGTGCCTCAAAAGAAAAGCATATATTATTGTAGAAACGAGAAAGGGATCGGAGCACCAAGAAGCCCTAGAAAGGAAGAAAACCATGCAAAAGAAAAGCATTTCCTTTGACTCAGTCAATTCCCTTAACATTTTTTAAATATTTTTTTCACATTATATATTAATTAATTACTAATAAAATACTAATTTATTCTGCTTTAATTTATCTACGGCTACAATAATTCATGAAAATAAAGTGGGAGAAATTCAAGTTTTTTTCTTTTGTTGGTCTTTTTGTTTCATTCTAAAAAGTACGTACTGGTTACTATAAAGCCCTATATTCTGCATGAAGCCATGACTCAACTACTCCCTCTTTCCAAAAAAAAAAAAAAAAAAGATTTTGGTTCTTTTTTTTAATTTTTTTGGCTTAAACCCTAAATTTAGAGTTTTAGGATTGAACAGATACATACTTGGGAGCTCCCATGGCTCACACTTGTAGAGGTCAACTTCAGGGATGATCTCCAAATCGATCTTACGGCCGTTGATCTTCCTATTGAGGTAGTAAGCCACCAGCTCCTCGTCCGTTGGATGGAACCGGAAGCCGGGTGGCAATGAAACAGGAGCCATTGATCAACTTAACTTAGTTTGTTCTCTCTCTCTCAACTCTTTTCCTCTTGAGGGTTTTCTCCTGAGGAAGAGAGAGAAAGAGAGAGAATCGAGTGGGAGAGGGAAAACCTACGGAGGGGTTACGGGTTTATATATAGAATTAAGGGACCAGCGAGAGGATCTCACAAAGAGAAACAAAAAGTTAAAGGGCCCCTAACTATGTGTAGCGAGGAAAGAGAGAGTTTCTGTGTCTTTTCCTTTTCTTCTTTTCTCTTCCTAATTATGATTCCTGTTACCTTCCAGCTCAAGCTCTATCTATATCTGTTTATTTATTTATTGATCATAGATTAGAATCAAACCACGGGGCTTGTTTGAAGTAACATAAAAACAAATAGAAACAAAAACGAATAAATGAACAAAATCAAATAGAAACGAGTAATAGAAAAGAGAATAAATAAACAAAAACAAACGAAATAAATAAAAACGAACGAAAACGAAATGGATGATGATTTTTGTGTAACTTCAACGAGCCTTATATACGGCCAGTTCATTATATAAAAGATGGATCATGTTCTTCCATTTTTTTCTTCATTAATAATAAACCGAAATTACTCAAAGCTTAAAGTACAATAAGTGTCAAATCATTTGAAAAGGCCGGTATTGATATAGATGGTTGGATCTCTATTAGGGCATGAGTAATAGTGTATTGATTGAAAGAACGTGATGAAAGTAGGTATAAATGCAGTTTGATTAAGGGGTAATGAAGAAATAATAGTATATTGATTAAGAAAATAAGATGCCATACTTGCAAATTTGTCCTATGTAAGGGAATATGACAAATGATAGGGGGAGGGAAATCCACGTGGTTAGGGTTGGATTCGATGCATTGCCTGCCCCAAATAGCCAATCAGAAAATTAGAAAATGAAGAGGAGTAGCCCCACTTTGGTGGTTAACGAATTTCTCCCTCTCAAACCCTAAACTGTCTCTCCTAGCATTCACATGATCATGATACCACCTTTTTTTAGGGTAATTTTTTTTGGGGGGAGTTGAGTGATGCAAAATAAAGATTACAAGCATGGATTATAGGCTAATAGCTCCATTATTGGCACTTAATCCTCTATTTTGCCAGCTAAAAGCCCATCAGAAAAACTAATCAAGATCTTTGTGTCAGACTTTAGTCTTCTACTTGCCTAGATCTAGCTACCTAGCTGACAATAACAGCTAATTGCAAGCTCCTTGGGTGGGAAATCCATTGCACATCCATAAAATTTTCCTCTAATTAATGCGAGGTTAATTAGTTTGAATCCGAGTGTGTTATGTGAAAGTTTTAGATATATCGACTTTCGATCCGAGTGGTGTGTTTGGTTAATTGTTATGTTGCTTGAAATCAGGCGTACATATATCCAAGTTCAAGGTGTCGAGTCTTTATATGTGTGTCATACTAAATTTAAAAATTTTGTTTTAAAAAATTAATCTACTATACTATTTGGTTCAAAAATAAGCCTTAAGATTCAGTGTTCATACTCATGAACAGTCTTAAATGTCCAACATGGATATACACTTGGGCTTGTAATAACATGATAGTAGTACATTCGAAATAACTAAGTCGTGATGTAATTATTTACAAAAATGCGACAGAATGGACTTGTGGACACATATCTCATATGCTTTTTTAATAGGCAGATAAGCTGAAAAAATTATGAGTGCTTGGTTTCTAAGCTCAGGGCTATATATGATAATGCATGTGTCAATATACATGCAACGAGGTCGTAATATTGGGGAGTGAGAGAGAGGGAGAAGACGTGGTGTAGTGGGCTGGAGGCCACGGGTGCATACTGCACTGCCGACCGTGGCCTATCAAGCATGCTGAGCGATTTGGCCGGAGAATGTGTCAGAACGCGGGGGTGGCGGGAATAGGAGGCTGTCAATGAGATGGCTGACGGGGTAATCTGCGCCTGGTATGGGAAAGTAATCTGGTTGAGACGTAAAATTAGACCGTAGTCTATGGCCTACCTAGCAACTTAGGCCAGGAGACATAAGAGTTGGAGAATGCAGCAGCAGGTGCAAATCGCAACATTTTTTTTTTTTTTTTTGGTTATGGGTTGGTTGTTGGTTCCCTAGCCACATAGACATAGGTCATGAGGTTCTATTGTTTTTGGAGTATATTTTTATATGCCAAAGTAAAGAGAGAAAATTGACCCCTCTCGTTTAGGGCTTTAGGCACTTCCAAAATTGTATAGTTAAATTTATAATTTTAAGAAAAATGAGAGAATCAGAATGACACTTGCATTCATTGGAAACAAAAAGGAAGCCACAAAAGTAAATACTATTCAACATTTACCTCCTCATTCTTTCAACACAAAGAATATGAATATGTATAAATAAACGAATAAGAAAGAGAAACATGCACGACTTTGAATATGAATGTCGGTGTGGATACAAATGACTCAAATACATACTTGACGTGTTGAAATCCTAAGTGCCAAAAGTCTAAAAGTTACAAGTTAGTTTCTTCCTGCACTAATCCAATACCTGCCCATAATATAACAAACAAGGATGAACAGGCCAGGAAGCATTAGCTATCTTAAAAATTCAGATATCCTAACATGAAATACAACAAATCAGAAGCCAGCCCTAGACATATTTCCCCCTGTATTTGGGCTTGGAGTCTTTGCAGAATCTGGAATCACCACCTTCCTGTTGGTGATTTGCAGGAGCAAACACAGCAGAATGAAGGTTGCCCTCCTCGAGCCATTTCAGATGATTGGCCTTGAACTCTAAATGCATAATTCTGGCTGCCTCTGCGATTTCTTCGGTATATGGAGCTACCTTGACCATTGTCAGTAGCACCCGGCTGTACCGATAGCTAAGTATCTGCTCGGAAACAGCAATTAGTTCGAAACATGGGTGCTCTGGGAAAGTGGGGTCCGGTGAATCCTCCTCTCTTAGCACTGGGTAGAAGTAAACGAGCTTTCCGCCTATAACAAGCATTCTGGCAGCCAGATCAAGAAGATCATGAACACACTCAACCAAACTATAGGAAGCAGTTGAGGGTATATGGCCTGCTCTCTTGTCATCAGGGACCGTGTAGGGCCCCACAACGCCCTTAAGCAATTTGCGACCTCCGGATTTACGCCCCCAGCACGAACACCATATGGTGGATCACAAATTATCGCGTCATAAATCTTGCAAAAATAACCAAAACATAAATAAAAACATCATGAAATTGTATCCGATGAGGGAGTGAGAACAAACATTTAAGTAAAGAGAAATCCATTAAGGGAATGTCAATGCCAAAAGTGAGGAAGTAAGATATATCGGAAGAAAATTGACGATAGTGAGGAAGTAAGATATATAGGAAGCAAAGTGTGTGATGTTTGCTTAGAGAGTATATGTAGGCAGGAAAAGTGTTCCTTTTCTACTAGAAGTACAACTGCTTAGACCTGACTCACCTGAGGGATGAAATACATATACATGAGATGCTCATAGCTGCAAGATGCTATTTTAATGTAATGTTTGTAACCCACTAAAGTTTAACTCACTTTTATGTCTAGGGTAATCCCCAACAACTTCCATCAGTTTAAAGGAACAGACAGCCATCTCGATCGGCAGAACTTACCCCAACCTCTATTCCTCTATGTACACAGACATACACTCTTTCCCCACCCCCTCCTCCATATCTCTATCTTTGTCTCTCTGTAGGAAGCTACAAAGAGTAGCGTAACACTGAAAGAGAAATCTAATCCTACAATTGTGAACATAACAAATCACAGACTGGCCAGACTCTGTTTCGTAAGCCCAATTGACACTGACTGGACCATACCAACAGTTTAAGATCATACAGGTTGGGATTTAACTGTAATGCAGAGAACAATTACAATATCCATTATTGCAGCAAGATGTGAGATATAAGCACCTTTGTGGAGGTTATTTCTAAGAAAGAGTGACATTATCAACTGTATAAAATTTCAAGTAAAATTTGACCAAGGAGAGTGAGCAACAATATTGACCAAAAAATACTATGAGCAGCATACTTGATAATGCTAGCATGCTCAACAATGATGACCAACGTACTTAAATAACGCCAATTCATAAACAATAACAACAAGAAGATATTAGCACAAGGCAGAGCCATAAGATTTCAACCTGACATCTGGTATTTTTCCAGTACATGATAGCCATGCAGGCTATGACAAGTATATAAATTGACTTCTCTTGACAATTATGCACAACATCGAAGAGTTAGTACCTCTTTTAAACCATGACGCCAAGGAGGAAGGTTATTATCTGCCCTCAGTAGTGATATTGGTTCTGGCAATCCATACTGTAGAAATAGTAAGTATAATATACAAAAGTCCGAATAATAAACTTTAAAGGCATAAGAAACCAGGATACAAGATATCTGAAGAAAAGCATATTGATACAAGAAGCTAGTTAGACGACCAGGGATTATTCGGCGAGAATGCGAGGTAGGATAGCAGCAAATGAGGCAAATGCAGACTTTTGACAATTTAGAAATGATCTAATATTTAGGAGCTCTCATATTTATGATGATTATTAGTATTTTTCTATTAATTTTTATGCATATCTAATAGTAGCCAGGAATAAGGATATTCATTAGTAGTTAGTCTAATCCACATACATTATGTGGTTAATAATCAGACTATGAATCATTGAAATTAAATTGAATTGAATTATAATTCATCAGAGCGAGATTTCTTTGGTTCTGTCCGAGCTTTAGGATGACTGCATAAGCATCCCAAACGTGATGCCAAGTAGGAATTTTTAGAGCATCCTACATAAAATTCACTGCGTTTTTTCCCTTCATCAGAAAAAAGAATAGTAATTATTTTTCTTTGTGCTACATAAAGCCTTTATTGTCCTGTGCATGAAATCCTGTTAATACATGTGCAAACAAATGTAAAGTTGAGATCAAGAATACTTATGGGTTACCTGCTTGAAATTACTCCAAACATTACGGTCAGGTCCTCGTCCATCCCGAACCACCCTTATGTCTATATCTGCACCCTGAAAAATATATATTAGTCTACTAGCTGGGAAATGCTACTTCACAGTTTGTGAATAATTTTCTGCCAAATGCTACTAAAAGCACTATTTTGTAAACACAGAAAGAATTAAAAAGAACTAACCATTGTCATGGCTCCAAAATGTGCTGCAGCTACTAGAATGCTCCCAGTGCCAACAAAAGGATCATAGACAAGCTTTCCAGGGGCAGCATTTCCTTGATTAGCCATTAGGAATGCCATTTCAGCATCCATGGCTGTTGGTCCTATGTAATTACGGCTTTTCAATTGATATGTGGGCAACAACTTTCTATCAGCCGCACCAATCTCTCGTCCAAAAAGATTCTCTTTTCAACAATGGGTGGAAGACCATTGTTTGACCCATAATCATCAATTTCTATGAGCCAAAACTTATGGTCTGGATTCTTTAGATTTACTCTGCCCTAAAACAGAACATCAACAAACACACCAAATGAAGAATCACTTACCAGCACGAGAGGGGCGGGGGATTCAAAGCTTAAGAGAAAACAGATATCAAGTACACAAGAGAAAATGGTCACCCTTCATGCTCAAAGAAAATTTATGTATGCTTGAGTAAGTAGTTAAAAAGTAACAACAATAGTAAGATGGTTCCTTTTGATTGAGATAAACAACAAAATAGCATAGCTGCCAAGTCACTGTTGCACAGAATGAGGTTCACTGAATTACTCAGTATGAGACATGAGAAACTGCCAGCTAGAAAAAAGGCTCAACAAAGTTCACACTTCTATATATATTTTGTGTTCTTTTATTTCACTTTTCCTTACCTTTTATGCAAACTAGGCCCTGTTCTATTTAGCTTTAGCTTATAGCCTTATAGTTTCTTACAACTTTTTATAACTAACTTTACTAACTATCTTACAGGTCCTTACAGCTAAATGTTACAACGAAATAGAACAGGGCCTTAGATAGATTCTTATTATTTCATGTATTCTCTTTGTTTTACATCACAACTAATCGAACTAATTATTAAAAAAAAAAAAAAATCATCCCCAGCCAATGCTAGCTGGTACGTTTTAATGGGCTTTACCACCCTTATAAAGAAACAAAGAAGGGTAGAAATGGTGAAAAAACCATCAGTAAAGAACTCCCACCTCCCCACAACATCAGCTCTCCTACTCTATCTTGAACAGCGACAGGGCTGTAGACACCAGCAAAACCCGCTTCAATCCAACAACCGAAATGCCTTACTTTTAACCTATCCAATTCATGCATTCACTCTTGGACTTGCAAATCTATGTCTATTTCTTTTATCTAACATAGAACCCAAAACTACAGCTGATTTCTACAAGCAAATGTTAAAAGTCATAGACCGCCAAGTTGGAAAAGAATTGTCAAAAACCCCTTCCTCATAAAACCTTTACTCTTCCAGTTCCTAATTGGAACGCTGTCAAGAAAAACACCCACACAAACAATAACTTCCAATAACACCGGAAATGCTGAGTTAATGGAATAAACAGAAGGTTCAGATCACACATTATTGAGCTAACATGTCCAGTCAATACAAATCATATCAAGAAAAGCAATAATGATACCTTGAAAGGAATGAATGAGAGCTTATTCAATAAACCCTTTTGCTCGTCAGTGCTGAAAGTCTTGCCAAAGCTGTCAATATTTATCCTGAAGCTGCTTTCAGATGTCAAGTAAGACAACTTATTCTCATCAGGATAAGCTCTTACAGCCTGCTCTAGTTGCTCATATGTACTTCCTTCTCCCCAAAGCTCATACATTCCCTTCACAAGTATACCTACCAAACTCAATTTTGGTCAATAGACATGATACTCTTACATATTCTGCCCTGCCATAGGTCAATTAGTCTCACTTTCTAGCTTGAAGATAAGCTTATCATACAGCAACCCTCATATCACGCAAATGTGCCAAGTTAAAAATGCTTTCACCTAAACATCTTCAATCAATTCAAAGCCCATAACTTTCACCTAAAGATATTCAATCACTCCAATGCAGCTTAAATTCTAAAAAAGAAAAAAAGCAACCAAAATTCACAAAAGCTTTCAAGCTTGAATCAAACCCCCCAACCAAACAAATTGAAATGCGTAGTAAATGAATACGTCGAATACACATTAGGACAGGAGGATAAAGGAGAGTGAGCCCAAAATAACGAAGACAGAAGAGCAGAAAATAACGAGAAATTTAGCAATTGGAAAGAAATGAAGAAAGAGAAGTGAGAACTGACTTCGACTAGCTATATTACGAGCGATGTCCTCAGAAGGGAGATTGACGAAATGGAAAGGGCAATCAGGGTGGAAATTCTCGGGTAATCTCCATTGAAGGGAGCGAGTGGGGTTGTGGTTTTCGCCATTGGTGGCATCTTCTTGAAAGGCGCCAAAGAGCTCAGCCAGAGCTTCGACTTCCGGCTTCCGGAAGTCTAACAACCGGTGGAAGAATACACACAGATACCACATCTCTCTCTCTCTCTCGTGCCGATTCAGGTGGTGGAGGCGCAGAGGGTTTTGGAGCGCGCTCAGCTGCTGCCCGTTTTTCTAAAACCCAAAACCCCAGTTTTCCCCTTTTTTTTTAAAACTCTTTTTGATGATTCCCCTTTGATTTTTCTAATTTCTAGTCTATCAAAAAAAAGGAGAAGTCCATAACTCTAAAAATAGTCTAATTATTATACCTGACAAAATTTCATCTGATTCAATTACCTAAATTTATTAAGCCAATTGAAAAATGACACAATATACATTTTTTGTCCAAATTCTAAATTTGTACTAAGGAGTTTCCTATTTCTATTGTCAGAATTCAATTTTAAGCTCAATCAAAGTTTATTTAATTTATCCCAATTTGAAAAATAGTTAAAAGGTTTAGAAAAACAATCAAAATATGTGAAGAGTTTCTATTTTTTTTTAGTGTAAATATTTTCTCCTTAGCAAGATAACACAATAGCACAATTTTGTATTTCCACAATCTTCATCACCCCAATTGTAATTTCATGTAAATTCATCGGACTTATGGCTCAAAAAGTTTCTTATATTTCATTTTAATTTTTTTAAATAATGAAAGAAATGAAGATTAATTGGCATGGATAGATGATAGTCAGATCATGGGCCCAAATCGAGTCACTGATTCTAGACTTCTAGGTTATATAAATCAAGCCTAGAACATCCTCAATTGATTAATGGGGTTTTGGTGGAATCAGTTTGAGTTTGCCCACAGGAGGCATGATACCGTTGAAATAGGCTGACATATCTAAGAAGATTATATTCAAAATGGACTCAATGACTGATGTGATGATGCACCAACAATTCAGTTTGAGAATGTCATAATTAACATGAGAACAAACCACAAATCAACCCAAGAAAAACAAACACCAACTCTAATAAGGAAGGACGGAGAACAAATCCATCAAAAGGAGGGGGAAAAGAGAAGCACGTCCAAATTTATTCCACAGTCAATATGGCAACTCTCAGCAAGCCATAAAATGTACTAAAACTCTACAAGTCTCTGAAAAACAGAGCACAAAGCTGTTTTAGATCAAGCACAATCCAGGAAACCTGAACCCATTTTTATTCAAAGCAAGCACTTAAAGAGAAACAACCCCTCTGATATCTTAATCGCTGACAGCAAAGGGCAGTCGAGATTTAAGCAGAGAAGTCAAAGGCAGATTTGATCACACGGACAGCACGACTCATGAAAGCATCAATAGTTGATACGACGTCCCTGCTCACATCATCAGTCGACAGCGAGCTGGAGGCCAGTATCTGGAAGGCCACAGTGAGCAAGGAGCCACATGGTCCTGCTATGCTTGTGCTAGTTGAAGCTCCGATTCTTTGATCAGGGCCATCGGTGGTGACTGCAAAACCTGATGCAAGAATTGGGATGTTGGTTGAGTCTACACCAGTTGCCACAATCCTCATGCTTGATGTATCAATTGGTGTGTAAACTATCAATGATCCTAGCTGATCCACCATGCTTTCTTGAAAGATCATAAGGTTTTCATAGGGATTCTGAGGCTGTTTCAACAGAGACAAGTACAATTTGTTGCAGTCAAATAGTTGATATTTTTAAGGAACAATGTAACTTTTGACATGGTTGATAATTTCATATACTGGGACTGGGGGTAGCAAAAACATAAAGGGTCGACCCATAGCAGACATCATTTTTAGTCGGGAGACTGCTATCACCAATCTTCTTGTTTGTTTACGAAGTATTATGCTCACAGAATTTCTTTAAAATATTTCAGTGATGCAGATATTTTAATTGACGTGAAAGTAGACATGACAAAGCTGATCTGTACATGATTACCTGACGACCTGACCCACAAACTATAGAAAGTACACAATCTGATTCTGACCTAGGCCAGATGTCAGAAACTGAAATGACTGGCAAAATATATGACCACTATTAATCACATTTTCTTGACAAGCTAATTACCGACTGACAGTAGATGCAAAATCAAAAGACTCAACTTAAGCATTTGAACAGAATTTGTGGATTGTCACTTTGTTGAGAGATCGGGGGGTATGTTTGAATCTCAGAAAGTCTCAAAAGACAGTCTCACATATTTTCTATGAGATCAATCTCTTTTTATCGGACCATGCACATGGCCTCAACTCCATCTCACAGCTATCTTAGATTAGATGTCCTCGTGCAAGAATTTTTTTTCTTTGGGGGAGAAGGGGGTTTGTAAACTGAATCTGGTTTCCGCAAAAATCATTGATATTACTGAATGATGTTCTGTCAAAGCTAGCCTCCCTCTCTTAAAAAAAGAACAAAGAAAAGGAAAAGGAAAGATGAACCTCGAATTGGATGATTACTAGCTTGTCATTAGACCCAAATCAGCAAGCACAAAAGATGAATCTTTTCAAGTTTTACCTCTCCAGGGGAAAGAGCCGCCAACCCACATGTCTCAAATCTTGAAAGTATATGAAAAAAAGCATCAAGTATGTTGCCTAATAGTGCACGGTTGAATATGAAGCCAAAAAATAATGTATGGTAAAAAATTGTCTTTTAATCAATAAAAATACTATCTGGTCCACTGGTTGTAGCCATAATGACTTAAATGTAGGGCTAGTGTAAACTAAAGTTTCTCCACTGAGGTCCCAGGTGCATACAACACTTGGATTGTCGTCTATTAACCACTTGGTAATTTGTAGGCTTCAAAGCTGCATCAATGAAATGGAAAGGGGTACAGAGTTACCTGCAGAACAGAGATACGATTTGCTGAGTGACTTCCAGTTGGTATGTGCATAATCTCATGCACTGGATTTCCAAAGCAAAGGACATCCCACTGGTAGGAATCAATGAGAAAAATAAAGCATAAGAATCTAGAGAAGTATGTGGATATAAAAAATAATGATAAAATTGCTTTAGAACAAGAATATATTTGTCCTAATGCTTGAACTTGCTGTACATTAAAGTTTGTAAACTAGCAAACGTGAGTTCTATCAAATATATCCCGTAGCCAGCTTCCAGCAGAGATTTTTCTGGTTATTTGACACGGAATCATGCCTTGTGCAAATTACGAGGTTTCTTTTCCAACAGGGAAACCAGAAACAGAACAGGGGAGGGGCAATATTTTCATTAAAAGCATCACTAAAATGTGAAGATAGAGAATTATCTGAGAAAATTGGAAGAAAATAAACATAGCATGGATTGGCCCAAAAGGCGCCATAAGGTTTAAGAGTCATTTCTCATGATTAAAACAGAAAGTCAAGCAAGGATTAGGAGAAAGCTATTTCTCATGATTAAAACAGAAAGCCAAGCAAGGATTAGGAGAAAGCTAAACATTGCACCTGAGAGCGCATTATGTGATCACTCAAGTACTTGAGGACTCTCTCATGTGGTGCAGGAACCCAAAAAGAGGTAGCAGCTGAGATGACTATCCCCATCGGTTGACCAGGACATGTGTTTTTGCGAGCATTAATACGGACTCTGTCATTTGTCATGTCAAAAGGTTGATGCAATTCTGCAGTGCCTAAAAAACTAAACATAGAACAATAACTCTTGACCACCCTACAAGCAAGGGTTATCAAGCTTCTCCGCCCTGCAGACCATGCATTTGCTTAAAATAGAGGATCGAGGGAATAAAATTAGCAAAAGAAACAGAAAAGCAATAGTGACAATTGAAGTCAAGGGCAAAATACCTCCCCGATTTCACGGCCAGGTCTGCCAGCCTCAACCATGTAAGTGTAGCGCTCACATGCTCTCTGGAGTGTCATAACCCATCTCTTTGCACCAAATCCAAGTGCACTTTTCACTAGATCTTCATATATAGGATGAACTTGAAACTGATCATCAACTTCTACATGTTCTATGCAGGTTACCTGTCAGATTAGAATGTCTTAGTGACACATACAGAACAGTACTAAAACCTTCAGAGCTTTAAGAACAGCAAATTAATCAAGGATGTTCCAGTAACATCTGAGGGAAAGAGAGACAGAAGAACATGTTATAAATTGATCAGCTGGTCTGCTATTATGTCACAATGGCACCTCAAATATAAGTAATCAGATCCCTCCCTATGAACATTGTAAAAAAATTCATCAATTATGAATAAGGAATTGAAGTATTCAAGCTTCACTTATGGAAGACAAATCCCATTCAACAGAGAAATCTAGATTTACCAAAGACAAAAATAACTGAAAGACATCAGTTACAGTGAGCAGGTCAATAAGCAGGGAAATTTCAGTGAAAACCCATGGATTTCAACATCATCATTTCTTGATAAACATGATAAATCTTAGAAAAACTAGTCTTGAAGAAACTCAGTATGGCTAATCTGGATTAGAAATTGCATAAGAAAAGGAATTACAGAAAAATTTACCTTGGTGAGTCCATTAGACAACTTCTGGATCATAAAGCCAGAAGGATGCTTCCAACAGAAGGTGGGGGAAATATGAGAATTGCCTCTAAGATAATCACAGGAGACATCTGCTATTACCCACGTGCCTGTCTCAATCTGCTGACAATAGCGAAGCAGATAGAATTCTCGTGCTGGAACCAATGGTGAAAGAACATGCATTTGCTCATATATCTGCATTAATTCACTTGGTTCAGACAAAATTTCTCTCAAATTCATCTTTTCAAGCATCAACCATAGCACATGCATATAGCTTACCAGCTGCAAGGATCCACTTCGGTTCCCTAACAATCCGGCTTCTATGATATGAAGAGTCCTTGCTTTTGAGACAATAGTAGGAAAAAAGTCAAGCCATTTGTCCTGCAAATTAGCACCACATTGGAAACTCATACAAGACACGAATTAGATTGACTGTTGGATATATAAGAAAGGCTACAGGATGGTTTAGTGTTACCGGGTCTAGGCAGAGATCCACAAGCAATCTTGCGTTCATCACAACTACGCCAGAATCCTTTGAGGATTCCATTCTCGATTTGGGATACCTAAGTCCCGTAGAGCAAGGGATCACCTTCTCATAGCTGTCGCGGTCCAGAATGTATTGATCATCTCCTGGAGACTTGATCCAAAGAGGCTGATCCGTACTCAAAAGTTTAATCAGCTCATCCATGGCATTTGAAGCAAGCTCAGACACAAGTGATTTTTCTAATTCTGGATTTGTTTTCATCTGGTAAGTTAATTCTTGGTCACCAACGTTGATGTTTCCAATCAAGGAATCAACTTCAAAGGCAGTGGTTCCACTTTCATGACCTGCAAGACTTGCATCTGATAAGTTGAATGCATCCCCTGGTAGAGGTCGACCCATATAGTTGGCCAGAAGATTGGATATCCTTTCATACTGCAAAAGATGTTCGAATTAGAAACAAATGATAGATATACTACAACTTTCAGATGATACACAAGGGTAGGGTAATTTCAGATGTCTTTTACACGAGAATGATATGAGCTCTCAAGACAAATCAAAAATCAAACAGTAACAACATTAAGATTTAGGAGTCTCGCTAGCTGAACCGTAACAACTCATCTCCACTACATGAGTGAAATTGAAGGATTGCAACTTTATGAACTTATAAAGCCCAACGATGTGACCAAATAATTGGGAAATTTCAGATTGTAAGAAGGCTGTTTGCTATTGCTGTAAATCACGACAATAACACATGAATTGCAGTCGTTTTCAATCCTCAGCCTCTCCACCTATTTTCAGTAGGCTTTTCAAAATTGTATAACTAATATGATTTAAAATAACCCTCCTTTCCCTTCATGGACAACAGGAAGGAAGAAAATTATTGTCCCGAAAATAAACCGTCCTCAGTTATCTGGTGGTCTGCAAACCACCAAGTTCAGTGGGTCCACCAATTCTGCAAACCACCAATTTCAGTGGGTCCACCAATTCCAGCATCTCAAATAAAATGAGTCAGCAGTCATGCTGAGCTTACTTGGATTCTTTTTTAAAAATAAATTATGTGGCACTTTGGACCACTATTTTTAGTAGTCTAGGGGCCATGATATAATTTGTTTCGAACTGAGAAAACTTTTATATTAAACAACAGACAACAGACAAAGATGACTCTTCCCTAACCATTAACAGCATGTTTATTACAAGGGGAATAAGGTTATCCTCTCTTCAAATATAATTTCAGCATTTTCTCACTTGTTTGACAGCAATGAGAAAGTAATCTTTCAGCAAATGTTAGTTCTCAGTCATATACCTAACAATCAACAAAATTGGACGATTTATAGGGCACAAGAAGCAGCTCATATATCATCTGAGTAAATCTTTGTCGGAAGCATTTGGTACTTTGCTAGTGGAAACTGGTCCCTTGGGGGGGAGGGGCTGCCCAACCATACCTCTAGGCACAGATGTAACAATTTCCGCACATATAAAAACAGTGGAAACAGTGAAGGCAGCTTTATAACAAAAACCAAACTCAACCAAATAAAAGCCATTGAGTCCTATTTATGCAAGGTACTGCTGGGGGAAGAGGGTTACATGTACGCGACCTTTCCCTACTATTTGAAGAGAAATTGTTCCACTGGACCTTTGATTTGAAAAAGAAACTCAGCTACTACTTCATAGCAACAAGAAGTGAAGGATAGTTTAGAGATAAGACTGATAGTGAAACATTTTCCTCTACTGCAGTCTGCAGTATAATTAATATTGAAAGAATTGCTAAAAATGGATTATTTCAGCGGCGTGGAATGTGTATGTAATTAAAACAGTGGCCACCTGAAAAGAATCACATATCTTAATGGTAAAACAGGTAGAAATTACCTCCATTTTCAATGAGGCATTTTCCTGCTTAAGTTTCAGAAGAGATCGCTTCTTTTCCTCCTCCCCAGAGGGGGCCTCCACAAGATGGGCAGATCACACTTTTCAGTGCTTCTCGAATTGCCATATTCTCACATCGGAATTTATCATTTTCTAAGCGAAGAGAACTATTGTCTGCTCGCTCATTTTGTGCCTGAAGAAATAAATGAGGTTTTGAATGATTAGCCATCTTCAGACCAGATCTACCAGACAAACAGCAGACTTTCTTTCCAAAAACAGATCAGGGTTTCTGTGAACTAACCTTCATTTGGGTTCTCTTGTTCTGGAACCAAAATTTGATCTGTCTAGGCTCCATGCCCAGTTCCATGCCAAGTTGGCGCCGCTGGTTTTCATCTGGGTGCGGGCACTCCTTGAAGAATCTGTTGCGATTCAACAGAAAGCATTGATCAATCTTTGTGCATTCAAAAACCTACCAAAGTATTATGTCTTCTACAATGAGCAAAAATAAAGATAAATCTTATACGAACATTTGCGGACAGGTGCAACAGTCTAATGAAATAGTCAAATACCAATTCATGTAACGGTTTTCTGTAATTTGTCAGGACATCAACAGAAAAGTTCCCACAATCACAAGAGCATCATTTGAACACATTAATGACTCTTTCGTTTCAAACTAAACAGCCAAGGTCTGTAAAGGATTTGAAAAAAGCAATTTTCTTATTAAGAAGAATATTAATTACTTGGCCAAGGACAGAATATATACAAAACAAGAAACCAAAATACCCAACATGGATCCTGCAATTTGCAAGGTCTGGGAAAATATAATCTAGATACTAGCCTTGCCCAGCAAAGTTCTAAAACTAGCACAGTTATTTCCAGGAGCCCCATTGAAAGACATAATTTTTATGGAAAAGTGGTAAATAACAACTGACACAAATAGTAATCAATAAGAATCCATTGCCTATCAAATAAGATCAAAAGACTATGGTCGAGAAGAAATTAGCAGAAGCCCAATATACAGAGACATCTCCATTCATTTATGATGAGAAAGAAGTCATAGAATAATCAAATTCAGAATCACTTCTTTGAAGAACTCGAAAGGTAGATAAACAAAAGGAAAAGACTGGGAGCAAGAATCTTCACCACATAGCCACAAAGAACACCAAAGTGCTGGCATACTAGGAATCTACCTCACCAAAGGGAAACCAACAAAGTATGCTGTTCATTAGTAAGGTAGCACAAAAGATCCACACAAGAAAGATCCAATCTATAAATTGGGGCCCTAAAGCAGCCTCAGGGGATGGGATGCAAGAAGAAAATGAATTCTCTACCTCTATATAACAAATCAAAACTGCTGCCGGAAGATAACAGGGGCAAAATATTTCTTAGAGAAGAACAAACCAAATCAACCAACAGAACCTAGAGAAAAGACGAGGGTATGGAAAAGGGGGTGAGACTCATCAAACTTGTTCTCCATTTCATTGTGTTCTTCAGCATATTCTGTATGATGATGCATTGGGGTGTACCCTTGTGAGAAGGGGCGAATGTTGTCTGTGTACTATATTTTTAAAAAATGCACTGCCTACTGCTGACCCCAATGGTAGCTCATCAAGTCATTTTACATCCTGAAAAATTGAAAATGGCAAAGAAAACTGATACCTGAAGCACAAGCAATGGTACCAACAGATTCATTGGTCCAAACATAAATAAATCTCAAAACCATCAGATTCCAACAACTGAAAAACTCCAATAACATGAGCTAATTGCAGAATGTTGAAAAGATTATACAGCTAAAGTATTCACCTAAAACAAGATAATTTTAAACGAAAAGAAAAGAAATGTCATGAGAAAACAAAGGCTATGAATTGAAAGCTTGTAGAACATGAATCGGCTTACGCTTCCAGCCGCTGAGTCTGCTCAGGCGTATGCCTGTGATAGTTCTTTCTCCCAATGTAAGAGTCACCACCACCCTTCTCCTCACTGCATGCACTTCCACCATCACTCCCCATCTGAAACACCATTGGTTTTATTCACAAGCTGTCTGAATAGAAATGATTCCTGAGCCAATTACCACCTTCTCTATAACTACTTATATAGCTGCCAATGTAAAATGTAATTGGTGAATTTCCACATGAGACATGGTGACATATTATTCAATAAATGAAACATTCAACTAATCAACCAAAATCAGATACGATTGTCCTATCCAGCCCACTAGTGATTTTGCATTTGTTTAGATTTTACATCTACTAAAAACGATTCGGTCCTCTAAAAAATCAGAGAATCTGACCACATATTATTAATGTGCTGTAAAGTTTCCTTTCTACTCAATACATAGATATGGAAAGTATCAAAAGAAGAAACACTCGGGACAGTAACCGCTGGATCTCTGTACCATGTAAACAAACATAAATATCAGTGGAAAAATCTGAGATGACTTCTATTAGAATTTCATTATAATTATATGTGGGTTATTAATGTTCAACAAAACAGCCAGCACCCGAAAAGGCAATCGTTATTGGGCTTCCTAATCCATCACTACCACCACCTAGTATGACCAACTGATGAGGGCTTTTGGGGAAACCTGTGTACTGACAAAACCAAAAGGTTTTGTGTACAGGTCATAAGAAAAACCGGTAGAAAGATACCAACAACGTTCCACTTTAATGCAGAAAATATCAAGAAGCAGCAGAAAAGCTATGTTTTTTTTTTTTTGGCAGAAAAACTATGATCCTTAGTGATGTGTTAAAATTCATTGCTACTACCAAACCTAGATTAGTTGTTGCTGATTCCAAATTTGCTAGAATTTCGAACAATATTACCTACTCATAGCCATTTGGTTGACAGCCAACCAACTTCTTTGAAAGAAGAGAATAAGAACATAAGATAACCAAGGACAAATAACAGACTTAGTCATTGAAAATCCTCTGAACATGTTTAAACATGCCTTGAATTGTTACCAGGGGCGGAGCTCTTTGATTGCCATGGGTTTCCCGGCGGGACACCCATGGCAAAAAAGTTTTGTCAAAATTTATGTTTAAAGATTCTTAAAAAATCCATAAAATTATTAAAGGGGACACCTATAAAAAGTAATAATGCTTATAAAATTTAAGAATATTAAAAAGGGACACCCTTGAATATATTTGCTAGCTTCGCCACTAATTGTTACATGCACCCCACATAAAGATCAACACAACCTTGTCCACCTCACAGGCAACCTAGTTACATGCACCCTACATAAAGATAGGCACGTCCTTGTCACACCTCACAGGCAGCCTAATTATACTACCTCCTGACCTGTGGTCCTTTCCCATGACCTTCTCTGGCTAGCAACTACCAGGCGCTGTCTTGTGTGTAGGCATATCTCATGGTGGCAAGTGTAATACTATCTATAATATCTACTGTAACATCTCAGATCTCCTCCATAAACCCAGCAAAGTCACACAAGGTTAATTTTCAATCTTGATTACTTGCCAATAAACCACCATAAACCTTTTCAATGTCCTTTGTCCTCATTAATATACTTCCTACAGATCCACCAGAAGGTCACCGACCTCCATATGACACAAAAATTACCATATAAACTCCTGCAGAGACAGGAGCACCTCAATGATATAGTCATGCATATCAAATCCTCTATGCCCTATTTCCTCTTTGACCACTAGCAAAGGACTCCATTCCTCATTAGTACAAGTGAATGAGTACTTCTTGATAATTCACAAACTTTCAGATTGTGATGTACCATATTTCACTTGATCATTTGTGCAGGAATAAGAGCAAACTGAAATTCAAAAACGGGCATGATATATGTGCAATTTGCAAGAAAGATGCCAACACTCTTCGAGGGAGGGTGAGTAAGGCTACAATTGCTATAATTCTGAATAAATTCCTTGTGAAAAAACAAGCTATAATTCTGAATAAATTCCTTGTGAAAAAACAAGCTATAATTCTGAACAAATTCCTTGAGAAAAAACAAGCTATAATTCTGAGGGAATATTCTAAGCAACTATTTTGTTCAAAATGGTCGAATATGAATTCACACCAATCAGTATTGGACCAAGATAGAGATAACAGGGACTGCCAGCCTAAATCTCAACATGTTTCGTGGATAAAGTTACTGATTAAGCTGCAAAATTCTAAACTCACCAAGCATAGTCAAACAAAGATAATAGCTTATGTCCATGACTATTCATTGACCCACATTACCGTCTTTTTTCTTATCAAATAAGGATGGAAACTAAGTTATAAACTTAGGATATTGTAAATTGCTTGAAATCTAACAGGTGTAGACCAATTGCAAGTTCCCCAATGTTTCATAAATTGAAAGAAGCCACATCATTAACCTTGTCAAACTACTTCAAAAGGGATTAAATCTGCAATTAAGCATTTCTCCGCATATTGTAAATTCTTTGAATTCGATTTCACCAAAGCGACAAACGAAATTGGTTTGTGCCATTTATATTTGAAGAAGAAATAAGCTTACAACAAACAAAACCCCAACCAAGATGATCAAAGTTTGAAGGATAAACTGAACAATGAGAAAAAAAATATATATACAAAAAATTTTGGCATCTACATCATCATTGAACATTCGGCTAGAAAAAATCAAGAATTTTGCTGAAATCCCGAAAGAAGTGATTAAGTCGGAAGAACTTTAAAAATGTATACGCACTGGTTGTGAATGATAAAGACAACCAATTACAGGGAAGCGAAAAACTGTAAAAATGAATACACAAGAAACTCATCGTTTAAAGTGAAAGAATGAACAAGGGACCAGGAATAGTTGCAACAGAACAAACTGGTTGACAATGATAATCATATAAAGCATCTGCAGACATAAAATCCCCCCGCCCTCTTTTTTTTGGGGGAGGGGAACAAAGGATGCATGACTTCAATTTATCATGAGATTAAGGAAAAATTCTCACAAGAATTCCTAAACCAAGAAAGTGGGAGAGGAGCAATAATATACCTCACCAATTCAGCTGTCAAATTCTGAAACTTCCAACAAGGTCATCCTGTCTTATGATGGAGAGATTCATCTACCATTCACCTGTTGTAGATGGGATTTCTTCATGAATTCTACTTTAAGTTCCTAAGCTCCTTCCACTAATGGCATTCAACATAAAAGGAACAAGATTTTCCAGCTTGTATTCAATGTCTTGCAGAAAAATCCATCACAGATTAAGCATCATTTGACTAAGAAAATAGGAAACCTGAAACAGAATTGATTTCCTTCCTTACTTAGTTCCTGACCTTTTGCTGGCTGCGGTTTTTGTTCATAGTACCTAGAGCATTTTAATTCCTCTTTTCTTTCCTTTTGAGCCAAATTTTTGATAACATAAGGGATCAGGTAATTTTGACAAAGTGAGTGAGGTTTTACTTTCTCAAAAGAATGTGCCTAGTTTTGAATATTTTTTTAAAATACACAATTTTTCAATCGCAAAAGAACTGATATGACTAGGCTGTCTTCAACTGAGATGACTGCATCACACATTAAAACAGCTTTGTTTTATGGGTGAGTCATTCCATGTCATACTCCGGTGCCCTCCGATCGTCTGCACTAAAGCCATCTGATTTTATCATTTGAACAGAACATATAAGGAGGGAATCATGGGGCACCTTAGTTAAATAACTTCAAGTTGATGGGTTCCTCGACAGAATTTCTCTTGTTGGTCCTGGTCTAGCTACTGCTAAACTGCATAGTCCTGAGTGAATCCATTAGAGTTCATCTCACTAAAGAGTGGAACATATGGGCAGTTGAAATTATTGAATTTATTCCATAGTTGCAAAACGGCCACCAACTAGGGGTGCCCAGAAAAACTGGCTACCTGGTAAAACTCGGTTGGAACTGAGTCCAAGACGAAGTTTGGAACCGGAACCGTTACCCGAAAACTGTTCATATAATTTTTTAAAAATTATATTATACATATAGTCCCTTCTTACTTCTTAGAGAGAACCCTACTTTCAATTTTCTAGCCCCACCCCTTGTCACTTCTCACGTTTCTCTCTGCTGTGCTCTCCTCTCACTCGTTGTTGCTTGTTGTTGCCCCCTCTACTCTCACTCCCTGTCGCCTAGCACTTCTCCCGCGTGTTTTGCTGGTCGCCATCTCTCTATCCTCGTCGCTTTCACTCGTCAACGCTTCTCCACTCAGTCTTGTTGTCATCATCACTCACCTTATTGTCCTCATCGGCTCCCTTATTCTCTCTCTGCTTTCTCCGATGAATCTCCCAAGCCGACAACACCACTCTCATGCCCCGCAGCCGTGATCATGGACAGTCACTTTGACAACACCACTTCGTCGCCGGGCAAAAACAAAAAGTCAGAAACCTCATGTGATGCAACCGGGTACCCGGTCCTGTTCCCACTGATTACGGAACCGGTTCCAAAATTGTGGACCCGGTGGAACTGATCCGGGACTAGTTCCAAGGATTGAGTCTACCAAAAAAGAAAAGATACTCGGTCGTGCTCACCCCTAGCACCAACCAATCATGGGGTAGTAGAAATTTTGGAACAAAACAAATTTTTATTTTGACAATCAATTTTCCTAATAATAAATATCAATAATTCGATTTCAATATAATACAATTTAATAATCTATTTAATAACTACATGAATAACGAAAAATATTAAATAGTGTCCTAAGGGCACCGGATAAGCTATATTAATTATCATATTATTTGATGTTATTTCCCAACGAGGTTGATATGGCCCATTATTTTTCTCATTTTTTAGGGTTTTTTAATTTATATAGTGCCTAACAGCACTACTTCGATTTTTGTTTTAGTATTAAAAAAATAAAAAAATTGTAATTAATGCTATCTTATCTGGTGCCTAAGGGCACCGTATATTAGGTTCGCATGAATAATACATTGACAAAGTATTATTGACTACTTTATAACAAGTCTAATTCCACCTCTAATTATTTTGTTATTAACCTTAGAATTTGTTGTAAATCATAAACATAAGTGAGATTGTTCTTTAATCAAATATTAATGCCTCATTCATAATTAGAGTTACAAAAAATGTCATTAATGCCTTTTTTAATATATATAATTTTATAATTACTGTAGTTTTTTATCAAATACTAAATATTCAAAACTATTTTTGATTCTTAAAAATAATTATATTTTTATTATTATTTGTCAATAAATTAGATTACTTTTGGACAACCATAGTCATTTATTGTTACATTACATAGAAATTAAGATATTATAGTTGTTATCAAAACTCATTTAAGTATAATCTATTTCATTACATTAGAAGTTTTAACTTATGCCCTGTTTGGCAAAATGAGTTATATGAGTAGCTAGATATATAGTTGATAGCTGTTAGATTTTAGATGTTCGCATATAGATGTTCAATTGAGTAGTTGAATAAATGTGTTCGGTAAATTTAGTGGTTGAATTAGCTGATTATTGTAAATTGACGTAAAAGTATATTGATAATTTGCCAAATATAAATTAATGAAGGAATGCTTTTGTCAAAAAAAGATATAAAATGCTACTTTTAAATGTGAAAAAGTAATATTCTTAACTTTTCAAAACACTACTTAAAACACTATAAGCTACCGCAAATGCTAGTTAAAACACTAGCTTACCGAACATTAATATTTGGTAAGCTAATCCAAACATTGTTGTCGAACAGGGGCTTAATGATCTTTCATAATTTACATCCCAAACAACTATACTTACTCACGCTTGAAAACTCATTAATTCTCCTGTGCATTGCACTAAGGCAAAAATACTAGTTGCTAATTTGATATAAAAAATTAGTTGTCAATAAATTATTAATTACTCTTCACAAATTTTACAGGAATTTATGAGAACACTAGTTACAAGATAAATATAAATCGAAGGAATGAAATTGTTTCATGAAAAACAAAAGAAAATTATAACTATGAACTGTTAATATAAACGAGAGTTACCCATTGGGGACGGCGATTAGGCTGGAATAAATAGATAATTTAGCTTCACCCTCCTTCCAGTTCCATCGATGACTTGCTTCTCCTTCCTTTCCAGATTCCATAAAACTCCATATTTGAACCGAATCTGAAGTAATAATTGAAAACGGGAGCGCAATTGTATGAATTCCGACAATGGCTCGATTCCGACAATTGGTTGCTTCCACCGATCGTCATTCTAGGGTTTGCAATTGCAGATACTGATAGTTCTAGTTGATGAATTTGCAAATCTGGAAGGGATCTTTTACAGAAATTAATACATTTTGTTGCACGAGTGGCTGAAGAGAACTATAAAGAAACAAAGCAAGTAATATCGCCTGAGATATTAAATAGCATATATATATATATATATATATATGTTCATTTGTTAGTGGAATTGCGATTTGATAATCAAAGATGTACGTGACTATGCAGCGTCATTTTGTCGCCAGCTATAGTAAAAATCATGTGATATTTTCATGATGGATTTTACTATGGCTAATTGACAAAATGGCCTAGTATAGTCACGTCCATCTTTGATTATCAAATTGCAATTCCACTAACAAATGTCTCTGAATAGTGTCCCCGAATAGTAAGTGAATAGTAACATCCACTTCCTTTCGTCGATAATTACGCACACACACTACCGGAACCACCCTCTACCAGGACCACCTCACACGTGCCGACCAATGCTAGGCCTTACGGTGCAACAACAAAATAGACAGACTTGGCTCTAATACCGGATAGGGACAGGATCGGACTAGAGCTCGTGGATGAAGCTCGGGTACTCGTTTGTGGTTGAGTAGCGGGAAGCAAGGCGACAAATTAATTTAACAAATTAATTCTTTCAAAACAAAAGATTAAAATAGGGAATTGTAAATATAAAGCGTAATTGAGAAGAAGATGAATCAAAACTTACTTTGATTAATAAATTGAAACTTGTACGGATGATTGATAAAACTCTCGGAGAGAGATTGAAGAAAGTAATAAGGATGTAATGGGTAGTGAGTAGTGATTACGAGTGATGGTTTACGAAAGGCAAGTGCTGCCTTCTACTAAACAAATGAGTATCTATTTATAGATTACAATAATGAATAAATGCCGAACACTTGGACGATTGAGAGTCTTGATTGAAATAGAATCTTGATCTTGAAAATATCTTCGACATTATTGAATTATTGGAGCGAGTCTTGATTAGACCAAAAGTATGAATCATCTTATCTTGAACAGCTTCTTGCCAGGTAGAAAGCTTGAACAGGTTGTAAAGATTATTCGACAAAAACTTTGAGTGAATAATGTTTTGATTAAATAGTAAAACCCATTATGAAAATATCACATGGATTTTTACTATTCCTAACTTGAAATGGCTGCTTGACAAAATGGCATTGCATAGTCACATCCATCTTTTGATTATCAAATTGCAATTCACTTATCGATATCTCCGGAATAGTGTCCCCGAATCAATTCGAAATTATAAAAGCATGAATCATCTTCTTCTCAATTATAAAAGCATGCATATATATATATATATAAGTTTCAAAAGAGCCACAAAAGGAAATCGTATATATTAAATTTAAAATTTATGAAATATCTAAAAGAGAAATAAAGTGTCGGTTGAGGTGATATAATTTTCATTTCAGTAAAGAAAAATTATAAGATTAAATTTTTAAAAGTGTATGTGTTAATTGAGAGGGTTTTTATTAGCTTTAATTCGAAAAAATTATGCCCTTAATCAAGCAAATATATATATATATATATGTATTGTTAATTGAGCGGGTTTTTATTAGCTTTAATTCGAAAAGAATTATGCCCTTAATCAAGCGAATATATATATATATATATATATTACTTAAATTTACTTTGATCCTCATTTGTGTTATCTTTTATAGTCTCATTTACAATATTGGAGAATAGCGTTTTTCTTAAGGTTTGAGATATTTGTTTAATTTATCTGAAAAATTATCCACTAATTATTCATATTCTAGAGATTTATAAAAAAAGTATTTCTATATTTTTCTAATAGATTTTTATTTCATAAGACTATGGTTTAGTAAAATTTAAATTGACAAATATAATCTCAATTTTCGTTATTTTCTCTATTGCAAAACATCTCATTCAATTATCATTAATTGTTGTTTAGTTTAAAAATTAAATGTAATCTTTGTGTCAAATCTAACAAGTGCCACTTGACCCTTTTTTTTAATTGTTCTAACACTTCATAATTCTCATTTTTCTTGCTAAATTTATGGAATAATATGTGGTTATTTGAAAAATAGTTATCCAGAATCTATTAAAAGTTATAGAAAACCACAAAAACAATATATGTAGAAAATAAAAAGAGAGAGGAGAGAGAAATAAAAATAAAAAGAGAAACGAAAAAGAAACATAGAGGAGGAGGAAAGGAGGTTAAGATTATATTCTTCTCATTTCCTTCTCCCACTCCATCACCATTGATAATTTTGAAAAGTACACAAAAACATGGTTTATTACCAATGCATATTCTAGTTAGGTTTCCAAGGATATTCATTTAGGGGTGAAAATAGGGCACAACAATTCATTCTAATTCTAATTGTTAGAGACCAACGTCCAAGATCATTGGGTGAATCATAAAAATCTGATATCATATATTCTTCATATCTTAGGTTTGTTATGTATTTATTTTATTAAGATTATCTTGTTAATATCTCTTCGGTTTTGATAGAACTACATTTCGTTATTGTTTTGTTTTTCTAATTAGGTTTTGTATTGTATTTTAAATGTTGCGGGTAAATTCTGAAGTTTTCACTTACTCGTCGTTTAATGTTCTGAAATATTTATGGCGCTAAGAAGAGCTATAGGAGCAGTAAAGGATAAAACAAGCATAGGACTAGCAAAAGTTGGAAGCACTGGCTCCCTTTCTGACCTAGATGTTGCCATTGTCAAGACCACAAGGCATGAAGAGTTCCCTGCTGAGGAAAGACATATTCGAGAAATTATTAGCTTAACGTGCTATTCTGGAGCATTCATTTCAGAATGTGTTAACACAATTTCTAGACGCCTTAATAAAACGAAAAATTGGGTAATGTAATTGTCTAACCATACAAAGATTTACAACAGGTGTTTTGAATTAAAGTACATGCCTTTTTTCATTATGAAATTTCATTTTCCTTTATTTTTTCTACTTTCATTAGTTTATTTTGTTTTTCAACTCGTCAACAGGTAGTAGCTATCAAGACACTAATGCTAGTCCAAAAGCTCTTGGCAGAAGGTCACCCTGCGTATGAACAAGAGATCTTCTTCACAACAAGGCGAGGGACTCGCCTCTTGAACATGTCAGACTTTCACGACATGTCGAGGTCCAATTCATGGGACTACTCAGCATTTGTCAGGACTTATGCCATGTATTTGGACCGGAGGCTCGAGTATCGAATGCAAGGAAAGAGAAGGAATCCAAACGAGGACGAGGACGCTGCCTCAGCAACAACTTCTACTTCAAGAAACACTACAATGAATGACTTGAAGATTGAGGAGATCTTCTCTAAGATTCAAAATTTGCAACAACTGTTTGAGAGGTTTCTAGCTACCAAGCCAACAGGTAATTTTTCTTAAATAAGTCTCATTTTAAATTTCTTACATCCTTTACTATATTGGATAGTTTCGGTAAAAAGGACATATAAAGATCAACATAGACAAAATTCAAACTAAATTCAATTAATCGGTAATAATAATTCTCAGAAAATTCATTAATTGAATTAAATTAAGTAGCACCTATTAAATTGGACATCGCAAATATGTTTATATTATTTCATAATATTTCGCTCAAAAAATGGTCTCTTTTTTGTTTAGACATATATTGATTGAAATTTAGTTACACCACCCCCTCCCCCTCCTTTAAAAAAAAAAAAAAAACCAACTTCGGCCACAAATAACTCCCACAAAGAAAATTTTTTTCTTGGTTAGCTAATATTGGTCTCACGTCTTTCACCAAGATGAATTTCAATTTCAATAAGGCAAGACAGAAAGCAAAAGGTTTGAAATCCCAAACCTAATAACGTATCGGCTTTCTTTCCTGGTTTAATGAATCTTCCTTTTTCATTGGAAAACTGTCCTAGGATTGGCAAAGCACCATCGCCTTGTTACCGTAGCTCTGCACCCAATTGTGAAAGAGAGTGAGCAAATGTATTATGACACAACAGAACTTCTAACCTTTCTAATAGATAGATTCAAGGATCTTGAAATCCCAGAATGTGTCAAAGTTCATGAGATCTTCTGTCGAGTCTCCAAACAATTTGACGAGCTCGATGCATACTATTCTTGGTGCAAAGATGCTGGAGTCCTACGAGCCTCGGAGTGCCCAGAAGTTGAGAAAATCACCCCAAAAAGCTTGAGTTGATGGATGAATTCATAAGAGAAAAGGCAGCTGATGCACAAAGCGGACTCCCTGTCATAGAGTATGAAGAGGAGGCTCAAGCTGCCTCACAGGAGGAAGAGCAAGAAAATCTTGAAGATATGAACCAAGTAAAGGCACTTTCTTGCCCTGAAAGCCCCCTAAAAGGGAGGAGAAAGAGGACGAAAACGAAAAAGAGGAGAAAAACAGGTACCTGAGTCTTTAGAAGCTGATCTGCTGCACCTGGGAGATGATGCACCTACGAGTGAAGAGCACGGGGATAAACTAGCCTTGGCTCTTTTTGAAGGGGCAGTGGGTACCACACCACCAGGGCTACCAGCAGCCCCGGCATGGGAGGTGCTCAAAGACAAGTCGGACTGGGAGACAGCATTAGTCCAGTCGGTCAGCTATTTGCCCCATCAGAAGGCGGCCCTTGGCGGTGGGTTTGACTTATTGATGCTCGATGGCATGTACCAGCAAGGGGCGGCAAATGCAGCCATGGCTTCCAACCATGTCAGATGGTCCGGTAGCACCAGCAGTGTAGCTCTTGGCTCACTTGGGAACCCACACCTACTAGCATTACCAGCACCACCATCATCATCGGGCAGTGGCTTGGGGAATGCGGACCCTTTTGTGGCATCATTGGGGATGCCACCACCATCTTATGTTCAAATGTCAGACATGGAGAAGAAGCAAAGATTATTGGTAGAAGAGCAGTTACTGTGGCAACAATATCAGAAAAATGGTATGCAGGGTCACTTTGGGTTGCCTAACATGCAAGGAAGACCGCCCACCATGTAACAAACAGAAGAATCATCTCAGCAGTACAGAACTCTTTACCACTGTAGAATATTCAGAGTAGTGTAAACATTTCTGATGTAAATTAAATGACTTCAGTACTCAAATATAGTGTCTCAATTTTCAAACTAGACAGATATAACTATTAACTATTTCACTAATTCGACCTATGATTAAGCTTCAGTTCTTCAAATCATATGCTTCAGCATTAATCAAATGAGTATGCCGTAAAATTACATCAATGTTTTTCCTCCTGTATTTTCTGATTTGATACAAGTTGGAAATATGAAAATTCACAAAAGGGGGGAGGGGGAGGATAGAATAAGATGTGCACTGAATTGCAACAGCAAAAGGATGAGAAAAACACAGCAAGAAGAGCTGATTTTTCCGATTTACATGCTGTACATGGACTTTTCCAATCACAAGCAGGGAATGGAGCCGTCAACTGCTTCAACTATGCATGTCACTCTTGGTGGATACGCCAAGTGTCATTCCTACACGGACCAATGTCTCAAGTGATCTGGCACTATTGTCTAGGAGATCTTCATCCAGCTTTATAACATCCTGCTAGGACAAAAGAAGACATTAGGTCAATCCACTACAAGAAAATTAATTACTCAGTTTCCAATCAAAACAAACTTATATATGGGGCCTCGTTGCTTGTTGAGTCAATTTGGAATAGGTCATCAGCTGTACTACAGGGGCACCTATTTTCCCGGAAAAATGAACTGCTGGGAGAGCAAAAACTAAATGGGAAAACCATAGAAATAGGTACAAAATCAAGCAATAACCACAGCACAACTTCTTGGTACATGTGCTTGGAATATGGAGAATCATTCACAATTCACAGATCACTACTTCACCCTCCCTTCTCAGATCTCATTAGGTAGTGTCATTTTTTGATTTTAGAATGTTCCTCAGAGATGGGGTTGGTTGGGAGGTTAATAATAAGCAGTGATAGATCTTATATAAAGTTCATATTTTCATAGACCACTCCTTCTCCTTTCTAATTCCATTGGTGGTTTGACTTATCTACTTTTGCACGGTGATCAGCATATGGGTTCATTTTGAAGAGGCAAGAAAGTGAAAATTAAATACTGAGTTCTCCATATCTCGTTTTGGATAGACCAGTGTTGTAACAACATATTATTTTTGCATGGGATAAATTCTTCTCTAGGAAAAAATAATATAGACCAAGCAGAACTAACCCACGAACTAAAACCAAACTGGATAACACAGACCCATGTCAAGCCCGACGCAAAAATAGACTAACCCAACCTCAATATGGAGCTGAAAACCAAATTGAACCAATTAAATCTTTTTCAACCAATTAAATCTTTTTCTCCAAAGTTGTTTTTCTTTGAAAGACAAGTATTGGATCAAATATCAATCAGCCGAAAAGTCAACCCAACCGAAAATGATCCTATCCAAACACCAACCTAAACCCCAAAACATGACCTGAATATAGCCCAATCCAACCCAAAATTTAGTCGACTTGAACCCCAACCAAGTAACCCATTTTCCAAGTTTAGTAAAAACCAGACAAGATTGAGCTTTTGGTTAAGAATGATAACTAGAGCTAATTGAATATAGCAAATTGTCTTAGGGTGAATAATAAAATAGTGCCAAAGATTTACAAAATTATAAATTACAACCTGAGATTTTGTGCATATTCTTTTTAAACAATGATAAGTTGGACCTCACTAAGCCCCAAACTAAAGGTAAACCAAATGGACTAGTCAAATCCAATGGGAAAGGAGGGTAAACGAACCAAGCCCATAAGCCAGAACCCAAAAGAGCCTGTTGGTGCCAACAAATTCCAATACCCAAGGATCAAAGGCTAAGGGGGTAACTTCCGCATCTCGTACCAATTCTCCAAGAGCTTGAAGAGAATTTATGCATATAATTAGTTAATATCTGAAATCTTCATTATGAGATATCATTGGTTAATACTTAATAACATTCTTTTTTTTGGGGGGAGATGGGGTTGGGGGTGATCGGGTGAGGAAGGTGTTAGGAAAAATAAAGTGAATAAAGTAAACAAAAAAACAAATATGCGATGAGGTGAATGTAGAAAATTAGGTGAAAAACATTTGTGTAAAGCTCTAGTAAAATTTGAACCTGAAAGCATGCTTACATATTTACATTATGCTTGGCAGCATTTCTCTAGCACAACGTTTGCACATCTGAAGTTTGTTTAAGTGATATAAGGATGATCGAGAGACCTGGTTTCCCCTAATTTTCCATTGATCCGCATGCTCATGTAACTAAACCATTCATCAAAGACCTAACTAAATGCATTTTGAGAATATGTTAAAAGTGGAATCACTGAATACCTTCTCAAAGACACAAATCACTGTGCTTCCACCGAATGAGAAGTACCCAAACTGAAGCATCATAAAAAACAACTTTGGTCATGGAAAAGGGAGACAAAGAAAGGAAGAATAGTATGTCCAATTGCTCATAAAACAAAATCCGAAAGTTGCCAACCTCATCGCCTTTTTTAACATAATCACCTTCCTCTTTAGTAAATGTGATGCTGCCAACCATTGTTGCTCCAATAGCAACAAAAGCCACCTGCAACCAGATTATTATAGAGAAAGCAACAGCTTCTTAGTGAAAGCAATCAGATGAGCCAGGCATGCAGGAGATCCAAATTACCCTGACAATTCAAACAGTACTAAATTGACCCGAATCTCAAATTCTAACCCTTGGACACGATTTTTCCAAATGGAAACCAAAATGAAGAAAACCCAAGTGACCCAAAAATTGTGGGTCTACACTACTGATTATACGGTTGATAAATTGAGTCAATGCATTTTTCAATAAAACACTAATTGTCAGGTGCACCCAATACAATTTTGTATCCTTTTTTATTTCTTCTTTGCCCCATGTATTTATTCCTTTTTATTACTTTCGAAGGAATATATATTTGGAGGTTTGAGATGTAAAATCCTTCAGTAAAAGAATAATATATGGACAAGCTTGATGTCAGCGGCACTAATGGCAGACCTAGAGCTAGGATGAACCCACTGCTAAAGCTAGATTATGTCAATCAAGGAACGATGGTGCAGAAATGCAAATTATAAAAATAATGGGATGATGGTTGGGTATTGTTGAAGATGAGTACTCTCTGGCAATGGTTGGTGATGGTGGGGAAGATGAGAAAATTAAAGAGCTCATCATTCTTAGAGAAATATATAGGGACAGGGCATTATTGAGAGGAGAGATTTTCGTTTTAATGGGGTTGAGGGCCGATAGTAATTTTGTAACTTGTCTTAATTATTAAGATCAATATTATTTGCCAAGATTGGTATTCTCAAAAAACAGAGACGATGATAGCAAAATCCTTTTATTATATAATAAGAATGAAGATAAATATATAAAAAGCACTCTTAAGCCATTGGGTTAGCCCTAATATGAGAATTTCAGGATCAAGATTTAGCATTCTCTGACCCAAACCCAAAGTGCAGCCAAACCTGAAGTACAGCTAATGTGAGCAGGACATACCTAAACCACTTGCGCTACTAATGGCCACACCAAACTTCATTATGGCACTGAGTTTCCTTTTTTTTTTTATCCCCAAGCAGTACATAAAAATCAACAGAAAAGATGTGCGACTGAAGGAGTGCTGTATTACTAACATCTCCATACTTTGATTATTGCAAATAGTAGAATGTGAGACCTAAAAGCAGTACCCAAAAGACTTCAACTAATTCAAAATGCAAAGTGCAGAATACCATTGGTAACATCCAAAGCGTAAAAGCAGATGAATAAATAAAAAAAAATTAACAGGCAAACCTTTCCAAAGTTGTCAGTTGAAACTATAGCTACAACTCGCTTATTTTCTGTGAAGACATTGCAATACTTGCTATTTACAGCGATAGGGTTAACCTATAATCAAAAAGAAGAGAGAAGACATAGAAGAAAATAAGATGACTGACTGAGACTTTAGCATGCTGAATTACTGATCAAATGAAAGGATAAAAAGACGTACAGTATATAAGCTCCCAGGAATATCAACAAATTGCTCAATTGTGCCCGAAACCGGAAGATGAAAACGATGATAATCCTGGCATAATATGTAGAATTCAAGCTTTTGAAAACAGATGGTTTAAAGTGACGACAGGTTAGAAGTTTTCACTGAAAGAACATGTCAACTGAATAGTGGCCTGAAATAAGTTCATTGAATCACCTGAGGTGCCAATCGAAATATCACCAATGTCCCTTCAACAAAAGGACTAGAGGAGATGCCCTTGCCCAGCAGGCCTTGAATTGAAAATTTCCGGCCCTACATAATCATACGGCATCAGGAAGGAAAAAAGTCCAAATTCCAAATAGAGGCAGCTTGTGTAAACTCTACATAATATAGTATATACAATGGAAATCAAAACAGAGATTGTTGCACATCGCATACATTCACTCTACTGTACTCATGGAGAATTTGTGTGCTCGAACTTAGGCCACACACTAGACATAATTGTATCCAACAACTTTAGTATTGCTAACATATCTGGTTTTTAAAGTATATTTACCACTACAATCTTCTATAGCAGATTACTTTACTATTTTACTGCAGCAGGTTAACATCTTGGGAGGACTTTTATAACAGGGCTATGACTTTTGTCGTAAACTTGGGCGGTAAGGCCCTACGTATTAGCTCTATTTATGCTTCTAAAAGACTACATTCCTTGGACTTGGTCATACCCATGTCGAAATGTCAAGTGTCCGACAGAGGTGTCATGTTGGACTGGGCAATTTTTGGATATATTTTTGGTCTAAAATGAAGGGTTAAGTATCCATACCCACGTCTGAGTGTTGTCTAACACAGGTACTTAAGACATCTCAACTAATGATTTGGGGAACAAAAAAAGTTACATGTTCCATAATGCTCTGTTTTTTTTATTTTTTATTATGAGTAATGAAAAATAATGCTCATGAATAATGTTCCCTACAACATTAAAAAAAAATTGAACTCTCATTCATAATTAAGCACTTGACTTCAACTATATAGAATTCTCAAAAAGGTTGATTTATTGATAGACATATCTTTGCCCTAAAAATCTGCCGAGTCCTTAAAACCTTTTATTCCGAACATATGCCAACTAGCAAATGGAATCATCTTTTAACTTCCAAGAACCAAACTTTACTCATCCTTCTTTCTGAGCAACCAAAATATGAGTTCAAACTGACTAATCCCATCATGGAGGACGACAATGACAAAGAGCCCACTCAGAATAAAGAAGGAAGAGGTTAGCCAATTCATCCTCCTCTAGGCAAATAAGACACCTACTTGCTAAATAAATTTTTTTTCTTAAGCATATCCTCCACGGTAATTTGACCTTCCCAAACACCCCTTACACCCCACAAAAGGCTCTAGTAGGAGTTTTAGATATCCAAATGGCATAGACAAGAAAGTCACTGTAGTTAGATTGTTTAAGCACGACAAAAGAAGATCCCCTTTGGAGCCACACAATAACATTGTTGCCTTCAAGCACAACAACCATACCGGAAAGTAAAGCCACCAAAATAAAAGAGCTTTCCTTTTCGAGTCTTTCGTGTTTCTCAAGAACGTTAAGTTCCAAGTTCCAATGGCTCTAGTCAATAGCCATCACTTCAAAACAGCACTTCTATGCTGCTCCTATAAGTGTGCCATCCTGAAAAATCCGGGAATTGAAACTTCAACGGTTGATCCAAAGCAACACCCATAAACCAGTTTTCCCCTCAAAGCACACCAAGGACTGGAACAGCAAGGACCTACTATGATTATACTTGTAGTAGCCCGAACCATGAGCACTTGGACTCTTCTTACTCCATTCACCAAATTTTTCGATCCCATGTTTCTCATTGACCACATCTTTCCATGAGGAGTTTGCCCTCGTTTACAAACCTCATAGCCACTTATCTTGATAGCTTCATTTATCAAGTGAAGAGGTGTGATCCCTAGCCCTTCCTTGTGCTTACAAAGGCAAATATCTTTGAACTTGACCAATGGAAGTTATGGAACCATTAACAGATTCATTATTAGACTGAAAAAAATCTTTCATGATTTTTATCCAATATAACTACCAACGCTAGTTGACTTTTTGGGATTTTGTTGATATGATTATTGTCCAGAGCTTGAGGGCTTGATTATTTGGTGTTTTCCCCTTTTGTTAGACGGGTGACATCCCTTGGTGTCTTTTGATACAATTTTTTTGTTTACTCGTCAAGGGAAAAAAACTAGCAATGCTAGAAGGGATCGCAAACATAGACATGAAGTCATTCAGAGGGCCGGCCAATGTGCGGTAAACTGATTTCTATCCTGATTGTCTGTTAAAGAACCACTCCAAAACTGACTCCTAAACAAATTTTGCGATAAAACCAAGTGACTAGAGGAGCACCTATACAAGATGTAAGGTATTCAGCATCATAACCAAAAATGTGTGCCACGCAACAAATCTCTCGCACCTTACTGATTGAAATGAGAAGTAATTCTTTTTAGCTTTCTTTCTTAGAGCTTTTCATTTTAATCTTGAGCTTTCACTTTTTCGATTGTTCAGATGCTTTAGCTACTGCTGGTTCTATTACCTCCATCTCAGAAGAGTGGTACCTTTACTTCTGAGCAAATCCTAAGATAAACTCTATTCCAATGCTACTAGTACCAAAGACTTTCACACTTCAAAAATCACCAGGAAACATTACAACAAGCAATGTTTCCTGGAAATGTTTCATGTTCTAGGATAGAACTAATTTCATAGATGGCAGTAGTGATAAAATCGTGCAACTATCCAATATTATATTTAGTTCTATGTAAAGCAAAAAAACATGGTGAAAAACATAGCATGTAGATGGTGACAAGGAGATAAAAGAGTACGGTAATTTGATCTACTTATCACATGAATGCGTCCTATAAAATCTGCAGTGGAATGTTGCATGGAAAGTTGCAGTAAACGTAATTTGGCATCACTGAAACTTCACATCAACCAGACTGCACATTTGCCCATATGTTCATGTTACCACAAGGTTCACAAAACCCTTTTTCTCTCTCAAAATGATACCTTGATCCAAAATCTGGTGCTCTCTTCAACAGTTTTAAAAGCCATTAGACGGCTATCAGCAGCACACACTGCAACATTATCACGATCCATACAAGCAATAGGTCTTACTCCAGGCTTCAATTCCCTAATGAAGAATTCATTAAAAGTCTGCAGGGTGCAAAATTAGAAGTCAATTGATTGCAATAGACATATAAATTTGCTAGACCAATCATAGAAAATCTCTCAAAACAATGCTTACAAAAACAACAAAGCAGCACAGCAGTCAGAGTGATCTGTCAAATGCTCCAGCAGCATAAGAAAAAGGAGGCTAGAAACCATTATATCCCAAACACACAACTAGGCAGTCTGCCTATCTCCGAATATATATATATATATATATATATATATATATTACATCTAACCCCAGCACTGTATGATAGCAATGAACGTGTTGCACCAAAAGATTTTCTGGTACTTGAAACCCTAAGCCAGGACAGACTCAACTTGGGGATGCTCTATCAAGTTAGCTAAATGAATTAACACAACCAATTCTCCTAAACATCAAATAACAATTCCACATAGAAGTTGCAACTTCACCATGCAAGCATAGATGCTCCTGTGCTCCCCTAATTTTTGCACGTGATAAACAAAATGCTGAAACAAGCTTCATTGGACTTTGCATCTGAAACCTATCAGATCAAGTTTTTTCACATTGTTGGACCTCATCGTCAAATAAGTTTACAAACTAGGAAAATGATCGTTGAAGGAAACTCATTAATTTGGCCAAAGTAGTATTTACATGACGCAAATCCTTAGATCAAGGTCAGCAGCCATTGAACCTGTAAATACCTCCCAGTCCCCATTTCACCAAGACGAGGATGTGTCGTAAAGTGAAAATTCCAGAGACATCCTGCATTCCCTTATAACAAGTTTTGCCCAGTAATTTTCATTTTAATGAAAGTTTTTTAGATGGGTGCATAAGGTAAGCAAAATCTATGTTCAAATGTCTAATTGAAACCCATTTCATACCTTGAAATGATCAAGAGGGTACTTCACTTCAGATAAATTGATTTGATCCTGCATAATCAGAAAGTCAACATAATAATTTCTGCTGTGCACGTAATATTGGCTGATGAAAATAAACAGGAAAAGAAACGAAGACAAAAATAAGAACTAAAAACGAGCATCCTATGAAAGCCACCAAATAAAAGAGTTTCCAAGCTATAAATTGACGCCACAAACATAAATCATTCTTTCCACGACACCAAGACATTAGAAGTGCAATACGAAACGAAATAAAACTTACACATGTCCATCACTCCGTCTCATACACTCAATGTTACAAGTATTAAAGCGAAGAAGAAACAATAAAAGGAGGAACCAATCTACCCGATATGAACAAGGTGCCCATTCAGTCAACATCCCTTTCTGGTCCAAAAGCACCACCTCAGGCCACCAGAGGTTACAGTAAATCTCATTTTTATACTTCAAGCCTCTTGAATGAATGAGGTTCAATTGCAGCAGTAACTCAAATATGAATATCTTCCTTTGTAGATCCCACTATTGCATGTGAGACCATGTCAATGGTACTCATTCTCCACCAGATAAAGACTAGAGGGCCCAAGCCAGACAAGTTGTTTAGGGGCATAAAGAACTAATCAAATGCTGGCAATCATCAATTCTTCCGCAGGATACTTATGAGCTCTAGCTCCCCTAATAGGTATAGTACATCTGCCACAATTATTGCTGGTAAGGTCACAGCTTTAGCCAGCTCCTGTCGCTGCCATAGTGTGTGCAAAGATATGGCCTCCTGCTATCTACAATAACCAATGTGCAGCTCCTCCAGCCGCCACTTAATGCCTCTCACAGGGAGGGCAGAAGGAAGAAAAGATGTATAACTAGGCTATATAAGGAATAAAACAGCCACTGATTTTGTGACGACCAGAAACAACTTGCAAATGTAGTTAAACAAATTGCTAGAACATGGATAATAATATTGACAGAAATGTCACACAACTATAAAAGCAGTAAATCCAGTATGGGATTCATCTATTCACCCAGATCTCCCCAACCCCCCCAGACAAGAAAATGTAAGCATAAAGAAGAGACTCTCTCATTGTTAAGTGATCACAAGGAGAGGGAAATCATGACATAGAATCACAAATATCATCTCATAACAAAACAGTAACATGCCTTGAAAAAACTAACGAACTTCGGTATATCTTTTGCAGAATCAACAGAGTTCATTTTTTCCCTTGCTTCTCAGAGAGTTCTTGTAGAATTTCCTTTGCACCTGCATGACAATCAAGCAAAACCATTGAAGTTTCACATGATAAAGAATGCAACATAATTGAAGAACTCCATCCTCCCCCCCAAACAAAAAAAAGGAAAGAAAAAGAAACACTTCACACAAAAAGGAATTGAAGAAGAGAAACAAAATGATTGAGGATGAATGTTACATACTCAACATCAAGATAATTTCAAAGATAACAACAAACATTAGAAATATTAATTGATACTACAAATGGAGTCATCTAAGTCTGCAGTCCAGCATGCTCATGCTAGATTTTAAGGACCAGTTAGGAGTATAGACATTGAAAAGAAGAGAAGAGAAAGTTATGCACATTTACTTATGGGATGTGAAAGAAATTACAACATTCGCATTGAAACAGCAGAAAATTGAAAGTAGGACTTATCTTTGAAATGTAGGGAGTAACAGAAGAGTTTTCCCCAAACCAAGATAACAGATCAGGTATACAGTTAAAAAAAAATTGCCAACCATATGAACGAAAATTAACTACTAGTCTCAGTAAAACTAACTTGCAATTGTCCCTCTTTAAACAAGCCATCATGCCAACAGGTTTGCAGAAAACAAATTTGAAAAATAGTGAGATTAACACAGTGAGAATGCAACTCCCAATAACCTAAGCCTTAATGGGCTAAAGTATTAGATTCATGGCGTACTACAAAAGTAATTTCCACTTGTCTGAACTCGGAAATACTCTGCCTGAGATGCGATAGAGCACAAAGATGGAAACACTGGAGAAGAGTTGTTTCGAAACCACTTCAATGCATTAACTTATTTGTATATACCTTTGTCCATAAGCTGAAGCCCCAGTTTAGAATGATATATGGCTCTCATTGATAAGATGATCTTTCCATCAATTAGTTCTTCGACCAGCCTCTTCGTAGTTCGATCAAACACCTGAAAAACGTAGATAATCACTATTCAATAAAACTTGAACATCAAATTGACGATAATTAACTAATGAACAAAGTGTAACAAAGCAGTGAATATCAACGCTAACAGACTTTAAAAAGAAAAATATAAAAGATAAAAAATGTTCGGGCACATCCCAAAATCCAAGAGAATCTGACGAAGAAAAAGGCCTGCCACATTTTCTGTTATATTGCATCAGCCTTTCATGGTATCCTTAAGCAGCTTTTAGTTGGGCATAAAACTGATAAGATAAGCTCTTTCTCTTCATGTTAATCAAAATGAGGGGAAAAAAATTGGCAGATCTTGATGAGTTACCTAGGTCATGAACAAGCAGAAAGCAGGATTAAAAGAATGAGAAAAGGATTCCTTTTGTAGTTTTTTACCTAATTAGTCCATAGCTTAATAGAAATGAATAACACTAGAATATTTGAGAAATATGCTGAGTTAAAACAAACTCAAGGCAAGTTATCAACATATTTGCAAATAGCTGTCTAACAAAGAGCATGATGAGGGGAAATGACCAGTGACAACAGGAAAGACAACCAGTGAGACTAGCGAATAGAAACCAAAGAAAACAATATGTTTCATAAGCTATAACCTGCAGCTAAAACAAGGAGTATTAATCAATAGATCACAAGGTCCCCCCATACCAATATATGAGCTGACTTGGAGCCTGAGTGCAAGCCAATTCCATAAGATGAGACGTGTGCCCATTCACTTAGTTTAAACAACCACCTAAAATGAAAATTAAAAAGGAAAAAAGAGGGGAAAAAATTTAGTCATCTACAAAATAACTGAGAATAAATGACAACAAAAGCCACCTCAATTGCAATGAGATATAAAGCTTTATAAACAATGGGATACACATCATGACAAATTCTTACCCATACGAAGCCTGTTTATCAGTTAAGAAACCCCCACTCATAGCATGGTTTCCAGTCCCTTCATTGAAACACAGGGTCATATGAATGATACTTCCAAGTGTATTTGAAGCTTCAAGTACCTCACCACAAACGGGGCATGAGTTTATCAATGGTTCCCTGCAGCCCGAGACAAGCATAGAAAACACATAAAGAACTTAGCGTGCGTTAAGTACCCAATAAGCAAAAGAATCACCCATTGCCAATCAGGAAGAAAGAAGACTGCTTTACCAAACAATGAACAAGGGGAAGAAGAAATTGGATAATCTAAACATCCACGATCACTCATTTAATGCACAATTGAAACCAAAACTTATGTTGATGACTTGATGCCTTTTAACTTTTATACATAGTTGCCAATTCATTCCACAATGGAGGGAGAATTACGCAAAAAGTCATAAAGAGAACTTCTGGTTGCTCATCATATTGCAGAAGCACCTCAACTTCGCCTAAAGTGAGCAAAGAAGATGACTTGGTCCCTCATCAAATTCTTGGTAGTACCACGTCTATGAAAATTTCCTCATTAATTTCCAACTGTATTCATCAAAGGGAGGGGAAACGAAAACAAAATCAAAGCAGTCCTTTGATACCTCTGCCCCTATCGTTCAATATCCAACATATTGATACATGCTCCAAACAAATTTTTCCCCATGAATTAAGCATTCAATGATCTAAATTTAGAAAGCAGAAATAAGAACATCAAGGTAGTAACACACGAGACCTTGGAACCATAAAAAGAACAAAAAGAGGCTAACTTCATCTACAAGCCCAAATCAGCAAAGCAAGATGATCTGCCAAATTATGGTTTCATAGCCAAGTTGATGTATTTAAACAGACCAACATGCTGGGATTCCGCTTATGCAGGGGGTGTGTTGGGGGGTTAGAAGCACATAGCCTTACCGGTGAATTCACTCAGGCTATTTCCATGAGACCCTAGATAAAAGGCATTGACTGCCTACTAATCCACAAAAAACAAAAGGACAATGGAGTGAGGTATTTTGCTAGAATCACACAACCTAAAGCAGAAAAAGATTGGCCAAAAGTAACATTTTCAGTAGTCTAGAAAGTGGACAGTATAGAGGCTAATTCTATAAGATCCTAGATTGAAAAGAATTAGTTGCCTCCTACTCCACACCAAAAGAAGAAGAGAACAGTTTATTGAGGCTTTTCGCATTAATCCATTATAATCAGAAGCCCAAAAATTGCGTAAGAATGACTTTTTCGATTGTCTAATAAGTGGACATTTGCATGGCCAAATCACGTTGTAAATCAGTGTCATCCTTACTTTTCTTGGTGGCGAGCAAGGAGTGAAGCTAACTCATCCATACTAACCACACCATCCCCATTTTCATCTGCAGCCTTGAAAAGCTCTTCCTTCTGCAAACATGTTCACATGTTGTAACAGTGGAAAGCATTGTAAAGAACAAATCCTAATAACATATAACACCACAAAAGAGGAGCAAGTCAAAAATTGTGTATATGCTTGGAATGTGATTCTCAGACCTTCTCAGAAGCCACTTGGTTGCCAAATGCATCAATCAAGTCAGAGAACTCAGAGAAAGAAAGTTGACCATCTTCATTGTAGTCCTACAGAGAGACATCAAAGTTACAAAACAATTTTTTCATTTCTTCCAATGCTTTAAATATAATGAGGTTTAAATAACAAATTCAACGATACATAGTATATCCAAAACATTCATGTCAGCACAAATCTCTATGTATTCCAACGTAAGCTAGCATCCAAAAGGTAAACAGGCAACAGTTTCAATACATGGAACACTTACAATGAGCATCTTCAAGTAGGAAGCATTAGAAACCCAAAAAGAAGGGTGGACTGAAAATGTCAATTTAGCATCAGGGAATCACTCTGTGAAGTGTAAGCAGGAAAATGAAGGGATGCCTGAAGGATTTATGAGGGTCTTCACCAAATTATTTGTAGCTTAGGGAATGGGGAGAAAATAGCACCATAAAAACTATTTGGAATATCATTTTCATTCAGCAATACAATTCTGGACATTTTAGATGTTTTCCGCACTAATTTCGACAAATAGATATAACCAATGCCTTCGTCTTGGTTATTATGCAGCTTTCAGTAAGCTCTTGGTGGGTCCTCTGCTTTCTATATTTTTACAAGGAAAAATTATTTCATTTGAGAAACCAAAAAAATGGCTCTAAACATGCAACCTACAACCTACAACAAAGTCACTCCTCATCCCCAAAATAGAGGATCTTGATTTCCTGTCCTGTGCAGAAGAGGTGTATCTAAGCCATCAAAAATTCTTCTGTTCCTCTCTGCTCAAATAATGAAAAAATAGTATGAGGAATAATCAGTAATCATCATGAATCTCTCTTCAACTTTCCAAAAGAGCCTCCCAAGCCATCATATGTTGTTTGGAAAATTTAGCCACAACCCAAGGGAAAAAGTAAGCAATTAAAACTCAACTCCAAAGGGCTCCATTAAACAGGCAACCAAGCAGCAAATGATTAATGGATTGCGAATCCATTTGTGCATCCCAGCACCTATTGAACAAAATCCTCCCATCATATCAATTTTTTCCCTGTATTGCTTCCTAGACAAAGAAGGGAACCTTCGTAGAAACACTCAACTCCCCAGTAAGCTCCCATGGCAATCCAATGTTCAAGATTGAAGGGAGTTGACAAGAAACAAGACACAAATGGCTTACAAACAAATGATTAACCATGAACATACAGATAGTACTAACTACTAAGGTTTCGTCAAATCATGTTGGGCACAGAACCCCTCTTATAACTCCAAATAAGTTTACTAAAGAAATTGCCAAGGCAGTCATCAGCCGAGAAGGCATAATAGGAAATTGGACGCCAGAACCAGAAGTTCGCCCATAATAACCAGAAAAATATGCAGATTAATTCACTCTAATTACATAAAGAAAAGGGAAGAGATCTCTTAAAATAACACCATCAAACTCTAAATAAATATAGTGATAGAAACTTCACTTTAAAAAAATACTTTCTGCTTTAGTGATGCAACTTCAAAGACTTGCACCATGCAGACTGTTTGATCCATACCAACCAAACCAAGGCTCTCCAATGCACCTCCTGATTCTACTTTGGAGGAAACATATTCCACGACAATTCTTTTACTTTAAGAGAGTAGTAGCACATAATCCATAACAGTTCTTTCACCTATGACGCATTTCCTAATTTTCGCATAGTTAAATATAGCACTCCCTGAGGCAGTGGCTTGACAAAGCCTTTTCAAAAAATGTCTGTTGATTACAATTAATAAGATCAATTCGTGCTCGTTCCATAGCAGAATTGGGATATTCCCCAACAGCAATGCAAAATATTGTCAACCAACCCCCCAAAAAAAACGAAGAAAATGAACAAATAACTTGATTAGATCTTCCAAAATGAAGATAAACAGGAGGAATGTGGGACAAACCACAATAGATAACAAACGCCTTGCAAACCCCTTCTCAGTTTCTTGTGGATCCTGCAAGAGAACTGAAGTGATCATCATATGCTACATAGAAAAGATTGCAGATCATCTAAAACATTAAACAAACTCACACATACCTCAACAAAACACGAAAAGATAGTTTCCCAACCACGGTGTCAGATGAGCTTGGGTCTAAGATATCAACTATCTCAACATCAGAATCTGAATCCTGCAACATGTTCTCACTTCTTAGTAGTTAGTGATATGATATCTAGTTGTTTTCTTCCGAAGAGTCTTTCACTTCATCATAACTGGTAATACTAGTATATAGGAACATACATAATTGAAACTAAAGAGGAGAGAACTTTAAAGCAAGATACAAGAACAATAGCTTGATGAACTAAAACAGTCACCCCCCACCCCTCTCTTCTTTTTCCCCCAAGAGTAATCAAGAAGTGCATCATGTCCTTTAGCTCTACTTTATAATCTTATCTACAAAATCCGGAAAAGAAAAAAAATCAACTTTCCCCCACAATTGAGAAATTGATTCCAACTATACAAAATTCTCAAAAATAAACCTTGAATTATTGATAGGACATAGCTTTGCCCTCAAAAATCAGATTTCCTTTCCTGGCAAGTAACCAATCATACAGCCAAAGGAATCAACTTCCAGACCTCCTCTTCATCATTCTTCTCCAGGTCACCAATACATCTTTAGCACTAGTTGATTAAACCTAATTAACCCGCAGTAAGGAAAGAGACAAATGTGAAAGCAAGGAAACCCACAAGCAACCAACAAGGCTTTGTCCTAGAAACAATACAACACCTTATTACTGGTTAAAATTTCTCATTCTAATTTTAAAACGTGCCTTCTATGGGAATCTTCACTTTAGTGACCACCCAAGCAACCAAAAACAAAGGCTTTGGAAGGAGCTTCAGCCTTCTAGATGGCACTTGCCCCGAAATGATGAATGCACAAATAATCACATAAACATTTTTTTCATTAAATTTGTCCACCAGAAATGTCATATCTTATTTTTTCAAAGATTAAGCATCAATGTGTTGGTGCTGTATCATGTCCGTGCCTCTTAGCATCTTGCTTCTTAGCCAGCGAGAAAGACATGGATGTATGTTAATGCTTGACTAGAAATAGTTACGGTGTTTCCCCTATCACTGGATATTGCTCAACTTTATTTTACTTCTGTAAGGAGTAAACAAGTGTGTTTCGATTCAAAAGCTGCCCTATAAGTCATAACCCCCAGATAAAATGTTTATTAATTAACAAGAAATTCTGTCCATAGGATAGTAAGGAAATTTGGTTTAGTAGACGACTCACCTTAGTGAGAAATTGGAAAAGGTCAATCTCGCAATAACCTATCAAATTGTTTTTTGTCAATACGTTGGTCTGCATCATGTGTGAAGATAAGAAGATTAGTTTACAGAATGAAAGAAATAATTCAAAAGCTACTTGGCAATCTTTCTCCATTTACCTGCTGAAGAAAACTAGAGAACGTACCATGAAACAACTTTATTCTTTTCTTGGTGACCAGAAAAAATGAAACATTCTTACAGGGATAAATTTCAGGTAGAAATCCCAAATGACCTAGATTGCGTTATTATTCATATCATAAAACTAAAGGGCCAAAGCTAGGTATCCAGGTCCTTTAATCAAAGACCAGTCATTTCCTAGCCAAGAATTGGCACGGTTAAATAAATTGAAAAAATATCAGAAAGACAAGCAGAATAGAATATTCACACCTCATAAACAGATACTCTTGCAACATGAGGCCCGTTGCTTTCCAGAAGAAGCTTCTTTTCCTGCAAAAACATATTGGTGTTATGTTGGGGGGGAATGAATTCCAACGAATCGCAAAAGTTCCAACAAAGAGCTACTGAAATTTGAGAAACAATAGAGAATATGCCCTCAAACAGGAAAAATTAAAGCAAACACCTTAAAGTCAGTAAAAGTTCTTTTTGTTATAGAAAAAAAAAAAAAGGAATGTTTTCTGCCTTTCCAAAAATGCCATCCTTTTTTTTAGCAGATGCATATCCATGCACACGAAAGTAGTCCATATTGCATCAACAGGTACATTCATAGAATTATAGATCAAATGGAATTTCTCACTCAACTCTTTTTCCCATACATACCTCAGAAGCGAAAATTCGGCAAAATTCATAAGCAAGTGCGAGAGAGCTCACATACTTCCTACTTCTAGGACAAGTCACACAGCTTTCAAACCGTTAATGTTGTCATTAACGATAGAGAGAAGGAAGGTGGAAAGAGGAAATTTTATCAATCTCGCTAAACCCCAAATTAAAATGAGAGGGAGAGAACAAGGAGCCTTACATTTCCAAAGCCTTTCCTTTTTTTTCCTTCTTTTATTTTGTTTTTGGGGGATTTTGAACCCAAAATGGGGATTGAATGAAGAGGGATGCAAGCACTAAAGTCTTTGCTTTCCGCCCTATTAACCTACTCTATCCTTTCTACACTATCTAAAACGTTGTAATATGTACCCCCCTCCCTTCAATTTCATTAACCTCTTTCCCATCTCCTTCCCTTCCCCTATTAACGCTAAACCCTAGGGGTTCCACTCATTAATCTCCAGCCAGGCTTTCTTTTTCTGAATTAAGAGATACTAATTTAATGCCATGGGGCATAAATATGTCACAAAAGGTGAGAGGGTTCAAAATTCCATGGCAGCCATTAGAAAGAAAGGAAGGATGCACATCCCTCCCATTTGGAGCAATGCTGAAATCCTTGAGACAAATATAGTCAATAACAACAAATCCCAAGTAGTAAATGCTAGTGCTTATCACAAATCATCAAAGTTTGCAGCCATTAGAATTTGTGCTTTTTGATTGCTCCGATAGATTCATGATATCCCATATCAAGAAACTAAGAAAGTATGAACAGTGCATCTGATGAACAATTATTAAAACAACTCATAAAATCACCCTATTGACAGCAGATTTGATCTTCTATGATGTAATATATCTGTTGGTGTAGCCAACAAGATCTCCAAAGACTCCAACTTGGCATTAGTGATAGACTGGAACCCTCTATAACACAGTAGGGTAACAATAATTTAACAATACAAGAAAATATAAAATGTTTTTATCCCAAGTTAAGAGTTATATGATTCCTTCATGGAAGAATAACAAAAGTAATCAGGATGAGCAAAAAGGATTTATAAGTTAATGTCTTAACGGAAATTTTCTTGTCAACAGTTGTTGGATACTTGGATTAGCTAAGTAGTCCGGATAATAATAATCCTACAATTTTCAAATAAGATAACTAACTGGATAGAACTTGACATAATAAAATTGAAGAGGGAAATGAACAGCCAAAGCCATTTAAGTAGTCAATTATACCCAAAGCCATTTAAGTAGTCAATTGCAAATGAATTCATGCTTCAGGTAAGTATTCTTTTAAAAAGAGACAAGGATGGTTAGTGACAAGCAATAATGTATCAAAAGATCTCTTTTTATGGGTAATAAAAAATGTATAAAAAGACACCAAGGGGATGTCAACATGTACAAAAGGGGGCAAACACAAAACAATATCAAGCCCTCAAGCTCTCGAGTAATCATATCAACAAAATCCCAAAAAGTCAACTTTATACCATGATCGAGAACCTGACACCAACTATACAAAGTTCTCAAAAAGCAAAGCTTGAAATCATCAAAGGAACTCGCCTTGTCCTCAAAAATCCGGTAATTCCTCTCCTTCCAAGTACTCCACCAAATAGCTAATGGCGTCAACTTCAAAACTCCTAGAACCCAACTCTTCTTTGACCTTCTTCTCCACACCACCAAAACATCATTTACCACAAAGGTCGCACCCAACTAACCCTCATCAAAGAGAAAGACAAATACCATAAAGCCGCACCGACAATGGACAAAAAGTTGAATAGCAAATTCTTCCTCCGCTAGGCACATTGCACACCAACTAACCAACTTAAAATTTCTCCTTTTAAGCAAGTCGTATGTACGAATCTTCCCTATAATGGCCCATCTAAACCTACTTAAAGGGTGATTCTGAAAAGATCCCACCCAGACCATCATTGTCCTAGCACACACACTCGCATATTCAAAGAACAAAATGAAAGGTAATTGAGACAATATAGTATACACTATGGCCTTAAAATCAAACAGTTGACACTAGCACTTGACCCTCAGGAATACATGCTCCCAAGGTGTCTACTCCTCGAGCCTCCGAAAAAGTAGTATCCGAATTGCACAAGGCATAGTCAAACGTATAAGCTCCACAATATAGTTAATCAACAAAAACGCATATGAGCAAAATTTTAGATGAAGGTGATGAACTAGAAAGACCAAGATCAAGACCTTTCCAGCCAAATAGAAACAATTAAACGGGAAAAAAAAAAAACATACGCCCTCCATCACAAATTACTTGTCCCTCTTAAACTAAAAGCTTAGTTTTTGTGAGCATCAATAAGGTTCTTATTTCTAAGAGGAACAAGTAATTTGGGACAGAAGGGAGTACTTAGTTTCATCATGTTGCACATTCAAAAGAACATTCTCCATGAAGATAACAACTAGGTACTAAGAATAAATACAACCAAAAACCCGTTTAGTGTGATATCTCAATGTTTCTTACGGATTTCCAAACTGGCTTGTCTGTGCTGCAACGGAAAAGGTAAAGCAACAAAGTTAGATACAAGAAGAGATAGATAGAGAAGGAAAATCGTAAAATATAAAGTTGTGCAAAGGTAGAATTAAGTGTCAAATGACAAACAAGCAATCCCTTTATAGACTCCAAGAAATAAGCATACTAATTTTGAATGAACAGAAAAGAGATTTCTTTCCTCTAATAACATTATAGGAGTTGGAATAACCCGTCCAGGCTCACCTAGACCCTATTTTTTTAGCTTTAACTGACAATTTTAGAGCTCCTCACTCTTTACCATTCCTTAGAGCTGCTTAGTTGCTTAAAAGTTACATAACTCCTTCTAACTTTTTACAACTAAACTTACAACTATCTTGCTCTTACAGCTTCTTCCTGCCTTCCAACTTAGCTTACAAGCTTAGACTCTTAGGCTTGTGATGGAGACCTCAGTAACCTCTCTCTCTCAAACACTCATCAAAGGACGCAATCAAACTCTCAATAAGTGTCTCTCATACCAGCACTCTCAGCAGAACAGTAACGAGTATTACAACAACCCCGAAATTAACGACATTCTTCTAAAATAAGCTAATCCAAATTGATCGATCCCATGAGTAAGGGGACTAGGATTTGGAATTATGCGTTCGATCACAACATAATTTTTTGCCAATAATGCTTATCATAAAACTATAAAAGTCCACATTAACATCATAAAATGGAAATGGGAGAAATACTAACTGGTCAGAGATGTCAGTGCGAAAAGTCTGTTCTCCTAGCGAAACGCACGCCATCCACTTGTCCTTGAATTTCATCTCCGCCTGAACATTACCAGAACTGACCATTCACATCTCAAACACACGCGCGCGCAACTACAGAGAGAGGGAGAGAAAGATAGAGAGAACAGACAGAGATGATAGTTAGGAGAGCGATTCCGGCGAAATCATCGGCGGATGTCAATTTGAAGCAAGCCGAAGCGGCAGTCGAACTCCCTGAACCGTGGCTGCTCCGGCGATGAATATGGCGGAGCTTCTGGCGGAATTTCGACATGTGACAAGTCCCGGAGCCCCCATTCTCCTCCGACGCCGAGGATGATTTTGAACTTCCATGCCCCATTCTCTCTCTCTCTCTCTCTCTCTCTCTCTCTCTCTCTCGCTGCTCTTCTCACTCCCCCTCTGTCTTTCTCCCTGTAAAAATACCCGGAGGGATGAAATTGTGCTTGTGCTTTCGTGGATCGATCGCAACTGGGGGGCACATGTTGGAGTAGAGCTGTTGACCAATTGAAAAGTGGAAACTTTTACGCAGTCGTTCTCCTGTCTGTCAAAATAAAAGGGCCGTCGTTATCTTCTTTTGTTCGCAAAAAAATACGTGAATTTGTATCCGTTGGAGAACATTGTAGTCAAATGACGCCCAAGCTTTGCCAATTTTAGGTTGCACGTATAGTACGACCTTTGCTGTACCGACGTCTTCCTAAAATTAACACACGTCGTACGTCAGAGGTAGTAAATGAGTTGGATTTGTCCTTAATTGTTCAATTTAAAATACTTAAGGGCAGATTTGACTTATCAAACATAAATAAATTATTAAAATCACAAGTAAAAAAATGTCATTCTTTCTTATTTTGTACAACAGTTGTACTTTCATATCTAAATTATAACCCTCAAACAATCATTTTATGTCGTAAATTGATCAAAGGTAATCGACCGGAAACAAAAATTAGATAAAAAATAGTTTACTTGTGTATATGTTATTAATATTTATAATTTTAAAACAAAATTTAAATTTATTAATATGTGAAGTTCTAAACAATATTTAAAGGTATTCAAAACATTTTTATAAAATGTTTAAAGATATTAAAGATATTAGCACTAATTGGAAAAAAAAAAACACACAAAAGGTGTAAATTCGGTTTGTCTAAAAGACCATAGTTATGAACCAAATTGATATTACTCGTTTCAATCATGGTTGATTTTCTTTCACTTATTAATAACTATCTCATGAAATTATTTATAATAGTTTGAATTTTAATGTGTTCATAAACAACCTATGTATCGGCGAACTTTTTTTTTTACATTTTAATAAAAATATAGGAAACGTTTATGCCATATGATGGAAATGTACATCAACACTAATTCCTCGTGTTATATTGTAGAGTCAAACTTTATCACTCGTTAAGTCAAGTATACATTTAGTTATTTATATTTCACTAGTATTCACCTAATTATTACTTAAAACCTTTTTTAAAAAAGATCTATTGCTTAATTCGAAATCCTCTTATGTATATATTAGTTGAGCAATTTATTTATTTTTGGAAATACAAATAATTGAATTATAATATTATTTCTTTTAATAGATATGTTTTTTTATAATGAATGGTCTTTTATGAAATCTCTTGCTCGAGCGTAAAAGGAGAGTTGAATCAAGTGATTCCTTTAAAACTCAGAAAACACGTGATTCGTGCAAAATGGAGATGCGGGGATCGAACCCCGTGCCTCTCGCATGCAAAGCGAGCGCTCTACCATTTGAGCTACATCCCCGATTTGTCAAATTAACGGACAACGAAATTTATTTTCTAATTACATATTCTCCTTTTTGCTGATTTTAGTTCTTAACCTTGGCGCCAAAAACTAAAGAGAAGCAAAACATTCCTCCCAACAAATGGCGGCGAAAGAGTGGATATCAACGGACGAGACGGCGAAAGAGTTCTTCTCGAGAATGGCGACGGAGCGCCCTCCACTGCTGCTTCCGCCGCTCCATCGCCTTCCCCTCTACCCCGGAAACGTCGTCGAGATCGCCGGACCTTCCCCTTCCGCCAAGACCCACATACTCCTTCAGGTTCTTATCCCTAACTTCACTTCCCAAACCCTAATTGTGGACTCTACTTGTACTTCGGAAATTAGGGTTTTAATCTTCTTTTTTTGTGGTTCCCTTCATTTTTCAAAGGTTGCTATTAATTGCATTTTGCCAAAGGAGTGGAAGGGCGTGTTCTATGGAGGCCTTGAGCAATCGGCAATGTTTATCGATTTGGATTGTCGATTGGATGTGTTGCGCCTTGTTCAACTGCTCAAACATCGAACCTTAGCCGCTAATCGTATGTTTTTTCTATATTTTTTAATGCGGCGTGATAATTTATGCTGGTTTACTTTCAGATGAAAAGCTTTTTGGAAAATGTATGAAAATCTAAAAATAGTTACTCAACTGGTTATTGGTTTAGGTGGAAATTTTTAGTTAAGTTGATGAGATTGTTAACTAGTCATTTTCTTTTATCATTTTCTTCAATAGTTTGATATATAGTGTCCTGGCGAAATATTAGAATCTGTGACCCCCTGTAATATAGCAAGTTGGCGACTACTACTATTTTTTTGTAGCAGGGGAACAGGGGTGCGTACCATGCTTGATTGAAGATGAAAACGATGAACTTTTATTTTCCTTTTTCTTTTTATATGTTATAATCCCGGTATATGACAAGTTCTACAACACAATGCATGCCCTAACTCAAGGTTTATTGAATGTTTAAATGATGGATATCAATCGAGGACGGAGTATTTGAACAGTTGATCTAGCAATCCCGCCACTGGTACTATGATATGTCAAATGTTTGGATCAGTCATGGTACTTGACTAGTTGGAATGGAGGGGAAAGTTTACTGAAGTTATCATGTGAGCACCATGTTAGTAAAGTGTATGAAAACCTTCTGCCTGTTCTTATGCAAATAACTTGTAATCTCTTCACGCAATTATTTTTGGCCAAATGGTTGCGCAAATGCTGCATATGATGGTTCGTCTATTTGTGACAAAATAGTTTAATGGCATGATGATAAATCCAGAACTTGGTTATTTAATCACTGACTTTAGATTAAACTTATTCAGGATCGAGTGTGGATGTAAGTTATGATCTACAAGATGCCATAGATCAAGGCTGTGACGAGGAGCTAATCACAAAATGCTTGGAACGCTTTCTATACGTCCGTTGTTATGATAGCTTAGAATTCCTTGCCACACTCAAGGTGATGGATGTTAATTTTTGGATGACTATTGGCTGGAGTGCTGCAGCTTCTTATCATTTCAATTGTTACCAATAGTTTGCAATACTATCTGTCAGTTAAACAGTTAATTTCGTTTGTTTTTGGCAGACTTTAAGCTATCAACTTCATGCAAGGAAGGAACTCTATGGAAAAGCCCGTTTTTTGATGATTGACAGGTGTTTGCCATAACTGAGGACTGACAACTTTTCTTAGTACGTTTACATTGTACTTTGTTTCTGTTTCTCTTATCTTTTCATCCTGAGGTAATAGATCAAATGTCACGGTAGTGGAAAATGAAGATCATCAGTCTAATCAGTTCAATCAGTGAAGCGTAAATTTCACTGGTTATATTTAAGATTGGTTGATTATATTGATAACTAGAAAACTTGAAACTTCTCTGTTATGTTTAGGCTGCAAATGTCTTGGTGGTTGATATGTCACCAAAGGAAAGAGTTAAAAGAAAATAGTAACTAGTTGAAAGTTGTGTATCTATTCTCAACGAACAATTAACATATAACTGGTATTATTAGCAATGGTCCTGTTTGTGGGCATGCAATTTGACAAGGTTTTGCGAGTCTTTATTGTGAAACCGTGAAACATAAAAATCACTCTGTTTTTGCCTTTAAAGCCCTCATCTCTTCTCTAAAAATAAATCTCTTTGGTTTCTTTCAGCCTTTTAACGGACAATATCACAATTTTTTTATCTGACTGGTTATTTAGGTAAATAAAGAAATTTATTGCCTAAAATATCTTGAAAGCACATTATCAAAGGAGAGATACATACATCAGACAAACAAGTCTACCCAGTGGCAAACTTCAAGAAGGATGATGTAGGTTAGCAGCATATGCTATTATATGATATTAGAGATCCATATAACCATAAACCCACGAGTTCCACATTGGGTGGGTTTTATGTAGACAGCCTTATCCGTGCCAAGGGGGTGGGGGTGGGGGTGGTTTCTACACCTTAGGTTAGGAAGGTGTTGATAGTCAACTACACAACAAAACAAGAAGAGACAATTTAGCGAGCCTTTTGCTTGATTTTGTTCTTAATCAAATGCTGAAGACTTTGCCCTTTAAAGACTCTTTTAGTGGTCTAGTCAGATGGACAGGACAAGATGTTTACCAGCGTTAAAAGC